>JAWHQI010000461.1:0-1315756 GCA_033032865.1 Dactylorhiza incarnata
TCGGCCCTCAAGGAGTTTCTGAAGTGCTGGAATAGGGCTCTTGTAATCATCAGTTGGAGAGACGAAAATTCACCTTTTTATAGGACTGGAAGCTAACGCCGGCGTTAAGAGTTAACGTCGGGCATTGACTCTGTATAGAAATAACTTGATGCCACGGATCTTGAAAATAGGAAGGAGATTCTGCCTTTGGAAACTTTCATTTTAGGCAACCTTAACGCTGGCGTTGACTCTAACGCCTGGCGTTGAGTCAAATCATTCTGAATGTACTCCTGCAATTCGGCTGCTTCCCTCCATTCATTTTGCATCTTGGCGGGAACAAAAGTTAACGTCGACGTTAACAGTTAACGTCGGCATTGATTCAAATCATTAACTAAATTGCTCCTGTAATCACGACATCTTCCCACCATTCATTTTGCATCTTGGCCGGATCAAAAGTTAACGCCGGCGTTAAGAGTTAACGCTAGGCGTTAGCTCTCTTCCTTTCTTTTCAGCATGAGAGCAAGTCCAGACCAATAGCAGCAACCTAGTGTCATAATTGTTCAACATGCATGCTAAAAACACAATGGCAAACAAGATCAAATACAAGTAGGATGTTATTCTCAAATCAAAGGGATGCGGAAAACCACGTTCCAACATACTAATATGAGTTGCGTCGACATCAAGTCGAAGTTGCGTCGACTTATATTCGACGCAAGTATAAATTCAACTCAGAGTGTGTTGTCCTGACCTAGTCTTGACACTCTAAGATGAGAGAGACATCCTAAGACATCTAATAACCAAATTACCCTTACTATACAATGGGTAATAAACCTAAGAAATAAAGTCACTTATATTTAATTTGTTAAGTTAAATCAAAAGTGGTTTTTCCCAACAATCTCCACCTTTTTATCTTAATAAATTTTACATATTATTTTAAAGTAATTTTACACATTCTTTTATATAAACAGAAATACATATAAGACAAGATAGGCAATAAAATATGACAGAATGAATCACAGACTATTTTATGCATTGTCAAGTAAGTTATATTGTTTTTAATAATTATATCCACCAGAGACTAGAAAGTATTGAACTCATCTCAAAATTCGAGTACCTGGACCTCCCTGTCCTCTATCAGGTGTTTTCCTTTTTCTGGAAAAGACCTTCGGAACTACCTTCCTTGGAGCAAATGAATGTGATTCTTCGTCTTCTTGAAGATTCCTATCAGCTTCTTCATTGACTTCATGACCTTGGGAAGCTCCTTCTGAGATTGTGCAATTTCTTCAGCATTCTGAGTAGCTTCCTGAGCAATTTTTTATAACAGAGAGTCCAAAGTAGGATCATCAGCTAGGAGCTCCCCCTGATTTGTTACAGGTATTATCTTGAGGGATTGAGAGAGGCTCCCCCTAGTTTAGTGCTGCATCCTCAGCCATCACTTCCTCTTCCAGATTCCCTTAGGGATTATCTTGAGGCCCCCCCTAGACATTTGCAATTTGAAAGATAGTTACTTTATCAGAAACTTCAACATCCTTACCCTTTTCATGGCCACTCATCTCTAGAGTAGGTCTTTCCTCCTCCTGAATTTTCTCCCCCTTCTTAAACTTGCTGGTAAGTGAGGTTAAGAAATCCTTTGTCACCAAGGAGGAAGACATGAATTCTTTGAGACCCTGAAGAGATCTCTGTGAGTCTAGGAGTTTCGACTCCATTTGGGAGTACTTCTTTTCAAATCTTCTGACTTGGCTGGCCAATAGGTCAGCAAATGTGCTGGAGGCTAGCCCTACTACTTTTGAGATGCTTGCTCAATGTCAAAGGAGGGTGTAGGATGGGAGGTAGAGGTAGGTGGAGGTGTGAGGTTCTCATTCAAATCAGGAGGATCTTTGTAGGCAGGGGAAAGGGTTTGGTAGGTTTCTAGAGAAATATAAGCTGGTGGTGGGGATGGAAACATACTGATTGTTTGGAAGTGGGGTGGATGGTTGTTGCTGTGGTTGGGGAGGAGATTGTGGTGTTGTTTCAGGAGCTGGTGTGGATGGGGATGGAGTGGAGGTTTTGCTATGGATGACACCTTGTTGTGCTGGTGGATTATTTTGAGCTGGAAGATCTGGTACAATTGTCTCCATGTTCTATGGTGCTGGAGAGAGAGGATTTGAAGGTACAGCTTGACCTGGCTTGCTGATCTGCCTGGCCCATTTAGAGAAGATTCCAATGTTGATCCTTTTTCCAGGAGTAATGGGCACTCCCTTGGAATTGCACACCATTAGATAATGATGGAAGGGCACCTGGCTTATGATCCTCATGAAGGCATTTTCTTTATGGGAGTACTTGTGGCCAATCAACTTTAGGAGGCATCTCGCCCAGTTTATCTTCTTTTGAAGGACCAGAATGCCCATGATTTACAGCTGCTGCTTGGGAATAGCATTGTGAGCTGAGATTTTGCAAATGAGCACCTTCCCTATAATGTCAGCCAGAAACCTGTAGTCCTCTCCAAGATCAATCTTCTTTAGATTGATGGCTCTATCTTTCTTGAACTGCATGATCTCCAATACTTTCTTTATCTCTTCTCCTGTCAATTCATCAGATTCATCACTCGTCTGTAGATCAAAGGTGAGTGTTAGCATTTGCTCTGTAATGCTAATATAATTCTCAGATATCTTCCAGTGAGGGATCCATCCTCTCCTAGGTGAATGTTTTCCTTGAGCTCTGTTAGCTCAACATCCAAAAATCATGCATCTGCTGGATATTTATTTGTTTAACCCAGCAGATTGAAACAAGCCAAGAATGGCTTTGAAATTATCTGAGGCAGCTTTAAATGAGTGCACATCATCATCAAAGCCAGAGTTAATCTATGGAGGGGCCATTGACTCTTTTGCGAAGTACCTGCAAATACAAAGAAACGGGAGAGAGAGAGAAAGAGAGAGAGAGAGAGCGAGAGAGAGAGAGAGGGAGAGAGAGAGAGAGAGAAAAAGAGCACGAGAGAAGTGGTGAAGGAGAGATCAAGAGAGCTATGAGAGGAAAATTCAAAAGCATAAATGATTTGACGCTGAAATTGCTTAAAATAGATGATTTGTAGCAACTTAGGGTTTAAGTCGAAGCTGCGTCGATAAGAATTAATATTTGGCACGCAAAAATATGTCGAGACTGCTTCTAGAAGCAATTCTGTGCGCGTTGTTATATCGACATTGCATCGATTAATATTCGACACAACTTCTAGATTGCTCAGCAATTCATAAGTTGGCGCAGTGATGTTGACATTGCGTCGATTTATAATAAACGTGACCACGAATTTGATCAGCGACTATCAAGTCGACACATGCGTCGATATGAACTTGATGTTGCATCGAATATCATTCGTATCATCCACTCTGATTGGCGCTTGCGTCGAGTAGAACCCAGTGATACTTGAATTCTATTCGACGCAACTCTGAATAAATAGTTCATTTTCTTAAAAAATTCTTGCTGTTTTTCCCAGCAAAGATGTTTATTGAGAATAGTGTTTATGTTATTAATCTTTAAGAACTATTTAGCATGATAAGGAGTTTACAGAAGAAATTACTCCCCTGTTGAATTTGGGTCTTTGTTAGACCATAGTCTCTTTCTTCCTCTTCCATTCTCTCCTCAGAGGGGTCCTGCCTAACCCTGCACAATCAGCTCAAACATTAGAGGGAACCCATGTTACCTTGGGCAATTTGCTTTTACCATTGTAAGGTTTCATGAAAGAATAGAAAGGTCTTTCATGGTACCCTTTTGGATGGTAGAGGATTGATTTACCAAACCTATGTTTATTACCTTGATATTGAAAATATGCATCGAAGGAATCACAATATAAAAGATCAGCAGAGTGTTTTATTATTCTATTTTTAGCTTTAGCTTTTTGACTGTTTAATTTTCCCTGCATTATTATTGCCCATTAATTTCCTTTCAGTGTTTAGAATTACTTTGTTAGGTACATTTATTTTAGTTGGATTACTACTGTCCTTAATTATTGCACTCCCCTCACCTGATTGATAGTCACTAGGTCTGATAAATCTAACTGGATTTTTCCAGCTAGGCTTCCTAGGGACTTCTGTGCTAGTGCATGGGTCTGCTCCTAATCTTAGGTGCTTAAATCTCATATAGAGATTTTGTTTAATATTTTTGAGTTTTTGACTCCTCCCATTGAGTGATTCCTTAAAGGCTTTTGCCTTGTTAGTTCTTCTATTAATTCTAAGTTTTCTTTTCTTACTTCAACTAATTCTTATTCCTTATTGTGAATCTCTTTTACTAAGTCTTGATTTCTTAAATATAGATCATCTTCGTTAAACAGTTCTAATTCCTCCCTATTTATTTCTAATTCTTTTTGTATATTAAGGAAATCATTGCAAAACTCTTTAAAACAATTTTTTAATTCATCATATTTGAAATCAAATTTTCAAACAGGGATACCTATTCTTCTTCATCATCCTCTGATGACATCCCCAATGCCATCATGCAAGCTACTTCTGCTTCTGCTTCATCATCACTTTCAGATAAAGAGGAGCTTAACTCTACTTAAGAGTCACTCCCGGTTTCAGCAATAAAACCCTTGGCTTTCTTCTTGTCTTTCCCCTTGACAAACTTCTTCTTTTTTTCATCCATGTTGCTGCTCTTGTTCCTTTGCTCTTGTGGACCAATCAGGGGCTATATGCCCTGGCTTTGTTGCAGTAGTAGCATATTACATCCTTCTTTGGAGTCTTATTATATCTGGGCTTTGAGCTCCTCTCTTTCTCCTTGAGTCTTCTGTCTTGACCCATTTTCTGAATCTCCTTGCTAGGAGAACTGAACATTTCATCTTCAGGAGTGGATGGCTCTCCTTTAGTAGCTTTCAGAGCCAGACTTCTTTATATAGGAGCTGGATTTATCTCCCTTTCCTCTGATTCAGCCCTGTTCTTCAGAATCATCTCATATGACTTAAGCTTTCCTAGCAAAGCCTCAGTAGATATTTCTACATGGCATCTGGACCTCCCTGATTGCCAAGATCTTTAAATCCTATGAGCTAGTGAAGAACATGAGGATCTTATCATTTATTTCTATTAAGGATATCTCCTTATCCAGACTCTTCAACTCATTGACAATGATGATGAATCTGTCATACATCTCAGCAACAAATTCATCAGCATTCTTTCGAATGTTCTCATATTGGGATATGAGAAGAGACTTCCTGTCCTTTCTTTCATCAGAACTCCTTCTACCAGTCTGGAAAGAGATTCACAGATCTCTTTGGCTGATTCGCAGTCAGCCACCTTCTGGAAGATGTCATCTGACATGGTGGATAACAGAATGTTCATAGCTTTGGCATCACATGCCTTCTACTTCTTTTCAGTCTCTGTCCACTCAGCCCTGGGTATTGGTTCCTGTGTAGACGCTCAACTGGCAACCTTCTTGTATAGGGCTTGAGGACATGTAATGATAACATCAATGATGTCCTCATCAATAGAGTTCATATATAACTTTATTCTGGCCTTCCCGAGTGTAAACTTATTTAGGTTACACACTGGAGGTCTATTGAGGCATAATCCTTAGAACTCATTTTCATAATAAAATAAATTTATTGTAGAGAAATAAGAGTAGGAGGTCTTTTTGATCAAGGTGTTAACCTGTTAATGATCAACTTCCCTCCCTCTGATACCAATTGGAAGTGCACAGTGTGCCTCTGAGTATACTCTAGAGGGGTGGGGTGAATAGAGATTTAAAAATAATTCTATCCTATTTGTGCACACACAATACAAACACTAAGTGTTATGCTTCAACAATACCTAACACAGAATAAAACTAATGTTGTTAAGTAAAGCAGAAAAGTTGTAAGCTATATGGGACATCACAGAAAATTAACACACATAGAAGACACAAGATTTTCTAGAGGTTCCCCAAAATGTGGGTAGTCCTCTCTTCTACCACCTGGTAGGAATGCACAGCCTGTGCTTGAGTCTTTTGATAAGGAGACTCATAAAACCAAAGATCTTTTGATAAGGAGATCGAACCACTCATATCTTTTCATAAGGAGATCTTGAACCACTCAGATCTTTTGAT
The DNA here is from genome assembly GCA_033032865.1 of Dactylorhiza incarnata. Lineage (NCBI taxonomy): Eukaryota > Viridiplantae > Streptophyta > Magnoliopsida > Asparagales > Orchidaceae > Dactylorhiza > Dactylorhiza incarnata. Next base: position 6,022 of record JAWHQI010000461.1, read on the forward strand.
AAGAGTGTTGGGAATCCTGCTCACATGATTCCTGATTTAAAGAAGTCAACAAGTCAAGAATACTTCACTTTGTATTTGACATTCCATCTAGTTCATGCTTGCAGGAATCGATAATATGTCATGTACCTTAGTTATTTTACTAAGCTCATATCGTCGAAAAGAACAGGCGATATCGCCGACAATGCGTGCTTGTCGTCGTAATGACGGGCAGAGCAGAGAAGCAAAGTATTTGTCTCGTCGACCGCTGAGACGTGGAGAGATCGTCGAATGAAGAATGGCGATCGTCGAACGAAGGATGGCAAGTTCGTCGATCTCAGAATGTTGTTCGTCGAACGCAGAGAAGCCACATGACATCGTCGTGTGGAATTCATGTCGTCGAGAGAACATATGATTATGACGACATGATGCAAGAAGGAAGCTCACGACGACACTGTTAGAGAAAGAAGATGGTCATATATATAGAATCGCCAGGATATCTTGTATCGTCGAGATACCTCCATCCGTGGCCGAAGGAAGATCGCAACATGATGTCAGCAGTTAATGCCCGTTGTGCTATCATGATGTGTGCGATCAAGATATCTTCAAGCCAGAATTCAAATCTTGCGGACATGATGTCAGCAATTAATGTCGCCGCCTGATTGTCCAATCAACGCGTGCACCTAAGGAATGGATCCATCAGCGTGTGCTCCAATGAGATGGGCATCTGACAGAAAAGGACATTGCATATGACCGTTGTGCAATTCCTCTGTCCTATAAAAAGGAACGGTGGGTGCCCTAGGAACTCTCTCGAATACAAGAGCTAAAAAGAATCCCGCCGCTTCACTTGAACAATCTTTCTGCGGAGAAGAAGAGGAACAAGGAGAGAACAATAATCAAGTGTTCTCTAAAGAATCAGTCATCTTCATCAACTGATAAGAAGTCGTTTATCATTCGGCTAAGAGAGGGGAGTGAAGAAGGAGTCGTGCTGCAAAGATCAGATCTGAAGCATCCTCTTCAACTCAAGAAGCCGATCTCCATCAGGCTAAGAAGCCGATCTCCATCAGGCTAAGTTGCCGATCAACATCAGGCAGAAGAAACAGTTTATTTTATTACTGTATTCTCTTGTAAGGCTTGCGGGCCAAATCGTCTAGCTTGAGGGCTGGAGAGTTGTGAGGCTTGAGGGCCAGGGCAGTGCACTCGCAGGTGTGTCTTATCGAGCTTGTGGGCTCGGGGGCAGTAAGGGCTTGAGGGCTTAGGCTGTTGGGACTTGCGGTCCGTGTTGTAGGACTTGAGGGCCTGAGTGTCGAGCTTGCGGGCTTGGGGGTAGTAGGGGCTTGCGGGCCTAGGCTGTTGGGACTTGAGGGTACGAGGTGTAAGGCTTGAGGGCCTGAAGTTTTTGGCGGTGTTTACCGATCCTAGCCCACTGCTGGGTAGGCGGAGAGGGAAAGATGACTACTCAAGACAGCCGATCTTGAGGAACCTCTATAGATAGTTGCGTGATTTCTGTGGTTTGCTCTTTATTTCTTGGATCTATTAACCAGGTAGCAAGAAAATCCTAAAGGGGATTTTAAAAGGAAAAACCTATTCACCCCCCCCCCCCCCCTCTAGGTGATTAAGTAGACACCCCATAAACAACAAGTGGTATCAGAGGTAGGTTGTTCAAAGAAAAGCTTAACAGCTTGAACAGATCTGCCAGTGGGTGTCTTAGTACCTTAGGCAATGGAATCAAGAATAGCTGAATGCTCCAGGGAGAACTTTGCCCTATGGAAAGTAAGAGTAAGAATATTCATGGAGACAATAGATCCTAGAATGTTCGGAGTTGTTCAAGAAGGGGCATATTTCTCTCAGACAGTGTCCAAGAAAATCCTAGACAACTTGGATAATAAAGCCAAAGACATTATAGCTGGTGCGGTTAATATCTCCACGTTGCAGAGACTGGCTCACTGCATGACAACAAAAGAGATGTGGAACTGTCTAACTGTCCTTATGGAAGGATCTCAAGAAGAGAGTCATCATAATGAGTTTGGATTAATCATCTTATCTGCGTCAGAAGAAGAGAGTCATCAGGATGAGCCTAGATTGACCGTCTCATCTGCTTCAGAAGAAGAGAGTCATCAGGATGAGGATTGTCCCAAGCGCATAAGGGCTCCTCATTCTACTTCCGACTAAGATTCGGAGTCAAGCTCATCCAGCGATGATGACTGGCCAAAATCTTACAACGATCTTCTAGAAGAGGTCAAGACTCTCAAGATGCTGTGCAAGCAGCAGGATGCAAAAATCTCCTCTCTTCAAGCAAGAAATCTTGATCTCTCACAGAAAGTAGAAAAGCTGACTCTAGAGAGTGCTGAGTTTTGTCAACTCAAAAAGGCCTTGATGGACAAATTTGGGAAAACTCTGAAGGCACTAATTGAAAGCAAGGAGCTGTGTCGCTCACTCACCAGAGAAGTAGTTCTTCTGAAGAAGAAAAATGCAGCCCAATGTCCTGAAAGTCAAGAATGACAACACCAGAAGGGTGGAGGATAAGCTTGCCACTAAAGTGAAGCCTGTTTCTAGCTCCTTCAAATCCAAGATCATGCCTCGAATCTACAAAGAGCCACAGAAAGGGGTGAGGAGGCAAAAACTTTTTGAGCTCAGAAAAAGAAGAAATCCTTAAGAAGACTGACGCTAGAAGGATAATTGTGGTCGACAACAATAAAAAACATGTCCACCATCAGCACAGTTCACCTTCTTTGCTTCATTCAGTCGTTCGCACACAACAAACCCCTGTTCATACAGTCAGACAGAAGGAAGATACAACAGGTTTGATTGCTGGTGCTGTGGAAAAACATGACACTTTGCCACTGACTGTTGGCACAACTCTAGTGTGCCCAGTACAAAGAAGAGACCTTCCGGAGCGGCTGAGGTAAGTATAAGAATTCCTTATTGGGCTAACAAGAACCTAGGACCCAAGTTATCTTGGGTTCCTAAGGGATTTTAAATCCGTTTTGCAGGGAAGTTCACTTAGCCGATCAGCAGCACATAAGGCTAATGGACTATAAGTGATCCAGGGTCAACTCTAGACTAAGGAAATCCTAACCCCATGTCAATCCAAGGGGAGTTATCACATCTAGGGGAGTCACCCACTCAAGAAAATCTCAAGTGGAGGAAAGAAGTCAGAAAGGGGGAGAATGGCATCAATATGCTCAAGACTAAGATGCTCATGAAGACCTCAAAGATAGGGGGAGCAAAGATGTCAAGAAGAAGGGGGAGCCACAAAAGAGGAGGCATCAAATCTAGGGGAGCCACAAGATTGATGTACTCATATGCTCAGCAAAAGATAAGTAAACCCTTCTATGCAAGATTATAATAATTACTGACAAGTGAAAGTAGTCTTGATTTGAGATTCTGACTTCTTTAAATAGGGGGAGATTGTTGGGAATCCTGCTCACATGATTGCTAATTGAAAGAAGTCAACAAGTCAAGAATACTTCACTTTGTATTTGGCATTCCATCTAGTTCATGCTTGCAGGAATCAACAATATGTCATGTACCTTAGTTATTTTACTAAGCTCATATCGTCGAAAAGAACAGGCGATATCGTCGATAATGCGTGCTTGTCGTCGTAATGACGGGCAGAGCAGAGAAGCAAAGTATTTGTCTCGTCGACCGCTGAGACGTGGCGAGATCGTTGAACGAAGAATGGCGACCGTCGAACGAAGGATGGCAAGTTCATCGATCGCAGAATGCTGTTCGTCGAACATAGAGAAGCCACAGGACATCGTTGTGTGGAATTCATGTCGTCGAGAGAACATATGATTATGACGACATGATGCAAGAAGGAAGCTCACGACGACACTGTCAGAGAAAGAAGATCATCATGTATATAGAATCGCCAGGATATCATGTATCGTTGAGATACCTCCATCCGTGGCAGAAGGAAGATCGCGACGTGATGTCAGTAGTTAATGCCCGTTGTGCGATCATGATGTGTGCGATCAAGATATCTTCAAGCCAGAATTTAAATCTTGCGGACATGATGTCAGCAGTTAACGCCGCCGCCTGATTGTCCAATCAACGCGTGTACCTAAGTAATGGAGCCATCAGCGCGTGCTCCAATGAGATGGGCATCTGATAGAAAAGGACATTGCATATGACCGTTGTGCAATTCCTCTGTCCTATAAAAAGGAACGGTGGGTGCCCTAGGAACTATCTCGAATACAAGAGCTAAAAAGTATCCCGCCGCTTCACTTGAACAATCTTTCTGTGGAGAAGAAGAGGAACAAGGAGAGAACAATAATCAAGTGTTCTCTAAAGAACCAGTCATCTTCATCAACTGATAAGAAGTGGTTTATCATTCGGCTAAGAGAGGGGAGTGAAGAAGGAGTCGTGCTGCAAAGATCTGATCTGAAGCATCCTCTTCAACTCAAGAAGCCGATCTCCATCAGGCTAATAAGTCGATCTCCATCAGGCTAAGTTGCCGATCAACATCAGGCAGAAGAAACAGTTTATTTTATTACTGTATTCTATTGTAAGGCTTGCGGGCCAAATCGTCTAGCTTGAGGGCTGGAGAGCTGTGAGTCTTGAGAGCCAGGGCAGTGCACTTGCTTGTGCGTCTTGTCGAGCTTGAGGGCTCGGGGGAAGTAAGGGCTTGAGGGCTTAGGCTGTTGGGACATGCGGGTCCATGTTGTAGGGCGTGAGGGCCTGAGTGTCGAGCTTGCGGGCTTGGGGAAGTAGGGGCTTGCGGGCCTAGGCTGTTGGTACTTGCTGGTCCGAGGTGTAAGGCTTGAGGGCCTGAAGTTTTTGGCGGCGTTTGCCGAGCCTAGCACAATGTTGGCTAGGCGGAGAGGGAAAGTGGACCACTCAAGACACCCGGTCTTGAGGAACCTCTATAGATAGTTGCGTGTTTTCTGTGGTTTGCTCTTTATTTCTTGGATCTATTAAAAAGGGGATTTTAAAAGGAAAAACCTATTCACCCCCCCCCCCCCCCCCCCCCCGCTCTAGGTGATTAAGTAGACACCCCATAAACAACAAGGAGATCTTGAACCACACGGATCTGTTGATAAGGAGATCTTGTACCACTGAATCCTTTGGAAGAGGGATTCTTAAAACTATGCACAGTTGAGGAAGTTGAAAGAAGAAAGAAGATGGAGAAGAAGAATTATGTTCTTAGAATTCTGTAGAAGCTTTCAGCTTCTATTTTTCCCTTCAATGGATCTGCTATTGATGAACCTTTGCTTATGATTGTGATGATTTGCAAGGTTTATATTTGTTCAGATCTTTTTGTATATCTTTTGCTTGCTATATGGCGTTATATGATGTTGATGAAGAAGCAACTCTGTTTTTTGTTGTGAGAGAGCACTTGTTTACTCTATTTGTGCCTGCTAGGGTTCCAAGAGGAAGAAGAAGTAGAAACTCTAATCGACAAGTTGTAGCAGATTGTTTTGAATGCTCTATGTTTTCCTCTCTTCTCATCCTATTATTGTCCATGATTACTTTTTAATTGGTTTCCTCTTTTTGGGTTGTCCTGAAAAGGCAGGGTCGTTGGACAATTAAAACATTTCCCTTCTTCTTTTATTCACGACCCATCTGCTAGCTGTTTGAATACATTCCAAGAAAGCTTTTCCTGTCTTCTTTAATGCTCCTCTCCATTCTAGGCAATAAATAAGCCGTTGTAGAACGGTCTTTAGGTGTTGTGGGCCTTCAGAAAGAGTTCTAAAAGGACAGCTGAAAAGGTTTCCTTTTTAGACTGAACTCGACGCTCCCGTCGACTTCATTTTCTCTCTTATCAATGCACCATCTAAGTTCTTGTAAAAGAATCTTCGAATTCCTTATAGCTCTAGTGATCTTTGATGTCGACGTTACGTCGATTACTATATCGACGTAACCGTCAAGTTGAAGACTTCTTTTGAACTTCATTGTCCTGCGTCGAATTGTAGTCGACGTTGCATCGACTTCAGATGGCTTCGACAGACTCTTCCTTCCGCGTTAAATTGATGTTGAGGTTGCGTAGACTTCTAAGATAACTTCAACATGCTCCTTTATCTACGTCGACCCTATTCGATGTAGCGTCGACTTGATATACTTTCACAGAGAGATTGAGTTGCTTGGACTTCTATTCTGAGTTGAGTCGACATCAAGTCAAAGTTGTGTCAACTTTATATTCGACGCAAGTATTAATTCAACTCATATTGTGCTTTCCTTACCTAGTCTTGACACCCTAAGATGAGTGGAGACATCCGAAGAACATCTAATGACCAATTACCCTTACTATACAATGGGTAATAAACCTAAGAAATAAAATCACTTATATTTAATTTGTTAAGTTAAATCAAAAGGAGTTTTTCCCAACACCTACTGTTATATACTGTGTAATGGGTGGGGTGTTACAATTCGGTATCAACTACGTGTCTCGATCCCTTTTCGTGCAAATTCGTGGTTGAATTCTTTTCAGGGGTGGTGAGTACATGTGTGCATCACCTTTTAACTTATTTAAATAACCATAATGTCCACTTAGGAATGCATTATATATATGTTTTAGCATGGTTGTGGAACCTGTGTGTTCCTTGCTTGCTATTTTGTTGTGCTATTAGTCAATAAATTGTGTCCAACATGATTAAAGGTGACTAGAAGTGGTGCGGGGCAATCCCAACCCCGACACAGTTCTGAGAGTAGTGCATATGCTGAGGTGTCTACACCCATCCTCCTTTTGCTGAATGATACGGTTGATCGCTGAAGCGGGTGTTTCCCATCATCACGCGCAACTAGGAAGGGCCTGTTGCAGCCTCTAACCCTAGGGGTAGCCCTGGTACCAGGTTGCCGCAATTGAACCCGTGTGGAAAGACAATTACCTGCAGTATAGTTGAGGCGACATGAGCGACAAACCTTCACATGAAACAATTTCTGAGTTTCCACCCTCCTACGTTTGAAGTGGTCGGAAACGCCAACTCAAGCAGAGGATTGGCTGACTCAGGTGAAGATAACCCTAACAGCTTTAGGAGATGGAGGAAAGGAAAAGGTTCCCTAGCTACCTATCTGTTGGATTGATAAGGCTAGGCTGTGGTGGGAAGAGTTGGAAGTGCATCAGTATGCCGACAGGCAACTGACAGACATCTTCGATTGAAGAGTTTTCAAGAGTGTTCTTGGCGAGGTATCTCCCTACTGCTCAATGCATAGAGATGGAGAACCAGTTTCAAAGGTTAGAACTCAAGGGGATATGATGGTGGAAGAGTACCTCCATGAGTTTACACGACTTGGAAGGTATGCGGGCTCTTCCTTTGACGATGAAGAGTGGAAAGACCAACAGATTCTATGAAGGTCTGTGCGATGATTTGCGGCTGCTTCTGTCAGGCCCGAGATGCAAGGCTTTCTAATGTTGGTGAGTACTTCAAGATCCCCTGAGAAGGATATGAAGAGATTCTAAGCTAACAACGACATGAGCAGGGACAAAGACGAGTTCAAAGTACCAAGCTCTGCAAAAGTCTGTGTCCCAACGATTCAGAAAGAAGTCCAGGTTTTCTGAACCGGCTTACTCATATGCTTCAGGAACGACGATTGGGCGAGGTCTTGTGATTTGCTACAATTGCGGCAAGCCAGAGCACATAGCTCGAGAGTGTCTCAGCGATCCCCAGAAGTCAGAGAAAAAGACGGGGGCGCCTTATGCTGAGAAGGGAAAGGCAGCGGAGTCGTTTGCATCCCTCTACACTCCAGCTCAAGTTCAGGTATATAATCTTGGCCAGCAAGAGGCCATTAAACAAAGTGACGTCGTGATATGGTATGATTTAGTATATAACAATTTATTACTCTATGTATTTTATACCTTGTGTGTGATTGCATGTATACCCTGATTGTATTAGGCTTTGTACTAATTTGGAACTTCCCGACGAGAGCCTATTTGACACTGGAACATCACACTCCTTCCTGTATGTGGACTCCATACTGCGTATTCGAGTTCCTTCGTTCGTGGCAAAGGACAAATTGGATGTCGTGCTGTCAAATGGGTGTCAAATGCATGCATACAGAGTTTCTTGTTTCAGGTGCGGATAGGAAGTCAAGAGTTTGACTTGGAAGCGTCAATGCTACCAATCTCTGAGTTTGATGTAATCTTTGGCATGGACTGGCTTTGGAGGCACCGTGCATGCATTGATTGCAATTTGAAGGAGGTCACACTAGGGCAAAATACTGAATGTGAGACTATGTTTACCAGTTTGCGAGGATCGAGCAAGATGTTGATGTCTACTCTCCAAGTAGTCATGGCGGTTCAGAATGGAACGGAGTTGGTTATTCACATTGTTGGAGAGTTCTGAGCTAAAGCCCAGTTTGTGTAATGTTCCTATCGTATCGGAGTATGTATATGCTTTCCCAAAAGATCTTCCTAGGGCTCCACCTCAGCGAGAGATTGACTTTGCTATTGAGTTGTTTCCAGGTGCCAAACCTGTGGTGTGCTCACCATACCGAATTGCGCCAAAAAGAGATGGCAGAATTGAAAATTCAGTCGCATGAGTTGTTGGAGCAAGGCTATATACGTCCAAGCTCACTCCCCTTGGAGTGCACCGGTCCTCTTTGTGAAGAAAGAAGGACAGAAGCTTACGTCTGTGTTATCGACTACCGCAAACTGAACAAGCTGACAGAAAAGAATAAGTATCTGATTCAGTGAATCGATGACTTGTTCGATCAGCTGGTTGTATCTACTGTGTATTAAAAGATGTATTTGAAGTCGGGCTACTACCAGTTTGCAGATTAAGGAGTTTGACATTCCCATGACGGCATTTAGTACCCGTTACGGGCACTTTGAGTTCACAGTGATGTCGTTTGGCTTGATTAATGCGCCATCGGTTTTATGGATCTGATGAACAGAATGTTTCAAGAGTGTCTGGACCAATTTGTTATTGTCCTTATAGACTATATTCTGGTATACTCCTCAGTCGGAAAAAGAACATGCGATTCACTTGCGCATTGTATTGGATACCCTGAGGCGAAGTCAATTGTATGCAAAGTTCTCAAACTATGAGTTTTTGGCTGTCCTCTGTGGCATTCCTAGGTCATGTGGTAAGTGGAGATGGCATTGCAGTGGATCCTGCGAAGATAGTTTGCAATACGGGAGTGGCCTGTGTTCTCTACCGTGGCGGAAGTCCAAAGTTTCTTAGGACTTGCCGGCTATTATAGGCGCTTCGTAGAGAACTTCTCGAGGATAGCTCTGCCTCTCACAACATTGCCTAGGAAAGATGAGAAGTTCATTTGGTCGCCAGAGTGCGCGCGAGCTCTTGAAGAGCTAAAGAGTTGTCTGACCACGACGCCAATTCTATGTTTTCCATGTGGTACGGAAGGCTTCAAATTTATAATGATGCATCAGGGAGCGGATTAGGTTGCGTTCTTCTTTAGCATGGTCAGGTTATTGCTTATGGCTCTTGCCAATTGAAAGTGCATGAGAGGAATTATCCGGTCCATGACTTTGAGCTAGCGGCCATGATATTCGCTCTTAATCTTTGGAGGCATTGCTTATATGGCGTGAAGATCGACATCTTTGCAGACCATAAGATCCTAAAGTACCTAGTAGATCAAAAGGAACTAAATATGCGACAGCGAAGGTGGATGGAGATCCTTGGGGACTACACTTTCAGGATTCACTGCACTCCCAGGAAGGGGAATGTTGTTGCTGATGCCTTGAGTCGAAGGGATTCTACACAAGCAAACTAGATTCAGATGCAGGATGAGCGTCTAATCAGGGACTTAGAGGCCTTAGAGATCAGTTGCTTTGACAAGAGAATAAGTGCCGCAACATGTTTGAACTGGACAGAGGTGCAATGTGACCTTGCGGAAAGAATCTGATTGGCATTGGTACTTGATGAAAGCATGAAGTGGTATGTGGCAGAGACTGCATGGGTATAAGTTCTCCTTTGAAGACAGTCTTTTGTGGAAAGACAGTTGATTGTGCATCCCCAATGATGGTAAATTATGGGAGGAGTTGATGTTTGAAGCACACTTTACTAAGTACTCAATCCACCCGCGGAGCACAAAGATGTACAGGATTGAAGAAGTTATTCTGGTGGCCGTGTTTAAAGAAAGACATAGCCATATACGTAGCCAAGTGTCACACTTGCGCGCTCGTGAAGGCCAAATGTCAATAACCTGGTGGTTTCATGTAGTCGGTACCGATTCCGGAATGGAAGTTTAATGACATATCAATGGATTTCGTGCAAGGTTTGCCGAGATTGCAGTCCGGGAACGATGCCATTTGGGTGATTGTGGACCGATTAACGAAATTCGCACACTTCGTTCCGAACCGGTGGGACGATTCAGTGGAAAAGTTAGCCAAGTTATATGTTGGTAATTTTGTACGATTGCACGGTGTGCCCCATTGCATCGTAAGTGAGCGAGATGGGCACTTCACTTCAAATGATTGGAGGCTAATCCACCACTATTGGGTACAAAGCAGAATTTTAGCACTGCAATTTACCCTTAAACTGATGGGCAGACTGAATGGACCAATAGAACATTGGAGGATATGCTCTGAATGTGCGCTTTGGATTTCGGCAAAAGGTGGGAGGATCATCTGTATATGATCGAGTTCTCTTATAACAACAGCTATCAAACAAGCTTACAAATGGCGCCATTTGAGACCCTTTATGGTATAAAGTCTCGTACCCCTTTAGCTTGGGCGGAGACAGGCGAGACTAAGCTGTTTAAGCGAAAGGAAGTTGAAGATGCTACTTTGACTATTCGGACAATTCGGGAGAGGTTGTTGATTGCACAAGATAGGCAAGCAAAGTACAATAATGCTAGACACAAGAAAGTCGAGAGCGTCATGGGTGACTGGGTTTATCTCAAAATTAAACCTTTCAAGGGTGTGTCTAGGATTCGACGCTTGAAAAAGCTAAGTGCAAGATACTTTGGATCGTTTGAGAAACTAGAACGTGTTGGTGACGCTGCCTACCAGCTCGCTCTTTCGACAGAGTTGAGTGGTTTGCATGATTTGTTTCACATCTCCGTGCTGAGGAAGGTTGTGCAAGAGCCTACTCAAATGCTGGTGGATAATGTTCAAGTACCGATCGATAGTGGGCTAACGACAAGGGTCAAGCCCATTCTGATTGAAGACATTGAAATCAAGCAATTTTGGAACAAAACGATCAGAATGGTCAAAGTCTGCTTGGACAATTGCGGTCGTGAGGAGCTTTCTTGGGAGCAAGAGCAAACCATGCTTGAGGAGTTCCTCGAGTTGTTCCGTTGAGGTACAAAGTTAACTTTTGTATCTTTGTAGGTATTTTGCATTGCTAGAATTTTGGGATGAAATTCTTTTAAGGGGGGAGGATTGTAAGACCCCAGTTTTCATGTGCAAAAAAGTTCTCAGTGTTCTAAGCTAAGGAGCTAGCGCTAGGGCTAGCGCCGATGGTAGCTCATATCATCGAATTTGTTGAATGTCGACGAAGGGACTTGTAAGTATCATCGAAATCATCAAGACGATTCGTCGAGTGTTAGCCCTAGCGGTAGTGGTAGCGCCGGCGGTAGAAGTCTCGATGAATTTGTGTCCCGACGAATGTATTCCGACAAATCGTGTTGGGCACTCGTGAATTTGATTCGTCGAGAGATAGCACAGGCGGTATCGCTAGCGTCGGCGGTAGCGTTCTCGACGAATTCTTAAGCGGCTATGGATATGTTCGGCCTGGGCTAGCGCCTGTATTAGCGGGTAGCGCCAGTGGTAACGCTTTATATATATAGCCACCAAAACCGTAGTTTTCCCTTAGTTTCTCTTTGGTCCTCTCTCTCCTAAGGCAAGAAAGTGGAATTCAGAGGAAGGAGGATCCATTTGGCAAGTGTTCGTCGTGCCGAGGGCAAGTCTGGGTAGCATATATCTTGCGTGCTTGTGTCACCTTTAGATCCGTGAGAGATTCATCCTATGGCACCAATACGAGCATCAAGGGTAACGATTCTCCTCCTTAATCCGTGGGCATGCTATTCCTTTTATTTGCGTAGTAGCAGGAATATCTCCACTAATTAGTGGATAGGTTTATTCCGACGGGTTGATATGGATTATCCTCATAGAAATTACATATAGAGTCTGGATCGTTGTACAAAACATAGACATATTGTGTGAAGCCCATCTGGACAGGTTGGTCTAGATTGGTGATGTTGATATTGCTTTATTGTGCTCTGGAGAAGATTCCGAGTATCTATGCTTATTTTCCGGGTTCTGGGTGCTGTGATGTCTGCAGGGAGTTCTGGAGGCTACCTCCATAAAATACCCGAAAGAGATGGCAGAACTAGATTCGGTTAGCTAGCTCCAGCGCTAGTGCTAGCGCCGGCGCTCGTGCCAGTGATACTTGATATCACGTAGTGTGCTGTGATGATGACCCGTAGGTGGTCGTCCATGTGATCGGGATGAGGTGAAAGTTTACCTGCATCGTGCTGGTTGTTCGCGATGATTGAGCCGGGACTAGCTGGAAATGAACCCATCTATATTGGTCGGTGGTGAGGGCGGCCCTCGTTGCTCCCTCTTGTGGAAGTTTACCAGAAAACGTTGGTGTGTACACCTAGCTCAAATGACCATCCAGGTTGAAATAGGACTTGTGGATGGAGTATGCCTTGAGAAGCACGATACATGTGGCCTAGAGTCGACGTATGTGGTGATTGTTTCTAGGCGGTTCTTAGACACACCTGTGAAATATATGCTGCTATTGCTTGCTTGCAGGGAAGGATTACCACCGCCCCAGGCATGGGGTGGGGTCGTTATATTCTTTCTCAGCTAAAGCTGACCGGTTACTTATTTTCTCACTGCTTGGTGGATTGTGATTTACAACGTCCTGGCGAGATGAGTTGGAAATAGTGGGTTGGAAACCCAGCTGCTACGCTTTGCTGGCACTCGAAAGTCCCAAGTGTTTGAGTGTATTATTTCAAGTATTGCCAGCCTACGTGCCGATGTTTGTAAAAACATGTAATTAGATAAATACTTTTTGATGTATAGTTGTAGTGCCAAACTCTTTTTTATATATATATCAGACATAGCTACTTAGTGTTGTGGACTTCTCCTCTGGTTTAAGATTTAAATCATTTATGCTTCCGCTTATGTGTCACTCTGAGATGTAATTGGTTGGGTAACTAAATACGCAACCCTCTTGCTTTTCACGTTATATGGTGTGGGATCCCGACCTGAGCTTGAAGAGTTGTACTCCCATCTTGAGGTGTAGGATCTATGTGAAGATATAAGGTAGGGCTTCTTGATAGGCCTGAGGTAGGAATATGTGAATTTCTGAGGTGTAGGAGTTGGAGCACTCTTAAAGGTAGGGTCGTTCGGGCCTGAGGTAGGGTTTGGATCAAACCTGAGAGATCCTGTGGGATCTATGTTGTACGCTCTTGGAGCTGAGTTTGGAGGAGGTTGCCTTATCTAACACAAAAGTTAGAAAGGTGTAGAGGGAAAGTGGACTACCCATAGACACACTGTCTTGGGGAACCACTATAAAAAGGTTGTGTGCTTTCTGTGTTGTGCCTTTGCTTTGCATATTATCTAACAACAGCTAACTGCTAATAAGAAAAATCAAAGTGGCCTATTGACCCCCCCCCCCCCCCCACCACCACCCTCTCGGTGAATTAGACTACTACCTTATAAACTATCAAGTTGTATTAGAGGGAGGTTGGTCAATAGAGACTTAACAGTCTGACCAGATCCTACAAAGGAGTAGTCATATCTGAATCCAATGGCTGCCACTGGAGGTCAGAAGGAAATGGGGTCTACGAAGTTGCCCATATGCAAAAAAGAGACTTTTGGCATATGGAAGCCATGGGTAAGGTTGTTCATGGAAGCCTCGAACCCTAGGATATATATTATTGTCAAGGAGGGCCCCTTTGTCTTCACAAAGCCCTCCACTATAGATCCTACAAGGCAAGTGGCCAAGACATATGCTGAAATGACAAAGGATGAAATTGCACTTGCTACTATGGACATGAGAGCACAAAATATAATAGTAAATACTATTGATGATTCCCCCTTCCAGAACTTGGTGCATTGTGAGACTTCCAAGGATATGTGGGATACACTCATAATGTACATGGAAGGTATTGAAGAAGTGAGGGATGATAGGAAATCCATCCTTAATCAAGAGTATGAAGCCTTTAGGCAACACAACCTGGAATGCAATAGCTAATTGCTATGAGAGATTCTTCAGAGTGGTACATGAGCTGAGGACCTATGGAAGGGTATTCAGTCATTATGTGCTGAATGACAAATTCCCTTAGATCTCTAACAGAGATTGGGATACAAAGATCTGTTCCATCAGAGAAAGTGGCAAAGCTGGTTGAGGACTCCTCCCCATACACTATTTAGAAAGCTGCTCTCTTAAGAGATGCAGCTGTCTACAAGGAAGGAGGAGGATACATCCACCAGACCTCATGCAAAGGGAGAGAGTTGTGGCTCTCAAACTGAAAGCTTCACGAAGAGCAAAGCTAGAATGTCTTCTCCTCCAAGAAGGCCTGCTGACGCAAACAATTCTGAGCCCAGCACATCAGACAGCAACTCATTTGATGAGGAATTTGCTGCCTTCTCAAGGCACTTCAAGAAGCTGATGAGGAGGAAGTAGTGGAAGAACAAACCTTCCTCCACCTCACATCCCAAGAAGGATCACAGCAGATCAGAAAGGCAACACCCCAAGGGTGACAGGTATGACCCTAAACATGTTAAACATAATTCAAATAATGTTATATTTTATTGCTGCAATAAGCCTGGACATGTCATAGCTGATTGTTCAGAATGTGAAGTGGATGTCAATCAATTGATTGACAAGTATGATTCTCTTTTGGAAGCTCTGAAAAGTAGCAAGAAGCAAGAAAAGTGTACAAACCGGGGTTCGCCTGGCTCCACCCCCTAGACCTCGCAAAGCGGAATTCCCAGAAAGCATAGGCGAGAGCGCTGGGGCGTCTCGGCAGTTGGTGTAGGGCGAGAGCTAGAAGGATAAGAACCGATCTCGCCGAAGTGCTCGGCGAGATGTGTCATGCCATGGGTTCTGCGAGACTCCAGAGGTCGCAGAGGCGACAGGAACCCTCACATACATTATGGCGAGACCAAGAGCATTCCTGGTCTCGCAGACCCCTCTTCCAGGGGAAGGAAGTTAGAATTACCCTCTTGCCCCTGGAGGCCTGCAAATAGCCACCCCGAACAGCGGAGTTTGGCTGTTAGCAGACCAAATTGGGGTGCAAATAGCAAAACCAAAAGGCGGAATTCCGCTATTTCGTAGACCAGTTCAGAAAAACTATAAATAAGACCCAAAGGGCACCTTTGGAGAGGTTCCAGTTTTTGGCTTCTCTCTCCTTAGGCTATCCTTGCCGAGACTCCCCTGAGCTCTCCAAGGTGCCCGGGCCTCAGCTTTGGCTCTGGAGGGGAAGCAATCTAAAGATCTTCCTGGTGTGTGGTGGGACCTCCCTGCTGAGTTAAGGGTCTGTGTTAAGTTCTGAGACCCCGACGTACTTTTTCCACGGGATAAGTAAGTGCTAGTCGCCCCCCACCTGTTGGGGGCCCCGAGCTCCACAAGGAACCAGTTTCTGGTCTTAACATTCTTGGTGCGGTGAGCGTGGAGTGTGGCTAGTACAGGAAAGTCTCTAGGAGAAAGCATGGCGGGCGAGGATGAGCGAGATGCAGGGTTCAGAGGTTCGCCACCGGCAGGGTCGCCAGTGACGATGGATATGCTGGCCGAGCTCAAGGGATATGATTGGAGCCTTTCAGAGCGCCATAGCCTCGGCGCTGGGTGGTTTCGCTACCCCGGCCCCTCAGATGCCTCCTCCATCCGGGGCTGCGAGAACGCCCCAGGCCAGCGAGCGGGCAAGGAAGCAGCGGCCCAGGAGGCAGGCCGAGATCTCGCGGGTCGCGAGCTCTTCCCCAGTCCAGTATGTGCGAGCGAGATCCCGACCAGAGTGGTCTCGGCAGGAGGGGTCTCGGCAACGGTGTTCTCGGCAAACCCAGGGGTGGCAGAGGGAGCCTCGGCAGGAGGTTCTGCAGGAAGAGTAGATCCAGTTCAGAAGGTGAACGGGGGAGTCCCTTTTGTGAGTTGGTGCTCTCGGCACCACTCCCCGAGGGGTTCAGGGAACCAGCCATGACCTTGTATGTTGGGAACAACGATCCCGTTCCCCACCTGCAATGGTTCGAAGATATGGTCTCGATCAGACCCATGTCGGACGCCTTCAAGTGCCGACTCTTCGCCACCACCCTGAAAGAGAAGGCGAGGGACTGGTTCTACCAGTTACCCTCGGGTTCGATTTATGCTTTTGAGGATTTGCGTTGGGGGTTCCTGCTGCGTTTCTCCACCTTGAAGAAGAGGAAGAAAGACCCGGAGTCTCTCTTCAGTATCAAGCAAAAACAAGGAGAGTCTCTAGCCCAGTATCTGGAGCGATTCAGGGAAGAGGTCCTCCTCATTCAAGAGGTACCTGGGCACACACTCCAGCTGGCCTTATACGGTGGGGGCTGGCGAGAGGGTTTCTTCAAGATGGATCTCAAGAGGAGGGCCCCTCTTTCCTATGAAGAACTAATGGAGGCGAGCGGCGGAGGAAGTAGACGTGGAGGCAGCTAACCCGAGTTCACAAAGAGATTGGCACGGCTGAGCGAGCCGGAGAATAGGCACCCCGAAGGAAGAAGAAGGGAGGAGGTCAGGGCCCCGGAGTTGGGGTGGAGACAGCAAGGTGGTGGAATGCAGGGCCCGGGAAGGGGGTTCCACCATGGGAGGAGATAACTTCCAGGGAGGACAGGGGAGACCCCATCAGCTGGGGTGGAGGCAGGGCCCAAGGCCACCTCCTCCCCCGCCCCATCAAGTAATGGAGATCGGGAGAGGAAGAGCGGGAAGATAGAAGGGGGGCGGGTGCCGGAGGAGCCGGTCCCAGAAGGAGGCACAGAGGAGTAGGAGTCGAGGGGAGGGTGGCGGCGCGGCCCTATTGTGACTTCCACCAGGAGGAAGGCCACGCGACCGCCACCTGCCCGGAGTTCTAGAAATGAGAGGGGCAAGGGGACCAGCACCACAACCGCAGCAGCGCCCGGTAAGGATCGAAGAAGTCCCACGCCCAGGAAGACGAAGAGGAAAGATGCGAAGATCGGGTGGACGTAGGAGCCCGGGGGGGAATCGGGGTGGATCCACGGAGGGGTGGGAGTTGAGGCAACCCGGAAGGCGAGCCTCCATGCTATGTACCGTCGGAGCGTAGCTTCGACATCCCAAGCCCCGCCCCCGGTGGAGAGGATCACCTTCTCCCAAAAGGACATGCCCGGTCATGAAGACCCGTTCTGCGATGCGCTGGTTATCCAAACCGCCATCGAAAACTTTACCGTCTCGCGGATCTTGGTGGACAACGGCAACTCGGTCAACGTTATCTTCAAGAAAGCGTTTGACGAGATGAAGGTAGAGGCCCGAAGGGTGTTGACCTCGGATGGCCCCTTGTTTGGTTTTTCGGGAGAGAGAAAGGAGGTGGAGGGAGGAGTAGGACTCCATGTAACTCTCGGGGGGCAATCGCGGAAACTGCCGTTTCGTGATTGTGGACGCCCCAAGAAGCTATAGCGCCATTTTCGGTCGCCTCTTATTAGTGCATTTAGATGCGTCCCTTCCACCCTACACTAGTGCCTAAAGTTCAACACAGGTGGAATCCAGGTCCGAGTCAGGGGAGACCCCAAGGTGGCGAGGCAGTGCTACGTGACGGCTGTCAACACCATCTCCTGGGTGGGGGGAGCCGAGGAGTGGGATAAGAGGATGGAGAAGATGACCGAGGCAGGGGAAGAAAATGGAGGAGAGAAGGAGGAAGGAAAAGGAGGAGTCGAAGAGATCACCTCAAAAAGGGGGGTAGGGAGCACATGGGGGAAGATGAAGGAGAAGAGGGAGAAAAGGGGGAGGAAGTTCATGCCCGGGGAAGGGGTCGAGGTAGGACCCTGGGCGGAGAAAGGAGGAAGAGAAGAAGGAGGAAAGGCCGAGAAGAGAAGGGTGGAGGAGGTGATGGAGATGGAAGGGGAGGAAGGAGGAGCCCAGGAGCTCGCCGACGAAGGAGAGGAGGAGAGGCCTTGGGGGGAGCAGTCGCGGCTGGAGGCCGTAGACGAGGTCATCGAACTGGAAGTCGTCACCCGACTGGGGGGTGATGGAGAAGATCCGGTCAGCGGAGAGCTCAACTCGGAGGAGAGGGCGGAGATCCTCGCCTGCGTCCAGAAGAACGTGGACGTCTTTGCCTGGAGTGCCGCGGAGATGCCCGGATAGACGCGGATGTGGCATGCCACCGCCTCAACCTCGAGCCCGGCGCCCGCCCCATCTGCCAAAGGAGGAGGCCCACTGCAGACAAGCTGGAAGGGCCCATCCGCGAGGAAGTGGAAAAGCTTCTGAAAGCAGGTTTTGTAAAGGAGATCCAGTACCCAGGCTGGGTCTCCAACGTCGTTATGGTAAAGAAAGGTGGAGGTAAATGGCGAATGTGTATCGATTTCTCTTTGCTTAATAAATCATGCCTAAAGGATTGTTACCCCCCTGCCTAGAATCGACGCGCTGGTTGACTCAGCCGTCGGTTTTCATATGATGTCTTTCTTAGATGCTTTTTCAGGTTATCATCAGATCCGCATGCATCCCCCTGACATCAAGGATGTCTCCTTCATCACGAGGGATGGATGCTACTGTTATAGGATGATGCCCTTCAGGCTCAAGAATGCGGGAGCCACATACCAAAGGATGATGGACCGGGTTTTCCGTGAGCAAAGGGGGAAAACCTGGAGGTCTATGTCGATGACCTCATGGTCAAGAGTCGAGGTCTTGAATCCCACCTCCGCGACCTCGAGGAAACTTTCGAAACCCTACGGAAGTTCAAGATGAGACTCAACCCGTCGAAGTGTGTCTTCGGAGCCAGTCGAGGAAAATTCTTGGGCCACATGCTCACCCCGGCTGGGTGGAGCCTAACCCAGATAAGGTCAAGGCAATCCTCGAGTTGGCACCCCCAAGAAATGCTAAGGAGGTCCAACGCTTGACGGGAAAGTTGGCTGGGTTAAGTAGATTTCTCTCCAAGGCAGGGGAGAGATGCTCCTCTTTCTTCAAGGTGTTACGGGGTAATCAAAGTTCGAATGGACCTCCGAGTGCGAAAAGGCTTTTCAAGCGTTGAAAGAACAACTGGCCAAGGCTCCGCTACTGCAAGGGCCGAGGTCAGGGGAAGACTTATCCCTATACCTGGGGGTAGGGTTGGAAGCCGTGAGTTCGGTGCTTGTCCGGGAAGAAGGGAGGAAACAGCTGCCGATCTATTACGTAAGTAGAGTGCTGAGGAAGGCCGATATTAGATATCCCATCTTGGAGAAGCTGGCCTTCGCTCTGGTAGTGTCTGCCCGGAAGCTCCGACCCTATTTCCAGGCACATTCCATAAAGGTAGTAACCGACCACCCCCTCCGCAGTATCATGGAGGGAGTAGAACACTCCGAAGGTTGGCTAAGTGGTCGGTAGAGTTGAGCGAGTTCAATATCTCTTATGTACCGAGGGTGTCCATAAAAGCACAGGCGGTGGCAGATTTCCTGGCGGACTACGTTACTGAGGTGGACGAGTCAGAACTACCCCATCCGGTGCCTTGGAAGATGTTAGTAGATGGAGCATCCGGAAGGCATTCCTTTGGTGGAGGGGTGATCCTGGTCAGTCCCCAAGGGACCAGGATAGAGCAAGCAATCCATTTCCACTTTCCCCTCACCAATAACCAGGCAGAGTACGAGGCGGTGATAGCAGTCTCCGCTTGGCCCAGGAGCTAGGAGTATAGGATGTGGAGGTCTCGACGGACTCCATGGTCGTTGCTTGTCAAGTCAAGGGAGAGTTCGAGGTCAAGGAGCCGACCCTCCAGAGGTACTTGGAAAAGGTCAAGGGGTGGTGGGGCAGTTCCGAACTTTTTCCATCAAGCATGTCCCCAGAGAGGAAAGCACTCAGGCAGACCTCTTGGCTAAGTTTGGCCCTCAGGGTGGGGGAGCTCTGTCAGAACTCTTCCGACCCTCCATTGAGAAAGGAGAGCTCATGGAAGTAGATCAGCGGGCGTCGTGGATGGACCCTTTTATTGTTTTTCTAGCCTCGGGGAGGTTCCCCGAGGGGGAAATTGACAAGCGGCGACTCAGGTATAAATCGGCCTACTATTCCTTGCATGCAGGGATACTTTATAGAAAGACACTCTCAGGGCTCCTAGCCCGTTTGTGTCTCGGAGAAGAAGTCCCGAGAGTCCTGGAAGAGATCCACTCGGGGGAGTGTGGCAGCCACTCGGGAAGCCGGACCCTGGAAGGGAGGGTTCTGAGGCAAGGTTACTTCTGGCCCACCCTCAGCAAGGATGCGGCCGAGTTCTCCAGGAGGTGCCCCAAGTGTCAGCTCTACGCTCCTCTTCAACTCCTCCCAGCTTAGAGGTTGAGAACGATCACGGCCCCTTGGCCGTTCGCCATTTGGGGACTGGACCTGGTAGGACCTTTCCCCCAGGCAAGCGGTCAAAGGAGGTTCTTGCTGGTGATGATCGATTATTTTTCCAAGTGGATCGAGGCAAAGGCGCTAGCCAAGGTAACCACTCAGGTAGTAAAGAATTTTGTTTGGGGGGAGATCATTTGCAGGCACGGGCTCCCTCTCGCCATTGTCACGGATAATGGACCACAATTCGCCAGCGATGAATTCATCAGCTTCTGTACCCAACTTGGCATAGATCTCAGGTTCGCGTCGGTCCACCATCCAAGGAGCAACGGGCAGGTGGAGGCGGCGAACAAAATTATAGTGAACCTTCTCAAAAAGAAGATCGAGAATCTTAGAGGGAGTTGGGTGGAGCAACTACCCTCGGTCCTCTGGGCTCTGAGGACCACTCCAAACACAGCCACCGGGGAAACCCCGTTCAAGCTATCTCACGGATCCGAGGCCGTCCTCCCGGTCGAGTTTGAAGTCAAGACGCCTAAGGTTGCCGCCGCAGAAGAAGGAGATGAAGAATGGAGGGTAAGCAACGAGGAAGGCCAACGGTTGTCTTTGGACCTGGTAGAGGAACTCCGAGACTTGGCTACCATTAGGCAAGAAGAAGTAAAGAGGCGGATGGCCAGGTACTTCGACAAGTACATACGAGTAAAGCATTTCCTGAAGGGGGACTTGGTACTGAAGAAGGTTGACGCGGCGGGAAGGGGAGCCATAGTGGGTAAGCTCAATCCCAATTGGGAGGGCCCATATATTGTAAGTGAGGTGCTGAAGTCGGGGGGGGGGGGGGGGGGGGGGGGGGGGGGGGGGGGGGGGGGGGGGGGGGGGGGGGGGGGGGGGGGGGGGGGGTTTCTATCCATGAAGTTCTTATGTAACCTGATCTCTATGAACTATTTTCACAGGCAGTGTCTTATATTAATCCTGAGTTCCAAGTAACAAATGAGGATGCTGGATTGCCCCGGACGATCCCGCTGCCAGGCTCTCGCTAGCTGGTGGGGCCGGTTGAACTCGCGGAGAGGCTGGCGAGGTGATAAGCTCTTTGTGCTGGATTGCCCCGGATGATCCCGCTACCAGGCTCTCGCTAGCTGGTGGGGCCGGTTGAACTCGCGGAGAGGCTGGCGAGGTGATAAGCTCTTTGTGCTGGATTGCCCCGGATGATCCCGCTACCAGGCTCTCGCTAGCTGGTGGGGGGCGTCGAACTCGCGGAGAGGCTGGCGAGGTGATAAGCTCTTTGTGCTGGATTGCCCCGGATGATCCCGCTACCAGGCTCTCGCTAGCTGGTGGGGCCGGTTGAACTCGCGGAGAGGCTGGCGAGGTGATAAGCTCTTTGTGCTGGATTGCCCCGGATGATCCCGCTACCAGGCTCTCGCTAGCTGGTGGGGCCGGTTGAACTCGCGGAGAGGCTGGCGAGGTGATAAGCTCTTTGTGCTGGATTGCCCCGGATGATCCCGCTACCAGGCTCTCGCTAGCTGGTGGGGCCGGTTGAACTCGCGGAGAGGGCTGGCGAGGTGATAAGCTCTTTGTGCTGGATTGCCCCGGATGATCCCGCTGCCAGGCTCTCGCTAGCTGGTGGTGCCGGTTGAACTCGCGGAGAGGCTGGCGAGGTGATAAGCTCTTTGTGCTGGATTGCCCCGGATGATCCCGCTGCCAGGCTCTCGCTAGCTGGTGGGGCCGGTTGAACTCGCGGAGAGGCTGGCGAGGTGATAAGCTCTTTGTGCTGGATTGCCCGGATGATCCCGCTGCCAGGCTCTCGCTAGCTGGTGGGCCCGGTTGAACTCGCGGAGAGGCTGGCGAGGTGATAAGCTCTTTGTGATGGATTGCCCCGGACGATCCCGCTGCCAGGCTCTCGCTAGCTGGTGGGGCCGGTTGAACTCACGGAGAGGCTGGCGAGAAGGAAGGTCCTCGGCATGAGACAACACAGAAAATTATCAGGTCTCAGAGAGGTTTTGAAATAAGAGGACGACCTCTCGCTGGGCGAGAAGGGGGGTCCTCGGCAGTAATTAACAAAAGAAAGTGTTTGGGTCCCTGAATGTTTTGAAAATAAAAGGACGACCTCTCGCTGGGCGAGAAGGAAGGTCCTCGGCACAAGTTAACAAAGAGAAAATGTTTTGGTCTCCGAAATGTTTTGAAAATAAGGGGACGACCTCTCGCTGGGCGAGAAGGAAGGTCCTCGGCATAAGTTAACAAAGAGAAAATGTTTTGGTCTCCGAAATGTTTTGAAAATAAGGGGACGACCTCTCGCTGGGCGAGAAGGAAGGTCCTCGACACAAGTTAACAAAGAGAAAATGTTTGGTCTCCGAAATGTTTAGAAAATGAGGGGACGACCTTTCGCGGGGTGAGAGAAAAGGTTCTCGGCAGATATAAAATAAACTAGTATGAAAATAAAATCTAAGGAAGACTAAGTGAAAAAGAAAGCGATGCACAAATTTCCATTCAAGAGAAGAGTTTAGTTACAATGGGCGGCGATCTCGCCAACCCAAAATTTACGACAAATAAAAACAGAAGGAGTTTCGCTCTCTAGTCCTCGCCAAAAAGCTCCTCGTCGTCATCGTCATTCTTCACTGGCGGAAGCGGCCGGAAGAGCTCCGGCACGATATCCTCGACCGTCACGCTCTCGGCCTCGGCAACCCAACCCAGCACCTTTCATGGCCTGAAAGACGAAGCGTGCCGCATTCGTCGACTCCACGCGAAGCGCTTCGTCGCGATCGCGCCTCTCTTCCTTTAACCGGCGAGGAGAAGGGGGAAGGGCAGCCCGAGTGAGATCACGATTGAGAACTTTCAACGCGGCAACCTCACCCTCCAAGCTCAGGACCCGAGCATCCGACAACCTAGCCATCTCGGCATCCTGGAAGCAAAAAACGCGTAAGGAAAAAGTAGGAAAAAGGGGAAAGCAGGGTTGATGAATGACTCACCACTCCGGTCTCGGCGGAGGCTAGCTTGTCCGTGAGATCACCCACTTTCGCCTGCGAGACCTTGAGGGCCTCGGCGAGCTTGGCGCACTCGTTCTCCAGCTCCAGGCACCTGCGGCCCGTCATGTGGGCGAGTTCCACTGACCGCAACTGGGACCTCGCGCTCTCATAAGCGAGACCCCGTGCGGTCGCTTCTGTATAGGCCGCGGCGTCCTCGCGGCCATATAAGACATAGGATAGATTGAAGGCATGGGAGGTCACCGAGCGTCCATCTCCACCCAAGTGGGAAGAACAGAGGAGACGTCGACCCGGTTGGCCTCCTCCCTCCAGCGCACTAAGCGCTCGCCGGTTTCATCCTTGGCTCGCACCCCAAGGCCGAAGTGTAGGTGCTTCGTCGGAATAGGCAATGCCGAGGTCCTGGTAGCAACCTCGGTTGGTTCGACTTCCCGATCCTCGGGAGCGAGGAAGCACCGACCCAGGAGTCGAGGACTCGGCAGGGCGCTTTCCCTTCACAGAGGCGTGCGGGCTCGCGCCTATCTTTCGGCTTCTTTGAAGTGGGTTGGCGGAAGGCTTGCTTCCCGAGGCCTCCGTCCTTTTCTTGGAGGCAGCCGCAGGAGGGGGAGAACCTTCTCGGCAGGCCGCCGCCCCATCGTGGCGAGAGCGAGGTCAGGGGAGGGTTTGATGTTGCTCGCGTAAGGTGGGTGGAGGGGAATGTCTCGCTCACCTGTTTAAGAATTGTGTTAGGGAGAATAGCGAGAACAAATATAAAGCGGGTAATGGAGGCGAGATCTTTCCTTCCCCAGGGAGCACCGGTAGAAGAATGTCGACGTTCCGGCGGAGATGGCCTACCTCGAAGTTCTTCTTCTGGAAAAACTGGCAGAGGTCGGCATCGTGACCGCCGAGAGGGGAGGACGGTAGACGGTGTCGTTGTACTGGATTGGCGAGGTCGGGATGTTGCCGAAGTTCCCCTTTACTAGGAGGAACTTTTGGGCCCAGAAATGAGCTTTGTTTACGGTCTCGACGACCTTGAAGCCCGACCCTACGAAGTAGACCGTGCCCTCAGAATAGGCACGGAAGGAGAACAGCTTCCGGAAAACCGGAAGGCTGAACTCTATTCGCTCCTCGCGGAGGAAGCAAGCGAACCCCACGATTATCGCCATCGCGTTGGGGGTGAGTTGGCCGAGAACAACTCCATAGTGCCGGAGAACCTGAAAAACCCGCAAGTAAAGAAAATTGAAGCGAGCGAGATCAATCTCGCGAGAATGATGAAGGTGGGAAGGAAGTATACCTGGCGAACCTCGGGACAGAGGGGAAGTCGCAGGCCCACCGCGAAGTGCGCGATGGGGATGGCAATCTCGTCGGCCCGTAAGGTGTTAATCACCCTCGCCCTTCTTAGGCCGGCGGGCGGTGATATCGGAGGGGACGTAATCGACAATGGAGGAGAGATACTCTTCCTCGCTCATATTACAGTGGAAGAAGTCGTGCTCGCAATAGGCCCAGGCACACTTCAACCGGCCTTTCGCCTCAGGAAGCTCTTTCGAAGTCTTCACCATCTCGAAACCTGCGAGAATAATAGTAGAGGAAGGCGAGAGCGAATCTGGCGAGAGCTCTGCAACTCGGTAAAACGAAGGGGCAAAGGAAGGTGGTAGGTAGATGATATTAATAGGGACGCTATTTATAGAAAAATGAAACTGGCGGGAAGAAGCCCAAGCGCCAGGGTGCAGTCAGACAAAACGTCACATCATTGGGACGCACCAAACGAAGTTATTTCGCCAATCATTGGCGAGCGAGATCAATCTGCAGGATAGGTTAGAATAAAATAATTTGCAAGCGAAAATGTCACAAGCATGCGAGAACAAGTAAAGGAAAAGCGGCGTTATAAATCCGCGAGCGATAATCGTAGTTAATAAATTGTCCGATACTCGTGGCGAGCGAGAATCACTAAGGGCCATGGTCTGGCGAGATTGTTGCAATAAAAAAACAAAAGCGAATTGTTCATAAAATAGAGAACGCAAGGTTGCGAGATCAGTAAGGCAGCCACTGCCATCTACCGCCACCTCGCGGCCCCCTCCTCGGCGGCCTCCGGGGGTTGTGGAATTCAGCAGCAGCACGACCATCGCGTTCGATCAGTTGGGCGTGGTCTCTCATCCTCGCTATGAGTGTCTCTTGGGAGGTCTCGCATTCGCTAGGATCCAGGGGTATCGCCGCACGAAGTTTGTCGCACTCATCCATCAGGGATGCGTATCTCTTCTCGGCGGCCTGTCTATCCCCTCTCGCCTGGATGTTAAGATCTTGCAACATCTGGTTTTGCTTTTGGAACAACTCCGCGGTTCTCTTCTTCATCACTTCAGGGTCTCGCGTATCACCCAGGAAATCTTCCACCCGCTCTGGAAATGGGGACGTTTCGTCATCTCCGAATTCGGAGTCGGTGAGCTGGGTCTCGCCATCTGACAAAAAAGGGTCACACGCGAGGTTAGGGAAGATAATTCGGAGTGAATATCAGAGGCGAGAAGGCTTACCCGTGCGAGGGCGAAAATGTTAGGCGGAGGATCGAAGGTGGTGCCATAATGAGGGGGCTGAGTTTTCCCCTTCCCAGGGGGTATTTCACAGTACCGGTGAAGGGGGCGTCCGGCGGACGCGAGCCACACGAATCCTCGTTGGCAAGAAGCCTAAAGTTTGGCGCCGAGAGGTTCGCGTCCTGGTGTTTGGGTGAGGGAGTTCGCTGACCCCGCTCCCCCGGAGTCGCATGGCGCGAAACTACAAAAAGAAAGTGAAGGAACAATAAGCATCATCAAGGAGAGATTTAAAACGAGACACAGCGAGATCAGGCAGCGTACCAGGAGGATTCTCGCCGGCAGTATTCACATTTTCCGGAGGTGGTGAGAGGTTGGTTCGAGGCCCGCCGATATCCTTGTCAGCTTTAGTGACCTGCGAGAGCGAAGTTTAGAAAATGGCAGTTAGGTATTCTCGCCCGAAGGAAATAATCCATACCTCCTCAACGGATTTCTCGCCGGGGGAGGAGCCGAGGTCAACAGTGTCATCCCCCAGTCGGCGAACAGTCTTCGCCTTCTTCAGTTGTGGCGCAGGGGAGGCGGACGCACGGTCCATCCAGGTCGGGGGCTTCAACATCATCGCTGTCTCGCGAGCCTTCGAGGCTTTCAGGCGAGCTTCCATCTCTTTGGAGAGAGGCATCAGAGGATGGCTACAGTAAAGAGAAGAGTGAGGAGTGAAAGAAAATGAGGGCACCCTTCAGCCCGAATGGTATTTATAGCCAGACGGTGGGACCCACAGAAAGATTCCTGACAAGACAGCTGTCGCCAAGCGAACACCCTAGGGTTGGATGATTCTTTGCGAGCTCAAGATAAACTCGCAAAGAGCGGGGATTGTGTACAAACCGGGGTTTCGCCTGGCTCCACCCCCTAGACCTCGCAGAGCGGCATTCCCAGAAAGCATAGGCGAGAGCGCTGGGCGTGGTCTCGGCAGTTGGCGTAGGGCGAGAGCTAGAAGGATAAGAACCGATCTCGCCGAAGTGCTCGGCGAGATGTGTCATGCCATGGGTTCTGCGAGACTCCAGAGGTCGCAGAGGCGACAGGAACCCTCGCATACAGTATGGCGAGACCAAGAAGCATTCCTGGTCTCGCAGACCCCTCTTCCAGGGGAAAGGAAGTTAGAATTACCCTCTTGCCCCTGGAGGCCTGCAAATAGCCACCCCGAACAGCGGAGTTTGGCTGTTAGCAGACCAAATTGGGGTGCAAATAGCAAAACCAAAAGGCGGAATTCCGTTATTCGTAGACCAGTTCAGAAAAACTATAAATAAGACCCAAAGGGCACCTTTGGGGAGGGTCCAGTTTTTGGCTTCTCTCTCCTTAGGCTATCCTTGCCGAGACTCCCCTGAGCTCTCCAAGGTGCCCGGGCCTCAGCTTTGGCTCTGGAGGGGAAGCAATCTAAAGATCTTCCGGGTGTGTGGTGGGACCTCCCTACTGAGTTAAAGGTCTGTGTTAAGTTCTGAGACCCCGACGTACTTTTTCCACGGGATAAGTAAGTGCTAGTCGCCCCCCAACCTGTTGGGGGCCCCGAGCTCCACAAGGAACCAGTTTCTGGTTTCAACACATGCTTTCCTTGAGGAACATAACGTCTGCAGTTTAAAATGATGTTCGTGAAATGACTCCCATCTACTTTCCATATCCATTTGGTTCATAACTCACAAGGGTAAAACCATTTTTATCATGACATGAATTGACACAAATTGATTTCAACATGAAGGGTGTCTCATTAAAACCCATGAATCCTCGAGAAGTTTCACCATTTATATCTGGAAATCAAACCTGTCTCCCTTATTCTTGAATCTTCCTAACTGGGATTATA
Source organism: Dactylorhiza incarnata (assembly GCA_033032865.1). Lineage (NCBI taxonomy): Eukaryota > Viridiplantae > Streptophyta > Magnoliopsida > Asparagales > Orchidaceae > Dactylorhiza > Dactylorhiza incarnata. The sequence goes on from JAWHQI010000461.1 coordinate 33,638, forward strand.
ATGTTTGGGAGAAATTATAAGTTCTGGTTCTTAAGATCGGAGGATTGTATGTAAATTATATATCTCCAATATATCATTCGTCAAATTTCACTTTAGATTTCCAATATTGAGTGGGCTAAACTTTCAAAGCCAAGTAGTCTCATCTCACTTAAGCTATAAATTATGAATTAAAGGATTCATCATAACGACCCTTCTCTTAGTTGTGTTGTCCAAAGTTACATCGATAAATCTCATTAAGTAATCTTAATAATTTCAAGCGGGAGTTGATAGTAACAACAACTAACCGTTTATTTTAACTCTCAAATCCTCAACATTTTAGTACATGATGGTCGTTGTCATTTTTCCCGAGATCCGAACATAGTAAGATTCTTCATCTTAGCCCTAAATAGTTTACACCATCATATTACAAGATCCAAAGAGTCACCTTCCTAAGCTCTCTAGTTGTGCATAAACCAACTCTAAGAGTAAAATGATCTTAACTAAATCTTTACCAAGGAGAGGGCTTGAATTTTAATTAAAAATACTATCTGAAAATTACCCTTGAAAGCCCTGAAGTGCAAGAAACTCCAGCTGTAATCTTTACTTGTGAAAACTTGATTCCAATCTTCAAAATTCCATGATGTGACACATTTATCCCAAGCTACTAAACCTGGCATTCTTTCTTGTTTTCAAAACTGACTAAATCGAGACATTTGTTCGGACGTCAATGATTATTAATTGTTTGGATAACTCTACAAATTGATGTCTCGAGGTTAAGGAGGTGTAACTACAACAGTACACTTGTAAGTTTGTTACGATAAACTGATTATTTCTTATGGTCATGAGAACTTATAGCCCAGTCTTACTTCCATCCATTCTAAATCTTACTTGGTCTTGCCCTGAATTTGCCGTTTATGACATCCTTCCCTTGTGACCGGTAAGAGCTTGATGACCAAACATCCTTATAAAAGACAAGACGACATTGCTTGGATCAGGAAGTTAGTGAAATTCCCTAAATTCTTAACCTGACTTTCTTGATTCCGAGAGTCTTATGCCCATACATTGGGCAACCCTTTATGTATAACCAATTGATTAACAAGTTAATCACTTTTGTCGACTTAGATTCAGCCTTGGAGCAATAAGATGAGTACACACTCACGCTTGAAGTGCACTATTCGCCTAACTTGCCAGTAAAACTACAGCAGTCACAACTTAGTATAAGCAATCCCCGCTATTTAAGGTGAAGTAATTCTCCAAGGGTCTCAAACTTCTAAGGGGGGTTGGTCCACAAACCCAAAAGTGTATGAATAAGATCTCGTCATCACCTGAGTATCATTGAATACTCCAAACCTCGAGATTACTACGAAAATGTCACATCCTTTTCTAAACAAAGTCTAGGGGCAATCCAAGTCGGTATTTTATTGGCCCAATAAACAAAAGGATAAGCCCCTACCGATTTGGGCTAAGCCTCCTCAATACTTCTACGGTATATTCATCTTACATTCGTACATAAACTTTAGGGCATATAATCTCTGACTTGGTGTTCCACCCTGAGACATATTGTTATGATAAGACTTAGGCTCCCAATGTTATAAGTTATGCTTATGGGTCTTCTATTATTCTAAAGAAGACTACAGACACCCGATCTCCTCGAGGTGGTCCTACCACTTGGTAGTAAAGCGTAACCTTTAACGTGAAAGTCTCAACATCAAGACTTAAACTAACTTCTTCCCTTAGCTACGTTGGGTATCCTTAACCTTCAACCAAATCTAGACCCGAGGTCGCTCTTTAGACTAGGATGCGTCACTAAATTGTCTAAGAAAGTCAGAATTTGACCTAACTTGCTGCTTAGTGGACTGTTTTATGTGATTTTATACATGGGCACACCACAGCTTCCGCTGCATAGTTTGTCCGCAAACTACACTCGAGCGGGGTGACCCAGTATGTTGTGGGCTGTTCTCTTATGATCGTTCATTCAGTGATACCATTTGTAAGATCTCTTTTTCCAAAACCCGTTCGGGTACTTGAAAACTCGAACCTCTCCCATATCGCACGGTTGAGGTGGATCTTCGCCCAGAATTGCTGCCTTACGGTGTCACCAACACTTGGGTTGGCTAACACCACTCAGCAACAACTCTGTCGGCTATACGATCATAAGTAAAATATGCCATAAAAAGGAAGAACAGAAAAAAGGCATGTCCACAATGTCACAGCATCATATATATGTATATAATGAAAAACAGAAAGTCCAAAGAGAAGTACAAGCAAAAAGGGCTTAAGCCCGATAAATATCCAGAATAATGTACTCTCTCTCTCTCTCTCTACAACATGCGGAAACAATAACAAAACCCTCAAATGCGGAAATCTAACTATCTAAACATCAACCTGTGGCGTCGTGGTAGTACGCTGCATCCGCTGCTCAGGTCCTGCCATCTCGTCCTGCTGCGCGCGGGACAACTCCGTCTCCTCGGACTCCTACAGTCACACCGACCGTTAGTCATAAAGACTAAGCCGTTTTTTCCTCGCCTCCCTCCACGACTCCTAGGTACCGAGCGGGAGGAAGAAGCGGAGGACAACAAGGGGTAAACAAAGGAAAGGTGACAAGGCACTAATCTAACAGGTATATGTAAAACAGTAAAACTAGCTAGCAGTATAGTGCAGGTAAATGACAGTAAGGTAGAGCATAAGTAAAGCAGTAATGGAAAGAAAATGCGGTGCAGTAAGTAGGACTAAACTACCATCACAGATTCGTACCATAACTTATATGAACGCCCATACGACATATAAGTTAAGATGTCCAGGTAACCCATCATATAAAAGAGCCCATACTAATTTATATGATGGGGGTATGCTAATGTGAATGTTATGCTATGCTATATTTATGATGTTTTAATGTGTTTATGCAATATGACTCACTCACACGACTCTATGCGCACAGACCTTTATAGTTCCCAATTTGTTACATATAAGTTAAGATGTCCAGGTAACCCATCATATAAAAGTGCCCATACAAATTTATATGATGGGGGTATGCAAATGTGAATGTTATGCTATGATATGTTTATGATATTTTAATGTGTTTATGCAATATGACTCACCCACACGACTCTATGCGCACAGACCTTTATAGTTCCCAATTTGTTTGAAAAGAAGCCAACCTTTCGGGTACCGACCGTCGTGGCTCACGGTGGCAGTGGATCGGGCACTCCACATCCTAGGCGAGTATGGTCACTACCAAGCCTAGACCTCATGTACGCCTCAACGCTAAGAACACAACAGCGGAGCTCCTGCGTACTCTTGCTGGAATCCACCAGACTTTAAGGTCGGGGTGGGTTATTAGGGATTGTCCTCCAGACCGCGGTACTCAAACTTACTGGCCCTCTAAACCTCACCCTCACCTGAGTCAGCGTAATACCGTCGGTGGCACGACTGGCCTAGTACCGAAGACTCGCCACTATTTGCATAAGAAACAGGTGTTTAACATGTCCACCCGAGCTTCCGGCTCAGGGACTAACACACAAGCTGATCCAACCCATCTCCTTCCCGGAGGAGATCCACACCAGTTTGCAGACCTACTTAGGCTACTCTTGCCTACAATTTAGTTAGTGTTATATTTAGGGTGAATCTTGGACTTCCCGCGGTGTACTCCGTAAGGGGCCCCTAACGGTACTACAGATCAATTGGCTCAACCCCACTATCCTCCTCAAGACAATTACTTTAGTTGGTGATTAACGTTTGGTTCACCCCTCATCATTTCATATAGTTAATGTGACTTAGCTCATCTCCCGTCCCACCCGATCGGGTTGGACGTGCCTCCCCACCTCATACTCTAACCCTAACTCAACCACACAACCAACCCTAGGATTGACCCTCCTTGAATCATGGTGTGCTATAACTCAATTACTGTTTGGATATAACTTCTAATCACTACTTAGGGGTCTGATTTGTCTAAAACTCAAAATTCTGTTTTTACTAAACGCAGACCACTAAGTTGAACTATCCATCAACCTCATAAGGGAATCCTTCTAAAAACTCATCACCAGGGTCTAGTATAATTATCCTAGGCTTCTACTGACCTTAATAAGGTATTTTCCAATTTCTATAATTTTCCATATTAATTTGGTATTTATTATAATTTAAAGTAGTTAAGGCCTTAAGTCCAATTACACATGAACTACCCTCAAAATAATTCCAAAAGCTGCATGAAAATTATCAGTAAGGTAATCTCTCATATCAAGGTGTTTCACCGAGTTGCATTACCCTAGAATTCCATTTGGCCTACTAAATCATCATAGTTGTATAATTACCAAAATGCCACTATAATTAGGAAAAATAGTATTTCACATCTGAAAATTCTACAAATATTACCAAGTGTCTATATGGGGATATCGAGTCCTCTACCAAAGGATTGTGTCATTACCATATGATTTGACATTTTAAAAAGATTTAATACTCAAGTAATGTAAATTTCAATTTCTACATGAGGTACATGAAATACAAATATACAAGCTTTCAAACAATTATCATGGGCATATCACAACATAAAATGACAGATATCCAAGTATCATAATTTTACCCAATGATTTGACATTTTTCATAATTAAATTCCTCTAAGCTAGTAAGCACTTTAAAATTCCTACACAAGGTATAATACTTCAATAAATCATTAAAAAATTACTATAGTCCATTTTCATCCTTATTCAGCCACTGATGAAGTTTCAAAGCCATACAAGGTCATATGATTATGTATTTTATTTATTTAAGGAAAAGGGTGGCACTCTCATTATTTAGGAGAAAAATACTTAAGTGCCTCTAAAAATTCCCATTAAATTATTTAAGACATTTTATGCCCTTATAAACATGCCTACAAAGTTCTGAGTCAAGGCAAGGACATTTGGTCATAAGTCCTTCACAAATCCCAACTTTGCATCCTTAAGGGTTTACCCTTAGGGTTTTAGGTCACACCACCCTAATGGCTCCAAATGGACCATTAGGGTGTGTCACATGCATTTGTATATCCATACCTACATAACCATCATGATGGGAGAAGGCTAACACACTCAACTCCTCAAATTGACCTAAACCCTAATTTGACCCTTAAAGGCCCTCATTAAGGTTTCCCATTTTCCATATCAAATCAACTCCACATGAAGTGAAAATTTAGGCAGGCACTACTCATGTACTAAAGAGCATACCACCAAAGTTTGGTGTCATTTGGACATCAAATGCTCCAAAAATCAACTTAATTTAAATATCCTAATTACCACAAAAACCCTAGGTAAATGTGTTCACCAAGGGCTGTCCTTTGGGCAGGGAGTGCCCCTAGGGTATACCAACCCATGGTTAAAAGTACAGCCTCAAAGCTTGAGGGGTTTGGGCTAGGTAATTAATTTAGTGGACTGACCTAGTGTATGACCAATCCTAGTAAAACAGCTCCCTAGGGAGCTGTGGGTCACCAAATGACTTGAACTTAAGCCCTCATGAAAGTTAAGACCAAGACCCACAACTTTCATGTTGGGCACTTTTTCTAATTCAGCCATTAAGATGCCCTAATTTTCATTTGAAGTGGACTGATTAAATGAAGGCAGAATAGCTAATATATTGAATTAAAATTAATTAAAGAAATGATCTAGCACAGATCTTAAAGCACATCCAGCGGCAGCGGCTCATCTTCCTCCTCTAGCCAACGACTGGGATTGAACCGCGCTGGGCCGACTTACTCCTCCATTTCCCGGCCACCTGGTGGCCACCACGGCCGGCCACCACCTCCACCACCTTCGTGGTGGTCGGGGCTACAACTTCCCGACGACATGGCGGCCAGAGGAGGCGTTTTCCGGCGATCCCGGGTGTCTCGATTTGAGCCGAAATCCATGGATTTTGGAGGTGGATCCGGGCTCAATTGAGCCCGATCCTTCAGCGTTTTGTGATGGGAAGCTAGCATGGGGGGAGGGGAGGAGAAACGAACTGTTATTGGTGCGTGGCGGCGGCTCCGGCGACGGTTGGCCATGGATTTGCCTTGCTCCGGCGACCCTGCTCCCGAACTCGTTTCTCCAGCAAAAGCTTTGCTCCAGGTGTCGTTCTCGACTGCTCTCTAGTACCTCCTGAAGGTGATGGTGTGGTTCGATTGGAGTGGGGAGGCCTCTATAGGTTGTTTTGAACTTAGGCCTCCTCGGTTATGCCCCTTGCTGCCACCCTCCTGTAGCTGTCGGCCTCCTGCTTCCACCTGGGTCAAGCTCAGACCCCCAGCGATCAGGGAAGGCCCCTAGGTTGATTGGAGGTGGAGTGTAGAGGGGGGGATTGTTTGCTTTTGCTTTTGCTTTATGCCTTTTAATCACCTTTCTGTCCCCCTCTCATTTGGCTAATCAAACTCAATGCTAGGGTTCAGTCTAAGGCCTATATGGGCAAGGCCTAAGTCCATGAGTAATGGTTGATTGATTGGTGTTGGGGTTCCATTCAATTTAGGCTTGAAATTCACCTTAAAGGGCTAGGTTGACCATGGTTGACTTTGGTCAACCAAGGTGGGTGGGTTGACCCCACTTGGGGTTCATGGGTCCCTTAACATCACCCAACCTTGGTTGGTCCATGGTGGGGCCCCAATTGGGCTAATTTAGCCTTAAGGTGTGATTTTGACCTAAATTAAGCTAGAGTTGACTTTGGTTAAAATTGGTCAATTGGCTGACCAAGTGTTGGGGCTTTTAGGTCCAATGAGTTCTTTAAGGTGTTTAGAGTGTGGTGGTAAGGTCAATTTGAACATGTGGAGTCAATTGAACCCTAATTGACTTAGTTTGGTTAATGTTGACCTAACGTTGACTTTGGTCAATTTCGTGCAATTGGGTCCCACCCAAGTGCAATTCTCATCCTATAGGTCTCCCTTGGTGGTTAGTGCATCATAAGTGAGGTCAATTTGGACAATTGAGGGTCAATTGACCTAGTTGAGGGGCTTAGGGTTAGGTTAGTTTTTGAGTTTTGGTGTGCACTTAGCAATTCCTACCCTAGCCTAAGGTCCTTGTGGCCACTCACCTCACCCCTATGCCCTAACATTTCCAATGGGTCTAGAAGGATTGGGGATGTTACACTATGTCTATATGTAGATGATTTACTTCTAACCGGATCTAGCTTAAGCATGATAAATAACTTCCGTGAATACATTAAATTTAAGTTTAGTATGACAAATTTGGGTCTCACAAGATATTTTCTTGGAATTCAGATCAAGCAATAGCCTCATTATACTATAATCTCTCAAACCAAGTATGCTGAGGATATTTTGATTCATTTTGGAATGGAAAATTCTAAACCAACTCCCACTCCCATGGCCACTGGAGAAAAACTCATCAAAGATGAGGGAGAAGAGAAGACTGGGGGAGAAAATTACAGAAGTTTAATCGGGTCTTTTGTTTATCTAACCAATACTCGGCCTGATATTGAGCATGTCGTGAGTATCATATCGCGCTTTATGCTAGAACCAAGTATCAAACACCTGGTAGCCGCAAAAAGAATCCTCCGGTATATAACAGAACCAAAAGCTATGGGTTGAAATATGTTGAAGATAAAAGCAATACTCTGAGAGGATTCTCAGACAGCGATTGGGCAGGATGTTCAGAAGACAGAAGAAGCACCTCAGGATACCTTTTCTTCATGGGAACCAAGCTAATTTCCTGGAGCTCCAGGAAGCAGAAGACTTTTGCCCTCTCTTCCACAGAGGCAGAATACACCGCTCTCAGTGAAGCGGTTAGGGAAGCTATGTGGCTTAAAACTCTCGTGAATGAGATTATAGTAACAGAAGACAAACCCATTAACATCAAAATCGACAACACTTCAGCAATTTCCCTAGCAAAGAATCTGGAATTTAACAAAAGAACCAAACACCTTGAAATTAAGCTGCATTATACCAAGGATCTCGTAGCCAGGGGAGAAATCACTCTGGAGTATTGTAAAACAAAAAAATAGATAGCAGATCTTTTGACTAAACCTCTCCCAGTTCACTCCTTCGAAGAACTGCGAGGGAAGATGAAGATGAACCCATGTCACGATTATGGGAGGGTATTAGAAAATAATCCTGACATGAGCATAACACGTAACATAAATGCAGGAATTAACAACTTAGAAGAAGATCCAACCGCAAGCAAAAGACACAAATAGAAGAAGAAGGAGATAGCAGGACATGGCCGCAGTTTCCTGAAGAAGAGGCGTCGATGTGATCTGACTGCTGGGACAACCCTTCTCTTTTCTTTGCTTTAAGTGTAGTTCCTCTTTTGCCCTTTTTGCTTCTATTTAAGTTGGTGTTGCTCTTGTGTCAAGTTGAGCAAGTTGTAAGTTTTTCTGAATGTGTATCTGGGTTAGTGCCTCTTGTATTCCTTTTTTGAATGAATGAAATGATCTGGTAGTACCGTCTACCTTCTCCCCCTGTGCCCCATTTATGTCTGTTTTTCCAACATTGCGCACTCACGCTTGTTACTTGAGCCCATTACACGCTTCTAACATTGCCATCATGGGACCATGCACGACGTCCGGCAATGCTTCGCCGGTTGCCATCAGGTCCTTCCCCTCCCCTGCTCAGCCACCGCCGGCACCGTGCAACCTAGTTCGGCCAGAAGGTTTGCTGGAGAGAAGAGCAGTCTCGGCCAGAAATTTTGCCGAAAATAGGAGCGGAAAAAGAATGGGGCGGCACTAAAAATAGGATGTTATTATTACTGTTAAATATAAAATTTAAATATCAATAATGGGGTGCTATCAGCCCTATGAGGAGTGCTATTAACATTGTTCTAAAGAGAAGCTATGCTGGAGGCGTTAATGGGTTGCCGCTAAAGAAAGGAAGCGGAGAACAATTTTTATTTATTTATTTTTGAGCTGCAGCTAGCCAAAATCGATTTACACTCAAGAACTACCTTTATTTTATTTACATAACAATATGAAAAATATTTGTTTGTTAAATATTTCACAAGATATGAATTATTTTTAAATTTAATATAAGATATATTTAGTGCAAGGCAAATTTTATTTATTTTTTAAATATGAAGTATATAACTTTGAAAAGTTATTTTAGTTTTTAAGCTAATCATCATAAACCTCCTATTATTATTTTTCTCAATTATATATATTTTTATACTCGAATTCGTGTATTGGGCTTCTCAGCTCTCAGCGCACGGACTTCGCCCGTACTCTTTGAATCTTATAAATACAAGAATAAAAAAAAATAGGCTACCTAATATTCTTATATAGCCAATATTTCCTTTTGCTAAATGCATTTTCAATCAACAACATTCAAATTTGATTCCAATCAACAACAATACTTATGCAATCAAGTTATTTTGTTGCAAATTTGCAACAAAAGCTTTCCCTCCCAAATTAGTGGGAGTCTGGGAGATGCCAAAAATTTTATTACTTATTAAATATGTTGTTACTATATAAGTTGTTATCTCCCATTATTTCGACCGCTCCATTTCCAGCGCTCTCATTCTCAATACTCCAAAATATCATCATCAAAACGTATAGTGATATGTTTCTTACAGTGTGTATAGTGATATGTTTCTTACTTTCTTATGGTGTATTGTGATATGTTTCTTATATTTTAAAAAATAATTTATATTATTTTATTTTAATAAATATTTTTTTTTTTTATAATTTTCTATTTTATTTTATCTAATTGCTATTGATTTTTTTACTTTTTTTGTCTATAATTTAATTTATTATTTATTATTAACTTTGTTTTTACTTATATTTATTTACTATTTTTTATTATTTTAATTTTGAATATAATTTAAGCCGTAAAAAGAACAAAATTTATTAAAACAGAACCTCAATTTTGAAAAAATATTTTGTTGCGAGGCCGGCAGCACAAAGGTTAGCTGAGCGAATAAATAATAAATAAATTCAGTCATTAGAGAGAGAGATACAAATTCGTTTTTTCATGATAGTCAGCTAGTCATGGTCGTGGCTATACAAATTAATCTCTCTCTCTCTCTCTATATATATATATATATATTGCTGTTGGCACCAAAAAATGTACCAACTCTACACTTGCTCAAGCTGAAGAATGGGGGTGTGACTGTTGGGTGGTCGGTTACTCTGAGCTGAAGGAAATGCAATTTTATTAATATGAAGCTTGTGTTACAGCTGAGGTTACAATAGAATGTATGAAAAAGAGGACTCCTGAAAAAGAGGCGGAGAGGTCCCCGGAAGGGAGACGGAAAGGTCTCCGCGGTCTCCAAAAACGGAGACCGCTCAAGTTCCTGACTAGAGCTGAGAACTCTCGAACAGAAGAAGAAGAAGATCCCCCGGACTGGTACCCCTACCCCTCTATTTATAGGCGTGGGGGCCTGCCCAAATGGGCAGATCTGAAAGGTAACGGGCTGCCCGGAACTGGCGAGATCTCCTGAGACCGCTGCTGAGACCGATGAGATCGTCTGGACCTGCTGAGATCGTCTGGACCTGCTGCTGAGACCGCCGAGATCGTCTGGACCTGCTGCTGAGACCGATGAGATCATCGAGATCGTCTGGACCTGCATCACCTGAACAGATCACACAAAACAGAGATTGCACAGGGGAGACCTCACGAGGGGAGATCGCCCAAGGGGCGATCTCCCACGGGGGAGATCGCCCAAGGGGCGATCTCCTCACGGGGGAGATCGCCCAAGGGGCGACCTCACAAGGCGTGAGGTCGCCCAGGGGGGCGAACTCCTCATAGGGGAGGTCGCCCAAGGGGCGACCTCACAGGGCGCGAGGTCGCCCAGGGGGGCGACCTCCTAACGGGGGAGGTCGCCCAAGGGGCGACCTCACAGGGCGCGAGGTCGCCCAGGGGGACGACCTCCTCACGGGGGAGGTCGCCCAAGGGGCGACCTCACAGGGCGCGAGGTCGCCCAGGGGGACGACCTCCTCACGGGGGAGGTCGCCCAAGGGGCGACCTCACAGGGCGCGAGGGGGGCGACCTCACAGGGCGCGAGGTCGCCCAGGGGGCGACCTCCTCACGGGGGAGGTCGCCCAAGGGGCGACCTCACAGGGCGCGAGGTCGCCCTGGGGGGCGACCTCCTCACGGGGGAGGTCGCCCAAGGGGCGACCTCACAGGGCGCGAGGTCGCCAGGGGGGCGACCTCCTCACGGGGGAGGTCGCCCAAGGGGCGACCTCACAGGGCGCGAGGTCGCCAGGGGGGCGACCTCCTCACAGGGGAGGTCGCCCAAGGGGCGACCTCACAGGGCGCGAGGTCGCCCAGGGGGGCGACCTCCTCACGGGGGAGGTCGCCCAAGGGGCGACCTCACAGGGCGCGAGGTCGCCCAGGGGGGCGACCTCCCGGGAGAGGAGTCGTGCGGGGCGCGACCTTCTAGCTAGATTGCGCGAAGCTCGACCCCTACGAGGCACGAAAGCGAGACCACCCAGGCGATAGGAGACCGCCAGGGCTCAGGCAGCTAACTTGAGGTGATCGCCGATTTCTGGGTAAACAATTGCATACAGAGATCGAATTGCATGCGTGCAAATAACAACATTCCAAAAAAAAGGTCATTGTTATCCACACTATAGTTTTGGCTATCCACACTCTTTTTGTATGAGTTATTACGCGCCTTTTGGAAATACGTCTTGTACATGCATTTTTAGAAAAAATGTTTAACACGAAAGTTGTAGATCTCGTCGAGATCTACAACTTTCGTGTTGAATATTTTTCCCAAAAATGTATGTACAAGGCGTATTTCCAAAAATTCGCTATAGTTACGTGCATGTTTTAATCAGGGCGGCAATACGTCTCGTGCATGCATTTTTAGGAAAAGTGATCAACACTAAAGTTGTAGATAACTTTCGTGTTGATCACTTTTCCTAAAAATACATGTACATGCCTTATTTTCAAAAGACGCATAATAACTCATACAAAAAGAGTGCGGATAGCCAAAACTGTAGTGCGGATAACAATCGCCTATTAAAATGCATGTAAATATGTAATTAGAAAAACTAACATGATATCAGTACATAAAATACATATTTCTTACAAATTACGTAACATTTCTTTTCAATATATAGCAAAATAACTACTCATCTTAGAATTAAGGATATTTGGAGCAATTAACGCAGTCCGTCTTCAAACTTGGCTAGCTCCTCCTCTCCCGCTTGTCGCGGAGTAAGTACTGCTGGACATCGTCTACCCAGATAGTTCACTCGTCCTTAAAAATGAGTGTGGTAATTTAACAAGCCCGGTACAAGTAATAATCACAAGAAGAACACGACGAAATCATCTCAATCAAATCCATATCCTTCTTGCCGCTGAGCCCCATCTGATTATCATATCCGCTGCCTCCGCCGCCGCCCCAATTGTCCAGCCAATCCCCGCTGCCCAGCAATTCGTTCAGCTGAGGAGGAGAAGCCGCGGACAAGAAATCAAAGCACTCTTCCATGAAGGATGACGAATCTCCGCAGAAATATGATGAGGATTCTGCTGCTTGCTGTTTATAATTTAACGATGGAGATGGCGGCGGTGGGTTGTCGGCGGCGAGGATTTGATCGGCGGTGGTTTGAATATAATTGATGTATTGTTGGAGGAAGGAGGGGTTGCAGCTGGATTTTGAGGTCTTCTTCCTCATGATCCTCCGGCTCTCTCTCTTTGCAGAGCTCAGCCTTCTCTTCGTGGCGTTCCAGTGATTTTTAATGGAGTTTTCGGATCGACCGGGGATTTTCTTCGCTATCTCTGCCCATCGGTTGCCGACCTCCTTGTGCGCTTCCATGAGTAATATCTCTTCATCCTCGCTCCATGTTTCCTTCTGCATGCATGCAGTTAATTTCATGCACGTACAATATATTCTATGTATTAATATAGAGCAATGTTATGCGCGGTCTGCTTTTGGCTTTAATTTATGCAGCCCGCGAATATGTTTCGGCCAAAAAATTGTTACTCCAGGCCAAATAGTTATAGAGGAAGAGAGAGGAGCTTGCCGGCCGGAGAAGGGAAGGAGGTGGTTGGCCTGCGAGGATCACCGAGCGGAGTCACCAGAGGAGGGAGAGGAGATCAGAGTGGAAGCTCGATCTCGTCCGGCGGCTAAAGGTTGAAAAGGAAAAATGCAGGTTGAAAAAGAAAAATGATACTTTTTCTTAAAAAAAAATTGTGGCCTGCATATAGCCAAAACCGATCTGCGTTTAACATCGCTCTTCTTAAAATATTGTGGCCTGCATATAGCCAAAACCGGTCTGCGTTTAACATCGCTCTTCTTAAAATATTGTGGCCTGCATATAGCCAAAACCTGCCTGCGTTTAACATCGCTCTTAATATATACATATTGTTTGATTAATTATGAATATATACAATATATTTATATATAATATATGTGTGAGTATATTAATTACATGCACCTTGATGCCAGGCCTCAAATGATTATGCCATCTTTCTCTGCACTGCTTCCCAATCCTGCCAACAAGCTTCTTTGCAATCTGCGACCACTTTCTCACTCCATGCTCTTTCACTAATTTCACCAACAAGCTGCGCATACAATATTCCAAATCACATACAATAATATAAGAATTATTAAGCAAATAATGTCACTACAATATTTTCGGCCTTTAGCAACACTTGAAAACTGTTCCCTAAAACTGTAAAGTGTTGCCAAAATATTGAAAATTGTTGTCATAGGGGTGTCTTCTATACGCGTGTTACCAAAGGTCTAAGGCAACAGTTTTCATACCTTTAGACAACACTATATAAAAACTGTTGTCTAAATTCATACAATAGGCAACAGTTTTTCGGTGGACCTATTGCAACAGTTTTTCTCTATCAAGGTTTATGCAACATTTTTTGAAAGGTTGACAAGTCAAGTGTTGCTAAAGACCAAAATTATTGTAGTACCTATCTTCCTCTACAGTCCACTGCCCTCTGACGGAACTGCGGCTGGCCAAAGCAGAAGTAGCAGCCCATGAACCTTTGCTCTTGCTTTTTCTCTTTCCTTCCGCGCTGCAACAAATCTCTGAAATGTTATTTATGAAAGAATCCTCCCCGTTGTTTATAGGAATTCCATCGTAGAATAATATTTCATGATCAATAATCTCGTCAAAATCGGGCTCTGTTTCTGTGTTGGCCATGGAAGGAGAGCTTTTTTCCATTGATACGAGCCGAAGAGGAATGAGGAGATGGAGATAGCAATGGAGATGAAGAAGAAGAAGAGATGGAGAAGGTGTTAGAATTGGAATTGGGAAGGGTTTTTAATTAATTAGGAGATGAGGCATGGGCTTAATCGGAGGGCTTAATTGGAGAGTTTACTCAGCTATTAATCCCATGATAAATGTTGTCAATTAATGAGTGTAATTATTAAGAAAATGTTAAACGGCGCAGGCATTTCAAATGGCGTGAATGGTTGAGTTTACGTACTCAGCTATTGATTGGAGGGAGTGATCAGCGGAATTATAGCTTTTTGACCGAATTCAAATGGCGTTGGCAGAGATAGCGCAGGCGTGAAGAGGATAGACACGTGGCTGCCATGCATTGGCCCTGCATCCCTATACATATTGCCGGCCGCATCAGCAGCAAGCCCAGCTAGCGAGCTTCTTTCCCAGCTGAAAATTAACAGCAACATGCAGCGGCAAAGCCTTGCGAACAGCGGCGAGCTTCTTCCCTCTCCTTGCACCAACTCCAAGGCAGCAGGCGAACTCCTCCCAGCTGGAGAAAGAGAGCTGCATTCGGACAGCCACCTTGCGGCCGGACAGTTCTCGCGAACATGCAGTAACTGTGCGGAGTACAGCTCTTGCATGCGAACTGTTTCTTGCGAACAGACTCCTTGCGGACAGCAGCTCCGGCGATCTCTGCGGTTAGAGGTGTCTAGGAGTGAAGTTGTAATAATACCCACATTGGGTAGTGTAGTGTGAAGTTGTAATTGTAACGAAGACAAGTTTTTTTTTGTGTTTTGTAACACCTAGCTTTTGTCTTCTCTTTAACTATGTTGTGTCTGCTAGCTGTTATCTCTATATACACACACACATATACACACGGGCGCATGAGAGTGTATGGCCCCCAGTGCCCCGCGTGACAGTATCCGTCCTACGGCGGCATGCTTCGCCCGCTCCCGATTGGTGTGGAAAATAAAACGTGGATAAACAGTGTTTTGGAGGAATAGGAAAAATGTATTTCATTGCACTTTATAACTGAGATTACATTGTATATTTATACTCCTTGATTGGAGTATTCTGGAAGGATGCAGTAGGTTCATAAAGCTGGCCGAGTTGAGATCACATCCTCAGATGTTGGAATTAGAATATCTAGCTGAAAGGTTTGTATGCATATATACATTGTTGAACTTAAGCGTGTGTTAGAAACAATCATTTATTATGTTATTGTAGGCTTTGCAAGGGAATGTAAGCTTTACCAAACATGTTCATGTTTCTTTAGGCCACTATTTTCTTTAATTTCTTCTAGTGTTCAGTGTTATTCCTGTTCAACCTGTTTATTTTGCATAACTATATATGCATAGTTTTGGTTTTAGTACTTGTGATTATGGATATAGAGCTAGCTATGCAATAGTTGTAATTTTCAAGCTGGTTGGAAGGCATGCTTGAAGCTTGATCCCTAGCTGAAAGTCAGAAGATCAAATTTACAGAACCATCTTAATGATGCAAGATATTGTTGCCTTTATCAACCTTCCCAGACCGCATAGTTTATGCGAGCCTTGCGCTTAAACACCTTGTTCTGAATTTACTTGAGTTTGTTGTTGATATGATTATCATCCTATCTTACGTTTTGAGATTTTGTCATCAAATTAAGGCACTTTCCCCCAATGTTGATACATGCTTTGCTACTTTCAGGTAAGTTGGGTGATGTTATCTCCAGGGCATGCTATCATCTTGCTTATTGGAAGTTCCAAACACTGTTAGTTGAATGTAGCCTACAAGTGTGGAACTCACAAAAGTTTTAAAATGTATTTCTTGCATGAAATATTTGAGTTAATTTCATTGTTTGCTTATTTTTGTTATTTTATTTTAGCTTGTCGTGAAATTTGTTTTGTTAGCTCACTGTTGCATTTATTATTTAAAAAATGGGAGTTCTTAGGCGCGTAAGATTGTTAATGGCATGAATAATATTCATATTTTCATGTGAAGCCCCTCCCGTTCATCTATGTCTGAATTTGATCCCTGATTATTTGTAAGACGTGAAACCCTTTCAAGAGAGGCAATCTCTTTAACTGAGCATTCATGCTTGGTTATCTTAGGGTTTGTTTGGCGCGTTAGTGGCGGTGTGAACATAGTGGTCATGAACTATAGTTCGTGAACACCTAACCTCATCCATGGAACCACGCCCGCATTTAGGTTCAAAATGAGATATTTCTGTGGCGGCGGTCATAACAGTGCCGTATTTATAAAGACTCATGCTACTTTTTTCCACTTATTTATTAATGAACATTAAATTGTTCAATTTGATGCAAATTATTATTTAGTTGGAAGACATGTGATTCATATATTGTACTTTAAATTGGCTTATTATCTTCTTAGTTTGTTGTTAGTATCTACCTATTTTCCTTGGTCCTAACTTGTCTGAATTTATCATTAGTGTGAGTGTGTGACATTTTAACTTCATTCTATTTCATGAACCTTGTATTTCAGGAATGCTATTGTTACTTGGATTAAGAAAAAGATTGGGCCCGTTGTTCAGAATATTACAACCACTGAGGAGGCTAAACCACTGAGGAAGCGGTTGGCAGGAGAGTTCTCGGCTTCTTTTACTAGATTGATTTCGAGCGGAAGCCTTATACGATCACGAGGCAGCGGAGAGGTGGAGTGAGGAAGAGCATAGCAAGTTCCTTGATGCTTATATTTGTTCAACACAGTATATTATTTATTTTGTGTTACATGTAAAGAAAGAATTATTACGTACAATGTTTGTTTATTATAGAACTTTTTTATGTATTAAGTTTAATAGAGTTAAAAGCTCTATTGGTGTGTACTAAAGGGTTTGGGCTATTTCCAACCTTTTTTCTATTAATAAATTAAAAAAAAAACATTCTCTTTTCGTTCATGAGATTTTTTAGCAAATGAATATTTTATTTATTTGTGTATTTAATGATGAAATAAATAATTTTAGTAATCAAGAAATTGTTATTATTGCATTGTACAACTAGTGATTAAATAAATCTGGTCACTAAATATATTTAGTGACGAAAAAATTTATTGCTAATAATGTATATTCCGTGACGAAAAATAGTTGTCACTAATAATATACATTTAGTGACGAAAAATTGTTGTCACTAATAATGCACATTTAGTGACGAAAAATAGTTGTCACTATAAATCTACATTTAGTGGCGAAAATCAGTGGTCACTAGAACTATACATTTAGTGACGAAAATATATTTGGTCACAAAAGACATTTTGTGACGCCCCTTTTGCAACCACTTTGTGACGGGTTAAATTTGGTCACTAAATGTCTTTAGTGACCAAACCGTAAAAAATAGTGACCAAAATTTTTGTCACTAAATGTCAATTTTCTTGTAGTGTGGCGTGATACATAGAAGCTTCTAGATTAAATATATTAATACATAAGTTTTATTATTTTATTCTTACATTACCCCCTCTTAATCTAGGGCTCTGTCTGCTTTTATAACTCTGATGTTTCGTCTGAAGGCGATAAACGATTCCGCCGGCAGCGCCTTGGTGAGTCCGTCGGCGAGTTGTTTCATTCGTGCTGCAATGGCTGAGGAGAATCTGCTTTTCTTCTGCCAGTTCTCGGATGAAGTGGTACTTGAGTTGGATGTGTTTTGTCCTGTTATGAAAGACAGGGTTTTTGCACATAGCGATGGCAGATGTGCTGTTGACCATGATTTCGGTAGCTCCTTCTTCTTTCCTGTTGACTTCTTCTAACATTCTTCTTAGCCACAGAGCTTCTTTGGCTGCTTCCCCAATGGCGACGTACTCTGCTTCTGCGGAGGAGAGGGCGGTGCATCTTTGCTTCCGTGGGCTCCAGGAAATGGTATTTGCCCCAAGTTGAAATAGAAATCCGCTGGTGCTCTTTCGGTCTTTGGTACTTCCGGCCCAATCGCTGTCGGAATAGCCTTTTAACTTCTTCTCTTCTTCTAATTCTTCTCTGGAATAAATTAGACCGATGTCTTTGGTCCCTTGAAGGTATCTCAATACCTGTTTGATAACCTTCATATGGTTGGATTTGGGATTGCTCATGAATCTTGAGGCTAGGCTTACGGCATACTCAATGTCTGGACGGGTGTTAGTGAGGAACATCAGGGAACCAACCATGCTTCGATAGATCTCTCCTTCTGCTTCTACATCTTCTTCATCTTCTGAAAATTTTTCACCAGTAGAGATTGGAGTTGAACATGGTTTGCAATCCTTCATTCCAAATTTTTCTAGCAGTTCTTTGATGAATTTGTTTTGGTGTATAAATATTTTCTCAGGTTTTTGTAGTATTTGCAACCCTAGAAAATATTTCATAACACATAAATCACTCATTTCAAAATCCTTCATCATCATTCTTTTAAATTGCAATATGAGATCTGTGGATGAGCCAGTGACTAGGATATCATCAACATAAATGCATACTAACAGATAGTTGTTTCCATCCCTTTGTATGTAGAGAGCTGGATCATTCGGGCTTTTGATGAAGTGTTTGTTGCATAGATATTTATTAATCTTGGCATACCACGCTCGAGGGGATTGCTTGAGGCCGTAGAGAGCTTTTTGGAGTTTACAGACTTTTTCTTCTTCCCCCTCTTGAATATATCCTTCTGGTTGGTAGACAAGTACTTCTTCCTCCAGTTCTCCATTTAAAAAGGCAGAAATAACATCTAATTGATGAACTTGAAGTCCACTTAGAACGGCAAAAGCTAGAAGGAGTCGAATGGTCTCCATTCTAGCTACTGGAGAAAAAGTTTCAGTGTAATCTTGGACAAACTTCTGTGCATAGCCTTTGGCCACTAATCTTGCCTTGTATTTTTGTACTTCCCCCTTTTCATTTAGTTTTATTTTGTACACCCACTTCAATCCAATAATCTCCCTGTTTGGAGGTTTTGGAATGAGCTTTCAGGTGTTATTTTTCTGAATCATCTGCATTTCTGTATTCATGGCAGAGATCCAGTTGGGGTCTTTTGCGGCTTCTTTATAGCTTGTAGGTTCTCTACATAACATAGCTACTTCATTAGAGTTGTATATGTCAGTTATGGATCGATACCTTCTTGGAGATGATGAGTCACTGTTGGAATCTGAATTCAGATGTGATGAGGATGAGCTTGTAGGACTGGAAGGTGGAGAGGCTTCAGTGGTTGGAGTGTCTTCAGGTGTGGCTTCCTCCTCAACCTCCACAGGTTCATTTTGAGAGAGACTCTGATCCTTGGCTTTGCCCCAATTCCAGGTGCCTTCTTCATTGAAGATGACATCTCAATTGATTAAAAGTTTCTGTATTTCTGGGTTGAATAATCTGTAGCCTTTAGATTCATGGCTGTAGCCTACAAAATGAGCTTTTCTCCCTTACTTTCTAGTTTGTCTCTGTTATCTTTTGGTAGCAAACAGTAGGCAATACTTCCAAAAACTCTCATATGTTGTACTGCAGATTTCTTATTATACCATTCTTCATATGGTGTGCAATTCTGGAGAGCTTTGGTGGGGGCTCTATTTAGAATGTATACAGCTGTATACATAGCTTCTCCCAGAATTGCTTTGGCAGTTGTTTATAATGTAGCATGTTTTTTCCCATTTCAACTAATGTTCTATTTCTTCTTTCTACAACCCCATTCTGTTGAGGATTTTTTGGAATTGTTAACTGCCTTTTAATTCCATGTGTTTGACAGAATTTTTGGAATTCAAGGCTGTTGAACTCACCTCCCCTGTCTGTTCTTAGCCCTTTTACTTTCAGTCCAGTTTGGTTCTCTACATAGCTTTTGAATTGATGAAGAATTGGAAGGCTTCAGATTTTTTATTTAGGAAATAAATCCAAGCCATCCTACTCTTGTCATCAATAAACAGCAGGTAGTATCTTTTCCCCATCCAAGTTGGGGTAGTGGCTGGTCCCCAGATGTCGGCATGAACTAATTCTAACTTTTCTGAGGCTCTCCATTGTGTTTGATGAGGGAATGGGTGTTTGTGAATTTTGTTTCATGGCACATGTTTCACAAACACCTTTGTGGTCTTGTAATTTAGGCACTCCCTCTACCAAACTATTTAATTTTGTGAGATTTTGGTAGTTTATGTGTCCATACCTCGCATGCCATAATACTGAATCTTCTGATGTTGTTGCAGCTTGGACTTGGGAGGAGGACCCTTCATAGGTAGTATTTTGGCTGATGGTGAGGGGAAAGATCTTGTTTTTTTGTCATTTTTGCAGTGGCCACCAGCTGCTTACTGCTTTTGTTAAATATTCTGCACTCTTTATTGTCAAAATGTACACTATACCCTTTGCATAGCAGTTGCCCGATACTAAGCAGGTTCTGAGTTATCCCAGGCACATACTGGGCATCATGAATAACTATTTTTTCTTGGTTTTTTAGTTGTATAGTAACTGATCCTTTTCCTTCTATGGTAGATACTTCTCCGTTTCCCATTGTTACTTCAGATTTTTGTTCTTCATCTAAATACGAAAAAACTGATTTGTTGTGTGTCATGTGGTTAGAAACAACCACTATCAAGTAGCCATACATCCTCCCTTGTGTGATCTGAGGGGATGCTGAAATAGAAGAGAGCTTCTTGTTCTCCAATGTTGGCTTCTTCTTTGTTTTTTGTATTTTTGAACCAGCAGTCCCTTTTTAGATGGTTCTGTATTTGCATCTTGTGCATTTTGAAAAACAATCTTTGGTATTGTGAGTTTTCTTATTGCACAACTTGCAAATAGATTGGGGGATTTGTTTTCAAACTTCTTTTCTCCCTCATTTGTTCCATACTTCTCAGGTTTATGCTTTCCAATCTTTTTTCTTTTCAGAGGTAAGCAATAACTTACTTTGGAATGCTTGCTCCATTTGTGGTTCTTTCTTTTTCATCCTCTCCTCATGACCTTGCAATGATCCCATTAAGTCGGCAACTGTAAGTTGGGAGATATCTCTAGCCTCTTGTATAGCTGCCACAACATGCTCATACCTTGAGGTAAGGCTGCTGATTAGCTTTAGGACAATTCTTCTTTCTGGTAGTTCTTCTCCATATGTCTTGAGCTGGTTTGCCAAAATGGTGACCCGAGAAAAGAAGTTATGGATCGTTTCTCCTTCCTTCATGTTGGCTGAGTCGAATTCCTTCCACAGGACTGTGAGCTTCATAGTAATGACTCTTTCATCTCCTTTAAACTCTTTTCTTAGTATTTCCCAGGCTCCCTTTGAGGTTTCAACATCGATGATTAAGGGGAGTATTGATCTCCCTACTCCTTGTTGGATTGCAAGGATGGCTTTTGCATCTCTTTTGAGATTTTCTTGGTTGGTTTTGATTTGTGCAGCATCTGTTGTGTTTGCAGGTAACTGGGTGAATCCATTTTGAACCAAATCCCACAGCCTCTGGGACAAGAAATAAACTTTCATTTGCTTGCTCCAGAAATCGTATGCCTCGCCTTCAAAGATTGGAATGCCAGATTTGGTGTAAGAGAATGCTTGTTGGGAAGAGGAGGATGCCATTTGATGAGATCGAGTAAGATGAACAAGAATATTGATTCAGATACTATGATGATCACTGATGGCAAGAGGAACCTTGCTCTGATACCAGAATGTGGAAAATAAAACGTGGATAAACAGTGTTTTGGAGGAATAGGAAAAATGTATTTCATTGCACTTTATAACTGAGATTACATTGTATATTTATACTCCTTGATTGGAGTATTCTAGAAGGATACAGTAGGTTCATAAAGCTGGCGTGATACATAGAAGCTTCTAGATTAAATATATTAATACCTAAGTTTTATTATTTTATTCTTACAATTGGCTCCCTTATTTTAATTTTTTTGATTTAATTTATTTTTTAAATAATTTTTATTTTTAAATTATTTCAGTTTTTTGCAATTTTTTATAATACTTTTTCATTTTTTTTAATTATTTATAGGGTATTTTATTATAATTTTTTGAAAAAAAAAACTCTGCGCAGGTGTACTGCGAATAGCCAACCGACGCAAAACTGTTTGACCATTCGTATACTACGGTGGTCTGCGAATAGCCAATAAGTGCAAAACTGCAAAGGCTATTAACAGACCACCTCGTATTCGTATAGTGTGTGTATTCGTATTCTCGTATATATATTTATACAAGGAGTAGAGCACGAGGTTTTTGCATCCCCGTTAGCAACGGCCCATCGACCACTCTCTATCCCTGTGAATAGCCTTTCAGCGGCGGTGTTTTGAAGCGTTGGGAATGAGAGTGGTGAGAATGAAAGGAGGAGGCGTCTTTGACATTGAAGATCAAAATTGACGTTTTGAAGCGTTGAGAATGAAGATAAAGAAGTTTTGCCAAATAGCTTTTTTCAGCATTGGAGTTTTTCCCTACCTGCCAAGGGTGAAAACCCCAAAACAAGCTGAGCCTTAAGAACTTCTACATTATGTAATTATAAGTAGGGTAAAATAGGAAAAATAAATATTTTATTAAAATGTGTTTTTCACTTAGACTAGGAACGTAATTCACGCCTGTTTTAGGGCCTGTTTGGGAGGGCTTTTCAGAAGGAGAAGCAGTGGTGCAAAAGGATGGTAGGAAAAAATATTTTTCGAAAATGTCTATTGCAAAATGAGATCTGTTTGGGTAAACTCCTTTTGCGGAGATTTTCAAAAATGAAAAGCACTTTATAAACTGTTTGACAAATCTCTGTTGCGGTGACTATTTTTTAAAAATGCAAGCCCGGACAGAAAAATGCGCTCCCGAAGGAAAATGAGCGCCCGAGCCCGAATTATTTACCCGGACGTACAATTTTCGCGTGGGCGAGCATATTACGCCTGGGCGCGCATATTACGCCTGGGCGCGCATATTACGCACGGGCGCGCATATTTCGCCCGGGCGAGCATTTTTCTCGGGGTACGCATTTTTTGTCTCGGGCGCGCATTTTTCACCTGTGATCTGATTTTTCGCCGGTGCGCGCAATTTTTGCTCGGGTGCGCATTTTTCGCCCAGGCGAGCATTTTTCGCACCGAACGCCCATTTTTCGCCCGGGCTCGCATTTTTTTCGCCCGAGCGTGCATTTTTCGCCCGGGCACGCATTTTTCGCCCGGGCGCATATTTTTTCGTCCGGGCGTGCATATTTCACCCGGACGCGCATTTTCACCCGAACGCGATTTTTTTGCCCGGAGAAAAAAAATCCGCCCGGGCGAAAAAAATGCGCGCCCTGGGCGAAAACTTCTCGCCCGGACGAAAAATGCGCGCCTGTGCGAAAAATGCGCGTCCGGGAAAAAACTGAGCGCCCGGACAAAAAAATATACGCTCGGGCGAAAAATGAGCGCCCGGGCGAAAAAAATGCGAGCCCGGGCGAAAAATGGGCGTTCGGACGAAAAATGTACGTCCGAGCGAAAAATGCGCTCCCGGGCGAAAAATGCGCACCCAGGCGAAAAAAAATGCGAGCCCGGGTGAAAAATGGGCATTCAGGCAAAAACTGCGAGCCCGGGCGAAAAATGTGCGTCCGGGCAAAAAATGCCCGCCCGAGCGAAAAATGGGCACCCTGGCGAAAAATTTCGAGCCCGGACGAAAAAATGGGCGTTCGGGCGAAAACTGCGTGCTCGGGCGAAAAATGGTCGTCCGGGAGAAGAATTGCGCGCCCGAGCGAAAAATACTCGTCCGGGCGAAAAATGAGCGCCCAGGCGAAAAATGGGCCGTCGTGCGAAAATGCACGTCCGGGCGAAAAATGCACGCTCGGACGAAAAATGCGCTTCCGGACAAAAAAAAGCGCTCCTGAAAGAAAAATGCGTGCACCGGCGAAAAATGAGAGCACGGGCGAAAAATGCGCGCCCGGGGAGAAAAATGCGCGTCTGGCGAAAAATGCACTCCCACGCGGAAAAGTGTGCGCTCGCGCGAAAAATTCGCGCCCCGGCGAAAAATGCGAGCCACGGCGAAAAAATGCGAGTCCGGGCGAAAAATGCGCGTCGGGGCGAAATATGTGCGCACGGGCAAAAAATGCGTGCTCGCGTGAAAAATGCGCGCCCGGGCGAAAAATGCGCCAAGGCAAAAAAAATGCACGCCCGTGCGAAACAATGCGCGCCCAGACGAAGAATGTGCGACTGGGAAAAAAAATATGCGACCGAGCGAAAAAATTCGCGCCCGGGCCTAAAATGCGCCCATCGGCGAAGAAATGCTCGCCGGGCAAAAAAATGATCGCACGGGAGAAAAAATTGCGCTCGGGCGAAAAAATGCGCTAAGCTTGTACTGGGATAAGGAAGTGCTTTTCGAAAAGGATGAGAAGTAGGGGCCAAGTGACTTTTCAAATAGAGGAGAAAAAAGGAGTTTTTCGTAGTAGTTTTTTCCCACCGGTAGACAATCCAAACGATTTTGTAGGTGCGGTGGTGTTTTTCAGAAAATGAAAAGGAGATAAAAAGCCTTCGCAAACAGGCCCTTAATTGTACTGATTAGGCGCACGGGTCTGACCGTGCTTTTGAATCTTGCGGATACAAAAATTTAAAAAGAAGGGTAAATTTGATATAGTTGTAGTCAATGGATTGCTGGAGGGAGTACGGAGAACTAAGCATGATTTTTTTGAATTCAAAATTATTTATTTATTTATTTATTTATATTATCATTTTCTTGTTTGCTGATATTTTAATATTTTACTTTGTTAGTGTAAGTTAGTTGAATTATTTATTTTATTTTTAAAAATTATAGTTGATTGGGTTTCTCAAAAATAGTTCAGTCGAACCGGTCACGACTCAATCCAATCTATTACGGCCGTACGGGATTCTTGACGTCCGTAGCGCGGGTTTTATCCACCTAGGAGGGAGCCCTAAACCCAACAATACTCCCCCTCCCCAACTAGGAGGAGGACCTCGCCAAATTGGTGACCTCCCTGCGAGACTCATCACTGCAACAATGCAACTCTCCCCCGCGAACAGTCGAACTCGATGTAGGACTGTGACCATCAAAAGTCACCCGACATCGCTGGCCAGCAATAATATGAGAACCGCTCTTCTGTTCTATCATCGTCGACTTTGAGACATGATGTCTCACTTTCCTGTAGCATTTCTTCTCACTGAATAGTCTGTTGAGATATATTTATATAATGATATAGGATACTTAATGATTTGGTTTGGATCCGATAGGAATCCAATAACCCGTTGGGGATTTAGGGTTACGCCTATAAATACTCTTGTTGGGGACAACGTGTAGGTCGTTCCAAACTTGATGGTCACACGGGATACTTCGAGCGCACTAACATTCTCGAAGTAATTTCATTTTCGTGTGCCCTAGCCCCCACTCCCGTAAGCCGCCACCAAGCTCTCTCGATGCGACCGTTTCCTGTTCGCGAGTCCACTACCGCCTGATGTCTCTATCTCTGATCCCGACACCATCGTCGCCTAGCGAAGGCAATAGCAAAGCTCGGGAGCTTGATCTTGACTGGAACTCCTGGATCTGGATTGATCCAACTCGCCAGCCTCCTAACTAGATCTGGATCGATCAGCTTGTCGTCCTCAACGATCGCAAATCTTCGATTATTCGTTGACGAGTTCCGTCGCCTCTGTGTGTGTCTCGACTGAGAGAGAGAAGCATCCGCTCGTTCCTTTTCTTTCGGCTGTTCCTGGAGGAATCGATCGACGAGCAGGTAAAACCAGCAGCTTTTCTTCTTAAGGTTATGGAGTTTTCTTCACTGTCGAGGACTGCAACAGATCCACAAATATCTATTTTCTATTTTTGTTGGAGACGTAACCGAGTAGACCTGGAAAAGGGATCCTCCTTTTTCTCTGTGTGGTTCGACTCCTGAAGGAGAAAAGGGCTTCCTTTTTGGAAATCACAAGGACCGACAACAACAGGAGTCTCTATCTCAAGCTCATGGCTCTACTTTGGCTTGGCGACTTTGCTCTGTTTGCTAGTGGAAATCAGGAGTTTTGGAAAGGGACATACAATTGTCAAAGGGAAGCAATCTCTTCTCTCTCGTGTCGATGATAAAATTGGAGAAATTCTCAAATTCAGAGTACAATGCCTGGAAGCGGAACACCCAGTTCGGTATGAAGTATTTGAATATTTTCTATACTGTGCAGTCCGATTTTGCATCCTTTGCAGGAGGAGAAGATGAGGATCAGCGACGAAGATTTTTGTCGTGATTACCTACTCAACTGTCTCTCAAATAGGCTGGCAGAGACCTTTGGTAAGATGAAAACTACAAAGGAAATTTAGGATGCTCTGGAGGATCAGTTCAGGGAAGACGCGCATGGTGGACAGGTTCATGGCTTTCACCTTCGCTGAAGATAGGGAGATACTTCCACAAGTTGCGGATTTAGAGACTCTGGTAGACAAGCTCAATAGTGAAAATATCCCTCTGTCAGATAGTTTTGTTGCAGAAGCCATCATCTTCAAACTCCCATCGGCATGGTACTCCTTCAAGACAGAGATGTATCGGAAGAAGGTACTCCTTCAAGACAGAGACAGTTAGTAAGCAGAACTCTACTACTAACATGGTCTCACATCCTAAGAAAAATCCTAAGCCTGGGAAGACTAAACCGCCCATCAGTAAACTCGGAGTTGCTGACCCTAGCAGAAAGATCAAAAAATTTAAAGGCAAGTGTTACAACTGCAATAAGTTGAATCGATGTGCTTCTGACTACAAGCAACCTAGAAGGGGTGAATCCAACACACCAAAAACTGATAACAAAGCAAACATGCTTTATCAGACTGTGCCTGCCAACTTTGTTTCCATGGTTGGAAAAGGGAAGGCCAATACAGAATGGTGGCTAGATTCAAGTGCTACCGTCTACGTCTGCTACAATTCTGCACTTCTGAAGGATGCAACTGCAGTTGACGAGAATGTGACTCTTGCAAATGGAGACACTTCTCAGGTACTCCAAACTGGGACTACGGATTTGGTACTCTCTTCAGGTACTCATTTAATTTTGAAAAATGTTAACTTTATACTTACATTAGCTGTTATATTATTTTCAATTAGTCTGTTATGCAATGTTGCGTCTTTTAACATTAGTGGCGGTAGAATAATTTTAATGGTTAACTCGAATTACTTTGGTTGTGCATGTCTTAAATGAGATATATAGATTGAATCTAGCAAACGAAGTAGTAAATTAAGTTAGTTCAAATTTGATAGATCCTAAGACTTTACATGCAATACTAGGACACGTGAACTATAGAAAACTACTTTTGCTAGCTAAAACTTATAATATCCCTTTAAACACAACAATCAAATTTAACAAATGTGAAATTTGTGCTCAAACTAAGATAACTAGAATATCTTTTCATCAGTTTTCTAGGAACACACAATTACTAGAGTTAATACATTCCGAAATTTGTGACTACAAAAGCTTTATCACAAGAGGAGGTTGAAAGTATCTGATAACTTTTATCGATGACTACTCTAGATTTAGCCACATTTATCTTCTTAAATCCAAAGATGAAACTTTTTAAAAATTTCGTATTTTCAAAATAAGGTAGAAAATCAACTTGACATGAAAACTAAAAGGCTAAGAAGTGATAGAGGAGAAGAGTATGTCTCGGGGGAGTTCAAAGATTTCCTCGCTAGCAATAGCATTATCCCTGAAACCACTGCCCCGTATTCACCCTAGTCCAATGGTATTTTGAGAGGAAAAATAAACTTTAACAAAAAATATTGAATTCTATATTGTTGACTGCTGACATGCCTGCGACTTACTGGGGAGAAGTTGTCCTTGCATCGAATTACATTCTTAATAAAGTACTTCATGCAATGTTGAAACAAACATCTTATGAGCTTTAGTTAAGAGACCTCCTTGATTTGATAATCTTAAGACTTAGGGTGGCATCGCTTATGTTAGGATACCGGATCCTAGGAGATCTAAGATTGGACATAGGACGAACACATATGTTTATCTAGGATGTGCAGAGGATAGTGTTGCAGATAGATTTTTAAATCTCTCAACTAATACTATTATAGAATCTAGAGATATTGTTTTCTTTGAGGATAAGTTCCTTAAAGATAAAACCTGACACTTCCAGGTCTGCCAGTCGCCAGTACTGAGACATATGTTTAGTCAAAACTATGAATCTCTGACATTGAGCCTATAGACACTAGTGGTTTAGAATCTAAAGGGTTATCTACTAGAGAAAGAGTGCATAAAAGCTTCGGTATAGACTTTGTGACTTACCAAGTTGAAGCTGATCCATCTACCTATAAGAAAGCGATGTGATCTAGGGATTCTCTATTATGGAAAGAAGTCATAGATGATGAGATGAACTCTCTCATGCAAAACCACACTTGGACATTGGTTAATCTGCCCAAAAAGGCTAAAACCATTGGAAGCAAGTGGGTTCTGAAAAAGAAACTCAATCCTAACTGGAGTATCGCTAAATACAAATCACATCTAGTTGCCAAAGGCTTCACTCAAGTGAGTGGTATAGACTACTTTGATATATACTCACTTGTTTGTCACATATCAACAATTAGGATTCTTCTCGCTTTAGCATTTATTGAATATTTTACCATTCATCGGATGAATGCCAAGACTGCATTTCTCAATGAAGATCTGACTGAGGAGATCTATATGCACCAACCTGAAGGGTTTGTCATAAAAGGTCTAGAAAATAAGGTTTATAAGTTGATTAAGTCACTCTACGGATTGAAGCAAGCATCAAAAATATTATGGCACGAGAAATTTGACACTTGCGTTAAAGGCATGGATTTCAAATTAAGTCTATCAGATAAATGTCAGTATATAAGAATAAGTTCAAATAAAGTGTCAATTATATGCTTGTAAGTTGATGTGACATGCTAATTCTGGGTACTGATCAGTCTGAGGTGGAAGACGTGAAAGTTATCTTGACGAAACAATTTAGCATGACAGACTTAGATGTGATGAAAATCATCCTCAGAAAGGAAGTGAACTTCACTGAGAAGGGAATAACCCTGAGTCAGAGTCACTACATCAAAAATATACTAGAAAAGTGGGGTTATGATAAGAGCAAAAAGATTGAGACTTCATACGACTAAAATAATAGACTGAAACCTAATGATGGTTCATCTATTAGACAGTTGGATTACTTCAAACTCATAGGAAGTCTCATGTATGATACAACCTGCACTAGACCTGACAACGCCTTTACGGTAAACATGTTTAGTAGATTTACTAGTAATCATGGGAAGGACCATTGGGATGCCTTTAAAAGGCTAATTAGATAACTAAAGTACACTGAGTGTTGGAACATGGTCTTCCGCATCTCCTAGGTTTGAGAATAACAAATCCTATGTGTATTTGATCTTGTGCGTTTAAGTGTGCAGGAAACAAGTCCATATGACTCAAGGATAGCATAAAAAGGTTGCCCCCAAATTTGAAGCCAGAATTCTAAAACATCCACTAGCGCCGGCGGTAGCACCTAGCGCGGGCGCTAACTCTGATTAGGCAAGTTCAGGCGGCAAGTATAGAAGGCGATAGCGCCAGGCAATAACAGATAGCGTCAGTGGTAGCGAAGATTTTTAGAAAGGTTTCCTTTGAATGAAGATACGCACGCGAAGAAGATTTCCTAATGTAAGACCCTATTTTTTTTTTTGCAAAAACCACCGGGTCTTAGGCCCAGAACCGCCGTTTTGCAGTGACACCTTCGCTTGGGAAGGTCGCCACTACAAAACGCCGATCCTGCCGGCCAAATCGATCACAAGAAAAGTAAGCTAAACTGAATAGTAGATCAAACTAAGTCCACATCACATATATAAATAAATCACCAGAAGATGTCCACAATATAGCTGAAAGAAAGGAAACAAGATAACTAGGGCCTTGCCCAATACATCAAAGCCTCACTACATGGTTCACTCGCGGAAGTAAATCAACTGATTCAACACTCACGGATCCTGTCATCTGAGCTCTCGAGCTAGACTGCCCCGCCTCCATTTGCACCGGCCTCCGGTGCTGCTCCGTCGCCGCGGTCTCCTAAAATGATAAGGTCCACCGACCGTCAGTCATAAAGACTCAGCCAATTCCCCACCCCTCCCCCAAGGCTCCTAGGCACCGCATGGAGAGGAGGAAGCGGAGGACAACAAGGGGTAATACAAAAGCAGGTGACAAGGTAAGATCTACGCTACACAGGTGTATGCATATAAATAAAACATGAGATATATAAGCAGCAGGGTAAAGTATAGGAAATACAGTAAGAAACAAAAGTAGAGGCAAGTAAGTAAGATAAAGTAAACCATTGATTTATAGGAATGCCCATACAAACCTATAGACCAAGGGGTCGTTTAGCAGAGCCTATCGTATAAAAAGTCCCATACCAATTTATACGATAGGTGTCGGGGTTAAATGTAGTGATTATGCTATGTCATGCAAGTATGATGTTATGCGGTGATCAAACAAGTGCAACTCACCCACTACGACTCTATGCGCATAGACCTTTAGTTCCCCCTTTTTGGAGCGAGCTAGACTCCCCGGATACTCCCGTAGTGGCAAACGGAAGCGGTGGGTTGGGCCTCGCCCACCTCTAGGTTGGTATATGCACTACCCGACCTAGACCTATCGTACGCCTCCACAAAACCCGCGGAGCGTCTGCGTACTCTTACTGACTGGACCGCCAGATTTCATGGCTAAGTGCAAATACCGCACTAGCCGAGCCCAAGTATCAACGTCGGTGCAACGACTGTCAACACGAAGGACCCACCACCTTATGCACATGCAAGATATTCTACTTCCTATCTCTGAGCCATAAGCTCCCCGGGCTAACCTGCCCGCCATCAATAACCTTCCGAGCCAAAAGCTCCCCGGGCTAACCTGCCCGTCATCAATAACTTTCCGAGCCATAAGCTCACCAGACTAACTAGTCTGCTACAACAACCACCGAGCCCACCGCTCGGACAACCAATCCAACTAAACATCCAAAACCACAGGGTATGGATGAGTGTGTTATTAGTTAATCTTGTACAATGTCTCACTCCTATGAGTTAGGGTTAGTCTTGGACTCCCCGAGGGTTACCCTGTGAGGGGCTTGCTACGGTACTAGGAACCACTATGGGATGACACCCCAGAGTCCCCATTCCCAAGACACTTAATGTTATTAGTTACTACCCATAAGAAACCCTCTTAACAATTCACCTGGTTTAAAACCAAGTGCTTTTTAGGCCTTAGGGGAAAAAACGATCTTTCGCCAAATCCCAAGATGACCTACCCCACGGGAGGCACCCCACCACCCAAGGAATCATCAACCTTAACTCTCTCCAGGGGTCCCCTCATACCATACAATCACTATTCAATTCCCACATCTCCCATCAATGAATTCCAAATTGGCCTGTAATTCCCAAACTGCCAATTTACTAAACGCAGACCACCCTTAACGCCTTGATCCTCATGAAGGGAAGTACATTAAATAATCAACTCTATGGCTCAAGGGATTCACTGGGAGTCCATGTTACCTGATTCAGATCAAATCTAGAGTTTCATAATTTTTCCAATAATAATAGTATTTTAAATAATTTCCCAAAAGGCCATTTTACCAAGGTTTGAACTACAAGTGTACTTTTCTGACCTCCAATGCCTACTCCAATTTTTACATAAATCCATAGTACCTAATAAACAGTAGATATAAAAATTTAGGAAAAACCAGCAAGATTTACTATTTTTAGAAATTCCAAAACACAATTATTTCCAATAAATTACAAAGGAGGTACCCTCATATGATCTCTAAACCTCTTGCAAATTAGTACAGTGGTGCTTCATAATATAATATTCAGTCCTACAAAGTTTGACCTTGTTCCACAGAGGGCATATTTGTAATTACATCCAAGGATATATTTGCAATTTCTTCCAACATGAACTAGAGGTACCAAGAATATTGCTCCATAAATTATGGGAAAATTACAGTGGTAACATATTGTTATGAAAAGACAACCAGCAAAGTTTCATGTAATTACAGTAACTTAACATCATAAATTTGACCAACCCAAAAATTGCCAATAATGAGGAATATTACAATTTGGACCTCCAAGGGTTAACTCATGTCCTAACCAATACTTCCAGAGATTAATATCATTAAAACCATGTTTATGACAGAAGAAGGTAAAGTGATAAATACTATTTCTCCCTAAAACCCCAAACCCTAATTATTTACAAATCTACCCAAGGGTTTATTGCCTATGATGGGCAACTACAAATCCCTCCACATTCTCACAGTAGCATTCCCTAGTCACTAAGGCCACATCCCCAAAATTTCAATCCAAACCATTAAGGTTTGACCCCTCTTCCTTCATTAGCTTCTAATTGCACCCCATTAGGGTTTAGCCTAGGGTTAGGGTCTAACCTTCTTCAATAGCTCTAGTAGGAACTCCAGAGATTCATAACCTCAAAAACAAGTGGGTGACAGAAGGTGATGATTCCCTAAGTGTTATTTCTTCCTAGAACTCCAAATTCCAAATATTTACAAATCTACCCAAGGATTTATTACCTAGGTTAGACAACTCCAAACCTCTTCAAATTCACAAGGGAGTCTTCTCTGGTTACTATGACCTACCCACCAAAACTTTAGGTCAAACCACTAGGGTTTGACCCTACTCCCTTCATTGACCTCTATTTGTACCCCATTATGATTTAACCTAGGGTTAGGGTCTAAACTTCTCCAAATCCACCCAAACTTCTTGTGAGGGTGTTATATCACCTATAAAGGTCAGAGGAGTCCAATACACCCCTCTCTAAGGACAACCACACCTATGTCCTTCACAACCCCAAATTCCACCCCATAGGGATCAATCCTATGACCTTGAGCAAAAACAACCCCAAAGCTCACCAAACTCCTCATGGGGTCTCAACTTCATCCCACTGACCTTCCTAAGAAGTCCCAAGTCTCAAAGGTCCTAATTGGCCAATGATTCTTCACTTGGCTACTTGCACCCCAAAGTACTCCTACCCCAAATCCTAGGGCAAACCCACTCCCCATGGCTCCATAATACTCTTGGAGGTGATTTGGGGTGGGGTTAGGGTAGTGGACATAATATCTCTCCATTAGGAGGTGGTTTGGCTATGAGAAGCCCTAGGTGTCCCCTTAGCACAATTTTCCCCTTAAAGGGCAAAACTTTGGCCCAAAGATTACCTAGTCAAAAGATCTCCAAATGAGATGAAATTTTAACCAGGGGTTTATCATGACCCTAATGGTACCCCACCAAAATTTGGTGGAGATTGGAGGTCATTTGGCCCTCCAAATAATTTGTGTAAGGATTATTAAATTTCTACAAAAACTTTAGGAAAAGTAACTCCTAAAAATCTGATACTCAAACCTAACCTAGGTATAGGACATATGAATGCTTAGCCAAAATATCAACTACATCAGATTAGCCATTTAAAAGTTATACTAATTTTAAGGTCTGGTTTGAGTTTTGACCAGCCTCACTAGGATGAGTGCTGTGGGTCCAATACTTAACCAAATAGCTTGATTCCACTCCCATTAGAAAGTAGACACCAAGGCCTACAAAAGTTATCTCTGAGCATTTTTCGAGTTATGGCACCTAAGGGCCTTAAAATCGGGTCACAAAATCTGTCAAAATGTGTGACAGATAATCAAATTAAATGAAATAATCATTTCATGCCTGCGAATAGCAAAAGGCGGCCAATCGGACGGCTCACAGCCTTCGTCCCCGATGAGCCAACGGCCAGGATTTGCTGCGCCTGGGCCGACTTGATCTTGGATTTCCCGGCCACCTGAGCGCCGCCCCGGCCGACCAACGCCACCACCACCTCCGTTGAGGTGGGGGCCGGCGATGAGCGGTGTTTGATCGGCCGGAGGTGGCCGGAATCGTGTTCTGTAGGAGGATACCCAACCCGATCAACGGAGGGCTTGGCCGGCTCGATTCACGGCCGATTGACCACGATTCGAGTCACCGTCGATTGAGATCTAATCCTTAGGGTTCAGGGAGGAGAATAGGACCTGCTGGAGGGCTTGCCGTCGGTTTTCCCTTGTGTACACCATTGGAGCTGCCGTCGATTGAGATGCCATGCCGATTCCTTCCTACAGCACCCGAAATCCTCTGGTAACTTGGGGGTTTCTCTCCTCTCAGGTCTCTGAAGGTGATAGGGGGTTCGAATGGGGGTGATGGTGGCTTTAACCCCCTTGGCCATTAATGGCCTCTTCGAATTCTCCAAGGGCCGGCCCCCATTCATCTCCCCTGCATCAATGCCTCTTGGAAACTGATGGAATCCCCTCCTAGCCGGCTGAGGAGTTGAATGGAGGCATCAATTGGGGAGGCCAAGAGGTAAAACCTCTTAATGGCCATGAATGGCTTTCTCTCTCTCTTCAAAAATGGGGAAACCCCCATTTTCTCTCTCCCAATCACCATGGCCGGCTCCTACTCTCTCTCCTGTGTTTAATGAGGGTCCACATGGG
Organism: Dactylorhiza incarnata; assembly: GCA_033032865.1. Taxonomy (NCBI): domain Eukaryota; kingdom Viridiplantae; phylum Streptophyta; class Magnoliopsida; order Asparagales; family Orchidaceae; genus Dactylorhiza; species Dactylorhiza incarnata. The sequence continues at coordinate 67,993 of JAWHQI010000461.1, forward strand.
CTGTTGACCATCCAATTGAGTTAGCCCAAAGGGATTGGGTTGGGTTTGAGCATTTTGACCTAAATTGGACAATTTTGACTTTTGGTCAAATTGGTCAGTTGGGGAACCCTAAGATGGGGCTTTTGGGTTCAAAAGGTTCCAAATTAAGTTCAGGAACTAATGGTGGAGTCAATTTGGTCAATTGGTTCTTGGTTGACCCAATCTAAGTTGATTTGACCAAAATGGGCTAAATTGACTTGGTCAAATTGAGCCCTAGGGTTGACTTGGTCATGGGGCTTTTTGGTCCACTAGCTCCCTTATGACATGAAAGCCCTATGGGTGAGATCAATTTAATGTGGTGAAGGTCAATTGGGGTACTTTGAGAAGGAAAGTCATTTTGACCTAAAAAGGGCTTTTTGGTCAATTTGCACCCCTGGGGGTCCCATGATGGGGCTTTTGGGTTCACTAGGTCTATAATGGTATTATAAACCTAGGGGTGCAATCAATTTGACAAGGTGAGGGTTGATTGGCTCTAAATGGGCTACTTTGACCAATTTGAGGGTTTATGTTGACTTTGGTCAAATTGGTCCCTTAGGTTGTCTTCAATGGGCCCTTGGTGCCCTAAGGGGACCCCTAAAGGGTTAGGGACACTATGGTGGGGTCCAGGGGTTAAGTTGAAGCCCTAAATTCCAATCCCAAGCTTGGAAGATGGGAATTGCTATTTGCAGACCAAGGTGGCTTCCTCCTCCTTTCCTAAGCTTTCAAGGTCAAAAGGGTCTTCCAATGGTTTTGTCATGACCCAGTCATGACAAAACCAACTTAGGGGTCTAGCAGTTTGGGGGATGTTACACCTAATCTGGGATAGCGCCGACGGTAGCACTAGCACAAGCGCTAGCTCCAAAGCTATAAAGGACCCCTTGGCTCCGTATTTTTCATCCTCTCACACTCCTAAATTCCATAGCTTCGTGTCACATCATATAGAGGAAGGTTTAGAGAGATACTCCCATAAATCCATGAAGGCTTAAGGAGATCCGTGAAGAAGATTTCAATACGCTTCATCATCATGATTAAAGACCGCATCGACTACGATCATACTCTGCGGGTCATCGTCTACTTCTTCAAGAGATCCACATAGAGGGAGTTTTTAATTTTGTTGTTCTTTTCATTCTTGTAATCATGTAGTAAATTCGCCTTATGTTGGCGACTGAGTCTGGGTAGGACTTAGGGCAGAAATTTGCCTCGTGTTGGCGACTAGGTCTAGGGTGTAGATCTAGGGGGTGCTCAAGGCCATATCTGGGGAAGGGTTGGCTAGAGCGGCTTGAGGCCATATCCGGGAAAGGATAGGCTAAAGCCACCGGTTCGTGGGGATACGAGTCCGGATAGAAAATGAAAAAGACTTTAACTATTTGCCTTCGATTTCTAGCATTATAGAAGTCAAATTTTGTAATCCTACTTCTCATACTAATAAAATCATGTATCTACTTTGTTTCTCTTAATTTGTCTTTGTTTTGCACTATTTTGATCTCCTAATATTTCAAGTTTATATTTCAAAATAACATAAAAGTTTTAAAACCTTATTCACCCCCCTCTAAGGGCGTCTACCGATCCAACAAGTGGTATCATAGCTAGGTTTTATTCCAAACGGTGTAACAACCAGATATAATGGCGTCTCATGATCTCGCTTTTACTTGTGGGGAAAATTTTTATAAAGAAGAAAAATCTCTTGCACCACCTTTATTTGAAGGGAGAAATTATAAATGGTGGAAAATTTTAATGGAAAGGTTTATTAAAACTTTAGATATCGAAGCCTGGAATCACTACTAGAAAAACCAGTATTAGCTACACATTTTTTTGCCAGGGTTCAAAATTCATGGCTAATACACTAGTATTAGCCACACTTACAAAAACTGTAGCTAATATTTAGATATTGACCAGGGTTGCAAAAGTCATGGCTAATACTTATGTATTAGCTACAAAAAGTCATAATCATGGCAATAACCTGTAATATTCTCCACGCTTTTTATTTTTGGTAGCAAATACACAGTTTTAGCCACGGGTTTTTTATTTGGCGCTCCCTGAAATTTTGTTCGCGCTGCTCTCCTCGAAAAAATACCTAAGCCGATCCCGTCCCTCTTATTTTTCATTCGCGCTCCCTCTTCCCAAACCCTATCCCGTGAAAAGGAAACCTCTGAAGATCGCTCTCGCCGCTCTCTCCTCTGAAGATCGCTCTCCCTGCTCTCGCTCTCGCTCTCTCGAGTCTCTCGCTCTCGCTGCTCTCGATCTCGCTCCGTCGCTGCTCTCTATCTCGCACCGTGGAGGGCTTGAATCCAAGCAATCGTGGAGGGCTTGAATCTTTGCTCTCGATCTCGATCTCGCACGGTGGAGTTTTCCTCCGTTTCTAAGGTAATTTTTTTTTTTTGCTATTATTCTCTTTATTGGTCTTTGTAGGGAAGAAAGTATTTTAGCCTCAAGGGTATACATGTTGATCGAGGGTCTAAAAATGCAAACAAGGCTATACATCTGGTCTGCTCTTTTATCTGTTTATGATTATTACATAAAATGGTCTTCTTAATACTGATTTTTCATCATGCATTGGGGTGTACCTACAAGGACCTCCAAATTAGATTCTATTTTTTCTGTTCAAGATCTAGCTAGCACTGCAATCGCATGCTCTTTTTAATGTGAAGGAATCAAGCAAGACAAGTTTTCTTTTTGAGAAATTTTAATTTCTATACTATTTAAGCATCCAAATAGAGATTCTTCTTTTATGATTTGTAGGAGGATAGAGAAAGAATTATTATACATAGATTTTGATTTGATAATCCAAGACATTAAACGGTGATAATGCCTATTATATATATATATATATATATAGTTTGGGTTTTATATTTGATAATTTACAAATGTTTTATTTAATCTTTAGTCAACTTACTTTATTTTGTGTTTTTGGGGCACTAGAAATGTCTAATTTCACTTCTAAGCGGAAGGACTTGCCAAGTTTTTGTGATAATGCCTATTTGCATAATACTTTTATAATTGTGAGTTTAGACAAACTCCAACATCATAAAATATGTGTTTGGCATGACAATGGTTATGACCGCCACCAAGAAAGTGAATGGAGCTCCTTTGGTGTGATCGCACGTTCATAAAAAATGGTTCATAACCACTGTGTTCACTACCGCCACGCCAAACAAGCCCATAGTCCTTGAAAGAAATGTAATCTTTTGTATAATCATTATTGTTTTTTTGTTAATTATATTATTACAGAAGCGCCGACTTGTAGGCTTTGTGCAAGTCATTGTTAGATTTTTTCTTTATATATTAAGCATTGATCATATTCATTTTCATTGCTATTATAGTGTCAAAGTTAAACTCAACATAATATATTTTCATTGTACATCTTCTATTTTTATAACCCTGAATTTTTTTTTAATTTATTTAGATTTCTCTGGCATTAAATATGGATAAAAGTTGGACTGATTTGCAAAATAGAGATTCATCTGAATACATCCAAGGTGTTGACAAGTTTCTGGATTATGCATATCAAAATAAAACAAATAATTTTGAGACTCGAATTTATTGCCCTTGCAAAAAATGTTGTAATACTTATCTGATGGAGAGGGTCGTTGCTCGTGAACATATAATTATAAATGGGTTTCTATCTAAGTACAAGATATGGACCCTTCACGGGGAATCATATTGTTATATATCTTGTAGTGGGGATGAGCAGCGTTCTGATTTTAGAGATGATATGATGGGGATGATACATGAAGCAATTGGAATTCCACCTATTGGTGCTAATTTGTCTGAGAATCCGCCATCATTAAGCAGTCCAAGAATGGATGGTCCTAGCGAAGAAGATGCCAAATTTATAAAACTCGTTGAAGATGCAGAGTGTCCACTGTACCCTAATTGTGTCAAGTATACATCATTGTCTTTCATAGTTAGGTTACTGCAAGGTAAAGTCATGCATGGATGGACAGATACCTCATTCACGTGGCTATTGGAGTGTCTTATTGATGTTTTTCCGAACATAAAAATACCTAAGTCTTATTATGAATCTCAAAAGATTACTAAAGATTTGGGATTTTCTTACGAGACTTGAGATGCATGCCCTAACAATTGCAGGATTTTTAAAGGTAATGATATTACACTTGAAAATTGTGAAATATGCGGGGAGTCACGATACAAACAACTCAATGACAATGGAAGTAGCATGCAAAAATTGAGGAGCTTAAATGTTTACAAAAATTGACTTCTCTAAATATGGTTTTATTTTATTTTTGTATATAAATTTTATTAACTTGGTTGTTCTTTTGCTTGAAGTATTTATTTTTGCAATTTTTTATTATGATGTTCTCTACATATTTTCCTCCTTCAGGAAGCTATTCTTATTATGGATCTCCTAAAACTTGACCATGCAATGAATTATTGAAGAGAACCACCGGGGTATGCAATGATGATGACAACCTGGAAGAGAGAAGAGAGACAGTAGAGATTGAAAACACTAAAGTTGATGTTTTTAACAACTTATCTATATGTATGAACTGCTAACAATAATATATTTATTATTTTGCTATACAGAAGGTATAAAGTTGATTTGTTATACCTGCAATATGGAATAAATGGTTCTGAAGCAGTGAGAACTAGTTTTATTATTTTTACTGCACTTTAAATTTTATGTATGTTTTTCGGGAGAAGAAATTAAGTTTTTTTTATACATAATTTATTATTTGTCACTGTTTAAAACCGTGGCAAATAGTTTTTTAAAAAATATCGAATTGGTTTTAGCCAGGGTTTAAAACCATGGCTAATAGTCTGATTATTTGGCACGATTACAGCCGTGGCAAATAGTGCATGTTAACGGTAGTGAGACATTTTAGCCATGGTTTAAAACCGTGGCTAAAAGAGCAAGTATTAGCCACGGCATTACGTTTCTTGGCTAATATTATTTGCCACGGCTAACCCGTGGCTAAAAATCTTTCGCCACGCGACATTTAGCCACGATTTTTTCCCGTAGCTAGACCGTGGCAAAAGCTCTTTAGCCACGGTTTTGGACTTTTTGCCAAGGCAATTTGCCCTGGCCAAAAGTCTGTTTTCTTGTAGTGAATATTGCAATTGTAAGACCAACGGATGAAACAAATAAAAAGAACATCACCTTAATGCAAAAGCTTTGAATAGTATTTATTTGTGCTTTATCTCAAGAAATTTTCAAATTGATATATTATTTTTCTAATGCATACAAGGTATGCAAATTTCTTAAAGAAATGTATGATTTTCCTCTCTCAGGTATGGAACAAACGCAAGAATTGGAGAATATACAAGCCTGCACAGATATTCAAGAAAGCTCCTCTCATGATGAATCAATGGTGTTCACATCAAGAGAAAAAGAAGAAGAAAATTCATCTATGACGGAGGAAGGCCTAGAAGACAATACAGGAACTTCATGTTCACATCTTGCCTCTTCTGATAGTGTTGTAAGAAAGTCTAACTCTTCTTCTTGTGTGATAACTTCTATCTCTACTTTCCATATGCTAAAAATAGCTAAACGTAAAATCAAGAAATTGAAAATTGTTATTAAAAGATTACGTTTAGAAAATAAAAGGTTAAAAGCTAATTAAGAATCTAAATGTGATGTGGCTTCTCCATCTTGCCCTCAAATTGAAATCTTAAAACCTTATTTTGATTGTAATAATATTAAAGAAAAATTCAAGGATTTTGAAAAAGAACTATTAATTGTAAAAGAACATAATGAAAATTTATCTTTAAAAAATTTATCTTTGAAAAGTAATTGTGCTACATGCAAAAATTATAAAATTGAAATCAAAGAGATGGATGAAACATTTGAGGAATTTAGAAATAATTATCAAACTCATATTGACCTATTGTTTCCACTCTTAAAAATAGCATAATTGGTTATAATAAAGCTAGACATAATCTTATGATAAAAATGATGAATTAAAATCAAAAATCAACTTGCTTATGAAAATTATAAATACAAATTCACAATATCAAGCAATATCTAAAAGCAAATTGAATATGAATATCTTACCTAAGCCTAATAATGAGAGTAAGAAACACAAAGTTTTTGTAAATCAAAATCAAAAACACCATTATTTACAAAATCATGTCTCTCCAAACTTAAAATTAAACTTACACAAATTTCCTATGATCGACACTTTCAATTATAATTTTCAAAATAAAGATAATCACAATGGAAATTTGATACATAAGAAAAACATTAAACCAGGGTTTGAATGGAGGCCCAAAATTAAAAATGAAACATTAACTTCACAAGAACGGACCCATTCATCACTATCTACACATAAACCAACACGTTATATTTGAGTACCCAAAGGAACCACCACACTTGGTCCCATTTGGATACGAAAAACTCGTATTCATTAAGATATCATCAAATGCATGAAGTAGTACTATTTCAAAATGAAATACACAAATTTCTACTTCGTGATATAATTCGATATTTTTTTCTTCTTTTTTATTATTTTCTTATCTTAAAAAAACTATCATATCATGGTCATCATATATATTATTGGAAATATGATTTTATCTTTTAAAGCTTAATAAATTTATAAACCAAACAATCAAAATTTCAAAGTCATATTTTTACTCTTGATGTCCTACCTATCGTTCTTAAATTCATTACCTATATATATCATATATCATCCACATAAATTGAATTCAAAATTTGTTATGTAATATTGAAATCTCAAATCATAAAGAATCCACCAAAATATGATTGGATACCAAAATTGCTAAAACTACTAAATGGGATTATAAGAACCAGATAAATAGATCCACAAATCCAAAAGCATTATAATTAAACATAACCGATAGCGCCGGTGCTAGCAGGTAGCGCTGACAGTAGCGAAGATTGTTTTAAATTATGTTCTCAACCCATGTATTATTACAAAACTCAAAATTCAGTAACCCACAGGACATCACTCATCCTCTACTCAGTCTCATCTATCTCTTCCACACTAGGACTTGGTGATCGTCGCCTGCGACTCCTCCGAATCGAATGTCGTGGCGGATCCTGTGTCGAGCCATCCCATTCCCTCCGCTCGTGTCATCCGCTCCCTCATATCTTCTCGAAAATAATCAAATGAATCATCTCGAGTCTCTCGGGATGACGCTCCTCGTCGGAGTGGTGGTCGAGTGGACGAAGATGGCTCATCCGGGAGTGATGTCGCTCGAAGGTACGCGGTGCTGTAGATGGAAGGAAAGCAATCCATCAAATAAAAATCAATCTCAATAGAAGGGTACCTATGTAGAATAACCCTCTGGATAATGCCACCAAGCGGGAGGTTGTTGTATCACTGACGGGAAGGATCCTGCAACTTGTATGTGTATCAAATTAATGAAAGCAACAACTCTGCCATATCGAATCTCTCCTCCTCAAGAATGAAATATGAGACACGGCTGAGATGTGTTGTAATCTTCTTTGTATCACCCAACTTCAGCAAGATGGTATGGCGTAAAACATCATGTACCGCAAGGGCATCAAATGTAAGCGACCCCGCCGAAGAGATCAAACTTATGCATGTCCTTTAGTGGAGTACTAAATTTAGCTGAGTCCAATCCCTGTCAGCCCAAAACTTTTCAACTACCTCCAACCTATTTGGGTGCTCGGTCAACCCAAACACCTCCCTCGAATCATCATGAGTAATAGTAATCATTTGTCCCTGCACCTGGGACTGTACACCTCCATCCAGACCTGCCTGAGATGGATCTTCCAAATGCCTATAAAACTCTCGAACAAACTCTAAGGAAAATGAATTTGAAAGGAACACATTTGATACCTCAGATACCGCAAAAAATTGTATAATGTGGTGGTGTCTTGGCAAGGCAAAGTCCACAAAATATGGGACACCCACTGTCGTTGTCTCCACTGCTAGTCCTGCATTTTTCTTCCCCTTAGATCCAGGTGCCATCTGCAACATTTTATAAGAAAAATAAAAAAAAAACTACTAGCACCTGCACTAGCGTCGACATTAGCTTCTGGTCAAAATCCTTACCTACTATTCATTTCCCAAATCATAAATTTTTCAAAAGCTTAGATCCATGAATTTCATATGTTCTAGGCTAAAATAAACACTAGAAATCTTCATAACATTCAAAGTTTAAATCAAACGTCTTAAAAAATGATGGAGATCTACCTTTGATCTAACCTTTTTCTAGATCCAACATCTAAATCACTAAAAATCTCCAATATGTTTATAAATCCGCATTTCAAACATCAAAATCAAAATTTTAAAACAAGAATCATAAAAATGATGGAGATTTATCCTAGTTCATCTCTTTAAAAACAAAAAGATCAAAACTTTTAGATCTATCATCTAATCCACTAGATAAGTTCAAAGATCTTCATCTCAAACATCAAAATCAAAGTTTAAAACAAAAATCACAAGAAATGATGAAGATTTACCTTAGATCAATCGGTGGGTTGCGCTATCTGATAGGGTTTTTCGGGAGAGCTTGAGTTTTAATGGCCAAAACGACGAGGAAAAGTGGATTTATTAAAAACAACACCAGCGCTAGTGCTAGCACGGGCGGTATCGCAGTGTTCTGATTTTCTGTATTTTTAAAATTTCAAAAAATCACTAAAAATATACTCTTTTATATGTACTACTTATTTTTTTGTATTTTTGCCTTTAATTGATTTTGAAAATTAAAATACAAAATTACAAAAGCCAAATTACAAAAAATATTTGTTTTCTCTTCCTTTCTTTGTTTATTTGCTTGATTACTATTTCAATATGCAAAAATCAAATATAAAAATATAAAACAAAGAATTATCAAAAAATCTTGCGAATGAGAGATTTGGGATGTCACCCCATCACATCTCCTAGTACCGGTGCGAACCTCTCACAGGATAGACCTCGGGAAGTCCAAGATCAATTATAAGTGTTCAAATTTTAAACAAAAATATTTTTCAAAAGTATCAAAAACTGTATGAACTTTAATATGAATATCGAGCATGGTTTAATCTATCATTTAGACCTCCTACAATGTTGAAATTCATCTTTTCAAAACTAATTTGAACATTGTTTTTATCATGCTTTGATATATCTAATCACATGTGCATCAATTGTATTATAAAAAGTTGTGTTGAACCAAGCTTAGCATGCTTTTAAGTATGAGTAAATATTTTATAGTTGATAATGATTTTTATTCACTCACTTATTTTGGTAAAGTCTACATATGTTTTTAATCTAAAAATGCTTGCTTGTGACGTGTAATTGTACAATGAATTAAAATTGCACAATTATCTTACCTACACTACTTTTATTTGCACTCTTATCATTAGAAAAGTGGTTATGCTTTCAAAATTTCATTGGTTTGCAAAACAAGTGTATATTCGGAGAAATTTGTACAAAACAAAAAAAATCATGAAATAAATTTACAAAGATAACTCCACCAAGCACTACTTGAACCTCTTGATAAGTCTTAATGAGCATTGTGAGGTTGAGCACCTTGGAAAGAATAGTAAAGTGCTTTGTGCAAACCATAAGCTTTTTTTACACCACTTATTCTTAAGTACACCGGATCCTAAAAAAATCAATATTGAAAAATAAAGTGTGTGATCCCTCAAGCACTACTTTGCATGTCTGATAAGTCTTAGTGAGCATTGTGTATGCAAAGCACCTTGGTAGTTGTACATTTTCTATATGCATTGAAGTGTGTGGAAGTAAAAATATTTGTGTTTTATTGTGCACTTTACTCTGCATATGTCTTATATTTTTGATTAAATCATTTGTTTACTCATTTCAAAATACACTTATGTGCACATCATTTTCTTACATAACACTTCTTCTCATGAGTATTGGATCCTATTGTCAAATTCCATACTACTTTTTATATATAAATGCACTAGTTAACCTAGCATGCTTTCTACAATGTTTGGTATGTGTTGAATTTGTGAATTAAAATAACATTGTAGTAATTTCTTTTTGATATCCCATTTTCTTGCTTGGTTACTTTATTGTCAAAATTAAAGATTTTAAATGAATAATGATCTACAAAAACATCTTGCTTTTTGGAACTTAAACTCATATTTTCTTCTTATGAATCATCATGATTACAAAAAGATGTTTCTTGTATTTCTATAAGTCTTCCGCATCATTACCATATATTTTTACCTTGCGCTTTCATGCTTATTTCAAGTCTTCTTTTTATGTGCTTCATCACTTGAATCTTAAAAGTCCTTTCCTTCAACAAGTGATAGACTTGTTTGGTAAAATTTATGTTGGTTATTCTAAACATGAATATTATTTGTATGCTAAAAACTCTGATTTATTTCAATGAAAATTCTTATGCTAAAAACTCCTTATCATTTCATTTCCTCTAAAAAGCTCGATCATGCCTTATCCTTCTTTATCAAAAAACCTCTTTCAATGTCTCTTACTACCTTACCCACTTTTGCTAATAACAAAAGGGGGAGAACTAACATGATAAATAATAAATGCTATCGGAACATGATTAAAGATTAAGAAAATAGCTTACATATAAGGGGAGCATTCACATAAGGGGGTATGTATTTAGGGGGAGAAATTTTAAATACTAAAAACAACCATTATTCTAAGTCATCACTCTCTCACACACACAAGTAGTTTTCATCATGCTTATATATTAATAATCTGATTTATCATTAATGGATTTGTTATTATCAAAAGGGAGAGTTTGTTGGAACATGGTCTTCCGCATTTCCTAGGTTTGAGAATAACAAATCCTATGTGTATTTGATCTTGTGTGTTTAAGTGTGCAGGAAACAAATCCATATGACTCAAGGATAGCATAAGAAGGTTGCCCACAAATTTGAAGCCAGAATTCCAAAACGTCCACTAGCGCCGATGGTAGCACCTAGCGCGGGCACTAGCTCTGATTAGGCAAGTTCAGGCGGCAAGCATAGAAGGCAATAACGCCAGGCGGTAGTAGATAGCGTCGGTGGTAGCGAGGATTTTTAGAAAGGTTTCCTTGGAATGAAGATATACACACGGAGAAGGTTTCCAAATCCGGGATAGCGTCGGCACTAGTGCTAGCGCAGGCACTAGCTCGAAAGCTATAAAAAGGACCCCTTGGCTCTGTATTTTTCATCCTTTCACACTCCTAAATTCCAGAGCTTCGTGCCACATCATATAGAGGAAGGTTTAGAGAGATACTCCCACAAATCCATGAAGGCTTAAGGAGATCCGTGAAGAAGATTTCAACACGCATCATCATCGTGATGAAAGACCGCATTGACTATGATCATACTCTGCAGGTCTTCATCTACTTCTTCAAGAGATCCACATAGAGGAAGTTTTTAATATTGTTGTTCATTTTATTCTTGTAATCGTGTAGTAAATTCATCTCGTGTTGGCGACTAGGTCTGGGTAGGACTTAGGGCAAAAATTCGCCTCGTGTTGGCGACTAGGTCTAGGGTTTAGATCTAGGGGGTGCTCAAGACCATATCCGGGGAAGGGTTGTCTAGAGAATCTTGAGGCTGTATCTGGGGAAGGACAGGCTAAAGCCACCGGTTCGTGGGGATACGAGTCGGGATAGAAAATGAAAAAGAATTTTACTATTCGCCTTCGATTTCTAGCGTTATAGAAGTCAAGTTTTGTAATCCTACTTCTCATACAAATAAAATCATGTCTCTACTTTGTTTCTCTTAATTTGTCTTTGTTTTGCACTATTTTGATCTCCTAATCTTTCAAGTATTTCAAAATAACATAAAAGTTTTAAATCCTTATTCACCCCCCCCCCCCCCACTTCTAAGGGCACCTACTGATCCAACACTGAGAAGTATGATTTTATGTTACAGTGGACATCCTCCTGTGCTTGAAGGGTATTCTGACGCCTCCTGATACTCAGATATTGGTGATAGTAGATCCACTAGTGGTTTTGTGTTTACACTAGGAGGAACTGATGTAGCTTGAAAGTCTAAGAGGCAGATGTGCATTGTACTATCCTCTATGGAATCAGAACTCTATGCTCTAGCTTCAGCACAAGAAGAAGCAGAATGGATTAGAGATCTAATAATTGACATTCCAATGACGAGTCTGAAAATGCACTCTATATTGATATTTTGTGATAATCAGGTCACAAAAACAATTGCAACGAATACATTGTTCAATGGAATGAAATAGGCTTGGTTGAACTATCTCACTAGTCATGGGATAATTTCCCTATTGGACGTCAGATCAAAAGATATTGTAGTTGATATCTTTACTAAGGGCTTATATAAGGTTCTTACGTATAAAACATCGGGGGAGATGAGATTAAAGTCCATTAAGTATGACTTAATACTTGTCTTATGTTTTAAATTAGAACCAAAATTTGCTTTCATTCAAGCATCTAGATTGAGTACACTGAAGTATTTCAGATGCTACCTGATGAAAGCCTGAGAATTGATTAGTTGTCAGTCATTCCAAACTTGATGGCTTACATAATTATTTCTATTCAAAGGTTGCATTGGGTATCATTCCAAAAAGGTATACTAAGGTTGTTGTTTTGTATCATGATATTAAGATTATTACCTATATCATTCTAAACTTGATGATATAATGGTCACAGCTTGTTGTATCATTCCAAACTTGATGATATAACAAAACTGTGAAATGGTTAATAATAATTCTAATAATCGAAGGAACATAGTTTGATTTTATAAAATCAAATATTCTAATTTTCTGTAAATTAAATAGAGATGCTGATATGTGATTCTGTCTTCCTGTTTGGAGTATTACGTTCTTTTACTGCTAGAACTAATCACTTTATTTTGAAAGCAAATGTCTGAATCCATAGGGTTTTTGTCTCATGACTTTTTTATTGTAATTATTTGCAGATCAAAAGGAGAATGGATGAGAGAAAGTTGATTTTGACCTGGATAACGATGATCTATTGTTTGAGTAGACTAGAGATCAATTATCGGTTTGAGTTTACAGTTCGATTTGCCTTTATGTTTGGAGCTTTTGTTTGAGTTTAGATTTATTGTTCTAAAACTCATATTTATGTTTTCTAGAATACTCAATTTTGTCATTCTTAACCTTTTGTTTTAAGTAATCCGTTATGTGATATCATTTATATACAATATATGAGGAGATTGTTGAGGTATATTTAAATAATAATATATGATACTTAATGGTAGGGCTGAGCATATTATTCGAAACTCGAAAGTCGCTCGAAAATTGCTCGAATATTGAGTCGAATCGGAATCAGTTACAATTGATTCGACTCAATTTGAGTCGATCCAATTTGACTCGAATCTTATTTCGAGTCGATTTTGAGCCAGCCCTGAATCACTCGAAATATGATTCGAATCAGCTTGAATTAATTAAAAATATTATGTATTTATTAATATATTATTATTTTAAAATTAAAAACACTAAATTTTAAACCTAAATATAAATATTGAAGGCTTTAAGAAGTTCATTTGTTAAATTTACATGTTTCCTAATTTAAATTCGAGCCAATTAGGAATAAAGAGAGAAATTGCTAAATTTTGAGCCAACTTGATATTTTCAAGCCAGTTCGTTTCAATTTTGAGCCAGCTAAATTTGATTTTGAGCCAGCTCGATTTGATTTCGAGCCAGCTCGGAATCGAGTCATTTCAAGTCGAGTCGGCTCGACTCGAAATCGATTTCGAGCTGAGTTCGACTCGAAAATTTTGATTTCAAGCCAAGCCCAAATCGCTCGAACTCGACTCGATATCAACCCAACTTAATGGTTTGGTTTGGATCCGATAGGAATCTAATAACCCATCGAGAATTTAGGGTTACACATATAAATACTCTTGTTGGGGGCAATGTATAGGTCGTTTCAAACTTGACAGCCACACAGGATGCTTCGAGCACACTAACATAGTCTGTGTTGTCCACGTCGCACACCGATGGCTCTGTCACTTCTGTTTTTGTGCTGCCCCGCACCTACAGCTCTCGCCTCCATGCAATAAAGGTCAGACATCATGCTACCATGACCAATGAACTATAAGAACCTCTGGTCAGTCTCCATTGTCCGCCACCAAAACGACTAGCCTAACTATCTGCATCCAATTGACCAACAGATAAAAAACTGAACTATATGTTAAGTACATGACGAACATCCTTGAGCACTAAAACAGAACCTGTGCTCGTCTTCAAGTGCACATCACTGACATTGATAGCTCTAGAAACTCTCATGTTGCTCATCCTCAACACCCCGCAATCACGTGAAGTGTAAGTAACAAACTGTGCTCCATTGCTCGAAAGGTGTGTCAAATCTCTTGAGTCCACCAGCCACAAACCAACTCTATGAACGAGATCAGTCATCACCTCATCACTCGCAAAGAGTAGATCTTCATCAAAGGTTGTCACAACTGAATTCGTGACCTTACCTTGCTTGTGTGATTCATGCATCTGTAATTTCTTCCAGACATTACACTTCATCTTAAAGTGACCCTTCTTGCCACAATGAAAGCACGCAATATCTTTTCGTGGCCTGGAATTGCTCATGTTAGACACTATGCCATCTTTGCCTTTTTCTCTCCCTAGACTCAGTATACAAAATATCTGAATGGGCAAAAGAGATAGTTACATATGACTCACCCTGAGATTTTCTTCTCACCTCCTCATTTAGAATCCAACTCTTTGCAACCTCCATTGTTAGAAGAACTCCTGGAGATGAGTTAATTAGCGAAACTCGTACCATCTCCCAAGAGGCAGGGAGAGACTTCAATAACCACAGTGCATTAACCCCATCATTAAAGGTCACCTTCATAGCTGATAACTGATCCAACACTCATTGGAACTCATTCATATGATCAAGTATAGGTGTGCTCTCCTTATACTTATAATCCATAATCTTCATCAATAACAAGAGTTTATTCATACCTGTGATGTTAGCACACAAAGACTTCAATGTCTTCCATAGCACCTTGGCATCAATGATACTCGCCACATGATTGTAAACATTGTGCTCCACAAATCGCCTAATAAAGCCACACAACTTGCGATAATCAATTGCCCATTTTGCAGAATTCATATATTTGGGCATCTCCTCAAAGATAAGCGAGCGACAACCCTTGACGTAGATCAAGTCCTCCATCATCATATGCCACTCATGATAATTGGCCCAGTTCAACATCATAACCATCTCAGAACTCAAATCCATCTACACTCAGTCCATTGTCAACTCTGACCACTGATCTTGGAGCCGACTATTTCATGGAATATGACTAGAGAGGATAGGGGAGCGGACCAATGGTCGTCACTTACCGCAACTATTCATAAACCTGAAATATTTAATCGGCTTGGCTGAACATGGATCTAATACCACTTATTGTGAGAAACATGTTCCCACTGACCTGGGTGCACGTGTGGACGTGAGCTGAGATACCTACAAAAGTCGTCAGCGAAATATGCAAGAACAAAATTATCACAATCAAACATAAAGACGAATACGTGGAAAACCCTCAAAACAGGATAAAAATCACGGGACGATAAGAGTCTAACCCGGAAAGCCTCCACTAAATGTTGTTCAATAATACAATAAATTTCCCCTCGCGATCCACATATGGATCCTACAACTAATGCAAATATAAAGACAAGAGAAAGATGCAAGTATACCGACAAAACAACCAAGTTTGAGTCAGAGTGACTCTCTCCAAACTGGTTCTCAGAATCCTTTGCAGTCTTCCAAGATCTTTCAATATTGTGTTAAGTTGTCTGCCTACATTGACACACGACATCGATCACAGGCACACTCAGATCAATCTGCAACCCGTCAGTAGGTTGCCCCGTTCGAGGTTTAGATGTCTCGCTTCAAATGTCCACTTGAGGCTACGATGTCTCCTCGCGCTAACTGTCGCTAGGCAAAAATGCAGTCTAGTATACTCGCCCAAGTAAAATACAGCGGTTTCACAATGATGTCCTTTGCGCCAAGATGCGTAATATGCACCACTGCACTACCACAGTCGTGATCCGGCAACGCTGCCGACGCTTTAATGGTCATTGCTCTCCCGAGCCCAAATGAAGGTCGCTAAACACCGTATATGCCTCTCTGGCTCTGCCCAAATCAGTCTCGTCCCACCCCGCTCCCCTACACATGTGCATTGTAGCCCTGACACACAAGTACGGCACCGTCACTGCCTCCACAATTGCCTCACACAAAGAGTCCTCGACATCTCCGCCCTTGCGACAATTGCCACAGTCAAACTCACACCAAACTCCATGCGGCCTCACAACCTCCGACCATCGATGCTTATGTAACACCCCAAATTCCGGAAATGCATTTCTCGAGAAATCATAAGGGCAGGAGGATTGATTTCTCGAGAAATCAAATAGTCAGGAATATTCTTCACGAGAAATCAATTGGGCAGGAAAATACTTCTCGAAATTTTTATAGCAGAGAATTGATTTCTCGAGAAATCAATTAGGCAGAAATTAAACGTCTCGAGAAATCGTAAGGGCAGGCAGTGCCAGTTCTCGGGAAACAAGAAATGCCTTCAGGCTGCCGTTCGTCGAACGCAGGCCGCCGTTCGTCGAACGCAGGCAGCCGTTCATCGAACGCAGGTTTAGCAGTAGTTCGTCGAACGCAGTCCGTCGTTCGTCGAACGCAGGCAGCCGTTCGTCGAACGCAGGTTTAGCAGCCGTTCGGCGAACGCAGGCCGCCGTTCGTCGAACGCAGGCAGCTGTTCGTCGAATGCGGGTTTAGCAGCTGTTTGTCGAACGCAGGCCGCCGTTCGTCGAACGCAGTCAGTCGTTCGTCGAACGCAGGTTTAGCAGTCGTTCGTCGAACGCAGGCCGCCGTTCGTCGAACGCAGGCAGCCGTTCGTCGAACGCAGGTTTAGCAGTCGTTCGTCGAATGCAGGTTTTCAGCCATTCGTCGAACGCAGGTTTAGCAGTCGTTCGTCGAACGCAGGTTTAGCAGTCGTTCGTCGAACGCAGGTTTTTAGCCGTTCGTCGAACGCAGCATTTCAACCGTTCGTCGAACGCAGGTATATTAGCTGTTCGTCGAATGCAGCTTTACTGAAATTCGTCGAACGAAGAATCAAAGATGTTCGTCGAGCGCAGCTTGAAAGGATTCGTCGAACGCAGTATCAGTACAATGATTTTTTTTTTAAATAGCAGACCCGTGACTTCTTGATCATGGCCGTCTAATCCAGGGCTTTAAATCTAAGCGTTGGGATTTCTTTCTGGGGTATCTTAGAGCTTGTACAGAGGAGTATATATATCCTCTTTAACGCCTAAAACTTTATCTCTTAAAGTTTGCGAAAGAAGGAAGCCGAGAGAAAAACAGCGACAGCGAGGAAGAAGAAGAAGACGTTTTCTGCCATTGCCGGAGCTTCGGAGCTCCAAATCGCGAGCCGTTTTCAGATCTGGAAAGAGCACCCCGTTGTGGTCCTTTCTATCCGAGTGAAATCTCAGATCTATGGTGAAGAAGAAAGCTCCAAGGGTAACGATCCTTCCTCCCGGTCTTAGGACATGTTTTGTCCTCTCATTCCTTTTCTATGCTTGCATGAGGAATCCCTTTCACCAAATGGATGAAGTGTAGGATTTCCTCTAGTTCTTCGGAACTCCGGGTCGATTGTGTCCGTCCCCGGCATATTGCATGTAGAAATTCGATAGTCGTGCGGATTTAGGCATTGTGTGTGAAGCCTATTCGTGGCCGTGAGCCCGGATCGGTGATGCTTGGATTGCGACGTTGCATTTAGGATAAGCCTAGAATGCGTGCCGGAGAATGACTCCGTGAGATTTTCTATCGTATTGCGGGACTTGAGATTAGACGGTTGTTGGAGCTCCTAACAAAAGCCCCATGCTTGAGAGTGGTGGAATGCAAACCTTCACCACACGATTTGAAGTGGAGTGACTTGTACCTCCTTTGTTAATTATTTGTGAAGCCTAGGTCCTTGTGAATGGATTGAGTGTGTAACTTATGTTTTGTGTAGCACTTGCAAGTGTTAAACCCTTACGGGCCGAGGTGATGCCATACCCACATCGTGCGTTCGATCACGATGACAAGAGCACGGGCATTGGCTGAACCGAACCCGTTTCCATGCGTATCGGTAGGAGGAAGTTACCTCTTGTAAAGCCGTGTGATCATGGGAGAGGTCATACAAGGTGTTTACCTAGACAGGCCAGAAGCTCTTATTCCCACCTAAGGTTACCTAACTTAGAGTGGCGTTGGTGCTCGCGAAAGAGTACCTTGGTTACATGCCTTGTGAGCATGGAGCGTGTGGTCGTGAGTACCCGCGTCTATGATGTTTTTGAAATGATGTTATGTTAGCCTCATGCGGTTGCTTAGGCGGTTGTGGGGAACCTTTGGGTGAACCCGACCAACATCATGTGCATACCTAGGTTCCCTTTTACTTGATGCTCAACCTAGAAGATTGATTGTGCTTGAAATCTCACCCTGTGTAGTGTAGTTGCATTTTCTTTATATTATTACATGTTGCATGTACGGCTTGCTTGCAGGATTAGCGGTGACACGCCCCTGAGCCGGCTAGATGGCCGGGGGGTGGGATCATTATGCGGTTTGTGGTCAGCTCATAGCTGACCCTCGTTTACCTCTTATTGGATGTTGGTTGCAGGTGCAGGTGAGCCTAGCGGGAAATAGCGGGCGGTGGCCCTTTTGCTTGTTGTCCCTCGATGGCCAGCCTCTTTTCTGCTTTTCATGTATTGCCGGCCTGCGTGCCGATGTATGTTTTGAGTTTCTGTACATTTGTTTTAAATGTAAGGCCTTAAGGTCGTAACTCTATTGTTTCATTCATGGGATAGTGGACAGTTCTAAAAGATGTTTTAATCCAATGCTTCCACTTACGCTTTTTATACTCTCGAGTAGTTGTTGTTCTTTTCTGATTATCACCTTATAATGCCTAGCTAGTGTGTATAGTATGGCATGGGGTTCCGGCCGGACCTACTGTTATATTATTTGTACTGGCAGGGTGTTACAATTTGGTATCAGACTTAGGAGTCGATCCGTAGTTTAAAGAATTCGAGGCCGAATTCCTTTTAAGGGGTGGTGAGCACGGGTTGTGCGTTCACCTAAAACGACAAAAACTAATAAGAATGTCCACTTAGGAATGGAAAAAACATATTTGTTTGCGGAACCTGAGTGTTCCATGATTGTTGTTTGTCTTGTTTTCAGTCACTAAATTGTGTCTTACACGATTATAGGTGACTAGGAGTGGTGAGGGGCAGTCTCAACCCCTTAACACTATGGAGAATAGTGTGTCTGTCCATGTACGTGCAACCCTCCCTTCTGCTGAAACAATTCGAGTGGTCACAGAAGCGGTCATGGCCGCACAGAATGCATGGCTAGGAAGGCTGGTACAGCCTCCCAGTCTTATTATGGCCCCGGTTCCGACAAGGGGAAGTGAGCCAGAAGCGGAACCGCTATTGCGCTATCAACTGTTAAAGTACTTTCTGAGCCTCAACCCTCCATCCTTCGCGGGGACCGAATCCCCTTGGAGACTTGCTGAGTGGTTGTCAGAAATAAAGAGGACTTTAACATCAATACTTATAACTAAGGATATGTTGGTAGTCTTGGCCACCTTCCTACTTATAAGAGAAGCAAGACTTTGGTGGGAAGAAGAGTTGGTGCACAAATTCGGTGGGAGACAACTTACCAAAATCTCTTGGGAAAACTTCCATGAGTCATTCCTTCTAAGGTGCATGCTCTCAACAAAGCATTTGGCACTACAGAACCAGTGTTTACACCTGGAGCAGGGAGCGCACTCAGTGGATGAGTACCTGAATGAGTTCATCAGTCTGGGTCGTTATGAGAGGTCTATGTGGGAAGATGAGGAGACCAAGGTCAACAAGTTCTAAAATGGTCTGCGAGATGACCTAAGACTAATGCTTGTGGGTCCAATGTTACTTGGCTTCAACGTCTTAGTGAAAGCAGCAAAATCTCTGGAAATGGATTTGAAGAGTATGCCGCGCGCGAAAGACTTCAATGTAAAGAAGTTGGAGTTTCATGCGCCGGTCTCTCGGTCTAAGTCTGAGTTCAGAAGAGACAAGAGAAAGTGTAACTCTGTGGAAGCTAAGACTGCACGGTGTTCCTTAATTTGTTTCACTTGCGGAAAGGTGGGACACAAAGCCCGAGTGTGTCGAAGTGGTTCCCCAACGGCAAAAAGCGGAGAAGTGGACTATGCTCGTGCGATGGGTTCAGCTTCTATGGAGAAAGGCATGGCGGTGGAGTCTTCGACTTCCCGGCATTCTCTAACCTAGCCAAGAGTCTACTTTTATGGCCAGCAAGAGGTCATTCAATGATGCGATGTTGCCACAGGTATGGATGATCATCGTTTAAATATGACTTCTACCCCGTGTGCGGATAGAGATAGCAGTGTGGCCACCGTATCCGATGACAGCAAAATTTTGTGTCTTGTAATTGTGTGCAATTAGGCCTTGTCCTAATTATCGACTATTCGACGAGAGCTCTGTTGGTGCGGTAGCATCGCTCTCCTATCTGTTTAAAGATTTCATGTTATGAATCGGAGTGTCGTTTACCTTAGTCAAGGATATATTGGAGGTAATGCTGCCCAATAGATCTCGAATGAGCGCGGATAGGAGAAGCTGTGAAAAGGCGCGAAGATGTTCTTCACCTTGTTGAAGGATTCGGGGCCTAAGCCCAGCTTTGGTGTTGTCCTAGTAGTAGCGGACTAAGCTGACCGAGAAGAACCGTTATCCGATTTCGAGAATCGATGACTTATTCGACCAACTGGTTGGGTCGACGGTATACTCTAAGCTAGACTTAAGGTCCGGCTATAATCAGCTTGGTATACGGGATTGTGACATTCCAAAGACAGCGTTCAGTACCCGCTTTGGGCACTATGAGTTCACGGTCATGTCGTTCGGTCTTTCTAATGCACCGTCGGTATTCATGAACTTAATGAATGGAATGTTCTGAGAGTATTTTTATCAATTTGTGATCGTCTTCATCGACGACATTTTGGTATACTCTCAGTCGGAGGAGGAGCATGCAAAGCATCTGCACGCAGTTTTGAGCACCCTGAGAAGGAGTCAACTATATGCCAAGTTCTCCAAGTGGGAGTTTTGGCTATCGTCAGTAGCATTCCTGGGTCATGTTGATTAGTGGGGATGGAATTGCGGTTGATCCGTCGAAAATAGAAGCAATCCGAGCATGGCATGTGTTGAAAAATGTAGCGGGAGTCTGAAGTTTCTTAGGACTTGCCGGTTATTATAGGCGCTTTGTGGAGAACTTCTCAAGGGTCGCACTTCCTCTCACTAAACTAACTAGGAAAGATCAGAAGTTCATTTGGTCGCCCGAGTGCGCACGAGCTTTTGAAGAACTGAAGAGCCGTCTGACCACGGCGCCCATTCTATGCTCGCCATGTGTAACGGAAAACTACGAAATATACAGTGACGCCTGAGAGAGTGGCTTGGGTTGCGTCTTAGTGCAATTCGGTAAGGTGATTTCCTATGGCTCCCGTCAGTTATAGGTACATGAGAGGAACTACCCAGTCCATGATTTGAAGCTAGCGGCCGTGGTATTTGCTCTTAAACTTTGGAGGCACTGCTTGTATGGCATGAAGATCGACATCTTTACGAACCACAAAAGCCTCAAGTACCTGCTTGGTCAGAATGAGTTGAATATGTGACAAAGGAGGTGGATGGAGTTCCTTGGGGACTACACCTTCGACATTCGATACACTCCTGGGAAAGGAAATGTAGTCGCGGACGCGTTGAGTCGTCGGACTCTTGGGAAAGCAAATTGGATTTTGATGCACGATGAGCGTTTAATCCGCGAGCTAGAAGCGATTTAAATCGGAGACCGTGGTTGGGCCAAACGCTGATTTCTCCTTCGAAGATGATCTTATGTAGGAAAAACGGCAGATTGTGCGTCCCAAATGTTGGAACATTACGGGCGGAATTGATGTACGATGCTCACTTTACCAAGTACTCGATCCACCCTGGGAGCACAAAGATGTTCTTGGATATGAAGAAAGACATTGCACTCTACGTGGCCAAGTGTCACACTTGCGCGTGGTAAAGGCTGAATGTCAAAGACCTGGTGGGTTTTTAAAGTCTTTACCGATCCCGGAATAGAAATTCGACGATAGTTCGATGGATTTCGTGCACGGATTGCCGAGATCGCAACATGGAAACGACGCCATCTGGGTGATCGTAGATCGATTGACGAAAGTTTCGCACTTTATTCCGAACCGGAAAGACGACTCCGTGGAAAAGCTAGCAAAGTTAAACGTTGATAATATCGTACGGTTGCACGGAGTTCCCCGTAGCTTCGTGTGCGATCGTGATGGGCGGTTCACATCAAACGATTAAAGACTGATTCATCAATTATTGGGTACCAAGCTAAAATTTAGCACGGCCTTCCACCCGCAAACGGATGGACAGACCGAAAGGACCAATAGGATGATGGAAGACATGCTAAGGATGTGCGCCCTGGACTTCGGAAAGAAATGGGAAGATCATCTCTATATGATTGAGTTTGTCTACAACAACAGCTACCAAGCAAGTATAAAGATGACACCTTTCGAGGCTCTTTATGGTAGAAAATGTCGTACACCGTTGGCTTGGGCTGAAACGGGCGACACAAAGTTGTTGAAACGCAAGGACGTGGATGAAGCAAATACATCAATCCGGGCAATACGAGAGCGGTTACTCATTGCCCAGGATAGGCAGGCAAAGTATTACAATGCAACTCACCGGAATGTCGAGTTCACCGTTGGTGATTGGGTTTACCTAAAGATCAAACCGTTCAAAGGAGTATCGAAGATCTGACGCTTGAAAAAGCTAAGTCCGAGATACTTAGGACCGTTCGAGATCTTGGAGCGCATTGGTGAAGTTGCCTACCGGCTTGCTCTATCTTCGGAGCTGAGCGGGCTGCATGACGTATTTTATATCTCTGTGTTGCGGAAGGCTGTCAAAGTGCCCAGTCTAGTAGTTGCGGACAACGAAGTGTCAGTAGATGGTGGGCTAGCGACGAAAGTCAAGCCCATTTGCATTGAAGACACTGAAGTGAAACAGATGCGAAATAAAATGATCTGAATGGTCAAAGTCCGCTGGGACAATTGCGGTCGTGAGGAGCTTTCATGGGAGCGGGAGCAAACCCTGCGAGACGAGTTCCCCGAATTGTTCCGTTGAAGTACAAGCTATAATTTGTATCTTTTGTTTCTTGCACTGTTAAAATTTCGGGACGAAATTCCTTAAAGGAGGGAGATTTGTAACACCTCAAATTCCGGAAATGCATTTCTCGAGAAATCATAAGGGCATGAGGATTGATTTCTCGAGAAATCGAATAGTCAGGAATATTCTTCTCGAGAAATCTATTGGGCAGGAAAATACTTCTCAAAATTTTTATAGCAGAGAATTGATTTCTCGAGAAATCAATTAGGCAAAAATTAAACGTCTCGAGAAATCGTAAGGGCAAGCAGTGCCAGTTCTCGGGAAACAAGAAATGCCTTCAGGCTGCCGTTCGTCGAAAGCAGGCCGCCGTTCGTCGAACGCAGGCAGCCGTTCGTCGATCGCAGGTTTAGCAGCCATTCGTCGAACGCAGGCCGTCGTTCGTCGAACGCAGGCAGCCGTTCGTCGAACGCAGGTTTAGCAGCCGTTCGTCGAACGCAGGCAGCCGTTTGTCGAACGCAGGTTTAGCAGCCATTCGTCGAACGCAGGCCACCGTTCGTTGAACGCAGTCAGTCATTCGTCGAACGCAGGTTTAGCAGCCATTCGTCAAACGCAGGCCGCCGTTCGTCGAACGCAGGCAGCCGTTCGTCGAACGCAGGCTTAGTAGTCGTTCGTCGAACGCAGGTTTTCAACCGTTTGTCGAACGCAGGCAGCCGTTCGTCGAATGCAGGTTTAGCAGTCGTTCGTCGAACACAGGTGTAACACCCCAAGAAGTCGTAGTTCAGCGAGTTAGGCGGAGAGGTGGTGCTTTTTGATATTATGCGTGCCGGGGAAAACTCCGTGTAGATATCCTGCTTCGTAGGACTAGAGGGTGCTACTGCATGCGCAGCAACGCCTGGGGGTGTGCCCCGGGAAGCACCCAAAGTTAGAAACGATATCCTGTTTCGTAGGACTAGAGGGTGCTACTGCATGCGCAGCAACGACTGGGGGTGTGCCCCGGGAAGCACCCGAAGTTAGAAACAGAAATGGAGTTTCTGTTCACTACCGCCGGCGTTAGCATTATCGCCGGGAGGTAGCTCCCAGACTGAGTTCTGGTGATGTTGTTGTGCCCACCTGTTGAGAGGACCTGAGGCCTGGGTGCCCGACCTGTGAGGGTGTCCTGGTGGATGACTTAGCGGCCCGTAGAGCCGGCTAATTGAGAATACCTGGGCTGAGGCGACGCCATACCCGCTCTTCGTGTTGTACAACGAGAGCTGTGAACAACGGGCATTTGGCGAACCTGAAACTGCACCATTGCAGCACCTGATTAGTAAGGCTCGTACAGCATGTCAGGAAGCAATGGGAAAGAGTCTTCGGACTACGGAATGTTCACAATTAAGTACGGGGGAGCCCTGGTATTCGGGCCACCGACTTTAGCCTCGAAGGGCAGAAGCCATCAAGAGTGGATGGTGGTGGAAGGCGGAGTACACCAAAGAGTGCCTGAGAGCACGTGACGTGGAGGCCATTCCCACGTTTGTGATTGTTGCATATGTATGAACTGTTGTGGGCTTTTCTAGTCGCACTCTTATATATATATATATATGCTGCTGAGGTTGTTTTGCAGGGATGATTAGAACTGTCACCCCCTCGAAGGGGTGGGGTCGTTATATTTTGGTCAGCTTTAGCTGATCGTTGCCCTGTTTTGCCACCGTTTTTGGTGGGCTTATTGTACAGGTGCTGGACCGAGCGGGAACATAGCGGGCTGAAGCCCTTGTACTGCTGCGGCCCTTGAAGGCCTTTTTGATGTTCCTTTTTCTTTTCATGTATGGCCGGCCTGCGCGCCGATGTTGGTAAATTGTAAGGCCGTCGTGCCTAAATTTTGTGTTGTAAAATATTTATTCCTATTTTAGTAAAAGTGGACATACCCGGGTACGGGTTTTGGGGTTTATCCTATCTCTTTTCAGCTTCCGCATAAAATGCTCTGAGTTAGGCATCGTTGTATAGTGTCGTTCGATATTTCAAGTAAGTGACGTTCCCGTTTGTTTTGTAGTATATGGCGTGGGGCCCCGGACGGACCTTCTGTTATATACTCCCAAACGGATGGGGGTGTTGCAAATTGGTATCAGCTTCTAAGGTTCCGTGTCCTTTTAAGGAATTCGTGGACGAATTCTTTTAAGGGGTGGTGAGCACGTGTGTGCGCTACCGTCGAGACGTAAAATAAACCCAAAAATGTCCACTTATGAATAAAGTGTAACAACAAACCAACAATTATTGCATGATTTTGGAACTTGAGTGTTCCTTTTGTTGTTAGTTGCGACTGTGCTGTCGCCTAACTGTGTGTTGCACTCGTGTAGGGCACTCGAAGTGCAGCGGGACCGTCGCGTCCCCGTGACGTGGGTGAGAGTAGCGGGTCTGCTGAGGCTCCTACACCTCCGTCTGCTGAGATGGTTCGGCTAGTTACAGAAGTCGTTCTAGCTGCGTTGAATGGCCAGCCTGGAAGGCAAGGTCAACCGCTGGTGCAGGAAGTGGCCCCAGAGCCACTAAGGGTGGAGCAAGTCCCCGTGAGGCGTGCTGCTGAGCAACAGCTGCAGCACTTCCTGGGATTTCGACCTCCTCCATTTACCGGGGTTGAATCCCCAGCTGAGGCCGAGGACTGGCTGTCGCATGTGGAGCGAATTCTGACAGCGACATAGTCGGATGAAGCACAGAAAGTGACCTTCGCTACCTTCTTGTTGGAAAAGGAAGCCAGGCGGTGGTGGGATGAGGTAGAGAGGCGCCAGTTTGCGGGAAGGCGACTGGTAGATGTGTCGATGGAAGAGTTCTCGAAAATCTTCCTGGCAAGGTATGTGCCTCCGTCGCAGCAGATCGCGATGGAGAACCAGTTCCTGGCTCTGATGCAGGGTGATAGACTGGTTGACGACTACCTGTACGAGTTCACCCGCCTCCGGCGTTACGCTGGAACTTCTTTCGATGACGAGGGGAGAAGGGTGAACAGGTTCTACGGTGGCTTGCGTAGTGAGTTGCGGTACCTTCTGACAGGGCCGTTGACGCAGGGTTTCACGAACCTCGTTGGTTCAGCCCGAGCGCTTGAGCAGGACATGCTCAGGGAGAAGGGCAAGGTGGTTGTGGTCGAGGCAGTGCCGGAGGGCAAGGCGTCGAGTGCGGCGAAGTTGCGGAGGTTGAATCGCTGGAAGAAGGCTCAATTATCTGGGCCAGCTCCCTCTGTTTCGGGCGCGTCGTCTGGACGTGGCCCTCTTATTTGTTTCACTTGTGGCAAGCCTGGCCATTTCTCTCAGGATTGCCGCAGTGGGTTTCCAAGGTCAGAGAAGAAGACTGGGCCATCTTATTCTGAGAAGGCAAAGGCGGTTGAGTCCACGGCCTCTCGTATGGCTCCCCCGCAGCCCAGAGTCTTCAACCTTGGTCAGCAGGAGGCTATCAAAGCCAAGGACGTCGTGACAGGTATAATTTAAGATACAGTCTGTACTGTTTTATATACCTGTTTTAGTGTTCATGCTAACCTTGTTTGGCGGCGTAGGCTTTGTAAATGTTTTAGGCGTTCCAGCGAGAGCGCTTTTCGATACTGGAGATTCGCACTCCTTCTTATCGTCGGACTTCGTCCAACGTATTGGTGCACCGTCGATTGCTTCTGCAGATGGACTGGAGGTCCTACTGCCGAATGGATATTCGATGCGTGTGGAGAGGAGTTGCTGCGTGAAAGTTCTAGTTGGAAGTCAGGAGTATGACCTGAAAGCATCGTTACTCCCCCTGGTTGAGTTCGATGTAATCTTCGGCATGGACTGGCTGTCGGAACAGCGTGCGTGTATCGATTGCACCACCAAGGAGGTGAGGTTTGGGCAGTGTGCCGATCGTGAGACGTTCTTTGCGGGCATGCGTGGATCGAGCAAGATGCTGATGTCTGCTCTCCAGGTGTCCAAGGCAGTGCGACAGGGAGCAGAGTTATTCTTTGCTCTAGTGGAGGCTTCAACGCCGAGGCCCAGCCTAGTGGATGTTCCGGTAGTTTCAGAGTTCCCCGATGTGTTCCCGAGTGATCTCCCCGGTTCTCCACCGTAGCGGGAGATAGATTTCACGATTGAGTTGGTGCCAGGCGCTAAGCCTGTGGCCCGCTCACCGTATCGTATGGCTCCGAAGGAGTTGGCGGAGTTGAAGCTGCAGTTGCAGGAGCTGCTTGAGCAGGGCTACGTGCGTCCGAGTTCCTCACCTTGGAGTGCACCGGTCCTCTTTGTCAAAAAGAAGAACGGTAGCCTGCGACTTTGCATCGATTATTGGGAGCTGAACAAGCTGACCGAGAAGAACAAGTATCCTCTTCCGAGGATAGACGACTTGTTCGACTAGCTCGTGGGTTCGACAGTATACTCGAAGCTGGACCTGAAGTCCGGCTATTATCAGGTGCAGATCAGGGAGTGCGACATCCCGAAGACTGCCTTCAGTACAAGATACGGGCAGTATGAGTTCACCGTGATGCCGTTTGGGCTGTCTAATGCGCCTTCGGTGTTTATGGACTTGATGCACTGGACTTTCCGAGAGTAGCTCGACCGGTTTGTGGTCGTATTCCTTGACGACATACTAGTCTACTCTCAGTCCGAGGAGGAGCACGGTGATCACCTGCGAGTAGTCTTGGAGGTTCTGAGGAGGAACCAGTTGTATGCCAAGTTCTCGAAGTGCGAGTTCTGGATACCTTCCGTGGCGTTCTTAGGCCATGTGGTTAGTGGAGAGGGTGTGGCGGTAGATCCGGTGAAGGTTGCGGCCATCAGGGAGTGGCCTGTTCTTTCTACTGTAGCAGAGGTCCGTAGCTTTCTCGGGCTGGCCGGCTATTACAGGCGCTTCGTGGAGAACTTCTCACAGATCGCGCTGCCTCTTACAACGCTGACACGGAAGATGCAGGAGTTTATTTGGACGCCCGCGTGTGCGCGGGCTTTCGAAGAGTTGAAGCGGCGGCTTACCACGGCTCCGATCTTATGTTTGCCTTGCGGCACGGTAGGCTACGAGATCTACACCGACGCTTCTGGGAGCGGCCTTGGCTGTGTTCTGCAGCAGCATGGCAAGGTAATAGCGTAGGGCTCTCGCCAGCTGAAGGTGCACGAGCGGAACTATCCGGTCCACGACTTAGAGTTGGCGGCCGTGATATTTGCCCTGAAGCTTTGGCGGCATTATGTGTATGGCTTGAAGATCGACATCTTCACGGACCATAAGAGCCTGAAGTACCTTCTGACGCAGAAGGGGCTGAATATGCGTCAGCAGAGGTGGATGGAGTTCCTGGGGGACTACACTTTCGAGATCCACTACACTCCCGGGAAGGGGAATGTTGTCGCAGATGCACTCAGTCGCAGGGCCCCAGCGCAGGCCAACTGGATTCAGATGCATGATGAGCACCTGATATGTGACCTGGAGGCCTTGGGTATTTCTTGCGTAGAGAAGAGGAGCAGTGTCGGTGCCTGTTTGAGTTGGACTGAGGTACAGTACGACCTCGCAGATAGAGTCCGTCGGGCTTTAGAACTCGATCCGAGTTTAAAGCGCTACGCGGAGGAGGCTGGTGGTGGGTCGGATGCCCAATTTCAGGTGCGTGACGGGTTGCTGTGGAGAGGCGACCGTTTGTGCGTCCCCAAGGTGGGTGAGCTGCGCGATGAGTTGATGTACGAGGCGCATCGTACCAGGTATTCAGTTCATCCGGGGAGCACGAAGATGTTCAAGGATATGAAGGTCCTTTTCTGGTGGCCGGGAATGAAGAGGGACATCGCTCACTACGTGGCCAAGTGCCACACTTGTGCGCTAGTGAAGGCGGAATGTCAGAAGCCCGGTGGCTTTTTGAAGTCATTACCGGTTCCAGAGTAGAAATTCGATGACGTTTCCATGGATTTCGTGCATGGGCTGCCGAGGTCGCAGAGCGGGAACGATGTCATCTGGGTAGTCATAGACCGGCTGACGAAGGTAGCGCACTTTATCCCCAACCGGAGGGATGACTCGGTGGAGAAGTTGGCAAAGCTGTATGTTGATACAGTAGTACGACTGCACGGTGTGCCCCGTAGCATCGTCAGTGATCGAGATAGACGCTTTACTTCGAGCGACTGGAGGCTAGTCAACCGTCTATTGGGTACGAAGCTGCAGATTAGCACGGCCTTTCATCCTCAGACGGATGGCCAAACTGAGCGTACCAATAGGACGATGGAGGACATGCTCCGGATGTGCGCCCTGGATTTCGGCAAGGGGTGGGAAGATCACCTCTTCCTTGTTGAGTTTGCGTACAACAACAGCTACCAGGCGAGTATTCAGATGGCGCCTTTCGAGGCCCTCTATGGCAGGAAGTGCCGCACTCCCTTAGCTTGGGCGGAAACGGGCGAGACGAAGCTCTTCAAGAAGAAAGACGTCGAAGAGGCGACTTCGACGGTACGTATGATCCGAGAGAGGCTTTTGGTTGCGCAGGATAGGCAGGCGAAGTACTATAATGCGAAGCACCGCGACGTCCAGTTCGCCATTGGCGATTGGGCTTACTTGAAGATCAGGCCGTTCAAGGGTGTATCCAGGATTCGACGCTTGAAAAAGCTGAGTCCGAGATACCTTGGACCGTTTGAGATCATCGAGCGCGTCGGCGAGGCGGCTTATAGGCTCGCACTATCGGCAGAACTGAGCGGGCTACACGATGTATTCCACATCTCCGTGTTGCGGAAGGCAGTGCAAGAGCCTACGCAGGTGGTCGCGGCGGATCAGGTGCCCGTAGATAGTGGGCTCAAGACGGCGGTCAGGCCCGTTAGCATCGAGGATGCTGAGGTGCGTCAGTTGCGGAACAGGGCGATCCGTATGGTAAAGGTCCGTTGGGACAACTGCGGTCGCGAGGAGCTCTCATGGGAGCGTGAGCAGACCTTGATAGAGGAGTTCCCCGAGCTGTTTCGGTGACGTTTATCTCTTTTTTTCCCCTTTATGTAAAGACCTTTTTGGATATATATTTATATGCCTGTTTTTACAAATTTCGGGACGAAATTCTTTTAAGGGGGGTGGAGTTGTAACACCCCAAGAAGTCGTAGTTCAGCGAGTTAGGCGGAGAGGTGGTGCTGCGCTCAGAATAGGCTGGAAATTTCATAGCAGCTCTTCGCGCACGACCAGTGATCGTGCGCCAGCGATCGTGCGTTAATTCGCAAGAAAAACAGAGTTCTATTGCGGTAAGCGCGCACGATCAGTGGAGGTGCTTCGCGCACGACCACTGACTGTGCGCCGATGCTCGTGCGCCCTGTTTTTTCTGCTCCGCGAATTTGAGCGGAGAAGGAGAATGTTTATGGTCTGCGAATAATGGAGTTTGGGGTGCGAATAGGGGGTTGGTCTGCGGATAGCAGGGATGGCTAGGGTTTTGATAAAACCCCAATAGCCCCTCTCCCTCTCAAACCCGATCTCCCTCCCCGACCTCCGTCTTTCTCGTTCTTTTGGAGCAGCCGCAACCCCCCCCCCCCCCCAGTGATCTTCCTCCTCTCTCTCCCGTCGCCTCCTGGAGCAGGGAAACGCCGCCCCGATCCTTCTCGATCTCTCTCTCCCCGTCGGCCTGGAGTAAGGAGGAGCAGCCCCGAGCCCCTTCTCTCTCTCTCCCGTCGTCGCCTGGAGCAGGGAAGCCCGAGCAATCTTCCTTCTTCCCGTCGCCGCCTAGGGCAAGGAGAGCTCCTCTCCCGTCGGTTGGTGCAAGGGCAGCAAATCCTCTCCTCCTTTCTTTGTTCCGGCCGCCGCCGGCTAGAATAAGTCCGACCCATTTGGGTTGGGTGTTGCTGTGTGCGCAGCCGTGGAGCTCGTGCTTGGCCGGCGAAGTGCGAGGAAGAACTCACGTGGACATTTCGGAGCTCGGACCGGTGTGCGGGAACCAAATCTTGAACGTGCTCCATGGTTCAGAAGCGACGTCTAAGGGTAACGATCTCTTCTACCCTCTTTTGGACATGTGTTAGTCCATTTTTGTGCATCGTTGAGGCCCCTACCCAAAAGGGTGAGGTCGCGGCCTCCGATGGGTCGATTCGTGTTATCCCCGTCAAATCTTGCATACATGTAGAGTCCATGCGTGAAATGGACGTAGGCGCGTTGTATGAAGCCCATCCGAGACGGTTAGTCCGGATTGGTGATGCTTTTTGATATTATGCGTGTCGGGGAAAACTCCGTGTAGATATCCTGCTTCGTACGACTAGAGGGTGCTACTGCATGCGCAGCAACGCCTGGGGGTGTGCCCCGGGAAGCACCCGAAGTTAGAAACGATATCCTGCTTCGTAGGACTAGAGGGTGCTACTGCATGCGCAGCAACGACTGGGGGTGTGCCCCGGGAAGCACCCGAAGTTAGAAACAGAAATGGAGTTTCTGTTCACTACCGCCGGCGTTAGCATTATCGCCGGGCGGTAGCTCCCAGACTGAGTTCTGGTGATGTTGTTGTGCCCACCTGTTGAGAGGACCTGAGGCCTGGGTGCCCGACCTGTGAGGGTGTCCTGGTGGATGACTTAGCGGCCCGTAGAGCCGGCTAATTGAGAATACCTGGGCTGAGGCGACGCCATACCCGCTCTTCGTGTTGTACAACGAGAGCTGTGAACAACGGGCATTTGGCGAACCTGAAACTGCACCATTGCAGCACCTGATTAGTAAGGCTCGTACAGCATGTCAGGAAGCAATGGGAAAGAGTCTTCGGACTACGGAATGTTCACAATTAAGTACGGGGGAGCCCTAGTATTCGGGCCACCGACTTTAGCCTCGAAGGGCAGAAGCCATCAAGAGTGGATGGTGGTGGAAGGCGGAGTACACCAAAGAGTGCCTGAGAGCACGTGACGTGGAGGCCATTCCCACATTTATGATTGTTGCATATGTATGAACTGTTGTGGGCTTTGCTAGTCGCACTCTTATATATATATATGCTGCTGAGGTTGTTTTGCAGGGATGATTAGAACTGCCACCCCCTCGAAGGGGTGGGGTCGTTATATTTTGGTCAGCTTTAGCTGACCGTTGCCCTGTTTTGCCACCGTTTTTGGTGGGCTTGTTGTACAGGTGCTGGACCGAGCGGGAACATAGCGGGCTGAAGCCCTTGTGCTGCTGCGGCCCTTGAAGGCCTTTTTGATGTTCCTTTTGCTTTTCATGTATGGCCGGCCTGCGCGGATGTTGGTAAATTGTAAGGTCGTCGTGCCTAAATTTTGTGTTGTAAAACATTTATTCCTATTTTAGTAAAAGTGGACATACCCGGGTACGGGTTTTGGGGTTTATCCTGTCTCTTTTCAGCTTCCGCATAGAATGCTCTGAGTTAGGCATCATTGTATAGTGTCGTTCGATATTTCAAGTAAGTGACGTTCCCGTTTGTTTTGTAGTATATGGCGTGGGGCCCCGGCCGGACCTTCTGTTATATGCTCCCGAACGGATGGGGGTGTTACAACAGGTTTAGCAGCCATTCGTCGAACGCAGGTTTTTAGTCGTTCGTCGAACGCAGCATTTCAGCCGTTCGTCGAACGCAGGTATATTAGTTGTTCGTCGAACGCAGCTTTACTGAAATTCGTCGAACATAGAATCAAAGTTGTTCGTCAAGCGCAGCTTGAAATGATTCGTTGAATGCAGTATCAGTACAGCGATTTTTTTTAAATAGCAGACCTGTGACTTCTTGATCATGGCCGTCTAATCCAGGGCTTTAAATCCAAGCGTTGGGATTTCTTTCTGGGGTATCTTAGAGCTTGTACAGAGGAGTATATATATCCTCTTTAACGCCTAAAACTTTATCTCTTAAAGTTTGCGAAAGAAGGAAGCCGAGAGAAAAACAGTGACATCGAGGAAGAAGAAGGAGACGTTTTCTGCCATTGCCGGAGCTTCGGAGCTCCGAATCGCGAGCCGTTTTCAGATCTGGAAAGAGCAGCCCGTTGCGGTTCTTTCTATCCGAGTGAAATCTCAGATCTATGCGAAGAAGAAAGCTCCAAGGGTAACGATCCTTCCTCCCGGTCTTAGGACGTATTTTGTCCTCTCATTCCTTTTCTATGCTTGCATGAGGAATCCCTTTCACCAAATGGGTGAAGTGTAGGATTTCCTCTAGTTCTTCGGAACTCCGGGTCGATTGTATCCGTCCCCGGCATATTGCATGTAGAAATCCGGTAGTCGTGTGGATTTAGGCATTGCGTGTGAAGCCTATTCGTGGCCGTGAGCCCGGATCGGTGATGCTTGGATTGCGACGTTGCATTTAGGATAAGCCTAGAATGCGTGCCGGAGAATGACTCTGTGAGATTTTCTATCGTATTGCGGGACTTGAGATTAGACGGCTGTGGAGCTCCTAACAAAAGCCCCATGCTTGAGAGTGGTGGAATGCAAACCTTCACCACGCGATTTGAAGTGGAGTGACTTGTACCTCCTTTGTTAATTATTTGTGAAACCTAGGTCCTCGTGAATGGATTGGGTGCGTAAATTATGTTTTGTGTAGCACTTGCAAGTGCTAAACCCTTACGGGTCGAGGTGATGCCATACCCGCATCGTGCGTTCGATCACGATGACAAGAGCACAGGCATTGGCTTAACCAAACCCGTTTCCATGCGTATCGGTAGGAGGAAGTTACCTCTTGTAAAGCCGTGTGATCATGGGAGAGGCCGTACAAGGTGTTTACCTAGACAGACCAGAAGCTCTTATTCCCACCTAAGGTTACCTAACTTAGAGTGGCGTTGGTGCTCGCGAAAGAGTACCTTGGTTGCATGCCTTGTGTTCATGGAGCGTGTGGTCGTGAGTACCCGCGTCTGTGATGTTTTGAAATGATGTTATGTTAGCCTCATGCGGTTGCTTAGGCGGTTGTGGGGAACCTTCGGGTGAACCCGACCAACATCATGTGCATACCTAGGTTCCCTTTTACTTGATGCTCAACCTAGAAGATTGATTGTGCTTGAAACCTCACCCCTGTGTAGTGTAGTTGCATTTTCGTTATATTATTACATGTTGCATGTACGGCTTGCTTGCAGGATTAGCGGTGACACGCCCCTGAGCCGGCTAGATGGCCGGGGGGTGGGATCGTTACGCAGTTTGTGGTCAGCTTATAGCTGACCCTCATTTACCTCTTATTGGATGTTGGTTGCAGGTGCAGGTGACCCTAGCGGGAAATAGCGGGTGGTGGCCCTTTTGCTTATTGGCCCTCGAAGGCCAGCCTCTTTTCTGCTTTTCATGTATTGCCGGCCTGCGTGCCGATGTATGTTTTGAGTTTCAGTACATTTGTTTTAAATGTAAGACCTTAAGGCCGTAACTCTATTGTTTCATTCCTGGGATAGTGGACAGTTCTAAAAGATGTTTTAATCCAATGCTTCCGCTTACGCTTTTTATACTCTCGAGTAGTTGTTGTTCTTTTCTGATTATCACCTTATAATGCCTAGCTAGTGTGTATAGTATGGCGTGGGGTCCCGGACGGACCTACTATTATATTATTTTTACTGGCATGGTGTTACAGCTTGCTCCGGCTCCGGCTCTGGCTTCGGCACCGTCCAAGTTCGTCGGTGAGAAAATCTCAATCCGAAGAAGTAAGAAGAGGCGGAGGAGGAGTTCGTTCGTTTGCAGGTGGCTCGAGTTTTCAATTTGCATGGGGCAGCACCTTCACTCTTCACGGGTAGGGAGAAGAGGTGGGCCATTAGGTTTTGCTTTTTCTTTTCCTTTTATCGCCGTGGAGGTAGGGGATGGTAGATTTAGGTGTTTTTTTTGGTTCTTTCTATATATTATATTATTATATATATTATATAATTAATGATAATATATAATAATATATTTAAAACTAAGGATATGAATCTGAAGTTTGCCACGACTCAATCTAACCTATTATGGACCTCTCGACAGACGCAACCTATCCCATGGACCACCAACATTCACGAGGATAATACCTCGTGCTGAACTGCATGGTGCGGATTCGGTTCAGCTTGTGCATGTTGCTCAAATCACCTCTCTTTGACTACACGATACGGTTGCAGCTTTACCTCGGCTCGTAAGTATTTAGAGTACACTAACAATAGTACACAAGCTATCATACTACGCAACTCATCCATACGAGAGGACATAGGCTTCATATGCACTACAAACAATATCATACTACGAACCTAATCCACACTAGAGTACATAAGTTTTGTATGTGCTACAACAATATTATACTACACACCTAATCCACATAAGAGGACATAAGCTTTCTATTCGCCTCCCGACATAGGAGTTCCAATACGAAATGTGGTGAAGATTTGAGTTCTACCACAAGCACAATCTCCTTTTCACGGTCGACGAATATCGACTACGACATAAGTAGGATTCGCGACGTGATAACATCTATGGGCCAAATAGGTGGCTGAGAACTTAGGGCTTTCGATAGGAACACCAAGGGTTTCCACATTCCCAAAACCTCGCAATCAATACGATGCTTTTCATGGATACATTCCCCGGCACGCATAATAGGTCAACCCTAAATGCAACGTCATTCAAAGCATCACCGATCCGGGCCTACGACCACGGGTAGGCTTCAAACTCAATGCCTAAATCCACAACGAATACCTGATTTATAAATGTATTTCATGTCGAGGACGGACACAATCGACCCGGGGTTCTAGCGAACCAAAGGAGGTCATTCCCTCCACTAATTAACTGATTAGACGATTCTTCATATGTAAGCAAGAAAAACATGGAATGGACATATACCGTCCTAAGACCGGAGAGAATGATCGCTACCCTTGAAGCTCGCGTTGGCGCCTTTAGAACAAAGATTGAAAAGGATAAAATCGACTGCAACGGTCTCCTCTACGCGAATCCAAAACCATCACGACGTTTAGAGCTTCGGAGCTCCTCCAATGGCGGGATCTTCTCCATCTTCCTCTTCCTTTCTCTCTTCTTTCTCAAACCTAGGAGAGAGAGTGAGATATGTAAAATGAGGCTGAAAACACCTCAATCCCAACCTAATAGCTTCAGGAAACCTTCCCCGCTATAAGATCTCAAAATAGCCCATCGGATGGCTCAATTTTGTGATGAAAATAAGTTTACGGGCCCTATCGCACGACCGTGTGTTTCAGGCGCACGACCATGTGCGAGTAAAACCCACTAAAATAGCGTCGGGTTTTAGTCGAGTGATATTGGGCTCGCAGGATCGTGCATGCTTTAAGACACACAGACGGTCATTCGCACGACCGTGCAGTTTAACACATGCACGATCGTGCGCTTTGTAAACCTACCCAAAACAATCCTGTCGCTGAGCGTGCGGTTTGCTCATGCACGATCATGCATGGCTAAAACGCATGGCCAAAACCTGTTTGCCTCCGGAAGGCCATCTAACAGTCACCAAAACAAGAGATTTGGACTGACATAGAGAAAATTCACCGAGGAAGACAAGATTCCAAATACAAGAGGAAAACCGAGAAATATAACAAATCATAACGCCCATTCTATCAGTTGATGTCTTCACCACCATCTTACTCACCTGCATAGAACACAAGAAATTAATTAGAAAATATATTTTGAAAAAACTATAACTATACATAAAAAGAAATTGCTCATCCAAACCTGGAAATAAATAATCTGATGGACATTAGATGCTTCCTGTAAATATGTAACATTCTTCTCCCCCTACATGAAAAAGAAGGTATTGGTATGTTAATTGTTCAAAATTAAATGAAATTAAAGCCAGTAATAGAAGTATCACTAACCGGTAGTTTTGATCTTGAAGTAGATGTTATTGACAATGATGTTTCGGTATTCTTGGATGATTGACTACTTTTTTTTGTTATGTCATGTAATTCCATATTTGGAGCATGCATATTGTAACACTCATACCTATTTGAACATCAATTCATAAGTCCGACCAGCACTTGTGATATGAAGCAAATTAAGTAACAGTATATAAATCAATATATAGCAGGTAATATCTAAAGCACACAACAATTTTTTTTTAAAGATTGGAGTTAAGGTTAGAGAAATAACTCAAAGAACAGATTCACAGAGCAAACTAGAAATGAAATGAGTGAAGAGTCAAAAACACTGAAACTTAAAAGAGTTGGATTCATCTGAATTCATAATTAATTGATACAACAATTTTAATGAAAAAACAAACTAAAAGTAGTCAACCTCATAAGCTTATCATAGGCGTATATCCCCACCTATGACCCCTGAAAAGAAATGTCTGAAGACGGGGCCAGCTCAATTGGTGAGTAAGAAAAACTATTTCTCTTAGTGACACTAAAAAATATCTTGAATCAAAATATGTGATCATGCTTTTAAAATAGCATTTTATACTAATAAATGTAAACTATGTTCTATACATAATTTCTATAAAAGTATTTGAACATAAATGTTTGTTCTATTGCGTGATCTTAAACTGAAATTTCTTTTCAATTTTGGATTTCTGCTTGTATTTGGAATTGAGATGTCTCATTTCTTCTTTCTTCTCATTCTTAATTAAGTAGATTCTTATGCACATTCTAATGATTTGAGACCCTACTAACGAACATATGTGTTCTAGTGTTTCTCGGTCATGGGCACATACTCATATCTACTAATCTTTATATGAGGTGTTGACTCCACAACTTGAGGCTCATATGGTATGCTAAACCCTATGAGTAAGATAGTGTGTCTCTATCACAAAAGAAATTTCGATCGTGCCTCTTAATTATCTTCTATTAGTGGCCGGCATGCACATAGAAAAGAACACCCGCTTAAAGTCATCAATTTAAACTTAGTGTTCTATTAATCTCTTACCTGTTTATTAATGGTTTGCAAGACTATTCTTAATGGTACATTCGCATTATACATCATCTTAAATTACACATGTAATCACCCTTACTGTATATGCCATGTCTTGGTATTGTTGATGTTAATGCGATGAATCTGTCATATTATGATTTTCTTTTTACATCAATCTCTAATTATTTAAATCTCTATTCCATATACTTATATTCTTCCTACTTATTTACATGTGTGCGTAGGAGGAATCCTTAAAGTGTTTCTTATATCTTAAAATAAGTTGTTCATAATATGGTTATAAATGATTTAATCATAGTTTACTAATTTCACTTTTCTAAAGGTATGGTTTTTCTATATTAACATTAATCAAATATTTTCGTGCCAAGGTAGATTTCATAATTAGAACTATATACATTTATCTATGTGAAATGTCTAACCAAAGAGAAGTAAAATTTCTTATATTTTAGTATTTAATGTTTGTGTTATCATAACAAGACGATCAAATTATGATCCACTATTCTCATCTATACATAAAGTGCGTTATACAAAATTTCATATCGGTATCATATTTCTATATAACATTGTACAACATCTAAGAGAAAAATACATTATTTGAACTATATATGTGGTATGTCTAGCCAAAAAGAATTGAATTTCTTACTTCGGTATAGCGGAGTTCATAAATGCGGTGAAAGGAAAGATATACAACCATAAAATCAAGTTCATAAACGACTACCACATACCCTTAACAAACACGATTAACCTACGATGAGGTTGAAAACGGAATTACGTGAGCCTTCTCCTATTTTACTTTTTAAGTCTTCTTCTCCATTGCCAAGATTTCTTTGAACCTATAAGAGAAACAACTCGTTGAAATTAGAGGGATTCAGAAATCTCCTTGCCCTAGGGTTAGCCAAAACTCATCATCAACATTTTCTACAAAAGAGGAAGCAAATCCATATTTTTGGAAGAGAGGAAAAGTAAAAGGGAACCCTCGTAGGATCATTTCTTACTTATAAAAGGAGGAAATGCGGAAGGAAATACATACCCTCTTTCTCAAAATGAAATCTAGCATGCAAGGAGTCGGCTGTTGGAGGAGTGACATGAGAAACGAGCGGCTCTTGCACCTGTATCGTCTGAAGAAAAGACGAAAGATGTGGGAAAAATACTAAAAATCAACGATATGGATCGTCGTACTGCTGTACTTGAAGCCAGAGGAAGCAATTTCATTGGCTCTGCAAAAGGAAACAAAAAGGTGATCCTTTCCAGAAAGATCGAACGAGGGCGCGTCGATGGGGTTTCCTTGCGACGTAGCTTATGTCGACGTCTCTAGTCGAAGAGGAAAGGCAGCCCTAAGCAGCGCTCTTCTCCTTTTTTATCTTGGACTCCCAGATTAGGCGTAGCCAAACTGACGGGAAGGGGCGTAATTTTGGCTATACGCAAAGGAAAAATGGAACTCTCGTATCCTTAACTGAAAACAAGTCAGGAGGGACAGTGTCGTGCGGTCGGTTTGGTGAAGGAGAAGTGGATCTGTTGGGTTCAGCGTTCCTTCACTTGACCCATGACATCTTTACTATCTAGTTAAAAGAAAAAAAAAAGTAACACTCTTTCCATAAGTTTGAGCTTATGGACTAGTTGGGAAGACATTTGATCCTTTAATTGGTATCAGAGAAGGTCATGGGATCGAGACCGAGGGGGCACTGTTTATCCCGATTTAATTGCCTCTCTACCTGTGTGGGTCCGGCCATGTGGTGTGCCACCTCTGAGCCGATCTGGCGGGTCAGGCGACCCCGATCATGTGGTAAACCCACCTCTGAGCCATATGGTGCGCCACCTCTGAGCCATGAGCCTGATGGGTCGTGTTGGACACTGGGGGGGATTGTTGGGTTCAGCGTTCCTTCACTTGACCCATGACGTATTTCATATCTAATTAAAAGAAAAAAAGTAGCACCTTTTTCCATATGTTCGAGCTTAGACCAGTTGGGTAGGTGCTTGATCGTTTAGGATCGGTTGAAAAGGAATTTGGTATTTTCATTTCCTCATTCTCATATTACAAAAATGCCACAATCTACTAGGCTCATATAGCTTTGACTTTAGTTCTCTTTCGGGCGCACAATCGAATTTCTTCAAAACGAAAAATCACAAAATTTGAAAACCTGCGTTACATTTATTATTATTATATTTTTTTTATAACCGATTATGCATAAAATTAACCCTAATGAGAATAACTACCTCGATTTGTCGTTGTTTAACTTGGTATCAGAGCGTGCCCTAATCACGAACCTCTCTCTCTCCACATCCGCCATTTTTTCGCAGCGCTCACCTCACAATATATAGCAAGTCGTCGATGTTCGTCTTCCTCTTCCTGCTGTCTTGCGGGCTCCTCACATGTCGAACCTGTGCGGTTAATAATTGGGTCGGCAACTACTGCATTTACTGAAGGAGCATGCCGCCTCTCCTTGTGATGTCGACTGCCTCGCCACCGCTGCCTCTCCTTGGGAGACTCTTATACCTATCTCACACACATCCAGACATTACATATGTTGTTGATATCTTTAGTAGATATATGCATGCTCCCAGAATCAGAGATCAAGAGGTCGCTTATCGTGTACTATGGTACTTGAAGAAACCCCCTGGTCGTGGCCTCATGTTCTTCAAGAATGACCACTTGAAGATCGAAATCTTCACTGATGCTTATTGGGTTGGAAGTCATGACGATAGGAAATCCACAACGAAGTATTGTACCTTTGTTGGTGGAAATTTGGTGACATGACGTAGCAAGAAGTGAAATGCGGTGGCTAGATCTAGCGCAGAGGCTGAGTATCGGTCAATGTCTTAAGGTCTATGTGAAGGTCTATGGCTGCGTATTATGTTACAAGATCTGAGACTTCAGGAGAATGTACCCCTCTCCTTATACTGTGAAAAAAACAACTATTAGTATAGCTTATAACCCAGTTTAACATGACAAGACTAAGCATGTTGGGGTCGATTGACACTTTATCAAAGACCACCCGGATAAAGGAAATTTGGTCATCACTCCTTTTGTTCATTCCAAAGATCAATTGACCGATATCTTCACCAAAAACTTGGAATGTGATGTGTTTACTGATGACATCCATAAGCTCGGGATGCCTGGTATCTTCTTTCAAACTTGAGGGGGAGATTTGTAATAAATATAGTTAATTAATTCAAGTCGTCTTTATTCTGTAATACCCGCTTAGGGTTATTAGCGTCTTTTATTTTTCCCTTACTCTAGTATATGTATGAGTAAATGACCTCTTTCACGAATTGAATCACATTACTTTGTTCAACTCATCTAACTCGTCTTTTTATTTCCTTCTAGCATGCAATAATGGTCTTCCAGGCTCTTTTGTTTAACATTTCATGGTACCACAAGATTCAAATTAGCCACTCTCTTTGCCCTTTTATAGGATTTAACGTATGATCATAAGCTTTCAAAATTGTACTTTTCCTATCATTCACATAATTTTCAACATTCTCTCTTTTGTAGAAGATACACGCTACAACATGCACACACGAAATTCCACTGAGGTCCCACTTATTATAATTATAACTTTGAGTTATTAATTAGACTGTCCATTTATCACTTGTCCACTTTTTCACCTCAAATTTATCATTACCATTCCATTCTAAAATGTAGTCTGAACTCCCCCTTATTGTTCTCTAGGACATTTTGGATGTTGGGACAAATATCTCTCAACTCCATTTCAATAGATTATCTCTTTATGTGCGTAATCTTTTCATCATTATTGCTCTTATAATCTCAAGCTTAGTTATTTTTGGTTTTTATCTTGTCTTTAATATTACATTATTGAAATTTTCACGTAAATTGTTAAGTAACATATCACACTTTGACCATGTGATGAAATGAGACTTTGTTTAATTTTTCGAATGTCTTGCACTAACCCAATTATAAGCCTCGACATTGACTGCTTTCAACTTATTTATTTCAATGTTAAAATCAACAAGTCTAGTAGCAAATACAACTTTCCACAGCAAAGATTTCAGTTATAAGCCTTTGTGTATTTGCTTGAAATTACTATGCATATGTCTTAGATAAAACTTATGTTTTGCATTGGGTAATAACTCTTCAACTGCCCTTATAAGCCTCTTTTGTTTATCAGAAATGATTGTGTAAGACCCCCCCCCCCCCCCCCCCCCCCCCGGGAATTGGACACAGCCAAGGGAGATCTTATGCCCATAACTGTCGCTTTGCAGTAGTGCCAGCACTTGGGCTAACCACCACCACAAGACGCATATCATGCTGGCTATCTCAGTATATCACATATCAAACCATCAATAAAATAAAACCAAAGTCCATGAACCACATTAGTATATATATAAGTCCACAAGTACATAACAAAATAGGAAGCGACAAGCACTCCTAAATATTTATCAGAGTACAAAATGTAAAGAGAGACTACATCAAAATCCCTCATAATCTTACATCAGTAACAAAAGGGAGCGACGATAAAGACTACGTCGTGGTATCAGGTCCTGTCTACCTGACCTGGTTGTCCTCCTGCACGGTATGCTGATGTTGCTCATGCTGGGTGTGCTCCTAAAATGATGTGGTACGGCGACCGTTAGTCAAAAAGACTAAGTGGATTCGACATCCTCTCCCCCGACGACTCTTAGGCACTATATATATAACGAAACACGTGACAGCTCGATGTTCATGATCTAGCAGTTCTCATATGTTCATATAATAATAAAGAGCAGGTATAAGCATCAAATGGTAACGACATATAATAAAGAACACATCTATATAAAGAGCATATCTCAAGTAGAATAATAAAACTGAATTTAACTTAACTTATAAAATTGATCATACAAATTTATAAGTTAACGATCTGGTACAATAAATAATAACTCATCATATAAAAATGCACATACAAATTTATATATGATGGAGGTCTTTATGTGATGCGATGTAATGCAATGTATGAATGTATGATGACTCACCTATGGCTTACTCACGCACTCTGGTTTGCTATGTCGACATAGACCTTAGTTCCGCTTTTATAGGGTAGCTAACCTCTCAGACACCTCTCGTCATGGTCAGACGGAGACAGTGGAACGAGCTTCTCTACTACTATGAGAGTTTCCACACTACCAGACCTAGGCCTATGTACACCTCGACGCTAATAACCAAACAGCGGAGAATCAAGACATATGTAGTTAAATTTAGAAACTGGTAAATTTTCTACCAACAATTAGCCTCCTTTTTATTTATTAATACACCAAATTTGATCAGAAAATTATCAAATTAAAACAAGAGGTTAGGGTTATCATAAATAATTTCCCATAAATTTCTCAAGTTGTTTAAGTCCATCTATTGGTCTCCTATATTTTTTCAGAAATTTTTATTAAATAAACAGTCGTTTGATATTTTATTTCAAAGGAATTTACCCTACTTTAATTTAATTAAATTTAAAAATCAGCCCCAAAATTATCA
The DNA here is from genome assembly GCA_033032865.1 of Dactylorhiza incarnata. Lineage (NCBI taxonomy): Eukaryota > Viridiplantae > Streptophyta > Magnoliopsida > Asparagales > Orchidaceae > Dactylorhiza > Dactylorhiza incarnata. The sequence goes on from JAWHQI010000461.1 coordinate 111,193, forward strand.
ATTTTTACAGTGGGTCTATAATACCCTTGTCCTACTGTAGTAAAATTTCCAAATCTCATATCATATTTAGCCTCTGTAAAATTATTTAACCACATTTAGTCCCTAATTAAATTCCTAAAAATACCAATAATGATTCCAAAATTGGCAAACTTTTACCTGCGACGTGGATCACCTCTAGGCTCTATTCATGTGTGCTAAATTTTGTATAAGTTTTTATTAAGGAAATAACCCACTGTTGATTTTAAATTAGAAACTTGACCTATTTTAAATCATTTAAAATAGAATACCATCCCTAAAATTATCAATTTTATACATTGTCTATAGATTACCATTAGGGCCCGTTCGTTTGGACGGAATTGGAATTCGATATTGGAATTAGGGCTCGTTCGTTTGGACGGAATTGGAATTCGATATTGGAATTGAATATTGATAAATATTGTGGAATTAAATATCGGTGACTAATTCCAATTCCAACGTTCGCCTAATAAACAGTATTGTTAAATATTGTGGAATTAATCAATACTTTTGTTCGTTTGTTAAAAAAAAATCAATTTAAGAATTGAAAAAATATTACGAAGAAACTAATATTTATCACATATATCATAAACAAATGTATGTCATGATGACGATTTTTTCGCCCGAGAACGATTTTTTCCGCCCTGGCGCAATTTTTTCGCACAACCGCGATTTTTTCGCCCGGGGGCGATTTTGTGTCCCGGGCATGATTTTTTTGCCCGAGCGCAATTTTTTTCCCGGGTGTGATTTTTCACCCGCCCGGCCGAAAAAAGCTCGCATAGGCGATAAAAGTGCGTCCCAGCAAAAAACCGCTCCCCGGTGAAAAAATCGCGCCAAAAAAATAGCCCCCGAGCAAAAAAATCTCGTAGGGCGAAAAAAATTCGCCCGGGCAAGAAAATCGCTCCCGGCCAAAAAAATCTTGCCAGGCGAAAAAATTGCGCCCGGGCGAAAAAATTGCGCGCGGCCAAAAAAATTGCTCCCTGACGAAAAATAGCGTTTGAGCGAAAAAATCGCGTCGGGGCGAAAAACTCTCCCCTGGGAGAAAAATTCGCGCCCGGGCGAAAACTTCGCCCCCGGGCGAAAAATTCGCGTCCGGGCGAAAAATTCGCGCTCGGGCGAAAAAACGCTCTCGGGGAAAAAAATTGCGCGCGGGTGAAAAAAATCGCGTCCAGGCAAAAAAATCGCGCTCGGGCGAAAAAAATCGCGCCCGGGCGAAAAATGCGCGCCCCGGCGAAAAACGCGCGCCTGGGTGAAAAACTCGCGCCCATGCAAAAAATTGCGCTACCGGGTGGCAAACCTTGCGCCCGGGCGAAAAACGCGCCCCGGGGCGAAAAACGCGCGCTCGGGCAGAAAATTTCCGCCCGTGCAAAATTTGCGCGTCCGGGCGAAAAACGCGCGTTCGGGCAAAAAACTCGCGTCCGTGCGAAAAACTCGCGCCCGGGCGAAAAATTGTGCGCCCGGGCGCATAAACGCGCGCCCGAGCGAAAAATGCGCGCCAGGGCGAAAAATGCGCGCTAGGGCGGAAAATTTCCGGTCGGGCAAAATTTGGGCGTCCGGGCGAAAAACTCGCGTCCGTGCGAATAACTCGCGCTCAGTCGAAAAATTATGCGCCCGGGCGCATAAACGCGTTCCCGGGCAAAAAACGTGATAAATTGTGCGTGCCAGACTCGCCCAATTCCGATATGTCTAGCTAGATTTTGTGCTTAGGCTAAAATCAATTCCATGATATTCAACTCAAATTTCAATTATTAAAGCTACCTAACAAGCGAACGGCGTAATTGGAATTCGACGTCGAATTTCAATTCCAAGTCTTCAATTCCATCCAAACGAACGGGGCCTTAATGATTTTTCATAATTATTTCAGAATTATATATTAAGAGGGAAGTCCTCTGTTATTTTAGAAATAGAAATTTTGACCTATTTTAAATCTTTGCAAAAAAAAAACACCGGCCCTGAAATTATCAAAATTTTACATTGGCTGTATATAACCTCTACTGATCTCCCATAAATTTTTCAAATATTTGTTTAAATACATAGTCCTCTGATAATTTATATCTGAAAATTTTGTCATAATTTTTATTAATTAAATTAGCAAACCAATAATACTTGTTGCGGGTCGTTCAACGCTCTCCTGGGCCGGTCGAGCTGAACCGCCTTAGCTCGAGAGTGAGATGAACGTGCAAACAGTCAAAAGTTAGTACCAACAGTAGACATCATGATTTTTACGTGGAAAACCCAAAAAGGGAAAAAACCACGGGGTCTAGCCCAGTTCTGAATGATCCACTAGTGTTGTGAGTTACGGAGAGTTGTTTTTCGAGGGTGACATGTCACCGCTCGTTACAGAGATTTTGCTAAGTCCTCGGGAGCCGAGCGTGGTGAAGCGTGCTCTGAGACAGCTTTGAGCGGAGCGCTGCGGAGCAGCCTGGAGCAGAGCCCTGCGGAGCGGCCTGGAGCGGAGCACTGTGGAGCGGCCTGGAGCGGAGCGCTGCGCTGCGGAGCGGCCTGGAGCGGAGCGGCCTTGAGCGGAGCGCCCTTGAGCGGAGCGCTACCGAGCGGCCTGGAACGGAGCGTCGATGGGGTCCGCACTAGAGAGTTTGGAGCCCAACCGGGATCCTCCCAAAGTCCTTGAAGGAGAGCTGGAATGCTGATGGAAATCTTCAAGGTGGAGCTTGAAGGCCGTTGAAGATCTTCGAAGAGTCCTTGCCGGAAAACCAAAGAGCTCCCCCTCACCTCTATCTCCAAAAGTCCTTTCAAATGGAGGCCTGCCCCCCCCCCCCCCCCCCCCCCCCCTTTTATAGTTTTTGAGGAGGGCGTTCTGGTAACTGCGTCATGCTGATTTCTGTATGAGCGAATGACAGTGCTTGCTTCGGGGCACACGGATCGTCAACTTTGAGATTATGACGAGTTTGCCCCCCCCCCCCCGGTCACGCTGGGCAGCCCGGGCAGCCTCCCTGGTGGTGGTGGTGGCCGGCGATTGCCGTCGGTGATGGATGATGGCGGCGCGCCCAACGGAGAAGGGATGAGCGGGAGCACTTCCCGCGGAACAGGCGAGAGCGGGAGCACTCTCCGCGGAACATGCGAGAGCGGGAGCGCTCGCCGCGGAACAGGCGAGAGCGGGAGCGCTTCCCGCGGAACTGGCGCGAGCGGAAGCACTTCCCGCGGAACGGAAGCGAGTGGGAGCGCTTCCTGCGGAGCAGGAGCGAGCGGAAGCACAAGAGCACTTCCCGCGGAGCAGGAGCGAGCGGAAGCGCTCTTACGGAGCAGGAGCGAGCGGAAGCGCTCTTACGGATCAGGAGCGAGCGGAAGCGCTCTTAAGGAGCAGGAGCGAGCGGAAGCGCTCTTACGGAGCAGGAGCGAGCGGAAGCGCTCTTATGGAGCAGGAGCGAGCGGAAGCGCTCTTACGGAGCAGGAGCGAGCGGAAGCGCTCTTACGGACCAGGTGCGAGCGGAAGCGCTTTTATGGAGCGGGAGCGAGCGGAAGCGCTCTTACGAGTCAGGAGCGAGCGGAAGCGCTCTTACGGAGCAGGAGCGAGCGGAAGCGCTCTTACGGAGCAGGAGCGAGCGGAAGCGCTCTTACGGGTCAGGAGCGAGCGGAAGCGCTCTTACGGAGCAGGAGCGAGCGGAAGCGCTCTTACGGGTCAGGAGCGAGCGGAAGCGCTCTTACGGAGCAGGAGCGAGCGGAAGCGCTCTAACGGGTCAGGAGCGAGCGGAAGCGCTCTTACGGGTCAGGAGCGAGCGGAAGCGCTCTTACGGAGCAGGAGCGAGCGGAAGCGCTCTTGCGGAGCAGGAGCGAGCGGAAGCGCTCTTCCGGGTCAGGAGCAAGCGGAAGCGCTCTTACGGAGCAGGAGCGAGTGGAAGCGCTCTTGCGGAGCAGGAGCGAGCGGAAGCGCTCTTACGCAGCCCGAGCGAGCGGAAGCGCTCTTACGGGGCAAGAGCGAGCGGAAGCGCTCTTACGGAGCATGAGCGAGCGGAAACGCTCTTACGGGGGAGGAGCGAGCGGAAGCGCTCTTACGGACCAGGAGCGAGCAGAAGCACTCTTATGGGGCAGGAGCGAGTGGAAGCGCTCTTGAGCGATTCTTAAGGAACAAGGGGAAGTGTGAAGCTGCTTAGCTGCGGGATTAAGACCAGACATAAATGTTGGTGCCGTTTGGCGGGTCCGGGCGAGGTCGCGATGAGAAATACTCGGTCCGCCTCAAACCGAACCATGTTAGGGGAACCCCAACAATACTAATGCAACTTTGGGATCTGGCTCTAACCAACCCTAAAAATAATATGGCTTGATAAGCTTACACCTGGCCTCCTATTAAAATATGGGATTTTTATGGTCATATTGAGTATTTTAATAAATTAATAAAGGTGAGATCTCGATATTTAATTAAAAAGAAATAATGCTCGGGCAACTCCAACGAACCCCAAAATGAGATACCATTCTTAATCTCTCAAAGAATTCAATTCATAATGGACACCGAGATTCAATGTACACTTAAAATCCGTCGTGGTAAATATGTAACTTGGCTTCTTGGAATGGAGATGCCTCCCTCGAATAGAAAAGCCTCCTTGAAATGGAGATGTCTCATTGGAACGGAGATGGAACTGCAGATACAAGAACTTTAATTGCTTCTTATTTATTGTTCTTCCTGAATCTACATTTTGTTTACCGCTCTTTATGACAACATCTTATTTACTGCACTTTATTACGACATTTTATTTATCGCACTTCATTGCATCATTTTATTTATTGTAATATAAAAGTGCATTTTGGTTATCGCACTTCATTAATCCTCTATTTTAGAACTGCACCCTCATTACATCACTTTATTACGCCGGCCAGCTCGGGTTCCGTCTGCCCTTCCTCCAACCCGAGTTGCACCATCTCAGACGAGCTCACCTCCAAACTGGCAGTCTTCCTCCCCGACAATTCCGATCCAAGCTCTCCTCACCATTTCCGGCGAGCTAGCTCCAGATCCGAGCTAGAGCTCTTCAAATCCGGTCATGTTCAACCGCCCCCATCAAGTTCCAGCCCCCCTCTTTTAAGTTCCAGTGACCTCCTCGAAGATCCAACCGCCCTCTTCTTGAATCCGGCCATCTCCTATTTGGGAAAAGCGGCTTCAAATAGAAAATTAATTTTAGATTATAAAATATTAATTAATAATTATTTAGGATTACAAATAAATATATAGGACTACAAATATAACCTCTCTATTTTTAAGTTTTAACGGCGCCCAATTTTTATGTTGCGGCCTGTTTGAACTTTGAAGACATTTAATTTGAGTAGTGTTGTGGACACATAAATGACTATGGACACACCGAGGCACAAGAATAATACATCTAAAAATCATAACTGCATTCTATTATTTTTGCCGCCATCTACATCCACCCCGAGCGCCACTTTAGGGTTTCGTTCCCGACCCATCGCCGTTCCCGTCCCCTCACCGCCCCCGGAACCTCCCTCCACCGTTGGAATCCCCTATGGATCTCTGTTTATTGCTTCTCCAGGGCGGCTGAAAACCCCCTCTGATAGGACCTGCAGGAGGCTGAGAAAGGAATCAGCGCTCGGAGCAGTATGGCAGCGGTGTCTCCCGAATGGAATAGGACCAGTGAGAACAGGAGGCAGGGAAATGACAGAGAAGCTAACAGGGGAATTCAAATATTACTTCTTATAGCATAATCGGTAATACAACATGCATCTATATAAAGGCGGATAACAAGGCGGGAAAAAACATAAATGCTGCATAAATGATGCTGGGAACTAAGTGCAGTAAATGACAATAGGGAAACAACAAAAGTAAATGTTGTGGCGGCGGTTTGCTTTGGGGGAAGAAGAACACCAATTTCCAACCGGTGACTCCTTGGGCTTGTAACATTGCCCCGTCCCCGGGAGCACCCTTGTCCTCAAGGGGCGAAATTTGGAAAACGCTGTTGTAAGTCGAAAAGGAACTCCCACGTAGCATTTTCCGGAGGGGTGTGGCGCCATTGAACGAGGAGCTGAGTAGCGGGGTGGCCGTGTCGGGGCACAATGCGGCGGTCAAGAATCCATTCCGGAGTGACCAATGGAAGACCGTCGGCCGTAACATCATCGGGTAGGGAGGAGGAGTTCAGAACGTCACCGATGTGGGCCTTGAACTGGAAGACATGGAAGGTGTGGTGAATACGACAATCATCCGGCAGGAGTAATTTGTAGGCCACAGGTCCAATCCGAGCAATGACCTGGAATGGTCCAAAGTAACGGGAGCCAATTTCTGGTGATGGTGCAAGCGGAGGCTCTGTTGGCGATAAGGTTGGAGGCGGATGTAGACCCAAGCGTCAATGGAGAATTCGCGGTCGGAGCGGTGTCGGTCGGCCTGCTGCTTCATGCGATGTTGTGCTTGACGAAGATGATCCTTGAGGAGTTGAGGGTACCGAGCATGCGTTCCCGAGCTTGAAGGGAGCGGTCGACGGTCTCCACGATGGAGGAATGATCGAGGTATGGTAGGTGGAGAGGCGGTGGTTGTCCGTAAACAACCTCATAAGGGGTGGTCTGAATGGCGCTATGAAAGAAGGTGTTATACCACCATTCAGCCAAGGGAAGCCACTTCGCCCATTGCTTGGGATTGTCGGACGTCATGCAGTGGAGATAACTTTCAAGGCAGCGATTGATGACTTCGATCTGACGGTCAGTTTGGGGATGGTAGGAGGTGGACATCCTTAGCGTCACATTCTGTAATGTGCAGAACTCTTGCCAAAAATCACTCAAAAAGATGGCATCGCGATCACTGATGATGGAGGAGGGCGTGCCGTGTAGACGAAATACGGAATCCATAAAAGCTTGAGCCACAGTGAGGGCTGTGTACGGGTGGTGGAGGCCAATGAAGTGCGCATATTTGCTAAGACGATCCACGACGACCATGATGACGTCTGTGCCATGTGAGAGAGGGAGACCTTCAATAAAATCCATGGAGAGATCTTGCCATATGCGGTCAGGAATCGGCAAGGGCTGCAAGAGGCCGACCGGTTTAGAGCAATCAGTTTTGCACCGCTGGCAGACTGGGCAGCTTCAGATGTAAGTATGAACAGAGTCCTTCAGGTTCTTCCAGTAGAAACATTGGTGAATGCGATGGACAGTTGGTCGTATTCCAGAATGGCCGCCGACGGGGCCGCTATGGTAAACACTACTAGAAAAGTGACTTTTAGCCACACTTTTTTTTGCCACGGGTCAAAAATCGTGGCTAATAATGAAGTATTAGCCACGACCCCTAATTCGTGGCTAATGAGCAAGTATTAGCCACGGATGTCAAATTCGTGGCAAAAAAAGAAAGCATTAGCCACGGTTTACCAAATTCGTGGCTAAAAATATACTATTAGCCACGGTTTTCTAATTCGTGGCTAATATTTTAGCCATAATTCTTAATTCGTGGCAAATACAAAAGTATTTGCCACGGTTTTTGGTCGTGGCAAAAAATTAGTATGCGATAATTTACTAAATTTAGTTTTTTTATTCATAGCATATGCGTAAATATATTAATATTAATTTAAACAATAATTCTCATATTCTTAATTAATTTGTGTCACATACAATTCAATCACACCACATTCTATAAAGAGATCAATAACACTTAAAATAAGATCAGAACTATTATTGAACCACAACAGTCGATATCTACTGATGAATGATCCAAAGTGAAGTCACTATAGAACAAGGATCAACATTGGCCTCTAATAGCCCATTCTTTGACGATTTTCATAAGCTCGAGATAAAGTGCCTTATTCGCTGTGTAACGATTATTATATAAGTTATATATACCAATTATGATTGTTATCCTTTTTATAAAAGTAATAAGAACCTAATAATTAAGAGGATTGATATTAGTAGTCCATAAATGGCTATTCGCAGTCCATTGTTATTCGCAATCCAAAATTATATTCGTAGTCCATTGTTCATCATGCTCAACATTGGTTGGGAGAATGGGTATCCTGAGTCTTGCAGTATTCGGCTGTTTCAATTCCGATGATCACCGATTTTAAATCCTGTAAATTTCTATCCTGCCAAGTTGGTCGATGCATTATAGCACTTGATCCAACTGCTTGGAAGACTAAAAAAAGTCTTCCCCAACAATGGCCACACATATGTTCTCAATTTACCTTGCACAAATTCCGAAGCATCACCGGAAATTTCTCGGTCTGCCAACGAAGCATCGGGCGCTGGAAGGAAAGAGACGGAGATGATTTCATACAATTTTTTGGACTGCGAATATAATGAAAATTTTTACCATTTTGGACTGCAAATAGCGAGAATGAGACTGCTAATATCAACCCTCATAATTAATCTACAAACCATATATCGATAGGAGCAGATCACTTTAATAATAAAATAATGAAATCTTTATTTTTTTTGGAACTCTAAACCTAATACGTGCAAACCAAGTAAACTCCCCCCTCTTGCGCTTCTCCCGCATCGCTCCTAAAATCGCAAAACCTAAGTCCTGCCGATCCTCGTTCTGTCGTCTCGCTCTTCCCTCCCATCAACGAAGAAGAAGCCTGCCTCACTCGTCCCTCTCGTCGAGGAAGAAGCCTATCTTCGCTCTTCCCGCCGCCGATGACAAACACGTAAAAGCCCTATTCTCACGTCAGCCTCCAGGTTTGCCCACCTCCATTCCAGAAGAAGCCTAGTTTTTTCTGATTTTTGTTAGGTTTTCAGTACCTTCACTCCTCCATTTTCCCCCCTTGCTCCAGGTTTTCAGTCGGCCTCTATTTATTTAGCTTTTTGTTGGCACTAATCCATATACAGTCGTCCTCTAGGTATTCAGAAGAAGTCTACTTTTTTCTTTCTGTAATCCACTTTGAAATTAATGTTTAGCATTAGTCCGTTGTTTTCTCCAGGTTTAATCAATTGTTTACCATAAATCCATACAGAAATTCTTATCGGAGTTTTTGCAGATCTTCAGGTTAAGGAAATCCATAGTCATCACTACTGAACTTGCCTCCAATCTGATTGAAGTTATTTTTAGATTAAAGAAAGAGGTATTAGATTCTTTTTAGTTACTATTATGTTGTACTTATGTTCAAATTCATGATAGTAGATTCAAGTTATAAGGTATTGTATGAATGTGTAGATTGAATGTGTTTAGAGGATAGTATATCCCATATTTTTCATTCTAGTGAAATAGTGTTATCGTGACTCTAAGTTGGCTTAAGTTGATCAAACCTGAGACTTCATTATGGTGGGCCAACCATAGGTAAAATGATCATTTATCTTAGTTGATCGATCAGATTGCGTAAGAACTATTTCACCAAGCCTATCATCCTTGCTGTTAATAAGTGTGAATCTCCACGAAAGGGTCTAAAGCAAGCATCAGAGTTTTGGTCCTTCGGGTCAGTCATGTACTTTTATTTTCTTAAGGATTTTATTATTGCTCGTGTTGTTCTCTTCTTCTTCCTTAGGGTCTTATTTCATGTATTTGCAGGTTACACATTGCTTATATTTATCAATATTCTTACTTGGGTTTGCCCTGAAAACTTCATGCTGGCAGTAATTAGATTTATTTCAAAGGCAATGTAGGGTATTTCCAAAACAAAACACTACATTATTGGTAGTACTATCATTGTTTTTTACACTAGATGCAATGTGATGCTTTTCTGAAAGTGTTACATTTTGTTTTATCAACTAATCCCAAATTATTTTTCTTCTACTTTGAGAATCTAATACTTATCAATTGTTTTACAAGGTGCCTCATTTGGTGTATGCAGGTATTGATTCCCATTCCCTGCTGCGGTGAACTTGCAAGAGCATCTTCATGACGATCTCACGCTCCAACCCGCAGCGGTTTGCTGCAGAAAACCGCTGCATAGTCGCAGCGGTTTTGCCGCAGAAAACTGCTGCATATCGCAACGGTTTGCTACAGCAAAAACCCGGGCAAACAAGCAGCAGATTGATACAGAAAATGGTAACAAAGCCGCTGCGTGGTCATGGAGCAAAGCCGAATTCAGTTCTAAAAAATTCTTATGCCTTTACTTAAAGTTTGTTCAATATTCACTTTTGCAAAGCCGAATTTTGTTGCTCTTTGGTCTGGGCTGCAAATATGCATGAAATTTTCTGACTTTCTTTAATTGACGCAACTTATAGTGATTCTAGAAATAGCATGATGAGGCAAGAACTTGTTGATTTCTTGGAACTATTGCCCAAAGTGGAACTGCAAAGTTTCTCAAGGCGTTTAAGGTTGTAAATAAAAAAAGGCATAGTTCTATATTCCTAAGATGATCATTTGCACTTGAATTACTTCAAATGTGCTTTTAACATCTTTACCTCTTCTCTTACAGGATAATAAGGAATCTGGTGCTGACAACAATTTAATTGGCCAATTTAGGGTGGGGTTTTATTCAGCATTTCTTGTTTATGACAAGCTATGCTTTACTTAGACATATCTTCTTATAAGGGTATTTAAATGCTAGTCATATTTTCCAAGGAAAATGCAACCCAACAAAAACCGCTCAGGCGCTGCACATTGCCCTCTCCAAGCATACTGAGAATGATTTTGTCTATTCTAGAAATTAGATCTATTTTGATGGATTTAATAAATATGATGTCACGTAGATGATAGTTTAAAGGAATATTGTTATACTGCAGAAACTTAAATGAATGTGAAAATTAGGTGCCTTAGTTGGTGATCGGAGCTATTTCCCTCTTAACATTGTCCTTTATTGCATATCATACATTAATGTGAACTAGTATGTTTCCTTTTGGTTTTATTAATTAATCATCTCTTTTTTAAACTTCCCTGTTGTGTTTGGTGCAAATTGGGTATCTTTGAGAGTTAGTTGGCACTATGATACTTTGACTGAACTGAAAAAATATTAAGTAGATGTTGAGTGTTTCGTAGTTGCCATTTGGATGAATGTAGTTAGAAATAAACATAAGTTTTTAAAACACCTTACATGCTATGGAGAAATAGTGGCAATTTTTTTTTAATAAATCTGTCAAGAATTTGGCACGGTTTTAAACCGTGGCAAATATTTTTTTTTATTAAATCTGCTAAGTATTTGCCACGGTTTTAAACCGTGGCAAATATTTTTTTTATTAAATCTGCCAAGTATTTGCCACGGCTAAATACCGTGGCTAATAATGGACGTTTAGCCACGGCATGAAAATCGTGGCTAATAACTGCTGAAATCAAGATTTTTAGCCACGGGATAAAACCGTGGTTAAAAGTCGTGGTAAAAAAGTATTCGCCACGGAATGAGCGTGGCAAATACTTTTTGCCACGCTCGCATTGCCCACGCTCATTTGCCGTGGGCAGACCGTGGCTAAAAGTCTTTTGCCACGGTTTTTGACTTTTAGCCACGGCAATTTGCCCTGGCTAAAAGTCTATTTTCTGGTAGTGAAAGCTGAATGATGGTGTTGCAGAGGGAGATATCGTTGCCAACGACTAGTTTACCCTTGCGTTGTAGATGTTTGTTGGTCCATGTAAAATTGGGGTGAGCTGGTGGATCGTTTTCAATCTCTTGGATGAGTTGCTGGATGGCCATATCGGAGGTCCAGGCGGGAGAGTGTGTCAGCGGCGATGTTGTCCTTTACTTTTTTGTACAGGACAGTGTAATCAAATCCCATCAATTTGGCGACATAACGTTGTTGACTCGGGGTGGAGATCCGTTGTTCCAAGAGGTGCTTCAATCTTTGGTGATCCGTTCGAATAAAAAAATGGCAACCAATGAGATAAGAACGCCATTTGGAGACTGCGAGAACAATGTCGAGCATTTCTTTTTCATAGGTGGAAAGGCCGAGGTAACGGGGCCCTAAGGCCTTGCTGTAGTAGGCAATCGGGTGATGATCCTGGGTGAGGACAGCACCTACACCAACCATGGAGGCATCGGTCTCGATGGTGAATTCCCGACTAAAGTCGGGTAGGGACAGGACGGGGGCGCTGCTCAAGGCGATCTTGAGAGCATTGAAGGCTGCCTCCGAATCGGTATTCCAACGAAGAACGGAATCCTTGAGTAAGGTAGTGAGTGCCTTGGCGATGGAGCCGTACCCGCGAATAAAGCGACGATAATATCCCGTGAGGCCAAGGAACCTGCGCAAGGCCTTGAGAGAGTGGGGTCAAGGCCAATCCACAATGTGATTCGCCTTGATCGACGACGACGCCACCGAGGGCAATAATGTGTCCCAAATATTCAACTGAGGAGGTGCCAAAAGAACATTTGGATTGTTTGAGGAAGAGCTTGTGCTGGCGCAACAAGTGGAAGGTGACAGAGAGATGCTGGAGGTGGTCGGCCCAAGTGCGACTATAAATCATGATATCGTCAAAAAATACGAGGATGAATTTGCGCAGATGGGTTGAAAAAATGTGCTTAATGAGGCTCTGGAAGGTGGACAGGGCGTTGGTGAGGCCGAACGACATCACAACAAATTCATAATGCCCTTGATGAGAGCGAAATGCTGTTTTGTGAATGTCATCGGGCGCCATGCAGACTTGATGGTAACCGGACCGAAGATCAAGTTTGGAAAAAAATTGGGCTCCATGAAGCTCGTTGAGCAACTCTTCGACAAGGGGAATTGGAAATTTGTCCTTGATTGTATGTTTGTTAAATTCGTGGTAGTCGACACAGAGACGCCACGATCCATCTTTCTTCTTAACCAAAACAATGGAGGGGGGAGAACGGGCTAACACTATGGCGAATGACACCTTCCTGGAGAATCTCCGCAATGAGAGATTCAATTTCATTTTTTTGAAGTGCGGGGTAGCGATAAGGCCGGATTGATATGGTCGGGGTGTTGGGGAGTAAGGGAATGTGATGATCATGGGAGCAGTATGGTGGTAGGCCGGAGGGGGTTCAAAGAGGTCGGCGAAGGTTGTCAGTAAGTGTTGAAGATCGGGTGGAAGGTATAACACCCTCCCTATTACATAGAATATAGCAGTAGGTCCGTCCGGGATCCCACGCCATATTAAACGAACAGAAGAGCGCGTTACTGAATTGAATTTTAAACATTTAAGAACATAACCATCTCAGCTTACAGAGTCGCATAACAAAAACATTTAATTTAATAAGACAAAACCAGTTCACAACTTGTCCACTTAGATAACATGAATGAAAATACAACAAGGCATGTCTATTAAACTATTTACAACAACTAGGTGGCTTCCAAACATCGGCACGCAGGCCGGCCACACATAAAAACAGTAAACAAAACACTTGGCCTTCAAAGGGCCAGCAAAACTCAGCAGCTGGGATTCCGCCCCGGTATTTCCCGCTCATCTCGCCGGGACCTGTAAGACACAATCCACCAAACGGGAGGAAAAGAAGTAACCGGTCAGCTTTAGCTGACCCAGAATATAACGACCCCACCCCATGCTCGGGGCGGCGGTGCTCCTTCCCTGCAAGCAAGCAATTGCAATAACAACATATATATTTCACAGGTGCATCTAAGCACCGCATAGAAATAATCATCCTACGGTGACGTCAAGTCACACGTCATGTGCACTCATGACACGTCGTCCTCAAGTCCCTTTTCAACTTGGATGAACCAATTGAGCTAGGCCGTACACACGAAGTTCCGACACTCTTTAAGCTCGGTCGTACACACGAAGTTCCGGCACAATCGTTATGAGCTAGATGTCAGGATTCACCTATGTCTGGCCCAGGTTCGGTTCAGCTTGTGCCCGCGCACATAAATGTCAGGATTTAGCTTAGCCTGACACGGGTTTGGCTTCCCCTCGTGCCCGTCAAACTATAACCTCTCAGGGTCATCACCTCAGCCTCAGGGGCTCGTTTAGCAATCCCAAGGATCACTGGCACTAAAGTCGACGCTAGCCAACATAACACAAATCTGTTAGCTCTTTCGGGTATTTCCTGAGGGCAACCTCCAGGACTCCCTGCAGTACATCACAGTACCAAGAACCCGAAAACATACATACGCGGAGTCTTCTCCGGAGTGCAATATAGGATAACAACATCACCATTCCAGACCAACCTGTCCAGAAGGGCTTCACACAGCATGCTTATGTCCGTACTGTCATTCCGGACTCTATATGCAATTACTACGGGGATAACATCGACCCGTCGGCAGAAACCTATCCACTGTGGAAATCTGCCCACTACTATGCAAATCAAAGGACGAACATGTCCAGAGATGAAGAAGGAGAATCGTTACCTTCGGCGCTTGTTTCCGTGCCATAGATCTGAGATTGATCCGGAGGGAACTTGCTGAAATAGCTTCCTCTCTACGGAGTGGACGATGGCACAAGAACGCAAGTAATCTCCTTCGCAAATTTTCCCTTCAGAACGGCGAACGGCTAGCCCTCAACGGATCTCCTTCCTCAAGCTCTCAGCCTACCACTCTTGGAAAGGCAGAGGTTCTCCCAGAAAATAAGAAGGAAAGTCGAAAATCATCTCATATATAGTTTTCCGCTACCGCCGGCGCTAGCTACTAGCGCCTGCCACTAGCCCAGAGTTGGTACCGCTTTACCGCTTAAGGATTCGTCAAGAAACGCCACCGCCTGCGCTATCTTTCTTCGACGAACTTCTCGGGAAATGCCATAGTTATCGAGAAAGGATACATTTCTAGGGACATATACTACCGTCGGCGCTATCGCTAGCGCCTGGCGCTAGCTCATATGCTCCATTCTTCGAGAAAGAACACATTTCCCGGGAAATGAACTAGCTTCTCGGGAAAAGCACGAGTTTCTCGGGAAATGCACTACCGCCAACGCTATCCCTAGCGCCTAGCGTTAGCTCATTTGCTTCCGAGCACTCCCAAATTATTTGCACACGAAACTTGGGGTATTACAGAAGGGGTGTTGCTGGTGCGGGTTCGGGAGTTGACGTGGAAGTAAGAAAACAAACACCAAGCATGGCGAGCTCCGCGGGGTGTTGTGCCAACTTCTCGAGTTGGAGTTTGTTGATGATTTCAGCGGGAGTGTGGGTGCCACCACGGAGAGAGATTTTTTGTCCAGCCATAGTAAACTCCATTCGAAGCTTGTTGAAATCCCACACAATTGGTCCTAATGTCACTAGCCATTGGAATCCTAGGACCATGTCACAGCTGCCGAGAGGGAGGGTCAACATGTCTGCCTGGAAGTCGCGACCTTGATTTTTCCATGGGAAGTTGATGCAAGAGTAAGCGCTGGAGAGATGTTTTCCATCAGCCACGACCACCGAAAATGGGGGAATCCTTTTGAGTGGCCAACCCAGACGCTGAGCCGTGCGTTCATCCAGAAAATTGTGTGTGCTACCCGTATCGATCAAGATGTGGACAGCCTTCCCGAAGTGGGTGTCGGTCACCCGCATGGTGTTGAAAGTGGGGGTTCCTGTCATCGTGTGCATAGAGACGAGCGGATGTAGGAGTGCCTCGTCATTGGAAGTGTTAGAAACCTCGTTGGGTGGAGTAGTAGTGGGCGCCAAGTGGGAATCGACGGTGTCTTCGACGTCCAAGATATAAATCTGGCGACGATGAAGGCAACGATGCCCAGGAAAGTACTTCTCGTCACACCACATGCATAGTCGTTTGGCTTTCTTGGCCGCCATTTCAGTAGGGGAAAAGGACTTCTGATTACCAGAAGTGGGTGGGGGGTTGTTGGTGTTTGGAAGGGGTAGGATGGGCTTCGAATGACTGCTTGTGGAGCTGATCTGGCGAGGTGGCCCGGAGAGTAGCTGTTCTTGAAGTTTTGCCAGGCGAATGGCATTGGGAAGATTGTGAGGGTCGAACATCCGAACGGCTTTCTCGATGTTTTGTTGGAGCCCAATAATGAAGAGGCTAACCGCATACTCGTCTGGAACCGTTATGCGATTAATGAGCTCTTCAAAAAGATCGACATATTGCTGAATGGATCCCCGTTGTCGAAGGCGTTTGATCTCCGCCATAGGTTCGTCATGGAGGTTCATACCAAAACGAGCATGCAGAGCTTGTAGATATTCCTCTTAATGAGGCGGCTGGCTTGATAGGCGCCCTTTGAGGAACACCTGATGCCGCTAGAGTGATTTTCCTTCCAAGTGTATGGAGGCGAGCCGCACCTTGAGGTTGTCCGTTGTTTCTTCAAAGTCGAAGTAGCGTTCACAGCGATAGATCCAATCAGAGAGATCTTCGTCGAGGAATTGCGGAAAGTCCACACGAGGTAGGCGGGTTGCGGGAAAGGACCGATGGTCGGTGACAGTTGCAGGTTGGCCTTCCTGTTGGTCGGCATTGGTGGCGGAAGCAGGGGCGCGGGATTCCTCGGCCTGGAGCATAGTTCGGAGGGTAAGGCGGAGCTCGTCCATGCCGGTTTGGTGTTGCTCGGCGAGATGCTCCACAGTGGTCTTTAGTTGGTCGAAGTCGCGGCGGAATTTGGCAGCACGGGTGTCCATGGGGTGGCGAGAGGGTCGTTGGCTCTGATACCAGTGATAGGACCTGCAGGAGGCTGAGAAAGGAAGCAGCGCTCGGAGCAGTATGGCAGCGGTGTCTCCCGAATGGAAGAGGACCAGTGAGAACATGAGGCAGGGAAATGACAGAGAAGCTAACTGGGAAATTCAAATATTACTTCTTATAGCATAATCGGTAATACAACATGCCTCTATATAAAGGCGGATAACAGGGCGGGAAAAAACATAAATGCTGCATAAATGATGCTGGGAACTAAGTGCAGTAAATGACAATAGGGAAACAACAAAAGTAAATGCTGTGGCGGCGGTTTGCTTTGGGGGAATAAGAACACCAATTTCCAACCGATGACTCCTTGGGCTCGTAACACCCTCCACCATCCCGTCCTCGCACCGAAGTTCGAGAAGGCTTCACCCAACTCCATCACCGATTCCTGCATCTCCAGGCCGCCGATTCTTCCCTGCAACTCCAGATCGCCGGTTGAATCCCCCTCCACCATCCCGTTCTCGCACCGGAGGGTTTCAGGAAGGCTTCTCCCGACACCATCGCCGATTCCGTGCTGATTCATCTAACGTTTCTGCCACATTATTTCTTCTAAAATTGATTGCTAATGGACGGATATCAAACATTATTGCTTCAACGATCCAGCTCTTTTCTTGCGTATTTGCTGGGGAGGACTATCCTTTGATGCATTGTAGGGTCGGCTAAGAGAAGAAATTCAACCATTTGATTTCTAATTTAGCAAATCTATCCATAACACGTGAATCAGTAATATAATCGTGGAATAACCAGTAAAGTACAGTAGAACAAAAACAATCATAAATTGTACTAAATTTGGGCGCAAATAAATGTAAATCTAGCAGCACAAATATTCTTACTTGACAATCATAACTAATCAATAACCTAGCTCTGCATTCAGTTCCAGCGACTTGTACAGGTAACTAGATCTAAAAATATCTCTACCCCATTTAAAACATCAACAAACATCTGGTATTCAAATACCGCACTCCTAAACTTGAAAACTAGGTTGAATTTGTAGTTGATTTGCAAATAACAATTCGGTATGTACATAGTGAGATTATGTTGCATATAACGATATTGAGTTGTACATAATCGTTGGCTGTCCATAATCATTTATGGTGTGTCCATAACATCACTCTGTAATTTTGAGTACAGTTATGTGCAGAGCACATTTGGCTAAGTGCAAACCGAAAAAAAAAAACTCAAACGTATTTTTCTTATTTCTTTAGAAACTTTAGGTGCAGCCCTAATCTCTCCATTCGCCCGCTCCTTTTCGCTCGGCAGTTCTCGGCGCCGCAACTCGCAAGCCCACAAGCGAGAAGAAGATCGTCGTTCCTCCATCGTGAGAGAAGCCTTGAGTAAATGGCGGCAACTGCAGTTTAGAGGTTCTCATCTACATCTTCCTTTTGATACTCTAATCCCTTCTATCCTTTTCCCATTTCCCGCCGGACGAAAAGCTGGAAGCTCGAAAATGCTATTTTCTTAAGTTTGATGCCGCCCACATTTCATTGCCCTGCTTTTGATTGATTAGGTTTCAGATTTAGAGATAGATCAGATTTCTGAGGAAGAAGAAGAGTCCTGCTCGAAAATGTTTTTTCTTAAGTTTGCTGAAAGCCCACATTTCATTTGATTCTAGCGTACTCGGGCTAAAATCTTTCAAAATCATCATAAATTTTTGACATTACATATTCCTAACATGAGTATATTTGAACCTACGGGATCTAACATTATTCATGGGAAGCATTTTTGTACTTGGTTTATCCGATACAAGGGGAAACATATGGTGAGTTTTAATTTCTTTTAAATTAATGCATATTTCATGTTATTAATTCCTTCAATTCTCCGTATAATGGTTTAGCAAGTAATGCATCAATCATCGAATATAAATTTATATTTCTATGTAGATTGATTGCTTGAAAACTCACAATGGTGTTTTGAATAACAAAAATGTTCTATCAATTTCTACGAAAAACTTTCTAACTCACAATGATGTTTTGGATATAACAAATATTCTATCAAATTTTACAAAAAACTTTTTAGTATAAAGTTTTTGGCATAAGACTTGTATTTTGCATTAATTATCATGATTTTATGGATGGATGCATAATTACCTTTTTTTTATATAATTGGTCTGCACATAACATGTGGGTCTGCACTTAAATTTTTTAGGTTTGTACCTAACCGTAATTTGCATATAGCCAAAGAGAGAAACTTAGGTGCGTTTCTCTCACCTAGAACTAGGTGGGAGAGAAATATAGCCGTATGATCTCAAATCAGACGGTATATAAAATACTGACATTATTATTATTTATAAATATAGGAGTATTTAGGAAAAATACAACCGTATGATCTGTGATCAATGGCTTAGATGAGCTCCTCTCACCATAATCTTAGATGAGAGTAACTCACCTATCAATTTTTCATAGCGAAAATAGATTTGCACTTATAATTTCTCTTAATTTTAGATTAAAATAATAGTGTTATCGTTACAAGTTCAATGTAGTTGATGCGCATGAGCTAAGGAATTATTGAGGGCGAGAACAGAGTTGGCCCGCGGTCGAGAGATGGGGAAGCGACGGCGGGAGAACGCCGCCGTCGGTGCGGTATTACCGTCGCCTGTAAATATCCTTGACGATGGGTGCCTGATGCACATTTTTAGCTTCCTCAGCCCCATCCCAGGTTCATATCTCGACGCTTTTTCCCCGAATCTCTTAACTTCCTCCAAACCCTAAGTTCGCATTTCTGCTCTATGTTGCCCCTGAGTTTTATTATATAGGTCTGATTTTATATTTCCAAATCAAACATATACATCTTTCAAATGTTTGATGCTTGATTTAAGTTGGGTACTTGAGGAGTTCTCGTCTCGATGGCTGTGAAAGATGCTCTCAAACTTAAATGAACGATTTTGTGAGCGGAACTTCTTCAAGAAATGTGAGGTTTGATTAGAGATTAGGAAATGATGGGATTTTAGACTTTCTGTGGATTGATGAGCCTTTACTTCTGTAACAGCGAGGCTTCGTAGCTTATGGAGTTAGGCAACTGTTTTGTTGACGGGAAACGGGCCTACGATTTGTGAATATATCACGGCTTTGGAAATATGACTGAAATTTAGCTTGGGGCTTTGGAAAATCTTGTTTTTTATCTAGGATTTGATTCATTGTATTAAAGATTTAGTTCTTTTCGGGATCCATTCGGTTCGATGGAATTGGAACTAAGGAATTGGAATTCAGTCAATTTCAAAACCCACAGAAATTGCAATTGGGCTGAATTCTAGTTATGATGTTCGGCTGCAGGATGGAATTGGGCAACATGAATTGGAATTGAGCAACTTTGTTGTTCAATTGCAGAAAAGAATTCATCCACAGCCACAGGTGTTGTACATTAAAACAAAATCTCTTGGAAAAAACTAAGTATGAGGAAGAAGAATGAGCGAACAAGGAAATCAATTATTTTTTTCAAAACCGGTATCCATATAATATGGATATGAAAAGATCACACATTGAAGTGACTGAATATTTTGGAGTAATAAAGATATTTTTCAATTTGCAAAGGCATGTGTGCTAGATTTGAATGCATTAATGCGGTTAGTACTGGCTTTGAATGTATCTTGATAGATGCATTCTCTATTGTACATCTATGACTCCGAATTTCAAGCAAATACTATCCTGTCCACTATCAATTTCATGCCAACCATGGGAAATCATATTATGGATTATTGGGAGCTATATACAACCTGGAAGGACACGACTTTTTGTTTATTTGATGGATAAGTTCTTGAAGATGACCATCCATATACCTTAGAAGAAAACAATCATAAGAGAGGATTCATTACATTTTTTATTAAAATATTGTGTAGATGAATTTGTATACCCTATATGTGATTGAGACTCCAATTCCCGAGGTTTTTTTACAAGTTTTTCTAGTTCCTAAGGGATATAAAATTAAAGAGGAGCACAACTTTTCTTTCTAGATTAACTAATAACTCAAGTCACGAAACAAATAGTGGCACAATAGCGAAAAATATATCATAAAAGAACAACTATCTATACTTAAGCAAAAGGAAGAATACCATTAAATAGGAGAATAAGATGAGGAAGAAGAATGGGCTGATGAGGAAGTACGGGCGGACGAGGAAGTATTGGAAGCGGTGGTCGAGGAAGAAAAAGAAGAGGAAGAAGAAGAGGCGGACGAAGAATTACCGGCAACGACGATGGCAGTCAATCTCGGGTGGTTTCTGGCTATCTAGGGCTGCACAAAGAAGAAAAAAATATGCATATGAAGAAGAGGATGAAGATGAAGGAGAAGAAAAAACCGAAGCAAATGACTTATGTAGGGTGGCGAGCTCTTCTTCTGTAGGATCAGCACGGCGAGAAGGAGGATGTCGCGACCTGGAGCTCTGCTGCAGAAAATCGACCTAATTAGATAAGAGTTGGGAGTAGGCTAAAAACAAAACCGTGGGTTTTGCCCAATCCCAATTTCGTCCCCAATTCTTGCATTCGAACAACCTGAAATAAATTATTTAAACACAATTCCAATTCCTTCCTTCCAATTCTGTCGAACTGAACAAAGCCTCAGAGATTTGAATATTTTTTTATTTTCTCTTTTGTTGTCGTGTGACCTTGAGGTCACACGGGTTCGTTCCCTGGAAGCTGCCTCTTACAAAAATGCAGGGTAAGGTTTGCCTACATTTTACCTTTGTGGTGGGACCCTTCCCCAAGGGGATGCTTTGTGCACCAAGTTGCCCTTCTCATTTTTTGCAGCCTCTTGCAAAAATGCAGGGTAAGGTTTGCCTACATTTCACCCTGTGGTGGGACCCTTCCACGGACCCTTGCTGCGTGGGGATGCTTTGTGCACCGGGCTGCCCCTTTTAAAAAAAATTGTTCTTTTAAAATGAAAGTTTCATTAGTTAGCATTTTTTAATTTATTCACCTCTCAATTTAGGGAGAGGTTGTAACAAAGTTAAAGGAGAAATATTAGATAGGTGGTAATGAGAAACAAATGAGTTATGGGGGGAGAGATGGGAGGTTGAGAGTCTTATCAATGCTCTCTTTTCCATTTCTATATCACTTATTCTTTTATTCATAAAGCATAAACCTACCAAATAATTAGTTTAGTTGAATTTCCTATGTTATGACTAAAGTTCAATGATTTGAATTTAATAGGACCTCTTTTTGAGCGAATTGATAACTCCTAGAACTAGTGAGAGAATGACAATAATAATGTTTGAAATGTTATTTTCTCATGTACCTTATTACTAGAGGAGTTCATGTTTATATAGTTCTTATAAAGTAATTATGGAAATATAATTATGCCAATGAAATCTTTGACCAATTTGTAAAACCTTTGCATTTTGCTGCTTATAAAAATTATGCCAAACAAATCATCGACCAATTTGTTAGATATTTTTATTGACCAATTTGTTAGATATTTTTATTGACCAATTTGTTAGATATTTTTATTGACCAATTTGTTAGATATTTTTATTGACCAATTTGTTAGATATTTTTATTGACCAATTTGTTAGATATTTTTATTGACCAATTTGTTAGATATTTTTATTGACCAATTTGTTAGATATTTTTATTGACCAATTTGTTAGATTTTTTTATTGACCAATTTGTTAGATTTTTTTATTGACCAATTTGTTAGATTTTTTTATTGGCCAATTTGTTAGATTTTTTTATTACCCAATTTGTTAGATTTTTATTGGCCAATTTGTTAGATTGTTTGAGAACAAATTTGAAATTTGTTGGACCATTGTTGAATAACAAACTTCTTCTTAGATATTGGCCATTAATTTAATCTAAATATTAAATTTAGTTGATAAAGTAAGAGATCAAATTGAAATCAATTTAAAACTGAGTTTCTCTCATTCTAATGCCAATTTTATTCAAGTTTAAAGGACCTATTGTAACATCTCAACATTCTCTCGCATGAAGAGTGATTAATGATGTTCTTATTTTGGGAGAATGATGTCTATACGCCATCTTCTCGCCCTTATTCATGTAAATTGAATTAGTTTTGCAGTATCTTGGTTTATTAACGGCAAACTTATCAAAATCAGTTAACATAACCATGGTTGCATATGTCGGATGTTGAAGACACGTCAGTTTGGGTTTTTCATGTTAACTTTTATATACCTGGGGATATATTGGGGATATTTTATATATCGAGTTTTAATATTTAATTATATATATATATAATTATATGTGAATAATCTCCTTTTTATTATATATATGTTGCTATATTAACAATTTAACACTATTAAACTTTTAAATCTTACAAACTACTATAAAACATTTATATTACACAAATAAGAACAGTATAACGCTATATGTAAAATATTGAACAAACATACATTGTAAATATAACAATTTAAGATGTTGGTATTTTTGAATAAATATTATGTTTGCAACTATATCTATAACATCAAAATTTTTAAAAATAAATTTCAAACATATCTTATCCTTTATCTGTCTGATAATCATTAACAGTTGGGATTGCAGATAGAATACGAACATCATCCGACGAACCTGACGACTCAAGATCCGCCTCGGCCCTCTCTGACATTTTTCTCTTTCCTTTTCTTTTTTCATTGATGGCCACTTCTTTGCTCTTCATTATTTTAAAAGGCTCCATCACATCCAGATCGGTGCCGACAATATCTCTAAGTTGCGCCCACGTTAACTCCTCTCTAGGAAAGACTTCATGATCACCATCATCATTATCATCCTCTCCATCATCAACATTCACCATTCTAATATCTTCCCGAAATCTAAGCTTTTGGCTGCCAAAGGATCTTGAGATGTGCTGGAATATTTAGACTTCAACAAAGCATTGAACTTTACAAAAATTAAATCATATTATTTTTTGCTATCGAGTCTATTCTTCTTCTTAGAATGTATCTATAAATTTAAAAAAATATATAAATGTGAGAATTTGAAATATTAAATAATATTATTCCAAAAATTCTTCTTGATTACTTGAGAGCTTCCCTCTTTATATATAGTAGAGGAAGAGGTATGTATATTTGGATATGTGAGACTAAATACAAGAAGGATGAAAACTACAATGAGCCCCTATGTGGGTTTTCAATCTTGGGCTTTAACACTCCCCTTCAAGCTAAAGTATATATCTCGATCATTCTCAGCTTGGTACAAATATCTGAAAAAGTGGAAGAAACTAGTTTGGTGAAGACGTCGACCAACTCCTTATCTGAAGTAACAAATGAAGTTATTTTTTGATTATTTTCTTTCTGATGAAGTGACAATCAACTTCAATATGTTTTGTTCTCTCATGAAACACTGAATTTTTTTGATATGTAGATTGTAGTTTTATTGTCACAAAACATAGGTAGAGGATAATCGTAGATTTCTCCCATGTTTTTTAGAAGTGACCTCAACCGCTTACTCATAAGCAGCCTGAGTCATACTTATGTATTCAACTTCAGCACTTGACCTGGACACTACTGCTTGTTTCTTGTTTTTTCATGTGACCAAATTTCCTCTGACATATGTGCAGAATCCAGAAGTGTATTTTCGATCTCTTTTATCATCTGCATAACTTGCATCAGAATATGCTTTAATGTGTAAGTGATTGTTTCTTTGAAACAACAATCCTTTTCCTGGAGAACCTTTGATGCATTTTAATATTTTAAAAGCAACTTAGATGACGCTCTCTGGGAGCCTGCATGAATTTACTGACCCTTCCAACATCATATAAGATGTCAGTTTTGGTTACAGTAAGATGATGAGTTTACTGACCAGACGCCTATATCGAGTAATATCCTGTAGGAGAGGGGATATCTCATCCCAAAATTTGTTAGTACCCATAATCATGGGATTCTGAGCAGGTTTCGTTTTAAGGAAACCGACTTCATTGAGTAGATCTAGGACATACTTGCTTGGGAGAGAACTATGAAGTTATTGCGTCTCGGAATTTAAAAAAATGTGTCTTGGAGGGCCCATATTTTTGGTAACAAAATACTTCAGAAGATGTTTCTTGATTTTCTTTATTCTAGAGGAGTCATTTTTTGGCAAAGAAGAATGTCGTCAACGTAGACAACGAGAATAACCAGGCCATGGTTGGTTTTCCGTATAAAGAGAGAGTGGTCAGTATTGCTTCGGGAGAAACCAATGGTAGAGACAACCTAACTGAATTTGTCAAACCATGTGTGAGTGCTTTATTTGAGACCATAGATGGCCTTCTTAAGCTTTCACACCTGAGACTCCCCGTGAACAACATAACCAGGAGGTTGCTTTAGATAAACTTCTCAATGTAAGTCACTACAGAGGAAGACATTTGATATCAAAGTATCAAACTGAGACATTTGTCAATTTCGGCCGACAACAAAGGAGAAGAGTGCCCAGATAGTACTAATGCGGGCAACCGGAGAGAAGGTGTTAAAGAATCAACACCATATGTCTGGGTGAACCCCTTGACAATTAGCCGAGACTTATACCGATCCACAATGTCGTCTGGTAGAAATTTGATGACAAAGATCCAGCGACACTCGACAACATCTCCTAGATGGAAGAGTCAAGGTACCACGTGATGTTAAGGAATATATTTCCTCATCCATGACCTCTTTCCTGCAAGGTATACGAAGAGCTTCCTCATGTGTAGCAGGAATGATGGTGGTAGAGAGTGTCCATGCAAACTTACTGCAGGTGAGACTGAGATTGACATATAAGACAACATTAGTAAGAGGATGTTGTTTACTCCCCCTTACCCATTTGCACAAAGCAATGAGAAAATCTAGGTCCGAGTCTACTGAAGTGTGGGACTCTGAAGTGGAAGGAGCGAGGACAGGTGGGGAAGCTGGACGTCGACAATAACGATATGAAAAGGGTGAAATGGGAGGACACGTGCAGGAGTTGGTGTCGGCTGTAGGATATCAGGGGAAGGAGAATGAATGATAGTGAATAATGAAACAAAGGTGTGAGAATGAGAGGTTGTAGAGAGGAGAGATTTCGAGAGGAAGGGTCCCTTCGTTCTCGGAAAAATAAAGGGGTAGACTCAAAAAAAGGTGACGTCAGCAGAAACATTGTCGTTTGGAGATGGGGTCGAAACAATGATATCCCTTCTGAGTTGGAGAGTACCCCACAAAGGCACATTTTGTGGCAGGAGTGGAGAGTTTATCACAACTAGATGCAGGAGTGTGGACGAAGCAGTACAATCACACGTGGGGTGAGGAGAAAAGGTATACCGGTCGGATATAAAAGAGAGAAAGGAGTCTTATCATGAAGGATATAAAAGGTAAACGGTTAATTAGAAAACAAGAAATGAGAGCCGCATGACCACAATATGAGCGGAGAACATTCATCTGACATCAGAGTGTCCGAGTAACATCGAGATAACATGTTGTTTGCATATGAGACAACATTATTAAGATGATGTTGTTTGCTCCCCTTACCCCTTTGCGCAAAGCAATGCGAAGATCCAGGTCCGAGTCTACTGAAGTGTGAGAACCTTCCAAAGTGGAGAGCGATGGCCTGAGAGCTGTCGGCGGGGACTCTGGAGTGGAAGGAGCGAGGACAGGTGGAGAAGCAGGACGTCTGCGATAATGATATGGAAATGGTGAAATAGGAAGACACGTGCAGGAGTTGGTGTCGGCTGCAGGATATTAGGGTAAGGAGCACGAATGATAGGGAACAATGAAACAAATGTGTGAGAAGGAGAGGTTGTAGAGAGGAGTGATCCCGAGAGGAGGGTCCCTCCGTTCTCGAAAAAATAATGGGTAAACTTAAAAAAGGTGACGTCGGCAAATACATTGTCGTTTGGAGATAGAGTCGAAACAACGATATCCCTTCTGAGTTGGAGTACCCCACAAAGATACATTTGGTGGCAGGAGCGGAGAGTTTATCGCGACTAGATGCATGAGTGTGGACGAAAGCAGTAAAACCAAACACAGGCGGGATGAGGGGGAAAGGTGTGCTGGTCGGATATAGAAAAGAGAAAGGGCTCTTATCCTGAAGGGTAGAAAAAGGTAAACAGTTAATTAGAACATAAGAAATGAGAACCGCATGACCACAATAGGAGCGGGGAACATTCATTTGACATAGGAGTGTCCGAGTAACATCGGGACGATTTTTCTTTTCGGCTACCCCATTTTGTTGGGACGTATGCACATAACTAGTCCGATGAATAATACCGTTGGAGGTGCAGAAAGGTAAGAACTGCTGACACATGTATTCTTTCACATTATTAGTTCAAATAAATTTGAGTGACGTGCCGAACTGAGTGCGAATTTCATTATAAAATTTTGAGAAGACAAAAAAGTCAGAATGTTCTTTTAAAAGATACGTCCAAATACATCCAGAGAAATAATCATATAATGTTATAAAGTACAAACTACCTTCACTAAAAGACTTGGCGGGACTAGGACCCCAAATACTCGAATGAACAAGGTCGAAAGGACGAACAAAACTTTTACATAGTGTAACCGAGGCACTCCATGAGTTTCCTTCAAGTTTTAGCGGATCTACGATGTTTAAAGTTTCAGCAATCTTGTTTCTCCACCTCTTGCTATGTTGGTTGATATAGATCAATACGCGGAAAGTGTTGAACCATCTGAAACTAAGAGATCAATCTCTAATGCAGGTGCATGAGGGAAAATAGTCAATATGGAGATGAAAATCTATCGAAGATGGAAGAGGATGCAAATATTTCAGAGATGGAAATTTAAAGTGCAGGCAAAGCAAACTTCTACTCATGATCCATCATTTATCTTTCATCCACCAGGTCCAGAAACTAAGGTTGTTCCCATGACTATGCGTATTCCTATTCTCCCTCGCACTCTCATCGTTTTAAGAAAGCTATGAATGTTGAGATGAGTGATTTGAAACTACAAATTATTTGGGAATTTCTTCTGGTACGTAAAGGAAGACGTGTTGTATGTCGTCGATGTTAAAATATAAACTAATACTCTCTCACCGGGTGGTGAGTGTATCCAAGAAGGTGATTAATTGCTTAAAGGTCGTCGATGTTAAAATACAAACTAATACTCCTCACCGGGTGGTGAGTGTATCCAAGAAGGTGATTAATTGCTTAAAAGGTTCCGGTCCTGAAGAAATCAGTTAAGGAAGAAAAATCCTAAGGTTTGCTCTCTCTCTCTCAACATGGTATCAGAGGGGAGCTTGTTCCCGTCGACCTGAAGGCTCGACGTGCGTTCCTCCTATCTTCTCCTCCTGCGTGCGTTCTCGTGTTCGTCTTCAGCTCTGTCGTCGATTGTCGGCTTGTGTTCGTCTTCAACTCTGTCGTCGATCTGAAGTTCTGCGTGTCCCTCTGCCGTCTCCCTCTCCAGCCGCTACTGTCTCCCTCTCCAGCAGATCTGCGTGTCGAGTCCAGCCGTTGCTGTGATCGTTCATCGATCTGAAGATCTGATCGTCTTCCGCCTCTGATGTGATCTGTCGTCGTTATGAAGGTTCGTCTCTGCCGCTGCTTCCTGCTGCTGCCGTGGTGTCGTCCTGAAGCTTCGTCCCTGCCGCCGCTGCCAGTCTGCTGCCAGTCTGCTGCCAGTCGACAGTCCAGTCACCGCCAGTCTACTTCCAGTTGTCTCTTCCAGCCGCTGCTGTTGTTGGTTTCCTGTGGGTTCCTAAAGTTCCAGCCGGCTTGTGTGCGCGTATGGAGGACAACTTGAAAAATGCAAGTGTCTCTGAAGGGGTCGTTAACCAACCCAAACACTACAGTGGAGGGAGCTCTAACATGGACTTCAATCAAGGGGTCACTCACATCAGGCTCAATGGGAGAAACTACCTCCTATGGGCTCAATCTATGCGGATATTCATGGGAGTCGTCGAAAACTTGGGTTTATCACCGGATCCAAGCCAACAAGGCTGATCCTCTATATGAGAAATGGGAAGGTGAGAATCTTACTGTGATAAATTGGCTTGTCAATTCTATGGAACCCAAGATTGCAAGTCACTTCCTGTTCTGTCAAACTGCAAAAGAAATGTGGGAGTTAATCGAGCGAAATTACTCAAAAAAGGACTTGGCTAGAATATATCAACTTCAGACTGAGCAGATTCACATGATAGGGATGAGTGATTTCGAGGAATATTATAGCAAACTGACCAATAAGTTGACAGAACTTGATCAATATTCTGCTACTCAGACAGTAGATGATTACAAGATGGAACTTATGCAACAGAGGGTGTTTGAAATGCTTTCTGGTCTTCCCCCTGAACTCGAATTTCAGAGAGCTCAGATGCTGGGAAGAGATTCTGTGCCTGATCTGGAAACAATGACTTACTATATTCGAGGGGAGACAAGCCGCATAAACTCCACTTGGTCAGATGTTCATATTGGCCATGATAAATCTGCCCTCGTCGCTGAGCAGAAGAGGTGGCAGTCAAGAAATATGAGACAAGATGATAAGAGTTGAATGAAGTGTCCTCACTGTGGAAAGAAAGGACATGGGAAAGAGAAATGCTGGGATCTTCATCCTCACTTGGTTTCTTCAGGGTGGGCCCGTGGTTTTGATGGGAAATATGTGAGACCTCAAACAACTATGTATAGCAACTTGGAGAATACTGGATATCTCCTGGCAGAAAATGAGAATTTGACGAGGGAACTCAAGGCTCTGAAAGCCAATACTGCTGGAAGAACTGTTTCTGGAAGTCCTTTTTCTGGAAGACCTTTTTCTGGTGATTTGGCGGGCTGCTGCCCATGTTCACACTACTTCTGTGTCCTCAAAAGCACCCTCTCCTCCTTGGATCATTGACTCGGGGGCCTCCGGTCATATGACTAGGTCTTCTCTGGGTGTTTCTTCTATTTCTCCTGCATCTGGCAGTGTGAAACTCGCTGATGGATCCTCGGGGTCTGTGACTGGTAAAGGGGTTATTCATCTCTCTCCCCCTGTTTCTCTCAAATCTGTGGTTATTGTTCCCTCATTTCCCACAAATCTACTATCTGTGAGCAGTTTAACCAAACAACTCAATTGTTCTATTACCTTTTTCTCTTCTCATTGTGTGTTCCAGGATCTGGCGAGTGCGAAGACGGATTGGTGGTGGACATGAGTCAGGTGGTGTGTATGTCATGGACAACCGTCAAGCTTTTGGTGCACAGTTGCCAACCAATCATGATCAGTTGATGTTGTGGCACAAGAGATTTGGGCATGCTAGTTTGAAGACCCTAAAGGCTATCTTTCCGCATTTTGTTGATGTTAAAAAAACTACTCTTAATTGTCAGTCTTGTGAATTAGCTAGGCACCGTAGAACCATCTATACTCCTAACCGGTGTCGAAGTGTGAAATGTTTTGATTTGATTCTGATGTCTGGACATCTCCTGTTTGCTCTGTGAATGGATTCTAATATTGTCTCTTTTATTGATGATCACTCTCACTTTACTTGGGTGTATCTTATGAAAAGGAAAAATGAGGTTTCAGAAATTTTTTAGTTATTTTATCATTATGTGCTGACCCAGTTTGAAACTAAAATTAAAATCCTTAGAAGTGATAATGGAGGTGAATATACTGGTAGTGATCTTCAGAGATTCTTGGGAGACCATGACATTACTTTCCAAACTTCCTATCCGGGGACCCCTCAACAGAATGGGATTGCCGAGAGAAAAAATTGGCATATCATGGAGACTACTCGTTGTCTATTGCAAGAGATGCACGTCCCTAAGGGGCTATGGGATGAAGGTGTTCTCACATCTGTTTACCTAATTAATCGGATGACCACTGGCACTTTGGAGGGAAAGTATCCTGTACAGCTTCTTTGGCCAGATATGCCTCTATTCAATCTTCCTCCTAAAATATTTGGATGTGTTGCCTTTGTCCACTTTGTGGGTCCTCATAGGGATAAACTAGACCCTCAAGCGACAAAATGTATCTTTGTGGGATATGCTGCAATTCAAAAAAGGTATACGTGTTATTCTCCTACTCTTCGAAGAAAGTTTATATCAAAAGATGTCACCTTTTTCGAAAACACTCCTTATTACTCCGATGAGGGCAAAACTATTACTATTCAGGAAAAGAGTAAAGTGATGCGATCCCTCCGTTACCTGTGCTAGTTGATGTGATTGCTCCTGGCCGTATGGATATTCTGGTTAGGAAGGAAGGACCCACCGATGACCTTCGGGTGTACAGAAGGAGGAAGGATCTTCAAGTCTACAAAAGAAGACTAGACAAAAATATTGGGCAAGAATGTCACACTCATGCTCCACCACCCATCACCACTCCGTCAGAGCCAAGAGCCAACACCACTCAGGAGACCACTCCAGCTCTTCAAATTCATAGTGGTCATACCGGATACCCTATTGATAAGTATGTTGGGTATCACTCTATCTCTCACTCCTTGAAAGCTTATCTTGCTTCTGTTTCCTCTATTTCTATTCCTAACAGTTTTTTAGAAGTTAGCTTGAACTGAAAGCTATGGAGGAGGAGATGGATGCCCTCCAACGTCAAAAGACTTGGGAAATTGTTCCTATCCCTCACGGGCGTCACCCCGTTGGATGCAAAGGAATATATACTACTAAAGTTCTACAGGATGGAACTCTTGATAGATATAAAACGAGACTGGCGGCGAAAGGCTTTACTCAGATTGAGGGAGTTGATTTCCAAGAGACATTTGTTCCTGTTGCTAAACTGAACTCTATTAGAATCTTGTTGTCAATTGCAGCTCATAAGTCCTGGACTCTGCACCAACTCGATGTAAAAAATGCCTTCCTCCACGGTGAATTGGAGGAAGAAATCTATATGACGCCTCCTCCTGGCATGGATGTTCCTAAAGGGTATGGGTGTCGCCTCAAGAAAGCCTTGTATGGTCTCAAACAGTTACCTCGTGCCTGGTTTGCCAAGCTAAGTAACAAACTCTTGGAGTTAACTTCACTCGTTGTACCTCTGACCACTCAGTCTTTGTCTACAGAAAAGGGGAATGTACCATTATTCTCATAGTTTATGTGGATGATATCATAATTACTGGAAATGATGATTGCCACATTACTCAAGTGAAAAGGAAATTGGTGTCTGCCTTTGAAATCAAGGATTTGGACCTCCTTCGATACTTTCTCGAAATTGAGATTGCTCGATCCGCTGGGAAGATTATGATCTCTCAGCGCAAATATGTCTTAGACCTTCTCAGTGAAGTTGGATATTTGGGAGTCAAACCTGTGGATAGTCCAGTGAACCTGTGGATAATCCAGTGGATCCTAATTATGACATTCATAAGGAGACTTCTCCAGATCTTGAGAGGAAGTTAAAATTTCAACGTAATGTGGGAAAGTTGATTTATTTGACAATCACCCGACCTGATATCTCCTTTGCCGTTAGCCTGGCAGTCAATTCATGCACAATCCTAAAGTTCATCATCATCAAGTTGTTCTTCGAATCCTCAAATACTTAAAAAAGGAACCCGACAAATGTATTCTATTTCATGACCATGGCCACCTTAAGGTCCATGGATACTGTGATGCCGATTGGGCAGGTTCTTCACTGGACAGAAGATCTACGAGTGGTTACTCTATCTTTGTTGGTGGCAACCTCCTCTCCTGGAGAAGT
Source organism: Dactylorhiza incarnata (assembly GCA_033032865.1). NCBI lineage: Eukaryota > Viridiplantae > Streptophyta > Magnoliopsida > Asparagales > Orchidaceae > Dactylorhiza > Dactylorhiza incarnata. The sequence continues at coordinate 143,054 of JAWHQI010000461.1, forward strand.
AAAAAACAAAATGTCGTTGCTCGTTCCTCCACTGAAGCAGAGTATCGTGTCATTGCTGTCACTACCTGTGAACTCATCTGGGTTAAATCTATCTTGGGAGAAATGGGCTTTCCTGTTCTTGAAGTCATGCATCTTCACTGTGATAATCAAGTTGTGATTCATATTGCCAACAATCCAGTCTTCCATGAAAGGACAAATCACATTGAGATTGATTGTCACTTTGTGCGGGACAAAATCCAGGATCAGTTTATTATGATGGTGTTTGTGCCTTTTGAAGATCAACTTGCAGATATGTTCATCAAAGCTGTTTCTGGTAAATCCCTTCATTCATACTCCCTCAGGCTTGGGATGCTGGATGCTTATGGTATTAGCTTGAGGGGGGGGGGGGGGTGTTAAAATACAAACTAATACTCTCTCACCGGGTGGTGAGTGTATCCAAGAAGGTGACTAATTGCTTAAAAGGTTCCGGTCCTAAAGAAATCAGTTAAGGAAGAAAAACCCTAAGGTTTGCTCTCTCTCTCTCTCTCAACAGTCGATGGGTGTATAATGTCAATAATCAACATGATGGCACTCTTGATTGCTATACGACCAAACTTGTATCAACGTCTTTACACACCTAATAAGGTTTATTTTCATTAGGCGTTTGATCATGTTGCTAAAATTACACTATGTGAGGATACTTTTGTCCACGGCTACTCATAAGGCCTAGCCTCTACATCAGCCTATCTGCTTATCACAGACATTGATCAATAGTCTAAGAATACATAAGGAAGTTGACTTATAGGTTGCGTCTATATGTCCTGATTTTTTGCTCACTCTCGGAGCTGGTCTAATGAAGACCCAAGACTTAAACCGAAAAGTCGTTGCGCCTTCCTGTAGGGAGAATGTCCAGCCCCTGATATAGGGATCTCGTCACTGTCTTGTGCATGCTTTGTAAGTTCTCTGTAGTCGTGACTTGGTTCCTGTTTGTCGTGATCCTGACCATCAGTGCAACTCTACATTTGTCAAGATTTGGGTATACAAAGATCATTATATGAATTGTCAACCTATGGTGACCGACCGCCTAGGAAGCACCGGTACGGGTACCGGGTACGATACGTATCCGGTACGGCGGTACGACAGAATTTAAAAAACAAGGATACGGGTACGACGGGATACGTTGTATTAAATATAATAAATATATATGTATATATATTAAAAATGCAATTATAAATTCTCAAAACAATAAAACATGAAGCATAAATAATCAATTGAAGTACAAGCTCATAACTAATGCAATATAACATGAAGTTCTTAGACATGAAATATTCATAATTAATTCAAATTTAACGATGTTCATCACTCATTTCTTCATCTTCCTCCGTATTGTTTGAGATCAAGGCTTCTTCAATTCCTGGCTCATCTAAAGACAAGTTGGCAATTGTAAGCATGCCAACTCCATCAAAAGGATTTGCCCATGCATCTCCTCCTATATCCCACATTCTGCTCCTTCCTTGATTGTAGATTTCGTTTCTCCTCGATAATAGGCGTAGATTACTATGCACATACACCAAATCATCAGCTCGTTGTGGTAGAATTTTGTTTCTTCTCAATGAGTGAATGAATGAGTATGTGCTCCAATTTCTCTCACAGCAGGACGATGAAGAAGGTTGACCTAAAAGCTTCAAAGCAATTTTTTGCAATTTAGGTGCTGAAGTTCCATAGTAACTCCACCAATCTTTGGGCAATAATGAAGTCCTGCTCTTCAAACTATCTGACTCACTAAAAGCTTGACCAAGCCCCGCTAACCTAGAGAACTCATTGATTACTATATTCCTCTCCATCACATCAGGAAAGTATATTCTTAAGCATTTATTCCTCTCCAAAGAAATCTCCTCATCTGTATTTGAAGCAACTCTATTTGGCCCTCCATCAAGCCATTTTCGAGTATAATACCTACAAATAAAAGCATATAGTAAATAGATAAATAATTGTAAATGTTAAATATCAAATAAGCAAAAAAAAAAACCTTTGATTAAGAGAATGAGCCATGCAATGTAGTGGTGTGCAACTTTTGGTCCATCGATCAACGAGGACATCATAAATTGCCTCATAAAGAGGGCAATGAGCTTCAAAGTCCGTTAGCTTTTCGTGTCTATATATTTCAATCTTCACATTTTCTATCATTGAATCTCATATGTCATATACCAAATGAAGGTTAGGTCTGTCGGTATCACAAACCCTAAGCATATCATATATGGGTCTTGTTATATCAAGGATCTTGTCCACGTCATCCCACAATTTGTCATTATAGATGATGTTTTTAATCTCTAGACCTTTCTCAACATCATCTGTTCTATACATAGTCCATTCGGGACATCCAACCATATTAAGCAAACCCATCTTTACAAGTTTAAACCTCTTCAACATCACTATAGTGGAAGCAAATCGTGTTTCAGCAACCGCAAGTAACTTCAATGAAACAAAAGAGTTATACATGTTCAACCTGTATTGATGATTCATTATGAAAGTCCTGATTGATTGAGCTTCATTAGCCACTTGAGTTATCCATCCGCATTGTTCTCTAACTGTTGCACAACGATCAGTATTATTGGCTGCACAAATATTTTTTAATGCCAAATTTAAGGTGTGCACAACACAAAGTGTCCAAAAAATATGTGGGAATCGTGCCTCCACAATTGCTCCTGCTGCCTTACACACCGGTGCATTATCAGTAATAACCTATATAATATTTTCGGCTCCAACTTCATTAATAACTTCAATCATCAAATTTGCAATATAATGTCTATCCTTGTACTCTCCTGATGCATCAACTGCCTTTAAAAAAATAGGACCATCCTCGGAGGCCGCCATAAAATTAATCAAAGGTCTCCTTTGAGCATCTGTCCAACCATCACTAACTAAGCTAATTCCCTTTTGGGGCCAAGTATCTTTAATTGGCTGAAGCATTCTAGTGATATTCGTTCTTTTTGCAAAAGAGTAGTTCTTAGAGCATTATATCCAGGAGGAACAAATCCATCAAGATTATGATTAGCAGCAAATTTATATGAACTAATATAATACGGATTTTTAGCTAGATGAAATGACAAACCATCGGAATAGAACATCCTAGCTATGTGGCTAAGAGATACATAATCCCAGAGAGCCGCATTATCATTCTTGTTTGCGTCATCAGAAATAAATCTACTTGTTGCTGAAGTAGAAATTGAACCAGTGTCACTAATCGGAGATTGCGATTGAGAAATAATTGTTGTAATAAGAACAAGACGGAAAAAACAATAATACAGAAATTACAACAGAATTTTTTCCACAAAAGCAGAGCTCGACAAAATCAGAGTAGAACAGAAAATACAGAAATTTCTGCACAGAAATGTACAGAAATCTGTACAGATTTACAGAAATTACGATTCTTTTGTACAGATTTACAATTACGAAGAAGAAGAAGAAGACAGAGAACGACGACTTACAGAAGCGGGAGCGTGCGTATGCGGGAGCGTGCGTATGCGGGAGCGTAAGCGGGGCAGAGGAGAGGATGCGGGAGCGCGTATGCCGGAGCGTAAGCGGGGCAGAAGAGCGGCAAACCTAAGTCAGCGATAAACATGTGTATCGCGCCGTACCATACGCGTACCCGTACCGAAAACGTACCCGGTACGGGTACGGGCCTGTTTTCGGCGTATCCGTGCTTCGTAGCCGACCGCATGGATTGCGCAGTGCAAATCCCGGAGGAAGTGCAACGACACCACCGGTCGAAGTAATAAAATGTGTGAGTGAGTTACGTAGTTACATGGAATATGGAGCGGAAGTATCCTACAACTACAACGCCACTGCCTATTTAGGTTTTTCAAAAATCGGTTACATGAGCACACATGACATGAAGCTAAAGATAAAAAGAAAATAGAGAACAATCCTTCGTCCAACCATCGCACATCTCAAGATAAGAAAATTTAATCACTAATATTAATTGAGAAACATGAAAGTGCAAGATTGTTCTAATACAAGTGATAAAATGAAGCATACAACCGTAAAATATAGAGAACCCTAGATTACCGAAGCTTGGGAGAAGGGAGGATGAAGATACAGAGGAAGAAGCGAGTATATTCCTTTGTTCTGAGAGAAGAATCGCGGGTCATCACTCTTGCTTCTCTTGCAGACTTGCAGTCCTCGGCTACCGTTCGGGGTTGAGGAGGAGCTGTCACCAACCTCCCAAATTACCCATTTTCTCTCTGTGCTCCCGCCTCTACGTCTTCTTCTTTATTCTTTGTGCCTCTGGAATCTTGGAGAACTCTTCTCTTAAGCCCTTGAACCTTCTTAGACAGCTAGGAAATTTCGGAATGGAGAGAAGTCCCCCAAAACGAAAAATCAGCCTTATATAGGTGGCAAAATAATAGTCACAGACGGTCGGGCGCCTGATCGTGCACTATTTATGAAATAATTGGCAGAAAAATATGCACCGCCGAAAAGGTAAGACCGGGTGTCGTGCGCTCTGCGGCGCACAGCCGTACCGTTATATGCATACCACACGGGCCATCAGATTTGTTATTAGTAACCCGCCCGTGCGCGGACGCATGGTCGTGCATGAAGAAGCGTACGGGCGGGGGACAGAACTCTATTTTCAAGCTTGAAATAGAATCTGTTCACACACGATTATGCGCAAAACGCGCAGTCGTGCACCTGGCCAGGCGACATATGACTAATCAACGCATAGTGAATTCGACACACAACTAATCGGCCCAAGGTCGACTAGTGTAGGAGCACGGTCGTGCACAAAATAACACACGATCGTGCGCAAAATAACGCACGATCGTGCGCAAAATAACGCACGGGCGTGCGCAAAATAGCGCACGGGCGTGCGCAAAATAGCGCACGGGCGTGCGCAAAATAGCGCACGGGCGTGCGCAAAATAGCGCACGGGCGTGCGCAAAATAGCGCACGGGCGTGCGCAAAATAGCGCACGGGCGTGCGCAAAATAGCGCACGGGCGTGCGCAAAATAGCGCACGGGCGTGCGCAAAATAGCGCACGGCCGTGCGCAAAATAGCGCACGGCCGTGCGCAAAATAGCGCACGGCCGTGCGCAAAATAGCGCACGGCCGTGCGCAAAATAGCGCACGGGCGTGCGCAAAATAGCGCACGGGCGTGCGCAAAATAGCGCACGGGCGTGCGCAAAATAGCGCACGGGCGTGCGCAAAATAGCGCACGGGCGTGCGCAAAATAGCGCACGGGCGTGCGCAAAATAGCGCACGGGCGTGCGCAAAATAGCGCACGGGCGTGCGCAAAATAGCGCACGGGCGTGCGCAAAATAGCGCACGGGCGTGCGCAAAATAGCGCACGGGCGTGCGCAAAATAGCGCACGGGCGTGCGCAAAATAGCGCACGGGCGTGCGCAAAATAGCGCACGGGCGTGCGCAAAATAGCGCACGGGCGTGCGCAAAATAGCGCACGGGCGTGCGCAAAATAGCGCACGGCCGTGCGCAAAATAGCGCACGGCCGTGCGCAAAATAGCGCACGGCCGTGCGCAAAATAGCGCACGGCCGTGCGCAAAATAGCGCACGGCCGTGCGCAAAATAGCGCACGGCCGTGCGCAAAATAGCGCACGGCCGTGCGCAAAATAGCGCACGGCCGTGCGCAAAATAGCGCACGGCCGTGCGCAAAATAGCGCACGGCCGTGCGCAAAATAGCGCACGGCCGTGCGCAAAATAGCGCACGGCCGTGCGCAAATAACGCACGGCCGTGCGCAAATAACGCACGGCCGTGCGCAAATAACGATCGTACGCGTTTATAGAAAGAAACACTTAGTCTGAAATGAGAGGGAGAAACTTGGGGTGCACACCGGGCTCATCAAAGTGCATGACCTTTCCCCTTGTGCAGAATTTTAGACCTTGTCCCAAACACTCCCAAATGAACCAGAATTCATGTATTCCACTCCAGATGTACCCATGCATCAAAAATTGGCAAATATATGTAATATCTTATGATAACAACGTAAAGTAGAGGGAATCAAATGTAGAATAGAGCAAAAGACATTCCAGAATAACTATATAAATTATGCCTATCAAATACCCTCAAACTTAAATGTTTGTTTGCCCCCAAAAAATCAAACTCATCACCAAGGGATAAACGAGTTCAAACAATAAAAATAGCATCATGTAAGGGCAAGAAACTAATTCTCAGCAAACAGAACAGTGAAAGATTTATATGAGGCAAATAAATCTAAATGTAAATGAGTTTGCGAATTTTTTACATGGACAAGAGGTGAATTTCTACAAGTTTATGCTTTGAAGGACAATTCAATTCAAAGAAACATGCATTGAGAAAGTTAATAGATAAGATTCTAAGCTGAATTAATTCGAGGAGGCTTGCAATGAAATCCATCATTCTAAGCTGAATTAATTCGAGGAGGTTTGCAATGAAATCCATCATTGTTAATAACCATATGCTTCCCTTCTACACTCTTCACTACACTAAATATGAAATTATGCTTAGAATCAATATAACTTATTGTAGGATGATGTACGGCTTAGGTTTAAGGTGTGATATTCAAGGATAAAAAAGAAGGGTCGCACTTAAACAATAAGTGTTAGAGTCTCCAAAATAAAGATTCACCATCAAAAATAGTATGAAGTGGATTCCCCCCAAACTTACTTTTAAACATATGGAATCACTTCAAAGCATTAAAACTACAATCATTTTTTCCTTCTTTTCTTCATAACATCCACATTTTTTCGTGGCAACTTATCTTTTACACAAAATAATATAGATGATGAATTTTATCCTCTCATCTCATATATTTTTTCTCCACTTTAATCCACAAAAATAACTCCCACTATCACAATGCATAACAATAGAAACTCAACAAATAAGTGTGATAATTTAGTAGACTTTTTTGTTTTTGGTGGACTTAAAGGTGGTGGTAGTTCAAAGGAAAGGGTGGTGTAAGACTCAAATTATGTAATCAAAGGTAAATCTGAATGGAATGGTGCAAAGGCTCAAGCTATCCAAGGAGGCCTAAATCATATCTCAAGCACTATATAATTGATGCAACTCGGGAAGCTCGAATTTGATTTTAAATAATACATTTGAGTTCTTTTCAAAAATGCAACGCAATTGAGACGTTCTCCAATAATTTCAAATGACAATCGACCTAGGGCTTGCAACCTCGCATAAAGAGCTAGCAATGAAGCTTATAATTAAGTATGAGTTAACATTTCACAGTCATGCAAATAGAGATTTGAAAAATGCGAGAATGTGAAAATTGGCGACAAATAGGTACTATGATAATTAATGGCAAGCTCTGAAATAATAAAAATCAAATATATGTATATCTTATGATAACAACGTAAAGTAGGGGGAGTCAAACGAAGAATAGTGCAAAAGACATTCCAAAATAACTATTTAAATTATACATATCAGTGACTTGCGAAACCTGCACATTATCCTATGCAAGCTTTGCAAGTTCTCTGTATTCGTAACTTGGTTCCTGTTTGTCGTGATCCTGACCATCAGTGCTACTCGTGACGCATAAGTACTAATCACATTAATAATTTCTTTTCCCATGACCAATTTAAGAGCTAAAATTCTATCACCTTTTCTACTTACCCCTACAATTTCATCCCTCCAAGTAGTATCCACAATAATATCACTCAATTTTTATTTTATTTTTCTGTGTACTATAATTTAAAACATAAATTGTGTAGAAGTATAGTTTTCTCACCCACCCATTTAATATCTTGCAAACATAAAATATTTATCTTTCTCCTAATCATCGTATCTACTACTTCCATCGTTTTTCCCGTTAGCGTACCTATATTCCAACTTCTAAAACCTAAGTCGACCACAAATCCTATAATCTACTTTCCTAGGACGCCTAATATGCGATGACTCTTACATATTTAACACTACACCCAAGTCTTCTTGGAGGTGCAACGGCCCTTGCCAAGATGCCACATTCAGACCATACGACGAGGGCTCTTGCATATTTAACACCACACCCAAGTCTTGGAGATGCATCGGTCCTTGCCAAGACACCGCATTCGGACTATACGACGCGTTCCTTACGGGGAAGAACCTAGTTTTTGCACAATTTCTCAAACGATCCATATTCATAAGAGTGACTAAATTTTATGCTGACTGTCTACTTAACCCAACCCTCGCCATTTCTCATCCGGGCTTGAGACCGGCAAAAGGCTAATTTACATCATAATACACCAAATAAAAAAAATTATTGAAGAGAAAGTAGCTACAAGTAAAACATCTGAACTAATGAGACAATTTACATGGTTTGTGGAGGAATAACTACGTCCATGGACAGATATTCACACTAATCCATATTTGAGTACAAGATTATAAAATATGCTCCCAAGTACTCGTAGAAACTCACTAGAGCTCTCTCACTTTATCCTCTCTTAATCTTTATCACATCCCTTTTGCTCCCAAAGTACACTTCTCAATCAACCTAGTAACAGCCTAAACCTAGTTAACTAACTGTGGAATTTGCCATGCATCGCACATTGTATTGTTGCCCATCGACACACTTGTTTTCCTCCACGTAGCACTGCTCCGCATGCTCACACAACTCCCTTCTACAGCTCACCACTTGTTTGTTTGCCCTGTGTCATACATTGTACTGCCACGCACTGCTGAATGTTGGTTTTCCCGCACTTCAGGTTATTATTATTATTATACAACTCTTAATTAGGCCACTTTTTAATAAAAATTATACATAATAAATCTCCAACCAATTTGATAGAATTTAGTTACATTTTAAGATTTGTTACCTTAATTTTGTGGAACAAACGTTGACATTATTTTTTGACTATTAATTAAATCCGAAAGTTAACTTTAAGTAATACTGGAACATAAAACAGTTGAGCTTCTTTCATCCATATTTAAATTTATCTGGAACATTATTCATATCTCAACACATAATTTTGTTTTGGCAACTGAATTGTGCTCTGTTGTCAGGGTTTGCTAATTAGGAATGGTAATGTTAGACTAAACTAACATTGGGTTCATTTAATAAGTTTGTGAAAAATGTTTTGATTGCCTAAAACATGAAACCTTAACTTTTTAGTTTTTTCATATGGTTTGTGCAATGACGTTTTTATCGAACTAACCTTTTCTCCTTTCATGCCACTTAACTAAATTATGCCCATCTTTTTTAGCAAATTTTGTTGACAGTTTTCAATTTCGGTGCGTTTGGATATTATTTAAAAAAATAATATTTGTACTGCCATCTTGTTGAGTTTGCAGATAGGTATAACATGGCCCTCGTTTGCCATAGATGGCGTTATTTGGCATGCCATCCTCGGCATTGGCTGCGGATAGAAAGGTCAATCAAGAGCATGGCTGAGCCAGGAGTTTATTTGACTCTCGAGGCCGCAATTTCTGATGCACGGTTAGTTATTTTAATTTGATGCGCGAATATGGTCAGAAAGGATGGCATTCATGCTGGTGTCTATTTTGTCTGATAAAGCCCCGGTGATACTATTCTTATTGCCTCTGGTGGGAATCACATTGTGAGTAACATTCAGATTACGAAGCCTCTTTGCCTTGTAAGTTCACCTTTTGAACTTCAATGGAGTTTGCTGCATTACCTGAGTTATTTTTGCAAGTGTAAAGATTCAGACTTCTTATATAACTTATTTGCATGCTCTACTTTTTTTTGTTCAGATCGGTGGGGGCAAACTTCCCGACGATACCATATTGAACTGTCTGCGTGGCTCTGAGAGGTTTGTTCTATAATCTAGCTCATATTATATGATGATGTGATGGGACTGTTTGTTTCATTAATATCTATTATTATGGAAAGTGCTGTTATAACATATTAACTGATGTCAGTTGTTTAATCCATTGAATAATAGCAAGAACGAAAGTTGATAATCATCAATGGTCTTTTTCGATAGCATTATGTTCTTGGAGATTGAAGATAACATTGAGCCAAATACACTATATTGGATGGATAACATTGTAATTAATTAGCATTGTTATCTAGATGTTGCTGTTATATATTAAGCAAATAGCAGTATCACAGTATGTTATGTAATGAGGGAAAACAGTCCACTAGAACGAGAATTAAAATGCTGCAAAATAAAATAATCAGGAACAGATTTATTTGGTTTGATAAAGAACATTTATGTCTGCAACCAAATGGAGATTAGATGTTCCATGAACAAATACAAGATATGCTCTGAATATGTTCCCAATATCACCAACCTCTTCACTTTTCTCACAAACACAGGAATACGTCAGGTTAAGTCCTTCCAAGTAAGACATGCCGAACATGGCTGGATTTGATTCCCGCAACCAAATCTACTCGAGACCAAGGTTGTCAGAGTACAAGAGATCTGCATCTGAAATGCTCTATGTAGACTGTTTTCTTGGTATTAACATAGTAGTATTTTACAAGGATAAATGAGATTTTGGATGTCGTAGATTTAAAATAGAAATGATATAAAAATTGCTTTATTCATTATTATAATTAAATACTACTGGTCTACTACTGTACGGTTATAACTTATAAGTTCTTAAATAGTATCAGATGTACTTGTAGATAAAAAGAAATGGTTCATGGACTCTTGCCATTGAGCGTAATCAGCAAAACGCCTAAAATCTCAAATCATTAAGGCAAAGAAAGATAAAAGCCTACAAAGGAGAATCAGAACCTGGTCGATGAATAAATTGTAGTTAATTGGAGCAAGGGTCAACAGAGACAGCCGTTGTGAATATGCATAGAATAAGTGGTCGAGGATCACATATGACAAGCAGATTAATAGTGACAATTACAAAAGAGGACCAAACTTCCTTTGACGTAGTTTATGATATGTTCCCGGGTAAATCTATGCTTCCTTAAATAAACAAAGACTCAATCTTCTCCTGAAAAGTATAACTCTTGGCGATTACAATCGGCCATGGATTTATAATTTTCAGAAGTTCGTTATTTATTAGCAATATTCATATATAATTCTTTTAAATATTCAATAAGAGCTTGCGCATCAAAAGGAATACGTTCATGAGATGGTAGAGAATGACAGTCAAGCAAGTGTGGTATGGAAAATATATAGACAAACTTGAAAGAAGATTTGTTAGTACAACATCTTATTGCTTTAGATTCTCCCCAGTTAAACCTAAGGTCCCTCAAACTCCTATTAACTACCTCAGTTTGTCCATCTGTCTAAGGGTGATAACTGCTACTAAACTCGAGTATGGTTCCCAGTCGCCCCCAGAGTGTTTTCCAATAGTATCGCATAAAACGTGTATCCTTATCAGATGTCATTGACACTAGAGGTTTTCCTGCACGTGATGAAGTGAAACATTTTTGAAAAGCGATCTACCACTACAAAAATAGTCAGCTTTCCTCTGAGTGCAAGTCCTACGAAATCCATTGAAATGTCATTCCACGGCCGCTCAAGAATCGATAGGGGGTGTATAATCCATTATTTTGGGCACGCCCCTTATACAATTGACATGTCGTGCAGTGCCTAATAAGCTCGATGACATCCTATTTCGTCTTTGGCCAATAATATTTATCACTGGCTAGATCTAACAATTTAGATTGCCCCACGTGTCCACCTAATCCAGATGAGTGAAGCTCCCCAAGTAGAGTCTCTCGAAGAGGTCTTTTGCATATGCAAAGACGGGTTCCCTTAAATAAGTGTCCCACTCACTATGTACTGGGTAGTAGGATCAGGCCCACTATGAGAACAATAAGTCCATATGTCTCTAAAGAAATGATCAGTGGTGTATAGGTCACGCTAGGAATCTAAATCAGTATTGCGAGGCTGAAGGGTGACTAGTAAGTGTGTGCGACGACTGAAGGCGTTAGATACTCGATTCGTGATACCGGGTTCGTGCTTTAGGTGGACGGTAACTCTTGAATATACACAACCCATTTAGCGTGTTGTTTAATTTCTCTTTGAGAGTTCAATACCTCGTGGTCTATGTTAAACACAAATTCGCGCTGAATCAAGTAGTGTCTCCAATGGTAGAGCCTGAACGATAGCATAGAACTCTAAGTGGAATACCTAGTCTTTATTTCGTTCAACTTCTCACTAAAAACGTTATAGGTCGACCATTATGACTACTGTGCCTATGCCTATGCCTATAATGGACGCATCACAGTCAACCTCAGCAATCTTATCAAAATTTGGCAGCGATAAAACTAGTGCACTAGTGAGTCTCTCCTTAACTAATAAGAATGCGCACTCTGCCTCAGTCCAAATAAATAGCCATTTTTTTAAACAATCAGTGACAGGTGCAGTTAGTATACTAAAATTCCGAATGAAACATCGATAAAAAGATGTCAGCCCATGAAATCCTCGAGCCTCAGTAATCGTCCTAAGGCTAGGCCATGATTCAATAACATTTACCTTCTCTCTATCAGTTTTAATGCCCTCAGAGGAAATAATATATCCTAAAGAGGTTAGGTTATCAATCATAAAAGTGCACTTCTTCAAGTTGACATATAATTTATTAGCAGCATGATCTCTAACACTTGCTTAAGATGATTCAGGTGCTGATCAGATCAGTACTATAAATCATAATATCACCAAAATGATCACTACACAGTCCAATTAGTGGTCTAAGCATTTGATTTATCAGTCTTATAAATGTGTTGGGTGCATTGGATAGACCAAAAGACATCACCTACCACTCGTATAAACCCTTCCTCATCTTAAAAGTAGTCTTCCACTCATCCCCGTGCCGGATCCGGATTTGATGGTACCCACTCACTCTTCAAGTTTACCTTTGAAAACAGGCTAAACCCACTAAGCATATCAAGCAGTCGTCTAATCGGGGGGATGAAAAATGATATTTGATAGTGATTTTATTAATCGCTCGACTATTGACACACATGCGTCATGCCCCATATTTTTTGGGAACTACTAATGCAAGAACGACGCAAGGGCTCATGCTCTCCCTACTATGACCTTTCGATATTAGATCGATCACCTGCCCATGGAATTCCTCATGCTCTCTAAGACTCATACGATAGTGAGGTAGATGAGGTAAGCTAACCCTGACATTAAGTCAATACAGTGCTCGATATCTCTCATCAGAGGGAGCTGATCGGGCAACTCCTCCGACATAATGTCAGAGAACTCGTCAATAAGAGGTCACAATGCATTAAGGATGTCTATCGTGGTGGGGGTAGAGTCAATACCAGATACCATATAAATTACATCACTATCCTTCATCTCCTAAAATTTCGGGTCAGCCAGTAACATAGTGGCGGAGAGGAAGGATATAATAGAGACAATACTAGAGACGTGTGAAGACCTTTTTGGGGCTCTAAGAGCAAGGCTATTCTTCTATGTGAAAAGAACAATCTTGCGCCCATTGTGCTCAAAGGAGTAAGAATTCTTTACACCGTCATGCAAGACGTGCCTATCGTATTGCCAAGATCGCCTTAGAAGGATGTGGCAGACCGATCCAAACCGATTCGAGTTGCACCCCTAATCATTATGTTGGAGGCCTTAAGTGTAAATGATCATTATGTTGGAGGCCGTAAGTTTAATGATCATTATGTTGGAGTCTTGTATTCTCTCATTTGGAGAATCTTTGAGGAAATCAACCATTAAAACGAAGGCACAAGCTTGTTTTACGATTGTATCCTATTTTTCTATTCTAGTACAATCGTCCCTCTTTTTGTTCATAACAGTTGGTCCAGCGTGCTACTCTCCACCCTCTAGGAATCATCCATCACGACATAACTTTTCTCCCATGTGATCTGTTGGAGAAGCTCAAAGTAAAAATTCAAATTATAGTAAAGAGGCACTCTCCTATATATAGGAGAGAGATACACTGCTAAATAATAAAGTAACATAAAAACTCATATAATTCTAACACTCCCCCTCAAGTTGGGCATGTGATATCTTGCATGCCCAACTTGCACATAATTTTTCCAAACACATTCTGACTCAACCCCTTGGTGAGGGCATCCGCTAACTGTTGATCTGAAGGGACAAAAGGTGTGCTCACAACTCCTCTTTCTATATTCTCTTTGATGAAACGACGATCAACCTCCACATGCTTTGTGCGGTCATGTTGGACAGGATTGTGAGCAATGCTAATGGCGGCTTTGCTATCACAGTAAAGCCTCACGGGATCCTTGTTTTCCATGCCAAGATCTTTTAGGAGGGATTTAATCCATAGTCCCTCGCAAATTCCATGAGCCATGACTCTGAATTCCGCCTCAGCACTAGACCTGACAACCACATATTATTTTTTACTCCTTCACGTTACCAAATTACCACCAACTAAAGAACAATAACCAGAGGTGGACCTCCTGTCGTCAACTGAACCGGCCCAATCAGCATCAGTATAGACTTCAACAGTCAGCTCTTTGCCCGGTGAGAATAGGATACCCTTTCCAGGAGAGGACTTGAGATACTGAAGGATTCGATGAGCAGCTTCTAAGTGACGGGTTCGTGGTGAGTGCATAAACTGACTAATAACACCAACTGCATATGAAATATCCGGACGAGTATGAGATAGATAGATAAGACGACCTGCCAATCGTTGAAACCCAGTCATATCATCTACCACTTCCCCATCATCTCTACCCAATCTGTGGTTAACTTCAATTGGGGCATCAGCAGGTCTACACCCACTCATCCCACATGATTGGAGTAAGTCAAGAATGTATTTTCTCTGAGATATGAATATTCCATGATTTGATCGAGCTACCTCAATTCCCAGGAAGTATTTGAGATTTCCCAGGTCTTTTACTTCAAACTCCGTTGCCCGTCTTTGTTTCAGAGTTTGAATCTCTTCAGTGTCATCGCCCGTGATAATGATATCATCCACATAAACAATAAGAGCAGTGAGCCTCCCATGTTTGTGCCTTACAAATAAAGTATGATCGGCATTGCTCTGGGAATATCCAAATGCAACCATAGCTCTGTGAAATCTCCCAAACCATTCCCGATGAGACTGTTTTAAGCCATATAAGGCTTTCTTCAACCTACATACCTTTCCCCCAGATCCGGCTAGGGTAAGACCAGGCGGTAACGACATGTAGACCTCTTCTTCCAAGTCCCCATGAAGAAAGACATTTTTCACATCTAACTGAGTCAAGGTCCACCCTTTGCAGGCAGCACACGAGAGCAAAACTCTTATAGAATTCATCTTCTCCACATGAGTAAAGGTGTCTTGATAGTCAATCCCCATGGTCTGAGTATAGCCCCTAGCCACCAAGCGAGCCTTGTATCGCTCAACAACACCTTGAGAGTTCTGTTTGATGGAGAACACCCACTTACACCCTACCACAGTCTTGCCATGTGGAAACGAGACCAAGTCCCATGTGCAGTTCTTTTCCAGGGCCAACATCTCCTCAAGCATAGAATCTTGCCACTTCGGGTTAGCTATAGCATCCTGCCAAGTTGAGGGAATAGAAATGGAGGAGAGAGAGGCAACAAAGAGTTTATGTGAAGGGGATAATGAGTTATAGGACACTGTGGGACATCGGATGTTGGGTAGAGATACAGTTACCTTGAGTCCCCAAAGAAGAATAAAATGTTGGAGCGGGTAGCCTGAGAAATGCCGATGTACCTTGACCCCTTTTCCGCCGAGTATACACCTGTACAAGAGGAGCGGTCACAGGAGTAGGAACAAGAGTAGGCAAGGATGTAGACATAGCAGGCATAGGCACTTGAGGAGGAAGATATGAAGGAGGAATAGGCAGGGGAAGAGAGCCTACTTCCTTTGGGTAAGTCTCCCCCTGAAGTGAGGGCTCGTAGAAGGACCCAGACTCCCAAAACGTGACATCCATAGTGACGAATATCTTTCGGCAAGCTAGATGGAAGCATTTATATCCTTTTTGGGTAGGCGAATACCCAATAAAGATACACTTGAGGACACTAGGGTCAAGTTTGGACGTGGGGCGAACATGGACAAAACATACACACCCAAAAATACGAGGAAGGAGATGGGTGGGGGAGACAGAAAGAGCCACAAGAGGGGATTTGTAACCAAGGACACGAGTCGGCAAGCGATTAATAAGATACGCCGCAGTAAGAACAACATCCCGCCAAAAATGCTTCGGGAGGTGCATCTTCAGGAGGAGACATCGAGCAACCTCCAGAAGATGACGATTCTTATGCTCGGCGACCCCATTCTGAGCCGGGGTGTAGACACAAGATGTCTGATGTATAATGCCCTGATCACTAAGATAACGCTCAAAGGAGGAGTCAACGTACTCACGACCATTATCACTGCGCAAAACTTTAATGACAACATTAAATTGAGTGGCCACCATCTTATGAAAGCGTTGAAATAAGGGAAAGACATCATTCTTGTTTTTCATTAAGTAGACCCACGTACAACGAGAAAAACAATCGATAAACGTAACAAACCAGTGAAAACCCAAAATAGAGGCAACAAAGCAAGGACCCCAAACATCAGTATGAACCACAACAAAAGGAGAAGAACTAGGAGTGGACACATGATTAAGAGAAGCACGATGATGTTTACCAAGAGCACACACATCACATTTAAAAGTATTCAAAGATACAGTTGACATATTCGAAAATAAAAGATGCATAATAGATAGAGAATGATGGCCCAGGCGGCAGTGTCAGGAGTCCACAGAGATCTGAGCAGCAGAAGAGCCTTCGAAGGTGAAGCAGAGCTGGAGGGGTCGAAGAGGTAGAGGCCATCCCGCAGTCTACCAGAGCCAATCACCGTCCCCATCTTCAGGTCCTGAAAGACACAGGAGGAGGGAAAAAAGGTTACAGAGCAATTCATGGAATTAGTAAGATGACTAATAGAAAACAGGTTGCGGGTAAACTTAGGAACATGAAGCACCGAAGAGAGGGTGAGGGAGGAGCAAGGAATGGACCCTTTCCCGGCAATGGGAGACAAGGAACCATCAGCAATGCTCACTTTATCCCTACCAGACAAAGGGATATAAGATACAAAACCTGTAGCAGAGCCAGTCATATGGTCTGTGACGCCAGAATTAATGATCCACTGGGTGGGAGAGCAAGCGGAGGCAGAGTGAGCACCTGGAGTCCCCTGGTGGGCATATGAAGAGCTAGCAGACTCAGATGAGTGGCTAAGCATGAAGCGACGGAAGGCTTGAATCTCCTCAGCAGAAAAGGCAGAAGGAACCGCAGGGGCATCATATCCTCCATAAGAGGCAGGATCATCAACAACATCAGAGAGATGAGCCGAGCGAGACAAAGGAGACCGACCCAGAGTGCGACCAAATCCACAGCCACCACGAGGGGCTGGTCCACCGCGAGGAGGAAAGCCATGAAGCTTGAAGCAAGTGTCCCGAGTATGACGTGCTTTCCCGCAATAATCACACGTCAAATGGTCCTTGTCCATAGGTTTAGACCTGGTGTCCCAGATAGAGCGACCACTGGGATTGAACCGAGCAACAAGAGCAGAGCCCTCAGCACAGTATCTGGTAAACGAATCTGCCGGCTATCATATTCTTGTTGAACCAAACTATATACCTCAGGTAAGGAAGGCAGAGGAGAACGGCCAAGAATCTGAACACTGATGGGATCGAGGTCACGGTGGAGACCATGAAGAAACTCGAAGATCCGATTGCGTTCCTCCCGGGCACGGACCAACACTTCATCCTCAGGGGAGACAAGAGTAAGCGCGTCGAAGTGGTCATACTCCTGGTAAAGCTGGGTAAACTCCAGGTAATAGGCAGCGGGAGGTCGATCCCTTTGGCGCAAGAGGAAGATCCGTCGCCGCAATTGGAGGATCTGAGCGGCATTCCCACGACAGGAGTAAGTAATCTCGGCCCATTTCCAAATGTCAGCCGCCGTATCCAGAAATAGATAATTGCGGGCAATAGATTCCTGCATAGAGTTGGTCAGCCAAGACATCATCACTAAGGAGTTCTCGGATTCCCATTGGGGCCAATCCGGAGAGGTAGCAGTGGGAGCCCTAGTAGTGTCGTTGATGTAGCCAAATAGACGGCGACTCTTGAGGGCCTGAGTAACGGAGCGAGCCCAGGGAAGATAATTAGTGTCATCCAACCTAATAGTAGTAATCTGAGGAGTCCCGTGATCATGGTTGGCACAGAGAGATTCAGTAGACGGCAGAGGATCATGAGGGGCACTCCCACCGGAGGAGACATCCGGAGTCTCACCACTTCCTGACGTAGAAAGCAAGGAAAAAACACAAATCCGGGTGTCTAGAGACAAGAAATCTCACTCATGGAAAGAGGAGATGCACCGGGGGAACACAATACGTAATAAGAGACAGATACATTCCCACATGAAGGGAGAACGGGCGCCGGAAGAGCGATCACGGACTCAAGCCTGCATAGATCCGGCGCCAAGAAAGGCTCAAACAGCCATGTGAAGAGGACTGCCGACGGGCGCTGGAGGAAGGCGACGGGGCTGGAGGAAGGCGACGGGACCGGGGCTGGAGGAAGGCGACGGGACCGGAGCTGAAGTTGGCCGACTAGGTCTGGCTAACTAGGACTGGCCGACTAGGTCTGGCTGGAGACGTTGAAGCTCGACGGGTTGGAGACGCTGAAGTTGGCCGACGCTGGAGCTCGACGGGAGATGGAAGACGCTCGACGGGGTTGGAGACGCTGAAGCTCGACGGGAGATGCTCGACGGGAGAAACTTGACGGGAGAAGCTCGACGGGAGAGACGCGGAGCTGAAAATGAATCGGGAGGCGCGGAAGCACGACCGGGAGGAAGATTAGGTCACGCCAAGCTCTGATACCATGTTGGAGAAGCTCAAAGTAAAAATTGAAATTAGAGTAAAGAGACACTCTCCTATATATAGGAGAGAGATACAAGGCTAAATAATAAAGTAACATAAAAACTCCTATAATTCTAACATGACCAGTGCATGCCAGATTCAATGGGATGGTCATTGTCTTGTCCATATCGTCGTGATGGCAAGCGAGCTTCATCATCGGATCTTTCCATGCCCATCTTGTCCTCCATCTTGGACAGTCGACAAACTCTCTCAAACAATAACCCATGTTCCCCTACCTAGGGCTTCTTCAATTGTTCTCTTTACTTTGACCTGCTTTTGTTGACAGTACTGCAAACCATATCAGTCAGTGTCTTCACGACAGTAATACTTCTGTTTTACACAACCGTGCCAACATTCTGCTCAATTCCACCCACATAGCAACTCCGCATCTACCTCTCTTCAGGATGACAACTATTTTCATCTAGCCTCATGCCTCCTTAATCCTACGACTCCATCCGCATACACCCTTATGACCAACTCCCCATATAGGCGCACCCTCAGCTTCTTTACAGCCTTGGTACACTACAACCCCGCTCTGCTATGATGAATCAGAATCCTAATTTCCCAGGTTGACTTGATAGTACGACATTGTCAAATTCCCAACCCCATCCCCTCGGACACTCCTGCTTCACCAGACATTACTCTTTCCCTACCTAATAAGTCCCCCGTATCCAAATACCTAGCTTTCCGCCATGTTGCTCCCTTCACCATTCCCGACCAACCCTTCACATCTTTTCCGAGACAATAACTCTGCAGCTTTCCTCTTTCACACGCGAAGCCTTTGACAATACCTCAGGTTGAGGCCCCTAACCCACCATCTCCCCTTTTCTAGTTCACTGGTCCTTTCATTCCTTTGCTAAATGACAGAATGAAAATTTTCATGTGCCATCACTTAATGCCCATTGTACGTTATGTGCAAGACAGACAATTCACTGCTTCCCTATTCGGTTTATTGCACTACACTCCCAGCAGCCTCCTTCATCCAAGCAAGCCTCTCGCTGTTGTCAGACACCCAAAATCACCCCCCCCCCCCCCCCCCCCCCCCCCCCCACACACACACACACACAAACTTATAAGCACATCCAGCTGTACCCCTTCCCCTCTAAAGTGAAAACCCCATTTCTTTAAACAATCCTTTCCAAACCATTCAGGACAACCCAAGCAGCCCCTTTTCCCCAAATGATGCAACATGCCCCCCAATTATTCTTAATCACACTTATTTGGGCCGCACTTCACTCTCAATTCCCCCACACCCAAATTCATCCGCATATCATTCCCCCGCAATTGCACCATATCTGATCTATTTTGTCATCGCGGCTAGTCTCCATCAACTGTGCTCTATTGCCTAATATATGCTCTATTTTATCCAAGCTTGCAGATGTCGGATGTCGGACTCATGTCGGTTTTGGGTTTTTATGTCGGATGTCGGATTGCGGGGGATATATCGGGGACATTTCAAAATGTCGGATTTTAATTATATATATATATATGTTT
Source organism: Dactylorhiza incarnata (assembly GCA_033032865.1). Classification (NCBI taxonomy): domain Eukaryota; kingdom Viridiplantae; phylum Streptophyta; class Magnoliopsida; order Asparagales; family Orchidaceae; genus Dactylorhiza; species Dactylorhiza incarnata. The sequence continues at coordinate 163,279 of JAWHQI010000461.1, forward strand.
TTAATTAGATGGTAATTATTTTTTCTAATTAAGGGCAAACTCAAATTCATATGAGAAGATTAAACTACTAACTAGTGTTTAATAAATTTATAATAAATAAGAAATGTTGCTCGAACCTTCTGATGAATTCATACTACACACAAAAAATATAAATATTTTTGAATAAATTAAAATAAAAGCAACATAAGTGATAAAAACAAAATAGAACAAATAATATCAATGTAGACACGAATAATAAGAAAAATGCATTCGGTAGCTAATTAGCATAGCATTTCAAAAATTGAAGCATAGCATTACAAAAACAGAAGCATAGCATTACAGAAGCAAAAACAGAAGCATAACATTCATGGTTTCTTTTAGTATAGTTTTAAAGTTAAATATGGAGTTAGTATGCTTTAGCCTTTGATTTATGACAGTAAACAGTAGGTAGCAGCAGAGAAAAAACAAGTAAACAGCAGAAAACAACAGGTAAATAGCAGGTGGTGATAGCATCAGGTAGAAAACAGCTAATGTCGCCGCCATAAGCCGTCATAACCCGACATGTCGTCCGCCATACTGGAAAACGCCATTTTTCTCATCTGTGTCGCTAACGTTGTGATTTCCCCTCAAAAATGACATGTCGGCCGACATGTCGGACATGTCGGACGACATCTACAAGCTTGATTTTATCCCTGCTCATCATCCCATGGATGCCATCAAGCACTCTATTTGAAGAGATGATTTTTACTTCTAGAATTCTGAGAAGATCCAGATAAATTGGTACACTTTCCGTTACAACTTTAGATCAATGTTGGGCAACGGCTTTTTCATCACCCTGTCTTGGGGACAAGCCAATTTGTTTAGCAGTGAGGAATATTCCCAAGGGGCTAGTCTTCGTTGCACGGAGATGCTCACAACACCGGGGTCAGCTATCGTTCCGCCGACATCAAGCCCAAGAGCACTTTTGCATATGTTTGCCTTTCCTGTTGACCACATAGGAGTATGGCGTCCCGCAAAAGTTCCCTCGCTAGACCTTGAGGATAAGACCGATTTTCAAGCCATTGTATTGATAAGTATACACTTCCCTCGGATGGAGGATACTTATACACGCTTTCGGTTAACCCTCATGACGGTAGATGACTTAGAGTTGTCTCTTGAAAGCTTATCGTTTATTTAATTAGTATTTCATCTTTTTTGTCATCGTTTTTTGAATGCCTCCCTCCTATATAAGGAGGCCGTAGGTGCAGCGAGCATTATCTTGGAGTATTTTGTATTCTTTCATTTTGGCAAGTTTTTGGAGGGAATGAACCGTTAAGAACGAAGGGTGCGAGCTAGTCTCATTATTATATCATGTTTTTCTATTCTAGTGCAATCATTCATAACCGATCAATTGTTCAATTATAATCAGAATCAAGTAGAAATACAGGATACACTCTAAATATGACCTTCCTATGTCACCAACGTCTTTTTCTTCTCATAAACAGAGGAATAAAACATATTAATTTCTTTCCAGATAGATGTATTAACACTTGTCTAGGTTAACTGTCCACGGTTGAAGAGATAATGTTCATTGTCGAACACAAAACAGCTGCCGCACTTCTGTGCGCACCATTATGTAACCAGTTAATGTTTGACCCTTGCTTGGACAATCTGGTTGTGTCAATCCGATCTTACGATTATGCTACTCGCGCCTGTCTCCGCCGCTCTATTGAGTGCATTTTCATGTTGCATGTTAAATATGAACTTCATGCAGGATATACTTAATGGATATTTAGCTAGAAATCATGTTTCATAAAACTATAAATTTATTTTAAATAACTCTGTTTGTAATAAAAAACATAATTTTGAATTTTACATACTACTGGAATTTGATTTCTATATTTGTCTTCTAACTATAAGAATAAATAAATGACACGTGATCTAATATCTGTAACTAGGGTCTGTTCGGTTGGAACACTGTTGGAATTGGATCTAGGTGTTGAGATCAATTCTATTTTAGGAGTTGTAATTGGTCTGAATTTCAATGCTTTTAGTTTCGCCGGACAATAAAATTGATTGTGTAGAAATAAATTTAGTCAATTATGTTGTTTGGTTGCACGAGAGAATTGAGTATAGGAATTACTATTTTTCTAAAACTAAAATGCATCACAAGTGAATAAATATATTACGTTCTCCATAAGTTCTACGAAACTACTAGATTTCAAACTCTTTAATAGCACAAAATATCAGCTCTTGGCTGGTTAATCTATGTGATGTATGGTGGGTAGTAACTCTATATGAAACAGCTCGATTTCAAACTCTTTTATAGCATAAATATTAGCTCTTGGCTAGTTAATCTATGTGATGTAGGGTGGGTATTATCTCTCTATTAAACCACTCGATTTCTCCCCAGTCACTTGGCGAAACACAAGTCCTAAACTCCTTTCATAAAAGTCATTCAATGAAAATATTATGTTAGGGGTCTCAGGACAACGAGAAGATGCTTCACTAAAAATTTGAGGATGATCCGATTACTTTTTTAGTGATGGATGTCCGTGCCAATTGTTGGAGATTTAGCTATCAGATTGATTATCCTTCTCTACTAGTGGTCTTGGAATGACGAGAAGAAGCTTCCCTGAAACTTTGTAGACACTTTGTAGACAATTCAATATCTTGTATTTTTTCAGCGATATCGGACCGTCCATGATTTTCGAGAATCCAGTGATCACATCGACAACTGTCACCACTAGCGGTCCCAGGATAATGAGAGGAAGCTTCCTTGAAAATTTGGGGATGATCTGATGATTTTTTTTGTAACGGTAGTCAAACGACATTGCTTGATCCAATGATCAGATTAATTAACCGTCCTCACCATCAATTTTAAGATGACTAGAAGAAGCTTCTCTAAAATTTGAGGACAGTCTGACAACTTGAATTATTTACAGCGACAATGACCCTACTGCAAATTTTGGACATTTGCCGACAGATCAACGAACCTTCACCACTAGTGGCCTATGGACGACGAGAAGAAGCTTCGTTGAATAAACTTCTCTTGCAATTTGAATTGAACTTACCAAACTGTGAGAATGTTAACAAGTGTACAGAACATTTAAACTGAGAAAATTTCACATTTGTCAATGCACAAAACGACTTGCATACATTCACGAACTCTAATTCTCCAATTCCAACATATAGATAAGAAAGGATTGGTGTAGTTCAAAATGAATTCATTTTGAGTTTCAATTTTGCCCTTCAAGCGCACAATCGAACAACATAATTGAAATCGGACCTCAATTTTAATTCCAGAACCCCTTTTCTATCCAACCAAATGGACAACACCGTCTGTCCGTTTGGACATAATCGGGGGCTTAAAAATTGGAATTGGAGATTCAATTCTAATGAAAATAGACCTTCAATTCTAATTTCGGGTCCCAAATTCTGTCCAAATGAACGGGCTTCAAAGGTCTTGCTGCGGGAATTGAGATGAAATGTTTCCTTTCTACTTCATAATATGTTGTTTCATAGTGGATGAGTGTGAAATGGAACTGTAGCATCAGAGGATATCTTAAAATAGTCACATAATGAACGTAGTACTATGCATTAAATATTCAGCCAGATTAAGTATAATTAACCGATGCCCTCCATAGAAGGAAGATATTCTAACATGTCCAAACATGCTATTGAGTAATATATGCGTGTAAACATCAAATCAAACAACTCCTGTGAAATTATGAACTGTGAATTCCTCCTATTCATCTCCCTGTTTTTTCTGACACCTTCTACAGTGCTTTCGAGTTCCTCTCCACATGCAAAGTCGCAAACCTGACCGTGAGAGCGGAGCTGGGCTGCTGTTTGCTCCACAGAAGCGGGAGACTCATAGTCGAAGCTTGTATTCTTCAGTGCGAGGAGAATCCGCTCGATTATTTGTCGTTCCCCATTGTCAGCACAGCGCCTGGATGCGCTCCATTTACACGGCTGCCGTTGAAGGAAGGCGAAGGTTTTGCCAGCAGTCCCCGAACCGACTCCGTCGTGGTCTCGAACACCAGAATTGAGGGTGGAGCGAAGGCGGTGTCGACGAATGGCAACTTGGTGCTGCAGCACGTTCGGGCGATGTATGCCAGGACTTCCATCTTCTTCTGGTTTGAAGTCGGCGAAAAGGTGCGGGTCTCTCTTTAGAGTTTCTATACGATCGAATCTCTCCTACTGATATCAGTGTTTTAGCAATGAGAAAACATTCTCTGTTGGACGAAGTCCGTGTGCGCCCGCCCATGCACGCTGCTCAAAAGAAATAGCATAGACGAGCGCATCTGAGCGATGGCGGGCCGCGACACTATTATGAGCGCATGTGCTCAAAATTTTCGGACGATTAAGGCAATATTTTGTCTTTAGCAACGTAGAATTTGTGTAGTGGATGTATTTAATTTCTACAGCCATCAATGTAATTGCAAGTGCTTAAAGCTAAGCATGGATGTGCAGAGCAATGCTTCTTACATTTTGATTGCAGCATAAAGTTATGATATATTGCATCTCTTATGCTACATATCATAATGATAATGTTGAAAATTGTGTTAGCATCATACATTTTTTATTGTTTTGATTTCTTGAAATATGGTTTTCATATACCAGTCTGTGATAAAGCCACATCACAATTTATTTCTAATGAATTTGAAATTTTGGCACAGCGTGCGAGGAAGCACGCTTGTTGTGATCTTCTATATCATTGGTCTCCAGGTTTTGTGCTTATGTTCTTCGTGTTGCATTCAGACCAGATTCTTCGATCATGTTAAATTACATGAAGGAGATTTGTGATGTTATCTCGGATATTGTAAACTTTTGACGCAACTTTAAATTTCGAATCCAGCAGATCCAACAGATCTATATAGACAGATTCTGAAGATATTTTGAATTTTATTTAAGATCTGGCATTTTGTTTGGCGAACTGTTCGAGAGCAAGGATTGGGCCTCTCCTTCAGGGGAGACATTTGGAAATATTTTTAGGTCATTTTAGTATTTCGCAGACATTGAATCTCTGTGCAAGGATAATATTTTGTCATTAGGTATCAGAACAAAACATAATTAGAAATTCTGGTGTGGTCGCCGTGAAGCAGGAAATATTGAAGAAAGTAAGCATGTTGTCACGAGCTGCTAGTTCAGGGTTCAATCATGAACATGGTTTCATGCGAGGATGGCGCAATAAGCCACATGATGAGGTGATAAGTCGTCAAAGAGGTCGAAGACTTGGGTGTGGGAGCCCTTGGCACAAGTATGACTCCATACTCAAGATGATCATGCACAAGGGAAGCATGTTCAGAAAAAGGCTTAAGCGTAGCCGTGATATCCTATGGCGGAAAAAGGATGCGGAAGTCTCCAGAACATTGGAGAGATGTCTTGAAGATGAGAGAAGATTCTAGAATGATGTGGAGTCTTTCAGAAGATTCTAGAGTCGTGTAGAAGATTATTGTTGGGTATTGTATCCACAATCACCTGGATTTGAAGGTGTCCCCTAGTGAACTAAATTGAATTGAGTGTGTATTTGATGATTTCTCTTTAGATGTGTTGTGACAGGTCATAATGCTAAGTGTCACATGATGAGGTGATAAGTCGTCAAAGAGGTCGAAGACTTGGGTGTGAGAGCCCTTGGCACAAGTATGACTCCATACTCAAGATGATCATGCACAAGGGAAGCATGTTCAGAAAAAGGCTTAAGCGTAGCCGTGATATCCTATGGCGGAAAAAGGATGCGGAAGTCTCCAGAACATTGGAGAGTTGTCTTGAAGATGAGAGAAGATTCTAGAATGATGTGGAGTCTTTCAGAAGATTCTAGAGTCGTGTAGAAGATTATTGTTGGGTATTGTATCCACAATCACCTGGATTTGAAGGTGTCCCCTAGTGAACTAAATTGAATTGAGTGTGTATTTGATGATTTCTCTTTAGATGTGTTGTGACAGGTCATAATGCTAAGTGCACACCAAAGTCAGGTTGCAATGGATCACCAAACACAGTTCTAGACAATGTAATCCCTCATTGTGTAGAACAAAGTGTTGGCCCATGTGTAATCTCTCTTTTGGGGTGCACTTCATATTCTCATAACTGAAGGCTTTCAAGTTTGAGGAATGGAGCAGGTTTTCAGAAGAAAAGGAATTTTTGCTAAGTCAATTTGTCGAGATGTCACGTGAAGTCCCGATGACTCCCGACGAATCCTGATAAAAGCCAATTTTCCAGTTTGAAGAAGAAAGTTCTGCTGCCAAGTCCATTCGTCGGATGTTCTCGTGAACTCCCGACGAATGTCGACGAATCCTGACAGAAGCCAATTTTCCAGTTTGAAGAAGAAAGTTCTGCGGCCAAGTACATTCGTCGGATGTTCTCGTGAACTCCCGACGAATGTCGACGAATGCTGACAGAAGTCAAAAAGGCAGCTTTGTGAAGGAATTTGTGCGGCTAAGTCAATTCGTCGAAAGTTCTCGAGAACTCCCGACGAATTCCGACGAATGAAAACAGAGATGGTTTTCAAGCCTTTGATCAGTCTTTTTAATGGCTAAGTCAATTCGTCGAGTATTCATGTGAAGTCTCGACGAACGACGGACAGACGGATTTCAAAAATATGTTTCGTTTTTGAAAATTAGGGTTGGCCACCATGTGCAGCACACGTGTCGATCATTCCTTGTCTGTCGCCCTAGCCGTTGGAGTTCTTCTTATAAATAATCTTTTATTCTAGGGCAAAACACGATTTTATTATTCAACCCGATAGAAAGAGAAGAACCCAGCCGTCTTCCTCCTTGCTCGCTGAGAAAGTTTTTCTGAGATCTAACTTCTGCGCCCTCAAGACTCGTTCTTCAGTGCTGTTTGAGATTTCTCAGATAAGAAGGCTTTTGATTTATTTGCTACTCCATATTTTTGAAGATCTTTTCAAGAAAATCAAAAGGCATATTCAGATCAGGTTTGCCGAGTTTCCTTTCTTCCAAATCTTTGAAGATCCAAGCTTTCGTTCTCAAGGAAGAAGAAGACTCAGTTTTTCCAAAATCTGAAGTTAATCTCTGTCGAGATTTAATAGAAGTATTTTATTTCAAACTCTATTTGATTCCTGTAGGAGATTTTTCTCCGAGTTATTTTGTAGGAGTTGTTTACTCCGAGTTGTAGGAGTTGTTCTCCGAGTTTGTAGGAGTCGTTGTCTCCGAGTGTAGGATTTGTTGATAAATCCGAGTTTTGGTGAAGTTGCCGACGCTAGCCCGAAGTGCTAGATAGGCGAAGCGGGAGAGAGGAGTACCCACCTTGGGGAACCTCTATAAATCTTGTGTCTCTGTGCTGTGATTTTTCTTGTTGTGTGTGCACTTAATTTTTATTTCGCAATCGCAGTAGAGATCACCTATTCACCCCCCCTTTAGTTGATTTAGGTAGACAACGAATTCTTTCAATTGGTATCAGAGGGAGGTTATCTTTAAGAGGTTAACACCTAGATTAAAGATCCCTCTTCGTTGTCTAGATCTCTCTCTATGGACAGAGGCATGGAAAGGTTTTCCTCCAAGCTCCCAGTTTGCTCTAAGGAAAATTTCCCCATGTGAAAAGAAAAGAGTTATTTTCTACATGGAAGCAAATGATCCCCGTATCTCCCAGATAGTTAAGGAAGGTCCTGTCATTCCTACAGTTGCTTCTACCATTGATCCCACCTAAAAGGTACCAAAGAAACTAATGGATATGACAAAGGATGAAATTGCACTTGTCACTCTGGATAAGAAAGCGAAGCACATCATAGCAGGTGCAATTGATGATTCTATGCTACAAAATCTGATTCACTGCAAGTCTGCAAAAGAAATGTGGGATTCTATTGTGGTTTTGATGGAAGGTACTGAAGAAGTTCGAGATGACAGGAAATCTTTGTTGAACTAAGAATATGAAGCCTTCAAGCAACAAGGCAAAGACACAATTTCTGACACCTACGAGAAATTCTTCAAGATTGTAAACGGTTTGAGAAACTATGGAAGGGAATTCACCACGGGTGAACTAAATGAGAAATTTCTTAGATCTCTGTCTAAGGAATGGGACCCCAAAGTGATAGCTATCAGAGAGTATGGTAAGTTGGCTACTACGGAGCCACATATTCTATATGGGAAGCTGCTTTCCCATGAACTGAAATTGAATATCAGGAAGTCAGAGGAGGAAAGCAGTAGGAGCTCTGGCAAGGAAAAGCCCATTGCTCTAAAGGCTGAAAGCTCTCAGAGAAGCAGGGCCCTGTCCCCTGTGAGGGATGAATCTTCTGAGGATAAAACTGAAAACACTTCTGAAGAATCAGAACTATCTGAAGGAGAATTCTCCCTCCTCTCCAAGCAATTCAAAAAGTTGCTTAACAAGAGGAGACAAACGAGAAAAGGCTCATCTTCCTCAAGAGATCACAGAAGATCACACCGTGACAGAAACGACAGGTATGGTTCTAAACCGAACAAACATGATTATACTGAACCCGTTTGTTATTGTTGTAAAAAGCCAGGGCACATGATAGCTGATTGCCCACACAAGAAGAAGGAATCCTCAAGAAAAGAAGTCCTTCAAAGGAAAGAAGAAAGAGGAGAAGAGTTTTGTTGCCAAGAAGTCAAAGACTCTGAGTGATAGTGACTCAAATGAGGCTAACTCAGATGAAGAGGCATTCTTTGGACTAATGGCCATGTCAGATGATGAAAAAGATAGTGTTCCTTTCACCGGTCAGGTATTATCTTCTACACCTCTTTCATGTTCAGAAACGGCATCTGATGCTAATGAAAGCTACTACTCGGAAGAGGATTCTGAATTGACTGCTAAGTATGAGGAAATGTTGAAGGGTTTTAATAAGTGTCGAAAGCTTGTTAAAACTCAATCAAAGGAGATTCAATCCCTAAAGGATCAAGAATCAAACCTGAGAAAGGAGATTGAAGAATCTAACCTACTCAGGGATGAAATCTTATCCTTGAAGATTGCTCTCTCCGAGGCCACTTCAGCAGGCATTCAGAAGAGTGAAATTATCAATGATTTGACGAAACAGCTTGAGGCTGAAAAGAAGATCACTATGAACTTCTCTAAGCCCAAGACAGTTCTGCCTATCATAGACACTTTCACTGCTGGTTCTGGTAGTAGTGGCTTGGGCCATGTTGCTGAAAAGAGTCTAAGTAAGTCAGCCAAAAGAAGAGCTGCTAAAGCAAAGGGTAAAGGTCCACAATGTGCTCCAAATTTCAAGAAGGTGATTTTTCCTACGAACACCTATGATTTTGAGAGCATGTATGGTCACTTCAGCAGACCAACTCATGTTGAGCCTGCCAAGGTGAACTCAGTGTGGACCAGACCCAGAAACTTTGGATCTAGCTCCCTCAAGGCTCCTTATGAAGAAGTTCAATTGAAGCATCATGGACCATTCGTTCATGGATCAAATGCTAAGAAGGCACCGCAGGTCAAGCCTATTGTGCCTAAGAATTGTGTATGTTGCACCAACGAGGCTTCTACCTCCAAGGTTGCTCCTCCTGCAAAGCCACCCGTTCAAAAGGCTCAGCAGAACACAAAAAGGAGATACAATAGATTTGAATGCTGGTGATGTGGCAAAATTGGTCATTTCGCCATAGATTGTTGGTTCAATCATACTGTGTCAAGAACTCCACGAGTTAACAGTGCAAGACCGACCACTTGCAAAGTTAATGTTCCAAGTGGTGTTCCACTAACAAGGAACCAAGGGCCCAAAAATGTTTGGGTTCCTAAGGGGTATTGATCATGTTTGCAGGAATGTCCAAAGGCCAACGAAATTCCCATATGGTATTTGGACAGTGGCTGCTCTCGGCATATGACCGGGAGAAGAAGATTACTTCAGGATTATGTTCCAGTTGAGAACGGGCCTAAAGTAAAGTTTGGCGGATCTGAATGAGGTATTATTATTGGTTATGGTTCAATAACCAACGGCTCAGTCGTTTTCACACGCGTAGCTCATGTGAAAGGATTGAAATACAATCTGATTAGCATAAGCCAACTGTGTGACAAAGGCTATACCGTTGAGTTCTTTAGAGATAGATGCCTAATAAAGATGTCCGTGTCTGCGGAAACTATTTTAACCAGGCTCTAGGAGTAGTGGTATTTACTGTTTAGATTTTATATGCTTACAGTCTTCTACCCCAGTGTGTTTTGTTGCCAAAGATAGTGCATCTCTTTGTGACCAATGGCACAAGAGATTAGCACATATTAATTTCAAAACTATATCTATGTTATTTTCTCACAACTTGGTAAGGGATGCCCCCAAAGTTAAATGCATTAAAGAAAGCCCTTGCCATGCTTGCCAAATGGGTAAGCAAACAAAGGCTAGCTTTAAGAGCATAATTGACAATAATTCTACCAGATGTCTTCATCTGCTGCATATGGATTTATTTGGTCCAATGTCAGTTAGAAGCTTAGGTGGGAAAGCTTACACCTTGGTTATTGTTGATGATTATTCCCGGTTTGCATGAGTGTTCTTTCTAAAACTTAAGTCAGAAACCTTCAGCATATTCACTAATTTTGTCAAGCTTATTCAGAATGAACTTGACTGTTCAGTGGTCAAAATCAGAAGTGACCATGGAACAGAATTTCAGTCTGGGGCCATGACAGAGTTTTGTGAAAGTCAAGGTATCTCCCATGAGTTTTCCTCTCATCGTACTCCACAGCAAAATGGAGTAGCCGAGAGAAAGAATAGAACCCTCATAGAAGCTGGCAGGTCTATGTTGAGTGATTCTGCTCTTCCAGAATATTTCTGGGCAGAAGCTATCAATACAGTCTGCCATGTGCAAAACAGAGCACTCATCAATAAGAACCATCGTAAGACCCCATATGAGATTCTAAAGGGCAGAAAATCAAAGATTTCATATTTTAGAATTTTTGGCAGTAAATGCTATGTACTTAACAATGGGAAGCATCCTACAACCAAGTTTAGTGAAAAATGTTTTGAAGGCATTTTCGTAGGATATAGTAGCCATAGTAAGGCATATAGGATTTTCAATAAGAAAACTCTGGTGGTAGAGGAAACAGTCCATGTTGTATTTGATGAGACGAGCCTGCTGCATAGCAACTCGTCTAGTGTGTTCATTGAAGATGCAGGTGAAAAGCTAAAGGAACTCTCTATGCAAGATGGAGTAAAAACCACAGATGATGCTTCAAAGTTAGCAGAAGAGATCTCGGATCACTCAGAAGATGAACAAGAAGTTCATGAAGAAAAAGATATTCCAGAGGTGGCTGAACCTCAAGTTGCTCCTGAAAATGCAAATCACTTGGGAGTCAGATATTCAAGAGATCATCCAGCTGATCAGATTATCGGAGATCCTTCAAGCAGAGTTCTAACGAGAAGAGGTACAACTAACGAAGTTTTACATTTAAGTTTTCTTTCACAGATTGAGCCGAAGAAGTTTGAAGAAGCAAACACCGATCCATCTTGGATCCTTGCTATGCAAGAAGAGATCAACCAATTCAAGAGATGTAAAGTTTGGGAGTTAGTACCAAGACCCAAAGGACAAAATGTAATTGGAACCAAATGGGTCTACCGGAACAAGCTTGATGAAAATGGCATCATTACAAAGAACAAAGCAATACTTGTTGCACAAGGATACAAGCAAGAAGAAGGAATTGATTTTGATCAGACTTTTGCACCAGTAGCAAGACTTGAAGCCATCAGATTATTTCTGGCTTATGCTGCATATAAGGGCTTTAAGGTTTTCCAGATGGATGTGAAGTCAGCCTTCCTGAATGGAGACCTTAAAGAGGAAGTATATATAGCTCAGCCTCCAGGTTTTGTAGATTCTAACTTTCCTGATCATGTATATTATTTACATAAGGCTTTGTATGGTCTCAAATAGGCACCCCGAGCCTGGTATGAGACATTGTCTAGGTTCCTTCTTGAGAACAAATTCACAAGAGGAACAATAGACAAGACATTGTTTCTTAGGGAAGTAAAAGGCGAGATTTTGCTAGTGCAAATCTATGTCGATGATATTATATTTGGTTCTACAGATGACAAACTTTGCAAAAAGTTTTCCAACTTGATGCAAGGTAAGTTTGAAATGAGCAGTATGGGAGAGCTGAAATATTTCTTAGGACTCCAGGTGCACCAATCTGAAGATGGAATTTTCATCTCTCAGACGAAGTTCACCAAAGAGCTCCTCAAGAAATTTGGAATGGAGAGTGCAACCTCTATGAGGACTCCAATGGGCTCAAGTATGTCTCTGGACAAGGATGAGAAAGGGAAACCTTTTGATGAAACCAAGTACATAAGCATAATTGGGTCCTTGCTCTACCTTACTGCCAGTAGGCCCGATATAATGTTTTCAACATGTGTTTGTGCCAGGTATCAGGTGAACTGTAAGGAATCTCACTATGCCGCTGCAAAGAGGATTTTGAGATACCTTAAGGGTACACCAAATCTCGGCTTATGGTACTCGAGAAGCAATGATTTTGAACTAATTGGCTTTTCAGATGCTGATTTTGCAGGTAGCAAAGATGATAGAAAAAGTACTTCAGGAACTTGCCAATTCTTGGGAAAAAGGCTTGTGTCATGGAGTAGCAAGAAGCAAAACTGTGTTGCAATATCAACTGCTGAATCAGAGTATATCTCTGCCGGCAGTTGCTGTGCACAACTTTTGTGGATAAAGAATCAGCTTGAGGACTATAATTTAAAGCTCACAGAAATCCCCATGTTCTGTGATTCCTCAAGTGCTATTGCCATAGCAAATAATCCAGTCTCTCATAGCAGAACGAAGCACATCGAGCTTTGCTACCACTTCATCCGAGAACATGTTGAGAGTAAGGATATTAATTTGTTATATGTTAATACTAACAAACAAATTGCAGATATTTTTACGAAGCCACTGGACGAGACCAAGTTCAATTTCTTCAAAATGGAACTTGGAATGCTTAACAAGGAATCATGAGTACAAGAATATTGGAATTTCATGAAATTACACGGGATTTCACTGGATACAACAACAACAACAACAACAGAACCCATATAGTCCCCAATCATTGGGGGAAGATTGGGGGTATGGGCGGGGGATTTCATTGGATAAACCAGAAAATTTCATGAAATTTCACGGGATTTCACATGTCAAAACAACTCTCTTCTCGGACACGTCTCTCGTGAATCCTTATTATTAAATACAATTTATTGGATCCGAAGAGCCATCCGTGAAATCAGGTACGCGCCCAAATTTATTTTATATATATATAAAAACAAAGAGAACACGTGATTCCACGCATTCTTCCGTGAAACCCTTCCCGTCTCTCCGTCTCCCTCGATTCTTCCGTGAAACACTGTTTCTCTTCCCCAATTCCGTCGAGCTCGATGGCGCCCAAAGCCGCTGGAGGTCTGCATTCAGGTGGAGAGCTAGTGCGAGGTAGCTTTCGAACTGCTTCAGATGAGTTCAGAAACATTATCTTGATGCTTGATGTCGCCGGGCTTAGCTATGTTTTGGAAGAGCCGGCTAAAATTCTCGAACAAGACGTTCTTGAGTTCTACAGAAATGCAAAAATATCTGGTCAAGGCAAGAAGATAAAGAGCAGCATCAGGTCTTGCAAAATCGTTTTGAAGGCTAGTGGCATTAACAGAATTTTGAGGATGCCTGAAGTCGAATCAGAAGAAGTGTTTGCTGAAGATTTTCTCCAGGCCAAAAGATTCTGTGGCATTCTTGATGAAGGTTCAAAGATAAGAAGAAAATTCATGAATGAAGGAGGTAAGCTTCTGTGTGATATTTTAGGAAAAGTCTTATTGTGCAAGGTAGGTTCCCATGACTACCTATCTGAAGATACCTTTAAAATTCACACAGCTATTATTTGTAGAATGAATTTTAATTTTGGTGAAGTTCTTTTTGAGAAAATTAAAGACAGCTTTCATGCCCCAAATTTTGGAAGAATTATTAGTTTGTTGCTGAATGGTAGTAATCCAGATTTTTTTAATCTTGGAAGAGGTATACCCATCCATCACACTAAGAAAATCAACTCCTCTATTTTCTTCAAATGGGAAAGGGTCATTCCAAAGGGTGGAGTCAAGATTGTTGTTAGTGCTGATGAGGACCCTGTGCAAAATGAGAATAGGACTCATGAAGAAGGACAACCCTCCAGGGGTAATGAACTCAGCACAGCTCCTGAACAAGGCAGAGGTGAACATGTTGAGGGGGAGCTTCCAACCCCAAGAGGCATTGCTGAAAGTAGTGCTGCTTCAAAGGAAATTCCTCCCAGTGACATTGATCCAGTTGAAACTGATCCAGTGTATGTTGATCCAGTCAATCCTGCTGCTCCTGATACTGTTCCTGACCTAGAAGGTCAAGGGAAATCTGTTGCTGAAGATGAAGCTACTATGTTAGAAGACTCAAGAAGATCCCCTGCAGAGTTTGTTTATATTTCAGAACAAAGTGAAGACTTGGCAGATCATGAATCTGTTCCTTCTGAGAAATCAGATTCTATGGAGATGGGCAGTCTTGGTGCTCAGTTGGAGCTAGCAAAGAAGATGTCTTTGACTGAGGGGGAGAAAGAACAGGAAGACATATTTATGGGTGAATCTGCAGTCCCTCCTGTGCTGCTCTTGCCCCCTCCAGAGAGTATTTTGAGAAAATATCCAAGAGCAACTGTGCTTGATAAGCAAGCACAGTCTACTAGTTTTGTAGCTGATAGAGTCTCTCCTGATGATTTTGAAACTAGAGAGAGCTCTCACTCTTCCTTGCTCAAGTCAATTTCAACCTTGCTGCAAGCTCAAACAGAGCATTTTGATCAGTCCATCAAATCAGTCTATCAGAAAATAGATAAAGTTGATAGTGCTTTGAGGCAGGAAATGGCTGAGATAAGACATGAAATGGGCAAATTCAAGAATGATCAAGAAGCTTGGATGACAAAAGCAGGAAAAGCTTTGGACCACACCAATCAAGGAGTTGGACATGCTCTAAAGAACCTGCATCAGGTTGCTGAAGATGTCCTTCATCTGAATACTGCACAAGCAACTCTCAACACTGCTCATGATTAAGGGATTACTTTTCTAGATAATCAAGTTGAGAGGCAGCTGAACAAACTCTATACCCTCCCACATGAAGATGTCATAAAGGGGGAGAAGAGTATTGTATCTAGAATAGAAGAAAGTGCTGGTAGAGTGAATGACTTGGATGGAAATGTATTTTCCAAGATGCAAGAGCTTAAGGAGAACATATTACAAAATGTTGTATATGTGAATTGGTACACTTATGAATCTACAAGCTGGCTGTTCAAAGAAGTTGCAGGCATGCTTGGACTCACTGTGGTGGACAAGATGCCAGATGGTCCTTCTTCAAGTGTTCCAGGTCCAAGTGCTCCAAATTCTTCTCATTTTCCTGTTGAGGATCCTGATTTTGCTATATCAGACATCCCAGTTTCCTCCTATCAAGAATTCTGGGATGATCCAGTGCTTGAAAGCTCCAAAGCTCCTGAATCTTCTGAAAAATCTTTGAAAAGGAAGATATTTGGTGATAAACCTTCTGCAAAAAGGTCTAATCCTCACAAGAAGATCAGAGAATTCTATGATATGCCTCCTCCAAGAAATTTCCAAGAAAGTTGGAGTCCCTCTTCAAAGGATATCATTCTTACAGCTTTCAACTTAGTCAGTAGGCAAAATGAAAGTGTCAGTAAACATTACAGTCAGGAGGAATGGGATAAGTTCAAGAAAAGGACAACTGAAAGGAGAATTCATTTCAAGACATGTGGATCTAAAGAGACTGCTCCTGATAGATATTGGCCCAAGCCAAAGGCATTCTTTGAGAGAATGGAATCTGAACAGAGAAAGAGAGCTGAGGCAGTGGACAGAATTTTTGGGAAGATGAAAGGCAAGGACCAAGCATGAGCTGAGCTGTTCTGGAATCATGCTGTTTTTTCTTTGTTTATATATATATATATTTTTTGTTTGGATAAAACATTGATTCTCTCTTTAAATTATTACTGCCTGGTTATGCTGCTTTTATTCAAGTATACTTTCTGTGCAATTCAACTTAGTGCATAGGGTTATGACATCTTCAAATAGGGGGAGATTGTTAGGTATTGTATCCACAATCACCTGGATTTGAAGGTGTCCCCTAGTGAACTAAATTGAATTGAGTGTGTATTTGATGATTTCTCTTTAGATGTGTTGTGACAGGTCATAATGCTAAGTGCACACCAAAGTCAGGTTGCAATGGATCACCAAACACAGTTCTAGACAATGTAATCCCTCATTGTGTAGAACAAAGTGTTGGTCCATGTGTAATCTCTCTTTTGGGGTGCACTTCATATTCTCATAACTGAAGGCTTTCAAGTTTGAGGAATGGAGCAGGTTTTCAGAAGAAAAGGAATTTTTGCTAAGTCAATTCGTCGAGATGTCACGTGAAGTCCCGATGACTCCCGACGAATCCTGACAGAAGCCAATTTTCCAGTTTGAAGAAGAAAGTTCTGCTGCCAAGTCCATTCGTCGGATGTTCTCGTGAACTCCCGACGAATGTCGACGAATCCTGACAGAAGCCAATTTTCCAGTTTGAAGAAGAAAGTTCTGCAGCCAAGTCCATTCGTCGGATGTTCTCGTGAACTCCCGACGAATGTCGACGAATGCTGACAGAAGTCAAAAAGGCAGCTTTGTGAAGGAATTTGTGCGGCTAAGTCAATTCGTCGAAAGTTCTCGAGAACTCCCGACGAATTCCGACGAATGAAAACAAAGATGGTTTTCAAGCCTTTGATCAGTCTTTTTAATGGCTAAGTCAATTCGTCGAGTATTCACGTGAAGTCTCGACGAACGACGGACAGACGGATTTCAAAAATATGTTTCGTTTTTGAAAATTAGGGTTGGCCGCCATGTGCAGCACACGTGTCGATCATTCCTTGTCTGTCGCCCTAGTCGTTGGACTTCTTCTTATAAATAATCTTTTATTCTAGGGCAAAACACGATTTTATTATTCAACCCGATAGAAAGAGAAGAACCCAGCCGTCTTCCTCCTTGCTCGCTGAGAAAGTTTTTCTGAGATCTAACTTCTGCGCCCTCAAGACTCGTTCTTCAGTGCTGTTCGAGATTTCTCAGATAAGAAGGCTTTTGATTTATTTGCTACTCCATATTTTTGAAGATCTTTTCAAGAAAATCAAAAGGCCTATTCAGATCAGGTTTGTCGAGTTTCCTTTCTTCCAAATCTTTGAAGATCCAAGCTTTCGTTCTCAAGGAAGAAGAAGACTCAGTTTTTCCAAAATCTGAAGTTAATCTCTGTCGAGATTTAATAGAAGTATTTTATTTCAAACTCTATTTGATTCCTGTAGGAGATTTTTCTCCGAGTTATTTTGTAGGAGTTGTTTACTCCGAGTTGTAGGAGTTGTTCTCCGAGTTTGTAGGAGCCGTTGTCTCCGAGTGTAGGATTTGTTGATAAATCCGAGTTTTGGTGAAGTTGCCGACGCTAGCCCGAAGTGCTAGATAGGCGAAGCGGGAGAGAGGAGTACCCACCTTGGGGAACCTCTATAAATCTTGTGTCTCTGTGCTGTGATTTTTCTTTTTGTGTGTGCACTTAATTTTTATTCCGCAATCGCAGTGGAGATCACCTATTCACCCCCCCTTTAGGTGATTTAGGTAGACAACGACTTCTTTCAATTATAGAATATTATGGAATAGTGTAGAGATTTCTAGAATATTCTAGAAGGGAGTGGAATATTCTAAAATATTCTAGAAGAGTGGAACTTTCTAGATAATTCTAGATGTGTGTAGAGGTATTTAGAATGGTATGAAGTATTGTAGAAGTTGGGAGTAATCTAGAGTACTCTTGAATATTGTAGAATAGTGCGGAAGCTTGTACATAACTATGAGAGAAGTGACGAATAGTTTAGTATAGTCTAAAATAGAGAGTTTCTAGAGTCTTCCCTTGGTTGGAGGGAAATTCCTTGGAGTCTATAAAAAAGGGATGTGTGTTCATTTGAGAGAGTTTTGAAAGTAATCTTGGAATCAATCCAAGCAATATATGTAAGTCACCAAAGAGTCAAGAGTTGTAAAGTTTCAAAGTTGTGAATAGAAGTTTGAGTATTATTGAGTGTTCTCCCTTTTCCACCATGTATTTGTGTGTGTGTGTGTGTGTGTGTGCATATAATTCTACTGCTAGAGAAGAATTGAATGCTGACTTAGTTATTGCGAAGGTCGCAAAAAGGATCTAAGGCCGCACGGATCAAGGTTTAAGCGCAAGTTAAGCGTTGTGTCTGTGACATTTGTTATCAGAGTCATGTTCGATCAAGCTGGGTGAAGTTATCAAGGTTACACAAGAGACACATCAATCAACATGGCATATGAGGGAAGAGTTTTGTTAGAGTTCAAGGGGTCATACGATAACATCACAGATTTGCATGGGCAATATGGAGTTTGCCATGAAGACAGTCCAAGCGCGGAGCAAGGACACATCTAAGTGCATGATGGAGCCAAAATCCAAGGAGGTGGAGGTCCAAAGAGAGATGCAGGATGTTCTTGATGTTGGGGCCTTGAAAAGGAAGGAACCCCTACCAGACATGTTGAAATCAAGAAACCGAAAGAAAGGGGAAAGCGATGGATGGATCACATCACTCCACCAATGTAAGATCATCAACCCCAAGTGGTTTGAGGGTCTCCGAACAACAGAAGAAGTTGATGATTTCGTGAAGAACTTGGAGCAGCACTTTCTTGCAAACATGATCACCGATGAGGAAACACGGATAGAAATCGCTCGATTCCACTTGATAAGAGAAACTTCACGTTGGTGACTTGATATGCGACAGAGAGGTATAATCAAAACTTGGGAGGATTTCAAGAGAGAACTTAAGACATCAATTTGATCATAAGTTCTCGAATGAGAAGACGATGGTGATACCAACACGTCGTTGCTTCAAATGCAAGGAGAGTCATAGATCGATGGATTGCCCAATGTGGATTCCCAGTAAGTGGGCATGCATTTTTTGCAAAGAAGACCATGATTTGGAAAGTTGTCCAATCAGGCATGGGTTCAGGGCTCTCCCAAAAGAACCCTGCATCAAGCTTAAGCAAGATGTTGCGTTGAGTTGCCACGGGGGCAACACTTCCGCGGTGGAAGAAGTGGTATTATGTGATGTGGAGCAGGATATAGATGAATACTCTGAGTGTCGAGAGGGTGAAGTTCACAAGGGAGAACAAATCATGGGGATCAAGCTACAACTAGTTGAGGACACAGAGTCCAAATGCCAAAGGGGAGATGATGGCATAGAGGATCTAGTCGAGGAGTTCAAAGGTGAGCAATCAGTCGAAGATAAGTCAAGTGTCGTGGAGGCAATGCTCACACAAATGCACCATGTGAAGAGATCGATTTGGAGAAAGCAGAGGACACGAAGTTCGATATCCAAGAGAGCGAAGGTCATATTGAGGATTGGCATGAGGGTAAGACAAAGGAGAACACCGAGTCCACACCATGTGAATTTGTGATCTTTGAAGATGCAGAGAAGTTACTACTCGACGCTGAGTCGGTGACACTACTTGATGGAGTTGAAGACCACCAAGGAGTGATGAATTATTGGAGGCAAGATCTTCTCGTTGACAGAGGTGCAAAGGTTCCAACAATGTTGCTATCTGTTGTGATGAGGGTGTCACAAGATTGGGTGTGGGAGAATGTCACGGGCTGCTAGTTCAGGGCGCAACCGTGACCATGGTTTCATGCGCGGATGACGCAATATGCTGCATGTTGAGGTGATAAGGCGTCAAAGAGGTTGAAGACTTGGGTGTGGGAGCCCTTGGCACAAGTATGAGTCCATACTCAAGATGATCATGCACAAAGGGGGCATGCCAAGAATAAGGCTTAAGCGTAGCCATGATATCCTATGACGGAAAAGGATGCGGGAGTCTCCAGAACATTGGAGAGAAGTATTGAAGATGAGAGAAAATTTTAGAATGATGTGGAGTCTTCCAGAAGATTCTAGAGTCGTGTAGAAGACTCTAGAATTATGGAATAGTGTAGGGATTTCTAGAATATTCTAGAAGTTGGTAAAATATTTTAGAATATTCTAGAAGAGTGTGGAACCTTCTAGATGTATGTAGAGGTATTTAGAATGGTATGAAATTTTGTAGAAGCTAGAAGTACTCTAGAATAGTCTAGAGTACTCTTAAATATTGTAGAATAGTGTGGAGGCTTATACATAGCTATGAGAGAAGTGAAGAATAGTTTAGAATAGTCTAGAGTAGAAAGCTTCTAGAGTCTTTCCTTGGTTGGAGGGAAACCCATTGGAGTCGATAAAAAGGGGATGAGTGTTCATTTGAGAGAGGCAGTCTTGAAAGCAATTTTGGAATCAATCCAAGCAATGTATGTAAGCCACTAAAGAGTTAAGAGTTGTAAAGCTTCGAAGTTGTGAATAGAAGTTTGAGTATTATTTAGTGTTCTCCCATTTCCACCATGTATTTGTGTGTGTGCGCGCATATAATTCCGCTGCTAGAGAAGAGTTGAAGGTTGACTTAGTTATTGCGAAGGGCACAAAAAGGAGCTAAGGCCACACAGATCAAGGTTTAAGCGCGAGTCCAGCGATGGGTCCGTGACAATGTGCCCTTTAATGTACGCAATTTTTTGTTCATGTTTCGTTCGCTTTAACTATCGTACGCATGTTTGATTACTAGAAATTGAAGGCTCTAACCATGGAAATGAAATCATCTTTGTTGGTGTTAAGCACCTGCATTCGGCGAGTACAGTGCAGTGAGAGGGGTTGACCGTTGACCAAGAAACAACTGTATGAAGTCGCTATGCAACTCACTCACCTTACTGGTAGCTCGTGTAGGTCTGTCGACTTTCTTAGGTCTCCTGCGCAGCTCGCCAGTGACTTCCCTCGGCTTCTAGAGCAGCTTGCAAGGTATTTATTAGCTTGAACGGCCTCGCCGACGACTCAATCGGGTTTGTAGGTGGGAGGAATCCACCCACTGAGCCCCCCACCCCCACTAGGTGGGAGGCATGTAAATACAACCTAGTGATACTTGGATTAGGCAATGCTCACAAGTGAACTCAATTATTGCTAGCCTGCTTTTTTCCCAAACCCAGCTCGGCTTTGATTTAGGAGGGAGAGTTCTTATACACTCGTGAGTGTGCGGAGAGACCTCCACGCTGCAATTCGTGGACTATATTGGTAAGCAATTCAGAGTCTATCTTTCTCGTTCATCTCGTGACTGTGTTTGCTCGTCCTTGGTCAGTAACCTTCGTCCATCTTTCAATCCAAATTTTATGAGCCGGATTCTCGATTTCAACATTTTGTTGTGGTGAGCGTGGACCTTGATAAGAGAAGGAAAAACCTCGGAAGAAGCACGGACACCTCGCAAGCATCGGACGACTCCGTCACACGAAGAGACTTTGTGGATTTCCGCCTAAATATGGTTTATGATGTTCTCTCTGACGATGTCAATTTTTCTGCCAGTTTAAATTTCTAATCCAGCAGATCTAACGGATCTAAACAGAGATTCCGAAGAAAATTTGAATTGTATTCAAGATTTGGCATTTGGTTCACTGAACTGTTCGGGAGGCGACATTCTAAAAGAGGAGAGACACATTGGGAAATTTTTTAGGGAATTTTAGCCCTTCTTAGGCAGTGAATTTAGAGTCCTAATTCGGTAGGAGTAACCCATGAAGAGGAAGGTAGGGAAGAATCGTAGTCCGTCTGATCAAAGATCCAGCGGCTCACGAAATCCGACCATATTTACTAAAAATAAATAAATAAAAACACCGTATTTTGGATTTCATGAACCGTCTAATCATATGATCAGACGGCCCACGGTTCTTCCCCACCTTCCTCTACGTGGGCTACTCCTACCTAAATTTTTTTGTTGAATTTATGTATGTATAATGATAATGTTTTGTAATTGGGTATCACACCAAAACATAATTAGAAATCATGGACGCCGTGCAGTAAAAAATTCTGAATAATGTAAGCATGTGCTCTATAGTCTAGGGGTGCAAAAAAAGCCCTAAGGGCTCAGATCGGGCTCGGGTCCCCTGTGTCCGGACTTTTTTGTTGTCAGGCCCAGGCTGAGCCCGACCAACAATAAAAGAAGGGTGCATGATTGAGCCCTTTAGACCGGGCCCAATTAGACCCCAAATGCTGACAGCCCAACATTTCTGCTGGGCGGCCCAACAGAAATGCTGGGCGGCCAGCATTTAATGTTGGCAGCCCATGCCAACATTTAATGCTGGTAGCAGCCAGCATTATGCTGGGCGGCCAGCATTAAATTGTTGGCTGCCCAGCGGGCTTTAATACTCAGGCGGGCCTGGGGCCCGGGCCGGGCCTGACATCAGGTCGGATCCTTACCATATATGGGGGATCTGTTGAGCCTTATTGGGCCTTACCAGGCGCAGACCCGGGCCGGGCAACCGGGCCCGTGCCAAATTTGCACCTCTATCTATACTGTATGCAGCTCTTTTGTTCTTGTTTTATTTGCTCTAACCATCGAGACGTGTTTGGTTACGAGCATCAGACTCAACGGAAGTGATAATGGCTTGTTGGCAAGTACCAATTAGAGCTATCAATGTTGAAAAAAATAGTAATCAATGAAATGAAAGCATACGCTGAAGATACCTTTGTTTTTTATTACAACCTACATATTTATAAATAAAATCTATAACTTACTAATGCAACCTCTGGCCATGCTGTGAACATCAATAAATCTGATCTACGAATCATCCGATCAGTCCTCGAGTGTATTTGTCATGATATTGAAGCGTCCTTAGGGGTGACCCGCTCTGATGCAGTTGAGAGGCGTATTGCTAGGTGGAGATCCGGTGTCCTTTCCTTTGTGAGTCATCTGGTCCTTGTCAAGGCTGTCTTGAGCTCAATGTCTATCTTCTACAACTCTACAATGACATCTGGTGAGTTGGACTGGGGTGTGTACATCAACCACTTGGGGGTGTGGGGCTTGGGTATTCTGTCGGTATCATTTGTAAGATCGAGTAGTTGATTCGATCTCTCCTCAGGAGTGGAGTATTCATCTGGTGAGTTGAACTGGGGTGTGTTCATCGACCACATTGGGGGGACTTGGGTATTCGTCGCCTCATCTAACAACATTACTCGTTGCTTGCGAAAGCTGCGGGCACTATTACTCGAAGAAACAATACCATGTTGCGGTGTAAATATCATGTGTAAATATCATTTGGGTGAGGATCTTGCGGGCTATTCTACTCCTCGCCGCTGCTCCAATATTTGTTGTAAGATTCCAAACGACTTCATCTTGTTGTTCCTCATTTGCATTGGGTCGTGGGTGATGACAGATCAATTTGTGTCCTTCATCAGCCATGGGTTTCTACCTCTCCCCATATTGATGATCAATCTTTCAACACTAGCAATATCCTAGAGACAGACCCAATTATGGCCGATTTATCACTCTTCTCAGGAGTGGGATGTGGCCAAGCTTGTTACGGTCGTCGCCCCCAGAATCGGGTTGGGCCCCAGGCAGGACAACAACCTTCCGGGCTATTTCCACAATTTTCAGCCTGGGTACCGTAACAGGGTCGCGGCCCATACACCCCAACCAAATCTCCGCCCCCATTTAATCCGGCGGTAGGTTGTTGAGGCACGCCATAATTGGTCAGGGGAAGAATATGTCTTGGTATATTTGTCATCCCGCTGTCACAACACCACTCACACGACATGCTTGGATGGGGCGGAGCAGAAATTCGGTCCGCGACTCAGACCTAAAACACGGTCCGGACCAATGAAATATAGGAGAAGCCTTTCGTCCGAGTCGCGGACAAACAAAAATTTTGATGGGGCGAGGCCGGGTCAATGAGTGTTTTCTTCACGGGAGATATATAATCAGATTACTCGACTATTTTGTTATGTCCCGATCCGTTTCTCTTGGGTCTGGAATGGAGCTTTCACACCAAGAATTCGATGTTTCTTGTGGAAGTCTTATCTCGATCGACTGCCCACAATGTGGTTAGTCATTTGAAACTCCAGAGCATATTTTTGTATTTTGGGCTAAGGAGTTTTGACATTTCACACTTCCCCTTATTCATCGTGCTCATCCCTCGGAGTCTTGCGTCCACCTTCTTCATGA
Source organism: Dactylorhiza incarnata (assembly GCA_033032865.1). Taxonomy (NCBI): domain Eukaryota; kingdom Viridiplantae; phylum Streptophyta; class Magnoliopsida; order Asparagales; family Orchidaceae; genus Dactylorhiza; species Dactylorhiza incarnata. The sequence continues at coordinate 187,235 of JAWHQI010000461.1, forward strand.
GCTTCGGTCTTGTGGGGACAAACGGGGCTCGCTTGGCAGTTTTTTACATATGGTGATGGGATTCTAGCTCTAGGAACTTTGGAAGTCCTGGAACTTGTTTGTCTTCGAAGGCATCACTCTCTGTGAAGCACAAATGCTAAAAAAAGCCTCACGTATCGGCTCGAACGCGAATCGGAAACATTCGGAAACCCGTTTACGAAACACAGTTTTTAAATTTAAAAAAAAAAACACGGAATCTTGTGCAATGAAATGTCACGCGGACGCGGAGCTGCTTATTAGGTTACTGAAGTTGTTGTTTTTCTTTTCGTGCGTCGAAAGCATCTCTCCTCTCTGCCGAAGACCTTCGACAAAATCTCTTCTCTCCATCGAAAGCCTCTTCTCCGTTGAAGCCCTTCGTGAGCACGTCAAAGCCCTTTTCTCCCCCGAAGCCCTCTCTTCTGCCGAAACACTCTTCTCCGTCGAAGCAGCATTCCTTTAGGTTGATGCCGTCCTCTTTGACTTCATTTCTAGCATCCCTATCTTCATCACTATCTGTCAATAAGGTCTAATCATTTCTCGCATATCCATCTTATGTCCAAGCCCCTTCTAGTTTATGTTTGAGATTTTTTTTCTTTGTTTAGAATTCTCTACAACACAAAAAACTCAATTTTTAATCACACTTCCAAACACAATTTTTTTTGTTAATTAATCCAATTTTCGATTCTCTTCTAATTTATATACTTTACTTAATTCATGTAGAATGCAGAAATCTTCAATCAATTTATGTTGGAGAATTGCTTGGCTTGCGGGAATTTTAGATTCTTTATATATGTTTGTATGTTGGGTCGAGCTTTGGGGTAATATTATTAATCACTTTTTTTTATTAATCAGTTAAGTAGATTTTTTTAGTTTATGTAGAATTCCCTTTTTTGTATATTAATCAGTTAATCTTCAATCAATTTTTTATTAATCTTATAATTTTAGATTATTAATCAATTCTAGAAATTGGACATAAAAAGTTTCTTGAAGTTATAATGGATAATGATAACTCCAATTTTATCTTAGTTTTTATTTAGTTTTTAATTTAATAATCAATCAATATATGTTTAAATTCTTAAAATAATCTCCCTAATTTATTTATTTTTCTTTTTCAGGCAAATATGGCTGCTGATAGCATTTTGGGGCTCACAGTATTAATCAGGAGAAAAAATGTGTATGTTTTGGGAAATTGTCAAGTACACGCCCCCTAGTCACGGGCATGACTAAGGGGCGTGACCTCTGCCACGGGCCGTGTCTGCTGAAAACGCCGGAAACCAAGTCCACGTCAGATTAATATTACACGCCCCCTAGTCACGGGCGTGACAAGGGGGCGTGACCTTTGACACGGGCCGTGACTCTCCTACCGTGCCGGGAACTTTGCCACGTCGGATTATTATTACACGCCCCACAGTCACGGGCGTGACCAAGGGGCGTGACATCTTCTAAACCGCCAAATTAACTCCAGCTCAAGCCGTTACCCGCCGTTTGCAGATCAAGCCAAGACACGCCTAGGTCACGGGCGTGACCTAGGGGCGTACCAACAGATTTATCAAGTTTGGCTTTTTCTCCCGAACGTTCCCGGGTATTCAAGTCACCGTTTCCGCACATTACACGCCCTAGGTCACGGGCGTGACCTAGGTCACGGGCGTGACCTAGGTCACGGGCGTAACCTAGGGGCGTGTCTCCCCAATATTTTCAACTATAAATTGCTGCCATGTCCAGAAGCTTAGGGGGAGAGGATTTTGGAGTCCAATTTCTGTAATTCTGCACTGTTTTATTGTAATTCTCATGTTTAGTTGTTGTTTTTGAACTTCGTTTCAAGTTATAGTTCTCGTTCAAGTATTTTCAATTCAAGTACTTTTCTTTTACCAATCATGCCGCTCTCATTTGTCATATGTATTTTCCTCATCATGATGAGTAGCTAAATTTCAATTAGCATTTGATCATGATGAACTTTGGAATAAAATAAACTTTGCTTTGTTCTTAAAAAAATTAGCAAGCTCTTTATATTATTTCGCTTCGATTTATCTTTGATTCTAGTTGCTTCGAATTCATATGTCGCGAATATGTTTCTCGATCTAAGATCCGTATGCTAGTGATCGAGAGATCTATGCGAACGAGGAGATCACTCAAAGATAAAAAGAGTTTCATGCGCTCCTCGAGAGAGGGTGATATAAATCTTCCGGACTGGAATCAAATCCAGTAGAGGGGTTCACCGCCTAAAGCAAGCTTAGGGGTTTCGATTGGCCGAGGGGTCTTAATCGATCAACCTAAGGTTAGTTGATAGTTCTCTCGAGAGAGGTTCTATCATCCTTTAGGAACCTCCACGGTCGAAGTAAATAATTTAAAAGTTTGCAGTTTAATCTTTTAAGAAGTTTATTTTAGTACAAAAGGATTCTAGATCAAGTGGTAGCTCTCTAATCATCAATTTTCTCTTTAGCCCAAGTCGTCTATTTACTTCACTTTTCAAACCAAAAATTTCCGTTAGATAAAATAACAGCTCTACTTTGTGAGTACAAGTACTCGACAGCCCCGAGTCTAATATGACACTTAATCCTACACTTTAAAACGATATGTATATTTGCCTTATCGGTTTATTGTTGGAATTGCGCTTCAGCAAAACAATAAAGAAAATTTTTCATCAAGTTTTTGGCGCCGTTGCCTGGGAGTATTTTATGTCGATATTTTGAAAACAAAGTTCTGTTAATTTTATCATTTTTATTTTTATTTTATTGCTTAAAATTTTACTTTAATTTTTATAATTAAACTTTCTTGTGAAAGGGCCGTGTTGGGTTCTTATCCCACAAGACCGCCTAGTACCTTGTGAACCCGTCATTGGGTAGTCTTTGGCAAGTCCGGGAAATTTTTAATTATAAATTTTTTATGCTTTTTCTTTTTCTTTTTGGTGTATGACCCGAAGGAATCTGTCAGATCTTCTTGAATTGGATCCGGAAATCGAGCAAACCATTCGGCGACGCTTAAGATTCCAACGACCAAATTCTCAAGATCCGATTGAGGAATCCGTAGGCGACGCTTCTTTTCCGAATACAATTTCTTCTTCTTCTTCTTCTTCTTCTTCTCCCTCCTCTTCTTCTTCTTCTAATATGGGTGATCCAAATCCGGATGCAGCCGCGCAACGGACTATGTCCTATTATGCCCGGCCTAATCTGGAGGATATCACTTCTAGTATTGTTCGACCTGCTATAGCGAACAATAATTTTGAATTGAAGTCGAGCATCATTCAAATGGTACGACAATATGTACAATTTGATGGGCTTGAAGATGAGGATCCCAACGCGCATATTTTTAGTTTTCTAGAAATATGCGATACTTTCAAAATTAACGGGGTATCCGATGACGCGATAAGGCTTCGACTTTTTTCCTTTCACCTTGCGCAATAAGGCTAAGCAGTGTCTCAATCTCTTCCAAGAGGATCTATCACCACATGGGCTCAAATGACGGAACAATTTCTTACGAAATATTTTCTGCCCGCTAAATCAGCCCAATTGCGTAAGGATATCATTTCTTTCTCCCAAGTTGAATCGGAAACGCTTTATGATACTTGGGAGCGGTTTAAGGAATATTTGCGTCGATGCCCCCATCATGCAATCCCCGATTGGTTGCAAATTCAGACATTCTATAATGGCCTAAATCCCCAAACGCGTCAAATGATTGACGCCGCCGCCGGTAGTATCTTGAATAATAAAACACCGGCAGGCGCACAAGAGCTTTTAGAGGGTATGGCCATGAATACGTATCAATGAAGTACACCTCGGTCGCTCCCAAATAAACCGGCCGGGATATATGAAGTTGATACGATTTCAAATTTATCTGTCCATGTTGAGCTTTTAAATAGAAAATAGAAGAGATGATTGCTTCCTCTTCTACACCTACCTGGGGATCCCCCTCCACCATTGTCGAACATATGGATTACATGGGTAATCCGAATCGGCCAACCTTTAATTCGGGTAACACTAATTAGGTAACACATATCACCCGGGTTTTAGGAACCACCCAAATTTCTCTTGGAGTAATCCAGGGAATGCGGCACAACCACAACACAATTCCACCTGGCTTTCCTCCACCACTAGCTCCAAAAGCTCCCTCTATTGAGGAAGTGTTCACCAAATATGCAGCAAGTAACGAGGCAAATATTCGGAATCTTATCGGATCTGTTCGCAATTTGGAGAATCAAATTGGGCAAATTGCAAAGATGCTCTCGATCGACAACATGGAGCACTATCGGGCAATACGGAGCCCAACCCAAAGGAGCAAGCAAAGGCTATCACGTTACGGAATGGGAAGGAGGTACTTACCACTTCAAAATTGGTTGAATCGGAGGTAACAATTTCTCCCTCTCCTCCTCCTCAAATTCTAACGCAAAATAAAATTAAGGAATTTCAACCACCACTTCTCTATCCGTCTAAATTAAAGAAAGATCGAATGGATGAGCATTACGGAAAAATTTTAGACATGCTTAAACAGATTCATATTAATCTACCGTTTTGCGAAGTCATCGCACAAATGTCAAAGTATGCTAAATACCTCAAGAATCTTTTATCTAATAAAAAGAAACTTGAGGATATTTCTACCGTTCAATTGAACGCGGAGTGCTCGGCAGTTTTACTTAATAAATTGCCTAAGAAATTAACCGATCCGGGTAGTTTCTCAATTCCATGTTTATTTGGCGATTTCTTAGTAAAACATGTGCTGGCCGATCTAGGCGCCTATATAAATTTGATGCATTATTCTCTTTTCCAAAAATTGGGTTTAGGAGAGCCTAATCCTACGAGAATGAGCATCAAATTGTCGGATCGATTCATAAAATACCCAATGGGTATTATCGAGGATGTGCTTGTCAAGGTTGATAAATTTATCTTCCCGGTAGATTTTGTTATCCTCGACATAGAAGAGGACACCGAGGTACCCCTCATTCTCGGTCGCCCTTTTTTTGCCACCTCGCGCGCCATAATTGATGTTAGTAACGGTAAACTTCTCCTTAGAGTCGGAGATGAAGAAGTTACCTTTACTATCAATTCTTCTATGAGGAATACGCTCTCAAATGACGACTCTTGTTTTTTCTTGGAGGCTTCACCCGATGAGGACTCCGTTTTATTTTCTGAACACATTTCGCCGTCATCTGTTTATGATGAAGAATTTGAATCTCTCGATCTTATTTCTTATGATTTTGATGACAACATGATCACTCACGCACCTATTTTTGAAATTTTAGAATTAGATAGTGATCGATTAAAAACTTCTTATGAAGAACCTCCCATGCTAGAATTAAAACAATTGTCTGATCATTTAGAATATTTATTTCTAGCGGAGGATTCTAAGCTTCCCGTAATTGTGTCGGCATTTCTGTCCGATGAAGAAAAATTAAACTTATTAAATGTTTTAAAACTTCATCGTCGCGCAATTGCGTGGAAAATTTCGGATTTAAAAGGGATTAATCCCTCCTTTTGTACGCATAAGATTTTATTAGAAGAAAATTCACGTAAATCTATTCAACCTCAACGCCGCCTAAATCCTAATATGAAGGAGGTGGTTAAGGCGAAGGTAATCAAATTATTAGATGCGGGCATCATCTATCCGATTTCGGATAGCTCTTGGGTCAGTCTGGTCCAAGTGGTGCCAAAGAAAAGAGGATTAACGGTAGTGTCAAATGATAAAAATGAATTAATCCCTACTAGAACCGTTACCGAATGACGGTTTTGTATTAATTATCGCAAATTAAATGATGCGACCCGTAAGGATCATTTTCCTTTACCGTTCATCGACCAAATCCTTGAACGATTATCTGGGCACATTTTATTTTTTCTTGACGGTCTCTCGGGTTATTTCCAAATCCCAATTGCGCCCGAAGACCAAGAGAAAACAACCTTCACTTGTCCGTTTGGCACTTTCGCCTATCCTAGGATGTCATTAGGACTATGTAATGCGTCGGCTACATTCCAAAGATGTATGCTAGCAATTTTTGACGAACTAGTGGAGGATATTATGGAAGTTTTTATGGATGATTTCTCCGTTTTCGGAGATTCATTTGATTTATGCTTGACTAACCTTTCCCGCGTTCTCCAAAGATGTGAGGACACAAACTTAGTGTTAAATTGGGAGAAGTGTCATTTTATGGTACGAGAAGGTTTGGTTTTAGGCCATAAAATATCTAGTAAGGGTATAGAGTTGGATAAAGCTAAAATTGAAACAATAGAAAAATTGCACTCCCTTCAAATGTTAAGGCCGTACGTAGTTTTCTTGGGCATGCCGGTTTCTATCGCCGGTTTATAAAAGATTTTTCTAAAATAACCAAGCCTCTCACTCACTTATTAGAAAAAGATGTGTCATTTATTTTTGATGAAAATTGTTTGCGTTCTTTTTCTATTATTAAAGAAAAAATAATAAACGCGCCGATTATGATAGCTCACAATTGGGATCTTCCTTTTGAGATCATGTGCGACGCTAGTAGGTTTGTCGTTGGTGCAGTCTTAGGACAACGCATAAATAAAAAATTTCATCATATATATTATGCGAGCAAGACACTTACCGACGCACAAGAAAATTACACAACAACCGAGAAAGAGCTCTTAGCCGTGATTTTTGCTTTTGATAAATTTCGTTCATATCTTACTTTATCTAAAGTAATTGTTTTTACTGATCACTCGGCTTTACGTTATTTGCTAACAAAAACTGATGCCAAACCAATGTTGATTAGGTGAATCTTACTCCTACAAGAATTTGATTTGGAGATCCGGGACAAAAGGGAAGCGGAAAATTTGGCTGTGGATCATCTTTCTCGGTTAGAGAATCCCAATTCGGAGGAGCTCATAGAGGAGGAAATTAATAATACTTATCCCGAGGAACGCCTCCTCGTTATTCATAAGGTAATAGATCTCCCCACCCCTTGGTTAGCCGATTTCGCAAACTACCTTGTTGCGAGATTTCTCCCAAAAGATTTTTCTTATCAAGAAAAGAAGAAATTCTTTTCCGATTTGAAAAATTATTTTTGGGAGGATCCGTTCCTTTTTCGAGTTTGTGCGAACCAAGTGGTGCGGAGGTGTGTATCTCACGAGGAGGGCGCTCAAATTCTAAAGCATTGCAACGAGGGACCCGTCGGTGGACATTATAAAGCAAATCGGACGGCGCGGAAGGTACTTGAAGCGGGCTTCTATTGTCCGAGCATCTTCAAAGACGCTCACGCACATGTAAGTCGTTGTGAACAATGCCAACGCTCAGGTAATATCTCTCGCCTTGATGAAATGCCTTTAAAATCTATTTTAGAAATTGAGGTTTTTGATTTATGGGGGATCGACTTTGTCGGCCCGCTACCAGTTTCTTTTGGAAATCGATATATATTGGTAGCTGTCGATTACGTGTCTAGGTGGGCGGAGGCGCAAGCCCTTTCCACCAATGATGCCCGAGTCGTGACCAAATTTCTCAAAAAACTCTTTTCACGATTTGGAGCACCACGGGCGATAATTAGCGATAGGGGAACTCATTTTTGTAACGCCCAATTCACTAAAGTTTTATCTAAATATGGTGTTACGCATAGGATGACCACCCCTTACCACCCTCAAACAAGTGTCCAAGTAGAAGTGATTAACCGTGAATTAAAACGAATTTTAGAAAAAATGGTTTCCACCAATAGGAAGGATTGGTCGCTTAAACTCGATGATGCTTTATGGGCCTATCGGACCGCGTACAAGACCGCCATCGGTTGTACGCCGTATCGATTGGTCTATGGGAAAGCATGTCATTTGCCGGCCGAGCTTGAGCATCGGGCCTTTTGGGCGCTTAAATTTCTTAATCTAGATAACAATATTTCTTCCGAGCTCCGCACATTCCAACTTAACGAGCTCGATGAGTGACACTCCTTTGCCTACGAAAGTAATAAATTATACAAGGAGCGCACTAAATTTTATCATGATAAGAAACCTAGGCATCCTAAAGTTTTTCGACCGGGAGACCAAGTTCTCCTCTATAACTCGCGTTTACGTCTTTTTCCGGGAAAACTTAAGTCCCGTTGGTCCGGCCTCTTTATCGTCAAGGAGGTTTGGCCCTACGGGACCGTTTCAATAATGCATCCCGAAAAAGGTGAATTTAAAGTGAATGGGCACCGGTTGAAATTATTTTTCTCTGGCGATAATCTTCATGAGCACCGGGAGGAGATTCTCCTTCCAAACACCTAAACCGGCATGCCACCATGGTCGAGCTCAACGACCGTAACCAAAGCACTCTTGGGAGGCAACCCATGTTTTTATTATTTTTTTCTTTCGTTTAAAATTATTTTTTCTAAAATTTCTTTTATTTAAGAATTTTTATTTTTATTTATTTTAAAGAAAAACATATAAAATGAAAATATATATATATATATGTTATTATTTTTATTATTCTATTTTGAGGTTTTTGCAGGTTTGGAGGAGATTTGCGAGATAAAGATCGCTCGCACATACACTTGAAACTCCGCTCTCAAAGTCAGTATTTTATTATTATTATTTTTCTTTTTATTTTACTGTCTTGTTCTTGTTTCCATTTTTTTTGTTTTCTTTTAAAAAAAATAAAAAATTTATAAAACAACAACAACAAAAAAATAACTCGGGAAAAAAAACCATTTACACACCCCAAGTGCACGGGGATGACCTTCGGGTCACGGGCGTGCCTAACTAGCGTGTACTGTCTGGCGTCGGTTTCGGCTGATGGGCCCTTTTTGTGAATGAGGCGGGTCCGTCTCCCGCCTCTGTCACGGGCGTGACAATTCCCCTGTCACGGGCGTGACCGGGACGGACCTCCTCCGTCTCGGTTCGGCTGCATTTTTTCTGAGCCACGCCCGTGACTTGCGGTTACACGCCCAAAAACACGGGCGTGACTTATTGGCTGGCCCCATTCCGCAAGACAGGATGACCTCGGATTCCATCCAGTTACACGCCCCAAAGTCAAGGGCGTGTCCCTTTTTTTTTATTATCCCGTCAGTCCCCTTTCACGAAAGCGCATTTTTGTTTTTATTATTACACGCCCCCAAGTCACGGGCGTGACAAGGGGGCGTGACTCCTGTTTTTTGTTCCTATTTAAAGGTTTCTTCTTCTCTTTTCTTCCACACCTCCCCTTCTTTCTCTTCTCTATTTTCTTTTCCCCTTGAGTCAAATTTCTCACAATGCCTCGCCATCACTCTCGTTCCACCGCTTCCTCATATGAGCACCCCGCGGATCCTGTCGCGGCGGAGACTATGCTTATTTTTGATAACCCCACCCAACAAGAACGAAGCAACCGTTTGGGCGCCAAAACCTTTGGCGTCTTCCGTATTTTGGACTGGGGCATCCTTGCAGCCTTCGGAGCTGCGGATTTGGTGAGAAACTTTCTATCCACCCCCGGATGGACTGCCCTTTTCTCCATCTCTGAGGCCGCTTACTTCGAACTCACTATTGAGTTCTTAGCCTCTTTTGAGTTCTGGTGGGTTGGGAATGATGACGTCATCGCCTTTCGATTGGGCGATGCTTCGCATCAACTTTCAATCCGTCAACTCAATATTCTTATGGGTTTTTGCGACGAGACATTTTCTCTTTCTCCCGCCTACGCCGATCTTTGTGCTGACTTCCCCGCCGACTTCAATCTTCTCCAATTTTGGTTGGAAATCAGCGACGATATCTCCCCTTACACTCCCAAACGATCCAAGGTAGCCACCTCATCTCTCCCGCCTTTCGTATTCTCCACAACCTCCTTACCTTCACTCTCACCGGCCGACGACAACCATGGTGTGGTTACCAAGCGGGACTTACTATGTCAATATAGTATGTACCATCGGGTACCACTTAACCTCAGCCAGTTGCTCGCTATCTTCTTTCGACATCAGGCCGAAAATGCGAGGTTGGGAGTTGTCCACGACGGGCACTTCATCACCTATCTCGCCAAGCAGCTGGGGATCTGGGATTCTCTTCCGTGGATGCGCTCTGTTCAGACGCCAATTTCTATCCAGTTTCAGAATCTCCAAGCCCTAGGCTTAGCGCAACGACGCGATGGTGAGTTCGAGGTTGTGCCACCGGCGGTTGGCGGTGGAGATTTTGATCTCGATACTGATCTACATGGTGCTTCTTCTTCTCCACCACCACCGCCGCCGCAATCTTCCCCGACGTCTGGTCCTTCGACTTATTGGGATCGTCAGTCGGGTCTCTTCGTACTCAGCTAGAGCAGATGGAGACCCGTTTTGATGCTCGGTTTGCACATTTTGATAGTCGATTTACCGCACTTGAGCAGCGTCAGGATTCTTGGATGGATCGCATTTTGAGGGAGTTTGGAGTTTTGCGGACTCACTATCCACTGCGCAGGGATGATAGTGATGAGGATTAGGTCTCTTTTGTTTTATCTTTTGTATCTGTATCTGTCTTTATATTTTTCCTGCTTTCATGTCTTTTTATTTTTATTGTTGTCATGTTTCTTTATCTTTTTATAAAAAAACTATATAAAACTGGTGTGTTTTGCTTCATCAGGACTACTTGGTGCGGTTTTGGCCTCCACTCATGGAAGTTTCTTCTCTCTTTACTTACTTGTTTTTCCTAGATTTACAACAATGGGGACACTGTTGCCTTTTAAGTATGAGGGTAGGGTATTTTGTTATTCACACCAAGTTTACTGCTGAGTAACACCCGAATTTTTTTTTAAAGAAAATATTAAAAAAAAATTATAGTTTTTATTTTATTTTGGGAATCAATATCTCTATATTTACTCATATGCAAAATCCTTAGTAGATTTGCTTTTGCATAGTGTTGTAGGGAATTTTTTATACTTCATTCGATTTTGAATTTTGGAGTAAAATTGTTGACTCATGTAGTGTTCCTAGTTAAGCGCACGCGTTTGTAGGATCTCATGTCGAATTAACTATTCAGCATACAATTAGATTTATGTTTTTCTAAATGCGTGAAAATAATTTTTGTTTTACTTTTACCTTGAATCTGGTAGAATCCAAAAATAATTTATGTGAGTATATAGAAGCTTACTAGAGAATTATTACGCAATTTGAACGGAAGGGTATTCTTTCTCGATGTCTAGAACTTGCCTTCTAGCGACTCTCAAAACATTTGCATAAGTTAAATTCATTCGTATGAATATGATATAGGCATTTCATTGGCCCGTTTGAGCTTTTGCACCCGCACCTAACATTTTAGCCTTGTTAAGCCACTTTGAGCCTTTTACATTACTTTTTGTTTCAGTTCCACCAAGCTCTTCACCAAGGCCCAAAAAGCAACCTAATCACACACCTAAGTCTGTGCTCGAAAATAGTTATTTGAAAAGATTTTGTGAGTATTTGTTGTCTTTTATTATTGTGGTGGACTTTCTCTTGTCTTTATGAAAAAAAATTGAAAATGATGATAAAAAAATATAATCAAATGAAAAAAGAAAAAAAAGGAAAAAAAGAGAGAGAGAGATTAGGAATTGGCTATGCTCTTACAATGCCATGACTGCGTAGATTATTTTGTGCGAGCTCACTTTAGGTTTGGAGTGTGACTAGCCGTCATGTCTATCTTTGTCTTTCCTCACCAAATAAAACCTAAGCCCACGTTTCAACCTAATTAAGTCCTATTGATTCATGCTTATGAGTTAAACTAGTGTCGTGGCAAGAGTGTGAAAGGGCAAGCCTATGACCATCGTCATTGATGGATTTCTTAGGAGGCTATCCCGAAATTTGATTTTGCGTAATATTGATCTTAGTAAGTGATAGGGACTCGTACAATGGGCTATTATTTATAAGCCACAATGGCAGCAAACATTTCCAAAAACGCTTCCCCCACCAGTTTGGCAGGAAATCCAGAGAAATAAAACCAAAGTTGCCATCCGGAGCCACGCCGAGAATGGCAACGGGACCACCTCCCGTCTTCAAGACGACCCGCGCAATCGCGTCCCCTCACGGGGCGCGGCCGAGCCGCACGCCCGCAAGGGGTGCGGCCGAACCGGGGGTGCGGCCTGGCCGCACCCCCCTTGGGGTGCGGCCTTACCGCGCCCCCCTCGGGGTGCGGTCTGGCCGCACCCCCTTGGGGTGGGGTGCGGCCTTGCCGCACCCCCCTTGGGTGCGGCCTTGCCGCGTCTCCCGGGAGCGCGTCCCGTCCGCTTCCCTCTTTGCGGGGGAGGGCGACCGTTCCACCCCCTCCTTCCCCTTTCCCGACAGGGGGACTCACGGGTTGCCTTTTCGGGCGCGCTCCTCGTCAGGAATGACGGACCCCGATTCCTTCTCGGATCGCGACCGCTCGACTCTCCGTTCGCTCAGAACGCTCACGCGCTCGTTGCGCGCTCAGAACGCTTCTGAGCGCGCCCTTCCCACTTTCTGTCTTTCTGACTTCTCAAATTTTGTCTTTTCGGCAGTCTCACTTTTTATCTTTCCAGTTTCTCAGATTTCAGGAACAGCTTGTCGCCTTTTTCGCCTCTAGCAAAACTGCCCGAACTGCCCGGACCGCCCGAAGGGCGAGGCGGCCATTTACGAAAAATGGCGATTCGTGTGCTCCGAACCAGAAGATATGATTCGTCCGCCAAACATTTATGGAAACAGCAAACGGCGAGATTACCGGACTACCCCCGTCCAAAGCTATAAAACGGGGCCTGGGGCTTCATTTGAAGGGACCTTGACTTCTGGACCTGGGAGAGCTCCTTGCAGACTTTTGCGGAATTCTCCTTCGGTGCTTGAAGATTTCCTTTCCGGACTTGAAGATTTCCTTCATCCCGAAAGGCGACACAGCTTCTCACTTTTGTTCCCCGGAGCAGCTCACTTTTGTTCCCCGGAGCAGCTCACTTTTGTTCCCCGGAGCAGCTCACTTTTGTTCTCCACCTTTCTCAGAAGGAGAAAAGGACTTAGTTTTTCTGAGAGGCGGCCTGTCGCCTTCGGATCTCTCTCTCTCTCTCTCTCTCTCTCTCTCTCTCTCTCTCTACTACTGTACGAGCAGCGGCCTGTCGCGCTCGAGTTCTAAGTCTCACTTTGTAACCCCCCCTGAAGATAGTGGAATTTGGTCGGCACAGCTCCGACCACATGGTTTTTTACCCTTTCCGGGTTTTCCACGCTACGGTTCGCTCTAAAGCTAAGGCGGTCCAAGTCGACCGGTCTACCAAGAGCACCTAAGCGACCCACAACAGTTTGGCGCCGTCTGTGGGAATGGATTCCCAATCACCAAGCAAGGAACTCCCGAACGCAGCGCTCGCCGCGCCCAAATTCACGGAACCAACAAGAGTGGAAGCCACTCTCGAGCTATCCGACGCATGGAGTTCCTCAATCCCTGAAGACCCGGCGAAGAAAAAAGCGCCCCTCATGACATCGACCCAGCCACGACGGAGTGGGTCAACTGGCAAGCCAACACCACTCACAACAAGACAAGGCCTGAACGGTATCCCACTCCAGCAAAGGCGATCCCCCCTGTAAAAGTCAATTTTAGCATACCCAGTCCCGTCATGGCTGAAGCTCCCGCACTTGAAAGAGTTCCACGGAACAGAGGACCCGTACGTACACGTTAATCACTTCTTGATAGTACGGGCATTCGGACTTCCTGACCAGATCAGCTGCAAAATCTTCATCGAGACGCTTCGCGGAGACGCCTTACGCTGGCATCAATCCCTGCCGAATGGAGCGATTCACAACTTCACCGAGTTTTCTCAGCTGTTCGTTGAATGGCACGAAGCGCGCACACCAAGGGTCCAAGGACGAGAGCGGGAAAAGCCCAGTGCGCACGAACCACCCCGCCTAAGGGAGGCGGAACGGAGCACGCAGCAACAGAAGACCCGCGCAAATTTCCACCAGGAACGTCCCTACGCATGGATGGATTTCGCCCTAGACGCAAGCATAGGCAGTCCACCCTGTGAGCTAAGGAGAGCGTTGGTGACTCACCGTATCTCCTTCAACATCTTATTCCTGACTGCCGTAATACGGCTCAAACTCCTAAGCGGGAATCTCAAGCTCAGGGCCAGCGACGCAGAGTTCCCGGACGGAACTACGGTACCCACCGTAGGAACCATCACCCTCCCCGTCCAAGTAGGGACGCACACGGAACCAGTTCAATACGACATTCAGTTCGTCGTTGCCGAGGCAGACTCCCCCTACGACGCAAATTCGGGAGCCTCTTACTGGACGCTTTGGACCACGACGTTTCCATGTCCGGGCGCATGGCCAACAAAGGGAATATCCTCAGGAATGCGATTCACGGTTTCGACACGCCCGACTCCATGCTCCCTTGGATCAACAACGACCCGTCGCCAAGGTCGAGTTCCGGGAAGCAAGACGCACAAGGGAACCACGCAACTCCCGCATTAGCGGAAAAAGCTAATCTTCCAACACCAGTAAGCCCACTACGATTCGGGCATACGAGTCGCAAAAGAAAAGGACGGCAACAGCGGTTCGAGAAGGCTGAGCCATCCTCCCACAATCAAGCAGATCGCTCCCAGGGGGTAGCAAAGCAAGGCTCCCAGGTCTACACTCCGTTAAACGCCCCCCGCGAACATATACTGTCCGTCATCTACAACAACGGGGTCATCAAATGGCCCAGGCCGCTCTCCCAGCACGGGGGAGACCAGACCCAGTTTTGCAATTTCCACAAAGGCCGTGGGCACCGAACGGAGCGTTGCACCAAGCTGAAAGAAGAAATTGAACGCCTCATCCAGTTAGGACACCTCGAGGCTTTCCGTGGAGAAGCGCCAAAGGACGCCACCAAGGGCCGGCCCCCGGACCGCTGCCGTCCGCCACGCTGAACAACCCAAAGGGGACCGAGCCAGCGCAGCGCCACATAGGGCGCAATGTTATCTTCCCTCTTTCGACAAACTTGTATCAGGCAACCTATTGGCTTCAAAGCTGCAAGGTTGCACTTGCTCATATTCTAATTATGCTTTTCTCATTCTAAACCAATCTGCTACAGGTGCCACTTTGGGTGTAAGACCCCATTTTTTTTTTGCAAAAACCACCGGGTCTTAGGCCCAGAACCGTCGTTTTGCGGTGACACCCTCACTCGGGAAGGTCACCACTACAAAACGCCGATCCTGCCGGCCAATTCGATCACAATGAAAAGTAAAGCTTAAATGACTAAAAAGGTCAAGTCCACATCACATTTAAATAAACCATCATAGAAATGTCCACAAACATAACTGAAACAAAAGAGATAACAAGGGCTCCTTCCCGATACATAAAAGCCTCACTACATAAGTTCACTCGCGGAAGCAAATTAACTATAACTAACACTCACGGATCCTGTCATCGATGCTCCTGTGCTAGACTGCCCTGCCTCCACCTGAATCGGCCTCTGGTGCTGCCCCGTCGCCGCGGTCTCCTAAAATGATAAGGTCCACCGGCCGTTAGTCAAAAAGACTAAGCCAATCCCCCACCCCTCTCCCAGTGACTCCTAGGCACCGAGCGGGAGGACGAAGCGGAGGTAAACAAAGGGGGTAAGCAAATGCAGGTGACAGGGAAACTAGTTATGGAAAGATCCACCACTACACAAGTGTGTATATATAATAAATGAAGCTGTAAATAAAAGCATGGTAAAAGTACATAAAGAGCAGTAAGCAGTATGTATAATGACAAGTAAGGTATAATAAAAATAACCATTGATTTATAGGAATGCCCATACAAACCTATAGACCAAGGGGTCGTTTAGCAGGGCCTACCGTATAAGAAGTCCCATAACCGACTTATACGTTAGGGGTAGGTTGAAATGCAATGTTTTATGCTATGACATGCAAGGTATGCTGTTATGTTATGTTCATACAAGTGCAACTCACTCACTACGACTCTATGCGCATAGACCTTTAGTTCCCCCTTTTTGGAGCGTGCAAGACTCCCAGGATACTCCCGTAGTGGCAAACGGAAGCGGTGGGTTGGGCCTCGCCCACCTCTAGGTTAGTACATGCACTACCTAACCTAGACCTATCGTACGCCTCAACGCAAACCCGCGGAGCGCCTGCGCACTCTTACTGACTGGACCGCCAGACTTTTATGGCTAAGTGTAAATACCACACTTGCCGAGCCCAAGTATCAACGTCGGTGCAACGATCGCCAACACAAAGGACCCACCACCTTATGCACATGCAACATGTTTTCCAACAATCTCCGAGCCACAAGCTCCCCGGGCTAACCCGCCCGTCACCAACAAACAACTCAGAATCACAAGCTCACCGGACTAAACTGACTAGACTCCCATACCATGGGGTGTGGGTGAGTGTGCTATTAGCTAACCTTGTACAATGACTTACTCCTATACATTAAGGTTAGTCTTGGACTTCCCGAGGGTTACCCTGTAAGGGGCTCACTACGGTGATAAGAGTTATACTGGGAAGACTCCCCAAGACACCTGATGTTACAAGTTACTACCCACAAGAGCCCTCATAGAACTTCACCTGGATTAGTCCTAAGGGCTTAGGACACTAAAGGGAAAAGACGATCTTTCGTCAATCCCCCTAACGACCCTACCCTCGACCCACCAAGCACACTTTCCTCACATACACTTCCTTGGGAGGACTCACTACTAACTAAACAGCCCATGAACACCACCTGCACACCATCTCCACCTAGTATGCCACTAAATTCCTAAGTTTCACCGTTTTACTATACGCAGTCCAAACCGACTACATGAAGCTTACAACTAGAGGTACTCCAAATATTCATCCAACTGACCCATGCTATTTATTTGAGGTCTAGCATGATATTTTAAGACAAATTCCAGAGAATCATATTTTTCTCAATAATATCAGTATTTAAAACAATTTTTCCAAAATGCAACTTCCTAAGGTTTGAACTACAAGTGTACTTTCTTGACTTCCAATGCCTACCAAAATTTTGACATACATCAAGGGTACCAAGTAATCAGTAAATATGAAATTTTAGAAAATTGCAGCAAGATTTACTATTTTTAAAAATTCCAAAACCCATTTATTTCCAATCATCTCCAAAGGGGG
The DNA here is from genome assembly GCA_033032865.1 of Dactylorhiza incarnata. Classification (NCBI taxonomy): domain Eukaryota; kingdom Viridiplantae; phylum Streptophyta; class Magnoliopsida; order Asparagales; family Orchidaceae; genus Dactylorhiza; species Dactylorhiza incarnata. Next base: position 204,161 of record JAWHQI010000461.1, read on the forward strand.
TACCCTCATATGAACTCCAAACCTTATGCAAATTTATACAGAGGTGATTCATACTAAAATATTCAGCCCTACAAAATTTGACCATATTCCATAGAGGTTACATTTGTAATTTCCACAAGGGATATATTTACAATTAATTCCAAATTGAACAAGAGGTACCAAAAATATTAATCCATAAATTATGAGAAAAATACTGTGGGTTCCTAATGGTATTAAATGTAATCCAGCAAAGTTTCATGCAATTATAGAAAACTAACACCCTAAAATTGATCATCCCAAAATTTGTCAACAATATGAATAATTACAATTTGGACCTCCAAATGTTTTCCAATGGTTCTAATAGAATCTCCAGGGATTAATAACATCAAAACTAAGTTGGTGACAGAAGATGGTTAATCACTAAGTAGTAATTCTTCCTAAATCCCAAAAACCTAAATATTTACAAATCTACCCAAGGATTTATTCCCTAGGGTTGGCAACTCCAAACCCCACCAATTTCTCACAGTAGTACTCTCTGGTCACCATGACCACTACCCCAAAATTTCAAGTCAAACCAATAAGGTTTGACCCCTCTTCCTTCATTGGCCTCTAACTGCACCCCTTTAGGGTTTAACCTAGGGTTATGGTCAATACTTCCCCAAATCCACCCAAACTTCTTGTGAGGGTGTTATAACACTCAAAGAACTCAGAGGAGGCTGTTACACTTCTCTCCAAGGGCAAACACCCCTATGTCCTTCACAAAGCCCTAAAGGGCACCCTAGGGTTAACCACTAGGGTTTAAGGGCATACCAAGCCCAACTCTTCCAAGAATGGCTCCTTGGGGTGTCCCATACACCCCAAGTCAGTGACCAAAGCCACTCCTTCAATCAGTGGGAGGAAGCCCCTCCACTCTCCAAAATTAGCCTAAGTCCACTTTTACCCTAAATTGACCCTTAGGCAAACAACTGTCCAAGGAGAATTCCCTACCTTGTCCAAGTCCAATCTACCCAACACTTTGGCCAGAGGTCAGTGAATGGTCACCCAAGGTCCTACCAATATTTGGTGAGGAGTGGGGTTCTTTTGGGTGCCTAATTGGGGTGCAAATAGCAATTAGCCCCTTTGCAATTTACTAGGCTAAACCACCTCCAGTGGCCACCATATTTGAACCAAGGGTTGGCATGGGTGAGGGTGATGTGCACCCCAAATTTGAAGCCAATTGGATTTGTGGAAGAGTGGGGGCACTCACCCAAAGTTTTTCCCTAACCTAGGGAGCCTAGGATTGACTTTGTGAATTGCCCCATCAAATCAACTCCAAATGGGTTGAGATTTTAACCAGAGACCTAGCATGCTCTCCAGGACCACACATCCAAATTTGGGAGGATTTGGAGGTGTTTAAGGCACCTAATTAAATCACACATGGATTATTGAATTTTTCCAAAAACTATAGAACAATATTCTCCAAAAATTCTGATTTTTGGATATGTCCTATATGTATATGATAAAAGCCTACACCCAAAAATTAAAGTCATTTGGAGTTGTGGATTGGTGTGGGAATCCATTCAAAGTTCAGTCAACCCTTGCACAAAAATGGGTGCTGAGGTCAAACCAAGACTTCAAATGGAGTGAACTCAATTTTGTATGATCCTAGGGGTCAGGGCCTACAAATTTCATGTTGGGCACTTTTTCAGTAGAGGGCATCTAGTATTTTTAGTAATTAAATTACTCCTGCAGCTATAAAAACTCAAGGAAACTGATTAATAATAATATCTAAATTCTTAAATAATCATCCAGCACGAATCTTGGCGCAGTTTGGACGGCATCGGATCGTCTTCTCCAGCGATTCTACGGCTGCGATAGCCCGCGCCTGGGCCGCCTTCAACCTCGATTTCCCGGCCACCCTCACATCCCCCCGGCCGGCAAGTGCCACCACCACCTCCGCTGAGGTGGTGGCCGGCGATAGGAGGTCATTTGCCGACCGGTGGTGGCCGGAGTAGGGGTTTCAGGGAGGAGGAAAATGCTCGAAAACGAGCACCTTTGGGTGCACGATTCGAGCCCGTTTGAACTCGAATCAAGCCCCAGTTGGATTAAGATCTAAGCACTGAGAGAGAGAAGGAGGATCGGACCTGAATTGAGGCTTGCCGCCTTGTTGTCCTCGTGTATACCATGGGAGCTCGGGGAGGTTGAGGTGCCATGTCGATCCGAGCCTAGAGAGCACGAATTCTTCTGAATCCTTGGGGGTTTCTCTCCTCTCCGACCTCTGAAGATGATGGGGGGGGGTCGATTGAAGGTGGTGATGGCTTTAACCTCAAATGCCATTAATGGCCTCTTCACCTCCCTCCCCAAGGCCGACCCAATGCATCCCCCCCTGTCTTAATTCCTCCTAGAAATGGCTGGGAACTCCTCAAAATCGGCAGAGGAGATGAATGAGAGTGATAATGAGGGAGGCCAAGGGGTGTAACTCCTTAATGGCCATGAATGGCCTCTTTTTCTCTTCCCAAAATTGGGGAAAACCCCCATTTTCTCTCTCCTACTCACCATGGCAGAATTTCCACTCCCCTCTGTGTTTAATGCTAGCCTACTAGGCTGGTTGACCACCCAATTGAGTTATCCCAAAGGGATTGGGCTAGGTTTAAGAGGTTTGACCTAAATTGGGCAAGTTTGACTTTTGGTCAAATTGACCAAATGGGTGACCGTAGGATGGGACTTTTGGGTCCATTGGGTTCCAAATTAGGTTTAGAAACTACTGGTGGTGTCAATTTGGTCATATGAGCCTTAGTTGACCCAATTTAAGCTGATTTGACCAAAATATGCTAAATTGACTTTGGTCAAATTGAGCCCTAGGGTTGACCCAGTCATGGGGCTTTTTGGTCCACTGGGTCCCCTATGACATGATAACACTATGGGTAAGGTTAATTTAATATGGTGATGGTCAATTAGGGCACTTTGTGAAGAATTGCCATTTTGACCTAAAAAGGGCATTTTGGTCAATTTGCACCCCTGGGGGTCCCATGATGGGGATTTTAGGTCTACTAGGTCTCTTATGGTATTCTAGGCCTAGATGTGTGGTCAATTTGACATGGTGAAGGTTAATTGGCTATAAATAGGCTACTTTGACCAATTTGGGGTTTAGGTTGACTTTGGTCAATTTGGCCTCTTTGGTTGACCCCAGTGGGCCCTTGGTGGCCTAAGGGGACCCCTAAAGGGTTAGGGATACTATGGTGGGGTCAAATGGTCAAGTTGAGGCCCTAAAGTCCACCCTAAGCTTGGTAATTGGAAATTGATATTTGCAGTCCAAGGTGGTTTTCTCTTTCTTACCAAAGCTCACAAGGTCTTGGGTTCTTCCTATGGTTTTGTCATGACCTAGTCATGACAAAACTAACTTAGGGGTCTAGAAGTTTGGGGGATGTTACAAATCCCAATACATAAAAATAAAAATTTCGTCCCCGAAATTGAGGTTAAGCCTGTGGGGTTCTTATTGTAAGTAAGAAAAGTAACATCCCCGAAAAGTTAAGAATTGTACCTGTCGTAAAAAGCTGCGGGTACTTTTGCTGCATCAAGTCCAGTGGCTCCCAAGTGTGCTCTTCCTGTCCATGATTCCTCCACAGGACCTTGACCAGCGGAACCTTCTTGCGCCGCAAGACTCGTAGCTCTGTGTCGTCTATCCGAACCGGTTCCAGGTGAATCGACCGATCTGTAGCTACTGGCCCCTCTGAAGTAGATACCTGCTGCTCTGGCTGAAGTAGAGCCTTCCTAAGTGAGGAGACGTGGAATACGTCGTGCAGTCCCTCTAAATACGGCGGTAGCTCCAGTCTGTAAGCCAAGGGACCGATCCGCTCCAGGATCCTATAAGGCCCCATATACCTCGGACTGAGCTTCTTCCGCCCGCGAACCCGCGAGACTCCATGCATCGGACGTATCTTCAAGAAAACCCGATCTCCCACCTGGAACTCCACCATACGATGACGCGTATCGTAATACTTGGCCTGCCTGCTCTGGGCCTCCAACATCCTATCTCGAATCAGCCTCACCTGGGCCTCTGTGTCCTCCACGAACTCTGAGCCAAGAGCCTTGGGATCCTCATCCTGAATCCATGACAATGGTGTCCTGCACCTCCGTCCATATAATGCCTCGTAAGGCACTCTGCCTATACTAGCCCGGTGACTGTTGTTGTACGAGAACTCGACTAACGGTAACAGTCTCTCCCATGGCTCCCCGCGGTCCAGAATGCAAAGGCGTAAAAGATCCTCCAGGGTCCAGTTGGTGCGATCTGTTTGCCCGTATGTCTGGGGGTGAAATGTTGTACTAAAGGTCAACCGGGTGCCTAGGTAGGCCTGCACCGCTCTCCACTCCCTCGACGTAAAACGTCCATCTCGATCTGACACGATCGACCTCGGCACACCATGATATCGGACAAACTGCTCCACAAACTTCCGTACCAAAACTCTGACCGAATCATCCTTCCTGATCGGAATAAACCTGGCCACCTTCGTCAGTCTGTCGACGATCACCCAAATCGAGTCATTTCCCGCACGAGATCGGGGAAGACTGTGTATAAAATCCATCGCAATGTCGTCGAACTTCCATTCCGGCACCGGTAGGGGTTGCAACAATCCTGCTGGGTTTCGGCACTCTGCCTTCACGAGTTGGCAGGTCTCGCAGTGGGTCACAAAATAGACGATGTCTCTCTTCATAACCGGCCAGTACATGGTCTTCTTCAAATTCGCCGTCATCTTGGTAATACCCGGGTGCAAAGAATATCTACTGCAATGAGCCTCTGTCATAATATCCTCCCGAATCTAATCCCCTGCCGGTATATACACTCGACCTCTAAAACTCAACAGGCCGTCCTTCAGCGAATAATCTCCGGCTGAGCCTGTCTCCAAGGCTCTGAATATCACCTCCATCTTGGCATTCTGCCTCCGCCCTTTCCTGATGCGGTCTCGAATGTCGTAAGTGGTACCCGTCGCCGCTAGGTACTCCTCGTACAGCTCCGGATCATCCTCAGATACTAGGGAGATCTGCATATCCTCGAACATCTGTACTAACTCCATGGCCATCAACTTAGGCTCTGCTCCTGACGTAGTAGCTCTCCTGCTCAACGCGTCCGCTACTACATTTGCCTTCCCTGGGTGGTAATGCATCGTGTACTGGTAGTCGGATAAGAACTCCACCCATCGCCTCTGCCGGATATTCAGCTCCTTCTGCGTATCTACATACTTCAGATTCTTGTGATCTGAGAATATGTCGCAGTGGACACCATAAAGGTAGTGTCGCCAGATCTTGAGAGCGAACACAACTGCTCCCATCTCCAAGTCATGCACTGGGTAATTCCGCTCGTGGTTCTTCAACTGGCGGGAGGCGTAAGCTATCACGTGCATGTTCTGCATCAGAACGGCACCCATCCCCTGATATGACGCATCAGTATACACCTGAAATCCTTCCTTTCCCGACGGAAGGGCAAGGATGGGAGCCGAAGTAAGCCGACCCTTCAGCTCCTGGAAGGCTGCCTCACACTGTGGCGTCCAAGTAAAAGCAGCATCCTTCTTCGTCAGGGATGTGAGCGGGAGGGCTATCTGAGAAAACCCCTGAACGAACTTCCGGTAGTAGCCGGCAAGTCCCAAGAAACTCCTCACGTCGGTGGCCGTCTTCAGCGGCGGCCAATCCCGTACTGCCTGAATCTTTGCTGGGTCTACTGCTAAGCCAGCTCCACTGATGATATGGCCTAGGAAGGCCACCTCTTTCAACCAAAACTGGCACTTGCTGAACTTCGCATACAACTGATGCTCCTGAAGCTTCTCCAAGGTTAGTGACAACTGTCGTGCATGCTCCTCCTCCGTCCTTGAGTAGATGAGGATGTCGTCGATGAACACAATGACAAAGATGTCGAGACAAGGCTCGAACACCCGGTTCATCAGGCTCATAAATGCTGAGGGTGCATTTGTGAGCCCGAATGGCATCACAGTGAACTCGTACAATCCGTATCGGCTGCTGAAAGCCGTCTTCGGGATATCCTCCTCCTGGATCCTCAGCTGATAATACCCTGACCTCAAATCCAGCTTCGAAAAGCAGTGGGCTCCCTCTAGCTGGTTGAAGAGCTTGTCTATCCTTGGCAGAGGGTACGTATTCCACACCGTCAGCCTATTCAGAGCTCTGTAGTCAATGCACAATCTGAGCGTCCCATCCTTCTTCTTCACGAACAACACCGGAGCTCCCCAGGGTGAGGAACTCGGCCTAACGAACCCAGCTTCTACCAGCTCCTGCAGCTAGCTCCGAAACTCTACCAACTCCTTTGGGGCCATCCGATAAGGATCTTTGGACACCGGCTTTGCCCCTGACACCAGCTGGATCTGGAAATCCTTCTCGCGGTGCGGTGGCAGCCCGGGAAGCTTCTCCGGAAATACATCCGCAAAATCTCGTACAACCGGGATACTTGACACCGAGTCCTTGACTTCAGTCGCCTCGAAGAGCACCTGATAAACCTCGTCTCCCTGCAGGTGGGCCTTGACGGCCTGAACAGATGACAAAAAGAGACGAGAGGTGGGTTGAGCACCTTCGAACACTACTTCACCGTCTCTATGCCTTAGCACGATCCTCCTTTTCGGGCATTCAATCCTTGTCTAGTTCTCGTATAACCAACTCATGCCCAGGATCAGGTCGTAGTCCTTCATCTTCAGTACAGTTGTCAGGGCCTCGAACAGTCTTCCTCCAATTTCCAGACTCATGATGCACGTTGTATTTGTTAGAACCTCCGATCCGTCCGGAAATCGCACCCTCCTATAATCGCTTTTGAAGTGTTGGACTTGGTCCAGGTCCTCGATAAACTTAGCCGAGACGAATGAGTGTGAGGCACCCGTATCGAACAAGGTGAAAGCAGGTTTGCCATAAATGGGTACTAAACCTGAGGGTTTTGTTGTTTGATTCAATGCTAAGGTAAAGCTAAAACTTATACGACATTATCAATTTAAATGGAAATGCATCAAAGTACCTGCGATGACCCTTGCTGGGTCCCGGGGCCTTGCCAAGTCTAGAGCATATGCCTGTTCCCTGTACTGTCTCCGATCATCGCCCTGAAACCCACGACCTCGACCACGTCCTCGGCCCCCGAGATGATGGCTCTGTGGTGCTGCCTGTAATGCTGGTGGTGCATTTCTCTGGGGGCAGTTTCTCTTGATGTGGCCGATCTGGTGGTAGTGAAAGCACTCCGGAGGTGTCCCACCTCCTCCAATCTTTGGCATTTCCCTCATCTGCAGAGGCTGAGGGGCCAGCACTACCGGCTCCCTTTGTACCTGTCTCTCCCCCTGGCGGGGTCGGACCTCCGTCTTTCCTTCTCCAGCGTCTCGGCCTCTCAGCTGGTCCCTTCTGCCACTTCGTCCATGTTCCTCCATTGGTCTCTTTCTCCCACGAACAGCTTGTTGGTCTCCTTCCAGCTTCTTGGCCATCTCCAGGATCTTCGCCATACTGCCGTCGGAGACGAAGAGGAGGGCCTGCCTCATCTCATCACGAAGGCCCTTATAGAACCTCTTTGCATATCCCGCGTCATCTAGCTGATATGATACCGCAAACCGAGATAGGTGGGTAAACTCCTGGTGATACTCCAGGGCTGTCCTACTCCCCTGTCGCAACTGCAAAAACCTGTGCTCCAGATCATCTCTTGCCGACTGCGGGACAAAATGTTCCAGCAGTGCCGCTTTGAAATCTTCCCACAAAATGTCTGCTGCCTCCAGTCCCGGATAAGCTGTAGCCAGGAACCTCTTCCACCATCTCTTGGCATGAGATTCCAAGCACGAAACCACCAGTGGCACCTCCATATCTGTCGGGCACTGGATTCCCGTCAGCATGCATCTCCTCCATGATGTCTACCCATTCCTCGGTCCTCACAACGGTCTCCGTCCCGATGAATGCAGGTGGGGAGAGACCTCGAAAGATGCTCAGCCAGTTGGCCCCGGGGTTTTGCTGAGGAGCCGGTGCCTGCTGTGCCCTGAAAGTCTCTAGAATGGCAGTCAGTGTCTGTCCCAACTCCGTCTGCTGGAACGGGGTAGGAGCCGGTGGTGGTGGGACGACGTTCAGAGTCGGTGGAACTCCATGCTGCGGTGTAGGTTCCGTCGTAGGCTACATAAAAAAGATTACACTTGTAAGGAACTTTGCTAAGGAACATTCAGTTATAAGTGGAACTTTTCATGTGATTTCCCTTATGGGCACACCATTGCTTTCGCTGCTAGTTTGTCCTCAAACTAAGCTCGCGCAGGGTGGCCCAGGGTTTGTGGACTTCTTTTCTTCGGATCGAGGTTAGCTCTGATACCACTTGTAAGACCCCATTTTTTTTTGCAAAAACCACCGGGTCTTAGGCCCAGAACCGCCGTTTTGCGGTGACACCCTCACTCGGGAAGGTCGCCACTACAAAACTCCGATCCTGCCGGCCAATTCGATCACAAAGAAAAGTAAAGCTTAAATAACTAAAAAGGTCAAGTCCACATCACATTTAAATAAACCATCATAGAGATGTCCACAAACATAACTGAAACAAAAGAGATAACAAGGGCTCCTGCCCGATACATAAAAGCCTCACTACATAAGTTTACTCGCGGAAGCAAATTAACTATAACTAACACTCACGGATCCTGTCATCGGTGCTCCTGTGCTAGACTGCCCTGCCTCCACCTGAATCGGCCTCTGGTGCTGCCCCGTCGCCGCGGTCTCCTAAAATGATAAGGTCCACCGATCGTTAGTCAAAAAGACTAAGTCAATCCCCCACCCCTCTCCCAGTGACTCCTAGGCACCGAGCGGGAGGACGAAGCGGAGGTAAACAAAGGGGGTAAGCAAATGCAGGTGACAGGGAAACTAGTTATGGAAAGATCCACCACTACACAAGTGTGTATATATAATAAATGAAGCTGTAAATAAAAGCATGGTAAAAGTACATAAAGAGCAGTAAGCAGTATGTATAATGGCAAGTAAGGTATAATAAAAATAACCATTGATTTATAGGAATGCCCATACAAACCTATAGACCAAGGGGTCATTTAGCAGGGCCTACCGTATAAGAAGTCCCATAACCGACTTATACGTTAGGGGTAGGTTGAAATGCAATGTTTTATGCTATGACATGCAAGGTATGCTGTTATGTTATGTTCATACAAGTGCAACTCACTCACTATGACTCTATGCGCATAGACCTTTAGTTCCCCCTTTTTGGAGCGTGCAAGACTCCCAGGATACTCCCGTAGTGGCAAACGGAAGCGGTGGGTTGGGCCTCGCCCACATCTAGGTTGGTATATGCACTACCTAACCTAGACCTATCGTACGCCTCAACGCAAACCCGCGGAGCGCCTGCGTACTCTTACTGACTGGACCGCCAGACTTTTATGGCTAAGTGTAAATACCACACTTGCCGAGCCCAAGTATGAACGTCGGTGCAACGATCGCCAACACAAAGGACCCACCACCATATGCACATGCAACATGTTTTCCAACAATCTCCGAGCCACAAGCTCCCCGGGCTAACCCGCCCGTCACCAACAAACAACTCAGAATCACAAGCTCACCGGACTAAACCGACTAGACTCCCATACAACGGGGTGTGGGTGAGTGTGCTATTAGCTAACCTTGTACAATGACTTACTCCTATACATTAAGGTTAGTCTTGGACTTCCCGAGGGTTACCCTGTAAGGGGCTCACTACGGTGATAAGAGTTATACTGGGAAGACTCCCCAAGACTCATTTCCCAAGACACCTGATGTTACAAGTTACTACCCACAAGAGCCATCATAGAACTTCACCTGGATTAGTCCTAAGGGCTTAGGACACTAAAGGGAAAAGACGATCTTTCGTCAATCCCCCTGACGACCCTACCCTCGACCCACCAAGCACACTTTCCTCATATACATGTCATTGAGAGGACTCACTACTAACTAAACAGCCCATGAACACCACCTGCACACCATCTCCACCTAGTATGCCACTAAATTCCTAAGTTTTACCGTTTTACTATACGCATTCCAAACCGACTACATGAAGCTTACAACTAGTGGTACTTCAAATATTCATCCAACTGACCCATGCTATTTATTGGAGGTCTAGCATGATATTGTAAGACAAATTCCAGAGAATCATATTTTTCTCAATATTATTAGTATTTAAAACAATTTTTCCAAAATGCAACTTCCTAAGGTTTGAACTACAAGTGTACTTTCCTGACTTTCAATGCCTACGAAAACTTTTACATAAATCAAGGGTACCAAGTAATCAGTAAATATGAAATTTTAGAAAATTCCAGCAAGATTTACTATTTTTAAAAAGTCCAAAACCCATTTATTTCCAATCATCTCCAAAGGGGGTACCCTCATATGAACTCCAAACCTTATGAAAATTTATACAGAGGTGATTCATACTACAATATTCAGCTCTACAAAATTTGACCATATTATATAGAGGTTACATTTGTAATTTCCACAAAGGATATATTTGCAATTAATTCTAAATTGAACTAGAGGTAACAAAAATATTAATCCATAAATTATGAGATAAATACTGTGGGTTCATAATGGTATGAAATGTTATCCAGCAAAGTTTAATGCAATTACAGAAAACTAACACCCTCAAATTGATCATCCCTAAATTTGTCAACAATATGAATAATTACAATTTGGACCTCCAAATGTTTTCCAATGGTTCTAATAGAATCTCCAGGGATTAATAACATCAAAACTAAGTTGTTGACAGAAGATGGTTAATCACTAAGTAGTAATTCTTCCTAAATCCCAAAAACCTAAATATTTACAAATCTACCCAAGGATTTATTCCCTAGGTTTGGCAACTCCAAACCCCACCAATTTCTCACAGTAGTACTTTCTGGTCACCATGACCACTACCCCAAAATTTCAAGTCAAACCAATAAGGTTTGACCCCTCTTCCTTCATTGGCCTCTAACTGCACCCCTTAAGGGTTTAACCTAGTGTTATGGTCAATACTTCCCCAAATCTACCCAAACTTCTTGTGAGGGTGTTATAACACTCAAAGAACTCAGCGAAGGCTGTTACACTTCTCTCCAAGGGCAAACACCCCTATGTCCTTCACAAAGCCCTAAAGGGCACCCTAGGGTTAACCACTAGGGTTTAAGGGCATACCAGGCCCAACTCTTCCAAGAATGGCTCCTTGGGGTGTCCCATACACCCCAAGTCAGTGACCAAATCCACTCCTTCAATCAGTTGGAGGAAGCCCCTCCACTCTCCAAAGTTAGCCTAAGTCCACTTTTACCCTAAATTAACCCTTAGGCAAACAACTGTCCAAGGAGAATTCCCTACCTTGTCCAAGTCCAATCTACCCAACACTTTGTCCAGAGGTCAGTGAATGGTCACCCAAGGTCCTACCAACATTTGGTGAGGAGTGGGGTTTTTTTGGGTGCCTAATTGGGGTGCAAATAACAATTAGCCCCTTTGCAATTTACTAGGCTAAACCACCTCCAGTGGCCACCAAATTTGAACCAAGGGTTGGCATGGGTGAGGGTGATGTGCACCCCAAATTTGAAGCCAATTGGCTTTGTGGAAGAGTGGGGGCACTCACCCAAATTTTTTCCCTAACCTAGGGAGCCTAGGATTGACTTTGTGAATTGCCCTATCAAATCAACTCCAAATGGGTTGAGAATTTAACCAGAGATCTAGCATGCTCTCCAGGACCAAACATCCAAATTTGGGAGGATTTTGAGGTGTTTAAGGAACCTAATTAAATCACACATGGATTATTGAATTTTTCCAAAAACTATAGAAAAATATTCTCCAAAAATTCTGATTTTTGGATATGTCCTATATGTATATGAGGAAAGCCTACACCCAAAAATTAAAGTCATTTGGAGTTGTGGATTGGTGTGGGCATCCATTCAAAGTTCAGTCAACCCTTGCACAAAAATGGGTGCTGAGGTCAAACCAGGACTCCAAATGGAGTGAACTCAATTTTGTATGATCCTAGGGGTCAGGGCCTACAACTTTCATGTTGGGCACATTTTCAGTAGAGGGCATCTAGTATTTTTAGTAATTAAATTACTCCTGCAGCTATAAAAACTCAAGGAAACTGATTAATAATAATATCTAAATTCTTAAATAATCATCCAGCACGAATCTTGGCGCAGTTTGGACGGCATCGGGTCGTCTTCTCCAGCGATTCTACGGCTGCGATAGCCCGCGCCTGGGCCGCCTTCAACCTCGATTTCCCGTCCACCCTCACATCCCCCCGGCCGGCAAGTGCCACCACCACCTCCGTTGAGGTGGTGGCCGGCGATAGGAGGTCGTTTGCCGGCCGGTGGTGGCCGAAGTAGGGGTTTCGGGGAGGAGGAAAATGCTCGAAAACGAGCACATTTGGGTGCACGATTCGAGCCCGTTTGAACTCGAATCAAGCCCCAGTTGGATTAAGATCTAAGCACTAAGAGAGAGAAGGAGGATCAGACCTGAATTGGGGCTTGCCGCCTTGTTGTCCTCGTGTATACCATGGGAGCTCGGGGAGGTTGAGGTGCCATGTCGATCCGAGCCTACAGAGCACGAATTCTTCTGAATCCTTGGGAGTTTCTCTCCTCTCCGACCTCTGAAGATGATGGGGGGGGGGGGGGGGGGGGGGGGGGGGTCGATTGAAGGTGGTGATGGCTTTAAACTCAAATGCCATTAATGGCCTCTTCACCTCCCTCCCCAAGGCCGAACCAATGCATCCCCCTATCTTAATTCCCCCTAGAAACGGCTGAGAACTCCTCAAAATCGGCAGAGGAGATGAATGGGAGTGATAATGAGGGAGGCCAAGGGGTGTAACTCCTTAATGGCCATGAATGGCCTGTTTTTCTCTTCCCAAAATTGGGGAAAACCCCCATTTTATCTCTCCTACTCACCATGGCCAAATTTCCACTCCCCTCTGTGTTTAATGCTAGCCTACTAGGCTGGTTGACCACCCAATTGAGTTAGCCCAAAGGGATTGGGCTAGGTTTAAGAGGTTTGACCTCCAATCACCACCAAATTTTGGTGAGGTGTTATTAGGGTCATGATAAACCCCTGGTTAAAATCTCAACTCATTTGGAGTTCTTTTGATTAGGTAATCATTAGGCCAAAGTTTTGTCCATTAAGGGGAAATTTGTGGATAAGGGCTATTTGGGATTTTTCATGGTCAAACCACCTCCAATTGGAGTGGGATTTTGGCCACTGCCTTAATATCACCCAAATCACCTCCAAAAGAGTTATGGGGCCATGGGGAGTTGGTTTGCCCTAGGGCATGGGGTTGGAGCACCTTGGGGTGCATATAGTCAAGTAGTGATCCATTGGCCAAATGGGTTCATAGAGACTTGAGTCTTCTTGGAAAGGTCAGTGGGATCAATTTGAGACCCCATGAGGAAGATTGGTGAGCATTGGACTTGATTTGCTCAAGGCCATGGGGTTGATCCCTATGGAGTGGAATTTGGGGTTGTGAAGGACATAGGGGAGTTGGTCCTTGGAGAGGGGTGTATTGGCCTCCCCTGAGTCCTATAAATGTTGTGACACCCTCACAAGAAGTTTGGGTGGATTTGGAGAGGTTTTGACCCTAACCCTAGGTTAAACCCTAAAGGGGTGCAATTAGAGGCCATTGAAGGAAGAGGGGTCAAACCTTAAAGGTTTGACTTGAAATTTTGGAGATGATCTTGGTGACCAAAGAATGCTACTGTGAGAAATTGGTGGGGTTTGGAGTTGCCAAACCTAGGTAACAAATCCTTGGGTAGATTTGTAAGGATTTAGGTTTTTGGGTTTTAGGAAGAAATAATACTAAGTGATTAACCATGTTCTGTCACCAACTTAGTTTTGATGTTATTAATCCCTGGAGATTCTATTAGAACCATTGGAAAACTTTTGGAGGTCCAAATTGTAATTATTCATATTGTTGACAATTTTTGGGATGAACAATTTTAGGGTGTTAGTTTCCTGTAATTGCATGAAACTTAGCTTGATGACATTTCATACTATTATGAACCCACAGTATTGTTCTCATAATTTATGGATTAATATTTTTGGTACCTCTAGTTCAATTTGGAATTAATTGCAAATATATCCTTGGTAGAAATTACAATTGTAACCTTTATGGAATAGTGTCAAACTTTGTAGGGCTGAATATTTTAGTATGAAACACCTCTGTATAAATTTGCATAAGGATTGGAGATCATATGAGGGTACCTCCTTTGGAATTTATTGGTAATAAGGGAGTTTTGGAATTTTTAAAAATAGTAAACCTTGCTGGTTTTTCCTAAAAATTCATATCCACTAATTATTAGGTACCCTTGATTTATGTAAAAATTTAGGCAGGCATTGTATGCCAGGAAAGCATACTTGCAGTTCAAACCTTAGGAAATGGTATTTTGGGAAAAATGATTTAAATATTATTATTATTGGGAAAATTATGAAACTATGGATTTGGTCTTAAATATGTAGTATGGACCTCCAATAAAATTGTTGAATCTTAGGATTGAGTATTTAGTGTACTCCCCTTCATGAGCATCAAAGCGTTGAGGATGGTCTGCGTTTAGCAAATTGGCAATTATGGGGTTATAGGCCAAATTGGATTATATTGATTGGATATGTGAGAGTTTAATGGTGATCATTTGACTATGGGAGAATCCCTGGAGTTATTTAGGGTTTGATGAGTCCTAGGGTGGTGAGGTGCCACCCTTGGGTAGGACATCTGGGGATTGACGAAAGATCGTCTTTTGCCTTAGATCTTAAGCACTTAGGTTTAGATCAGGTAAAGTATTAAAAGGGTTTCCTTATGGGTAGTAACTAATAACATTAAGTGTCTTGGGAATGGGAACTTTGGGGTGTCATCCCATAGTGGTTCCTAGTACCGTAGCGAGCCCCTCACAGGGTAACCCTCGGGAAGTCCAAGACTAACCCTAACTTATAGGAGCAAGACGATGTATAAGATTAACTAATAACACACTCATCCACAACCAGAGGTTACGAGAAGTTAGTTGGTTTGGTCTTACGAGCGGTAGGCTCGGTGGTTAAAGGTGCGGATTGCCGAGTCAGGAGATCTTGTGACTCAACAGTGTTTTGTGGCGGGCAGGTTAGCCCGGGGAGCTTATGGCTCGGAAGGTTATTGATGGCGGGCAGGTTAGCCCGGGGAGCTTATGGCTCAGTGATAGGAAGTAGAACATGTCGCATGTGCATTGAAGGTGGTGGGTCTTCGGTATTGGACGGTCGTTCACACCGACGTCAATACGTTGACTCGGCGAGTGTGGTATTTACACTTAGCCTCGAAAGTCTGGCGGTCCAGTCAGCAAGAGTACGCAGACGCTCCGCGGGTTTAGTGGAGGCGTACAATAGGTCTAGGTTAGGTAGTGTGAATACCAACCTAGAGGTGGGCGAGGCCCAACCCACCGCTTCCGTTTGCCACTACGGGAGTATCCTGGGAGTCTAGCTCGCTCCAAAAAGGGGGAACTAAAGGTCTATGCGCATAGAGTCGTAGTGAGTGAGTTGCACTGTATGAACATAGCATAACAGCATACCTTGCTTGTCATAGCATAAACATTGCATTCAACCTACCCCTAACGTATAAGTCGGTTATGGGACTTCTTATACGGTAGGCCCTGCTAAACGACCCCTTGGTCTATAGGTTTGTATGGGCATTCCTATAAATCAATGATTACTTTTTACATAACTTGCTATTATACTTACTGCTTACTGTTCTTTATATACTTGTTACCATGCTTTTAATTACTGCTTCAGTTATATATGTACACATGTGTAGAGTAGAATCATTTCATGTACCATTGTCACCTGCTTGTTTCCACTCTACCCTTGGTCCTCCTTTTCACTCCTCCCCGCTCGGTGCCTAGGAGCCACGGGTCTAGGGGCGGGGGATTGTTGACTTAGTCTTTTTGACTAACGGTCGGTGGACCATATCATTTTAGGAAATCGAGGAGACGCAGCAGCACCAGAGGCCGGAGCAGACGGAGGCGGGCCAGTCTAGTACAGGAGCACAGGATTCAGGATCTGTGAGTGATTAGTAGTTAGCTTCCGCGAGTGATCTTGTAGTGAGGAAATGATGTACAGGGCAAGAGCCCTTTTATGATATTTAGTCCTTGTCTCTTTTATTCAGTTAGTGATGGTGGACATTTACCTTTATGGTTTTAATTCATGTGATTCTGTGGACTTGTCTCTTCTTTTATGAACTTTTCTTGTGATCGAGTTGGCCGGCAGAATCGGCGTTTTGTGGTGGTGACCTTCCCGAGTGAAGGTGTCACCGCAAAGCGGTGGTTCTGGGCCTAAGACCCGGTGGTTTTTGCAAAAAAAAAAAAGAGGGTCTCACAAGTGGTATCAGAGCGAAACCTCGATCAGAAGAAAAGAAGTCCACAAACCCTGGGCCACCCCGCGCGAGTTTAGTTTGAGGACAAACTAAGCAGCGGAAGCAGTGGTGTGCCCATATGGGGAAATCACATGAAAAAGTCCACTTTTAACTGAATCTTCTTAGTTAATTTCCCTTACGAGCGTCAAGTTTTCCTCTGTATCCTGCGGCGAACCCTGCCCCCAGCAGGGAATACCTCCGGCTACAAAGATCTCTTTAGATAGTCTTGTAGTCAATGAGTTCGACTCAACCCCACTAGTACACGTGACTTACTAGGACAATTTATACCATGACCTAGTCTGAAATAGATCGTAGGTATAGCTTTTGTCGAAGGTACGACGATACCCCAAAGAGACTAGAGAAAAGAGAGATTGACACATAAGCAGAATGGCATGAGACAGACTCAATCCTCGTATTTGTGACAGGATTACATTAAGACAACCATCATGACAAACACCGAGGGTCGGATAAAAATTGAAGTCCAGAAGAGACCCGTTTGAGTTTAGGTCAAATATTGACCCTGTTAAGGTTGCGTAGAAGGTACCTAGAAGTGCCTAAAGTGTGGAGTACACCAGTGAGCCCCAAGATAGAACCCCAAGTTTAAGGATTTGTGCCCTAAGAATTGTTTGCATACTTGGGACGAATATACCTTGGTGATATTGAAGATACTCAGCCCCAAAATAGATAGTGGCTTATCTTTTGTTTATTGGGGGCTTATCTTTTGTTTATTGGGGCGTACCTTTTGTTTATTGGACAAATTAATGACGGATTTGGATTTTTCCCCTTAGACTTAAGTTAGAAAATTTTGTGTCATGAACACTATGATTTTGAAGTCGATCTTACTCGATGTTACTTGAAAGAAGGTGAGATGGTGTAACAATATGTTTGGAATGATGATCAGTAGGAATTACCAGGACAATGGTTGGACATCATTTGAGTCGGACAACAACTTGCCCTTAGTAGAATCATTGGAAATGTAAAGACGTCAGGATTAATCAATTAGGGATGTTGATGTATAGAAGTTAAGGGCGGAAAGTAGATCTTACAAGTTGTAGTTAAATTTGAAAGCTCTTGTGGTTGGGGGAAATTCGGAAGTGATTAACTTTTAATTCGTTAAAAACCATGCTCTGTCATGGTAGAAAATTTTAACTACAATAATAATGCTTAAACCTTGGAAGCTTTGATGATGAATAACCAGAGATCTTAGTCGATGACTTGTTAGATTTGGAATATAACGTTTGATTTCACTATGATAAGAACGATCTAAGTTAATCTTGCTGTTATGATTGGTTAGTATATACTCATAAAGGTTCACAAAGTGCACCCCCAGTAATATTTAAGGATGATTGGGACGCTAGCCGATTTTGATTAGTCCCATCAATAGTAAGAACTAGAAAAGTTGTAGATTGGAGACGATTGATTACTCGGACGTACCTGAAAGAGTAAGAATTTGAATGCGAGAAGAAAACTTTAGAGGCATAAGAGTCTGCCCAGGTTAGAGTGGAAGTTCGAGGATAGATTGACCAAGGTAGCTAGGTCACCCCGGTCAGGATAGATGATACGATGGTGCGAGTCTTGCGGCGCAAGAAGATTCCAGAGGTTAAGACATGTGGTAAAATTAGGGTCAGGAGGAGCACAACTTGGAGCCTCTGGAGCTGGTGTGGCATGGATAGTCGGTGCTCTTCGAGCCAGGAATAACTTTGACTCTTAAGGGATGTTACGTTCAGTCACTCGCGGTGAAAACCCCGCAAGCCTAACCTGAATTTCGAGGACGAAATTATTTTTTTGTTTATTGGGATTTGTAACATCCCCCAGACAGCTAGACCCCCCAGGTGAATATGTCTTGACAAGGTCGTGACAAGGCCTTGGTAGTGTAGAAATCCCTTTGACTTAGGCAAGATTAGGGTTGAAAGTGCCTTGGACTGCAAATAGCAATTTCCAGTGACCAAGCTTAGGGTTGGACTTTAGGGCCTCAACTTGACCATTTGACCCCCACCATAGTATCCCTAACCCTTTAAGGTCCACCTTAGGGCACCAAGGGCACATTGGGGTCAACCAAAGAGGCCAAATTGACCAAAGTCAACCCTAACCCTAAATTGGTCAAAGTAGCCTATTTAGAGCCAATTAACCTTCACCATGACAAATTGATCACTCACCTAGGTCTAGAATACCATAAGGGACCTATTAGACCTAAAAGCCCCATCATGGGACCCCCAGTGGTGCAAATTGACCAAAATGCCCTTTTTAGGTCAAAATGGCAATTCTTCATTAAATGCCCTAATTGACCATCACCATATTAAATTGACCCTACCCATAGTGTTACCATATCATAGGGGACCCAGTGGACCAAAAAGCCCCTTGACTGGGTCAACCCTAGGGCTCAATTTGACCAAAGTCAACTTAGCATGTTTTGGTCAAATCAGCTTAAATTGGGTCAACCAAGACTCATGTGACCAAATTGACCCCACCAATAGTTTCTAAACCTAATTTGGAATCCAATGGACCCAAAAGCCCTATCCTAGGGTCACCCAATTGGCCAATTTGACCAAAAGTCAAAATTGCCCAAATTAGGTCAAATCTCTTGAACCTAGCCCAATCCCTTTGGGCTAAGCCCAAATTGATCATTTGACCAGCCTAGTAGACTGATATTAAACATGAGAGAGAGGGAAAATCAGCCATGGTGAGTAGGAGAGAGAAAAACCCAATTTTGGAGGAGAGAGGAGGTGGTATTCATGGCCATTAAGGTGTTACACCCCTTGGTATCCCTCCATTACTCTTCCATTCATCTTCTCTGATGAATTTGAGAAGATTCCAGCAGTTCCCAGGAGTTATTGGGGGGTGGGGGAGTGAATAGGGTCGGCCAAGGGAGGGAGACCAAGAGGCCATTAATGGCTCTCTTGGTTAAAGCCTCCTTCCCCCTCAATTGAACCTCCCTTCATCTTCACAACCATCAGAGGAGTGAAACCCCTCATTTTCTTGAAAGGTTAGATCCCCCTATGCACAAGAAGACATGGCACCCAAAGCTTGGAGAAGGAACAATGGCGGCCGGCAAACGGAGCCACGAATCACACCAAATAAGGTCCGATCCTCCTCCTCCTTACTCGTGCTAGCATCTTAGATCGAATTAGGTGAGAAATCGGGCTCAAAAGAGCCCGATCGGAGAGTTGAAAATTCAGATTTTCCATGGAAAATCGCCCCCTTGAGTTCGCCGGAGACCGCCCCTCCGGCGGCCGTGCCGCCGCCCGGCGATAGCCCCCACCTCAACGGAGGTGGTGGCGGTGGTGGCCAGCCAGGGAGGTGGCCGGGTGGCCGGGAAATGGCCTTGGAATAGTTACAGGAATTTGGCATTTTTTTTTGGGCTGGTTTCGGGCAAATGGAGAAGATGAACAGTGATCTTTCTTATTTTAATGTTTATTTAATTGATTTATTCTTGTTAGTATGTAGTGAATGGTTTTTAATTTTAAAAAAAATATATAGAGTCCTCTACAGAAAAAGTGCCCAACATAAAAGTTGTAGGCCTTGACCCCTAGGATCATACAAAATTGAGTTCACCCAATTTGGAGTCCTGGTTTGACCTCAGCACCTATTTTAGTACAAAGTTTGACTGAACTTTGAATGGATGCCCACACCAGTCCACAACTCCAAATGACTTGAAATTTGGGGTGTAGGCTATTCTGATATACATCTAAGACATATCCAAAAATGAGAATTTTTGGAGGACTTTTTCTTAAAGTTTTTGTAGAAATCAAATAATCCTTACATAAATTATTAGGAGGGTCAAATGACCTCCAATCACCACCAAATTTTGGTGGGGTGTTATTATGGACATGATAAACCCCTGGTTAAAATCTCAACTCATTTGGAGTTCTTTTGATTAGGTAATCATTAGGCCAAAGTTTTGTCCATTAAGGGGAAATTTGTGGATAAGGGCTATTTGGGATTTTTCATGGTCAAACCACCTCCAATTGGAGTGGGATTTTGGCCACTGCCTTAATATCACCCAAATCACCTCCAAAAGAGTTATGGGGCCATGGGGAGTTGGTTTGCCCTAGGGCATGGGGTTGGAGCACCTTGGGGTGCATATAGTCAAGTAGTGATCCATTGGCCAAATGGGTTCATAGAGACTTGAGTCTTCTTGGAAAGGTCAGTGGGATCAATTTGAGACCCCATGAGGAAGATTGGTGAGCATTGGACTTGATTTGCTCAAGGCCATGGGGTTGATCCCTATGGAGTGGAATTTGGGGTTGTGAAGGACATAGGGGAGTTGGTCCTTGGAGAGGGGTGTATTGGCCTCCCCTGAGTCCTATAAATGTTGTGACACCCTCACAAGAAGTTTGGGTGGATTTGGAGAGGTTTTGACCCTAACCCTAGGTTAAACCCTAAAGGGGTGCAATTAGAGGCCATTGAAGGAAGAGGGGTCAAACCTTAAAGGCTTGACTTGAAATTTTGGGGAGATAATCTTGGTGACCAGAGAATGCTACTGTGAGAAATTGGTGGGGTTTGGAGTTGCCAAACCTAGGTAACAAATCCTTGGGTAGATTTGTAAAGATTTAGGTTTTGGGGTTTTAGGAAGAAATAATACTAAGTGATTAACCATGTTCTGTCACCAACTTAGTTTTGATGTTATTAATCCCTGGCGTTTCTATTAGAACCATTGGAAAACTTTTGGAGGTCCAAATTGTAATTATTCATATTGTTGACAATTTTTGGGATGAACAATTTTAGGGTGTTAGTTTCCTGTCATTGCATGAAACTTTGCTTGATGACATTTCATACTATTATAAACCCACAGTATTGTTCTCATAATTTATGGATTAATATTTTTGGTACCTCTAGTTCAATTTGGAATTAATTACAAATATATCCTTGGTAGAAATTACAATTGTAACCTTTATGGAATAGTGTCAAACTTTGTAGGGCTGAATATTTTAGTATGAAACACCTCTGTATAAATTTGCAAAAGGATTGGAGATCATATGAGGGTACCTCCTTTGGAATTTATTGGTAATAAGGGAGTTTTGGAATTTTTAAAAATAGTAAACCTTGCTGGTTTTTCCTAAAAATTCATATCCACTAATTATTAGGTACCCTTGATTTATGTAAAAATTTAGGCAGGCATTGTATGCCAGGAAAGCATACTTGCAGTTCAAACCTTAGGAAATGGTATTTTGGGAAAAATGATTTAAATATTATTATTATTGGGAAAATTATGAAACTCTGGATTTGGTCTTAAATATGTAGTATGGACCTCCAATAAAATTGTTGAATCTTAGGATTGAGTATTTAGTGTACTCCCCTTCATGAGCATCAAAGCGTTGAGGATGGTCTGCGTTTAGCAAATTGGCAATTTTGGGGTTATAGGCCAAATTGGATTATATTGATTGGATATGTGAGAGTTTAATGGTGATCATTTGACTATGGGAGAATCCCTGGAGTTATTTAGGGTTTGATGAGTCCTAGGGTGGTGAGGTGCCACCCTTGGGTAGGACATCTGGGGATTGACGAAAGATCGTCTTTTGCCTTAGATCTTAAGCACTTAGGTTTAGATCAGGTAAAGTATTAAAAGGGTTTCCTTATGGGTAGTAACTAATAACATTAAGTGTCTTGGGAATGAGAACTTTGGGGTGTCATCCCATAGTGGTTCCTAGTACCGTAGCGAGCCCCTCACAGGGTAACCCTCGGGAAGTCCAAGACTAACCCTAACTTATAGGAGCAAGACGATGTATAAGATTAACTAATAACACACTCATCCACAACCAGAGGTTACGAGAAGTTAGTTGGTTTGGTCTTACGAGTGGTAGGCTCGGTGGTTAAAGGTGCGGATTGTCGAGTCAGGAGAGCTTGTGACTCAACAGTGTTTTGTGGCGGGCAGGTTAGCCCGGGGAGCTTATGGCTCGGAAGGTTATTGATGGCGGGCAGGTTAGCCCGGGGAGCTTATGGCTCAGTGATAGGAAGTAGAACATGTCGCATGTGCATTGAAGGTGGTGGGTCTTCGGTATTGGACGGTCGTTCACACCGACGTCAATACGTTGACTCGGCGAGTGTGGTATTTACACTTAGCCTCGAAAGTCTGGCGGTCCAGTCAGCAAGAGTACGCAGACGCTCCGCGGGTTTAGTGGAGGCGTACAATAGGTCTAGGTTAGGTAGTGTGAATACCAACCTAGAGGTGGGCGAGGCCCAACCCACCGCTTCCGTTTGCCACTACGGGAGTATCCTGGGAGTCTAGCTCGCTCCAAAAAGGGGGAACTAAAGGTCTATGCGCATAGAGTCGTAGTGAGTGAGTTGCACTGTATGAACATAGCATAACAGCATACCTTGCTTGTCATAGCATAAACATTGCATTCAACCTACCCCTAACGTATAAGTCGGTTATGGGACTTCTTATACGGTAGGCCCTGCTAAACGACCCCTTGGTCTATAGGTTTGTATGGGCATTCCTATAAATCAATGGTTACTTTTTACATAACTTGCTATTATACTTACTGCTTACTGTTCTTTATATACTTGTTACCATGCTTTTAATTACTGCTTCAGTTATATATGTACACATGTGTAGAGTAGAATCATTTCATGTACCATTGTCACCTGCTTGTTTCCACTCTGCCCTTGGTCCTCCTTTTCACTCCTCCCCGCTCGGTGCATAGGAGCCACGGGTCTAGGGGCGGGGGATTGTTGACTTAGTCTTTTTGACTAACGGTCGGTGGACCATATCATTTTAGGAAATCGAGGAGACGCAGCAGCACTAGAGGCCGGAGCAGACGGAGGCGGGCCAGTCTAGTACAGGAGCACAGGATTCAGGATCTGTGAGTGATTAGTAGTTAGCTTCCGCGAGTGATCTTGTAGTGAGGAAATGATGTACAGGGCAAGAGCCCTTTTATGATATTTAGTCCTTGTCTCTTTTATTCAGTTAGTGATGGTGGACATTTACCTTTATGGTTTTAATTCATGTGATTTTGTGGACTTGTCTCTTCTTTTATGAACTTTTCTTGTGATCGAGTTGGCCGGCAGAATCGGCGTTTTGTGGTGGTGACCTTCCCGAGTGAAGGTGTCACCGCAAAGCGGCGGTTCTGGGCCTAAGACCCGGTGGTTTTTGCAAAAAAAAAAAGAGGGTATCACATAAGGGGACCCCTAAAGGGTTAGGGATACTATGGTGGGGTCAAATGGTCAAGTTGAGGCCCTAAAGTCCAACCCTAAGCTTGGTAATTGGAAATTGCTATTTGCAGTCCAAGGTGGTTTTCTCTTTCTTACCTAAGCTCACAAGGTCTTGGGTTCTTCCTATGGTTTTGTCATGACCTAGTCATGACAAAACTAACTTAGGGGTCTAGAAGTTTGGGGGATGTTACATTGGGGCCCTGCCCCGGGGACTTTGCACCGCCGTCGATTGAAGGTTCGCCCTTCTCCTCCGCCGTCGAGTCCCGGTGTCGTAGGGGCCTGCCCCCCTTACGTTCACCCACGGTTTGAATACACAAGATATTCACCGGCCACTTCGGGGCCCTGCCCCGGGGACTTTGCACCGCCGTCGATTGAAGGTTCTCCCTTCTCCTCCGCCGTCGAGTCCCGGTGCCGTAGGGGCCTGCCCCCCTTGCGTTCACCCACGGTTTGAATACACCCGCTATTCACCGGTAAAGCCGCGAGCCAGACTCGTGCGAAAGCCGCAAGCCAGACTTGCGCAAACTAATTTTTTATAAAGCCGCAAGCCAGACTTGCGCAAATTAATTTTTTAAAAAGCCGCAAGCCCGACTTGCGCAAACTAACTTTCTATAAAGTCGCGAGCCAGACTCGTGCGAAAGCCGCAAGCCAGACTTGCGCAAGCTAATTTTTTATAAAGCCGCAAGCCCGACTTGCGCAAACTAACTTTCTATAAAGCCGCGAGCCAGACTCGTGCGAAAGCCGCAAGCCAGA
Organism: Dactylorhiza incarnata; assembly: GCA_033032865.1. Lineage (NCBI taxonomy): Eukaryota > Viridiplantae > Streptophyta > Magnoliopsida > Asparagales > Orchidaceae > Dactylorhiza > Dactylorhiza incarnata. The sequence goes on from JAWHQI010000461.1 coordinate 228,381, forward strand.
CTTGCGCAAGCTAATTTTTTATATAAAGCCGCAAGTCAGACTTGCGCAAACTAATCCTATATCCTACGAAAGCCGCGAGCTCAGACTCGCGCAAACATATCCATAATTCCAAAATACCATCAAGCTGCGCAGGTGTCAAAACTGGAACAACATCACAGAAAGCATAATGGGAAAGTACAATCACGACAGCTCGACGCTGCACACAAGCAAACAACAGCACAGAAAGCAGGGAAAAGGAGTACAACCACGACAGCTCAGCGCTGCACACAAACAATAACACGAAAAGCAGGAAAGCAAAAGATAGTCAAGATGGTCAGCATCAGTCCTCGGCCATATCCGAGTAGTCATCCTCTGAAAGATCCCCAACTCCAAGTCCTGTAGTATCGCATCCAAACTTCCTCCCCATCATACGGAGAGTCTTCTTAATGCCACGCTGGAAGGCAACTTCGCGCTCATCCTGCATCAGGGGCTCAACCTCCTTCGTCATGACCTCGGCACGGATCTCCTCCGGCATCTGAAATCGCTCCTCGACATAAGCAAGAGAGTCCTTGAACTCAGCCACTCCGGCCGCCCTGGCGTCCTCAAGGGTGTGCTCAAGCGACGACAGCCGTTCCACCTCGCTCCTCAAAAAGCCCAGCTCACCCTCTTGGCGGAACATCTCCCCCTGAGCTTCAGACAGCTGGCGAAGCGCGTCTGCGGCTAGCGCCTTGTCTCCGCCGAACTCTTCCCGCAGCCTCTCAACCTCAGATCGGGAAGAGGAGATGTCGGCCTCCAGCTGCTTGATACGAGACAGATCGCGATCCCTCTTCCTCTGCAGGATCGACATGTCACTCCTCACCACGCGCAGCTCCTCCTGAAGAGAGATATAGCTATCCTTGAGACCCACATAATGATCGTTCCATGTAAGAGCAAAATTGGTCAGGGCATTCGCCTGCAAACACAAAGGAAGCGGTCAGAAAACATGAGAAACACCAGCAAAGATAAACCAGGATCCGGAGAAGAAAAGCTTCACTTACCGCAGAGGTCATTGCCTGAAGAGAAGAAGAAACTCACCTCGGCGGCGGAAAGGGGGGAGGCGGTGGCAGGTCTCCCTGCGCAACCTGCTCGGAAGTAGGGGAAGCCAGAATCTCGACCTCCGGGTCGGAAGCAATCGGCTCCCCCCGACGGCGGCTCGGACCGGCCTCGTGATCGTGGTTCCTGGGCTCCGGCGGAGCAGAGCACGAACCAGGAGTTCCATTCTTGAAAACAATCCTTCTCTTCCTTCCACGCTCTAAGGGAACAGCGGCCTCCCGCTCGGCATCCCAAGAAAGCCCCACCGAGAGTAGTCGGCTCTCCTCCACGCAGCTGTAAATACAGAACAGAGCCTTCGACAGGCCCTCCCGACCAGGGAAACCGGGAATGGGAAGGAACTCGTCTTCCCGCCCGGTCAGCAGACGGCAACGACCAGGGAGCGCTCTCCAAAGCTCCGGCAGCTCCCAGCGATTACGGACATACCCATAGAGGGTGTTTCCGTGAAGGTAATCTGCCTTCTCGCCAAAGTGGAACCAGCTCTTGTTGCTGCGGACCTCGATACGACCACCCGAGTCGGTGGAAACCTCGCACCAGTCTTTGAAAAGCTCGAGCGAAAAGCACGCGCTGTGCTCCCGGAAGAATACAACCAGCCCCATGATGTTCGCCATCCCAGCAGGCGTAAACTGTGTAATCGGGACGCCGCAGAACCGGAGTATCTCAAGAACCTCCTCGGATGGAGGAATGCGGAACCCAGACTTCAAGCAGCTCTCGGAAATAGTCATAAAGCCAGTAGGCGGATTCTGAGCGCGCTCCTCCGCCCCCGGAATCTTCACCTCAGTATTAGGCGGCAATCCAAACCGCTTGCGCCATATCTCAATTCGCGTACCGTCAAGAGAAGAGCGCAGGCGCATCGGCCTCGACTGACCGCCCCGTTTCGAAGCCTGAAAAAAGAAACACATAATCACGGGCACTAAAATAAATAAATAAACGACCAAAATGGTGCGGACCGCACCGCCAAGCCCCGCTCACACGTAAGCCAAGCCCCGCAACGGCACCGGCCGCACCCCTGCCCCCGGCCGCGCGCGACCGCGCGCGAGATCCCGCGCGCACCGGCCGCGCGCAGGGGTGCAACACCCGTGCCCCCCTGCCGCGCGCAGCCGCGCGCGGGGAAGCGCGCACCAGCCGCGCACAGCCAGCCCGCGCGCGGAAGCACCTCCGCGCGCGGGCACCGGCCGCGCGGGGGTGCGACGGCACCGGCCACCCGCGCCCCCTGCCGCGCGCGGCCGAGCGCGAGCTCCCGCGCGCCGACCGCACGCGGGGGCGCAACGGCACCGGCCGCCCGTGCCACTCGCGGCCGAGCGCGAGCTCTCGCGCCCCTTGCCGCGCGCGGCCGAGCGCGAGCTCCCGTGCGCCGACCGCACGTGGTGGCGCAGCAGCGCCGGCCGCCCGCGCCCCCCGCCGCGGAGGCACCCTCCGCCCCTCACGCGGGCGCGCACGCCCCTCCGCCGGCCCCGGCCGCTCGCAAGCGCGCGCATGGGCGTCAGCCGCTCAAGCCCGGCCTCCCTTTTTCCCTCTAGTTAATTTTTTCAAAAATAAAAACTTACCTCTGGCATCGTCCGTTACGCCACGCAAAGATTCAAAAACCCTCGCGCTCCTTCACAAGTTCTGGACTCCGACGGTTTTGGGGGGCTTATGATAGGGACTCGTATAATGGGCTATTATTTATAAGCCACAATGGCAGCAAACATTTCCAAAAACGCTTCCCCCACCAGTTTGGCAGGAAATCCAGAGAAATAAAACCAAAGTTGCCATCCGGAGCCACGCCGAGAATGGCAACGGGACCACCTCCCGTCTTCAAGACGACCCGCGCAATCGCGTCCCCTCACGGGGCGCGGCCAAGCCGCACGCCCGCAAGGGGTGCGGCCGAACCGGGGGTTCGGCCTGGCCGCACCCCCCTCGGGGTGCGGCCTTACCGCGCCCCCCTCGGGGTGCGGTCTGGCCGCACCCCCTAGGGGTGCGGTTTTGTCGCAGCCGCACCCCCTTGGGGTGGGGTGCGGCCTTGCCGCACCCCCCTTGCGGCGGGGTGCGGCCTGGCTGCACCCCCCTTGGGTGCGGTCATGCCGCACCCCCCTTGGGGCGGGGTGCGGCCTGGCCGCACCCCCCCTTGGGTGCGGCCATGCCGCACCCCCCTTGGGTGCGGCCATGCCGCACCCCCCTTGGGGTGGGGTGCGGCCATGCCGCACCCCCCTTGGGGTGGGGTGCGGCCCGGCCGCACCCACCTTGGGTGCGGCCCGGCCGCACCCCCCTTGGGTGCGGACTTGTCGCGTCTCCCGCGAGCGCGTCCCGTCCGCTTCCCTCTTCGCGGGGGAGGGCGACCGTTCCACCCCCCTCCTTCCCCTTTCCCGACAGGGGGACTCACAGGTTGCCTTTTCGGGCGCGCTCCTCGTCAGGAACGACAGACCCCGGTTCCTTCTCGGATCGCGACCGCTCGACTCTCCGTTCGCTCAGAACGCTCCCGCGCTCGTTGCGCACTCAGAACGCCTCCCTGTTCGCTCGGAACGCTCTTGCATTCATTGCACGCTCAGAGCGCTCCCGCGCTCGTTGCGCGCTCAGAACGCTTCTGAGCGCGCCCTTCCCACTTTCTGTCTTTCTGACTTCTCACATTTTGTCTTTTCGGCAGTCTCACTTTTTATCTTTCCAGTTTCTCAGATTTCAGGAACAGCTTGTCGCCTTTTTCGCCTCTAGCAAAACTGCCCGAACTGCCCAGACCGCCCGAAGGGCGAGGCGGTCATTTACGAGAAATGGCGATCCGTGTGCTCCGAACCAGAAGATATGATTCGTCTACCAAGCATTTATGTAAACAGCAAACGGCGAGATTACCGGACTACCCCCGGCCAAAGCTATAAAAAGGGGCCTGGGGCTTCATTTGAAGGGACCTTGACTTCTGGACCTGGGAGAGCTCCTTGCAGACTTTTGCGGAATTCTCCTTCGGTGCTTGAAGATTTCCTTTCCGGACTTGAAGATTTTCTTCATCCCGAAAGGCGACACAGCTTCTCACTTTTGTTCCCCGGAGCAGCTCACTTTTGTTCCCCGGAGCAGCTCACTTTTGTTCTCCACCTTTCTCAGAAGGAGAAAAGGACTTAGTTTTTCCGAGAGGCGGTCTGTCGCCTTCGGATCTCTCTCTCTCTACTACTGTAATGAGCAGCGGCCTGTCGCGCTCGAGTTCTAAGTCTCACTTTGTAACCCCCCCTGAAGATAGTGGAATTTGGTCGGCACAGCTCCGACCATGTGGTTTTTTACCCTTTCCGGGTTTTCCACGCTTTAAAGTCACAGTGCAATCAACGAACTTCAATTTGACTGTTTGCTCGCTCGGTTCGCTCTAAAGCTAAGGCGGTCCAAGTCGACCGGTCTACCAAGAGCACTTAAGCGACCCGCAACAGTAAGCATGCTACCCGCTCCATAAATAACATTTTAGGATTTACCGGATTTTCAATTTAAAAGTAAAAACAATATATTATAACGCATTATTGAAAATTATAAACTAATTTTTATGCTGAATAGGTTTTTCTACTAGGATTTCTACACGCTTAGGCGTAAGACTTCACATTTTTACTCCTTAGGTTCAAATTTCTTTTCTAGTATTTAAATTTTTCTATTTGTTGGAGCTTGCTTTCCGCATCTCTTGGTTTGAGAATAACAAATACCATGATGTATTTGATCTAGTCTTTTGTGTGTTTATAGTTTCCAGGTTGTACAGGTTCAATGAGGAGACAAGTCCTCGTTCATGGGCATGATCCAAGAGTGTGTACACATTAGAAAAAGCAAAAGGATGAGTTTTGTGTGCTGATCTTAAAATGGCCATAACTTTCAATCCAGGAAGAGTTACAAAACGTGCCACCCTATTTCGGAGATGAGAACGACTCAATCTACAGTCTGGAGAAGTTTCGGACGACAAAAATGAAGAGGAGCTGTCGGAATTTTCCGACAGTCAATGTCGCCCAAGCGACAACAGAGAAGTTACAACAACTGCCCGCAGCACGACGAGCAGCAGTTTGGCGCTGTCGGAATTTTCCGACAGCTACTGTCGCCCAGGCGACAGCTCGGAAGTTACCGCAACTGCCCGCACGACAGCGCACTACGAGCAGCAGTTTTGCGTTGTCGGAATTCCGACAGTGATGTCGCCCAGGCGATAGTGAAAATCTATAAAATGGTTCTTTCTGTTCGTGCATAGCAAGCTTTGAAGATTCTAAGTCCCTTCCTGAGTGCATTCCATCTAGAGAGCTCCAGAACCTCATGAACTCCCATTTATGCTGAGAAGGTTTGAAATTGAAGACGAGATCGGACGCGCTTCTACATCAACGATCATCTCGAGGCTTCAACCTTCCTTTCAGAGATCTGAATTTCTAGGGAGTTCTTATTTTATCTTGTATTTTCATTTATATACATTTTACTTTGTATTGGTAGGGAAAATCGCTTCCTTGTGCGGAGCGTCTAAGTCCTTGCGTGGCTTAGGGGAAAATCGCTTCCTTGTGCGGAGCGTCCAAGTCCTTGCGTGGCTTGGTGGGAAATCGTGGCCTTGTGCGCTACGTCTAGATCTTGGGAAGATCTAGAGGATAGGCTTGGGCTTGGTCTTGGGAGAGACAAGTGATAGCCTTCCGATCCTTGGGAGAAGGATTGGTAAACCAAAATTGTTGAATTTTTTATTAACATAATTGTGCCTTGATCTTAAGCATTGTTAAGATCATTTTTTATTGTATGCAAATTTCATGATTAATATAATTATGTCTTTTTCTTTAATTACATATTTGGTGGCATAATCCTTATCTTAGAAATTTGTGTTTGGTTTAATACAAAAATTGCATTGGTTTGAAAATGTTTATAAGTAATTTTTTAGTAAAGTAAAATCTGTTTAAAAAATTATTAAGTAAAACTTATATTTTAAACACACCCTTATTCACCCCCCCCCCCCCCCTCTAAGGGCGTCATACGATCCAACAAGTGGTATCAGAGGTAGGTTATTCCAAATCGGCTTAACAATCGGGAATAATGGCGTTTCTTGATCATGATCTCGCTTCTACTAGTGGGGAAAATTTTAATATAAATAAAAAATATTATCACCACCTTTATTTATGGGCAAAAATTTTAAAGGGTGGAAAATATTAATGAAAAATTTTCTTAAGGCTTTAGATGAAAAAGTTTGGAATATTACTATTAAAAAGCCATCTAGCGTACTAACTAGAAACGAAATTATTTTAAATGCAAAATCTATGAATAGTATATTTTGTGCGTTAGACCAAAATATTTTCAAACTTATTTATACTTTACCTACACAACATTGAATTGGTTATTACAATTCTTTGTCTTTCATGCACTTATTCTTTAGAGAAATGTGGTTTAAAATGCTATGTTTGCAAAACAAGTGAATTCGGAGTCCTTAGTCACTAAACTAAAAAGCAAATAATAAATGACAAGGAAAACTCCACCAAGCACTACTCACTCTCCTGATAAGTCTTAATGAGCATTGTGAGGTTGAGCACCTTGGCTAAGAATTGTAAAGTGTCTTATAGCAAACAATTTATACACCACTTCTCTTTAGTACACCAGATCATAAATATTTTTTTTTAAAATAAAGCTAAAAAGTATAAAAGTGATCCCCCAAGTACTACTTTGCACCCTGATAAGTCTTAATAAGCATTGTGTGTGCAGAGCACCTTAGTAGTTGTACTATTTATTCATGTGCATTGAAATAGTGTGGAAGTAATATTATTTGTGTATTTTAATGTTGTGTTATTTCATTATATATGTCATGTGTTTTTGATTGATTCACTTGTATACTTTATCAAAACACTACTTTGTGCACATCATTATCTTTCATAAAACTTCTACTCATGAGAATTGGATCCTAATGCTCATCTACTCAAATCTCTACAAACTTAAGTAAATGCACTAGATAACAAAGCATGACCGCTACAATGTTTATGTTTACTTGAAATGAAAATTTTATTACATTGTAGTTTGTGTATCTTTTCTTGATATTATGAAATCATGCTTGCAAATTTTTTTTTTTAATGGAATAGCATCTCTTCAATCTTTAACTCAAACATCAACTTTTCAAATTTAAAACTCATTATCTTTTATATGGTTTTATCTTCTAAAATGATGTTTATGTTTAAGAGTGCTTATTATTTTTAACACTGTGTTTTCCTTTAAGCAAGTGGTATCTTAAAATAGAATGCTTACTTTATCATGTTAGCTATGTTGCTTACTACTTTATGTTACATCATGCTTATATTTTTCTCAACAAGTAGTATTTAACAAGTTTTTGATTGCATCTTATTTTTCTTCTCAACATAAAATCTATTACTCTTATATACTCTCATATTTATTATTTCTTCATAATTATTCATTCTTTATTTCAAAATAACTTTTGATAATATAAAAAAAAGGGAGAAATATAAATTCAAGAAATCTCTTACTAATCTCAATTTTTCAGAATGCACCATTGCAATTAATTATAACATTTAGGGGGAGCATACATTTAGGGGGATAATACAATTTAGGGGGAGTATATTAAAAAGTTTTCATGGAAAGCGTCTATGTAGAGGGAGTGATATTGCTCGATCATGACAACCCACTTTTGGTAATAACAAAAGGGGGAGAATAAAATGAGAAATCTTGTGACATAGATTTTAGGGGGAGTAAAATCTATCACGCAGTAAACCTTTTATTCATGCATATCTTTTATCGCACTTATCTATAAACTCACTAATTTCTCATATGGGTATTTGTTATTATCAAAAGGGGGAGATTGTTAGAGCTTGCTTTCCGCATCTCTTGGTTTGAGAATAACAAATACCATGATGTATTTGATCTAGTCTTTTGTGTGTTTATAGTGTCCAGGTTGTACAGGTTCAATGAGGAGACAAGTCCTCGTTCATGGGCATGATCCAAGAGTGTGTACACATTAGAAAAAGCAAAAGGATGAGTTTTGTGTGCTGATCTTAAAATGGCCATAACTTTCAATCCAGGAAGAGTTACAGAACGTGCAACCCCATTTCGGAGATGAGAACGACTCAATCTACAGTCTGGAGAATTTTCGGACGACAAAAATGAAGAGGAGCTGTCGGAATTTTCCGACAGTCAATGTCGCCCAGGCGACAGCAGAGAAGTTACAACAACTGCCCGCAGCACAACGAGCAGCAGTTTGGCGCTGCCAGAATTTTCCGACAGCTACTGTCGCCCAGGCGACAGCTCGGAAGTTACCGCAACTGCCCGCACGACAGCGCACTACGAGCGGCAGTTTTGCGCTGTCGGAATTCCGACAGTGATGTCGCCCAGGCGACAGTGAAAATCTATAAAATGGTTCTTTCTGTTCGTGCATAGCAAGCTTTGAAGATTCTAAGTCCCTTCCTGAGTGCATTCCATCCAAAGAGCTCCAGAACCTCATGAACTCCCATTTATGCTGAGAAGGTTTGAAATTGAAGACGAGATCAGACGCGCTTCTACATCAACGATCATCTCGAGGCTTCAACCTTCCTTTCAGAGATCTGAATTTCTAGGGAGTTCTTATTTTATCTTGTATTTTCATTTATATACATTTTACTTTGTATTGGTAGGGAAAATTGCTTCCTTGTGCGGAGCGTCTAAGTCCTTGCGTGGCTTAGGGGAAAATCGCTTCCTTGTGCGGAGCGTCCAAGTCCTTGCGTGGCTTGGTGGGAAAGCATGGCCTTGTGCGCTACGTCTAGATCTTGGGAAGATCTAGAGGATAGGCTTGAGCTTGGTCTTGGGAGAGACAAGTGATAGCCTTCCGATCCTTGGGAGAAGGATTGGTAAACCAAAATTGTTGAATTTTTTATTAACATAATTGTGCCTTGATCTTAAGCATTGTTAAGATCATTTTTATTGTATGCAAATTTCATGATTAATATAATTATGTCTTTTTCTTTAATTACATATTTGGTAGCATAATCCTTATCTTAGAAAGTTGTGTTTGGTTTAATACAAAAATTGCATTGGTTTGAAAATGTTTATAAGTAATTTTTTAGTAAAGTAAAATCTGTTTAAAAAATTATTAAGTAAAACTTATATTTTAAACACACCCTTATTCACCCCCCCCCCCCCCCCCCTCTAAGGGCGTCATACGATCCAACACTATTCGTATGTAAAGTTGTTTGCTCGGGACTAGCAAATGGGTAAGTATGTGGGTATTTGATAACTCCAATTTTATCTTAGTTTTTAATTTAATAATCAATCAATATATGTTTAAATTCTTAAAATAATCTCCATAATTTATTTATTTTTATTTTTCAGGCAAATATGGGCTGCTGATAGCATTTTTGGGCTCACAGTATTAATCAGGAGAAAAAATGTGTCTATTTTGGGAAATTGTCAAGTACACGCCCCCTAGTCACGGGCGTGACTAAGGGGCGTGACCTCTGCCACGGGTCGTGCCTGCTGAAAACGCCAGAAATCAAGTCTACGTCAGATTAATATTACACACCCCCTAGTCACGGGCGTGACAAGGGGGCGTGACCTTTGACACGGGTCGTGACTCTCCTACCGTGCCGGGAACTTTGCCACGTCGGATTATTATTACACGCCCCACAGTCACAGTCGTGACCAAGGGGCGTGACCTCTTCTAAACTGCCAAATTAACTTCTGCTCAAGTCGTTTCCCGCCGTTTGCAGATCAAGCCAAGACACGCCTAGGTCACGGGCGTGACCTAGGGGCGTGACCAACAGATTTATGAAGTTTGACAGTTTTTCTCCTGAACGTTCCCGGGTATTCAAGTCACCGTTTCCGCACATTACACGCCCTAGGTCACGGGCGTGACCTGGGGGCGTGTCTCCCCAACATTTTCAACTATAAATTGTTGCCATGTCCAGAAGCTTAGGGGGAGAGGATTTTGGAGTCCATTTTCTGTAATTCTGCACTGTTTTATTGTAATTCTCATTTCTAGTTGTTGTTTTTGAACTTCGTTTCAAGTTATAGTTCTCGTTCAAGTATTTTCAATTCAAGTACTTTTCTTTTACCAATCATGTCGCTCTCATTTGCCATATGTATTTTCCCCATCATGATGAGTAGCTAAATTCCAATTAGCACTTGATCATGATGAACTTTTGAATAAAATAAACTTTGCTTTGTTCTTAAAAAAATTAGTAAGCTCTTTATATTATTTCGCTTCGATTTATCTTTGATTCTAATTGCTTCGAATTCATATGTCGCAAATATGTTTCTCGATCTAAGATCCGTATACTAGTGATCGAGAGATCCATGCGAACGAGGAGATCACTCAAAGATAAAAAGAGTTTCATGCACTCCTCGAGAGAGGGTGATATAAATCTTCCGGACTGGAATCAAATCCAGTATAGGGGTTCACCGCCTAAAGCAAGCTTAGAGGTTTCGACTGGCCGAGGGGTCTTAATCGATCAACCTAAGGTTAGTTGATAGTTCTCTCGAGCGAGGTTCTATCATACTTTGGGAACCTCCACGGTCGAAGTAAATAATTTAAAAGTTTGCAGTTTAATCTTGTAAGAAGTTTATTTTAGTCCAAAGGGATTCTAGATCAAGTGCTAGCTCTCTAATCATCAATTTTCTCTTTAATCCATGTCGTCTATTTACTTCACTTTTCAAACCAAAAATTTCTGTTAGATAAAATAATAGCTCTATTTTGTGAGTAGAAGTACTCTACAGCCCCGAGTCTAATACGACACTTGATCCTATACTTTAAAACGATAGGTATACTTGCCTTATCGGTTTATTGTCGGAATTGCGCTTCGGCAAAACAATAAAGAAAATTATTCATCAGATAATGAGGCAAATTGCAAAGGGGCGGATAAACTAATTGAGCATGAGTTTCCATCAATTTTTTGGACTCCTTGTGTGGTGCACATTCACAATTTAGCATTGAATAACATATGTGTCGCTAAGAATTCGGAGAATAATGCAGTTACATATAAAGAATGCTCATGGATTACCCATATAGATGATAATGCAATGTTTATTAAAAACTATGTAATGAATCATTCAATGAGATTAGCGATGTTTAATGAGTTTGTGGGCTTAAAATTAAGATGTGTTGTCAAAACTCATTTTGCATCAATGATTATCATGTTAAAACGATTCAAACTTATAAAGAATGAACTTCAAAGAATGGTTATTAGTAATCATTAACTTATATATCATGATTATGATATAAAAAAAAAGCTAGATATGTGAAAAAAATGGCGTTGAATGATGATCGGTAAGAATCCATTCAATTCATTCTTTCACTCTCCGCTAATATATATGATATGATTCGTTTTTGTGTTACAGATAATTCTTGACTTCATTTAGTATATGATATGTGGGACACGATGATTGAAAGAATGAAGAAAGCTATTTGTGCTCAAGTGAGGCAAAAGAAGATGTATCTACCTTTTTTTGAGATAGTACATACAATTATTGTGAATCATTGGAACAAGAATAATAATCCGCTTCATTATTTTGCACATTCATTAAATCCAAAGTAATTATCTTTTTAATTACAAATTTATTTTTTGATGCCTTTTGTATTATTGATATTTTTAACTTAATATTTTTTGATTATTTTTTGTGGATTAATCATAGTTCGTCGGCCCCTTCGCTTCAAATATAGCTTTGAAGTTATTAGTACAATCATCTTATTCTTCATGTGCCGAGAAAAATTAAAGTACAGACTCCTTTTATCCATTCAATGAAAAGGAACTGAACGACACCGCATCGTGGTGAAGATTTAATAAATATTCACAAGAATCTTCGACTTCTTTCAAGAAGAGATCAACAATATAATGAAAGAGAGTCTAGATTGTGAGATATTGCAGGCAATGACTTTGAGTCATTTGAAGATGTAGGTACACTTGAGATAGTTAGTCTATCGCTTGATGAACTAAGGTTGGAGCTCTCGATTGTGAAAGAAGACGATGAAGTTGATACTATTGGAGAAAATATTTAATTTTTGAACTATCGATATTTTTTATGTGCAGGTAATGAAAAATTGAAGCATTTATCAATTTATGTAATTATGTGAACTTGTGGTACATTGGTGATTGGTCTTTATAATGCTTGTCATATTAACTCTTTTCTATATTTCATATAACATTATGTCATTATATGAAATGTGAATGATATATAATATATATGTTGTAGTCTTGTAAAATCCTCTCATTATAATTCAAGATATGTACACTTTGTTTGTTAATTTTTTTTGTTTCCACATTAATTAATAATTATATTTAAATATATTTTTAAGACATTTTCTGAATCTGGTTTTTTTAAAAATCACGTTTCTCATATCCGTTTTGTATCGTATCCCGTATTTCGTCCTCGTCCTTGTGCTACGTAGATCACCCTTCTACACATGTTGGTCTCTCGTGGATGGTCTGCTGCGAAGGAACATTTTAAGGTTGATGGCGGCAATTTTTAGGCGATGCGGGACAACTATCCTCTTTGGGGTTCTCGTGGGCGACTCACTCATCATTCCTCCTTTACACACCTTGTTTGGGAACCGCCACGGAATGGTTGGGTTAAGCTCAAGTTTGATGGTGCGGCGAAACGCAGTTCGGGCTGCGCAGGTGCGGGTTAGGTGGTTAAAAGCCACTGTGGCGCTGTCCTTTTAGATGTGGTATTCGATTTCAACGCATGTTTGTTCCCACTACAGAGTAACGTGTTGTGTGGGATGGACTGCGACGTGTCATCTTCACATTGAACATTGAGCGATTAGAGATTCTCACATTGAACAATTAGAGATTCAAGGTGACTCATCGACGGTTATCCAGTGGATTCAAGGATCAACGATATGCAATGATGCTCATGATGAACATGTGAAAGATGTTAGAGTATGGGTCGCCGGCTTGTTAGAGAGCATTATTGGTCATGAATACCAGGGGTGAATCGGGTTGCTAATGGTTCCGCTAACCTGACTATCACATAAAGAGATTTTTCTTATCCTGGGGAAAATTTTCTTCAGCTTCAACCTTTTATTAGTGATGATTGCGCTGGTCGCTTGAATGAGTTATCTAGTATGTAGTTCTCTCTCACAAAAAAAAACGAGGCCTCAATAGACACCATGGATCTACTGTGGCATGTATTTGGCGGAGCCACATGCGGGTGCTTTTCAATTGGCATCCCCGCGATCGAGGGTTCCAAAAACCGCAGATTTGGCATGAGTTGCAAACGCAGGAGGCCGGCCGCGATTGCGTTCGGACATTTCGAAGCCCAGATATCTGGATCACTGGGCTGATTGAAGCCCTGTCCTCTTCAAAGTCGACGAACCGCCATGCACAATCCAGCCAAATGCGTTATGAAATAGATAATATTTTTCAGTTATATATATATATATTTTTAAAAATTATAGCATAAGATGACAATCTTAATAGAAAATATATAGTTCTAAAATATTTAAGGTTGCGCACAACTTGTTAAACCTCAATTACCATTTTTTTCTCAAAAGAGCTCTTTATACACAGTTTAATCAAACCAGCGCTTCATTATCAAAATGTTAAATGCAAAAATCTAGTGGAAATTTTCTTCTATCTCACCCACTTCCATCCCTCTTCTTCTAATGTCTGAATCCTGATTCAACAAAGAAGTGACAATTTAAGCAACAGCACATACATATCCGAGGCATATAATAAGAATTTCTTCTCACATACAATATCGCTGCAACCAAACCCAGGAAAATATCATGCGCAGCTCGCGGCAAAATGCACGCGATTTATCAAACAAAAGAAGAACATTGAAGAACAGAAATACCTATGATGATACTCTTCGGTCACAGCCGCAGAAAGTTCGAAATAGGCTCCCAGCCAAGCAGCCATGGTTTCTTGTTCTCCGGCAGAGCGAAGTTGAGCTCAAACATTTCTTTGGTGGCGCTTCCACCTTCGCAGAACCCCACCAGCCGGGCCACAATATCCGCACTGTCCTTGACATGCGCACGTTCATTTGGGTCGGTCCACAGTTTGTTCACAAGCTGAAGTTTCCTTTGCTTCCCTTCCAAGGGCACTTGCCATTTGATATACAGTCTCTCGCGCTCCTCCTCCGTCAGTCTGGAGTTCATTCTTTTGGAGAGAAATTCTCTCTCTTGCCTCAGCGCCTTGATGCTGAATAATATATATATATATATATAAGCAATTAGATTATTAGTCTAGGAGTCCATGTTTAATCTTTAGTTTGTTTTATATATATATATATATATATATATATATATATATATATATATATATATATATATATATGTGTGTGTGTGTGGGTGTGTGTGTGGGTGGGTGGGTGGGGTGGGGGAATAATTATCAAAACTTTCTCTGAAAGTTAGCATAATTGCATTCCTCTTTTGAAATTACAAAAACCCCATGTAAGTTTACATTTCATAACATCCATGCACAAAAATATCCCCTTGCAGTAAATTTTCAGGAGGGATCCTTTTGTGCATGGATGTTATGAAATATAAACTTACAAGGGACGTTTTTGTAATTTCAGAAGAGAGGTGCAACCTGTAATTTAGCAAACTTAGAGGGGAGGTCCCGGTAAATGACCCTATATATGTGAGGATAGTAGTTAAAATAGAGAAGTGGCTCGGGGCGAGGTTTTTTTTTTTGAAACAGCAATTAGAGCAGTGACATTGTAAAGATCAGAGTATTAGGCAGAACAAAATTCATTCAAATCTAAATTGAGGGTGATAGAACGCAAATATTAACGGATATGTTATCAAACTAAGATTCATAAATTAAGAATTATATTCGAAGATCATTTAGGTGAGATCTATCAATGCTAAATACTTAAAAATAGACTAATTTGGGCATGTATGACGAAGGATGGGTACTAGCTTTTGTATAAACCCATGGAGGAGTAAACTACAGTGTGAAATCTCTTTAAATATAGATTATTTTAAATGAATTCAAAGCTTGAAAAGGGTGTATAGGAAAGAGAAGATTCTCCGATGTAGCATGGATCAAAACAAACAGGCATTTGGTAACGAAGAGACATTTATATAACAAGACAATTATTTGTCACTATTAAGGATACTAAAACTCGTTATTTGATGTTGCGCTATCCGGGCGATGTCAAGCGAACTTATGGGACTCTTACAGACCTTTTACTGGGCAATACCAATAATCACCTTCTGGGCAATTCTAACATAGTTTCATACAGTTTCTATGTTTTTTTCTGTGGCTAAATTTTATGCAATGCCCCTACAATCTCATGTTCTATAAAAAAAGATAAAGTTTAATGATGAAGATGATGTTTGAGTGTACATATTTCATGAATCATAAATTTGGGTTCAAAAAGAGTAGAAAGCAGAAAAGAAATCTGATCTCACCTTGAAGAAGGAGAAACTGATGAATCATCGCCGGCATGTGCGGGACTAGCATTGCCGACGGAGGCAAAGTGCTGCTGCAGCCAAGTCAGTCTTCTAAGCTCCACCTCAACATAAATCTGATCTGCTGGATCACCTCTAAATAACAAGTAAAACTGTGTTCTATGAATTATTGACACATGGCAAAGCTGCCATAATTGAATGATCAGCTGCATTTGCTCTTGGAAAATGAAATGCCAGCTGTTTGGTGATTTGAGAAGATCAGCAGCATTCTCATCTGCCTCTGATGTGTATCCTGCGGCTTCGTTCGCTTCTAGTTCTAGAACCTAATCACATCAATAGAATCTACTAATTCAATTCTGAAGTAAAATTTTCTTGAATTTCACTCAAAAATAGGATCTGGCCTTTGACTTGAATCAAACGCGAATTAAACTTAACAAGACTAACGAGACAATTCTGGGTGAGATAGAACCTAATTAACTGAACTGGATCAGATTGAGCTAGCAAAATAATGATTGGAAAAGTATATGCATATTATTTAGTATAAATTTATTTATGCACATATTTATACTATTAATTAACCAAACTTACCCCGGGAGTTTGCATAATTACAGATTGCACCCCCTCTATTTTTTTTTTAAATTACATAAACATTCCCTGAGTTTACATTTCACAACATGCATGCACAAAAATACCCCATGAAATTCCCATCTAGGGGGGGATATTTTTGTGCATTCATGTTATGAAATATAAACTTAAATGAATGGGTTTTGTACTTTCACAAGATAAAGGGGTGCAGCATGTAATTATGCAAATTTACAGGGGAGGCCCTAATAAACGGCACTACATTTATACAACTATAAAAAGAACTTTTATTTAATGGCAATATTTTGGGTGTCCTACACTTTGCCCTCTCCATTCCAACTAATTCTCATTCAATTCATTTCCCTTAAAAAAGAAATTAGAAGCATTAATAAAATAATAAAAAAGGGGAAAAAGTAGAAAATATAAATTAAAGCATATAAATAAATAAGTTTTCACACATGAACATTGTGCACATGGAACATTATGCGACGACCGGATTTCCTCCGGTTGATGTACTCCCGCCAAATGTTGTGCACGTGGACACCGTACTCCTGGCACTCGTGTGCACACTTGTGTTAATGTATGCGTACATATATTTAAATATCTGTAAACTGTCGTCAATGTTTCAAATATCGGATGTCGGCGACATATCGTATTGAGTTTTTAAATATCGGGTGTCGGAAGTCGGAGACATGTTGGGGATATTTTAAAATATCGGATTTTCATGTTTTATAAATTTTTTTTTTTTATGTATACTAACTATAATTATATGTTATAAAAATAGAAAAATAATATAACAAATAGATAAAAAATGAGACATTTATATTACAAAATAAAATCGAACAGTACCTAAGATAAAATTTTATTAACAAATACAAAATGATACATTGTAAAATATATTTAATAGTATACAATAATTTTATTTTGATAACAATAAGTTTATTGCAATTAAAGAAGATTTAAATATTTTCATATATTTTTTAATAAATGTATTAAATATTTTCATATTTTTTGTAATATGAAATTAAAAAATTACGAAACAATTATACAAAATTGATTGTAAGAATAAAACGTCAAAAAAATCGAAACAATAAGTCTAATCAATTTAAACATACATAATATAATATTCATAGGCGATTTAAACATATGTTGCTAGTCTGCTAAGATAAAATATTATTAACAAATACAAAATGATATATTGTAAAATATATTTAATAGTATACAATAATTTTATTTTGATAATAATAAGTTTATTGCAATTAAAGAAGATTTAAATATTTTCATATATTTTTTAATAAATGTATTAAATATTTTCATATTTTTTTGTAATATAAAATTAAAAATTGTGAAACAATTATACAAAATTGGTTGTAAGAATAAAACGTTAAGAAAATCGAAACAATAAATCTAATCGATTTAAACATACATAATATAATATTCATAGGCGATTTAAACATATGTTGCTAGTCTGCTAAGATAAGATATTATTAACAAATACAAAATGATACATTGTAAAATATATTCAATAGTATACAATAATTTTATTTTGATAACAATAAGTTTATATTGCAATTAAAGAAGATTTAAATATTTTTATATATTTTTTAATAAATGTACTAAATATTTTCATATTTTCTGTAATATGATATTAAAAAATTGTGAAACAATTATACAAAATTGATTGTAAGAATAAAACGTTAAAAAAATCAAAACAATAAGTCTAATCGATTTAAACATACATAATATAATATTCATAGGCGATTTAAATATATGTTGCTAGTCTGCTAAGTTAAATATTATTAACAAATACAAAATGATACATTGTAAAATATATTTAATAGTATACAATAATTTTATTTTGATAACAATAAGTTTATTGCAATTAAAGAAGATTTAAATATTTTCATATATTTTTTAATAAATGTATTAAATATTTTCATATTTTGTAATATGAAATTAAAAAATTGTGACACAATTATACAAAATTGGTTGTAAGAATAAAACGTTAACAAAATCGAAACAGTAAGTCTAATAGATTTAAACATACATAATATAATATTCATAGGCGATTTAAACATATGTTGCTAGTCTGCTAATATAACATAAAATAAAATAGCGGGCGATATATTTAAAAGTCGTGTCGACCGATGTATTGGAAAAAATCGGACATGTCGGCCTATATTTTACAAAAGGACAATCTATATTTTTTAGAAAAACATATCGTTTTGCCCTAAAAAATGACATGTCGGGAGACATGTCGGACATGTCGAAGGACATTTAAAATGTAAAAATTATTATTAGGGCTTTTAACATTTCTCTTTCTTATTTATACATATACAAGTAGGTTAACCGCACACCACTAAATAAACACCAACACTCCTCAAGGTGGGAGAAAGATATTCATTAAGCCCATCTTGTCACAGATCCTGCTCATACCCTTCAAGCTAAGACCTTTGGTCAAACAATCTGCGGCCTGATCCTTGATCGAGACATGACTAAGCTCCCGTATCCCACTATCCAACTTCTCTTTTATGAAGAACCTATCGATCTCGATATTCTTGGTTCTATCATGGTAGATTGGATTGTTTGCAATACTGATGGTTGCATGACTGTCACACCACAGCTTCACATCTCCTCGATTTCAACTCCATCAACATTCCCTTTAGCCACAGAAGTTCAGCAACCCCCAATGCCATAGCTCTATATTCTGCCTCTGGTGTCGATCTGGCCACCACCAACTGCTTCTTGCTCCTCCGGGAGACCAGGTTGTCTCCTATGAATATGCAATAGCCCGAAGTGGAACTCCCGTCGTCTGCACAACTAGCTCAATCAGAGTCACTGTAGCCACCAATCTTCACGTGCATGTTCTTCCTGAATAGCAGCCCCTTTCCGGGGGCAGTCTTCAAGTACCGAAGGATCCGACACACAATATACATGTGGCCCTTTCAAGGGTCATGCATGTAGTGGCTCACCACGCTCACAGCAAAAGAAATGTCCAGACGCGTGTGGCTCAAGTAAATCAACCTCCCAACTAGTTTCTGATACATTTCCCAATCGACTGGTTCACCTGCCTCAGCACCTAAGTTGTCAAGGCGCGCGCCTTAGGCGCCGGGCGCACGAGGCGCGCTCACAGGTGCCTCAAGAGGCTGAAGGCGGGCGAGACGAGCTAGGCGCAGATAAGGCGCGCCTAGTTCTCCCCTAAGGCGTAGCCTAGGCGCGCCTCACACCCTGAACCCGGTTTAAGTTCAATGTGGGTTTAAAATTAGCGGTTTAAAGGGGGATCGGTGTATTCAATAAGAAGCAGCGCTCAGTTTAGGGTTTTCTCCCTCACGTCTCTCCCGCAAGTCCTCTCCCTAGCGAATCTCTCCCGCAAGCTCTCTGTATTCGTGTATCTCTCCTGCAAGGCGCAAGCTCTCCTCGCACGCTTTCGTTCCTCCCGTGCTCAAGTCGTTCCCCCGTGCTCTAGCCGATCCTCCCGTGCTCGATCCTCCCGTGCTCAAGCGGCAATCTCGTGCAATCTCCCTCCACGTATCTCCTTATCTCCCTCACGCATTTTGTTTCAAGTTCCCCAGTTCACTGGAAAACAGTGAACTGGGCTTCCAGTTCACTGTTTTCCGGTGAACTTGGCGCCCAGTTCACCGGAAACCAGTGAACTGGGCTTCCAGTTCACTGTTTTCCGGTGAACTTGGCGTCCAGTTCACCAGAAAACAGTGAACTGGGCTTCCAGTTCACTGTAATTTTTATTTTATTTATGTGCAGTTGTGCACTCATTATTTATGTTGTAAATATGGTTTAATAGGCTTAAATGGATGCGACTCATGCGAGTGGTTCTGGTTCATCCAGTGTACAATCACGTATTGATCCAGGGTAGAAGTATGTTCGTCAGACTTCCACGGTCAATAAAAATGATTTAATTTGCAATTTTTGTGAGGTCACAAAGGGTGGCATTTATCGTGTTAAACAACACATTGTTGGGGGATTTAGGAATACTAAAGCTTGTCTCAAATGCCCGCCACATGTACGCACCGGAATACAAGAATTTATAGAAAAGAAAATGAGCGCAAGCAACACAGAAAAACAGGCATTCCCTGACTTTGCAGACGTAGATACTTTTGGAAGTGATGAAGAGATGGATGACAATTGAATGAAGATTTGTGGAATCGATCCAAGCGGTGTCTCTAAAAAACCCCGAACCAAAGGACCAATGGATGTGTTTTTTGCACCAAACATCGAGAAGATGCAAAAAAAAAGGCCAACAAAAACAAATGAAACAAAGTACTATTAACGAAGAGTGCAAGAAGGAAATTAGAGGGAGGACTTGCAAGAACATAGCTCAATGGATGTATGATGCAGTTATCCCATTTAATGCTATTAAATATCCTAGTTTTTCAGTGATGATTGAGTCCATTGGACAGTTTGGGGTTGGAATGAAACCACCCAGTTATCATGAAGTTCGTGTGCCCTTGTTGAATAATGAAGTAACTGAAGTAAAAAGTATGATGAAGAGTTATGAGAATGAGTGGAGGTTGTATGGATGTTCTATCATGGCCGACGGATGGACAGATAAAAAACAAAGAACTTTGATAAATTTTTTGGTCAATTCCCCTAAAGGAACTATTTTTCTCGAATCTGTTGATGCATCTGATTACGCAAAGACTGGAGAAAAGATGTTTGAATTGCTGGATAGAGTGGTTGACCGTGTTGGAGAGGCCAATATTATTCAAGTTGTTACTGATAGTGCAAGCAACAATGTATTAGCAGGTAAAATTTTTAATATTCATTATTTACTTAATTTTAACCTTTAGTATTTATTTGCTTTTTCAATTTGTTTGTTTAATTGTTGCTAAATAGGAAAATTATTGGAAGCAAAACGACCACATTTGTATTGGACGTCATGTGCTGCTCATTGCATCGACTTAATGTTGGAGGATATTGGGAAGATTCCTAGTATTAATAGAACAATAAAGAGGGCAATGACTATCAATAGTTATATTTATGTTCGCCCTGGACTTGTCAACATGCTTAGGAGCTTTACAGGTCAAGTGGAGCTTGTTAGACCTGCGGTGACGAGGTTTGCCACTTCTTTCCTGACACTTCAACGCATTTTCACAAACAGAGGACCAATCTTAGAAAGATGTTCACCTCACCTGAGTGGACATCAAGCAAGTGGGCAAAGGAAACAGGAGGTAAGCAGGTACATGGCATTATACTAATGGTCTCTTTCTGGAGTACTATTGTGTATGTTTTGAAGATTTTTGGGCCTTTAGTTCGAGTTCTAAGATTGGTAGATGGTGAGAAAAGACCTGTCATGGGTTATATCTTATGAAGCTATGGATAGAGCAAAAGAGACTATCATTAAGTCTTTTAATGAAAAAGAGGAAAAATACAAGGATATCTTGGAAATTGTGGATAGGAGATGGGAAAATCAGCTTCATAGACCATTGCACGCAGCGGGTCATTTTTTAAATCCAGAATTCTTTTATTCAAACCCTGAAATTGCATTAGATGGAGAAGTTATGAGAGGTTTATACGACACAATGCAAAAGATCATTCCAAGTCATGGCGATCAAGATAAAATTTTGGATGAACTGAGTCTATATAGAAAGGCTGAAGGGCTATTTGGAATGCAATTTGCAATTCGGCATAGAAAAACAAAGTCCCCAGGTAAATAATTTACACATTATTAAAACAAATATTTATTTATTAAGAATGAATTATTAATTTGTAGATATTCATTATATTTGGCAGCTGAATGGTGGCAATCTTATGGAGCCGATACTCCTAATCTAACTAAATTTGCTATAAAGGTTCTAAGTCTTACTTGTAGTTCATCAGGATGTGAATGTAATTGGAGTTTTTTTGATCATGTAAGTCCTTAAATTTTATTTCCGGAGATCAATATCATTATATGATTAATTACTTTATTGTTTATTTGTTGATGTGGCAGGTTCATAGCAAGAAAAGAAATAGGCTAGCTCAACAACGCCTAAATGATTTGGTATTTGTGAAATACAATCGAGCGTTGCGTCGGCGATATGATTCACGTGATCGTATTGATCCAATCTCGTTGAAAGATATTGACGACAGCAACGAATGGTTGATGGGAAGAATGGAGGAAGACGATGAGGCTGGGCATGATGAAGAATTGGTTTATGATGATGATTTATTGACTTGGGGTGCAGTTGCTAGGGCCACTGGAGTAGAAGAGGACATCTATCAAACACGTTTATCCAAAGGCAAGAATGTGGACAAAGCAAGTACAAGGATAGTTGAAAAGGGGAGCACATCTAGGAGGAGGGCTCCTACTCAAGTAAACCTTACAGATGATGTCGATGAAGACGAGGTTGAGTACAATGAAGAAGAAGATTATAATGAAGAAAATGAAGACATAATTTATTCAGAAGAGGAGTAGATAGTGACTTATTTGATTTCATTATGGTTTTGGATGATGTTAGATTGTGATAACTTAATGTTTTGGATGATGTTCATGACTTTTTTTTATTTCATTATGGTTTTTGATTTCATTATGGTTTTTGATGATGTTTGATTTCATTATGGTCTAATCTCCAGAAATTCATTTCTAATTATTTTGCAGGATCAGTAGATAATACTTTTGTTAAGGCAATGACAGTGTTATCAAGACGCACATATGATGGATATGAGGTATCAGGTATGCATAATTTAATATCAAGACGCACATATTCTCGATCCAGATATCGTAGCCCGTCATGTCAAGTCTCAGTCTCAAGTATCCGTCTAGTCTCTTTCTCCTGGAAGGTCACCTTGGGAATATCAAAAGAAACGACACATTTTAGTTGAAGAATAATGAAACTGATGGATATAAGGCTAACCGGAAAAGAAGGAGCATGCAAGACATTGGATAGTTTTACTGAACCTGTGCAATTGACCGTGCCCTTACCGACCACTGGCTGGAAAGTCCCATTCGTCGTCTGGATGTTATCTGCAGTAGCTAGGCGAGTGTAGGAGGAGAACTCGCATGCATCCCCTGTCACGTGTCGTGATGCACCAGAGTCAACGATCCAATCTAATGTCCTGGAAGGGTGAGCATACATAGCTGAATTTGATGCTCCCCCAGTTCCACTCTTGCTGCCTTCACCCGCTTGCTTCTTCTTAAGGAAAGCTAATTCGCTAATGCCCAGATTGGCCCGATAACAACCTCGGCCACCATGACCCCTGCCACGTTCACGACCACGTCCACGGTCACCACCCAAATCCCCCGCCTTGGGTGGTTTGGGGCAAGCATACCAGAAATGACCCGTCTCCCCACAGTTGTAGCATTATCGGGTTTCCTCTCATGGCCTTGGAACACCCGAGCCAGTAGCCGCTAGTGTTGACTTGACTGCAGCGGTCTCTCCAGTCCCCGCCTGAAGTTTGAGGCGGGTATCCTCCTAAATCATGGTCGAGATGGCCTCTGTAAGTGTACGAATATTCATACCAGACAGAAGTAGGGCTCTCCTCTGATCGAACCTTTCATCTAACCCCTTCAGAAACTTCATGGTCCTCTCCACGATGATCTTGGAGGCCCTACACTGTGGGTCGCTGCAACTCACCCCACAAGAAGAATGGTCGTAGTCCACATAGACGTTCTAACTCGAAGGCATACTCTTGCATAGTCTTCGCGCCTTGAACTGTGTCATCAATTTCTCCTTTCACCTGGAAGACCCCGAGGGTGTTCCCCACTCTATCATAAGTACTTTTCAGCTTTTCCCAAACCTCCATGACTGTCTCCAGGCCATCTACCGTGGAAGCAATCAATAGGACTACCGAGTTGAGAAACCACATGAACACTGTCATGTGGATTGACTCCCAGACATCTCCAGCAGCTGGGTTCTCTAGCTTCTTCAACTCCCCTGTCAATAAACCCCCAACCTTCTGTGCTGCAAGGGTTTTCTTCACGCGATGTGACCACCCCAGACAAGTGGTCGGCCCATCGAGCTTCAGATCAACCGGCAGAAGGTCCAACTTCGCCGGTCGGGGCGATGAACCCAATAGTTTCAACAAAGTGGCCACCTCTGAGGGACCCAGCTTCGTGAGAATATCCTCCATTAGAAGCTACAACAGCCCCACAATGTCCATCAGTTGGAGATTTTTATCCAGAAGGAACCCCACGGCGATGTGCAGGTCGACTGGACGAGGTATCGATATGGAGGGTGTCGACTGAACGGTCCAATGATGTAGACTGGATGAGGTGTCGACTGGACAGTCCAATGATGTCGAGTGGATGAGGTATCGACGGGAGTTGTCGACTGGATGAGGTGTCAATATGGAGGGTGTCGACTGGACGATGTCCCACTATCGATCGCAAGGTCTTCTCGATCGATCGCAAGCAGCTTCTCCTTCCCTCTCGATCGATCGCAAGCAGCTTCCTGCTTCTCCTTCCCTCTAGATCGATCACAAGTAGCTTCCTACTTCTCCTTCCCTCTCGATCGATCGCAAGCAGCCTCTCCTTCAGTCGATCACAAGCAGCTTCCTGCTTCTTCTCCTTCCTTCAAGGACGAAGCGACGAAACGTGTTCTTCAGCGCCTTTCCGGCGGAGAACGAGCGGAAGAGGTGAATGAGCGGTAACCTAGGATCAGAACCTGCCCCTCTTATACCATGTCGTAAAAATTATTATTAGGGCTTCTAACATTTCTCTTTCCTATTTATACATGTACAAGTAGGTTAATCACACACCACTAAATAAACACCAACATAAACCTATTTAAGTATGATTGTGCATGTGTATCTTGGACTTATGAGATTAAATTGATTGAAAATGATCAATTATTTGCTCAAATCAAAGTAAACGAGACATATCTGGCTCAATTGAGATTGGATTTGGCAAAGCTATAACTAACTCGCATTTGCTCTGCTCGACATTAGCTTGAATAACAATGAGCTGACCTTGAGACAGGATCCAATGAGCTCAATATCAGATCAATAACAGCCTAAGTATCAATGTATTATGTAATGACTAAATCATTAGAAATATAAATTTACATTGGGATATAAACATACCTGGCAAACTAAAAGCTGCTTCTGGTATTGCAATTTCGCAACTCTTTCTTTAAGCTCAGTAACATAGGCTTTTATGCTCCTGACATTCTCCTCCGCGGCATTCTGGAACATCTTCTGCATCTTTTTCATGTTCACCGAACTCGAGCGCTGATAGCCTGGCGTGCCCTCCCTCGACGAGACATCTCCACCATCCTCACTCTTAGATGGTGTGGCCATTTCAGAACCAGAAAAATTGTCATTGGACGCCAAATCATTTTCTGGAACTTTGTTTTCGATGTCAGACTCCAGCACCTTCCTAGATGATGAGGAAAGAGGAGAACAAGGGGTTCTTATGAATTGTGGTCGGTTGACATTTCCACTCGAGGACAGCGGAAGCATCTTTCGCCTCTTCGATGTAGTCTTGATTGACTTTGAAGTGACCTCGCTGTTAAAATTAATGCTCGGAAGAGACATCACCAGCCTGTCCAATGATTTTTGAACATTTTCTAACCGTTCCTCAAGATTCGCAATTGTATTTCCCTGTGAATGGAGTCGAGTGATCTCTTCTTTCAGGTTGGCGCCCACCCTCTGGTTGCTGACGTCCCTAATGTCGATTTCTGTCGTTAGAGATTTAACAGATCTCACCTCCTTTATTTCTGCTTGGAGTTTGGCAATGGTTTCTGCAGCGTCTTGGTTCCCGAGTTTATGGCAGGCTACCTCTTTCTGCAGGACTTCCAGAGCGCGGTTCGCTTCCTCACCAAGTTGCACCTGTAACTGCTCGAGTTTACGTATTTCATGCACGAGCATGGATGGTACAGTTGATGACTGCCTCAAAGGGTTTCTTGGTTGACCAGAGAAGGTCAAGCATTTGACGACCCGGCGAGGTGATGATTCAAGTGGGTGCTTCCCCTACAACATGCATAAAAGTTAAGATTAGAAGCAGAGGAGCTGAAAAATGATGGAAAATCCCAGTGGAAGACTCAGTAGGAGTCCCCATAGAAACTTCCACATTTCTTACACTCTGGTCATGCTCCATTTTTCTTCTAAGTTCCTCTAACTGGGACTTGACAGTATCTCTTTCCCGCTTCAACTCTTGCATTTCCATTTCCATCTGTTGATCAAAATAAAAATTAGCTTATAGCTAATAATTAATCATGCAAATTGGACCACATGAACAATTTGACATTACCTTTACATTTCGATTGGGAGTTTAATTCGAAGTGACTTTATTTTGATTCAAAGATTAAAAACAGAAATGAAGGAATTAGGAAAAAGTTTCCCCCTACATAAAGAATTTCATCTCTCCTAAAACAAGATTGATATAACAATTTTCTAATAATACCCAAACTACCATTGCTCAAATAACAACAAAAGTTTAACTCTCAACATAAGTTTAAATCTCTGAAGTTTACATCTTTATGAAGGATTTGATCTCTCCTAAAACAAGTAAAATAGGATATAACTATTTTTAATAATGCCCAAACTACCATTGGTCAAATGAAAAACAATAGTTTAAATCATAGTTTTTCAGTTTTTCTCCATATAGATTAATCAGTGATCAAATAGATTAATTTGATATAAATATTTTTTTATTAATTATCTACAAAAATAATTACTTATACAAAAAAATTAAGCAATCATCCAATTTGAAGCATTTAATACAAGAATGGTTTATATGTCAAATTAATTATTTCTTCTTTTCTTTTCTTTCTCTCTCTCTCAACCTCTCGATAAGAAAAATATATATTCCTCTCTTTTCCCCGATATAAATATTTTTTTCGCTAACCTCGACTCTGCTAGAAACAAGCTACAGAAACTAAACTTTACAACATCCAATCATATGGTGATTAATAAAAGATATCTGAAAAACTGCAGGACTATAAATATAACTTGATTTGTATTCCGCAAACCTTCTTAATTTTGTTTTCCTTCTCCAAAAGAATGGCTTCTGAGCTTGAGGTCGCAGAAGGCTCTGGAGTTCGAAGCTCTGCTTCAAGTCTCGCAACCTCTTTCTGCAGCTGCTTCACCAATTGTTTGTCCGATACAACCTGATCAAATAACACAAGCTCATACAAGAACAAGGACACAATTGCATGTAGATCTAGAACAATGATTGCAAAATATATACCATATAGTTCTAACTAAAATGCAATTAGACGGCAATAAAAATTTTGTTCATAACAAAGTTTAGTGATAGAAATAAGGATGTTTACATGGATGTGGCAAAAAAATACAAAGTATAAATTAAGAATGATGTGACATCTATAGAACTGTGGTAACAGAAAATAAACTTGGATGGCCTAATCATTTATAATGAAGGGTAGATAGACACTAGATCAAAAGATTACGAAGTAGAAATCATAGACCTAAGATAACATGGAAAAAATCAAAATGATTTGCGATTAATGACTAATGATGATTACGGCGATGTACTAAATATCGTGCTCACCATGTTAACATGTGCAGCATTCATAACTTCCTTCGCACAAGACGCAAAGGAAAGTGTGATACGAGATTGCTCTACGTGGCTAAGTGCAGGACTCATGGTACATATTATTGCAGTCCGGGCATTCCCTCCGAGGGATAGTTGCAAAATACGTGTCAGCTTGGACTGCCTGTATGGTACATGCCCAGCTCTCTTCCCATCACTAAAAGCAATAAAATAGATGATGTCAAGATAGAGATGTAGGATGCTCAAAATATCTAAAATCCGTAAAATTGAGAACAATGAAATAATAGAGCAAACAAAAAAAATTTGTGAGCTCCAGCTCATGATGTATAAATGTGTGAATAAAAGTATCCAACTGAAAAAAAACAATTTACAGGCGGACTGGTATTCTGAGTTATTCTCAGAGAGAGAAAATATGAACTGTTAAACTGAATAAAACAGTTTTAAGAAAATTTCCAAAAGCTATCAGAGTGGATCAAACTAGTTGAATATGTGTAATAATTTTTTTTTGTTTACCTATAACTTCGCGTGGTATGCCACGTGTCACATGTTGGTTGTTCGTCCAAGTATACAAGGACTTAGGTCTCTAGTATGTTAGCCTAATGTTGAATCCAATTATTTCAACTCCTCTCAACTTGGTATCAGAGTGCGTGCCCCCGATTCTGCCCCGATCCGTCTCGCCGCTCGCTCCAGCGCTCCTGATCATGTCTCGCCATCCTCGAGCCCCTCACATCCGCTAGCCGCAGCTCCTTCCAAGTCGCTAGCCGCAGCTTCCCCTTCCAGACCGCTAGCCGCAGCTTCCCCTTCCAGGCCTCTAGTTGCAGCTTCCCCTTCAAGGCCGCTAGTTACAGCATCCCCTTCAAGTCCGCTAGCCATAGCTCCCTTCCTCATTTGTAGTTTCTCACAGGCCCAGGGCTCGTCCAACTTCTTCCTCCCATCCAGCAGGCAGATGTTGGTCTCCTGCCATTTTGTCCTATATGACAGCAGCTGGAGACATTGTGATCACATCATATAGGGCCCTCTCTGGTGGAACAATCTAAGAGAGGTTCATAGGATGTGATGCTTCTTCGTACTGTTTTTTTCGATTAATTATCTCTAGTGCGGTGTCCTTTCCTCGCCCATGGGTGACTCTTTAGATATCTCGTCTACTCAGATTGTTCGTTTGCATGTGACCCACTCAGAGCCACGAGCAATCAGGATCGCTGAAGATTATTATACTGGCATTGGATGACACAAATTACCTCAAATGGCCTAGGGCAGCTAAGTATAACAGCTCAGCATGCTATCCGCAATCACCAGTTGTATGAGCATATTGATGGAACCGTTGTTGAACCACCACAGACCGATACCTCATGGAGAAAATGGGATACAGATAATTCATTGGTTGTCTTATGGTTACTCCACTCCATGTCCCCTCTGGTATGCCTCAGTTATATGCTATTGCTCGTGGATTCTTCCCATGAAATCTGAACTCAAGCTCGTGAGTTACTAGCATATTGGTAGCTCGACGCAAATATATGAGCTAACTTGTTATGCTTTGAAGTTGAAACAAGGACCCTTGTTTGTCGCCGTCTACTATTCTGAATTTGAACGTCTCTATCAAGAACTAGATTACTTCAATACCGTTATTTCAGTATGCACTGCAGATGTCATCAACCTTCAGAAGGGCAAAAACATTTTCGGGTGCATGTCTTTCTTATAGGCCTCAACAACGAATTGAATATTGTTCGCTTACATGTTCTCCATCTTGAGCCATTTCCCTCACTTTGGGAAGCATTCAACATTATCCTAAGTAATGAGAATTGTGTCACCTCTCTCTTGATTCCACTACGCAGACAAGTCACTCTAATCTTGCTAGAATTGTCTGTGGTCCACTCAATCACACTCCTCCAATGTGTAGCCACTATAGGAGAAAAGGCCATACTGAGGAGACCTGCTATCATTTGCATCCCCATCTCGCTCTCCCTAGTCGAGGGATGGGTGGTCGTGGTCGGAACAATAATCGTGGCAGTGGCCGACTGTTTGGTACTCGCTCACAGTACTCTGCCCATGCCAGTGACGTTTATGAAGACATTCTTCCCTCAGGGGGTCTTTCTACTGAGGAGATGGAGGCGCATTTAACTGCATTTTGCGTTCTCTCTCCGATCGCGATAAATTCATTGCGGCGAATGACACTCTTTCCTCTATTGTTGGCAGAGGAGCAATTCCTTGTTCTTCTGTCCTTTCTCTCTCTTTTGTATTACATGTATCATCGTATCCTCGCAATCTTCTATCCATTAGTCAATTAACTAATTTGTTAAATTGCTCGGATACCTTTTTTCATGACGTTTGTGTCTTTTAGGATCTGGCTACGAAGCAGAACATTGGCAGTGGTAAGAATGTCGGCGGACTGTACTTGTTGAACCAGCAGTTGAGCCCCAATGCTCTCTCCACCACCAGTGCTCCTACCCTTCTTGACATCTGAAGCTGGCATCAACGACTTGGGCACCCTTCCCATTTTATCTTACCAATCTTTTTTTAGCACTGTTAACTTCTATCTATTTTTTAAATTACAAAAACTCTAAACCTCCCATCTTGGAGGGATGCATTTGTAATGCAAGTTAACTAGAAGGGGGTGTCTTGTAACGTCATAAACTAATAAGAGGGGAGGTTTTTGTAATTATAGAAAGTAGAGGGGAGGTTCATGTAACAATGCAAAGTCTCAGGGGATGTCCCAGACTCCTAGTAATTAAACAACTAGTAACATTGTAAAGTCAAGAGGGTAGCTTTTTATACGCATCTAACCTCAGCTTTCTGATAACAGTTGCCAGTGTCAGTAAGCTAAGATTTATATGGCAACCTTCTTTCAGCCTAGTACCCTCAGCATTAGTTTGAGATGCCCGTTCACTACCAGCAAGATCAACGAAGTTCTGCAAGAATCTAATAGTAAGCATGCCAAATCAAATTTAAAAAAAAATTGAAGATGGTTATAAAAAATATGAGGTGCATACTTACCAAATTGGCAACATAAGACTTTATACAACCAGAATTTTCACGGAGGCTGCTCTCAATTGTCTGTAAGATCCAATCATGCAACAGTTGGTAACTGCTGTATACTAGCAAGAAAAACTCAAAATGAAGCTTACCAGCCTAATTATTTGATGAGATCTTGAGCTAGCATCATTCAAGGAAGTTTCCCCAACATGCCTCTGAGCTGAATAACATAAAAAGAAAGAATTAATTTATCACAAGGGCCAAAATTATATCTTAAGTAAAATGTTCCAAGTCTTGATAGTTACCTTCACAGATACCTATGAGTTGCCGTAAATGTTCACTGTTTCTTACAGTTTCTTCCTCTAGTTTCTCGACAATGGTTCCTTTCTGTAATAAAAATAAAAGAAAAGAAGAGGTTTCAAGAGGGGAAATGAAGTCATATTGAGCATACCAATATGAGAAATGAGTCTTAATTGATATATTAATGACTCACTATATTTACCTCAGGGTCATCTAAAAGCCTGAGAGGGCCAGAATCTGGCCTTAGCAGGTCTTTCACAACCTCGTTATAAATCTCCAATGCAGAAATCTTAATAATAAATTCCCTATCTCTGGACTGAAAAAGAAAATCAGGACAAAGTGATCCAAACAGTATATTCACAATTCACGAGATATGACTAACAGTTTGAGCGACAATTCGGCGGTGAATTCTTACATTTTCTATATGTTTGTAGATGTCATTCACGGCATTCTCAGTAATCTTTCTCATGGTATATGTCTTGCCACTACTAGTCTGTCCATAGGCAAAGATTGTAGCTACATAGAATGCAGAAACAAGTTAATACACTTTATGGATTTTAAGAAGTGCCATATATGTCTATAAGAGCAGGAATGCATCAGAGAGACTATCATGCACATATATTCAACAGAAGTAAATACCATTGATTCCTGTTAATGCTGACAAGGAAACTTCTTTAGCTCCTTCTTCATACACAACCTCAGATGGACATGTAGGGCCAAATACTTTGTCTGAAAGAAGAAAAATAATGAACACACATGAAACAATTACCAATATTAGAATTTCTAATTATAATTTTACCAGTACTTCCAACAATAAAATAAACCAGTGTCTGAGTATAAATAATAATGTCATTCAAAACATGGTCATACCGAAAGTATATTGAGCTGAACTAAACCGGTCCTGTGAATATGGCTTCAAGACAATTGTTTGGTCATCAATGCATTCCCAGGCAACTAGATCTTTTAGGGATTGCTCTTTTCTGCTAAGGGGCCTCAGACGTATTGTAACTAGTATCTTCTCCTTCTTTCCCCTTGAACCTCCTGGGGTAGATACTGGAGTTTTATCAATCATGGAACCCGGAGTGCTGGGTGTAACAGATGCCATCTGTTATTAGCAAAAAGGCCGTTTTAAGACAATATAGTTTACTGAGGAGTGGCCGCCACTGATCATAAAATTACAGGCTTTTTTGAGTTCCCTGTGAAAAAACAATGTTGAGCGTGAGAACTGTATCTTCGGAGCATACTAGAAAACTTGGGCCAGTTCATTCAAACATAGAACCAGAAATCATTAAAACCATGACCAGTTAGAAAACCGCAAGTTAAGCGATCAAGACAAGAAATCAAAATACAGCACAAAAAGGAAAGGCAAAAATACAAAATCAGTCCCTGAACTTTGAGTGTTTTTTAAAAGAGTGTTGTTAAGTGCAAACCAATTTTAGCTATGTGCAAACCAAATCTAATTATAAAAGAGTGTTGTTAAGTGCAAAGCAATTTTAGCTATGTGCAAACCATTATTTTGTGTAACCTAATGCCCATATTGCAGTACGACGCAGGCCTCCTCTCTCCTCGCACTAGAATCTCACTGTGTCCTTGCACTTCAGCCCCATCACTGTCCGCCGCCGCATCGTCGGCTTCCTTCGGTACGACTACCGAGGAGGAGGATATGTCTTTTTTATCCCTCGGCGGCGGCAAGCCAAGAACACACAAGTGTTGGATATGTAGGGCGGAGTTCTCCTCCGGCCGAGAACGCACGAGTGCAAGGGGCGGAAGAGCAAACCCCAGTTTGTCTGATAGCCACACTGTAGCAGTTGTCTACGTTGTCGTCATTCCCATCAAAGTTGTCGTCGTTCCCATCAAAGTTGTCGTCGTTCCCATCAATGACGTCGTCTGAGTTCATCCATATCGTTGACGAAAAGTTTCAGGTTGTTTATCTCTCTGCAGATTTGTCCAGCTCCTCTAGGCGAAAAGTTTTGTTGGTTCATCTCCTCCAAGCAAGGTGTCATTCCTCTTCTCTGCAGAACTGAAGCATTTTTATTTCTTGATCATTCTTGGTCCATTCGTGATCCGAAGAATTTTTTTTGGTTCATCTCCTCCAAGATGGCATGTTGTTGATGAACGTGAGCTGTAGGAGGAGAGAGAAAGAAGAGGGAGAGAGAGGGGTATCAGGTATGTGATCGAGGGTTGAGTTTCAATTTAGGGCAAGATCTCTGCAGTTTTGGTTGTTTGGTGGTGGCTACAGCAAGCTCATCGATCGTTTGCACTCCGACGAGTACAGCCACCTCGATGAGCCCGACGCCGAAGGTGGTTCAGAGAAGAGAAAAGATGTGGTTTGCACTTAAAAAGTAGGTATGCACTTAAAATTTATTGCTTTGCACATAACATTGGTTTGCACGTAGCCAAAACATGTTTGCACTTAAAATCACTCTTTTAAAATCAGTCCCTAAATTTCTAAATAGTTAAAATCAGTCTCTAAAATATTAAAACCAAACGATTTTATTCCCAAAGCCGGTTTCCGTTACCAGAGTTAGCCGGTTTGCATTAAAAGACGGGTTAGCCCTAGAAAGGAGGTAGAGGAGAGGAAAGAAGAAGAAGCTTGGGGAAGAAGAAGAGGAAACCCTAGAGAAGGAGAGGGCTTGAGGGAGAGGGAAAGGAATTTAGAAAGAGGAAGAAACTAATTTATTCATTGATTAATCCTCATACAAGACAAGGGGTTTATATATAGGAACCTCGAATGGCCCGACTGTAAATACAACAGTAAAAGCTAAATTATAAAATACGACAACGCTAATAACGACGACTATGCTAAAAATGACGTCTACGACTTAAGACAACTCGATACGAATTGACTTAAAAATATAAAATAATAATAATATAAGATAACTGACGGAGGACCCATAACACTCCACCCATCCTTGAAATAGAGCTTGCCCTCAAGCTCGAACTCCCAAGGATGAAAGGCTCCTCTGGCTCCTTGATTTTGCGCCAGAACAGCGCCTGATAGCGCATCACGACAGCATTGGCGGAAAGGAGTAATGGCAGCGCTGTCGGAAAGACGAGAGGCAGAAGGAATGGGGCCGACTGGTCTGGAGGAGCGGCAGAAGTGGCAGGGCGACCGGGGGAACAACAGCCGGCGAAAGGAAGGGCTCCGGCAGGACCGCCGGAACGGCGGCGAAAAGCGGCGGTAAGGCGGCCGGGGAAACCATGTCGGCAGGAGGAATGGGTCCGACAGTAGGGATGGGTCCGGCGGGGTCGACATGGTGGCGTATGCAGCAACGACAAGGTAGCCGAAGGGACCGGCAGTGGTAAGGGTTGCGACGGCGCAATCGGCGGACCCGGTGACGCAATCGGCGGACCCGATGACGCAATCGGCGGCGATGGAGAGACAACTGGCATAATCGGCGGCCTCGTCGGCTGGCAATCTGGGCAAAAGTGGCGGCGGCATGCGCAGACTGGGAGGGTGCCTACGCTAAGAGAGGCGAGACCCCAAAGTGTCCCGAAGTCACCAATTTGTTGAATGTGGTGTTGAGGCGAGATATGGAAGCCTAAAATGACTCTGACATCTTCCACAACATCGAACAAAGAGCGGCCTCATCCACGACACTAAGCTTAACGTCCATCAACCAATTAATTAATTTGCTTAAAAATTAATTAACCTTTCAAATTAAAATTTGAAGGTTGCTGAGCCGGTTGGCTGATTGGGCGGCTGAGGTAGACCGCGGGCTCGAGGAGCGTAGGCTGCTCGATATGAGTAGGCGAGCTTGCAGCCCGGGGCAGAAAGAAAGGGGCGGCTCGAGGACTAGGAAAGGGTGAGATGGGTGATTGTTGTTGCTCAGTTGCTGGAGTGGGGAAACCAGAGTTGTAGGCGCGCAGCGATAGGAGCTCGTTGCATCGATCGTGGGGGTTGGATAATGCAGAATAAGTGGTTGGACAAGGGTGTGGCTCGAGAAAGGAAGACACCAGAAGAAGTAGAGTCCGCAGGTTGGCGTCGAGCGCTGGGAGGAGCCAAGATCCTGTAGGGAGTTCGGTCGGAGGAGACAAGCCTGCAGGCAGTCCGATCGGAGGAAAGAGTTACGTGTGTTTGTTCCTTCATCATCGATCCAAGACCCTTGTTGAGGCATGGATTCAACATCAGCCTCCTACAACGGATCTTGCAGCATAACGAGCACAGAAAGAAGTAGTTGGGATCACAATGATGATGACTCATATTCCCCCACATCTCCACAGCGTCCGGGCTCAAATTTTCTCCTCCATTACAACCCCCTCTCTGTCGGATGTGTGCTCCATGCTATTAAAGGTCACACAGCCACCCGATGCTCCTGGGACTCTATCTTCGGCCCTCCTCTAGCATTCTTTCACACCCCCCTTGCTTCTCCGTCGGCTCGTGGAGGTCGCACAGCTTCTCGGGGAAGGGGACGTAACGAAAGACCCCGTCCTAAGTGTTCTCATTGCGGGCAGGATGGTCACCTTGAGGCAACATGCTATTGCAAACATGGTATGCCTCCACAACAGCATGCTTCCATTGCGGTCAATACTGCCTCCACTACCCGTGACGACATTGATGCTTTGCGCACCCAGCTCCAACAACTTCAGGGAATGGTCAGTCGTTCATCTGGCTCTGTTGCGTCAATCTCCAATGAAGGTATCTCATATCTCTCCCATAACTCCACTTGGATTGTGGACCACACATCATCTTACTCCGCAGAAACCGTCTATGTACTTACAATCCGCATATCCCAAATTCGTCACTGTGGCTAATGGTGACACCACCCCGGCTTCTGGCTCTGCTGATCTGCCCCTCACTCCAACTATCTCTCTCTCTCTCTCTTCGCTCGGTCATTCATGTTCTGGGATCGCCATTTAACCTTCTTTCTGTTAGCCGTCTTGCTCAAGATCTTGATTGATATGTAACCTTCTCTCCCTCCTCCTTTGTTGTGCAGGATCGACGAACGCAGAGTATTATTGGTAAAGGGCGGCTGTCTAACGGGCTCTATATCTTGGATGTTCCACACACCGCTCTCTCATCTGTCACATTTGTTGATTGACATCGACGTCTTGGGCATGCTCCCCTCCGGATCCTCAAGAAAGCTCTCCCAGATATCTCCCTCCACAACTTCACTTGCGAATCATGTATCTTCGGCAAACAACATCGTTCGTTTTTTTCCTAATTGTACTCGGATCAGTGCTCATTTTGCTTTAGTACACTCTGATATTTGGGGTCCATATAAAACATCTAGTGTTTATGGTTATCACTACTTTATTACATTTATTGATGATTACTCTCGCATAACCTGGTTGTATTTACTTCGTGATCGTGCTGAAGTAACTTCTATCTTCCATGCTTTTATTACTGAGACTCATACGCAGTTTTTCAGTTCTCTTAAAATACTTCGCACCGACAATGCGCGTGAATATACAAGTCATGCTTTTATTACTCTGTGTACTGAGTTTGGGATCATCCATCAAACTTCATGTGCTTATATCCCTCAACAAAATGGTGTGGCCGAGCGCAAAAATCATCACCTTCATGAGGTCGCACGTTCACTAATGTTCCAAATGCAGGTACCTAAACTCTATTAGAACTTCGAGGTTTCTACTGCATATCATCTCATAAATCGCATGCCTTCCTCCATTCTCAACTTTGCAAAGCCTTTTAGTCTCTCTTTCCCTTCTATGCCCCACTTTTCCATCACCCCTCGGGTCTTTGGATGTACTTGTTATGTCCATTATCTTGGTCCTACCACTGACAAGCTTGCTCCGCGTGCTACCAAGTAAATGTTCGTCGGTTACTCCCGCACTCAGAAAGGGTATGTGTGTTACTCTCCCAACGATCGCAAGGTTGTCGTTACTGCGAATATTACTTTCCTTGAAGACCAACCTTTTCACTCCCCTCATCCAGCTCCTCCTACATCTCCACTTCTACCACGTCCTACCGTTCCTGTTACGTCTCATCTTCCACCACTCCTTCCAACTCCAACTCCCGTACCCCCCAAACCACTTCATGTATACACTCGTCGTTATCCTAGATCTGAGTCCCTCCAACAGTTACCCTCTACAAGTGATACCTCGCGGCCTGAAGATCCGGCACCAGTCTCTACGGCTCATCCCTTGGCAAATTATGTATCCTTGCATCGCCTCTCCCCGACACTTCTCAAATTTGCTACTTCTTTATCCTCCATTTCTACATCTAACTCTTTGCAAGAAGCTCTCCATCATCCGGGGATGCGTGCGGTCATGGATGAGGAAATGACTGCCCTCTGGGCTAATCAAACTTGGGATCTTGTCTCTCTTCCTCTAGGACAGACGTGTGTGGGATGTAAGTGGATCTTTACAATCAAACATGCTTCAGACGGGACAGTTGAACGCCTAAAGGCTCATCTTGTGGCTTGGGGAATTACTCCGCAACAAGGCCTCGATTATGATGAGACCTTCTCCCCAATCGCCAAGTTGAATATTGTCCGTATCCTTATCTCCTTAGATGTTCATCGACAGTGGCCATTACATCAATTGGATGTCAAGAATGCATTTCTCAATGGCGACCTTCTCGAGACTGTTTACATGCACCAACCACCCAGGTTTGAGACCACGGGGGAGTCTCGTGTTTGTCACCTCAAGAAATCTATTTATGGTCTCAAACAGTCTCCTCGATCTTGGTTTGACAAGTTCAGTAAGGTGGTATGTGATGTGAGATTCACTCGAAGCTCGGCTGACTTCTCCCTCTTTACTCGTCATCAACTGACAGGCACAGTAATTCTCTTAGTTTACGTCAATGATATCCTGATTACCGGTGATGACTCCAAAGGAATACAAATGATCAAGCAGCACTTAAACTCAGTGTTTCAAACTAAAGATCTGGGAAATCTTCGATACTTCCTTGGTCTTAAGGTAGCGAGACATCCTGATGGTCTCGTCTTATCTCAACGGAAGTACTGCCTTGACCTTCTTCATGATGCTGGCTATTCTGGATGCAAGCCGGCTGGTACTCCTATGGATGTCAATCACAAGCTCTGCGCTCATGACTCCGACTCCGATCTACTACTTCCAAACCCAGAGTATTATCGTCGTCTTGTAGGAAAGCTGATTTATCTTACAGTTACAAGACCTGATATCTCATTTGTTGTTGGAGTTGTCAGTCGATTATTGCATGCTCCACGGACCTCTCACCTCCAGTCCGTCGAGCGCATACTCAGATATTTGAAGACTGCTCTTGGACAAGATCTTGTATACAAACCCTCTTCTTCTTCCTCTCTATCTTTGATTGTCTATTTTGATGCTGACTATACTGGCTCTCTGGATGATCGACGTTCCACAAGTGGTTTCTGTACATACTTCGGAGGACACCTTATTACCTGACGCAGCAAGAAGCAGTCTGTGGTTGCTCGCTCATCTGCTGAAGCCGAGTATCGTTCAATAGTCGTTGTTGTGTCTGAGCTTACCTGGCTAGAAAGTCTCCTAGGTGATTTGGGAGTCAAACTTTCCTCACCAGCGACTCTATTTTGTGACAGTCAAGCTGATATACACATTGTTAAGAATCCTGTATTCCATGAACAAACCAAACACATAAAAGTTGATTGTCACTTCATTCTGGACAAGG
This sequence comes from Dactylorhiza incarnata, assembly GCA_033032865.1. Classification (NCBI taxonomy): domain Eukaryota; kingdom Viridiplantae; phylum Streptophyta; class Magnoliopsida; order Asparagales; family Orchidaceae; genus Dactylorhiza; species Dactylorhiza incarnata. The sequence continues at coordinate 266,619 of JAWHQI010000461.1, forward strand.
TTCAATTGAAGAAGTTGGAATTAAAACATATTCATGTTGCTGGGCAAGTTGTTGATATTCTCACCAAGGCCTTACCCTGACCATTATTCTATCAGTTTTTGTCCAAACTTGGTGCTTACGATCTGTATGCTCCAGCTTGCGGGAGAGTGTTGAAGAAACCATGTATAAAAGGCCCAGATTAAGGCCCATCTTGAGCCCACTTTCTCATTAGGTTTTAGTCCCACATCTTAGAATGGGATATCTCCCCTCTCTCTCCTATATAAGTGTGCAAATACCTGTATACCAAGGATTGAGAAATTAATAAAAATTTCTTTTATTTCTCTCTATTGCTGCGTATTTCTACAGAGAGCAACGTCGAAGAGGCAGCCCAGGGAAGAAACACTAGCAGCGATGGTGGAGCGATGAAGTTGATTATTGGATGGAGGTCGACGAAGCAGTGAGGACGTGTGGAAGTCGACGTGGCAGACGTCCGACGGGTTTGAAGCAGTGGTTGCTTGCGTCGTAGAAGCAGAAGCGGCTACTGTTATGGATGACGTTGACGTTCAACGGCGTGGAAGGGACCTTGGCTTGATGAAACTGTGAGGGCATCGGAAGTGTCGAGCCGAGGACGGATGGCTCTGATACCAAGATGTTTGGGCTTATTTTGTCAGTGATCGATGGGGCAGGGATACAAGAGAAAGCCCTAGAATAGTGGTAGAGGTGAGGAAATAAGAAGAAGCTTGGGGAAGAAGAAGAGGAAACCCTAAAGTAGGAGAAGGCTTGAGGGATAGGCCGATAGGGAGAGGAATTTAGAAAGATAAAGAAACTATTTCATTCATTGATTGATTCTCATACAAGACAAAGGGTCTATATATAGGAACCCCGAATGGCACAACTGTAAATACAACATTAAACGCTAAATTATAAATAATGACGACTACGATTTAATACAACTCAACACTAATTGACTTGATAATATAAAATAATAATATAAGATAACTGACGGAGGACCCATAACACTGATGTTATGGATCTTATCTGTAACAGTTATCTAGTTTTATTATCATTATTGGAGTCAAGTTATTATATCGAGTTCAATGTATTAGTCGAGTTGTGCCATTTTATTAGTCGCGTCGAGCCAAGTTATTATATCGAGTCAAATGTATTAGTCGAGTTATTTCGTTTTATTAATCGCGTCGAGTTCGTTATATTTTTATGTTTTGGGGTTATTTGCACTCATGTCATTGGGGGTTTTATATAAACTCATGGATTCATATGTAAGAGAAGGAATCAATGAATGAGAAAGTTTCTTCCAAGTTTCCCTTCTAGGGCTTCCTCTCTTCCCCTGAAGTTCTTCTCTCCTTCCTCCACCCTTTAGGGTTTCATCTTCTCTCATCTCCTCCGCCAGTCTAAGGCTTGCTCCTTGTATCTCCGCCTCTATCGATCACCAGCAAAAGAAGCCCATAACAACATGATAAGATAACTGACGAAGGGCACATAACAGGACGGGATACACGATACGATATGGATACGAGAAACATGATTTTCAAAAAAACCTAGGAAACGAGATACGTATTTAAAATTTTTAATTATTTAAATATAAGTACAAATTAATATGAAAGCAGGTGAACATTCACATCTTCTTCATTTTTTATCATTATATCTCACATATCATTATATTAAATGAAAACAAGATTTATATGTCACAAAAACATACCATATCCTAAATAGGAACCACGATTAAAGTATGTGATCAATTAAATTCCACCACTTATCATACTACATTTTTTCTTTCACATGTATTTCTCCATGTCGCCATCGCAAAACACATAATTTTTGAGCATTTTCAAGAATACTCAGACATATAATATCAGAAAGTATCCGATTTTTTTATATCTCAAACTAAAAGAAGTTTCCGAGAGTTTCGGAGACGGGTTTCCTAGAATTTTAGTCTGCCAAATAATTTTAAGACTTAACTTGGCAGACTAAAATTAGACCTAGTTTATAAATGGTAAGTCTTAACTTCTATTAATTAAAATTGCTAACAGCGCTTACTGATAAATCATATAGAATTACATTTCTTCACACTCCCATGAGTATTTACAATTCCTATTGAACTATTTAATGAAGGCTATTTCAGTATTTTGAAGTGTTTCATTTCATGATTGTAAAGAGGTTGTATAAGAACTGATATACTTACAATCAACATTATAAAAGAAGCATCCCAAAAAAACAAATTCATCATCTGAGATCATAGACAGGACACAAGTCCGTCATCAAGACCTTAGAAAACATAAAAAAAAAAATTGTTATTTCCATAATCTAGCCACAAGAATATAAGAACCTACAAATTCACACTATTTAGCAGTAAGAAATAAAAAAAGTGAGGCCTACAATTGTGAAAGGGGCTGAGCAGAAAAGAAAAGCAATTTGAATGAGAAGCTTACTACAGAATATGTAGTAAACTTAGTGAAGTTCACTCAAACAAGAGGCCCAAGACTCCTCCACACACCCGCAAGAAAACTAAAATCTTAGTGAAGCATCAATATCAAGACCATCATTAGCCTTATTCGAATCAGGAAATCATGCATCTGTAGATCCACACTAGAGGAACAGAACTTCTTCAAATCATAAACACCGCAATAATTTTTTATCTTCACAGGAAAGCATGCAACCCTTCACCTTGGGAAAATGAAAACATTTAGGCCCGGTTCATTTGGCAGGTTTTCAGAGAAACAAATTGTTGTCCAAAATCAAAAACTCGGAATTGACCCAAAATTTAATTTTGCTGCACAGTTGTGGGATGACATTGGGACATAAGAATTAGATCTGTCAATTTTTTGTTCGGCTGTAGGATAAAATTCAATCGTACTAATTGAAATTTAAGTAATAAAATACTAACAGAGTGCAAAACTGATAATAAATATGATATCCGAAATTAAAATGTTAAACGATAACATTAATCATCCGAAACAAAACATCAGAAGTGGCAATATTGTTGGCCCTAATAACACAATAAAATTAAATAAGTACTAAGCTAATCCCCTAAATGCAAGCGCAGTCATGTTCTCCTAAGCAACTATGGCAAAACCAATAATGCTTCACACTTTATCTGATCAGTGTTCTGTTATATAATCTTTTTAATAGCGTGTTTCTCACAATATCATGTTCATCTCTAGCACTTGGATTACTAAGCGTGCTACATTTTATCAAAACCACGGCAGTTGCAGCTAGAGCAGCTACAAATGTTGCTTTTTTCCTTAACAATATTTTCTTTCTATTTAAATCAATAATTTCATCCATCTACCAAAACAAGAAAAAAATTTATTAGTGCGACTCTAAAAAGTGATTACATTACTTTTAGTTCAGTACTAACATATCGAGAATGATTACATGAAATTTACCAACCAAAATGCATTAGAATGGTTTACTTTTAGATTTTATGATGGGCGTTGTTACGTGCACACCACTTCTGGCTTTGTGCACACCATTGATATGTGCACACCAAGAATTTTATTTGCAGGCCAATGTGTTAGAAAAACACCAAAATGAAAATTTGAGTTTTGTTTTCTTCAAATAGAAATGTCTTCTTCCCTTCTACATTTTGAGACAACAAAAAGGAATATATTATAAAACATATAAATTTCCATCATTCAAAATATTTCCACCACCCAAAAAATTTCCACCATTCAAAATATTTCCACCACCCAAAAAATTTTCTTTACTTGGAAAAATAGTATCAGTAATGAATTCACTTCCAACATCTACTGACAAAATATTTTTGGAATCTTCAAATGTTATCAAACTTGTATCTGAATTCATTTTTAACACAAGCTAATAACCCTTGTAAAATAGTAATATCAAACAAACCATAAACATTACAAGTTCATCCAATTCAATCCACTGGAAAAAATTTCAACCCAAACATTCACTACCTGAGTTTTCAGAGAACTGCAGCTTGGAACTGCAGCTTGGAACTGAAGCTTGGAATCAGCACAAAGGAACTGAAGCTTGGAATCAGCACTGAAGCTTGGAACTGAAGCTTGGAGCCCTAACAGAAGTAGTATTCGGAGATCTGAAGCTTAGAAGCAGCACAATAGAACCCTAACAGAAATTGTAATAAGAGAATGCCCTCACAGAAATGGTAATCAAGAGATATGGTAATCAAGCAACGACGAAAATGTAGAAGCAACACAATGGATCTGTACAAGGGAACCCACCGGAACTTGGAGGAGAAAGCAGACGATCTTCAGGAATCGGCGGGAGAAGGGCTTGCCCGACGGATCTTCAGGAATCGGGACTTGACCTCCACGAAACGGCGAGCGGCGTAACTCCTCCGACGGAAATGGCGACGGCGAGGAATCGGTCGTGGAAGGGCTCTCAAGCAACGGCGAACGGCGAGCGACGTAACTCCTCCGACGGAAATGACGACGGAAATGGCGAGGAAGGAGGGTTTCGGGAGATCGGCGGGAGAATAAAGGAGCGGGGTGTGCGCTTAGGTTTAGGCTGGGTGGGGTTGGGATATAAAAGGATAAATATTTAATTTGTGATTTTGGTGTGCACATAGCCAGAAGTGGGGTGCACATAACAGCGCTCTTTTATGATTGTGTAGAATAACAAATGACCACCTAAAATTTTATTTGGGTCATTTTATCCATAACAAAACTTGAATAAATCTAAATGGTATACAAATATATTAGTATAGAAACAACAAAGGCATTAGCTAGAGCAACAAGAAAAGCCATTACCTGCAACAATCTTGCGCCGGGCTGCTTATTTCGAGGAAGAACGGCGACAAAAGGTGCGAGAACGGCGACAAAAGGTGCGAGAACTGCGAAAAAAGGTGCGAGAACGGCGAAAAAAGGTGTGAGAACGGCGACAAAGGTGTGAGGACAGCGACAAAAGGAGCGAGAACGGCGACAAAAGCAAGAAGGGATCGTAACCTTTCTTAGGCTCTGTTTGGGAAGCCGTTTTGGCCCCATTTCGTTCTAGCCGGACCGGAGAAGAGGCGTTTGGCAACAATCAAATTGGTACCGTTTTATAACGGCCGGTTTAAAACCTGCTTTTTCCTCCGTTTTGAAAAGGCCCAGGATACCTCCATTCACCCTTTCAAAACGGCCGTTTGGCATATTTTTAAATTTATTAAAAATTTATTTAATCAAATTAACTCCTATTAAAAATAAAATTATATCCATAAATTTGTAAAAAATCAACATATTTAATACTTAATTTTGTTTTAAAAAATTCAGAAAATATTGGCCTCAAATAAATAAAATTCATGTCAAGATAGTTTTGAAAATAATTAAACCGCTACCGAAACGAAAGTTACCCAAACAGAGCCTCAGTTTTGAAATTACAGTTTTGAAAATACAGTTTAAAATCTCCCTTTTAAACTTCTCCCTTTTAAAACGACACCGGTTTCTCAAACAGAGCCTTAGTGTTGGCGACGGAAGAAACCAGAAGATGAGAAGCAGACGCCACCGACGATGCCGAGGAAGAAGGGGGTCGCGACCTTCGGCGATATGAGGCAGCGGAAATGGTGAGGAGGAGAGCAGTCGGGAGCTTTGGCGACAAACCGACCTAAATGGACCAAACGAACCAGGCATTATTCTTTTTCCCTAACTACAATATCAGATCAGCTATAGAAACTAAGCCCCTCCCAAGAAAACAGGTCAAAACTCCCAAATCTTTGAAAATTTTACAAAGACAAACAAATACTCCCAAATTTACATAAACGACCCACAAGATAAATGCACGATCAAGAAGAAACATCACAGATCGATCAAGAATGAGAAGAAACATCGCAACGATCTTACCTAATAGAATTAAGATCGAGAAGAAACGTCACAGATAGATCAAGAACCCTTACCTGACTAGTTAGAGCTCGGCAGGGACGAATGGAGAGGGCTATGAAGTATGAACCCTAGCCTAGCCGGCGGACTTCAAACGGTGGAGAGGGGGACCAAATGGCGGAGGGCCGGAGGCGCAGTCAAACTTCCATGCAAACCCTATCGACTTGGCCCTAGCGGAAGAAATGGAGCAGTCGCGGCCTGCGGCTTTGAGAGCTTGAGTTAGGCTCTAAGTGAGTGAGCGGACTTTCTCTATCTCTTGTTTTACTCATTTAGGCAAAATAGCTAAATCAGTCCCAACATTTAAGGTAGAGTTGAAATCAGTCTCTAACATTTCAATTGTTTGAAATCAGTCCCTAATATTTTCAACTTTTTTGAAATTGGTCCTATTTAACCTTTCCATCTACTCTAGTAACGGGATCTGCTATGGTGGCAATGATGAAGCGCCAACGTGGCGCTTATGTGGATTTAAGTATTTAACTACAGTTGCAAATTAAAAAAATAGCTATTTATAGAATGCATTTTGTTCGAAAATCATTTAACTGAAATGATTAACTGAAATGCATTAACTGAAATGATCCTTACCTATTAACTGAAATGCATTAACTGAAATGCATTACCTGAAATGATCTCGCCGACATATTTCGGCGAGAGTAATTGCTTCCCTTGAGCTACAGTTATTACGCGTCTTTTGAAAATACGTTTTTACATAGCATTTTTAGGAAAAGTGTTCAACACGAAAGTTGTAGATCTCGTCGAGATCTACGACTTTAGTGTTGAACACTTTTCCTAAAAATGCACGCACAAGGCGTATTGCCGCCCTGATTGAAACATGAGCGTCACTATAGCGAATTTTTGGAAATACGCCTTGTGCGTGCATTTTTAGGAATATTGTTCAACACGAAAGTTGTAGTTCTCGACGAGATCTACAACTTTCGTGTTAAACACTTTTACTAAAAATGTATGTACAAGGCGTATTTCTAGTTTTAATATTATATTTTGTGAGTATGCCTAAATAATATAATAAATAATCTAGTCAACTTTTTTTTTTGAATTTCATAATCTAGTCAGCTGATTCCGTTAATAGAGTGGATGGAAAAGTTAAATGGGATCAATTTCAAAAAAGTTGAAAATGTTCGGGACTGATTTCAAACAATTGAAACGTTAGGGACTGATTTCAATTCTACCATAAACGTTGGGGACTGATTTAACTATTTTGCCACCCATTTATTGACTACAGATAACCATAAGGGACAAACATAAGCACACACACAGCAAATACAAAAATCAACATCCAATTCACAAACTGAACACACATAAGTGCAAACACACATACTACTATACATACAAATACATATAAACATACACATACCATATTTATATGCACACACAGAAAATACACACAAATAAATCCACACACATAAGGGCAAGCATACACAAATACATATGCATGAAAATAATAATCCACACACAAATAGTTACAAATACACACACACAAATAGAGTTACAAACACACATAATACACATACACATGCATACAAAAAAAAATAAAAGCACACACACATACATACACACAAAGAGTCACATACACATACATAAATACAAAGACATGAAAATAAATATGAACACAAGGTTGCACACACAAATACACATACATACACACAGAGTTACACACACATGCACATATATACAAATACGCAGACATGAAAATAAATCCACACACAAGGGCAAACCCACATACACGCACACACACAAATAGTTAGAAACACGCATACACATACCCACACATGCACATACACAAATACATATGAAAATAAGGCTCTATTTGGCACGGTGGTGACGGTCGTGAGCTCGGTGGTTATGAATCGTCGTTCGTGAAAGTACGATCTCACGTAAGAAATTTCATCAATTTTAATGTTCAAAACTAGTTATCTTTTCTTGGTGGTGGTCATAATCGTTATCATGTCAAATATACATTCTATGACTGACATTTTCATCCAAACTCACCAGAGCAAAAACAATGCGCCAAAAGGAGCCTAAATACCAAACATTTTAAGCAATCATGTACACAAATCCATCCTCATAGATGTTCACACAATTGGAGAATTTACTGGCGGAACTAGGATTTTAGTTCGACCCCAGCACCGTATAAAAATAACTATTTATGATAATTTTTTATTCAAAATGCAAGGAAATTATTGCAAGTGACTTAAAAAAAATGAACTTGGAGACTATTCTGATGGTCAAAATAGATATTCTAGTAGCATTAAACATTACAAAATGAAAATTTATGATGGTAAAGTATTCCAAAAAAACTTACAATTCAACAAACTTTTCTCGGACACATCTTCTGAAAATGCTGAATAATTCTTTTATCTGTAATATTGTCAATAATATCTTTCTCAATATATGTTATCAGACAGTCATTCATTCATTCATCATCCATTCAATTTCTCAGATGTCTCTTTACGATCTTCATAGCAAAAAATATCCTTTCCACGGTAGCAATTGCAACCAGAAGAAGACAAGCTAATTTCAAAAGCTGATAAACCAATTGAAAATGATCATGTCTTTTCAGCTCCACTAATTTTGCAGTAAGTCCACTTATGCCATGCCATTAACCTTTGAAATTTTCTCATTAAAGCGCACATCAAAAATGCATACATCAAGTTGACCATCTAGTAACTAATTGAGTAAAATCACATGGGTAAAATTTTGCAAGGTGAATCAACTTAGTCTTATCAAATGCAATGAAATTGACACTTGGATAAATACTTGAAATACATAGAATTAATCAGTATTTACTTCATTAAATCGATCATTTAACATCCAATCAATCACAGTGTTAAAAATATCGATTCAGAAATGATGATAATTTGTAATATCTCTCACATTGCGTCTTGGTATTCCTGCTTGAATAAATTTTTCCTCCATGTTTGGAACATCGATGTCGTGTTTACCAAAACTTCAATTATGAAAGTCTCCCATTGTAGATCAACATTTCCCATGTTAAATAATAATTGTTTGGATAAATTTATGAAATTTATTGCATTGATGATGTCTTGATCCTTTTATATAGCGTTTATGATAACTACGTGTTTTCGACAAAATATTTTTCATCAAATGGAGGAGAAAGATGAAATCAAAAGTGATTATACTTTTCACAAGACTGCTTGCAGTTCCTTTTTGGTTTCCATCCACTCCTTCCACTCTAATAATTTCAAAAATGTTAACAATAGATGAAAACATCCGAATGAAATTCAAAATAGTATCATAATGTGAATTCCATCGTGTTTCTCTTGCCTTCTTAATTTCAAGTGGTTGATTTAAGCCTTAGCCACTCTCCAATTCTCCATAACCAAATTCTTGGGCGACCCTTACAACTTCTAATGCTCTAATCCAGTGACATCATCTGCAAGAGCCCCCACAACATTCAATACCATGTTAATGTGGGAAAAAATCTCGGCAACTTCAAAATGGCCTTGTGCTGCTAATATTAATTATAGTTGATGAGCAAAACAATGGATGAAAAATGCATAATTGTTTTCCTTCAAAATAAATGTTTTTAAACATTTTAATTCACCTTTCATGTTGTTGGATCCATCATATCCTTCTCCTCATAATTTTGAAATACTTAGATTGTATTTCGCAAATAGTTTATCAATATCAATATTGAGTGATAAGGCGGTGGTGTCACGTACATGAACAAAACCAAGTAATTTTTCCACAATCAATTCCCTTTTATCAGCATACCGCAAAGCAATAGACATCTGCTCTTTAGTTGTTATATCATGAGATTCGTTCACTAAAATTGAAAAACAATCATGTCAAATGTCCTTAATGATTGTGTTTGTGATGACACTTGCTATTACAGAAATAATCTGTTTTTGAATTGTTGGTGATGTTAGTTGGCAATTCATTAGAGCATTTTTCAGTATCACGGCCTTAATTTCATTGCTAATGTGATCATAGAAAATCCAATAGTTCAAGAAAATTTCTTCTATTGGTAGAATCATTAGACTCATCATGCCTACAGAAAGACAGCCCTTGTCGTAAAAGAAAACTGACACAGACAATAGATGCGTCTAAACGAGCACGATATTCAATGATTTGACTTTCTTCTTGCCTTGCAAACGCATTTTGGATACCATATTTTTGATTCATTAAAGCTTCACACATTCTCTTAGCAACATTGTGCGGAGTCGTGTGATTCCTGACATGTTTCTCGAGTAACAAAAATTGGATCGCACCCTCTTTGAGGAAAAACATAACAAAAAGGAGAAAAGGTTGTATCTTTTTCAATGTTGTATTCTAACCAACCTTTAAATTCATTAAACCAATTTTTTATTGAAACAACGCTCTTTTTTCCCAATTTCAGTCTTAGAAAAACTCTCTAAAAAAGGTTGGCCAGGTCCACTCTGTAGATAATATCTTCTTATAGAGTCGTGGAGATTTACATCGTAAGAATTATAGGCTGCCTCAAACTAGGATCCGAAGGTAAATCCTCGAAGTCTCAAACTTAAACTCAACTCTATGTCTTTTACTATCTGTGGCTTATGACACAAGTGCATAATTCGATGTATTTTTTTGACTTGATCCTACTTTCGAAAAAAAGTTGTCCATAACAAAATTGTGTTCACATGTTCACTATGCACATTAACCTGCAAAGTACAGAGAACAATGGGTGCAGAAATGGGATATGGTGCAAAAACATCTAAAGAAATTATGTAAATGCCTCAAGAACAATGAGTACGTGCATTATTTACAATCAAGAACAATGAAATTAAGAGGACCCATCAAATAAAGAAGACACAACAAAAACACCTCAAGAACAATGAGTACAGAAATCTAATTCACAATCAAATTAAGAGGACCCATCAAAATATCAAATGATCAAAACAATGAGTCCATAGTTCAAAATCAACCTCAACTGTTGACTGTTGTTGTGCAAGTGCCACCGCAAACAGGGAATCAGTGCAGAAATCAAAAAATGAAATAGATAAGCTTGTTAAATCAACCTCTCAAAAAGGGAATCAAAAACTTGGCATTATTTATAAACAGCAATTGAAATCGAAATGGAAGTTCTACCTGTTGGCTGCTGCAGGGAGCCAAGGGAAGGGCCGACTGCTTCTGCCTTCTGGAATCTGGCGACTGGCCTACTGCTAGGGAAAGGGACGACTCAACACTCAACTGCTGCTGTGCAATCTGCTAGTGAAGGGAAGGGCCACAACAAACTGAGTTACTGAGTAGTGAGGAACATAGAATCAAAATAGAAATCGAAATGGAAAGAGGAAATGGATGAAGAAATAAAGTAGGGGACCTTGCAGAAATGTAAGTGTCCGTTCATTTGCACCGTTTTTATTGAAAGGTTTTCGTTTTGGTCCAAAATGAAAATATCGTGCGTTTTCGTTTTGGGCCAAAATGAAAACTTATGTTCGTTTGCAGCATGATTTTCAGTTTCGTTTTGGTCCAAAACGAAAACTTATGTTTGGTTGCAGAATGGTTTTCAGGTCCGTTTTACAAGCAGGGCAGCTGATATGGAAAGATTTGGCGTGTGAGAGCTTCAAATGTTCATCATCGTCATTCGCCCGCCGGAATGTAATATTCTTTATATGTATAATAAGAATTATCTTTTAAACAAGCTATAAACATTGTTTAAAAATCATATGATATCATATTTATCTTTATATGTATAAGATTTATCTTTTAAACATTCCAAGCTATAATAAACATGGAATGAAAGGAAACATTGCTTAACAATCAGATGATATCTCAACATGATTTTAGTCAAAAATTATCTGCCAATCATGGCTTAACAATCACATCAGTTAACTTGCATATGATATCAAAATCAGGGCATGCTGGGAATTACATATTATCAAAATCATACCTCTCCAAGGTTTATATTAGCAATAAATCAGTTTCCAAATTAAACATAAAAACAACCACCCAACCCTAAAAAGTAGCGATGTCATAGTTCTTTATCTAGTTGCACGCGCAACCAACTCCTCCTAACAAGCTCTTGCATAACTAAGAAGATCTCACACTTTTAGCTCGCTAGTGCACAACAAATCTATTGTCTTTATGAGATCAGCCTCCGAAAGGTCTGGGACACAAAACTAACACAAACACTCATAAAACACATACAAAACACACACACAACTAACACACACATTCAAAGTAACACACACTCATAAAACACATACAAAATAACACACATCATAACATCACACATATATTCAACACAAATTATTTATGTTCAAAATAACAAACCTAAACCTACACAAACAACTCTCATGTAGATCATACAAAAACAACCCACATATATTCTTAAGACCTAAGAAAAATTTTTGAATTTTCTAGGGTTTAGGTATACCTCTTCGAGGAGAGGCCTAAGAGGCAGAGAAAAATGAAGTAGGGCGTGAGAAAGACCATAAAAAAGTTGGTGTGGGCGCTGATTCGCCGGAGGAAGATGAAAACACAGTCGGTGGCGTGAGGCGTCGGGGAAGAATCGCCGGGTGAGAATCTCGCTGCCAGTAGAATCTCGTTGCCTGTAGAAGCTCGTTGCCTGGGGGGGGGGGGGGGGTCGCGTGAGGCGGGAGGGGTTTCGCGTGAGCCGTCGGGGAAGAAGAGGAGCGGCCAAACGAGCTTATATTTTGTTTTCAAAAACTCAAAGAGTCCGTTCGTTTGCAACATTTCCATTGGAAGGTTTTCGTTTTGGTCCAAAACGAAAACTTTGTGCGTTTTCATTTTGGGCTAAAACTGTCATTCGTTTGCAGAATTGATTTCAGGTACAATTTTGGAATCTGCCAATACTTGTGTTCGTTTGCAGGATGATTTTCAAATATCGGTATTGACACTCTTGACCTTTTATCATAAATTTTACAGATGATGGGTCACCAGCTGATGTAAAAGCACTGTGTCTTGCTCTTGTGCTTCCGGAATTGAAGAAAACCAGCAAATGGAAATTGAAGTTGTGAAATAAACTGTCATGGGGGGGTCGCGTGGGCGGGAGGGGTTTCGCGTGAGCCGTCGGGGAAGAAGAGGAGCGGCCAAACGAGCTTATATTTTATTTTCAAAAACTCAAAGGGTCCGTTCGTTTGCAACATTTCCATTGGAAGGTTTTCGTTTTGGTCCAAAAAGAAAACTTTGTGCGTTTTCATTTTGGGCTAAAACTGTCATTCGTTTGCAGAATTGATTTCAGGTACAATTTTGGAATCTGCCAATACTTGTGTTCGTTTGCAGGATGGTTTTCAAATATCGGTATTGACACTCTTGACCTTTTATCATAAATTTTACAGATGATGGGTCACCAGCTGATGTAAAAGCATTATGTCTTGCTCTTGTGCTTCCGGAATTGAAGAAAACCAGCAAATGGAAATTGAAGTTGTGAAATAAACTGGAATATACAGTAATGCTAGGTGACACGAGCATAGTCATCCCTGTAATGTATATACGCTGTAATAACATGTAAAGTAAAAGGAAGTTGAAGTTGTGAAATAAACTGAAGCACTCATATAAGAAACATTGCTTAATAATCACATGATATCCCAACATGATTTTAGTCAAAACTCATTTGTCAATCATGGCTTAACAATCACATCAGTTAACTTGCATATGATATCAAAATAAGGGCATGCTGAGAATTACATATTATCAAAATCATACCTCCAAGGTTTATATTAGCAATAAAAAAGTTTCCAAATAAAACCCAAAAACAACCGCCCAACCCTCACAAGTAGCGATGTCATAGTTCTTTATCTAGTTGCATGCGCAACCAACTCCTCCTAACAAGCTCTGGCATAACTAAGAAGATCTCACACTTTAGCTCGCTAGCGAACAACAAATCTATCCACTAATAAGATACACAAGCTTTGGAAGGCACGTTTGTTCATGCGAAGTTGATTGTAGCAGTTTATGTCTGACCCGTTATATAATTTATTTAGTAGCATCCTCCGTAGAGTATCATGTTGATCCCTAGTGCTTGGTCGTCTTAGTGTACTACGTTTCATCAAGACTACGGCAGTTGCAGCTAAAACTACCATGATTGATCTCTTTCTTCTTACATTTCCTTTCTTCCTACGTAACTCAATAACCGCATCCATCTACGAATAAAAATGAACCATATAATAATACACATTCAACTCACGTATTCAACACACAAAACGCACATACCCATAAAACATACATTCAACACACAAAACTAACACAAACACTCATTTAAACACATACAAAAAACACCACATATATTCAACACACATACCAATAAAACACACACACATATATTCAACACAAAAAGATCACACGTATAAAATTATTCAACCCAAAAAAGATCACACGTATAAAATTATTCAACCCAAAAAAAGAACACACATCCATAAAATACATTCAACACACAAAACACACATTCAACACACATACCTATAAAATACACATTCAACACACAAAACTAACACAAACACTCATTAAAACACATACAAAAAAATGCCACATATATTCAACACACATACCTAAACCTACACAAACAACTCACATGTAGATCATGCAAAAACAACCCACATATATTATTAAGACCTAAGATTTTTTTTCAATTTTTAGGGTTTAGGTATACCTCTTCAAGTAGAGGCCTAAGAGGCGGAGAGAAATGAAGTCGGGCGTGAGAAGCTGATTCGCCGGAGGAAGCTTGCGTGGCTGCTGCTTCGCCGGAGGTCGGAGAGATAGCAGCACTGAGGCGTCGGGGAAGATGCGCCAGGTGCGCGCCGGGAGGAGATAGCAGCAGTGAGGCGGAAGAGGAGATCGCGGCGTTTTCGTCGGGGAAGAAGAGGCGCGGGTCTTTCGCAAAACCCGTGAAAACCGAGCTCCGGAGCTCTGTTTTGAGGAGGGCGTGGTTCTTAAGCATCGAAAATGGTTCGTTTTGGGGGCAAAACCAAAACAAATTCAAAACAGAGCCAAAAAGAACGCTAATATTTCGTTTACCAAAACTGAAAACAAAAGCAGGCTACTAAAACATTGCAAACGAACGGACGAAAATCAAGCTGTCAAAACATTGCAAGTGAATGGATCCCAAATCGAAATCTCAGTTCTCTGCTTGACTGCTTCTATGCACCTTACAGTTACCTTATCGGCTTCTCTCTGCTCTCTCAGTCTCAGTGAAGTCTTCGATCGTCGATGATGAAGATTGAAGGGAGTCGCCGAGTCGGGACTGGCGTCCGGCGAGAAAGGAAGAAAGGAGAAGGGCAAGGGCCGCACGATGCACAGGCATTTAGGGTTAGTAACGGCAAGCTTGAAGAGATCTGAAAGAGAATCATCAAGATTCTGGAGACATACCAGTTGTAGAAATGGTCAGGCTCTGGAATCGTTAGGGCATCACAGATCTGAGAATTTGGGAGGTCGTAGATCTGAAGATCGACGGAATGGCAGCACGTTGGAAGCTAAAATGGCCGTATGGAAGAGGAGATCGAAGCTCTGTATTTTCTGGACGTATTGAAGAAGCTTCAGGCCTCGAATCGGCAGGGTCCGATGGTCGGCTCCAGTCGTAGGTTCTTCGATTAGCCGCCGACCCACCATGAAACACCCTTGGAAGCTCGGCGACGGGAGGCTTCGGAGACGGATTCTCGGCTGGAAGACGACCTGTTCTCTCGATCTCGTAACAGAGACGGATCACTGGACAAGGGAGAGCGGGAGACTCAGTATTCAAGTTTGAGAATTAACGTTAAGATAACAAAGTACGAAACTAGAAATTATATATTCATATCATTATTATTTGAGTTTATTATTCTATATTTATTTATTATATATGTGTAATAATTATTTTAAAAAAACTCGTGAGCTGATAGTTAATATTCAGCTCACGAGGCACTATTTCAAATTTTGCTCGCCGATAACTCAACTTGACTTCATTCATATTCACAGCAATCTTTTAAGTGAAATATTGGTTGTTGCTGTTGTTGTTGAAGCTCAGTTGTATTTTGTCTTGTTCACAAACCAAATCGAAATAAATAGTTTTTCAATTGAATCCAAATTTGACATAAAATGCAGAGTTTAGGATTTGAATTCATTCGAATATTCGATGTCATAAAATATTGGTACGGAGCCATTTCTCCGTTCCGCAGAGGGAGGGCGGGAGCAAACGCCGCTGCGACGCCGAAAGCGCGTTTATTTTCCCGCCTTGTGGTGGCGGCTGCTCCCGCACCGACGTCCCGCCGCCCATCCAAACGAAGTCTTAATCGACAATTATAAAAATAATAATTCTTAATTTTATTTTATCTAACAAACAACCAACAAAATTTTCTTATTCTTATGTTATTATTTCTTAAATGATATTTTCAACAGTAAAAGGAATGGGGTTGCGTTTGAACTCATTTTGGTAACTCCCATTAGGCTTCCCTATTAAGCCCAAAAACCAAGTCCCCGTGTTCTCACGGTGAACAAGGCGTGAACCTTGAGTCTCTCTATCTCTTTGGGTAATAGTCGGCTCGAAAATCGCTCGAGTTTTTATTCGATTCAAACTCGAAATAAAAAATCGAATCAAATTGAGTCGAATCAAAATTGACTTGAAATCAAGTTCGAGTCGATTACGAGCCTCATATGAATCGGTTGATTATTGATTCGAGTTTGCTCGATTTAAAAATATATTCAAAATTATAATTTCTAAATTTCTAAAATTATAATTTTTAAATTTCTACATTAGCGGATTAACTCCACGCAGCACGCCTCCTGTCTCCATTAACTCCATCTCCAATTCTCCATGTCTCCATTTTCCAAAGCCAACCGACTAGGTTACTGTGTGGCTCTCACGCTTTCCGTCAAATCCGAGTCGGAGATACTCATTACTTGTTGTCTCTATTCTCTTTCACACTCCTGCAGTCTGCACGCAGCACACCTCCTGAAGCCCTAGACCTGGAGAGTGGAGACAGTGAAACCCTAAACCTCTAAACCTCTCCTGAGTCCAGGCGGTCCAGCCTCTCCTCAGTCCTCATGTGAGCGGACGGACCAGCCTCTCCTCACGCGAGCAGCGAGCGCGACAACACCGTAACCGTTTGAAGCTTACCAGTGTATCCACTCCTCACAACAGTTGTAGGTTGTACTGTTGTAGCACGTGACACGCCTAACGCGATGACGAAGGAGACCTTACGCAAGCGCGACCGCTGAGGCGATGAGCAAGTTAGGGTTTCTTTCTATTTTTATTTTTGTATGAATTTCTATCTTGATTTTGGTATGAGTTTGTACTGTGAATGTGTGATGAAGATTTCATCATTTTAAGGATGGATCTTGTTCTTGTAGGGACTACTAGTGACAACACTTGGAATAGGTTTTTTAGCACATTTGTTCTAGTTCTTCTATTTTCCATCTTTCAACGCATCAAGAGCACATCAAAGTCCGTTATGAATTCTGATCGAGGGCATTATCATTGCACTATCACCGGTTTCTGCCTTCTTTCCATCCTTCTTCGTCTTTCTCCAATGCACCAAAATCACTCTCTCTCATATGTTTTAAGATGGTATCATAGTGATCCTCGTTATAATCGATATTCGCTCTTTATATTTGTTGTTGCCATGATAATGTGAACTCATAATGAAAAAAAACATGTATGATCTCATAATGTGAAGGTGTTTTCAAAACATTTCCATGAACATGAACCCTTATCTATTCATCTGCCATGATAATGAATCTGTGCTTGTGAACACAGATTATTTGGCATGTGTTTGAGCCGCCAAATCGTGCAAATTTATGCATTAGGGCCGCCAAATCCCTTATCAGTTTATGCTTTATTGCAAAGTATCATGGGGGATGACCCTATATCTTATGAGAAGCTTATGAAAGTTAATCAGAGAAACTGCTTTCAGTGGCACAGAATGCAGTTTGGAACTCAGTTCAAACTTGGACGGCTCCCTCACCTAGTCACCTTTCATTTGCCACACTTCTGTCTCTTTCCATATAGGAAATAACACAAAAACTGCTGATTCGATTTCATTTAGTGATGTCTTGAGCTCTTGGCAGAAATGTTGCAGAAATGATAGTCCTTAATGTATTTTCTATATTATTAATTTATTTCATCCTTATTTGTTCAAGTTGATAAATTTAATGGTCATTTATTGAAAAAATAGTAACTTATTGAAATGATGGTTAATTATTATTTTCACATAATTATCTTTGTAGCCTGTAGATGGTTTTGTTTTTGCATGATTTTTTTTGTAGGATTTAACAAATTCTTATTTATTCAGATATTATGAATTTAGTAGAGAATTATAGTGACTCGTCATCTTCACCAGTGGAGGATGATAAATTCATAAATCCTGACGCAAATGCAATCATTACTGATTTTAATGTTAGAGATGTGGAAGTAGCAACCATCTCCACTGGACCCACTCCCACTGAACCTTCATTAGGCTACCAGATGAGATCATCGGGACTTCTACTAATGATTAAATTTACATTAAGGTATTCTCTTTTTTATTCGCATTATGTGTATAACCCGTAATTCGTCGATATCAGAAATGCATGAGGACAACACAGAAGACCTCCCCCACCTGGGCGAGTACAGAAGACCTCCCCCACCTGGGCGAGTACAGAAGACCTCCCCCACCTGGGCGAGTACAGAAGATCTCCCCCACCTGGGCGAGTACAGATTTTCACCCCGTCAAAAGGCGTGAGCCGCTATCTGCAACCCATTTCAGAAGGCGGGAGCAGCTATTCGCAGTCCATTTGGATTTGCCTATAAATAGGACCCCAAGGCACAAGTAGAAGGCACCTTCACCCCCCCTATGGTGGGACAGTACATTGCCTGCCTCTCTTGTGCCAAGCTCAGCATTGGCTTTAGGAGGGGAAGTTCCTATAGACTTTCGGGTATGTGGCGGGACCTCCTCGCTGCAGCACGCGGGTCTTGTTTATAGGCAGGTTGGAGTGGTTTTGTATGATATCTAGTTTTTTATCACCTTGTCTCGCGTGGGTCGATCACTAAACAAGTAGCCTCTGGTCACCCCCAAGTCTCGAACAGTTGGATCGGTATCCGGGTTCCAACATTATGCATGTATTCATTATTTACAGTTGCCTAATAACCTCTACATGCTACAATTTAGAATTGTTGTCTGATAGTAAGATAAATTTTTATACCCTTGAAATGCTAGCCTTCGAAGCTTGATTTACTTTTTGATGTCTGCAGGTTTTGGAAAAATGATGCTAGATCAAGCAAGTACCGATGCACATTTTTCATTTTTTCTTGCATTGGATATATTCTCATTTGATCTATTCAGACTCAGCTTATTTGATAAGGGTGTGTAAAGTTTCTGTACATTTGACCCTTGCACTCAAGGGCCTCTCAGTTAAAAGGTTGTTGTAATGTTAGTGCAAGTGCATACATATTTTTCTTATTTTTATGTTATTATTTCTTAAATGATATTTTCAACAAGACAAGGAAGTGGGTTGCATTTGAGCTAATATATGGATCTGATGCACTTTGTATTGTTGTACAATTTCGGTAGATTTTTTAATGTTCTAAACCTACTAAGTTAAATCAGAGGACCTATTCTTTGTGGAGAAACTACAAAGCCATCAACCTGATGGGTTCTTGGTAGGAGATTTTTTTTCCTTGAGTTTATTTTTATGTATTTGCTATCTTTTTCCAAATATCCCCGGTCCTATTCTTTGCAACAGTTAATAAAAAATAATGAGCATGGGGCTTAACTTGTTCTTCAATCTTCTTATTATACTAGGGGACATCATTAGACTTAAAGAACTAAGCAGTGCATAAGCTTATTTTAGAAATAGGCAGTTATTTTATTAGAAATATGCGTTCGGTTTTACAGCTGAAATATGCATTCAATTTTACAGCTGAAATATGTGTTCGGTTTTACAGCTGAATCTATTTTATATGCAAGCTATTTAATATACCAGTCACCCTCTCAAAAACTAAGCTATTCATAGCTTCTACTACTGTTATTCTCCAATTCATATCTTTTTTATTATTACAGCTGAATCTATTTTCCCTTGTTCGAGAAATGAAAATAACGAACTTAAATGATCTATTCAGGTGAAAGTTTACCTCAATGAGGATAGTGCCAAACTAATTTGACTTGTGTGTTTCTTGTTTTATTATAGATTAAGGAGCAGAAGCGGAGATTATATTCTAGACTTTCATAGCACAATCTGGTATCAACTCAAAGTTTAATATTTTTTTGGAGTGTTTGTCACTGTCTAATATTGATTCTTTATGAATTTTTATTGGACTGTTTGTGGACTTTTATTGGACTATTTATGTCTTATGGAATATTTATTTTGTAGTTTTGTTATATTTTTAGTCAATTAATTGATTTGAGAAGTAGTTTAGTTTTCAAATTTCTTTTATGTGAGATTTGAGTAATTGTTTTAATGAATATTTTAGCGTTTACTTGGTATGCTAAATTTTCTTTTCTTTTTCTTTTGGAAATAATTGTTCTTGAATGTAAAATTAATATATACTAGCATTTTTTTTTATAAAATTCAAACTATATAACGATCAAGTGATCAACTGCTTAACTCCATGTATTAATAATTAATGTGTAATAAATTAATTTTTATAAAAAAATAATTAATTTTGAGCTGGCTCAAAATTGATTCGAGTTGGCTTGGAATCGAATCAATTTCGAGCCGAGCCGGCTCGACTCGAAAACAATTTCAAGTTCGAGTCGATTTCGAGCCGACTTTGAGTCGAAAATTTTGATTTCTGCATCGCCGACAGAGAAGAGACCGATTTCTTCTTGGATAAATTCTCCATTGCTGGTACTTTCTAAATCTTCTCCTCCATTCGACACTCTGAAGAGAAGTGCACAATGATCCCTTTACGGGTTCGAATCTCCATCGACGCCAAGCAAGTAATCCGCCTAACTGTAGATCGCTGGCGAAGTAGACCTGCATCTCCAGTTTCGAGACGAGATCCCAATCTAAGTAGAGGCGTTTTCTATTTGGAGTATAGAAGAACCTGTTTCGGGTCTCAAATCCAGAGGAAGGGCCGACTCTCCTGCATATTTTGGAAGGTTTTGTCCTGTTTCAGACTTGAAATCCTGATACCTGAAGAAGGTATTTATCAGGTTTGATTTTTGGTTACATGATATCAACGATATCTAGAGGTTTATAAACTGTAATTTCATGCTTCTGGAATCTGTATGCATACCTGAGAGATCCACCGAGTACAGATTGCTGGCTTTTGGTAAAACAAGAGTCAACTGATTTCATATACATGAAATTAGTAAAAATTATGTACACCTAGCTACATATATATATATGTTGCGGCTTCTCAACGCCCTCGGTAGACCGGTTTCAACTCGGTCCGTCTTAGCCCGGGCGGTCGAGCGCGCACACAGTCAGAATGTTGCAGAGAGTAAATGCTGAAAATGATACACACGGAACTTTAGCGTGGAAAACCCTCCAAAGGGTGAAAAACCACGTGGCCAGGGCGGTGCTGGCCGAAATCCACTATCTCAGACTGTTACAATGCCTTTCTGGAGAATGCGAGGGCGACAGGCCGCGCCTCGTTACAATTGTGAGAGAGAGAGAAAGAACTCCGTGGGTGACAGGCCACCACTTAGGAGTTGATTGCCTTGCTGCGTGTCCGATGCGGCTGCGCGCTTGCTGGGAGAGAATGAGCACTTTGCGGAGCACTTTCACTTTGCTGTTCGGGTTTGGGGTGCTCGCCTTGAATGGCGCAGCACTTCTTCTCAAGTGAGCGGCGTTCGCAGGAGGAACCTGTCAGTTAGTAAAAGGGGATGGCGGAGCGTAGAGAGAGAAACTCTGAGGAGAGGAGAAACGAAGAGAGAGAGAGTCTGGGCCAGAATGAGAGAATGGATCCAAATGATGACCCTTGGGGGTCTATTTATAGGCTTGGAAGGTGGAAGTTACGGTGGTTACGCGGATAACCACCAAATGGAGGGCCGAGATCGTTGGCGACGATTGAAGGGTCGTGATCGCGCGAGGCGATCGGAGGGCCGCCAGGACCTCGGTGAGATCCGATGGTGGAGGTCGAGGGGCGGCGACGGCAGTGGCCGGCCATGGGTGGCCTGCCATGGCCGCCGGTCATGAAGGGGGCGGCGGCGGCCGGCGGTTGGCGGCCGGCCGGCGGTTGGCGGCCGGCCGGCGGTTGGCGGCCGGCCGGCGGTTGGCGGCCGGCCGGCGGTTGGCGGTCGGCCGGCGGCGGTGGCCGGCCGGCGGTTGGCGGCGGCCGGCCGGCGGTGGTGGCCGGTCGGCGGTGGCTGGCCGGTGGTCGGCCGGTGGCGGCCGGCCGGCGGCGGTGGCCGGCCGGCGGTTGGCGGAGGTTGGCCGACGGCGGTTGGTGGTGGTTGCGATCCCGCGCGGGGCGGTTGTGATCCCGCGCGAGGTGGTTTGGATCGGTGCGCGGTGGTTTGGATCCGCCGCGCGGGAGTGGGATCCGGTGTGCGAAGGTGGGATTCGGTGTGCGGCGGTTTTCGGGATCCGGTGTGCGAAGGTGGGATTCAGTGTGCGGGAATGGGATCCGGTGTGCGGTGGTTATCATTTTTTCAATAAATAGGGGGAACCCATCATTTGCCCCCAAAATCCTATGCTTTGAGCGCACGGAGAGCGATAGGATTTTATCTTTACGACTTGTATTCGTGAGCGATGGCCGGAGTGAGCTCGGGTGCGGAGGCTGGCGGTGATGATGGTGGTGCCAAGGTGAGCGTGCGGGTGAAAGATCTAACGTCCAAAAAGGCGGGCGAACGGCGCGCTAGAGATGCGGCGGGTCGCGCGGAGGTGAGGGGCGGTGCGTGCGCGCGGGCTGCCGCGCGCGCGGCTGTCGCGCGTACTGTCGCGCGGCGACAGCGCGGGCGTGCGCGCGGCTGTCGCGCGTACTGTCGCGCGGCGACAGCGCGGGCGTGCGCGCGGCTGTCGCGCGTACTGTCGTGCGGCGACAGCGCGGGCGTGCGCGCGCACGCGGGCTGTCGCGCACGCTGCCGCGCGGCGACAGCGCGCGCGCGTGCGTGCGGGCGAGCTGTCGCGCGCCCTGCCGCGCGGCGACAGCGCGCGCGAGCGTGTGCGCGGGCTGCCGCGCGCGCGGGCTGTCGCGCGCACTGTCGCGCGCACTGTCGCGCGGGGACAGCGCGCGCGCGCGTGCGCGCGAGCGAGCTGTCGCGCGCGCTGCCGCGCGGCGACAGCGCGCGTGTGCGTGCGCGCGGGCTGTCGCGCGGCGACAGCGCGGGCGTGTGCGCGCGCGCGGGCTGTCGCGCGCACTGCCGCGCGGCGACAGCGCGGGCGCGCGGGCTGCCGCGCGCGTTGTCGCGCGGCGACAGCGCGGGTGTTTGCGTGAGGTGTTTTCGCGGGGTCTGCCGCGTGCTTTCGGGCGTGTTTACGGGGTCTGCCTGTGTGCGAGGCTTGTGCGATGGTTAACCTCGTGGATGGACTCCCTTAACACTTGCCTGAGGTTTGTACTGACGCTTCTTTCCTTGTCTTTCAGGCTTCTCGGCGTGGCGGGCAAAGTCGCCCAATGCGACTGGGCTCGAGTCTTACTCTCGATCATGTCGCCATATGGAGGAGGCGCTTCAACCTGCCCCCCGAATTGGAGATTCGAATCCCAGGTCCTGAGGAGCGAGTACAGAATCCGCCTCGGGGTTGGATGACCCTTTGCGAGTCGTCACTTCGGAGTGGCTTTCGTCTCCCGGTGTGCGAGGAGTTGATCCAGATCCTGAAGTTTTGCGGCGTCCCGGTGTCACAGTTTACGCCTCAGGGGATGGTGCGGATCATGGGGCTGATCGCCTTCTTCCGCGAGCATGGTGCGAAGTTCTCCCTGGGCCTTTTCAAGGAATGGTGTGAAGTGCAGGTTGATGCCGGAGGTCGTATTGAAGTTTTTAGCAACAAGAGATGGCTGGAGTTCGAGACCCGGGTGGACCGCCGTCATGGGAATACTTTATTTGGCTATGTTAGGAACTCGGAGGGACTACCGGAGGTGTGGAACTCTTTACCTGATCGTTGCCGGCGCCTCAAAGGGCGTGAGCGGGAGTTTTCTCCTGTTCTCGGATTTTCAGATGCTCGAGAGCTGGGGAATATTCTGCACAGTATTTCCCTATTCGTAGACGAGAAGCGCCTGCTTTTATGCGGGCTGTCCGTTGATGCTGGTCGTGCCGCTGCTGTTCCTCTTGTTCGAGACAGAAAGAGGAAGTTGGTTTTTAAAGGTCTGGAGGAGCCCAGTCCTGCTCCTCCGCCGGTACAGGATGTTCCTCAGGAGGAGGCGGCTCTGTGTGCATCTGGTGCTGACGACGAGCCGGTTGATGAGGAGGTCGAGGTCCTGGGATCTTCTGCCCCCCAGGCCTCTTCTGAGCGAGGCACAGCTCGAAAGGTGTCGGAAGGGAAGAGGGTCTCTTCCTCTCTGGAGGCCATGAGCCAGGCGGTAAGCCGGATTTTTTTCTTCCTCTTGCATGACGTCATTCTGAGGTTGTGGTTCTGACTTATACATTTTCTCTTGCAGATGGAGACCCAGGCATCGATTGCGCATATGTGGAATAACCATTACGTGAGCTTGAAGGACGGGTTTATGTCCATCCAGGGTGAGCTTCGGGAGGCGAGGAGCGCCCTTGTGGAGGCGGAGAGACGGCGGGATCGCGACATCTCGCGCTTCAGGCGGATTGGCTCGGAGATGCAGGAAGAGTTGGAGAGGACCAGGTCCGGTCTCGGTGCGGAGAAGGCGGCGTTGGAGGAGGCCTTGCGATCCTTAGAGGCAGCCCGTGGCGACGTAGTGTGTCGGGATGCAGAGCTGGAGCAGTGTCGGGCTGAGATAGCGCGTCTTTCTTCCGTGGAGCGGGAGACCGAGCTGAAGGCGGCTGGCTTGGCCGAGTATCTGGAGTCGATTGACTACTTGCGGGACCGCTCCTTGATTTCCGAGGAAGTCCGGGATATGATCTGGACTCAGGAGGTGGAGCCTCATCTGGAGGATTCACGAGAGCTTGCCCTTCGGCAGGGAGCGTCAAAGGCTCTCCGGATGGTATCCCGAAAGCGGGGCTATGATGTTAGTGGCCTTGGCTTTGATGACCTGTCAGAGGAGGAGGATCATAGTCCTGACGAGGAGTGATTTCTTTAGCTGCTCGTAGCTGTGTTTGTCGGATGTGATTGTATCCCCTTTTATTGTATTCGTCATACTTGTTTATCTGTTCGATCTTATTGATCTGGCTGTTTGGTATCTGCGTTGTTTGATTATTTTTAAAGTCACAGATGAATTTGCGCGGACTCGAGCTCGCGGTTTTTATGAAATAGGTGCACGGGTCTGGCCCGCGGCTTTTATAAAATAAGTACACGGGTCTGGCCCGCGGCTTGGCCGGCGAATGTTTATATTCGAACCGGGGGTAAACGTAAGGGGGGCAGGCCCCTACGGTGCACGAGTCTGGCTCGCGGCTTTTTGCACGAGTCTGGCTCGCGGTTTGGCCGGTGAATGTTTATATTCGAACCGGGGGTAAACGTAAGGGGGGCAGGCCCCTACGGTGCACGAGTCTGGCTCGCGGCTTTTTGCACGAGTCTGGCTCGCGGCTTGGCCGGTGAATGTTTATATTCGAACCGGGGGTAAACGTAAGGGGGGCAGGCCCCTACGGTGCACGAGTCTGGCTCGCGGCTTTTTGCACGAGTCTGGCTCGCGGCTTTGTCGTAAGGGGGGCAGGCCCCTACGGTGCCCAAGCAACGTTGAGGCAATGTGCCCAAGCAACGCTGAGGCGAGGTGCCCAAGCAACGTTGAGGCAATGTGCCCAAGCAACGCTGAGGCGAGGTGCCCAAGCAACGTTGAGGCCATGTGCCCAAGCAACGCTGAAGCGAGGTGCCCAAGCAACGTTGAGGCAATGTGCCCAAGCAACGCTGAGGCGAGGTGCCCAAGCAACGTTGAGGTCATGTGCCCAAGCAACGCTGAGGCGAGGTGCCCAAGCAACGTTGAGGCCATGTGCCCAAGCAACGCTGGGGCGAGGTGCCCAAGCAACGTTGAGGCAATGTGCCCAAGCAACGCTTAGGCGAGGCGCCCAAGCAACGTTGAGGCAATGTGCCCAAGCAACGCTGAGGCGAGGCGCCCAAGCAACGTTGAGGCAATGTGCCCAAGCAACGCTGAGGCGAGGCGCCCAAGCAACGTTGAGGCAATGTGCCCAAGCAACACTGAGGCGAGGCGCCCAAGCAACGTTGAGGCAATGTGCCCAAGCAACGCTGAGGCGAGGTGCTGTTCATTAGCGCCCTGCTCGGAGGCAGGTTCTGTTTATTAGCGCCATGCTCGGAGGCAGGTGCTGTTTATTAGAGCGCTGCTCGGAGGCAGGTGCTGTTCATTAGCGCGCTGCTCGGAGGCAGGTGCTGTTTATTAGCGCGCTGCTCGGAGGCAGGTGCTGTTTATTAGCGCGCTGCTCGGAGGCAGGTGCTGTTTATTAGCGCGCTGCTCGGAGGCAGGTGCTGTTTATTAGCGCACTGCTCGGAGGCAGGTGCTGTTTATTAGCGCCCTGCTCGGAGGCAGGTGCTGTTTATTAGCGCGCTGCTCGGAGGCAGGTGCTGTTTATTAGCGCCCTGCTCGGAGGCAGGTGCTGTTTATTAGCGCGCTGCTCGGAGGCATGTGCTGTTTATTAGCGCGCTGCTCGGAGGCAGGTGCTGTTTATTAGCGCGCTGCTCGGAGGCAGGTGCTGTTTATTAGCGCCCTGCTCGGAGGCAGGTGCTGTTTATTAGCGCGCTGCTCGGAAGCAGGTGCTGTTTATTAGCGCCCTGCTCGGAGGCAGGTGCTGTTTATTAGCGTCCTGCTCGGAGGCAGGTGCTGTTTATTAGCGTCCTGCTCGGAGGCAGGTGCTGTTTATTAGCGCCCTGCTCGGAGGCAGGTGCTGTTTATTAGCGCGCTGCTCGGAGGCAGGTGCTGTTTATTAGCGCCCTGCTCGGAGGCAGGTGCTGTTTATTAGCGCGCTGCTCGGAGGCAGGTGCTGTTTATTAGCGCGCTGCTCGGAGGCAGGTGCTGTTTATTAGCGCCCTGCTCGGAGGCAGGTGCTGTTTATTAGCGCGCTGCTCGGAGGCAGGTGCTGTTTATTAGCGCCCTGCTCGGAGGCAGGTGCTGTTCATTAGCGCGCTGCTCGGAGGCAGGTGCTGTTTATTAGCGCCCTGCTCGGAGGCAGGTGCTGTTTATTAGCGCGCTGCTCGGAGGCAGGTGCTGTTTATTAGCGCCCTGCTCGGAGGCAGGTGCTGTTTATTAGCGTCCTGCTCGGAGGCAGGTGCTGTTTATTAGCGCCCTGCTCGGAGGCAGGTGCTGTTTATTAGCGCCCTGCTCGGAGGCAGGTGCTGTTTATTAGCGCCCTGCTCGGAGGCAGGTGCTGTTTATTAGCGCGCTGCTCGGAGGCAGGTGCTGTTCATTAGCGCGCTGCTCGGAGGCAGGTGCTGTTTATTAGCTCGCTGCTCGGAGGCAGGTGCTGTTTATTAGCGCGCTGCTCGGAGGCAGGTGATGTTTATTAGCGCGCTGCTCGGAGGCAGGTGCTGTTTATTAGCGCCCTGCTCGGAGGCAGGTGCTGTTTATTAGCGCGCTGCTCGGAGGCAGGTGCTGTTTATTAGCGCCCTGCTCGGAGGCAGGTGCTGTTTATTAGCGCGCTGCTCGGAGGCAGGTGCTGTTTATTAGCGCGCTGCTCGGAGGCAGGTGCTGTTTATCAGCGCGCTGCTCGGAGGCAGGTGCTGTTTATTAGCGCGCTGCTCGGAGGCAGGTGCTGTTTATTAGCGCGCTGCTCGGAGGCAGGTGCTGTTTATTAGCGCGCTGCTCGGAGGCAGGTGCTGTTTATTAGCGCCCTGCTCGGAGGCAGGTGCTGTTTATTAGCGCCCTGCTCGGAGGCAGGTGCTGTTTATTAGCGCGCTGCTCGGAGGCAGGTGCTGTTTATTAGCGCCCTGCTCGGAGGCAGGTGTTGTTTATTAGCGCGCTGCTCGGAGGCAGGTGTTGTTTATTAGCGCGCTACTCGGAGGCAGGTGCTGTTTATTAGCGCGCTGCTCGGAGGCAGGTGCTGTTTATTAGCGCCCTGCTCGGAGGCAGGTGCTGTTTATTAGCGCGCTGCTCGGAGGCAGGTGCTGTTTATTAGCGCCCTGCTCGGAGGCAGGTGCTGTTTATTAGCGTCCTGCTCGGAGGCAGGTGCTGTTTATTAGCGCCCTGCTCGGAGGCAGGTGCTGTTTATTAGCGCGCTGCTCGGAGGCAGGTGCTGTTTATTAGCGCCCTGCTCGGAGGCAGGTGCTGTTTATTAGCGCACTGCTCGGAGGCAGGTGCTGTTCATTAGCGCGCTGCTCGGAGGCAGGTGTTGTTTATTAGCGCCCTGCTCGGAGGCAGGTGCTGTTTATTAGCGCGCTGCTCGGAAGCAGGTGCTGTTTATTAGCGCGCTGCTCGGAGGCAGGTGCTGTTTATTAGCGCGCTGCTCGGAGGCAGGTGCTGTTTATTAGCGCCCTGCTCGGAGGCAGGTGCTGTTTATTAGCGCGCTGCTCGGAGGCAGGTGCTGTTTATTAGCGCGCTGCTCGGAGGCAGGTGATGTTTATTAGCGCGCTGCTCGGAGGCATGTGCTGTTTATTAGCGCCCTGCTCGGAGGCAGGTGCTGTTTATTAGCGCGCTGCTCGGAGGCAGGTGCTGTTTATTAGCGCGCTGCTCGGAGGCAGGTGCTGTTTATTAGCGCCCTGCTCGGAGGCAGGTGCTGTTTATTAGCGCCCTGCTCGGAGGCAGGTGCTGTTTATTAGCGCCCTGCTCGGAGGCAGGTGCTGTTTATTAGCGCCCTGCTCGGAGGCATGTGCTGTTTATTAGCACGCTGCTCGGAGGCAGGTGGTGTTTATTAGCGCCCTGCTCGGAGGCAGGTGCTGTTTATTAGCGCGCTGCTCGGAGGCAGGTGCTGTTTATTAGCGCGCTGCTCGGAGGCAGGTGCTGTTTATTAGCGCGCTGCTCGGAGGCAGGTGCTGTTTATTAGCGCCCTGCTCGGAGGCAGGTGCTGTTTATTAGCGCGCTGCTCGGAGGCAGGTGTTGTTTATTAGCGCCCTGCTCGGAGGCAGGTGCTGTTTAT
The DNA here is from genome assembly GCA_033032865.1 of Dactylorhiza incarnata. Classification (NCBI taxonomy): domain Eukaryota; kingdom Viridiplantae; phylum Streptophyta; class Magnoliopsida; order Asparagales; family Orchidaceae; genus Dactylorhiza; species Dactylorhiza incarnata. Next base: position 295,438 of record JAWHQI010000461.1, read on the forward strand.
TAGCGCGCTGCTCGGAGGCAGGTGCTGTTTATTAGCGCGCTGCTCGGAGGCAGGTGCTGTTTATTAGCGCGCTGCTCGGAGGCAGGTGCTGTTTATTAGCGCCCTGCTCGGAGGCAGGTGCTGTTTATTAGCGCGCTGCTCGGAGGCAGGTGCTGTTTATTAGCGCCCTGCTCGGAGGCAGGTGCTGTTTATTAGCGCCCTGCTCGGAGGCAGGTGCTGTTTATTAGCGCCCTGCTCGGAGGCAGGTGCTGTTTATTAGCGCGCTGCTCGGAGGCAGGTGCTGTTTATTAGCGCCCTGCTCGGAGGCAGGTGTTGTTTATTAGCGCGCTGCTCGGAGGCAGGTGCTGTTTATTAGCGCGCTGCTCGGAGGCAGGCGTTGTTTATTAGCGCGCTGCTCGGAGGCAGGTGCTGTTTATTAGCGCCCTGCTCGGAGGCAGGTGCTGTTTATTAATGCGCTGCTCGGAGGCAGGTGCTGTTTATTAGCGCCCTGCTCGGAGGCAGGTGTTGTTTATTAGCGTCCTGCTCGGAGGCAGGTGTTGTTTATTAGCGCCCTGCTCGGAGGCAGGTGCTGTTTATTAGCGCGCTGCTCGGAGGCAGGTGTTGTTTATTAGCGCCCTGCTCGGAGGCAGGTGCTGTTTATTAGCGCGCTGCTCGGAGGCAGGTGCTGTTTATTAGCGCCCTGCTCGGAGGCAGGTGCTGTTTATTAGCGCCCTTCTCGGAGGCAGGTGCTGTTGATTAGCGCGCTGCTCGGAGACAGGTGCTGTTTATTAGCGCCCTGCTCGGAGGGAGGTGCTGTTCATTAGCGCGCTGCTCGGAGGCAGGTGGTGTTTATTAGCGCCCTGCTCGGAGGCAGGTGCTGTTTATTAGCGCGCTGCTCGGAGGCAGGTGCTGTTTATTAGCGCGCTGCTCGGAGGCAGGTGCTGTTTATTAGCGCGCTGCTCGGAGGCAGGTGCTGTTTATTAGCGCGCTGCTCGGAGGCAGGTGCTGTTTATTAGCGCGCTGCTCGGAGGCAGGTGCTGTTTATTAGCGCCCTGCTCGGAGGCAGGTGCTGTTTATTAGCGCCCTGCTCGGAGGCAGGTGCTGTTTATTAGCGCCCTGCTCGGAGGCAGGTGCTGTTTATTAGCGCCCTGCTCGGAGGCAGGTGCTGTTTATTAGCGCCCTGCTCGGAGGCAGGTGCTGTTTATTAGCGCGCTGCTCGGAGGCAGGTGCTGTTTATTAGCGCCCTGCTCGGAGGCAGGTGCTGTTTATTAGCGCGCTGCTCGGAGGCAGGTGCTGTTTATTAGCGCGCTGCTCGGAGGCAGGTGCTGTTTATTAGCGCGCTGCTCGGAGGCAGGTGCTATTTATTAGCGCCCTGCTCGGAGGCAGGTGCTGTTTTCTTGGGTCAGGGCCCCAAGGCGGTTCCTACGGTGGTACAGTTTGAGGATAATTAGTAAAAGAACATTAATACATGCGTAAGTGCAATCCTGCGGCTCTTGAGCCTGTAGGTTTTTGATACAAGTTTTACGAGAGGAAGAAGTAAGGTTGCGCTTTCGTAGCGCTTCTCCGGTCCGAGCTTGCTCAGCATGGCGTGCGGCTGTGACCCGGTGGCTGATCCTTGGTGGCGCCCTTCTGTGTTTCTTTCCGGAAGGCCTCCAGGTGTCCCAACTGGACGAGACGTTCAATTTCTTCCTTCAGTTTTGCACAGTGCTCTGTTTGGTGTCCTCGGCCTTTGTGAAAGTAGCAAAACTGGGATTGATCTCCCCTGTGCAGGGAGAGCGGCTTGGGCCAGTTGATGATTCTGCTATTACAGATTAGGGACAGAATGTGCTCTCGGGAGGCGTTTAGCGGAGTGTAACCCTGGTGGCTTTGACCTGATAGCCCTTGGGAGCGGTCTGCTTGGCTTTGAGTAAGCAGTTCGAATTGCTGTTGCTGGCCCTTTCTTTTGCGACTTGCATCGATTGGCTGCGGATTTATCGGTGCCTGAGGTTTGGCTCTTTCTGCTAATGCGAGACTTGCGCGGTCCTTCCGTGCGCTTAGTCTTTCAGACTTTGGCTCTGGAGGCGGGTTGTCGCTGACCCAAGGGAGCTTGGAGTCGAGTGTATCGAAACCATGCATTGCGCTCTTAAGGACGCTCCCTTTGTTGGCCATGCGCCCGGACATGGAAACGTCGTGGTCTATGGCGTCTAGTAGGAGACTCCCGAATATTGCATCGTAGGGGGAGTCTGCGTCTGCGACGATGAACTGGACGTCATACTGGACCGGTTCCGAGTGCATCCCTACTTGGACCGGAAGGGTGATGGTTCCTATGGTGGGTATCATAGTTCCGTCGGGGAGCTCCGCGTCGCTGGCCCTGAGCTTAAGGTTCCCGCTTAGGGGTTTGAGCCGTACCACGGCAGCTAGGAACAAGAGGTTGAAGGAGATGCGATGTGTTATCAACGCTCTCCTTAGCTCGCAGGGTGGACTGCCTATGCTCGCGTCTAAGGCGAAGTCCATCCATGCGCAGGGACGTTTCGGGTGAAAATTTGCGCGGATCTTTTCTTGCTGCTTGTTCCCTTCTGCCCCCCTTAGGTGGGGCGGCTTGTCCGCGCCAGGCTTTTCTTCACGAATCCCTGGTGAGTGTGCTTCATATCGTTCAACGAACATTTGGGACAACTCGGTGAAATTGTGGATCGCTCCGTTCGGCAAGGATTGATACCAGCGGAGGGCGTCTTCACACAGTGTTTTGGCGAAGATTTTGCAGATGATGGGGTCGGGAAGTCCGAGCCTCCGTATTGATATTAGGAAATGACTAACGTGTTCGTATGGATCTTCTGCTCCATGGAACTCCTCGTTGTACGAGGGCTTTAGCCATGACGGAACTGGGTATTCCAAAATTGACTTGGAGAGGGGGGATCGCCTTGGCTGATGCGAGACATCGTTCCGCTCCTGCCCTGCCGCGAAAGGGACCGGTTTGTCAGTTGATCCAAGCCACGTGGGCAGGACGGGGGTAGCGAGGAGCGCTCTTTTCGCCGGGCTTTCCGGGATTGAGGAACTGCATGCGTCGGATATTCTGGGGGAGGTGCCCATTTCTGCTGGTTCTGTGAACTCCGGAGAAACGGGTGCTATGCTCGGGAATCCTTTGCTTGGCTTTTGGGAATCTTTCCCACAGACGGCGCCAAACTGTTGCGGCTTCTCAACGCCCTCGGTAGACCGGTTTCAACTCGGTCCGTCTTAGCCCGGGCGGTCGAGCGCGCACACAGTCAGAATGTTGCAGAGAGTAAATGCTGAAAATGATACACACAGAACTTTAGCGTGGAAAACCCTTCAAAGGGTGAAAAACCACGTGGCCAGGGCGGTGCTGGCCGAAATCCACTATCTCAGACTGTTACAATGCCTTTTTGGAGAATGCGAGGGCGACAGGTCGCGCCTCGTTACAATTGTGAGAGAGAGAGAAAGAACTCCGTGGGTGACAGGCCACCACTTAGGAGTTGTTGCGCTTGCTGGGAGAGAATGAGCACTTTGCGGAGCACTTTCACTTTGCTGTTCGGGTTTGGGGTGCTCGCCTTGAATGGCGCAGCACTTCTTCTCAAGTGAGCGGCGTTCGCAGGAGGAACCTGTCAGTTAGTAAAAGGGGATGGCGGAGCGTAGAGAGAGAAACTCTGAAGAGAGGAGAAACGAAGAGAGAGAGAGTCTGGGCCAGAATGAGAGAATGGATCCAAATGAAGACCCTTGGGGGTCTATTTATAGGCTTGGAAGGTGGAAGTTACGGTGATTACGCGGATAACCACCAAATGGAGGGCCGAGATCGTTGGCGACGATTGAAGGGTCGTGATCGCGCGAGGCGATCGAGGGCCGCCAGGACCTCGGTGAGATCCGATGGTGGAGGTCGAGGGGCGGCGACGGCGGTGGCCGGCCATGGGTGGCCGGCCATGCCGCCGGTCATGAAGGGGGCGGTCGGCCGGCGGCGGCGGCCGGCGGTCGGCCGGCGGCGGTCGGCCGGCGGTCGGCCGGCGGCGGCCGGCCGGCGGTCGGCCGGCGGCGGCCGGCCGGCGGTTGGCGGCCGGCCGGCGGTTGGCGGCCGGCCGGCGGTTGGCGGCCGGCCGCCGGCGGTGGCCGGCCGGCGGTTGGCGGCGGCCGGCCGGTGGCGGCCGGCCGGCGGTGGTGGCCGGTCGGCGGTGGCCGGCCGATGGTCGGCCGGTGGCGGCCGGCCGGCGGCGGTGGCCGGCCGGCGGTTGGCGGCGGTTGGCCGACGGCGGTTGGTGGTGGTTGCGATCCCGCGCGGGGCGGTTGTGATCCCGCGCGAGGTGGTTTGGATCGGTGCGCGGTGGTTTGGATCCGCCGCGCGGGAGTGGGATCCGGTGTGCGAAGGTGGGATTCGGTGTGCGGCGGTTTTCGGGATCCGGTGTGCGAAGGTGGGATTCCGTGTGCGGGAATGGGATCCGGTGTGCGGTGGTTATCATTTTTTCAATAAATAGGGGGAACCCATCAAAATATATATATATATATATATACGAGTGACAGTGCACGGGGGGACCCCCGTGCGGGCAACATTTGTCGTGAGGGCGACATTTGTCGTGAGGGCGACATTTGTCGTGGGCGGCGACATTTGTCGTGGGCGGCGACATTTGTCGTGGGCGGCGACATTTGTCGTGGGGGCGACAATGGTCGTGGTGGGCAACATTTGTCATGTGGGGCGACATTGGTCTTGGGGGGGCAACATTGGTCGTGGGGGGCAAAATTGGTCCGGGGGGCATTGGTTTTGGGGGGCGACATTGGTCATGGGAGGCGACATTAGTCGGGGGAGGTGACATTCGTCGGGGGAGGTGACATTCGTCGGGGGCGGCGACATTTGTCGGGGGCGGCCACATTTATCGCGGCGGACATTCGTTGGGGCTGTGACATTTTTCAAGCATAACGTATTTGTTGCGGACATTTGTCGTGGGCGGCGACAATTGTCGTGGGAGGGAAGCGATATTTTTCTAGGGCGGCGACATTTTTCAAGCATAACGTATTTGTTTCAATCACCACAATGTAAACTATACATAAAACTCTATGTAATATGGTTTTGTCAAATTGATAGATTTTAATCTAAATATAATTCACAAAGCTAAATACTAAAATTTATTATAAGAGAAATGTACAAAAGTGAAAGGGGTTGCATCTGAAAGATTCTTGTATTGGCTAATCTTCACCACAAAGACTACTGCATTCAGAAGAGTGTTTGCTTTTATAAGGGCAGTAGTAATAGATTATGAAAATTTATGAGCTCTTCAAAGCTTTGGAGCTTACCGAGGAGATAAAATCCTTCAAAGAATAAATAATTTACTCCATGTTTATCTGCCTCCCTCTTTTCCCGTCATTAATCATAGAGAAGCTGACAATTCCTGTCCATTTAAAAACGTCACAATTACATTTTATTTTAAGAACATTTCGGAAGACACTTCAATATCCCTAATTAAAACAATAACTAATAGAAGTGGTATCTGTAGATGCATTGGCATCTGGTAGAAGTATAAAATATAGGTAAATGAAGACTCGGATAATTCATAGCCAGAAGAAGTTAAATAATCGCTCAAGAAACGGGAAATCAAATGATTGGAGAATCTCTAGAGAGGGGTACCTTTGCTCTTGGTGAATCTCTAGCGGTAAGAAATACGTACATAATTGCATACAATGGCCATCAACATTTCTGTTCTTGCATCTATATCAGCATTTCTGTTCTTGCATCTATATCATCATTTCTTGGACAATCCCATAACCCAAGAGCTCTAATATGTGTAGAACAGTGTTCAGCAGCCCATTCCTGTTCAAAATAAGTAGAATATAATCAAATGAATCTACATGACATTACTTACAAAGAAGTTCTGGAGGAAGATTTGCACTTGTGATAACCTTTGTTTTCTTGAAGGCTGCAACCCAGAAGCCTTCCAAAAGCTGAATAAAAATAAACAATAATATATGTCCCACTCCAATTGAACCCCCATTAGCTCAGTAACGGAGAACACAAAACAGATAGAAGCGAGCGGGTGGAGCTTACCGTGTTTGTCATGGTGTAAGCTTGGAGAAATTTGAAAGAGTAACCACAAAGGTTTATTCCCCTTTCTTCTTTGATTCATGATTTTGGCAGCTATGAACCACAAATGAGGGTTTTCTCATGCTGGCACTCAATTTATGAAGAAAAATTAGAGGAATCAATCACATAACAAAAAACAGGCCAAAACTATAAAATTAGAAGATAACAAGATTAACCCATATACCATTAGCTGGCATAGCTCCTGTCCTCAACCACAACAACCTCAATATAAAAACTCATCGGCTACAAATATTCACCTCCATCTTCTATGAAGTGCAGCAGCTTTGGGTCATCAAAATAGATCACATCCCTGACACTGCGGATGAAACCCAATTTACAATAAACCTCAAATTGCACCAAAAATTGAAGAAAAAAATTAGACAAAATTATAATGAAGTCAAATATGAGAGATTGAAATTTAAAGGACATCATAAATTAAAGAACAACTAATGCAGAACTACATATATGTCATTAGACAACAAAGCGGTGGAGAATGTCTATAAGGTGTAAGAAGAGATAAATAATTTTAATGGTTCCAATGAAAGGAGTTTAGGGATGGGAAACATATAAAAAAAGTGCTTTGCTGCATGCATACATAGTTGTCCACAGTCAGTTGTAGATTCTCTTAAAAATTTGAGTTTTTTAGGTGTTATCATTGAACAAAAAAAACTACCGTGTTTTGTTAGTATGAATACTAATAAATATTTGAAATATTAAGGAAGATAAGAAATCTACTTGTTTTACCATTAGGATTATATGATTCTCTTAGGCTGCTTGCAAAGTAACAAAATCTACAAATAAAAAAACATATAGAAAGAGAAACAAATAAGAAAACAAAAACAAAAAACAAAATCAATAAAACTCATATCGCACCTTATTTTGTAGGTTCTTCGGTGTGGGGAGATGCCTAGCTGAGATGAATGCTTCTAATAAGAACTATATAAGCATGAAAAATTATGATTGGAACAAAGAGAGTGTGATTATTAGAACACAACCTGCTGCTAATAAGAACTGTACTACAATAGGTAATTTCTTTGGAGATACCAATGCAAAACCACAACAATACGATAGCAAATTCCAGAAAACTGAATCACGCCGCAATACATCCAACAACGTAAACATCGAACCCGAAATACCTCAGCTAAGCCTAATGGAAAACCATGGGTTTTTCCATGTTAGCGTAGAGAACTTGGGCAAAAATAAATGGATACCATAAATACACCCAGCCCGAAAAATGCTGGGAAAGAGCCCAAGGAATTCTGGATAGCAACACAGGGGCAACTCCATAACAACGCATAATAGCCTAAACTACAAAAAAATACATCGGAATTCACCTCTGAACCTAAACGAACTGTTTGCATCTATATATATAAAAATTTATAATAAAATATCATTAGTAAACTGAAAAAAGCTTTAATGGAGTACAATCTTTAAACACCCACAACATACAGCTCTATAGATCTATAAGCAGAGATAAACGAAAAACAATTATGTGGTAACCTAAAACATAATTACAAAAACTGCTAGTCATTTTTGTTCTCCCTGTAGATCTGAATCAACAAAAATAGGTTTTGGCTTAATAATCACAATATGATGATTTAGCTTGGGGGATAGTTGCAGTCATACTCACCACATGCAACAGAAGGGACAACTGTTTCTTCCTGAGATAAAGCAATGTCACGCCTGCAGTATTCTCAGTGTCGAACACAGCATTTTCTTTCTGAAGATTCAAAATTGGCAGCTGGTTTCAGAGCTTGATGGCTACAAAATCTTCAGCAATCAACCTCTTACTATCAATTAGGTCATGGACAGTAATATTACCACTATTCTATAATACATATTGCAACACTAACGGAGGAAGTAATCGGAAACTGAAAACTCGCCAACTTATTGATCTGAAGAGATGGCGTCCTGCTGTGCGGAATGGTTTCAGGGCATGAGAATGGCAGGGCAGAGGTCGGTGAGATGGCGTGGGAAGTGTGTATTGTCAACCGTCAGGGTTCGAAGAGCGCCAAAATAAAGCAAGGGGGCAGGAAAATTAAGTCACCCTTAATGGACGGTGTGATCTTTGAACGAACGGCCTTGATGAGAAGAAGGTCTCACATACCTAACTTCATTTCCATGCCATGATGGAGGCACGGGAGGAGCAGGGAAGATGCGGAATGGCGGGGAAGATGCGGAGGCTGGAATCGCGTGCAGATAAGACCATGGCTTGAATCTATTGCAACCCTAGGCGGCAAGCACATGAGCGAACGTTGAACCTCCTCATGACGCCGAAACTTCCTGAACGAAGGCCGCTCGGTGAGATTGTTGTCCTCTGCGGGCATCAGCGCCGACGGAGGCATGACTGCGGGCTTCTGCGTTGAGAGAGGGGTGAGAGCAAGAAAATGAATATCGGGCTTAGGGTTATAGGAGCGCGATAATAAAGTGTCAGCGAGCGTGAAAATGAAGTGCGGTAGCGGAAGATGGACGGTGTGATCATTGCAATGAACGGCCTGGATTAAAAAATTGTCTCACTAACCTAACATAATTTCATTGCCACCATATTTCTTTTTAGAGTAGTATAGATATATATATAGAAAATGAAATATCAAGCATATTGTTCAACCTTCAGTGTCGAATGTAGTGGATGATTTATATATATACATAGTTGGTGCTAATTATTCTTCTCATTGTAGAGATACAAAATTGCAGACAACTTTGTATGTCAACAGGATTTGCTAACACTGCGAAATTCATAAGGAACAACATGTCACAATTGTTGTGAATTTCCGCGATCATGAAGAACGAGCACGAATCCAAGAATGATATAAATTAATTTTCGCACTTCAGTGACTGTCCGTTCAAGCCCTCTTCATTGTGTGTTCTTAATTTAGAAAAATAAATTTTGCATAAACTCCAATTAGAGACTGATAGAGATTGGTTAAAACGATCATTGAAGTTTCATTAGTCGTCGCATTCATATTGAATTTTTTCGATAATGTAAATTCGTCGTAGCGCCGCATACTCCAAAATTTCATAACATTTGAGTCATTTGACTAAAAATATAACAAAACTACAAAATAAGCAATCTATAAAGCATAAACAGTCCAATAAAAATCCACAAACAGTTCATGTCTATATTAGTAAAACACACTAAAAAGTATGTTTTAGCCGATTATGTCATATAAGTCTACAATATGATCTCCGGACTCCGGTGCTCCGCTTCTGCTCCTAAATCAAAACTTGCAACATATATGAATTCATAGACAATGAAGCCAAGCCTGAATCATTTAGTTCATGAGTCATGAATTTATTATTAAAAATTGTTTAATATACTTTACAATCATGGACAACACATTTTAAGTTCACTTAAATTTCGAAAAAAAGTACCATTGAAATCACGAACACTATATCATGGAATCCAAGCTATCAAACGAAACTGTAGATGCAACGGATGGTTATCAATCTGGCTTGTTGTTTGTGTTCAGTTCTTGTCCCGCTTGATGATAAATGGGTTCAACAGGAACAAATCTTTTAATCTTGTTAATATATTTAAAGTTGTTACTGTTCGGCCTGGTTGTTAAGGAACCAAGTTGAAGAAGATCAAATTTGTTCATGTTCAGCTTGTTTACGCTTTTATTTGAATCCGCAGTCAAAGCTAAAATTGGAGGATACAAATAGAGCATTATTTTTGTTGCGGGTCGCTCAACGTTCTTTCAGACCGGGCGAATCGAACCGTCTTAGCCCGAGAGTGAACCGAGCGCGCAAGCAGTCACAGAGAGAACGAACATGTGGCAAGAAGACGTTTTTACCGTGGAAAACCCGGAAATGGTGAAAAACCACGTGGTCGGATCAGCGCCGACCAAATTTCACTATGTGGTGGAACGTTACAATTAATGGTTCGAGAATCGGGAGCGACAGGCCGCTCCCGTTACAATTGTAGTTGAATGAAGGTCTCTGAGGGTGACAAGCCACCTCTCAGAAAAACTAAATACTTTTCTTGGCCGGGAAGTCTTCAAAGTCCGCAGAAGATCTTCAAGCGACGATGGTGGTCTTCAAGCGACGAAGGAGTTCTTCGAAGGTTGAAGGTGGTCTTCGAGTGCTGATGAAGGTCTTCGAACGTTGAAGGAGATCTTCGGGTTCCGAAGGAGATCTTTGGGTTCCGAAGGAGATCTTCGAGCGCTGAAGGAGATCTTCGAATGCTGATGAAGATCTTCGAGGGAATTCCAGAGAGCGGCCTTGCGCGGTGCCGCGTGGCCGCCCCGCGGTGCCGCACGGACGTGCGGTGCCGTGCGGCTGTGCGTGGTGCCGCTCGCCCGTGCGCGGTGCCGTACGGGCGTGGTGTCGCGCGGCCGGGCGCGACATCGCGCGGCCGTGTGCGGTTGCGGTTGGCGGTTGGCGGTTGGCGGATATGGCGGTTGCGGTTGCGGTTATGAGCGGTTCGCTCCCCTCCTTTGCCCATGCATCCACCATCTTAGTGGGGGAGTGGGGTTTTTGGCTAAATGCAACCCAGATTTCTCTACATAATGTATGACAACCCATCAATTGCCCCCCAAATCCTCGGAGTTCTTTATTGTTGCTCGAGGAAGTGCGAGGATTTTGTAATCTTTTGGTGTGATCTGGGCGTTGCGGTGGAGCTGGAGAAGTCCCGTGCTGAAGTTCGTACGGAGAAGGCCCTTGTGAGGGGTTCGGCTTATTTGTTGGAGGATTTGCGAGCTACAGTAACTCGTCTGGGGGCCGAGTTGGTGTCTTTGAAGACGGAGGTGGAGCGCCTTTCTTCGCCGGAGCGGGCTGCCGAGATGAAGGTTGTTGGCGGGTTGCGTCGTTTGCACAACTGTTCTTGTTTTCAGCTCTTATAGTAGTGGAGTTTTTGCGGTGTTTGAACCAATGTTTTGCTCGGCAAACTATGTTCTTCTCTCATGGGGTTGGCGTTTAGAGGACGAGACCCAGGTGGTGTCGTAACCTACTACGTGGGCGAATGACGAGCAATTCGAGACGGGTAGTGGGAGATTCGCATAACCGACCTGGGGATGTCGTTGATAGTATCGGTGAAGGGCAGACGCTTCGAACCGTTTGCGAGCGCGAGAGGGGCAGGCCCTGGCGACGCGTTTTAGAGGACGAGACCCGGGTGGTGTCGGAACCTACTACGTGGGCGAATGGCGAGCGATTCGAGCCGGGTAGTGGGAGGTTCGCTTAACCGGCCTGGGGGATGTCGTTGATAGAAGCGGTGAAGGGCAGACGCTTCGAACCGTTTGCGAGCGCGAGGGGGGCAGGCCCTGGCGACGCGTTTTAGAGGACGAGACCCAGGTGGTGTCGGAACCTACTACGTGGGCGAATGGCGAGCGATTCGAGCCGGGTAGTGGGAGGTTCGCTTAACCGGCCTGGGGGATGTCGTTGATAGAAGCGGTGAAGGGCAGACACTTCGAACCGTTTGCGAGCGCGAGGGGGGAAGGCCCTGGCGACGCGTTTTAGAGGACGAGACCCGGGTGGTGTCGGAACCTACTACGTGGGCGAATGGCGAGCGATTCGAGCCGGGTAGTGGGAGGTTCGCTTAACCGACCTGGGGGATGTCGTTGATATTTCAACAATTGGCGCTGCTTGCAGTTGATCTTAACTGTGTTTGAATAGCAGGGCTTGAAGCAGAGAAAGCATTTCGAAATTTAACACACAATAGTTCTTGCGTAAGCGCAGGCTTACGACTTGTCTAGAATAACTATTACAAACAAGAGTTCTTAAAGACAATTTGACGAGTTTGGAATATAGTAAGACATTTCTGCCCAATTCCTAGCTCCTTTTGGGGCTTCAGGTTCTGGATGTGGTGGCGCACAGGGCGGCTCCTTGTCCAGGCTCCATTTGTTGCAGATAGCATGCGCGTGCTGCTTCCTAGTTTCCACGAACAACTCCAATTCCCCCTGGGGTGACAAACTTCATTGCGATGTGTGGGATGGACGGGATAGCTCCAAATAGGACCTGCAACGGTCGACCGAAAATCATGTTGTAAGGCGATTCTGTCTCGATTACCACGAACTGCACGTCGCGGGTAGACCTCCTAGGGAAATCTCCTAGGGTAACAGGGAGAGTGATGGTTCCTTTAACCGGGACAGGACTGACGTTGAAGCCATAGATTGGTCCAGAAGCTGGTTGGAGACTTTCCGGTAGGATCTTCATGCTGAGGAGAGCGGTCATGAACATGACGTTGACAGAGCTATCGTTGTTTACCAATATCCATTTGATGCGGAAGCTGGGGTTGCCGATCTCTGCGCTGATGACCAATGGATCCTGGTGCGGGATGAGCAGTCCCTTTAAATCTTCATCCCCGAAGCTGATCGTCTCTGCAGGCAGGGCAATGGAATTGACGGTGGGGAACGGGACACATGAGATGGTTTCCACCACCCCTACTACTTGTCTGTCGCCCTACGTGCCTTGTCGAGCAGGCAGCTGTTCTCTGTTTGCGGGATGATTTTGCGTCTGGTCCTGTAAGAACCTTCCGAGGATACCTTGTCGAATGAGACGCTCTATCTCGTCTTTGAGTTTGATGCATTCCTCGGTGGTGTGTCCTGCACCTCGGTGGAACTCGCAGTACTTTGACTGATTTCCCCTGCCCTGGGGAAGTTCTCTTGGCCTTTGTAGTGCCGGGTTATCCTGTATTGCGTAGAGTACGTTTGTGCGGGAGGTATTGAGCGGTGCGTACTCCTGGTAGGTTCTGGGGGGCCTGTTCTCAGGACGGTCTTGCTGACGTAAATTTCCTTGGCGCTCCTCTTGCTGCTTCGGGACTGGCTCCTCTCTCTTCCTCTTTACCACTCCTTCGAATTGTCGGCGGTGAGCTTCGATCGCTTCGTCCGCCGCTATCTGTGCCTCCACTCGGTGCACCTCATCAGAGCGGAGTAAAATCCTCTTGGGCGGAGTCCCCCCAGGAAAATGCCGCGCAGAAGCTCGGGATCAACCCCTGGGATTTGTCGCGCCTCGGCCGTGAAGCGACGGAAAAAGTCTTTGAGGGTCTCTCCTTCGTTCTGGAGAATCCCTGAAAAATGTGAGGGATCTCGAACGATTCTTCGGTTAGCGACGAACTGGTCCGTAAAATGCTGTGCGAGCTCGGTGAAGTTGTTGACGGATCCATCCCGCAGGGAATGAAACCAAGTGCGTGCCTGCCCCCTGAGTGTTGCCGGAAACACTTGGCAGAGGAGCTGATCAGCGGCGTTGTAGATCCGCATAATGGTGGTAAAATGGTTGATGTGCTCCAGCGGATCATCCATCCCATCAAATGTCTCGATGTTCGGAATCTTGAAACCGTGCGGAATTGGATGGTCCAAGATTTGTTGTATGAGCGGGGAGCCGCGACGTAGGGGGCGACGGGCGAAGACGCCCCGACGTCCGGCCTGTCCGTACTCTTCAGCTATTACATCGTGGATCTCCTCGCGAGTGGGCCTTCCTATGGCTTGTTCGACTCCTGCCCCTCCTTGCTGATGATGAAAGGGCTCTCCTCTAGCTCCCCTGGCGGGGCGGACCGGATGCGCGGAGCTGGCATCATTTGAGTATTCTTCTTCGTACGTTTCTTCCTCTTGAGCAGCTTCCCCCAATGGAGCCTGGTTTGGGATAAAGGGGGGTTGGATGATTGGTGCAGTAGGTGGAACGGGAGCTTGCGGGGCTCTGAGGTTTCTGAGGAGAGCCAGCATTTCAGCTTGCTGTTCCTCCATCTGGCGCATGCGCCCTTCCAGTGCGGCAACGGGTGCTAATGGGATTTCTTCGGCGGGAACTGCGTTGATGAGTGAATGAGAGGGAGCGGGATCGACGCGTCCTTTAGGGATGGAACCATCAGTGGTTCGAGCGCTTCTTCTTGCCATCGCTGTTAGTCACGAGTATCGCTATGAAGCGAATACTGTCTTCGAATATCCTTTGCAGAGTTTTGGGGAACACCTTCCCACAGACGGCGCCAAACTGTTGGTGGTCGCTCAACGTTCTTTCAGACCGGGCGAATCGAACCGTCTTAGCCCGAGAGTGAACCGAGCGCGCAAGCAGTCACAGAGAGAACCAACAGGTGGCAAGAAGACGTTTTTACCGTGGAAAACCCGGAAAGGGTGAAAAACCACGTGGTCGGATCAGCGCCGACCAAATTTCACTATGTGGTGGAACGTTACAAGTAATGGTTCGAGAATCGGGAGCGACAGGCCGCTCCCGTTACAATTGTAGTTGAATGAAGGTCTCTGAGGGTGACAGGCCACCTCTCAGAAAAACTAAGTACTTTTCTTGGCCGTGAAGTCTTCAAAGTCCGCAGAAGATCTTCAAGCGACGATGATGGTCTTCAAGCGACGAAGGAGTTCTTCGAAGGTTGAAGGAGGTCTTCGAGTGCTAATGAAGGTCTTCGAACGTTGAAGGAGATCTTCGGGTTCCGAAGGAGATCTTCGGGTTCCGAAGGAGATCTTCGAGCGCTGAAGGAGATCTTCGAGTTCCGAAGGAGATCTTCGAATGCTGATGAAGATCTTCGAGGGAATTCCAGAGAGCTCTCTCCCGTGCAGAAAATTCCAAGTCCCTTGAAATGAAGCCCTGTGGTTCTTTTTATAGCTTTTGAGGGTGGTTATGGTGGTTATGGTGGTTAGGACGGCTATTCGCACACCATAACTAATTTATGTGTTATATGCCCATTTATCATGAATATGGCTATGCGCACACCAGTTTGTATAGTTTTTAGGATGATATGTACTCATATGACGGATACGGTTACGCGCACACCATAACCATACGATTTGCTAGACGTAGACCGGATGCCCACTCATCATAAATATGGCTATGCGCACACCAGTTTGTATAGTTTTGGGATAATATGCGTTCATATGACGGATATGGTTATGCGCAACCCATAACCATATTATTCGCTATATGCAGACCGTATTGAAAGATTTTACTATTTACACCCCCATGTTGGAGGATTTTCACTATTTGCACCCTATGATGGGTGGTTACAGGCTTAGGGAGGTTTTGGCTTGGTCGCGCTCATTTTCTCCGCCGAATGAGGCGAGAGAGGTCGGACGAGCGCGTCCGTTGGTTAAGGGAGGCCGACTGGGGACGAGGCAAGAGGGGCCGGAGAATGCGGCCGGCGGCGAGGGAGGCCGACCGGCACCGCGCCCACCGCACGGCCGCGTGCGGTGTCGGGCGATATCGCGCGCTAGCGCGCGATATCGCCAGCGCGATATTGCGCGGTGCCGCGCGGCGCTAGGCGTGCGGTGCCGCGCGGCGTTAGGCGCGCGGTACTGCGCGGTGCCAGGCACGCGGTGCGGCAGTGTCGCGCGGCCAGGCGGTGCCGCGCGGCCTTGCGCGTTGCCGCTCGCCGTGCGCGGTGCCGCGCGGTCGTGCGGTGTCGCGCGGCCGCGCACGGTGCCGCGTGTCCACCGCGCGGTCGTGCGGTGCCGCGCGGCCTTGCGCGGTGCCGCGTGGCCTTGCGCGGTGCCGCGCGGACGTGCGGTGCCGCGCGGCAGTGCGTGGTGCCGCGCGGCCGGGCGGTGCCGCTCGCCCGTGCGCGGTGCCGTACGGGCGTGGTGTCGCGCGGCCGGGCGCGGCCGTGCGCGGTTGCGGTTGGCGGATATGGCGGTTGCGGTTGCGATTATGAGCGGTTCGCTCCCCTCCTTTGCCCATGCCTCCACCATCTTAGTGGGGGAGTGGGGTTTTTGGCTAAATACAACCCAGATTTCTCTACATAATGTATGACAACCCATCAATTTTCTTCTTCACTTTTGTCACCGTAGGGATGATTCCTTAAAATACATTGTAATTCGTTTATAATAAGACTATGAAGTTGTATGCAGTGAAAATTATGATCACCTTTAGCTCTTAGCCCAATTATTTTATTAGGTGGCTTTTGTCTTGTTTCTTTTTAAATTTCAGCAGTTTCTCCAGCTTATTTGTTTTTCTTTATTATATATCATCTGTTATTTCGCAGGGATAATATTCTAATCAAACATTTCTGTTTGCTAGTCTATTGCAGGCTTGCAGCTAAGTAGTCTATTGCAACAAACGAGTAAATTGACATGTTAAATTTATACATTAAGTCTATTGCAGCTTGAACCGAAAGCAAAAAAAAATGCAATATGAAACAAAATACTTATGTTGACAAACTACATTCATAATCTCCATTAAATTGAAAATTGCATCAATTAACTATAAACGGAGTCATATGGTATAACCTTTTTTGCCATATCTAACCATTCCAACTAGTTTGCTTTAATTGTGTTAATTTCAACAATAGATGATCTTTATATGGTATTCTCATCTCTAGACCCTGCAATATATCATTGTTGGAACCCGGATACCGGTCTAACCTGTTCGAGACTTGGGGAGTAGCTTGAGTTACTTCTCTCTTCGTCAGACCCCTAGGTCAAAGTATTCCGAGCTAAGAACTGGCCCTCACCGGTTGATAGGTAGCTTCCTAAGAATGACCCACTGGCTGCAGCGAGGAGGCCCCGCCACTAACCTGGAAATCTCACCTGATTTCCCCTCCCAAAAATCAGAAGCTGAGCCTGTCTCAGACAGTACGAGGAAGACAGCACAGACTCTCTAAGGGGGGTGGATCTGTGCTGATCAGAGACATAATGAGTCTTATTTATAGGCAAACTCTCCAAAGGGTAAGATGGTCCTAAAAGGCCTGCGGATAGCTTCCTCCGCCTTAACCAAATTACTACATGCAGACCAAAGTGGTCTGCGAACAGCCCCTCGCGCCTTTTCGCATACACTAACCGCACCCCCTGCTGGTCTGCGGATAGTGAGGGAGGATTGATGAGTCGGGTTGACCCATACTCGCCCCGCTCCCTCCCTGAGACTGTGGCTGAGGCGACTAGGTCTAGACCTACTCGCCAAGGGTGGGCTCTCCTGAGACTATCTCGTCTTAGACCAGACCTACTCGCCTCGCCCCGGGTAAGGAGAAGCTTGACGCGCGAGACGCGGTAGGGAAGGGTGTACTCGCTTCCCTACCCTGGGCGAGTAAGACCGTCTCGGATCTACTCGTTGAGGGGTGTTGATCTACTCGTCGAGACCTACCGGCCAACTCGCCGAATACGGGTTGTACACAATCCCCGCTTTTGCGAGCTCGCTAGAGGTCGGAAAGAAGAGTCCAACCCCTTATTCGGCGAGGCCGCGCGCTGGCTGGCTCTTCCTCTATAAATAGAGTGGGGGGCGCCTTCCATCCTATATGCTAAAATGTCCTCCAAGGGGGGTCTTCTGCGGCTGCCAACCGGGGGCTTGCTGACGACGAGCCTGAGGCTGCCTCCGTCCTCGACATCATTGGAGAGTTCCTGACGCCTCGCTCTCCTGGTTCTGCGAGGAAGAAGAAGTCCAAACGGAAGAGAGCCGACCCTGAGCCACGCGAGAAATCCTCCACAGATCCGGAATCCACGGCTAGATGCGGCCCCCTGCTTGGAAAAGTGATCACATCGCCTATCCATGAAGAGCTCAACACCGACTCATCTCGTCGGCAGGGCGAGGGCTAGGTTGAAATCACAACGGGTGGGCTCGAGGAGGCGAGGCTACCTCCAGCAGATCTGGGTGCCCCGCTGCTTCCTCCAATTCGTCCGGCCGTAACACCTGGTAAGGATACTATCTTCTTGCCTAATTAGGTTGAATCTGTACTGACCCCTTGTTGTTATCCGCAACGCTTCCTACTCGCCCGGTTCAGTCTGGTAAACTCGGCACGATGTTGTCGGTGGGTCTAGGGACCGCGTCCTCCTCGGCCCCAGGGCAGGCTTTGGCCTTCCTTCCTCCTCCCTCGCAGTTGCCTCCTCAGCAGTCTGGGGTAGGCCAGCCTGCCCGCCCAGTTACCGGGGGGAAATCTTTGGTGATAGGCCCCTTATCCGGAGGGACTGTCGTGGTTCTCCATTTGTCTGCCTCGATTGGGGGGCTGCAAGCAAATCCGCCTCAACATCAAGAAGGGAACAATACTTACGCGGGTACTCGCCTTGCTCACCTTGTCGCTTTCTTCCTTTCTGTTGCTTATCCTCGTTGTTTGCTTTCTTTCAGATGTCCGGGGGTCTTCCTCTTCTAGCCGTCCTCCATCGACGAATTCGATGCCAGGGTCGCCACCGCCTGCGGCGTCTACTCATTTGAGGGAGCTACTCGCGGACCCGCCGGGCTTTATCGAGGGGTCGTGGGCTCGCTTGATCGCTGTCCTTCGAGCCCACGATTCTTTTCTGATGTCTACGCTGGCCGCCGAGGTGAACGCGTGATTGGTCGACCTCGGGGACCGCCTCTCTGAAGTGGAGGAATTTCAACAGCAGGTGCAGGGCGAAGACGACCTCTTTGACAGGGTGACTGACCTGGAGGCAAGGTTGTACGAGGTGGAGACTCGCCAGCAAGCTACCGAAGATGATCTCCACCGCTTCGCGCAGGCGGCCGACACCGTGGACGAAGCCTCCTTACTGGAAGAACACATCCGTCGAGGCGAGGATCACATCAGACAAAGTGAGGAGAGTCTGGAGCAGGCCCGCGAAGATCTGCGAGCAACTCGCGGCATTACTTGGAGAGCTCGCCATCCCCAGCGCGTACGTCGCATGGGTTGCGGTCCGCGGCGCCGCGGCGGAGCCTCTTAGGCTGCATACCCCTTTTTGATGTGTTTCATTATTATATTATATTTTTTATGCCTGATATGTAAAAGCACTCGCAACCTCCCGGGTCCCTGTGATGTGCAGGCGATACTTTTGTATGTCTTTTGTGTACTCGCGTTATGCGCTTAGAGAATTTCCGTTAAAAACTTTTCGTACTCGCACTATGTGTTTCTTTTATGTTAGGGTCACTGCCTTTTACCCGCGCACTGTTGAACTAGCTGCTCGCGTAGGCGCACTCGCATAGGTAGTCGTTCTGTTCGCACGTGACCAGGTCGGGGGGGGGGGGGGGGGGGGGGGGGGGGGGGGGGGGTCTATAAATAGAGGGTCCTCTAGAGTTGGTGGGTATGCTCCCATATCCCGCTCTCTCCCCCCCCCCCCCCCCCCCCAAGCACTTTCTTTGAATCCCGCCCGCTAGACCTCTCCCCCTACTCGCCACCTGCCATGATGAAAGAGCCATCCGAGGACGGGCGCGCCTTCTGCGTCCGCAATTTCCGAGCGCACAATTTCCCCAGCTCGCAGACCCTGGGCGAGGAGCTGGCGGACGTCGAGAACCGATACCTGCCACCTGGTTATACAGCGAGGCGGCCATCCCCTGGTGAGTTCCTCAACACGCTCTACGACGGGGAACTCGCCATCCCTCTGGCCCATTTCCAGGTGGGGTTGAGGCTGCCCCTATGGCCTGAGGTGCGTCAGGTCCTCCGATACTTCGTGATGATCCCCGCGCAGGTCAACCCCAATGCGATCAGCGTCTTGGTCGCCTATGTCTGCTACCTGCGTGAGGAGAAGATCGAGTTCAACCTCTCCGCCTTCCGCAAGATCCTGACCCTGAAGGCGACTAGCGACGGTACCTTGTTCTTCACCAGCGTGTGCGTCAAGGTCGCCGAGACGCTCAACAAGGTCCATCACTGGACCGACAAATTCATCCTGGTGCGAGGCGACTTCGGGAACATTCCCTTCATCCCAATTCAGAAGGCAGAGACGGAGTACAGGCCGCCTCGCGTGAAAGGGGAGGCGCTGGACTTGTACCTTTTCCTGAAGAACAAGGTCATGGACGTGGTCTTCCTGCGGTGAGGCGTGGATCAGCTCGCCTTCGTGGATCCGGGAGCGGGTGAGTCCTGGGTAGTGCCCACTGCGCCCCCTCCTGATTCTATGCTCTGGGCTTGGATTGTAGTTAACAGTCGTATTATCTTGCAGGTGAGCGCGCCATCCCCACCCGCCTCCCTTGCGACGCCTCGCGACGTCAATCGAGCGACCCCCACCTCGAGGGGGTCCTCGTGGGGGCGGTGATTCTGGTGGACAGCGGGACGTCCCCGCCGACGGACAAGGGGAAGGGCCGAGTTGACCCTGAGACCACCTCGGCCAGCGAGCCAAGGCAAAAGAAGCAGAAGACGGGGAGATCCTCTCGCCACCCGGCGAGCCCGCCTCCAGAACCCTCGTCCCACACGAATTTTGGGTTGGGGATGAGGAGCGAGGACTCTAAAGGTAACCCGCTGCTGATATGGGACCACGAGGCGAATATGGTCCTGGTGAGTTCGCTCCTCCCCTCCTGGGAGGATTTCGAGGAGGTAGGCGATCGGGCGTATAACATGCTCTATGGGTTATATGGTCGAGAAGATGCTGAAGTGCTCGCGGAGGCTCCTATCCGCGAGCTAGCCAACCTCACCAGCCGCTCCGCTCTTCGCACCGCCGAGCTGGCTCACCAGACTGCGCGGCGGGGGCTTCAATCGAACAGGCGACTTCGCAAACTGGGCGTCGCCTATAGAGAGTTGGAGAAGAAGCTGGCGACGGCGGAGGAAGAGCTTGCCGGGTCCAAGGCTAAGGAGGTCGTTCCTCCCGAGGTGTGTATCCTTATTCGCTTCCTTCCTACTCGCTGGTCAACGTTGTTGCCTGACCTTTGCTAATGCAGGAACTTACCGTCGAGCTGGTGACGCGGGTCTCTGAGCTGGAGGCACAGCTAGCCGCCTCGCAAAGGGAAGCCAACTACCTGGGGACTCGCCTTGCCGAGGCGGAATCGGAGATAGATGAGCTCTGCCATCCCAGCAGAGGGGAGTCGTCCACAGCTCCTTCACTTTACCCCGGCTCAGGTCGCCGAGACGCGCAGGTAGTTGGCCATCAAGACGGCGGCGTTTACGCGGGAGCGACTCCGGTGGCGATTCCTTCTTACTGCGGAGGGGGCCAAAGTTGATCTCGCAGACCTTCTCCCGGAACTGTATCGCGAGGCGGTGAACCCCATCCCGGCGAGAACTCCAAGTGACGGCTCGTCCGGCGAATCGGAAGAGGATGACCAGGGCGAATAGCTCGTTTTTCTATTTTCTAAGCCCTGTAATAATATTTTCTTGTGGGAATACTTTCGGCGTATCTGACGCGTTTGTTTTTTGAGGCATGCTCGCTTATAACGCGTACTCGCTTATAACGCGTACTCGCGCACGGGGAGGGGGGGGGGGTGTTAGTTTGTGATGAGGAATCGCGTGAGATCTTTCGTTATCTTCATCCGATGCCCGTTTATTTATGCATTCGCGGAGTGTGAAACCTTTGGAGCGCGCCTCGCGACACCGGGTTTTCTCTTACTTTAGTTAAGACTTCTCGCTAGGTGGTGGTCGATGAGACGAGTGATTTCGATGATCACTAGTCTAGGAAATTTGAGATACTCGCCTTCGCCTCCTCTTCCCTTATGAAATTACTTTTTGGGGTTGGCATTTAGTAGAGTTTGGGGCTCACTCGAGGGGGCAAGTAGCCGGCCTGCAGGGGGGAGCTCAGTGCTGCGGTCATGAAATCACCAAAACGCATTTATTTTATAATTGTTTATGTTAAATTTTATTTAAAATAATGTTTTTCACGGTAATTTTTGTTTGTGTAGTTGCAGGTTATCAATTAAATTTTTTAAAGATAACAATACGGAAACAACAACAAAATGCAGCAAATAAGTCAAAAGGATTAATGTTGGATGACCGTTTGAGCTGCGCACCGCATCAATCCATACAAGTGCATCGACTTTCATCGCGCCCGCATAAACCAGCGCCCATGTGACACATTTTTATGATTGGTCGGGTACTACTAATTTTAACGCCCAAGAGAGCATTAACTTGTCAACACCTTTATGAGGGCTGGAATTGACTCCACCACTCATCTTTATGCGTTGACTAGTCAAAACTATTGTTGACAACTAGAATAATTCCAAGGCCCAAATGGAGAAGTATTCAATGCCATAATTGGCTGAATTAAATTGGTTGTATTCCAACGCCCAATGCGATTAAGAGGGAAAAAAACGCCAACATTAAAATTGGCGTTAGGAATGTTTGCTGCCCATTTTTTTTATATATTAAAATTTGTGTATGAGAAGAGAAGTTGGCCTATAAATTCCCCTCATTTGGGAGGAAAAGGGATCCGAATGGAGAGATGAAAGTGAGAGTTTACGTACATTGTACTTGTAAACTTATGTGAGATATTGTGGCGATGGAAGGAGAAGATTTAGAGGGAGCTTGTACATGCACTTCGCGCAAGTTTGTAAGTCCTTGTTTTTATTAATAAAATTATTTCTTTTATTGAATCTTCTCTTGTTCATGATGATATATTTCATAGTTTTTCATATTGCAACAATGCATGAGTAGTCTCCTTGTGTTTTGAGTGCAATTTGATCATTCATTAAATTAATTATGTGATTATTATTATAATTCATCGCTTCAAACAATCATAGCATGTCCTAAGATTTTATTAGAAAATTTGATATTTTGTGTAGCCTAAAACACATGTTGCATGCCTACGAAAGTTCGATGTCTAGAACACATGTACCTAGGCAAGTAGACAGCCTGCAGGGGAGGAGCTCAGTGCTACAACCTGGTCTACGATAACTCTCTGCTCGAGGACACAGAAATCACTCGATGCGACAAGTAGCCAGCCTGCAGGGGAGGAGCCCAGTGCTACGACCTGGTCTACGACAACTCTCTGCTCGAGGATATAGAACTCACTCGAGGGGGCAAGTAGTCAGCCTGCAGGGGAGGAGCCCAATGCTACGGCTTGGTCTTCGACAACTCTCTGCTCGAGGACACAGAAATCACTCGAGAGGGCAAGTAGCCAGCCTGCAGGGGATCAGAGGATCCCAGTGCTACGGCCTGGTCTACGACAACTCTCTGCTCGAGGACATAGAACTCACTCGAGGGGGCAAGTATACAGCCTGCAGGGGAGGAGCCCAGTGCTACGGCCTGGTCTACGACAACTCTCTGCTCGAGGACATAGAAGGGGCTCATTGCTCGGGACCTGCCGTCCAAGTGGTGAAGCGCTACTAGTTTATGACGGAAAATGTTATCGTTTTGTTTTAGCATAACAAAAATGAACCAGGTATTACATTGATATTAGGAGTAGAAACGTTTTGTTTTAGCATTGTTTTAGCATAGCAAATTCGCTTGATCACCGCCCCGTGGCTGTTCGCTATCTGGGGAATGGATTTGATAGGTCCCTTTCCTTCAACTAGTGGCCAGATGAAGTTCGTTCTCGTCATGATCGACTATTTCTCTAAGTGAATCGAGGCCAAAGCTCTAGCCAAGACCACCTCTCAAGTCATGAAGAACTTCATCTAGGGAGAGATCGTCTGCAGATTCAGGATCCCCCTCGCCATCGTCACCGACAATGGTCCCCAATTTGTCAGCCTGGAGTTGGAAGATTTTTGCAGACAGCTAGGAACTGATCTCCAATTCGCGTCAGTACATCACCCAAGGAGCAATGAACAAGTGGAGGCTGCCAACAAGCTGATCATCAACCTGGTGAAGAAGAAAGTCGAGAACCTAAGAGGTAATTGGGCGGAGCAGCTCCCCTCGGTGTTGTGGGCTTTGAGAACCACTCCTAGCTCAGCCACAGGGGAAACCCCGTTCAAATTCTCTCACGGGTCCGAAGCTCTCATTCCAGTAGAGTTCGAGGTCAGAAGCCCAAGGGTGATAGCAGCTGAAGACGGAGATGAAGAATGACGGCTGAAAAATGAAGAAGCTCAAAAGATATCCCTCGACTACATTGATGAATTCCGAGACTTAGCCTCAACTCGGCAAGAGGAAATCAAGCGTCGAATGACGAAGCACTTCGACAAGCATGTTCGCCTCAGGCATTTCCAAGCAGGTGATCTAGTCCTGAAGAAGGTGTACGCGGCAGGAAGATCGGCAACCGTTGGAAAGCTCAACCCAAATTGGGAGGGACCTTTCATCATCCACGAATCGCTTACAACAGGAGGATATCGCCGGCAGAATCACGAAGGGGAACTATTGGGGAATACCTGGAGCGACGACGACCTGAAAATGTTTTATCCCTGAGCAGGAACGTGTACATCCCTCTCCTGTAAATTTATTATTCATAAATAAATTCATCACCTCTCTGGAACATGAGAGGGCAAGAGATTCTTACTTCTATCACAACAATGAATCTTTAAAAGAAAAGAAGGAAAGCAGGTGAAGCCGACCTTCGCGCTGGGTTGGGAAACAGGCCTCTGACTTGATTCTCGTAAGATCCAGAATAGATGATGGGATGGTGCCTCGGTAGTGCGTTCCCCTAAGACCAAGTCTCTGCATTGACGGTCGAGATCAGCTCCTCCCTTGCACGTTGGTTGTGGTTCCCTCCGACCGCATCTCTCATCCGACTGGAGAGATTATCAGGAAGAAGTTTGGACGCCGACCTCCCAACTAGACGAGAGGATGATCGACTTAACCTCTTAGGGGACCCTTGAATAAAGGCGTCGTAAACCCTCAAGAGTGAAGAGCTCGCAGCATAACATTTTTATTTCTGATGACTTTGTCCAATCATTTGAGTTGGTATGTTTAATCCCCTCTGATTGTTGAGCATATCAGGAAAAAGTTCGTCAAGACAGCATCAACATCACAGTAGGATGGAGACCTCGGGACGGTGTGTCTTTGGACCTCCCCGACTGTCAGTCCCTACTTGTTGATCTCTTCGCCAGCATCAACATCATAGTAGGACGGAGACCTCAGTATGGTGTGTCTTTGGACCTCCCCGACCGTCAGTCCCTACTTGTCGATCTCTTCGCCAGCATCAACATTATGGTAGGATAGAGACCTCGGGATGTTGTGTCCCCTAGGACCAGCCCGATGGTCATTCTCTACTTCCCTCATCCTAGAATTCATTATTATTACAAGCGTCCTGACAGTTCTTCATCAGGTATAAAAGAAGGCCTAAAGGAACATATGTCCCTCAGGACCCTCTCCAAAGACCATTCACAAAATGACTCCAGCAAAGATTTCTTGAAGATGGCGAGTATACATGTGCGACTATATTGGTGCGAGTATGCAGGTGCGAGTAAGGTATGATCGTCGACCACAACACTCAATCTCGCCCAAGCCTAGGAGCCTAGCAAGCACTCAACCTCGTCACAAACCTAATAGTCTACTCGGCATGCAAACAAGAAAGCGAGAACAACAACAGAAGGCGAGCACACAAATCTGTATTTCATTATAAATACATCTTCAAAAAATGATTTACAGCTAAGCAAGAAGAAATTGGCGACTAGGCATCATCCTCTCCATCATCCTCGCCGTCTACGTCGACATCCTCATCGTCGTCATCCTCATCCTCAGAATCATCATCTTCAGAATTGCTGGAGGACGAGGGCAGATCTCGCCTAGGGAGGTGGACTCCTCGGCGAGCAACGTCGGGATAAGGTCCACCACGGTCAGGTCCATCGCCTCCGGCTTCAAGAAACCTTCAGCTTTCAACCTGCTCAAGACAACCTTCCCGGTCGCCCATGCAATCTCCCGGCGGATGTGCGGCATCTCGTCGCCATGCATCCTGATTTGCTTGCCGACCCTGGAGGGGCCCGCCTCCGAAGGCTGTTGCTCGGCAGGCCAGGTTTCCAGCTCGGCGATGCGGATTTGGGCAGCCTCCAAGGCCTGTCGAGTATCCTCCAGCTCCTTCTCGAGCTGAGATACTTTCTTCGCCAGCTCAATCTCGGCGGCCTGAAAAGACATGAAGACAGCATTTAGCAAAAGTGATCGGCATAAAAGGCGAGTATCCCAGAAGCCAGAAGGGCAGCGAGTACCTCATACTCCTTCCACTTGGCGGCCTCTAGCCCCATGGAGATGAGCTTCTTGCTCTGCGCTTTGATCATCTGCTCATACTCCAGCAGCCGCCTCATCGTGGCATGGCCGAGCTCGGCAGCTCGCAGGTAAGATCGCGAGCTCTGGTTCGCCAGATACTCGGTCGAGACATCTTGCAGAGCCTCTGCATCTGCGTGACCATACAGGGCGAACATCACGTCGAACACCTTGCCGTTGTCCTCCAAATCCTCCGAACAGGCAGGAAGGTTGGTGCTCAAAGTCACCTCGTGGGCGCGTTCAACCCAGGACACCATAGGGCGACCAAATGTGTCCTCGCTACGGCCACCTTTTTTGAAGAGCGGGTGACTATGAGGCTCGCCAGCCTACGAAGGGTTCGCCTTCGCGCGCAGGTCCCTCTTCGCGACCTCCTTCTTTTTTCTCGCAGGCTCCCCGGACTTGGCCTTGCCTTTCCGCTTCTGGGAAGGCCCAGCATCATCGTCGGCGACCTCTGGCACATCACCGCCCGGCGACAAGTCGATTGGGGTAGAAGCCCCCACCTTCACCACCATTGGAAGGGGCTCGCTCGGCAAAAGGCGAGTAGCTGCAAACAAGACAAGACACAAGAGCATTAGTCGCCAGATGAAGACAAAGGAGCGAGTATGACTAATGCTCGCTCAGAAGACTACCTTCGCCCGGGAACACCTCGGCAAGCTCATCTACTCGCCTCCTCCAGAATACAACATCCAAGCAGCGGTTCCGGAAGCAGTCGAGTAGCTTCTCTCTACTCTACTCCAGGTAAGGAACGACGAAGGCGCTTTCCGCCGGCTGGAAGGATGAGGTCGGGATGATCTGAAAGTCGCCTTTGATGACGACTAGTCGCTCGCCCCAGCGATGATTCTTGTTCGCCATGCCAGACATCGTGCAGACATAGCTGCACGTACAAGAAGACAACGCCCTCGCCAGTGGCGCTGAAGTGGAATACTCGTCGGAAGACAGAGAGATCGAAGGCGATCTTCTGTTCTCGCAGGAAGCAGAGGAACCCGACGATCATCGCCACGCCGTTCGGGTTGATCTGGGCGAGGACTATCCCAAAGTAGCGGAGGATTTGACAAAACTCCGTACACAATGGTAGTCGCAAGCCGACCTCGAAGTGGCGGATGGGGAACATCAACTCGGTCGCCAAGAAGGTGTTTAGTCGCTCGTCTTCATGAGGAAGCTTGGCGACATACCTCGGCGACAGGTACTTGGCCGAGAACTCCTTCAAATCCTGTGGCCGAGTAATGGGCTTCTTGAAAGAGGTCGCCTCAAAGTTCTTGGCATGGCTCGCACGCCGAATAGCCGCCTCATTAGCCATTCTGAAAGAAGAGAAGAAAAGAAGTGAGTATCGAAGTGGCGAGAAAGGAAGCAAATCGAAAGATACTTGCTAGGAATACAAGAAGATCGCCAGAAAGCGTAATAAATACGTACCCACCCACCCCCACTATTTATAGTAGTCAGAGATACTTGGCTTGTCGCATACGCCATCGCGAGTACGAGTAAGAGGTGACGAGCAGAAAGAAAAGTCGCCAAAAAGCAGCGGTGCACTTCGAATCATCAACACTCAACGCGCGAGTGCCTGCATCAGAATACAAGGGAGCTCGCCAGATAGGCGCGACATTCTACTACTACTCTCCAGAAGACCGCAAAAAGAATACAGAAAACTCAGACATCACAGCAGACAATGAATGGAGACGAGATTAGAATACTCGCCAAAAAATATTGCATTAATAGATGTTCAAATTACAAGATACTCTCCATGTGGCGCCCATTCGACTACAATGAAAGAAGCTAAGGAGGACCCTGGAGATTCGCCTGGGCTTCAGAAGGTTGCGGATGTCGCCCAACCTAGACCATGCTGCGAGCCCGCTTGAAGTGCTCGAAGGCCAAGGGCATCGCATCCTCGCCCTGCCGCAGCTAGTCCTCGATCCTCGCAAGGCGACCAACCGAGCACATGCTCACGCGCATCCCTACGAGCTTGTCATGATGCAGCTGTTGGCGATGCTCTATCCTGGCGACCCGACGCTCCAAGTCGTTGATAGATTGAAGGCGAGATTCCGCCCCAACCAGCCGAGTATCCAACTCTTACAGCCGAGATACTCGCACCTCCAACTCGGCCAAGCGGCGATGAGGCTCGAGGGCCGCCAAGCGCTCAACCGGCGACTCCATGTCAGTCAAGCGGCGATGAGGCTCGCTGATCGCCAGGCGCTCTATCTTTGCCTCCAGATCCAAGATGGCGCGAGTAGCCCTCTCCTGGTACTCGCGAGAAGGAAGCCCGACTCCATCTATTAAAGCTCCCACGGGAGTCTGAGCACGAGCTGGAAAGAAAACAAAGAAGCAGAAGACCTTAGTGGCGAGCATCAAAGGTAAGTCGCAACAAAATTCGGCAAAAGTAGACAGTCAAGATTACCAGGTCGACGAGCATCGTTCCTCGATCCGCGAGGAGGACTGCGAGATCACCGAGAAGGGGATCTCCTTCCTCGATGAGGGGAGGTGCTAGGATGCCCAGCACCTCGCCGTCTAGGGTGAGTCCCGCCGGTTTGCTCCCTGCCGCGAGGAGCGTCCCCCCCCCCCCCCCCCCCCCCCCCCCGACCGCAACCATCCACTGGTCGCCCTCCACCCCTTGGGGCGAACAACCCCCAACTCTGCCTCGGCACGAGGATTCTCCCAAGTCGGTTGAAAGAGCAGCGGAAGACAAGGGGCGCTGATCGCCCTGAATGTCGGCAGGAGGAGGGAACGGAGGACGTGGCGGAAGCCCACCAACAGGCAATTGTGAACTGCTCGCCAGCTCCGATTGTTGTGGAGGCGGTGGCGGCGGAGGCGCGTTGCTCGCCGAAGGAGCCCTCTGTAACATCCCGACTTTTATTGGGCCACTAGACCCTAGTGAGCCCAATAAAAGTAGGCCCGAGCAGTAGAAAACGACCATTTCGGGTATCGTAGCCCGCCACTACCCCATTATTATGAATAGTGACCGTACGAACCCCGAATTGACTTCCGTCAGTTCCGTTGAACTCGTATGGACAATACGAGCGCAACGGAATTCGTTGCACTTCGATCCGAGGTCGTTTGGAGAAAACGACCATTTCGGGTATCGTAGCGCGCCACTACCCCATTATTATGAATAGTGACCGTACGAACCCCGAATTGACTTCCGTCGGTTCCGTTGAACTCGTATGGACAATACGAGCGCAACGGAATTCGTTGCACTTCGATCCGAGGTCATTTGGAGAAAATGACCATTTCGGGTATCGTAGCGCGTCACTACCCATTATTTTGAATAGTGACCGTACGAACCCCGAATTGACTTCCGCCAGTTCCGTTGAACTCGTATGGACAATACGAGCGCAACGGAATTCGTTGCACTTCGATCCGAGGTCATTTGGAGAAAATGACCATTTCGGGTATCGTAGCGCGCCACTACCCCATTATTATGAATAGTGACCGTACGAACCCCAAATTGACTTCCGTCAGTTCCGTTGAACTCGTATGGACAATACGAGCGCAACGGAATTCGTTGCACTTCGATCCGAGGTCATTTGGAGAAAATGACCCTTTCAGGTATTGTAGCGCGCCACCACCCCATTATTGTGAATAATGATCGTACGAACCCCGAATTGACTTCTGTCAGTTCCGTTATGATCGTATGACCAATACAAGCACAACGGAACTCGTTGCGTCTCGATACGAGGTCGTATGGAGAGTATGCCATTTTAGTCCAATGCAGATCGCCTCAGTGCAACGCACGAGATATAAAGCACACGAACCCGGCATCGGCCCCGGCAACTCTTATCGTGCCCCGGGAGCCAAGGAGGACCCCGCCCTAAGTTGACTTAGTCAACCCCCCCCTCCCCCCCCCCCCCCCCCCCCGAACTCGAAATTGCTAAAAAAAAGGGGGGGGGAGAGAGAAAAACCCCCCAAGGGAGGGGGGAGGCTACCCCTATTAGGGCAAGGGGCAAGAGAGAGAAAGGAAAGGGGGGGGGGGAGAAAATATCTCCCCCCACTCACCCTCCCTTCATACACGTGGAAGGGAGGGAGAGGGGGAGAGGGCTCCCCTCCTTCCTATAAAAGGAGGGGCAGCCCCTCTCCATTTCCCCCCCACACACCACCTCTCCCTCTCTCTCAGCTCTCCTCTGCCGGCAGCCCCCCCAGCCAGCCACCTCCTCCTCGTCCTTGCCGGAGCAAGCCAACCCCAAGGACGCCGCCACCACCTCCTCCCTCATGGTCGGCCGCCCCTCCACCCGAGCCCCTCACCAGGTAGAACCACCTCCCCTCCTCCTTCCCACCTCCCGGAGGAAGACCCCCCCCCCCCCCTCCGCCTGTCGCCGGAGCGCCGCCGGCCGCCGCCCCGAGCCTTGCAAGGTTCGGGGAGGAGGCGGCCGAGGAAGCCCTCTCCCCCAGCGCCGGCGGTGGCGCTGGGGGGGGAGGGGGTCCCCCTTGAGGACCTCGGCGCCGGCACAGGGGAGGCGGTCGGGTCGCCGGCGGGCACAGCCGGCGGCGCCCGTGGCCTCCCCCTCCTCCCCGCACTTCCTGTAGGAGGAAAACGCCCTCCCCCGGCGGCGGCCGGGGGCTCCAGGCTGCCGGGCCACCGCCAGAGTAGGCGCCGACCCCCGGCGCTCCGACCGGGGGCGGCACCAGTGGCCCTCGGCGGGAGGACGGCGGCGCAGCGGGCCTGCATGGCCTATGCAGGCCACGCCCCCGCCTCCCGCCCTCTGTATCACCTCCCCCGGCGGTGGCCGGCGGCGCCAGGCCGCCAGACCACCACCGGAAGAGTCACCGGCCCCCGACGCACCGACCGGGGGCACTCCCCGCACCCCCCCCCTGGCAGAGGCGGCGGCGGCTAGCGTGCACACTGCATGCAGGCCGCCACCGCCCCCGTGCCGCTCTCGGCACTAACCCCGGCGGTGGCCGGCGGCGCCAGCCCGCCGGACCACCACCGGAGTGGTTGCCGGCCCTCGGCACACCGACCGGGGGCGGCGCCGACCCCAGCCGGCCGCTGCCCGGCGGCGGCAGCGGCTGCCAACCGTGCGCGAGCGGGGGCCGCACGATCTCCCCCAGGAGATCGAGCGGCCCCCATTTCCTATTTTCCCACCCCCCGCCTCCGTTTGTGCGCCCCCCGCAGCGGATCTGCCACAGATCCGCTGTGGGGGCCGCGGGAGGGCGCAGGGTGCAAAACCCCTGCGCCTCTTCCCTGCCTCTAACCGCACCCCACCCCTCTTTTTCCTTCCCCATTTTTCTAAGGAAAAATTTCCTAAATGAAAATTGGGGCCTCTTCAAAAGAAATTTCCTA
Organism: Dactylorhiza incarnata; assembly: GCA_033032865.1. Taxonomy (NCBI): domain Eukaryota; kingdom Viridiplantae; phylum Streptophyta; class Magnoliopsida; order Asparagales; family Orchidaceae; genus Dactylorhiza; species Dactylorhiza incarnata. Next base: position 326,386 of record JAWHQI010000461.1, read on the forward strand.
AATGAAAATTGTGCCCCACTCTTAGGGGCATCTCCTGTAATTTTTTAGGATTTTTGGGAAGAGTTTTACTATTTTTAAAGCCCATTATAAAGTTTATTTTATGAAATAAAATGCCCAAATGAGTTTCTAAAATTCCCCAAAAATTAGGGGCTCTAAGTATAGGTATTTTGCAAATACTATCAAAGTTGGGAGGTGTGACCTTTTGATTTGATCCCCTAAATGCTTTTACGAGCAAAAATAGACGCCCGGAAAAGAGCGAAATTCATCGGAATAAATCGGCACCCCTCGCCGCATATTTTAAATGCTTATCAAAATTATGCGTATCAATCTAAAGAATCGACTAAGCTCGGGAAAGCAACGCAAAAAGCGGGACGACATCGCGGCGCGACGCCGAAATTTAACCCCGCCGCGACGATAATAAAAGAACGTAGTCGTCGATCGAAGCCTCCTCTTATGGAGTGATTGGACTACTAACCATTTCTTCTTATGCTTTTACTGCTTTCCGTACTTTCCGTTAAATCCAGTCTCGCACTGGTCCCCCGTATTTACTTCTGTACTTTCAATTAAATCCAGTCTCGCACTGGTCCCCCGCACTTATTTTCTGTACTGTCAATTAAATCTAGTCTCGCACTGGTCCCCCGCACTTATTTTCTGTACTGTCAATTAAATCCAGTCTCGCACTGGTCCCCCGCACTTACTTTCTGTACTTTCAATTAAATCCAGTCTTGCACTGGTCCTATCATTATGGCCTCTGCTTTCGGCCTACTTTTCTGTTTATTACATGGCCTTTGCTTTCGACCTACTTTCTGCTTATCACTATGGCCTTTGCTTTCGGCCTACTTTCTGCTTATCATTATGGCCTCTGCTTTCGGCCTACATTTCTGTTTAGTGTTATGGCCCCTGCTTCGGCCTAATTTACTTGTTAGTGCAGAGCTGCCGTGGCAACGAATGCGGTGCTTGTCCTCCCTTCGGCGAGGCCTTAGTTGGGGAAAACCCGGAGTTGAGTCTCTCCTCCCAGGTTAGTCCCAAGCAAGGAGCCCTCATACCGCTAAGCCTCCCGGTACAAGGTCGTGCGACCGGTCGAGTAGAATTGCCACGTGGCCTAAGGGTTTGTTTTATATAAAACGGGTGAAGATTGATTGGAAGTGGCGGGTTGGTCACGCTCGCAGACCGTTCGTACCGGTGCGGGTGGGTTGACGACTCATGGCGACAGGGAGATGTGTGCAGCGGGTTATCACCCTCCGAACATGCAGTTTTGCCTCCACTGGTCGGCCTACAAATCGGCTCGCCGGATGTCGCTCACATCCAGTTGGTACACCAAGTTGTACAGGAGGGCCTGGATGATACGGTACGACTACATTCAGAAGTGGCAAGACTGGCCACTGTCACCGATGGCCACATCGGTGAGGCCCGCGGGGTTAGCTCCCCTGCTTGAACGAAAGCGGTCTAAACTGTGTCGACACAGGGTCTTTTGTGTGCGTACGGGTTTGAATACCTGGGTGTGTGTCTGCGCGATATAGTGTTGTGTGGTTGCTATACGGCACAAATACGGGCCTTAGGGCAAGCGGCCCTATCTATATATATATGCGTCTATATATACATATTCACCTGTTACTAACCCTCTTCCTTGCTTCGGCTATTTCATTTCTGTCCTTTAGCCGTCCCCCCCGGATAAGGATCCGGGGAGGGGAGGTATTGTTCTACTTAGCTCTGTGACTAACGGTTATTTCTTATAACCAATCACAGGAAACGGGACAGCCCGAAGCCCCCACCCCGCAGGATGAGATACATGCCTTAGAGATGGCCCGATCGGACACCCCAACCTCTCCTCCTATCTTCAGAGACGTGAGTGCGAGAGAATAAAGACTAGCCTAGGGATCCTTGTTGTTTTGGACTATGTAGCCTTCGAGCAATATTTTGTAAAATGATAGGCTCCGACCATATTTAAATGTATAATATAAGCAGTGTGCTTGTTTCCTTTATATTATCTGCTTCCGCTGTGCGATCTGATGTGATGTAATGATTCTTGTGCCTGACAAAGAGACCGCTCAGTGCTTGAGTGGGTGGGACGTCGCCACCCGGAAAGCGCTGGGTGGTCCTCTTTGGGCAGTAAGATCCCCCCTCCCTGAACCCGGGTTCAGTTCGGGGAGGGGGGGGGGGGGGGGGGGGTCTTACAAATGGATCAGAGCTACCACGATCTGACCACATGGGGCAGTCTTTCGATCCTCCCTTCCCCGGTTCCGTTTCTTGGTTCGGGACGAACCACGCAGCGGAAGCCTGGTAGACCCTTTAGGTTTAAGGTTAAGGACTCGAGACTGCACGATAGTACACCCACACGTTTTCCGCTTCCTTTTCTTTCAGTCCTGCAAAATTCCCTTATTTTTGTAAGTTCTGACACCCGTTTGTTACTTCTCCAGATACCGGAGTCAAGTAACGGAAGGTCCTCCTCTCGGGACCAGTACCACCCTACCACTCCACCACCAGCTCAGACCGCTCCAGCCACAGTTCCGTTCGGAGAGACAGAGCTCGGGCAGACCCTGGTAGCCCTGTTAGCCGCCTTCCAGACAGCCACCTTACGGCCACCCCAGCAGGCCACCGTACCCACCGATCTGCTGACGACATGCCGAGGAGTGGGTGGAGAGAGTAGAGGAGATTCTTGTAGGAATGATGTGCCCAGCAGTAGCCGTAGTGTCCCTAGTGGTGACCATGTTGGAGGGCTATGCCCGGGACTGGTGGAGGGCAGCTAGCCGCTCCACTTTTAGAGGGCGACCCCTCAGCACCATTCTCTGGGGGGAGTTCTCAGAGGCCTTCTTAGAGCATTTCATTTCGGATGCAGACCGGATGGCACTCCAGGAGCGGTTCCTACAGATCAGGCAGGGAGATAGGACGGTTCCAGACTACCAGAGAGAGTTTATCCACCTGGCCCGCTTCGCCGGGACCTTAGCAGGTACGGATAGGGACAGGGCGGCCAGATTTTACCGGGGATTACGAGACGACCTCCGTCAGGCCCTGATTATGATCTCCCAGGCATCCTTCCACACGATCGCCTCACATGCCACCGCTCTAGAGATGGATCAGCGGATGGTAGCCCAGCAGCGGAGGAGACACGTAGGTATTCCCCGGACTCAGGACCGAGAGAGAAGAGCAGGTCCTCGCAGGCAGGGCCGAGACAGGAGACAGCATCAGCGTCACCAGCCATATAGACAGGCACCCCAGCCCCGACCAGCACCCCCAGCCCCAGCACCTCAGGTCGTCCCAGCCGCACGACGAGATGTTCCCTTCGCAGGGAACTGCTACCTATGCCAGCAGCCTGGGCATATACGAGCCTTCTGCCCATAGGCTACCGGGAGACCCGGTTTAGGAGCAGTACAGAGAGCGGCAGAGAGAGGACGAGGTGGACGCAGAGGACGTCCCGCAGGCAGGAGGGAGCCGGCTAGGCAGGGCAGAGCAGCACCGCTCGAGGCATACGCGTTGGATCTCCAGCACGGTCCTGCTCCTGACGTAGTGATAGGTATCTACTTCCGATAGTATGATATCCTAGGAGATGTTGTAGCTTTATGTATTGGGACTCTTGTATATGTCATCCCTACTCCTGTATATTTGTGAAAAGCTTATGATCATAGTATATATATTATCAGGTCTACTTTTGGTAGAAGGTCATCCCGCTAAAACACTGTTCGATACCGGCGCCACACACTCTTTCGTTGCACAAAACTTCATCGCTGACAAAGGGAACACGGTGAGATCATCCGGGATGTCGATCTGAATACGACTCCCGGATGGGTCAGACATGACTTCCACCGAGAAATGTTCCTTCCAAGCAATGCTGGGAGGCATAGAGTTCGAAGTCAACGCTACCATCTTAGCAATAACCGGATTCGACATCACTCTGGGGATGGATTGGTTGGCCGAGCACAGCGCCCAAATCAATTGTTCGACTCGAGAAATCTGCCTCAAGAATCCAAATGGACAATTTATCACACTAGCAGGTATACCCTCCGTCACCCGCATTATCTTAACATCTGCACAAACCGTCAAGGCAGTTCGACGGAAGGACGAGATATACCTAATCTACTTTGAGATGGAGGACACGACGCAAGTACTCGCTAAAGTACCTGTGATCAGGGACTTCCTAGATATCTTCCCAGAGTCACTCCCCGGGTTGCCCCCGCAACGGGAAGTGGACTTCCAAATCGAACTTACTCAAGGAGCCCGACGAGTGTCCCGAGCACCGTACCGGATGGCCCCGAGGGAACTGGCCGAGCTCAAGATTCAGCTACAAGAGTTAGTCGACGCAGGATTCGTACGTCCTAGTACCTCTCCCTGGGGAGCCCCAGTACTGTTCGTTAAAAAGAAGGATGGATCGCTGCGTCTCTGCATCGACTACAGAGGTTTGAATAAACTCACTGTCCGGAATACCTATCCCCTACCCCGGATAGATGAACTGTTCGATCAACTGCAAGGCGCGTCCGTCTTTTCCAAGATGGACTTAAGGTCCGGCTACTATCAACTTAGAGTGCGAGAAGAGGACATTCCCAAGACCGCCTTCAGCTCTCGCTACGGACTATACGAGTTCATGGTAATGCCATTTGGGTTAACCAATGCCCCGTCCGCCTTCATGGCTTTGATGAATACGGTATTCAAACCCTTCCTGGACCATTTCGTAATAGTCTTCATAGATGATATTCTCATCTACTCAAAGAACAAAACCGATCACTCCAGGCACCTCCAAATGGTACTACTTAAGCTAAGAGAGCACTCGCTCTTCGCCAAGTTTAGCAAATGCGAGTTCTGGATGGAAGAAGTCAGTTTTCTGGGACACACCGTCAACAAGAACGGAGTAGCGGTGGATCAAGCCAAGGTGCAAGCGGTACGAGATTGGCCGCCACTGAAGACAGCAGCAGACATCCGAAGTTTCCTTGGCCTCGCCGGCTACTACCGTAAGTTCGTCGAAGGTTTCTCCAAAATCGCGTTACCACTTACCTCTCTCACCAAGAAGGATGTGACTTTCCAATGGTCTCCCGAATGCGAGGCGGCGTTCATCGAACTGAAGAACTGGCTGATATCAGCCCCAATCCTAACCCTCCCCTACGGTACCGAGGGATTCCAAATCTATGCTGATGCCTCTTTGAAAGGATTGGGGGCCGTGCTTATGCAACATGGCAAGGTGATTGCCTACGCCTCACGTCAGCTCAAGCCGCATGAACTAAACTACGCCACCCACGATCTGGAGCTGGGGGCGGTAGTTTTCGCATTAAAAGTCTGGAGACACTACCTCTACGGGGTACGATGCGAAATCTTCTCCGATCATAAAAGCCTCAAATACGTTTTCACCCAGAAAGAGCTGAACCTCCGGCAACGCCGGTGGTTAGAATTTCTCTGTGATTATGACTTCGCCCTCCAGTACCACCCCGACAAGGCTAATAAGGTTGCAGACGCCTTGAGTCGGCAGCCTCCGAGGACCGGGAGTTGGTTAGAAATGGTGCCAGAGGAGTTAGTCAAATCATTGGCGGAAATGGATATTATCCTCATCGCCCGCAGAAATCCGATGGAATACTAGGCCCAGCTCTACTGGATGGAGATACAGTGCGACATCCGGAATAGGATAAGAGAAGCTCAGAAGATTGACGTAGAAGCAGCCCCGATCATTCAAGCCCTGCAACATGGTGCGCAGGAGGATTACCATTTGTACGATGGCATCCTGCAGTTCAGACACCGCATATTCATCCCCGCAACAGAAGGAATTCGGGAAGAAATCCTCCGCGAAGCGCACCAGACCAGGTACTCGATACACCCGGGAGTAGTAAAAATGTATACGGACCTGCGAAGGACCTTGTACTGGCCAGGAATGAAGAGGGATGTCACCAACTATGTTGCGCACTGCCAGACCTGTCAAATGGTCAAGGCAGAATGTTGAAGCCCAGGAGGCCTACTACAACCCCTGCCCATCCCGGAATGGAAGTTCGAGGATATTTCCATGGATTTTGTCCATGGCTTACCCCGATCCCGTGCAGGTAACGACTCCATATGGGTAGTAGTGGACCGCCTCACCAAGGTAGCCCGATTCATCCCGAACCGGCAAGGTGACGGTGTCGACATTCTAGCCCGACTATTTATCGAGCAGGTAGTCCGATTTCATGGAATACCCAAATCAATCGTCTCGGACCGCGACGGGCGCTTTACATCGAAGGAATGGAGAAGAGTGCAAGCTTATCTGGGTACCAGATTAGCTTTTAGCACCGCCTTCCACCCCCAGACCGATGGGCAGACGAAAAGAACGAATCGGACGATGGAAGATCTTCTCCGATTATGCATAGTGGAACACAATGAGCCATGGGAGCAGTTACTACCTCTGGTAGAGTTTTCATATAACAACAGCTTCCAGGCAAGTATCAAGATGGCACCTTACGAAGCCTTCTACGGAAGACGCTGTCGAACCCCGCTATCTTGGGCACAGGATGAGGACCCCGAAGCCTTGGGAGTCACCTACATCGACGATACCACCGCCGCGATAAGATTAATCCGGGAATGCATGCTGGAAGCGCAGAGCCGGCAGGCCAAGTATTACGACGCACGTCATCGGCAAGTGGAATTCCAAGTGGGAGATATGGTTTTCTTGAAGATTAAGCCTATGCATGGGATATCACGAATCAAGAGGCAGAAAAAGCTGGACCCCCGCTATCTAGGCCCGTATCCAGTCATCGAAAGAGTTGGCCCGGTGGCCTATAGACTAGCCCTGCCAGCTGAACTAGGAAACCTCCACGACGTGTTTCACGTCTCTTCGCTGAGACGCGTACTTCGCCAACCCGAGCAGCACCTTCCCACACCACCAACATCAGTACAATCCGACCGATCTGCCCGACTCGAACCGGTGAAGATAGTGGACTCCAAGATCAAAGAGCTGCGGAACAAAATCGTCACAATGGTCAAGATCTTATGGTCAAACGGAGGACGCGAAGAGTTCACCTGGGAACCAGAAGCCCTCGTCCGGGAGAGATACTCGGTACTGTTTCCCCAGGTATGTCATCCTTTAAACCCCTACTTTAGCCAATTTTTGGGGACGAAAATCTCTTTATTTTTATTGGATTGTAACATCCCGACTTTTATTGGGCCACTAGACCCTAGTGAGCCCAATAAAAGTAGGCCCGAGCAGTAGAAATCGACCATTTTGGGTATCGTAGCGCGCCACTACCCCATTATTATGAATAGTGACCGTACGAACCCCGAATTGACTTCCGTAAGTTCCGTTGAACTCGTATGGACAATACGAGCGCAACGGAATTCGTTGCACTTCGATCCGAGGTCGTTTGGAGAAAACGACCATTTCGGGTATCGTAGCGCGCCACTACCCCATTATTATGAATAGTGACTGTACGAACCCCGAATTGACTTCCGTCAGTTCCGTTGAACTCGTATGGACAATACGAGCGCAACGGAATTCGTTGCACTTCGATCCGAGGTCATTTGGAGAAAATGACCATTTCGGGTATCGTAGCGCGCCACTACCCCATTATTTTGAATAGTGACCGTACGAACCCCGAATTGACTTCCGTCAGTTCCGTTGAACTCGTATGGACAATACGAGCGCAACGGAATTCGTTGCACTTCGATCCGAGGTCATTTGGAGAAAATGACCATTTCGGGTATCGTAGCGCGCCACTACCCCATTATTATGAATAGTGACCGTACGAACCCCGAATTGACTTCCGTCAGTTCCGTTGAACTCGTATGGACAATACGAGCGCAACGGAATTCGTTGCACTTCGATCCGAGGTCATTTGGAGAAAATGACCATTTCAGGTATCGTAGCGCGCCACCACCCCATTATTGTGAATAATGGTCGTACGAACCCCGAATTGACTTCTGTCAGTTCCGTTATGATCGTATGACCAATACAAGCACAACGGAACTCGTTGCGTCTCGATACGAGGTCGTATGGAGAGTATGCCATTTTAGTCTTATGCAGATCGCCTCAGTGCAACGCACGAGATATAAAGCACACGAACCCGACATCGGCCCCGACAACTCTTATCGTGCCCCGGGAGCCAAGGAGGACCCCGCCCTAAGTTGACTTAGTCAACCCCCCCCCCCCCCCCGAACTCAAAATTGCTAAAAAAAGGGGGGGAAAAACCCCCCAAGGGAGGGGGAGGCTACCCCTATTAGGGCAAGGGGCAAGAGAGAGAAAGGAAAGGGGGGGGGGGGGAGAAAATATCTCCCCCCACTCACCCTCCCTTCATACACGTGGAAGGGAGGGAGAGGGGGGGAGGGCTCCCCTCCTTCCTATAAAAGGAGGGGCAGCCCCTCTCCATTCCCCCCCCCCCACACACCACCTCTCCCTCTCTCTCAGCTCTCCTCTGCCGGCAGCCCCCCAGCCAGCCACCTCCTCCTCCTCCTTGCCGGAGCAAGCCAACCCCAAGGCCGCCGCCACCACCTCCTCCCTCATGGCCGACCGCCCCTCCACCCGAGCCCCTCACCAGGTAGAACCACCTCCCCTCCTCCTTCCCACCTCCCGGAGGAAGACCCCCCCCCCCCCCCCCTCCGCCTGTCGCCGGAGCGCCGCCGGCCGCCGCCCCAAGCCTTGCAAGGTTCGGGGAGGAGGCGGCCGAGGAAGCCCTCTCCACCAGCGCCGGCGGTGGCGCTGGGGTGGAGGGGGTCCCCCTTGAGGACCTCGGCGCCGGCACAGGGGAGGCGGCCGGGCCGCCGGCGGGCACAGCCGGCGGCGCCCGTGGCCTCCCCCTCCTCCCCGCACTTCCTGTAGGAGGAAAACGCCCTCCCCCGGCGGCGGCCGGCGGCTCCAGGCTGCCGGGCCACCGCCGGAGTAGGCGCCGACCCCCGGCGCTCTGACCGGGGGCGGCACCAGTGGCCCTCGGCGGGAGGACGGCGGCGCAGCGGGCCTGCATGGCCCATGCAGGCCACGCCCCCGCCTCCCGCCCTCTGTATCACCTCCCCCGGCGGTGGTCGGCGGCGCCAGGCCGCTGGACCACCCCCGGAAGAGTCGCCGGCCCCCGGCGCACCGACCGGGGGCACTCCCCGCACCCACCCTCCCTGGCAGAGGCGGCGGCTAGCGTGCACACTGCATGCAGGCCGCCACCGCCCCCGTGCCGCTCTCGGCACTAACCCCGGCGGTGGCCGGCGGCGCCAGCCCGCCGGACCACCACCGGAGTGGTCGCCGGCCCCCGGCGCACCGACCGGGGGCGGCGCCGGCCCCAGCCGGCCGCTGCCCGGCGGCGGCAGCGGCTGCCAACCGTGCGCGAGCGGGGCCCGCACGATCTCCCCCAGGAGATCGAGCGGCCCCCATTTCCTATTTTCCCCCCCCCCCCCCCCCCCCCCCCCCCCCCCCCCCCCCCCCCCGCCTCCGTTTGTGCGCCCCCCGCAGCGAATCTGCCACAGATCCGCTGTGGGGGCCGCGGGAGGGCGCAGGGTGCAAAACCCCTGCGCCTCTTCCCTGCCTCTAACCGCACCCCACCCCTCTTTTTCCTTTCCCATTTTTCTAAGGAAAAATGGGGCCTCTTCAAAAGAAATTTCCTAAATGAAAATTGTGCCCCACTCTTAGGGGCATCTCCTGTAATTTTTTGGGATTTTTGGGAAGAGTTTTACTATTTTTAAATCCCATTATAAAGTTTATTTTATGAAATAAAATGCCCAAATGAGTTTCTAAAATTCCCCAAAAATTAGGGGCTCTAAGTATAGGTATTTTGCAAATACTATCAAAGTTGGGAGGTGTGACCTTTTGATTTGATCCCCTAAATGCTTTTACGAGCAAAAATAGACGCCCGGAAAAGAGCGAAATTCATCGGAATAAATCGGCACCCCTCGACGCATATTTTAAATGCTTATCAAAATTATGCGTATCAATCTAAAGAATCGACTAAGCTCGGGAAAGCAACGCAAAAAGTGGGACGACATCACGGCGCGACGCCGAAATTTAACCCCGCCGCGACGATAATAAAAGAACGTAGTCGTCGATCGAAGCCTCCTCTTATGGAGTGATTGGACTACTAACCATTTCTTCTTATGCTTTTACTGCTTTCCGTACTTTCCGTTAAATCCAGTCTCGCACTGGTCCCCCGTATTTACTTCTGTACTTTCAATTAAATCCAGTCTCGCACTGGTCCCCCGCACTTATTTTCTGTACTGTCAATTAAATCCAGTCTCGCACTGGTCCCCCACACTTATTTTCTGTACTGTCAATTAAATCCAGTCTCGCACTGGTCCCCCGCACTTACTTTCTGTACTTTCAATTAAATCCAGTCTTGCACTGGTCCTATCATTATGGCCTCTGCTTTCGGCCTACTTTTCTGTTTATTACATGGCCTTTGCTTTCGGCCTACTTTCTGCTTATCATTATGGCCTTTGCTTTCGGCCTACTTTCTGCTTATCATTATGGCCTCTGCTTTCGGCCTACATTTCTGTTTAGTGTTATGGCCCCTGCTTCGGCCTAATTTACTTGTTAGTGCAGAGCTGCCGTGGCAACGAATGCGGTGCTTGTCCTCCCTTCGGCGAGGCCTTAGTTGGGGAAAACCCGGAGTTGAGTCTCTCCTCCCAGGTTAGTCCCAAGCAAGGAGCCCTCATACCGCTAAGCCTCCCGGTACAAGGTCGTGCGACCGGTCGAGTAGAATTGCCACGTGGCCTAAGGGTTTGTTTTATATAAAACGGGTGAAGATTGATTGGAAGTGGCGGGTTGGTCACGCTCGCAGACCGTTCGTACTGGTGCGGGTGGGTTGACGACTCATGGCGACAGGGAGATGTGTGCAGCGGGTTATCACCCTCCGAACATGCAGTTTTGCCTCCGCTGGTCGGCCTACAAATCGGCTCGCCGGATGTCGCTCACATCCAGTTGGTACACCAAGTTGTACAGGAGGGCCTGGATGATACGGCACGACTACATTCAGAAGTGGCAAGACTGGCCACTGTCACCGACGGCCACATCGGTGAGGCCCGCGGGGTTAGCTCCCCTGCTTGAACGAAAGCGGTCTAAACTGTGTCGACACAGGGTCTTTTGTGTGCGTACGAGTTTGAATACCTGGGTGTGTGTCTGCGCGATATAGTGTTGTGTGGTTGCTATACGACGCAAATACGGGCCTTAGGGCAAGCGACCCTATCTATATATATGCGTCTATATATACATATTCACCTGCTACTAACCCTCTTCCTTGCTTCCGCTATTTCATTTCTGTCCTTTAGCCGTCCCCCCCCCCCCCCCCCCCCCCCCCGGATAAGGATCCGGGGAGGGGAGGTATTGTTCTACTTAGCTCTGTGACTAACGGTTATTTCTTATAACCAATCACAGGAAACGGGACAGCGCGAAGCCCCCACCCCGCAGGATGAGATACGTGCCTTAGAGATGGCCCGATCGGACACCCCAGCCTCTCCTCCTTTCTTCAGAGACGTGAGTGCGAGAGAATAAAGACTAGCCTAGGGATCCTTGTTGTTTTGGACTATGTAGCCTTCGGGCAATATTTTGTAAAACGATAGGCTCCGACCATATTTAAATGTATAATATAAGCAGTGTGCTTGTTTCCTTTATATTATCTGCTTCCGCTGTGCGATCTGATGTGATGTAATGATTCGTGTGCCTGACAAAGAGACCGCTCAGTGCTTGAGTGGGTGGGACGTCGCCACCCAGAAAGCGCTGGGTGGTCCTCTTTGGGCAGTAAGATCCCCCCCTCCCTGAACCCGGGTTCAGTCCGGGGAGGGGGGGGGGGGGGGGGGTCTTACACCTTCTGCTCGCTTGAAGACCGCTTTTCCAGCAGAGAGCTGTGAAGGATCCAGACCGAGCGACTACCGCGCGATCCCTCCCCAGCCCCATGCGAGATCATCGGAGACAATCGCAAAGGCGGCACGACCAAAGGCTCCTCCTGAGCATTGATGATCAGTGAATCTGCGAGTATCAGAAAGAGCGTCAGAACCTCGCCAGTATAGATAAAGTAGCAGGCTAACCCAATAGGTGACGAGTAGGTAGCTCTCACCTCGCGTAGGAGCGACCTCAGGTTGAGCCTGAGTTGAGGCCCCAGTCGTACTCGCCTCCGGAGCGACATTTGGCGCAGGAGGATCAGTAGTAGGCGAGTCGCCCTCGCGAGAAAGACCCAAATCGTCGAACAATTACTGACGTTGATCGACTAGAGGATCGGCGACATCCTCTGAAGCAGTCGTCCTCCTCTTTTTCTCTTTCTTCTTCTTCTTCTTCTTGTCAAGTCGCTTCCTCTTTTTTGAGGCGAGGAAGTCTTCAAGCTCGACATCCACGCGAGCAGGAGTTCGAACAGGAGGCAACCAGCCCAAAAGGTCGGTCATGTCAGCAGCAGCTTCCTCGCCAATACTGCGTGACATCTTAAAGCGAGATTAGAAAAGCCTTGCCATCAGAGACCCCTCCCCCTCTATATATAGGGCCAGGGAGTTGGCCAGCGAGATGTCGACTATAGATCAGTACTCGCCAGAAGGACAAATCGTCGAATGAAGGTTGGATGATTCTTTCCAAGCAACTATGTTACTCGCAAAGAGCGGGGATTGTGTACAACCCTCATTCTCTGAGGGTGGGCCCACTCAAAGCCACGAAGGCAGAAGTCAAGGTCAAAAATCAACATAGAGGTCAACAGTCCAAGATGCAAGACAGCTCAGCCAGTAGGAGCAGAAGAAGGCCTGGGCGAGTATGGGTGGACTCGCGCGAGTAACCTTGATACTAGCCAAAAGGTGGGAGACCATAGGTGATACTCGCCCCTCTTCAGGCGAGGTCGCTTCAATGTCGCCAAGTTGCCGAGCTGGGTGGGGTATAAATAAGACCCCCCCCCCCCCTTCTCTTTGGTTTTCCTATAAATTGGACCTCAGGGGTACTTGGATTGGCACCTGAACTTGAGCTGAAACTCCCACTTTTAAATTCTCGGACCCGTCATCCTTTGCCGTTACTCCCGGTACTAGCTAAGTCGGTGCCTTCCTCGTACCCTGCTCGGCCATTTTTGGTTTTGGAGGGGAAGTCTCTTCTGAGCTTCTGGGTACGTGGTGGGACCTCTTTGCCGCAGCGCCTGGGGTCCTGTTGTTGTTTTTCCAAACCCTCTTCGTCATTGCCAGTCAGACCTTCTCGTTGAACTGCTGGGCGAGTAGCCTCCGGCTGCATTGATCCGAATTTTAAAGCTAAGAATTTCCTGGCTTCAATAATACCGACTCATCATCAGATGTTGAAGATTTATCCAACACCTCATTAATAGCAATCAATGCAAACAATAATAAATTACATGTTGGATAAGAAGTTCCTGAAAATAGTTTTGTTGCTGATTCGAAGACTTCTAAAATATTCTTAATTTTAACAAACCATTGCCAAATTTCTCCAGGAAAATCCCACCAAACCTTTATTCTTTCTAAAGAAATCATGAATAACATATCTATAATGAAACGCGCTATCGAGCATGCAATAAGTGTTGTCTAGTTTTCACATTTGAAGAAAGACCGTGTGAAGTAGAAATTCCCAATAACTTAATTAATTTAGCAAATGATTTGAGGCATGATGGTAACTTCGTTATGTATCCCACAGCTTCCCTGACAATATTAATCAATAGAGATATCTCCTTCAAACCTTCTTGCACAAGAATATTGAGTATGTGTGCACATCATCTAACATGAAATAACTTGCCACCTAAATGTAAACAATTGGAATTTGCTAAACTTTGTTGTAAATGCTTGGCGGCTACATCATTCGCAGATGCATTGCCAAGAGTAATGGACATTACCTTCTTTTGAATTCCCCATTGTAAAATTGACTTACGGATTGCGTCATATATGACTTGACCACTATGTGGCTAATCTTTTTATAATTGAGTGCCGAAGTTTCCAATCAGAATCTATATAATGAACGGTAATGCACAAATAACTAATAGATTTATTAGATGTCCAACAATCGCTAGTAAGTGCAACTTTATCCACCTTTTTAAGAACCTTCAAGAGCATGTCCCTATCAACTTCATACAATTTCATGCATTCATTCTTCATTGTATGCCTTGAAATTTTTACATGATTGGAATTGAGAGCTTTATACATTGAAATAAGGTTGCTCAACAATTGAAAATGGTAGTTCGACGGTAATAATAAATTTGGCTAGAAGTTATCTTATGTTATCTGAATCATAAGATCCAGATACACAAATAAGTAGTAAATGAATATCATCTTCTATCATATTTACTCTCTCCTGATTGAACATGGTTTGATTCTTCCTAACTTGTATAAGCTTATAACAAGTTTTGATATGCCTAGCACAGTTTGAAGTGGATTCAGATAATTGATATGTATATGTTTTGCAACAATGTTTGCATTGCCATTTGGAGACAATATTACCACTTTGATCTTTCATGTTCTCAACTTTGAAGTGCTTCCAAATTTCACTTCTTTTTCTTATTTCTTTGTTTCCCTTCTCACCTTCAGTAGATTGTTGACCTAATGAAGGTTCAGTGGGAGCAATAGTTGTAGTGGGGCAAGTTGAGATAGATGCTAATTATTCATTTCTTATGTTAAGATCAGTAATGATGACCTATGAATCTGGAATTATCACTTCATCGTCCTCTCTCGGTGAGGATGATGATCCACTATAATTCTCTATTGAATTGATATCATTCGTATTTGAATAGGAAAGATGTAACATTAAATTTATAAAGATATGATGTTCACCAAATAGAATGCAATCAACACATAATATCAACAATCTCTCTTTAGTGTTTTACCTTATTTTCGAAGGTGTATGCCCAATATGAAAAATATACAAAACGCTTTGCTTTATATGTTCCTGCACAAAAATAAAAACAATTGCAAATTTATAATCAAACTACATTCAAAATTAGGAATCTGAATAGAAACTTCATTCACTTCTATGTTCAAAACTAGCATTTTTTTCTTGGCGTCGATATAACAATTGTCATGGAAAAGCATCAGCAAACCAATTACAAATAAATTAATTCCAAACCGATTGAAGAAGAGCATCCTCCAGTCCACCATCACCAGACAATAGTATCAATTCTAAGTAATTCACACCACTACTATTACAACATTACAAAGTGATATCATAAAAAAGGTGGTCCCAGAAAATAATTACCATGCAGAGCATCAACAAATGAAAACTATATTGAGCAAATCATAAACAATATTCACAATCAACATAATCAGGGCTATCAAGAACCTAAGATTGTAAAACTTGGCTCTTATATCTAGTAGGTGAAGCTTTTGTATTTTTTGAAACCATACCCACAACTATTATAACATCAACAATATCAGGGCTATCAAGAATTGCAAAACTATTAGGGTTCGTTCGTTTGCACGGAATTGGAGACTTGGAATTGAAATTCCACGATGAATTTCAATTACGGCGTTCGGTTCTTAGATAGCTTTAATAATGAAAATTTGAGTTGAATATCATGAAATTGATTTTAGCCTAGACATAAAATATAGCTGGACATATCGGAATTGGGTGAATCTGGCTCGCGCAATTTACTCCCGATAAAATAAAAGATGAGTGATGACTCCTTAACTGGGCTTCCCGTTCCTCCTTAACATTCTGACCCGCTAGGGCTCCTCCTCCACTATCCAGCAGCGACTCGCGATCTTCCGATGATCCAGCAGTGACACATATTTTCGCCTGAAGCGCATATTTCGCCCTGAGCGCATTTTTTCGCCCAAGCGCCTTTTTTCGCCTGGGCGTGAATTTTTTCGCCCCACCGCATTTTTGCCCGGGCGCGCGTTTTTTGACGGGCGTGCATTTTGTCGCCCGGGCACGCATTTTTCGCCCGGACGCTCGTATTGTCGCCCGAGCGAGCATTTCTCGCCCGGGGGCAATTTTTTCAGCCCGGGCGCTCAGTTTTTCGCCCGGGCACCCGTTTTTTGCCTGAGCACCCGTATTTCGCCCGGGCGCCCGTTTTGCGTCGGGCGCCCGTTTCCCCCCGGGGCGCACGTCCCCCCCCCCCCCCCCCCCCCCCCCCGCCCTCATTTTTTGCCAGAGGGCGCGTTTTTCGCATAGGCGCGCGTTTTTCGCTCGGGCGCGCGTTTTTCGCCTTGACGCACATTTTTCGCCCGGGCGCGAGTTTTTTCGCCTAGCCGCGTTTTTCTCCCTGACGCGCATTTTATCGCGCGGGCGGGTGTTTTTCACCTGGGCGGGCGTTTTTCAACCGGACGCGCGTATTGTCGCCCGACCACACATTTTTCGCCCGGGCGCAATTTTTTCGCCTGTGCGCGCAGTTTTTTCGCCCGGGCGCACAGTTTTTTCGCTCGGGCGACCGTTTTTTCGCCCGGGCGCGCGTTTTTCGCCCAGGCGCCTGTTTTTCGTCTTGGTGCCCGAGCGCGCATTTTATCGCATGGGCACCCGTTTTTTCGCCTGAGCGCCCGTTTTCCCCCCGGGTGCGCGTTTCCCCCGGGAGTGTGTTTTTCGCCCGGGCGGGTGTTTTCAGCCTGGGCGAGCGTTTTTCTCTAGGGCGGGCGTTTTCAAACCGGGCTGGCATTTTCCGCCCGGGCGAGCGTTTTTCGCTCTGGCGCGTGTTTTTTTTGCCCTTGCGCATGTTTTTCGCCCTTGCGCGCGTATTGTTGGTCCGGGGCGCGTATTTTGCCACGACACGCGTATTTCACTCGGGCGTGTGTTTTTCGCCCGGGCGCGCGTATTTTCCCCGGACGCGCGTATTTTGCCCCGACGCTCATTTTTCGCACCGACGCACATTTTTCGCCCGGGCGCGCGTATTGTCGTCGGGGTGTGCGTTGTGGGTCCGGGCGCGAATTTTTTGCCCCGACCCGCTTTTTGCACTCGAGCGCATGTTTTTTGTCCAGACATGCATTTTGTGCCCGGGTGAAAAACCTGCGCCCTGGTAAAAACACGTGACATGCAAAAAGTGTGCGCCCTGCAGAAAAACACACGCCCTGGCGAATAACACGCGCTTGGGCAAAAAACGTGTTCCCTGGCCATAAAATGCGCTCGTGTGCAATGAATTGCGCACCCGGGCGAAATTCGAGCGCTCGGGCGAAATACGCGCGAAAATAAACGCCTCTTGCAAAAAAACGCGACTTCGCCGGAATTATCTAATTCTTATATAGATTGGAAAGAATTGTCTATAGTTCAAAATGAATTCCACGGAAGTCATTAAAATTTCAAGTCCAACGTCAAACATGCAAACGAACGACAAATTTGAAATTAAACCTTCAATTTCAATTCCAGGAGCTAAATTACATCCAAACGAGAACGGGTCCCTAAGGGGACCGTTCGTTTGAACAGAATTGGAATTTGATATTGAAATTCGTTATTGGGATTAAATATTCAGAATTGCAATTGATCTAATTCCAATTTCAGCGTTCGCCTAATAAACAATATTGATGAATATTGTGGAATTAATCAATTCTTTTATTCGTTTATTAAATAAATTCAATCTAAGAATTAAAAAATATTACGAAAAATTAATATTTTTTTACATATGTAATAAAAATACGTCTACTGAAAAAAATGCGCACTCGGGCACAAAATGCATGTCCGGACAAAAAACTGCACTCGGGTGCAAAAAGCGCGTCGGGGCAAAAAATTCGCGCCCGGACGAAAACCGCACACCCTGGTGACAATACGCGCGTCCGGGCGAAAAATGTGCGACGGGGCGAAAAATACGCGCTTGGGAAAAATACGCGCGTCCGGGCAAAATACGCGCGTCATGGCTAAAAACACACGCCTGAGTGAAATACGCGTGTCGTGGCGAAATACGGGCCCCGAACCGACAATACGCGCGCCAGGGCGAAAAATGCGCGCCGGTGCAAAAAAAAAACGATGGCCAGAGCGAAAAATGCTCGCCCGGGCGGAAAACGCTCGCTCTGGTGAAAAACGCCCGCCCGGGCTGAAAATGCTCGCCCGGGCTGAAAACGCGCCCCCGGGCGAAATACACGCGCCAGGGGGGAAATGCGCGCCCGGGCGAAAAACGGGTGCCCGGGCGAAAAATTGCGCGCCCGGGCACCCAGGCGAAAAATGCGCGCCCGAGCGAAAAACGCGCGCTCGAGGGGGAATCGGGCTCCCGGGCGAAAAATGGGCGCCCGGGCGAAAAAACGGTCGCCCGGGCGAAAACTGCGCGCCAGGGCGAAAAAATTGTGTCCGGGCGAAAAATGTGTGCTCGGGCGACAATACGCGCGTCCGGGCAAAAAACGCGCGCCCGGGCAAAAAATGCGCGACAGGGCGAAATATGCGCGCCCGGGCGAAAAATGCGCGCCTGGGCGAAAAACGTGCCTTCGGGCGAAAAACGCGTCCCCTGGCGAAAAACGCGCCCCTGGGAGAAAAACGCGCGTCCAGGGGGAAAACGGGCGCCCGGGCGCAATTTGGGCGCCCGGGCGAAAAACTGCGCGCCCGGGTGAAAAATTGAGCTCCTGGGCGAAAAATTGCCCTCGGGCGAGAAACACGCGCACGGACGACAATACACGCGTCTGGGCGAAAAACGCACGCTCGAGCGACAAAACGCGCACCCGTTAAAAAACCCACGCCCGGGCGAAAAACACCCGCTTGGGCGACAAAACGCGCGTCCGGGCAAAATACACGGTGGTGCTAAAAAACTCACACCAAGGCGAAAAAAGGCGCGCTCGGGCGAAAAAAACGCGCCCCCGGGAGAAAAATGCGCTAGGCGAAAATATGTGTGTCACCGCTGGATCATCGGAAGATCGCGAGTCGCTGCTGGATAGTGGAGGAGGAGCCCTAGCGAGTCAGAATGTTAAGGAGGAACGGGAAGCGCAGTTAAGGAGTCGTCGCTCATCTTTTATTTTATCGGGAGTAAATTGAGCGAGCCAGATTCGCCTAATTCCGATATGTCCAGCTAGATTTTGTGTCTAGGCTAAAATCAATTCCATGATATTCAACTCAAATTTACATTATTAAAGTTATCGAAGAACCGAACGGCATAATTGAAATTCGCCGTCGAATTTCAATTCCAAGTCTCCAATTCCATGCAAACAAACGGGTCCGTTCGTTTGGACGGAATTGGCTTTCTGGAATTGGCATTCGCGATTAGAAATCAAATTCTAATGTTCGGCGCAACGAAATTTACGAGAATATTGGCTTTTATATGAAAACTCATGGCTTTGAATTTGAACTAAAAAATCAAATCGCCAATTCTTACCTCCACCCATGAGTTTTCCGCATAATCGAGTGTTTTTGCCAGAATTTTTCGGCCTACGCATTTTTTCCTGCCTGGAGTGGGTTTTTTCCGTCGGGTGCGTGTTTTTCGGTCGGCGCGTGTTTTTCGGTCGGACATTCATTTTTTGCCCAGGCTGGCGTTTTTCGCCCGGGCGCGCGTTTTTCGGTCGGCCGTGGGTTTTTCGGCCGGCCGGGCAATTTTCACCCGGGCACGCGTTTGTTTTGCTCAGGCGCACTTTTTTCGCCCAGGCATGCTTTTTTCGCCCGAACGCGATTTTTCCGGCCGAACGCGGTTTTTCCGGTCAAACGCGATTTTTCCGGTCGGAAGCGAATTTTCTGGTCGGGCACGATATATTTTGCCCGGACGCGATATTTTTTGCCAGACGCGATTTTTTCTCCCGAGCGCGTTTTTTTCGCACGGGCAAGATTTTTTCCCTCGGGCGCGTTTTTTTCGCCCGGTCGCGTTTTTTTTGCCCATGCGAAAAAAATGCGATAGGGCGAAATAAACGCGCCCGTGCGAAAAAATCGCGCGTGCGAAAAAAATTGCGCCCAGGCGAAAAAAACGCGCCCCGGGTAAAAAACGTGACCGAGCGACAAAAACGCGACCGGGCGAAAATACGCGCCCCTGCGAAAAAACGCGACCGGGCGAAAAAACGTGCATGAGCGAAAAAATCGCGCCCGGGAGAAAAAAATGCGGTCGGGCGAAAAGAACACGCCCGGGCGAAAAAATCGCGCCCGGGCGAAAAAATCGCGCCCGGGCAAAAAAATCTCGCCCGGGCGAAAAAATCGCGCCCGTGCTAAAAAATCGTGCCCGGGCAAAAAAAATGCGCCCGGGAGAAAAAAAAAACCCGCTCGGGCAAAAAAATGCGTACGGGCAAAAAATAAACGCGCCCCGGCGAAAAAAATGCGCCCGTCGAAAAAATGCGACCGGGCGAAAAAAACGCAGCCTGGCGAAAAAAAACGTGCCCGAGCGAAAAAAAATCGCGTCCGGACGAAAAAATCGCGTCCGGGCGAAAAAAATGCGCCCGGTAGAAAAAATAGCGTTCGGCGCTAACGCTTATTTTGAGTTTTATATAATTATTGTATAATGTTAATTCCAATACGAATTCAATTATTCAGCCGAACAACTTTTGTGCCTTAATTCCAATTATGTTGACTGAATTCAATCTTACAGCCGAACAAAAAAATTGGAATTTTGTACAAAGCCAATTCATGTAGATATTGGTTTTCGTCGAAAAGCCAATTCTAAAGCCCCAATTCCAACGAAACGAACGGAGCCTTAGAGATAATAAAGGGACTATATCATTTCTATCTAAATCAAGGAACGGAAGTCAACTAGCAACCTCCTCAAGTGCAATATAAATTTGCAGGCCGCTAGAACTAGATTCATAAATGAAAGAGAAACTGATAACCAACAATTGGCTCATAGAGATGTGGTGGGCTTGAAAATTTTGTGGGCAATCATGGTTTTGTTTTTTTTTTACATTTAGATATGTTTAGCCATCATACATTTAAGCAAGTCTCTGGTTTGTGCACTAGATATGGTATGAAGGTCAAGATTTTGGTTTGTAGAGAAATTTTATAGCTATCCTCCGAAGATTTTGAAGAAAAAGGGTTTATCGATCCTCCGATGATTTTGAAGAAACAATGGGAAGAAAATATAACCTTCAAGACTTCAACTGACAACTGGCGATGCGTTGATGCCCTAGAGGAAGACGTGGAGACGCTCTAGTCGTCATCGCCTTCGCTGAGGATGAGGGCAGCACCGCAGCAGGTCTCCGACGCACAGACCGACGCTGAGGTCGACGCCATGATGCCTTCACTAAGGATGAGGGAAGCAGGTCTCCCGTCTCCAACGCTTTGCTGGATTTAGGCTCTTCCCGACGTCCGCTGAATTTGGAACTTGGAAATGCTGATGAAAACCGTTGGATTTGGAACTTGGAAGCAGAAATCGTGGAAAGGCAGAGCAAGCGAGCAACAACAGCACTACGGCAGAAAGAAAAAATGTTGAAGAATGAAGAGCACTTGAGCGTGAACCGTGAAATCCTGAATGGCCAATGGGACAAAAGAGAATGTGTGCATTAATACCTATATATTATTTTTTGAGGGATTACATTTAATTAGGCAATTGTTATTAGCACACCAGTTTTGGCTATTCGCACACCAATTTCTATGAGTTATTACACGCCTTTTAAAAATACGTCTTGTACATGCATTTTTAGGAAAAGTGTTCAACACGGAAGTTGTAGATCTCGACGAGATCTACAACTTTCGTGTTGAACACTTTTCCTAAAAATGCACACACAAGGCATATTGCCACCCTGATCGTAACTATAGCGAATTTTTAACGAATTTTTGAAAATACGCCTTGTACATGCATTTTTAGGAAAAGTGTTCAACACGAAAGTTGTAGATCTCGACGAGATCTACAATTTTTGTGTTGAACACTTTTCCTAAAAATGCATGTAGAAGACGTATTTTCAAAAGATGCGTAATAACCAATAAAATTTGGTGTGCGAATAGCCAATACTGGTGTGCTAATAACAATTGCCTTTAATTAAGGCGCGGAGCAGGGCCAAGCGGCGGAACTTAGGCTCTGTTTGGCGCGGGGGTTGGGAGCGCCATCCGCGGCGGTTGGGAGCGCCATCCGCAACCGCGGTAGCTCCCCTGCGGTCCAGGGAGCTGTTTTTTTGGCGTTTTCAGCGGCGGGCGCTGCGATCCGCGCCCGCCAACCACCGCCCCAAACGGCGGTTTCCTGCGGCTGCGGATCGGAGCGTGGATTCCTGATCCGCAGCCGCCGCGCCAAACAGAGCCTTAGGGTCTGTTTGGGACAGCTCTGGCGGATTGAAAAGCTGCTGATGGAACATAGCTCTTTAGACAGAGCTCTTTGAAGAGCTGTTTTGAAAAGTTGCAGGCTGTTTGGATGGTCTGTGTATAAGCGCTGATTGAACAGAGCTTTTTCAAATAGACTGTTTGGTAGAACAGCTTTTTGAGAGTTGTTTTTTTCTAAACAAAAATATTAATATATATTATTCTCAAACATTTAAACATATTAATAAAAATATATGTATTGTTCTCAAATATAACATGAAATAGTAGGTTCTCCGGTGCGTTCGTTCCTCTTTATTCAATCATTCTTCTTCACCTGCACAATAAAAAAATTGCTATCATATAATAGAAACAACAGAAACTCTGAATTTAGTTTCATCAAAAATATAAACATCACAGAGGCGCGCGTTTCAGAAAAGAGATTCCCGGAGCGCAATCGCGACCCCTCCTCAGCTTTCCGAAATAGCCCTAAACCGCGGGTTTTGAAATAGCGATTTTCAAAGAGCTGCACGCACAAACGGGTTAAAAACAGCTCTGGCGGATGAAAAATAGCTTTTCAATCCGCCAGAGCTGTCCCAAACAGACCCTTAATTGGAAAGTGCGTTGGAATGTTGCTATTTTGCCATATTGGAAACTCGAAAGCTAAACGAATAGTGGAAAGACAGCTGACATCATTTAATAAAAAATTGAAATTATAATTAATCGAGTCGGCTCGAATCAACAAACGAGCGGCTTGTATGAGGCTCGAAATCGATTTCGAGCCCATTTGATTCGGTTAATTTTAATTCGATTTCGATTCGATCAAAAGTTCAAGCAATTTTCGAGCGAATGATAAGTTTCGACCATTATGCTCAACCTTAGTTTGAAGGGAAACCTTTTATGAAGAAAATAACGAAACATTTAGCTCTACCATGCTTATTTCCACTCATATGAGTAAGTATATAAAAGAATTCAATTCTTATTTGTTCAAAGTAACATAATGAGAAACTAAGAATCGCACGCGTGCGCGCGCCACACCGGACCGGATCCAGATTTTGAATTTTGAATTTTGGATATCGGATTTGGGGAATGGAATTGTATTTTTTTGTACAAAATAGTTTCTTACTTTGGTAAGAGTTTTCGACGTTGCGTCGATTTCCTTCTACGTCGATTTCTCGTCTCGTAGCGTTGAATTTCTATTCTGCGCTACATGCGTCGATTAATATTCGACGCCACATCGATTTTTGTTCCTCGCATAGTTGCTTCGATTTTTATCGACGCAGCGTCGACTTTCTATTATGTCGAATATATTACTATCTGCAGACCTCTGCGTCAATTACTGTGTTATTCGCAGACCACGACATAAATTTTTGGACTCGCTTTCTCTGTGCATATTGTTTGCTTCTACCTTAATTATTTTACGTTGGGAATATAAAAATATATATTTTACATTTATAACTGTTGAACATTGAATACGTGATTAATTACTTCTTACGGTTTCAAGAGACGCTTATATAAGAGTTTTTTTAGAACAGACAATTACGCTTCTTCTTGGTCTCTTTCATTTTTTTCTTGATGTTTTTGTTTTATGACCAATTTTCTGCCTGCGTTTGCTTCATCAAGTGAGAGTTCGGGTTATCTGTTCTTTTTCGGTGTTCGCGTACATCAGAATTTTTGGGATTTAACCGGGTATTGTACCTTGGAGGATTGAGCATCGGTTGAAAGCTCTGTCAGTGGGTGATGCAACTTCTTTATGGTAGTGTGTTATAAAATTTGGAGTACTTGGCGCTACGGTGAATTTATATTATCGAAAAATTCTACTGAATGCAGCGACTAATGAAACTCCTAGGATCGTCTTAACCAAACGCTATTGACATCTAAGTGGAGTTTATGCAGAAATTTATTTTTCTAGCTAATCAATTAATCAAAATAAAGAACAGGCAAAACAACTAGAATCAATGGAATACGACTGAATTTCGAAAACTTAATGTATACCATTTTTTGAGTCTTGTTCATGCTTCATCATAGCCGCGATTCCGAGAAGCCTTGACGTGCTCTTCTTTATAATACAAATGAAGAATTAAATATTGTTTTCTACAATCAAAATGAGTTAGCCATATCTGTGATTAAGTTTTAAGAACTCAGAAATAAAATACTAATAGAGTTTTAGATGGTTTCCAAATCAGTTGATGAAATTTGTCTAAGCCTTAGCCAATCAAGGTTAATTTGCACTGATTTGTTATAAGAAAAAAAAAACTCCAAACAAGCATACTGTTGGCATTTTCAACGGTCAAAACAAATCAAAATAAAACCCACGAGTTCTGAAAGAGCAATGTTATATGCAGGCCTGTTTTGGCTTTATGCAGGCCGTGAATATATGCAGGTCAAAAAATTATTCATGCAGGCCAAATTTAATATATATATTCCAATTTCTTTTGACACCGTTAAAAGATTTTAAAAGCAAGATTAGGCTGATGAATTCCCTCTCCAACTTTGCACACGAACTCGCCCCACCACCACCTTCCTCAACCACCACCCCGCCTCTGACGCCTCCTTATCCGACCTCATCCTCCAAGATTACCTTGTCGAAGCACAGAATGTGCATACGTGCATACACTTTGCCTGATGTGTAATGTGTACGAACAATGAGCACATGTGTTAACACGTGTATATGAATTGAAGGAAATTCCGGCCATATATGTATATATAAGTATTTCCATAATATAAAATACACATTAAAGAGATACAACCTTTTCGTATCTGGATAAGTTGTAAGCACGAAACTAATTAATAATAAATATTGAGGTGTTATAGTTGATCGAGTGGCGGGGCCAATTCAATTGCAATATACCTTAAAATATTTTTATTTTTTTGGAGTTGTCTCTCAAATCTACCCAAATGGTTAATTCGAACTTAGCATTCATTTTTTTTTATTTTTTTTATTTATATACACAAGTTGTTGGATGAAGTGGAGATCACCGGCCGGAGTCGCCGGAGGAGGGAGAAGAGATCAGAGAAGAAGCTCGATCTTGTCCGGCGGCTGCACGGGTCGTGGGCGATGGCGGTGCGTATAAGTCTAGTCTATGGTCTGCAGGTTGAAAAGGAAAAATGATACTTTTTTTAAAAAAAAATGTGGCCTGCATATAGCCAAAACCGGCCTAGTTTAACATTGCTCTTTTTAAAAAACTTTGGCCTGCATATAGCCAAAACTGGCCTGCGTTTAACATCGCTCTTTCTGAAATGGCAAATAAAAACAGAACTTGTATCACGTGAGGCGCAAAAGGTCTGAAAATCACCTTTTCGATCTCAAGATCTGGAAAAGCATAACAGGTTGAATGATTTGAGAATCTCAAGCATGTATTAGCAGTCTCCTTTCCCAGCAATCTCCAAGATCCAATGCAGAGCAGAGCGTGAGATCGGGATCGAGACGGTGGGCTTAAGATCGAGTGTCGGCGATTTCGAGTTACTCCAAGACCGAATGGAGAAATCACAAACTCGATCAGCCTTTTTCCCTAGATCTCCTCCAGAAAAACGAAAATGGAAAATGTGTCCGGCGGTTTCACGATGGTGGAGTGCAGCGGTTTCAAGGGGAAAGAAAAGAAAACCATATTTCCCCCTTGTTCACACTCACGGCAAGCTCTAAAAAATTAATCTATGGGATTTACAACAGCCCGTTAATCTCATTAATTAATTCACAACAATGAAGAATATGAAACCCCTTAAAATAAATGAGATTTCATATCATGCCAAAAATCTTGTCAATACTCGTGTCAATACGAGACGATCTCGCCCACCTATCACCGATTTCGATCGTTCGCGCGACTGAACTAACGCACGCTCGTAGAAGTCCGAATAGACTGAAAATCGCGTACGACTTTAATGGGTCGTCTCCATAGAATATGCCCACCAAAATAAAAAAATTTGCAACATAGTGATCACACAACTTACCCATGCTCGATTCAAAACAGTATAGTATTCTTATTTCTTTTCTTTCTTATCCTTCTGTTTTACACAGTCCTGAACATAAAGCCCGATCGGGCCGGCCTGGACCGGGCCCGATCGGGCTTTTTCCTATATCGGGCCGGGCCGGCCCGGTCCTCCCCTGGAATCGGGCCGGCCCGGCCCGGGCAGGCAGCACATAAGTGCTGCCTGCTCCGGCCCTTCAGGCCGGGCCGGGCAGGACCGGGCCGGTCTCGGGCCCGATCCAGGCCGGCCCGATTTTATTATTTTTTTAAATATAAAATAAATTTTTTAATTTTAATTTTTATAAATTATTAAATATTGAACAAATGAAATATTTGGATCAAAAAATTTTATTAATATTAAAAATTTGGAACAAAATACAAAATTGAAAATACAAAGTTACAAACGCGTCCATTTCGTACAAATTTGAAAATACAAAATTGAAAATACAAAATTTAAGTCGTGCAAAATACAAAATTGAAAATACAATTTCTTGATTTAATCATCTTGTACTTGTAGATTCAACGCGTCCATTTCGTCTTCTATCTCCTCCGAGCTATCCTCCAATGCTGTTATGTGTTGCTTCCTCTTTACACTGTCCAAGTAGTCCTTGTAGCATATGCAAACCTCCAGCGAATCTTCGTTAAGCCGACTCCTCCGCTCGTTCAAAACCCTGCCACTAAGAGAAAAAGCGGACTCCGAAGCTACTGTACTAGCTTGGACAGTTAATAAATCACGGGCCATATATGCCAAAACAGGATAGGTATTAGCTTTACATTTCCACCAATTTAAGATATCGAAGTTTTCGATCTCTTCCGAACTCATAAAATCGCTAAATTGAGTTTTTGTGTATAATCTTAATTCATCTAACTAGAAGCTAAATCTAAAATTTTATTTTTAAGACTATCCATCGTTTTGGGTTGCGTTATTTCTTCGCGGGGTCGTGACCCGTATAAGTTATTGTAATGATTATAACTTTGCGTAAAAAAATTAGTAAAACTTGAAGCACTAACGGGGTCATCCGCATCATCATAATTTATATTTAAGGTTAGATTAGTATTGATTTCGTCGATCAAATTTTCTACGCCTTCTACGTTAAGTAGCGGATTTAAAGCGGCGGCGCACGAAAACATAGGCGGTATTTTTCTATAACATTTTAAAAATTTTTCTTCCATTACTTTAATTAAAGGAGCCAAACCTTGGTGTTTCCTATAATAACTAAATTTTTCTGTGATATGTACGAAATGTTCAATTACTAATGCGCTCGTTGGATAATATACTCCAGATAAAGAAACGGTGGCCCTATAAAAACACTTTAGTAAATCTACATAATATTCTATTATGGTCCAATCAGTTTCACCTAAACCGTGTTCAATATTAAGCAAACTATAATATTCCATTAGAAGTGTTTTTTGTTGAATGACTCTTTTTAACAATTTATAGGTTGAGTTCCATCTAATAGGCATATCGAATTGAGGTTTCAAATATTTTTGATTTTGTGCTTTACAAAATTTTCTAAAATCTTGAGCTCGTTGTTTAGTACAATAAATTGTTTTTAACATGTCGCGAATTTTATTAATATATGTTGACATTGCCTTTAAACTATCATGTACCACTAAATTTAGGACGTGACAAACACATCTAGTTTGAAAAAACGCGCTGTTGAGAAATGGTTTTAAATCTCTTTTTAACAATTCAATTGCGGCGCCATTATTGGAGGCGTTATCAAGAGAAAAACTAAGTATTTTATCGTTAATTTTAAATTCCCGCGCACATTTCATAATAACCTTATATAAAGCTATAGCCGTGTGCGGGAATTCAAAACCCGTAAAACATATTACGCGTTTATTTAGCTCCCACGAAATGGGATCAATCCAATGACAAGTGATGCAAAGATAAGCTAATCCTAAATTTAAATTACTCGTCCAAACGTCGCTCGTTAGACTCACACGTCCTTCGAAATTTTCAAAATACGTAATTAATTCTTGTTTTGCTTCTAAATATAACCTAATCGTGTCGCGTCTTAAAGTAATTCTACTAACCTTTTGGTATTTGGGCTGAAGCCCCCATGTATGTACTCTGTGCCATCGTCATTGTCGAAGACGCTGAATGGCAGCCCACGTTTGATGACGAACTTCGCCTGCATCTCTCGCTGTCGCATTTGATCGTACGTCCAAATCTGTCCTGCTCCAGAAATTTGAGCTTGACTTGACTCGGGAGGAGCTTGTTTCGACTCGCAAGATTTTTGGTGTCTAACGAGCGTCGAGTTGCCGCTGATGGATAGCAACTTCGAGCACATCTTGCAGCGCGCTTTTTTTTCGGAGCCGACTTGGACCGTCGAAATGCTCTCAAATACCCGCTCTACGGTTGTGCTCCACCACCGAAGCCGCACTTTGAGAAGACGACGCTGGAGTTGTGGAGGACGACGCCATTGGGAGAGCTAAGAGAGAGAGAGAGAGAGAGAGAGAGAGAGAGAGAGAAAAGAGAGAGGGGAGGGGGGGTATTTATAGATTTTTTGGTTTTTTTTTAATTAAAAAAATAATAAAAATAAAAATAATAATAATAATAATATATTATTATATATAATAATAAAAGGCAGCCAACAGCTCTAATAAGAGTCGTTGGCTGCCTCTCATGGCAGCATGGCTGCCACATGGTAGCCATGATGAGCTCATGAGCCTAACGGCTCCAATAAGAGCCGTTAGGCTCAATCGGGCCTAGCCCGAGACCGGATCGGGCTTTGCCCGAAAGGGCCCCGGGTAAAGGCTCGGCCCGGTTCGGGCCTGAACCGGGCCGGGCTTGACCGGGCCTTGACCGGGCCGGGCTCGGGCCGGCCCGTCAGACTCGGTTTTTTTGTTATTATTATTATTATTATCCACAGCATTTTTAAAAAATATGAATATATATACAAGTTTTTGATAATCTTGTTATTCAAGATTTGATATTATTATTATTATTATTATTATTATCCACAGCATTTTTTAAAAATATGAATATATATACATTATTTAGAAATATAAAAAAAAATATATTCCAACGTGTTAACATCAAATAATAATTATTTGACATTCCTATCAAAATTATTCAATCATAATTCCTAAGCAGAAATCCAATGTGATGTCTGAAGATCCAATTGAATATTTAGAAATCCGTTTAGATTTTCAATGAATCCAAGTGGATGTATGCCACTATTGCCAATAAAAAATATGAACTCCGATATATTTTTTTTCGAGGGAAATGGAGAGACGAAGTCTCCGTTTGGCGAGAAATATTTATGTACGTATAACGCACGGTGATTATAATAGATCATCGTGCATGAGTAAATCCCGCTCCATGATTCGTTATTTCAACGGTGTAGATTGTTTGCGAATATATACGACCGTATTTGTGTAATACGATTGTATTGAAAAGTGATCGTATTTTAGATCATTCATGCATGAAAATTCGTGCTAGCGGAAATGTGCGACTGGATCGGGGGTCGCACACGGTGATTTAAGGAGTAGGGGTGTGCAAAAATAACCGAAGAACCGAGAACCGGGCCGAAACCAAACCGAGCGGCTCGGGTCAGTTCTCATGGGTCTCGGTTCGGTTCCAGATCCACAAAACTTAGAACCGAGTAGTTCGGTTCGGTTCTCAGTGTTAATGTATATTTGGACATATAACGTATTCGGAGGCTTAACGGGTCAGTTGAGTACACGGATACACGATACCCATAGACACTCCTAGGGTTTGCCTATTTATACCCGCCTAGGGGCAACGGAGAGTTCATTCCACCTTGATGTGCCTCTGGATGCTTCGAGCAATACCATTCTCAATCTCGAAGTAGCCCCCTTAGGGTTTGCTCGTTCCTCCCCTGAACGCACGTCCACGAGAAGGTTCCCTGCCGCCGCTGTTGTAGAGGAGATCCCGCCGCTCGTCTGGAGGAGATCGTGAATCTGCCGCTGCTCTCCAGCCCGTGCAAGGACCCGTCGTCCGTCGTTGTTGGCTTAATTAGGGCAAAACATCGTCGGCCCTCTCGTTCCCGTTCGCACGTCTGTGAGAAGGAGATCCCGCCGCTCGCTGCTGGTGGCCGTTGCCGATCGATCGTGAGGCCCCCGCTCGTCTCTTTCCTTGCGTGTGCCTCCTCCGTCGGTCTTCTTCCTGTATGCCATTGTTGCCGCTCGAAGGGGGGTTCTCGCCCACCCGCACGAAGGCGTTGTCGGAGGGCTCGTCCGAGTCAAATCCGCCGTCGTATGGTCGTAACCGCCGCATCCGCGACCCACCGCGCCGCCGTCTCTGCCACTCCCTCCCAGTCTAGATCCCTCCCAGCCACCGTCGTCAGTCTCCCGCCGCCGCCGTCATCTTCTCAGATCACGGAGTACAGCCCTAAGCGCTACCGCCAACGCTATTAGTTAGCGCATGGCGCTAGCGACTGAACCCGCTGCCGCCCCGGCTACCGCCGACGCAAACAACAGAGCCCCTATTCCTATGTTTGGTGGTATGTTCTGGTCTGTCGGGCGCACAATGATGAAGGGGAACAACTTTTCGTCCCCCGTTCTGATGATCAAGCTGGAGAAGTTCACGGCGACTGAGTTCAACGACTGGAAGTTGAATACTCAGTTCAGGATGAAGTACCTGAACGTGTTTTACACAGTTCAGACTGATCGTGCTGGGATCGTCGGGACTGATGAAGATTCTCAGTGGGTTTCTGATGAAGACTTCTGCCGCGATTACCTGCTGAACTGTTTGTCCTCCAGTCTGGCAAAGACATACATGAAGATGAAGTCAGCTAAGGAGATCTGGGACGCACTGCAGGAGCATTTCAGGCAAGAGGAGGATCTGTCCAAGACGCACCTGGTGGACAAGTTCCACTCCTTCACCTTCGACGAGGAGAAAGTCATTCTCCCTCGGGTAACTGAATTTCAAAATTTAGTAGATTCTTTGCATAGTGAGAATATTTCGTTGCTAGATAGTTTTATTGCTGACACAATTGTGTATAAGTTGTCTTCCACGTGGTATAATTTCAAAAATGAAATATACCGCAAGAAGATGCAGGTGGGTTTAAACGAACTCAAGCGTTTTATACGCATTGAGAACGAAAATAGGATTTGACACGCCTTGGAAGTTGTTAGCAAGCAGAAGGTGTTGGACATGTGTGTCACATCCCTTTGTTTGAGAATAACAAATCCCATATTGTATTTGATTTTGCTTGTAGTATGTTTATAGTGTGCAGGAACTATAGGTGCAATACTCCACAGGTAGAAAGCAGCTTGGAACAATCTTTTGAAAGGAGTAGCGCTACCGCCAGCGCTATCGCTAACGCCAGCGCTACCGCCAGCTCTATCGATACCGCCAGGCGCTATCTCGAGTTCGTGCGCAGCGACGGTTTCGCAACCGCTACCGCTACCACTACCGTCATCGCTATCTCCCGCTACCGCCAGGCGCTATCTCCAGTTCGTGCACAGCGCCAAGCCGCCGACGGTTTCGCAACCGCTCCACACGAACGCTACCGCCGGCGCTAGCCACTACCGCAGGCGCTAGCTCCAAGTTCTATAAATGGTTGGGCTCTCTCTCATTTTGGTTAGAGATCCCAGAGAGGTTGCTTGTGCCACAACTCCAGTGTTGTTATGCTGCCGAAGATGGATCTCCCACAAAAAGCTTAAGGAGAATTCTGGAGGAGGACTACGTCACGCTACATCCGAAGGACGATCGCTTCTACCTCGCTTTTGCTACAACGATCCTTCATCCTCGACTCCAGAGATCTCATATAGGGAGTTTTATTATTGTTTTTCATTATTTCCATTCCATACTTTTTGTAACCGTTTAGAGAATTCGCCTTGTGTTGGCGACTAGGTCTGGGTAGGACTTAGGGGGGAATTCGCCTTGTGTTGGCGACTAGGTCTAGGTGATTAGATCTAGGGGGTGCTCGAGGCCATATCCGGGGAAGGATTGAATAGAGCGGCTTGAGGGCATATCCGGGGAAGGATTGGCTAAAGCCAACCGGTTTGTGGGGATACAAG
Source organism: Dactylorhiza incarnata (assembly GCA_033032865.1). NCBI lineage: Eukaryota > Viridiplantae > Streptophyta > Magnoliopsida > Asparagales > Orchidaceae > Dactylorhiza > Dactylorhiza incarnata. The sequence continues at coordinate 358,267 of JAWHQI010000461.1, forward strand.
TCGGTATAGAAAAGGAAAAGAAATTTTACATTTGTACGCCTCTGATTTCTAGCGATATAGAAATCAAATTTATGTAAACACTTTTTTCATATAATATAATCATGTCTCTTTTGTGTTTACTTGATTTCTATCATTTGGCGTAATCTCTAAAATATTGGTTACAAAGCTTTCAATTTCAAATTACTTTGTCTAAATTGTTTATCTTAATCTATTTCATCATATAACAATTTAGTACTTGTTTCCAAATCCTAAACTTGCAAATTATGATATTTTCTTCCTTTAGCTAAATTGTTATTTTGTGTTCTAATATTACTTTAACAATTTAGTATTTTCCATAAAATTATAAAAAGATTTTTATTCCCTTATTCACCCCCCCTCTAAGGGCGCCGTAAGATCCAACAAGTGGTATCACAGGGCAGGTTATTCCAAACGGTTTAAAAACCAGGAATAATGGCGTCTTATGATCTCGCTTTTTCCGAGGGTCAGAGAATTAGTAGACCACCTCTATTTACTGGATCAGATTATAATTATTGGAAAAATAGGATGCGTTGTTTTCTAATGACCCTAGATATTGAGGTTTGGAACATGGTAGAAGAAGAATACACTCCTCCTACATTTGTAGTTGGAGAGATAACTTTAGACAAACCCAAAGACAAATGGGATGATCGGGATAAACTCAAATGTAAAAATAACGCAAAAGCCATGAATGCTCTATTTTGTGCGTTAGATAGAAATGAATTTAATAGAATTTCTGCTTGTACTACTGCATATGAAATTTGGAATCATTTGGAAGTTACTCATGAAGGTACATCGCAGGTTAAAGATTCCAAGCTTTTCCAACTGGAGTCGGAATATGAAAAATTCAGAATGGATGAAAGCGAAGATGTTGATGGTATGTACACGCGCTTCACTAAGATCGTCAATGCCTCAAAAGCTCTTGGAAAGACCTTCTCAAATGGCGACTTGGTCCGTAAGATCCTTCGTTCTCTTCCTCCAAAATTCAACCCGAAGGTGACGGCTATTTCGGAGTCGCACAACTTAAGAACGCTCCAAGTTGAGAGCCTCATTGGGAATCTCAAAACCCATGAGGTAGAACTCAAAATCCAATTTGATGAATACAACAAGGAGCCAAAGAAGAAGGCGTTGGCATTAAAATCAAAGAAGGAGTGCCAAGAGGATGAGGATGAAGATGAAGAAAGTCTTTTGGTGAAGAACTTCCGAAAGTTCATGCCCAATCCGGAAAGGAGAAACACCTTTCAAAAATATTTCCAAAAGGGTGAAAGATGGAAAGGGTCATCTTCAAAGAAAGAAAAAGAGAGCGAAAATGAAGAAGAGAGACCTCCACCGGAATGCTATCATTGTAGGAAGACGGGACACATTCGGAGCCAGTGCCCAAAGTTCTTGAAGGAGAAGAAAGAAAAATAGCACAAAGGGAAGGAGAAGAAGAAAGTACTAAAAGATAGAACATGGGATGACTCCTCCTCCTCCTCCTCCTCTGAAGAGTCAAGCGGATCTTCATCAAGCGAAGATGAGGAAGCAAACATGTGCCTCATGGGACATGAAAACGACGGCGACGACACCAGTGTTCCTAGTGACACTGAGGTAACTCCTCCCACTTATGATGAATTGTATAATGAATTCCTTGAAACTTGCAAGCTTTTGATAAAAATATGAAAGATAGTATTTTATTAAATCGTGAAAACGAATCTCTTATTAAAGAAAATCAAAAGCTTTCCAAAAAGGTAATTATTTTAGAAAAGAGAAAGGTTTCTTGCCAAGAATGTGACCACTCTATAAAATTGGCAAAAGACATTGAAGAGTCACTTTCTAAAGCCCTCTTTCATGCCAAAACTCTTACAAAAGAGAAGGGGGAATTAGAAAAAAAATTAGAAGCCTCTCTTTTGCAAATCAAAAATAATAAAAAAGGTTTTGAAAATAGGTGTGTCATGCTTGTGAAAGAAAATTCTTCACTTAAAGCACATGTTCATGATCTCACCATGGCCATTAAAAATTTTGGAATATGCCAAAAATCACTGGAAATGATTCTAGGGAACCAGTGCCATGGTTCTGGAAAGTTTGGGGTCGGATATCGAGGAGAAAGCTACCGCCCGGCGCTAGCCACTAACGTCGGCGCTAGCACCTCATACCAGAAACCTGAAATTTCTTTTTCAAAATGCTTTCCTTCTGTAAATCAAATTTATTCCAGCAAGAAAATTTTCCAGAAAAGGGTCTCAACCCCCTTTATTTTGTGTGCAAACTGTTATAGGTTGGGTCACACAACTAGTTCTTGCAGGAAAATAAAACTAAATACTTTAAAGCAAATCTGGGTACCTAAGGCTTCCACTTATTCTATGGGAGGTTCTACTTGGGTATCCGGATCTTTACTCTCATCTTCTTTCTAGATGTGCAGGCAGGCTAAGGACAATGAAGACGTGTGGTACTTGGATTCAGGATGCTCCAAGCACATGACGGGCAATAAAGCTAAGTTCCTTAGCCTAGAAAAGAAGAAGGGAGGGATCGTGACGTTTGGCGACAACGGAAAAGGAAGAATCATGGGAATTGGTACAGTTGGTAACGAATCCTTCACTATATCAAATGTTCTTTATGTAAAAGGGCTAAAACATAATCTTATTTCAATTAGCCAATTATGTGATAAAGGATTAGATGTTTTATTTGAATCTTCTACTAATCTATGCAAAATACCTAATCCTATTACAAACAATATTTTACTGACTGCACCAAGAATACACAATGTTTATATTGTTTCATTTCATGATCTTTCAAAATCATCTTTAAAATGTTTTATTACCAAAAATGATGAACTTGAACTTTGGCATAGAAGGCTAGGACATGCTAGCACAAAGCTAATTGTAAAACTTGTCAAAAGAGATTTAATTAGAGGATTGCCTAGATTAAATGGAAATTTACCTTCACTTTGTTCACCATGTCAAAAAGGTAAAATTACTAAATCCTCTTTCAAAGTAAAAATGCTATTTCTACTACATGACCTTTGCAATTAATTCATATGGATCTCTTTGGTCCCGTTAGTACCACAAGTCTTGGTGGTAGATTGTATACATATGTTTTAATAGATGTTTTTTCTAGATATTGTTGGACAATATTTCTCTCTTCCAAATCCGAAGCGTTTTGTGAATTTTCAAAATTATGTACTCGTATTCAAAATGAAAGTGATTTAAAAATTAAATGCATTCGCTCGGATCATGGAGGAGAATTTGAAAATGAAAAATGTACATCTTATTGTGATATGTTAGGCATAAAACATGAGTTCTCCGCACCACGCACACCACAACAAAATGGTGTTGTAGAAAGAAAGAATAGGACACTTCAAGAGCTAGCACGCACTATGTTATGTGAATATAAATTACCTAAGTCCTTTTGGGCCGAAGCCGTAAACACATCATGTTATGTTATAAATAGAATCATGCTTCGCCCATCTTTAAATCTCACACCATATGAACTTTATTTTCAAAAGAAGCCTAATGTATCTTACTTCACAGTTTTTGGTTGTAAATGCTTCATTTTAAATACAAAAGATAGCTTGGGAAAGTTTGATGAAAAATGTGATGAAGGAACATTTCTTGGATACTCTTCAACTAGTAAAGCTTATAGAGTTTTAATAAAAGAACTAGAAAAGTTGAAGAGTCAATTAATGTGAAATTTGATGAGCTTGTTCCTTGTATAGAAAGACTTTCCGCAGGTAAAGAGGATGATCTATTACCTCCTTTAGAGCATGGTGATGAAGAACCTTCCAAAGAAGAAGAAGAGGAGGCCAAGAAAGATGAATTTGTACCTCCAAGCGTCTTAAAATTCACAAAGGATCATCCACGGGAACTTATAATTGGTGAACCATCCATCGGGGTAAGAACTCGCTCATCTCTTCATGAATCTTTTTCAAATATTTGCTTTGTTTCCGAAATTGAACCAAAAAATGTTATAACCGCTTTAAATGATGAATTTTGGTTTTTGGCTATGAATGAAGAGTTAGAACAATTTGAGCGACATAATGTTTGGAAAAGCGGTAAAACGAATTTTTAGATATCTCATTGGGTCATCTAGATTAGGATTATGGTACCCACACAATGATTCATTTACATTGCATGGCTATTCCGATTCGGATTATGCCGGTTGTTCACTTGATAAAAAAAGCACTAGTGGTACTTGTCATTTTCTAGGACCTTCATTAGTTGCATGGTCTAGTAGGAAATAAAATTCGGTTGCACTCTCCACCACGGAGGCCGAATACATTGCATTAGGGAGTTGTTGTGCACAAGCTCTATGGATGAGCCAAACTTTAGAGGACTTTGGTTTTCATCTAAAACTTATTGAATTAAAATGTGACAACAAGAGTGCCATTGATCTTACAAATAATCCGGTACACCACTCTAGATCCAAACATATAGATGTGCGTCATCATTTCATAAGGGATCACATTAAAAAGGAAAATGTAAGGATTAGTTTCATTGGCACGGACTCTCAACTTGCTGATATATTCACTAAACCTCTTCCCGATGCAAGGTTTCAAATGTTAAGGTTGGAATTAGGAGTCTTAGACATCTTAGGATGAAAAACGTATAAAACGCTAATGTTTTATGCAATTTGAGCAATCAAGACATCTCTGATAATTACAAAACGTCTGCATAAGACTACTCTCAAGACCCCTAACCAATATCAAAAATCAAAATTTTGAAATTCTTGAAAAATTGTGTACTGTTTCTAGCGATAGCGATAGCGTCGGCGCTAGCGTGGGTGTTGGAATTTTCTGTTTTTCAAAATTTCTAAAGATCAACAAAAATATTTTAGTCTATATGTACTACTTTGTTTTTGTATTTCAGACATTTGCTATTTTTGTTTTATTCATATTATGAAAAAATAACTACAAAAGTTCAAAATTCAAAAATACAAAAATATTTTTTTGTTATTTGTGTTTTAATCATATTATGAAAAATCAACTACAAAAGTTCAAAATAAAAAATATACAAAAATATGTTTTTCTTCATATTATGAAAAATCTACTACAAAAATTCAAAATTCAAAACTTACAAAAATATGTTTTTATGATTTTTCTGTTTTTATTTGATTTAAAAAAATGATAAAACAAAAAAAAACTGTATGATCTTTATTGTCAATATCAAGCATGAATGAATTCTATTATTTAGAATTATTTACAATGTTAAACCTTATTTCTTTAAATTACTATGAACATTGTTTTGCTTATCATGCTTTGATATATCTATTTAAAGTGCATCAATGGTATTGAAAAATGTGTAGATACAAGCTTAGCATGCCTCTAAGTATGAGTAAATGTATTATGATTGATAATGATACATTTCACTCACTTATTTTGGTAATCAACATGTGTGTCTAAATCTAAAAATGCTTGCTTGTGTATTGTATTTGTACAATGAATTAAAACTTGCATAAGTTTATTGCCTACACTACATTTGAATTGCACTTATGAAATTTAGAAAAGTGGTTAAGTTAAAATTTTGGTTTGCAAAACAAGTGTATTCGGAGAATGTTGTCTCACAAATATGAACAAAAATTATATATATGTAGACAAATATAACTCCACCAAACACTACTTGAACCTCCTGATAAGTCTTCATAAGCATTGTGAGGTTGAGTACCTTGGAAAGAATAGTAAAGTTACTTGTGCAAATCTTGGTTATTACACCACTTTGTTAAAAATTATGTGCATTAAAAGTGTGTGAAAGTAATTTACTTGTGTTTTATTGTGCATTTTACTTTACATATGTCTTGTATTTTGGTGATTTAAATCAATTGTTAACATTGCCCAAAATACACTTATGTGCACATCATAATCTTTCATAACACTTCTTCTCATGAGTATTGGATTCTAATGTTTTATCTATACTACTCTTTAAATAAAAATGCACTAGATAACCTAGCATGACCTCTACAATATTTTGGTATCTCTTGAATTTACAATTAAGTAACATTGTAGTATAATCTCTCTTTGATATATTCATTTCATGCTTGATATCTTTATGAAAAACTTTGAGATTTCAAAAAGGTTACAACATCTTTACATTTTGAACTTAAACTCATATTTATAATTATGCTCTTCATGCTTACAAAGATGTTTTCTATAATCTTCCGCTTGCTTACAACTCTTATTCTTTTTATTTGAAATCTCTTATATATGCTATGCTTAAACTCTTTATCATTATTTATATTTCGAAAAGCTCGATCATGATATATAAATGCCTCCTTACTACCCTCACCTCACCTTCTTTTGATAATACCAAAAGGGGGAGATTAATTGAAGAAATCTATATAGGAGAAATATGGATAAATACTGGGAGACTAATTCATGAATTCTATCATTTAGGGGGAGTAACACTTAAATTGCATTTATGTAGGGGGAGCATTAAGATAGGGGGAGTATGCACAATTTTATCATGCTTATCATATACTATAGTTGCACTTTTATCTTGCTTATCTTATCTATACGCACTATTATTGATTTCTTGCTTAGAGGATTTGTTATTATCAAAAGGGGGAGATTGTTGGACATGTGTGTCACATCCCTTTGTTTGAGAATAACAAATCCCATATTGTATTTGATTTTGCTTGTAGTGTGTTTATAGTGTGCAGGAACTATAGGTGCAATACTTTACAGGTAAAAAGGAGCTTGGAACAATCTTTTGAAAGGAGCAGCGCTACCGCCAGCGCTATCGCTAACGCCAGCGCTACCGCCAGCGCTATCGATACCGCCATGCGCTATCTCGAGTTCGTGCGCAGCGACGGTTTCGCAACGGCTACCGCTACCACTACCGCCAGCGCTATCTCCCGCTACCGTCAGCGTTATCGCTACCGCCAGGCGCTATCTCCAGTTTGTGCACAGCGTCACGCCGCCGACGGTTTCGCAACCGCTCCACACAAACGCTACCGCCGGCGCTAGCCACTACCGCAGGCGCTAGCTCCAAGTTCTAAAAATGGTTGGGCTTTCTCTCATTTTGGTTAGAGATCCCAGAGAGGTTGCTTGTGCCACAACTCCAGTGTTGTTATGCTGCCGAAGATGGATCTCCCACAAAAAGCTTAAGGAGAATTCTGGAGGAGGACTACGTCACGCTACATCCGAAGGACGATCGCTTCTACCTCGCTTATGCTATATTGATCCTTCATCCTCGACTCCAGAGATCTCATATAGGGAGTTTTATTATTGTATTTCATTATTTCCATTCCATACTTTTTGTAACCGTTTAGAGAATTCGCCTTGTGTTGGTGACTAGGTCTGGGTAGGACTTAGGGGGAAATTCGCCTTGTGTTGGCGACTAGGTCTAGGTGATTAGATCTAGGGGGTGCTCGAGGCCATATCCGGGGAAGGATTGGCTAGAGCGGCTTGAGGGCATATCCGGGGAAGGATTGGCTAAAGCCAACCGGTTTGTGGGGATACAAGTCGGTATAGAAAAGGAAAAGAAATTTTACATTTGTACACCTCTGATTTCTAGCGATATAGAAATCAAATTTATGTAAACACTTTTTTCATATAATATAATCATGTCTCTTTTGTGTTTACTTGATTTCTATCATTTGGCGTAATCTCTAAAATATTGGTTACAAAGCTTTCAATTTCAAATTACTTTGTCTAAATTGTTTATCTTAATCTATTTCATCATATAACAATTTAGTACTTGTTTCCAAATCCTAAACTTGCAAATTATGATATTTTCTTCCTTTAGCTAAATTGTTATTTTGTGTTCTAATATTACTTTAAACAATTTAGTATTTTCCATAAAATTATAAAAAGATTTTTATTCCCTTATTCACCCCCCCCCCCCTCTAAGGGCGCCGTAAGATCCAACAGAAGGCTGCTGCTAACATGATTACAAACTCTAAACGCGTGCCGAAACCTAGAAAGTCGAAACCCAACCCTAGTAGCTCCCAGGTTGCAGGCCCTAGTAAGCACCTTAAAAAGTTTAAGGGGAAGTGTTTTAACTGCAACAAGTGGGGACACAGTGCATCTGATTGCAAGCATCCTCGCAAGGAAAGGGGCAAAGCACCACAAGAAGGCAACCAAGCTAATATGGTTAGCCTCACTGAGCCATCCAACTTTGTCACCATGGTTGGAAACGAGAAGTCCAGTACTGAGTGGCACCTTGACTCGGGGGCAACGTGTCACGTTTGCAACAACTTTACTCTGATGACAGGACTCACTGATACGAGAGAATCAGTGACCGTTGCAAACAGTGAGACTACAGATGTTCTGAAGGTGGGGAATGCGACGCTACTGTTCTCCTCAGGTAAAACTGTAACTTTAAAGAATGTTACATTTATTCCTTCACTAGCTGCTAACTTAGTGTTTATTAGCTTACTTTGTGATGCTGGTATGTCTTTTGCTTTCTATAGCGGTAGAGTAATATTGTCAATTAACTCACACTATTTTGGATGTGCCTACGTCCAAAATAGGATGTACAGACTAAGTCTAGCAAACGAAATAGTTCAACAAGTTCAAACAAACTTAGTTAGCCCTAAGACTCTACATGAGAGACTAGGACACGTAAACTATAGGAAAATGTTCCAAATTGCTATAACTCACCAGATAGCATTAGACACTACAGAAAAATCAGATAAATGTGAAGTGTGTGCTCAGACTAAGATCACTAGGAAACCTTTTAGTGCGGTTACTAGGAGCATAATACCTTTAGAACTAATACATTATGACATCTGTGACTTCAAAAGTTTTGTCACTAGAGGAGGCAGGAAGTATTTGATAACCTTTATAGATGACTGTTTTAGGTTTTGTCACATCTATCTCCTTAAAACTAAAGACGAAGCGTTTGAAAAATTCTGTATTTTCAAAACCAGGGTATAAAACCAATTAGACATGAAAATCAAGAGATTTAGGAGTGATAGAGGAGGGGAATATATGTCCAGTGAGTTCAAATGTTTCCTTGCCCAACATGGAATTATAGCAGAAATCACTGCTCCTTACTCACCCCAGTCTAATGGCATAGCTGAGCGTAAAAATCGGACGTTAACAGAAATGTTAAACTCTATGCTCTTAACTGCAGGCAAGCCTTCTGCTTATTGGGGAGAAGCAGTCTTAACTGCAAATCACATTTTAAATAAAGTTCCTCATGCTAAGTTAGAGGTTACACCCTACGAGCTTTGGTTTAAGAGACCCTCATCTTTTACTAGACTTAAGACCTTGGACTGCATAGCCTATGTCAGGGTTCCTGACCCTAGACGGTCTAAGATTTGACCTAGGACCAATACATGTGTTGTACAACCCCCATATCCATCGAGTGAGGCCCAGCGTGGAGGGCCGCCGAGACGTGTCGACTAGACCCAAGGGGTCTTAAGACCTTTGGGTATCGCCCGGCGAACCCCCGTAGCTCTCACCAGAAGAAGAGTAAGAGACGAGAGGGGGAGGGGCGGTTGCCCCCCCTCTCGCCCTCGCCCAGCTAGGGACGAGAGGGGAGGGGCGGGTGCCCCCCCTCTCGCCCGCGCCCAAGTAGGGGCGAGAGGGGAGGGGCGGGTGCCCCCCTCTCGCTCGCGCCCAAGTAGGGGCGAGAGGGGAGGGGCGGGTGCCCCCCTCTCGCCCGTGCCCAAGTAGGGGCGAGAGGGGAGGGGCGGGTGCCCCCCCTCTCGCCCGCGCCCAAGTAGGGGCGAGAGGGGAGGGGCGGGTGCCCCCCCTCTCGCCCGCGCCCAAATAGGGGCGAGAGGGGAGGGGCGGGTGCCCCCCCTCTCGCCCTCGCCCAGCTAGGGGCGAGAGGGGAGGGGCGGGTGCCCCCCCTCTCGCCCGCGCCCAGCTAGGGACGAGTGGAGGAGGGGCGGCGACCCCCTCTCTCGCCCTCTACCCTGGTAAGGGGGAAGATCCTTGGTCTCGCCCCACCCCAGCAAGGAGGCTCGCCGAGCTCCGCAAGGTAACCCCTCTCGCCCAGTTCCAGAGGAGGGGGGGGGGGGGGGTTGGTCTGCGTTTAGTATCCCAGAACAGCGGGATTTGGCTATTTGCAGTCCAGTTTTGGCTATTCGCAGTCCAGATCCGGGGGTATTTTGGTAATCTGGCAGATCAGTTTTTGGCTATTTGCAGCCCAACTTGGAAAACATATAAATAGACCCTAAGGGGCACCAAAGGGGAGGACTTCTAGATTTCCAAATTTCGGATCTTCTTCTTCTCTTAGAGCTCTCCTTTGGTGCTTCTGGTTCAGCATTGGCTAGGGAGGGGAAGATCTCTCAGGTCTTCCGGGTGTGAGGTGGGACCTCCTCGCTGTAGCCTAGGGTCCGTTTCCAAGTCCAAGTGCTCTTGCCTAGAGAGTTGGCTCGAGAGAAGTAGGTGTGAGACCACCCCTTTTTTGGGACCCCGAACTCCACGGAGACCGAGTAGTCGGTTTCAACATTTTTGGTGCGGTGAGCGTGGAGAGTGGTCAGCACAGAAGTTCTTGAACCAAATCTCATGGCAGAAGACCTCGGAGGAGGAGACGATGAGGGGTCTCACATCCCAAGTGAGGTGGTAGGAAGGGGAGAGTTCATGACGGCCATCAAGGGAATCATGGAGCTGCTCCAAGGCATCACCAGGGGAGGTGACTGCTCGGCTCCCTCCCCCCAGACACCGCCTTCTGGGTCGCAAGGAGTGCTCGCCCAGGGGGGGTCAGGAGAGGTTGCCCCAGGGGGTCGGCCAGGCAAGGAGCCAGTGACTGAGAGTGGCGAGCGGGACCTCGCCGGGCGAGTGCTTTTTCCTAGCCCGGTGAGTGGGGTCTCGCTCGGAGCAGGGGTCGCGCGAGTGGAGCTCGCGAAGCCGGCGAGTGGGGGGTCACCCTTTAGCGAGCTGATCATCTCGGCTCCCATCCCGGAAGGCTTCAAGGAGCCCAACATGACTTTTTATACCGGGAAGGATGATCCCATCCAGCACCTGCAGTGGTTCGAGGACACCGTCTCCATCAGGCCCATGACGGACGCGTTCAAGTGTCGTCTCTTCGCCACCACCCTGAGGGACAAAGCTAGGGATTGGTTCCACCAGCTCCCGGTTGGCTCCATTTACAGCTTCGAGGACTTGGGCCGAAGTTTCCAGCTACGCTTCTCCACATCCAAGAAGAGGAAGAAGAATGCTGAGTCCATTTTCCTGATCAAGCAGAGGCACGAGGAGACGTTGGCCCAGTACATGGACAGATTCCAGGAGGAGATCCAGAACATCCAGGAGGTGTCAGGGTATGCCCTCCAGATGGCTTTCATCGTAGGGCTACGAGAGAGCCCTTTCAAAATGCGCCTAACTAGGAAGCCTCCCTTGTCCTTTGAGGACCTGATGGAAAAAGCTGCAAAGGAGGTAGCCACCGAGGCGGCAAACCCGGGGCTGGCAAAGAAGTTGGCAAAGTTGGTAGAGGCCGAGCCAAGAGAGCAAGGTGGCCCCAGGCAGCAGGAAGGAAGGAGGAGGGAAGAGCAGAGGGGTCAAGGGTACCAGGGACCTGAGGGGGGTCAGGAGCAAGGGAGGGGTCTCGCCCAAGGAGGGGGAAACTTCTACGGAGGCCAAGGGAGGCCCAACCCTCCTCCTTGGAGGCAGGCCCCTAGGCAGCTCCTACCCCCACCAGCCCAAGCTATGGCGATTCGAAGAGGGGGAGGAGTCGAAGCAAGAGACATCCCAGCCCGTAGGAGAAGGGGGGGAAGGGTGGTGCCGTACTGCGACTACCACCAAGCAGAGGGGCATGAAACAACTACCTGCCCAGAATTCTTGGAGGTGAGAGAGGCGAGAGGTCAGACACAACAGCAGCCGCCGGTGCGGATTGAAGAAGTTCCACCTGGAGCAGTAGTGGACGACGACATCTGCGAGGACCGAACTGACATAGGAGCCAAAGGACGGGTCGCGGTGATCCACGGGGGGGGGGGGGGGTAGGGATCGAGGCCACGCGTAAGGCAAGCCTCCACGTCGTATTTTGACGCAGCGTCGCTTCAACGTCACAGGACCCACCTCCCGAGGAGAAAATCACTTTCTCAAGCAGGGACATGCCAGATCACGAGGATCCATTCTGTGATGCGCTAGTCATTCAGACAGCCATCGAAGGTTACACTGTCTCTCGGATCCTCGTTGACAACGGGAGCTCTGTCAACGTCATTTTCAAGAAGGCATTTGACGAGTTGAAGGTGGAGTCAAGGAGGGTGCTGGCCTCAGATGGGCCCTTGTTCGGATTCTCCGGAGAAAGGAAAGAGGTGGAGGGTGGAGTTGGACTCCAAGTGACGATGGGGGGAGGCTCAAGGAACTGTCGGTTCGTCATAGTTGACGCTCCTAGCAGTTATAATGCCATCTTCGGAAGACCCCTCATCAGCGCCTTCCGATGTGTACCATCATCCTTCCACCAGTGCCTCAAGTTCAACACTGGAGGAATCCAAGTCAGGATCCGCGGAGACCCCAGGATGACGAGGCACTGCTACGTCACAGCCGTCAACAACATCTCTTGGCAAGCAGGGGCGGAGGAGATGGAGAAGATCATGGAGAGCATGAGCAGGATGGGAGTGGCAGGAGAAGCAGAGGAATGATCATCTCGCGCAAGCAGCCTGAGAAGCGAGTGCCATGAGGGGGGGGGGGGGGGGGGTATGTTGTGTTTATTTTTGTTTTTTGTTTTTTGTTTTTTGTCGCTTTCCTTTGTAGCAAATTCTACCCCTCGCTGGTTGGGCCAGGAGGTTTTGACAAGGGAGATCCCCCCATTAGATGGATGAAGTTATTTTGCTTATATGAGAAGTAAGTTCAACGCCGAGATGTCCTCCTCACTCCAGGCTCTCACTAGCTGGGTGGGTCGAATGATCCTCGGAAGGAAAAGCTTGCCATCGAGATGTCCTCCTCACTCCAGGCTCTCACTAGCTGGGTGGGTCGAATGATCCTCGGATGGGTAAGTTCAACGCTGAGATGTCCTCCTCACTCCAGGCTCTCACTAGCTGGGTGGGTCGAATGATCCTCGGAAGGAAGAGCTTGCCATCGAGATGTCCTCCTCACTCCAGGCTCTCACTAGCTGGGTGGGTCGAATGATCCTCGGATGGGTAAGTTCAACGCCGAGATGTCCTCCTCACTCCAGGCTCTCACTAGCTGGGTGGGTCGAATGATCCTCGGAAGGAAGAGCTTGCCATCGAGATGTCCTCCTCACTCCAGGCTCTCACTAGCTGGGTGGGTCGAATGATCCTCAGATGGGTAAGTTCAACGCCGAGATGTCCTCCTCACTCCAGGCTCTCACTAGCTAGGTGGGTCGAATGATCCTCGGAAGGAAGAGCTTGCCATCAAGATGTCCTCCTCACTCCAGGCTCTCACTAGTTGGGTGGGTCGAATGATCCTCGGATGGGTAAGTTCAACGCCGAGATGTCCTCCTCACTCCAGGCTCTCACTAGCTGGGTGGGTCGAATGACCCTCGGATGGGTAAGTTCAACGCCGAGATGTCCTCCTCACTCCAGGCTCTCACTAGCTGGGTGGGTCGAATGATCCTCGGATGGGTAGGTTCAACGCCGAGATGTCCTCCTCACTCCAGGCTCTCACTAGCTGGGTGGGTCGAATGATCCTCGAGAGCGAGGTTCTGCCCCCCCTCGATGGATATTTGGGCTTGGACTTTTCTTTCCGAGGTTGTGCCAACCTCGCAAAGAGCGGGGATTGTGTACAACCCCCATATCCATCGAGTGAGGCCCAGCGTGGAGGGCCGCTGAGACGTGTCGACTAGACCCAAGGGGTCTTAAGACCTTTGGGTATCGCCCGGCGAACCCCCGTATCTCTCACCAGAAGAAGAGTAAGAGGCGAGAGGGGGAGGGGCGGGTGCCCCCCCTCTCGCCCTCGCCCAGCTAGGGACGAGAGGGGAGGGGCGGGTGCCCCCCCTCTCGCCCGCGCCCAAGTAGGGGCGAGAGGGGAGGGGCGGGTGCCCCCCTCTCGCCCGCGCCCAAGTAGGGGCGAGAGGGGAGGGGCGGGTGCCCCCCTCTCGCCCGCGCCCAAGTAGGGGCGAGAGGGGAGGGGCGGGTGCCCCCCCTCTCGCCCGCGCCCAAGTAGGGGCGAGAGGGGAGGGGCGGGTGCCCCCCCCTCTCGCCCTCGCCCAGCTAGGGGCGAGAGGGGAGGGGCGGGTGCCCCCCCTCTCGCCCGCGCCCAGCTAGGGACGAGTGGAGGAGGGGCGGCGACCCCCTCTCTCGCCCTCTACCCTGGTAAGGGGGAAGATCCTTGGTCTCGCCCCACCCCAGCAAGGAGGCTCGCCGAGCTCCGCGAGGTAACCCCTCTCGCCCAGTTCCAGAGGAGGGGGGGGGGGGGGGGGTTGGTCTGCGTTTAGTATCCCAGAACAGCGGGATTTGGCTATTTGCAGTCCAGTTTTGGCTATTCGCAGTCCAGATCCGGGGGTATTTTGGTAATCTGGCAGATCAGTTTTTGGCTATTTGCAGCCCAACTTGGAAAACCTATAAATAGACCTTAAGGGGAACCAAAGGGGAGGACTTCTAGATTTCCAAATTTCGGATCTTCTTCTTCCCTTAGAGCTCTCCTTTGGTGCTTCTGGTTCAGCATTGGCTAGGGAGGGGAAGATCTCTCAGGTCTTCCGGGTGTGAGGTGGGACCTCCTCGCTGTAGCCTAGGGTCCATTTCCAAGTCCAAGTGCTCTTGCCTAGAGAGTTGGCTCGAGAGAAGTAGGTGTGAGACCACCCCTTTTTTGGGACCCCGAACTCCACGGAGACCGAGTAGTCGGTTTCAACATGTGTCTACCTAGGTTGTGCTGAGGATAGTGCTGCAGACAGATTCTTAGATATTTCTAATAATTTCGTTATAGAATCTAGGAATGCAGTGTTCTTTGAAGATAAGTTCCTCAAGGATAAGAACCTGTCGCTCCCAGGTATGCAAGTAACTATTACTGAAGCAGTTCCTGAATCAGTACCGAGCACTTCCTATTCCGTTCCTGTAGACAACTCTGGCCTAGAGTCTAGGATAACTTTTGTACGAGAGCGAACTCCCAGAACCTTCGGTAGTGACTTTGTCACTTGCCACGTTGAGGCTGATCCATCCACCTATAAGGAAGCGATGAGATCCAGGGATTCCCTACTCTGGAAAGATGCTATTGATGAAGAGATGAATTCTCTACTTCAGAATAACACATGGACGTTGGTTGATAAGCCAAAAGGGGATAAAACCGTAGGGTGTAAGTGGATTCTGAAGAAGAAACTGAATCCCGATGGTAGCGTAGCTAAGTATAAAGCACGCCTGGTGGCTAAAGGTTTCACACAAGTAAGCGGAGTAGACTACTTTGATGTCTACTCACCCGTATCACTTAACAACCATTAGGGTCCTCCTTGATATTGCATCTATTGAGAACTTTATTGTTCATCAAATGGATGTTAAGACTTCGTTCTTGAACGGAGATCTGACCGAAGAGATCTACATGAGCCAACCTGAAGGTTTCATTGTAGACGGTCACGAAACGAAGGTCTGTAAATTACTTAAATCTTTATACGGGCTAAAACAAGCACCGAAATTATGACATGAGAAGTTTGACTATAGTGTAAAGAACATGGGATTCATGTCAAGTCTCTCGGATAAATGTCTTTACATTCGTCATAGATCGGATAAAGTCGCCATAATTTGTTTGTATGTAGATGATATGCTCATTCTAGGATCTGATCAATCCGAAGTGGATGACGTTAAGTCAGATCTAATAAAAAATTTTAGCATTAATGACCTAGGTGTAGCTAACACTGTACTAGGCATGCAAGTGAGCTTTGGGAAGAATGACATCTCCCTCAGTCAAAGCCACTACATAAAGTCCATGTTTGACACGTGGGGATACAGTGACATTAGAGCATTTGAGACTCCATACGACTACACTAACCGTCTCAAGACCAATGAAGGAGCTATGGTTAGACAGTTAGATTACTCTAAACTGCTTGGTAGTCTCATGTATGTTATGGTCTGCACTAGACCTAACATAGCCTTTACGGTTGGCATGTTATGCAGATTCACTAGTAATCCTGGCCAAGAACATTGGAATGCCTTAGATAGACTAGTGAGGTACTTAAAGCACACCCAAAAGTATGATTTATTCTACTATGGTCATCCTTCAGTTCTTGAAGGATATTCTGATGCATCATGGTGCTCAGAATTAAACGACAGCAAGTCCCCTAGTGTGTTTGTATTCACACTAGGAGGAGCTGTTGTAGCCTGGAAGTCCAAGAGGCAATCTTGTATTGCACTCTCTTCTGTGGAATCTGAACTCTACGCTCTAGCATCAGCAGGAGAAGAAGCAGAGTGGTTAAAAGATTTGGTGATGGACATTCCCCTGTCGAGCCTGAAAATGAGTTCTGTTACAGTCTACTGTGACAATCAGGCTACTAAAACGATTGATACGAACACTCTGTTCAATGGCAAAAGAAGGCACCTAAGGCTGAAACAATCCTGGTTGACCTCACTCACAAGTCAAGGGATTATGACCCTGATTGATGTGAGATCGAAAGATAATATTGCAGACGCCTTGACCAAAGGCCTGAATAGAGCTCTCACAATAAAAACATCGGGGGAGATGAGACTAAAGTTCATAGAAATATGAAACTTTCCTCTGTTGTTTATGTTTTGATAGTGAGAACGTATATAATCTCAACATTCAAGCATCTGAATAACAGACTGAAAATCCCAAATAATTTCTTGATGAAAACCCAAGATGGCTAGATGCTTGTTATTTCACATTTGATAACTAAGCATTTTTCTCATTGTAAGTTGATTCGAAAATTATTCAACTGGGAATAGAAAGTCCTTGTAGTCGGTTAATTTAACATTAATGATCATAACACATTATTCCACACCTGATAATGTTGCAAACATTGTTGTGCTAAATCATTCTACATTTGATGATGATGTACATAATGATCACTAATGAGTAAGATAACAATGTTTGATTTACACAATCAACCATTGACTGGTTCCAGCTAGACCAGATAGAGATGCTGACAGTGTTACTCCACTATTGTTACAAGTACTAAACTCACTCAGGTAGAGTTAGCTTACTTTAAAACGTTACTGCATATGTTTTATGAATTCATAGAGTTTCTAACTCATGAAATTCCTTGCAGGCTATGATGGAGATGGATGCGAGAAAGTAGTATTTGACATGGATGTTGATGATCTACTAGACGAGTAGAATTGTCATATGTTTTAATCCTTGTCATTATGTTTTTCAGACTTATATTGATGAGTAGCACTTTATTTCTGGATGTTTTATTTTACTATGTGTAAACTCCTGTTGTTGTTTAATGTGCTAACTCTTATGATATTACGTTAAGTCGAAAACACTTTTTATGTTACTCACTACTTTCTGCACTTTGAAACGTATACGTTATTTGTCACAAATATAGGAGGAGATTGTTAATGTATATTTGGACATATAACATGTTCGGAGGCTTAACGGGTCGGTTGAGTACACAGATACCCGATACCCGTAGACATGGGGTTTGTCTATTTATACCTGCCTAGGGGCAACAGAGAGTTCATTCAATCTTAATATGCCTCCGGATGCTTCGAGCAATACCATTCTCACTCAGTTCTTATGCTCGGGTACCCGAGAACCGATCCGGAACCGATTATTGAAACTACACCTATGAATTACTAGAGTTATCAAAATAAAATTTGATTTAATTAAATTATTATTTATTGTGATTCACTAGTTTGTGAATACTTTTGTAATGATTGAATTTATATGCAAATATATAACATTTGAACAATTCTTTTAAAATGAAGTATTTGATTTTATAATTTTTTGTTTAATCATTATTAGGAATGCTTACATGCATAAGAGTATGCGAACAAATTATGAAGCTTGAGTAGAACCGAGAACTGAACCGAGCTTTGCGGTTCGGATTCGGTTCTATATTTTGGGTACATGGATCGGTTCCGGTTCACAAAAGTCAGAACCGAATCTACATGGGTCGGTTCTTGATTTTGGGTGGAACCAATACAAACCGACCCGAGTTGCACCCCTACTAAGGAGTGTAACAGGCACCAATATTTTTTCCGTTTGGAGCGGCGATGGTGATCAAGAATGTGGTGGTTACGAACTGTCGTTCATGAACATATATCCGACCTCATCAAAGCAACTTCATCCACTTTTATTTTAAAACTATTATTTTTCTTGATGACGGTCATAATCATTTTCTTTCCAAAGATGCATTTGATGATGATGGTGGTTTTTATCCAAACTCACCGGAGCAAAAAATCACTCCAAACAAAGCCGCAATTAAAATCAATATAGTAAGGCCCACGCTAAGAGGTTGTACTTATTCACTAAGACACTGGCACGAGTAGTATACCGTTTTTTTTCCACAATATGAAAATTTCTTCAGTCCGGATCCCGGACCCGGAACAGGACCAGTACAATTGCAGGAAGTTGTGGGACCCTGATGAAATCACAAAACGTATTTATTTTATAGTAGTTTATGTTATATTTTATGATGCTTTTCAAGCTAATTGTTGTTTGTGTAGTTGCAGGTTATTAAATAAAAATACCGAGATAACAATGCGGAAACAATAGAAAAATGCAGCAAATGAGTCTAAAGGATTAATGTCGGATGATCGATGGAGTTGCGCAACACATCTATCCATACGAGTGCATCAACTTTCATCACGCCCGCGTAAACCAGCGCCCATGTGACACATTTTTATGACTGGGTGGGCACTGCTAGTTCAAGAGAGCGTTGACTTGTCAACACAACAGTACAAGAGTTGACTTGTCAACGCTATAGTTGTTTGCTGGAATAATTCCAATGCCCCAAATGGCAAGAGTATTCAATGTTATAATGGCTGCCCTAGGCGTGCAAAAAAAGCCTGAGCCTGGTTGCCCGGCCCGGGTCTGCCCGGGTCTGAGCCCGGTTAAGCCCGAGTCTGGTTAGGCCCGGGCCAGGCCCAGGCCAGGCCTAAGGGGGCTCACCAGGCCCCCTTATTTGACCAGAGCCCGGCCTGGTGCCCGGCCCGGGCCGGGCCCTGGCCTGCTTGGGCACCAGGCTTTTGCCTGGTGCCCGTTGGGCGCAATAAGCTGGGCGCTGCCCAGCTAGAATGCTAGGCAGAACCCAGCATTTAATGCTGGGCAGAACCCAACATTTAATGCTGGGCAACGCTATTTGTTGCCCAACATTAAATGATGGGCTGCCACGCCCAGCATTAAATGTGTTGGGCGTGGCCGCCCAGCCTAATTGGCTGCCAAAAGGCAGCTTTTTGCTGCCTTTTGGCAGCCATTAATTTATAAATAATATAAATTTTTTTATATAATATATATTATAATATATATTTTATATAATACAAATTTTTGAATATTTAAGTGTTTTGGGGGCCTGCTTGGGCCCGGTCTTGTAGGCTCAGGCAGGCCCCCTTATTTCGGCGAGGCCCGGGCCCGGTATGTGCCCGGTTTGGTAGAGGCCCGGCCTGAGCCTAACATATATAAAGCCCGAGCCCTGCAGGCCCAGGTCTGGCCTGGGCCCGCAGGGCCTTTTTTGCACGCCTAGGCTGCCCAAAGCTACTAAGAGAAAAAAAAAGGAAACGCCAACATTAAAAATTGGCGTTATAAAGTCAATGTCTTAATCGGCTGCCCAATGCCATTAAGAGAAAAGAAAACACCAACATTAAAATTGGCGTTATATATTTTTGTGCCCATTTACTTGGATTAAAATTTTTGTATGAAAAGAGTTGTTGGCTTATAAATTCTCCTCATTTGGGAGGAAGAGATATCAAAAACTCTCTGGGGAGAACTTTTTGGGAGCTGAATTATATTCTACTAGCATAGTATTTGTGAGTTTATGAGAGACATTGTCCAAGAGGAGGAAGCTTATGTATGCGCTCTGTGCAAGTTTGTAAGTCTTTATTTTTGAATCAATAAAATTCTTGATTTTCTTCTTTGTTCTTTCATGATGATCTCTCCCATAATATTTGTAAAACAAATCATGTGTGAGTAGTTTATTTTTGTTTCGGGTGCAATGTAATTACTTATTTAATTATATGATTGTTACAATTCTTCATCGTTGAACCATATTTATATCCAAAAATTGTAAGGAGAAGCTTTGATATTTTGTGTAGCCTAATGCGCATATTGCATTCCTACGAAAGTTCGTTGTTATATAGCGCGAGTGCATACAAAATATTCTTAGTGATTTAAGCAAACTTTCAGACTCATTCTTGTAGCTCTAAATCATGTTTTATCACTTAAGCCTTTGTCTTAGTTCGCTCGCATATATCACATGCTTAAGAAATTTTGA
This sequence comes from Dactylorhiza incarnata, assembly GCA_033032865.1. Lineage (NCBI taxonomy): Eukaryota > Viridiplantae > Streptophyta > Magnoliopsida > Asparagales > Orchidaceae > Dactylorhiza > Dactylorhiza incarnata. Next base: position 378,480 of record JAWHQI010000461.1, read on the forward strand.
TGAAATATATGGAAAGCGATAAATATAAAAATATTTTTGTGAATTATAAAATAACAAGATCTTTACGCGCACCCCAACTTCTATATATCATTATTATATCACGATGTGGTCTTATTCATTAAATCATATATTAAATATTTTAATAAAATTGCACGCGAGACATTTATCAAATATTATTTTTCTCAAATTAAGATCTCGTTTTTAAATAAATCAATCCAACCTTTTTATTTATAATTCGCCTGGATTAGAGTAGAATCTAGACCTTCTCTGTGGATCGTCTCGTACTTGCATAGGTACTACAATTGTACACCGTGCACTTGCGGTTTTTATTACTTGAAATTTTATTGCACTATATAAACTCCAACCATCACTACTTATCCTATTGTGTTGTTATTTTTGTGCTTTGAAATTTCCCATCAGACTCATGCTGCACAGATTTACTATCTACCGCAGTATCCAAATACTTTTGCAATTTTATGTATTTCTATTGATTCGGGAACCAAAAAATTTGCCCTATAATAGGGAAAAAAAATTATATGTGTATCGTTCTCACCTGTAGGAACGACAATAAATAGCCAATATGCGGGCCGACCACTCGTTTTCACTTTCCCACTACCCTCATTTCGCCGAACTTTTCCCTAGCTGGTTTCTTCTTCTTCCCAAGCTTAACCTAAAGTTTCCATCTCCTTTCGACCCATATCTATGTGTGTCGCCTCCTCTCCAGGCTCCCACGCCTGCTCACGAGTTTCTTCAAGGGCTTACGCCCACTCGGCGAGCAACATTCTTGCCCTCAGCAAAATGTCGTTGGAGAAGGGATCCTTGGAGAAGGGTAGTAATGAAATGAAGATTAGCAGTGTTGATATGGACAAAGGCAATGATCATCTTGCGCCTTTTCAATCTTGTAGTGTTTGTATCCTTCTAAATCGATTCGCACTTGTATGGTTTTGTTCCTTTATTTTTTTTTGCTGAATTTCTAGGTGATTTTGTAGGGTTATATTTTAAAATTATTTTATAGGGAAACTACAACTGTACATATTTATTGAACCTCTACTTTATTAGTGAAGTGCACTTGTATAGTGATTTAATGTACAGTTTGTTTTCCAGTAGATCAATAAAGAACATCATACTTTTCTTGTTGTTCATTCAGATGAAGAGGTGTAAGCTATGTATTGTGAGTACGCTCATAAAATAGAATTTAGTGCTCCTAGATAACACATGCTTTATTGGACACACACAAGAATTATCAAAGCACGTGAATATAGCTGCTCCAAGGACGGAAAGAAGCACACAAAATGTCACCAATTAAATATCGCAAATTAGATACTCGAATCGGTTGTCTTTCATGCATTCATTTTAGAGTTGATACAAAGGGTAAGAACTGGACAGTTGCAAAGTTCGTAGAGGAGCATAATCATTCCCTTGCAATGGAGAAAAAACAGTATTTGTTGAGGTCACATCGAAATATATCAGATATGCAGAGCAATCTTATAAAGAATATGACAGGGGTTGGCATAAGAACAATGCATGCGTACAATGCATGTGGTGGGTCTTCGGTACTACTCCAGTAGTCACATTGACGGATGTACGTTGACTTGGCAAGTAGTTGTGGTCCAGAGGGCCAGCTCAGCTGGTGTCTTGGAGACGTTTTCCTAATGACCCTTCACTTAGCCATAAAAGACTGGTGGATTCCAGCAAAAGTGCACAAGGACTTTATAGTGCACCTAAGACGTGTACATAGGCGTAAATAAGGTCTAGGTCTGGTAGTGTACATACCCTCCTAGGAGTGGATGTAACCATTCCACTGTCTCCGTTAGCCACAACGGGTGGTACCTGAGAGGCTATCTATCTCCGAAAAGTGGGAACGAAAGGTCTGTGCGCATAGAGTCATGTGTGTGAGTTGCACTTGTGTGAAATTATAGCATAATCATTGCATTGCATAGCATACACAATGTTGCATACAACAAGATCTTCATCATATAAATTAGTATGAGATCTTTTATATGATGAGTTACTTATGCAACCCGAACCTTAACTTATAAGTTTATATAGACATTCATATAAGTTAAGTTACTTTGTTGTGATGATAGATAGCTGTTTTTTATTACTTTATGTATTGCTGTGTCGCACTGCTTTTACTTACTTTACTTACTGCTCTTTACTTTTCAGTACCTTACATAGTAGAATTGTTAGTATAGCTTTACAATATCTTACATAGTGGAACTGCTAGTGTAGCTATACAATACTTTACACATTACTATGTTAGATAGAGCCATTGTCACCTGTTTGTCATACACTCTGCTTTGTTTTACCTTTTCTCTTCGTCCTCCCACCCGGTGCCTAGGAGTCACGGGGGGAGGGGTGAACGAAACCGCTTAATCTTTTTAACTAGCGATCGAATGTGACATAACAACCAGAAGCACATGGAACTGGAGAAGCAGACCATGGTGGCAGAGCATGAGGAGTCGATGTAGCGTACCACGATACTCCGTCAGATGGATGTGAGTGTGAGAGTTTAGTTGCTTCTACGTGATATTTTGAGAGATTTGATGTATTGGGCATAAGCCCCTTTTTATTAGTTATATCTCATTTGTGGACTCTTATTCAAACATTTAAATTATTCTGTGTGATGTGGATATTGTGGTATATATTGTTCCGTACTTACAATTTGTGGTTAGCCTAAAATGAATGAATTAGCCGGCAGGATCGGCATTTTGTAGTGGCAACTAACCCGAGTGTTAGTGTCACCGTAAGGCGGCGGTTCTGGGTGGTAAGACTCTCATCGGACCGGTGCGTGGCCCATGGAAAAAGTAGGAAAAGGAGTCTTACAAAAACTCTCACAAAAACTCTACAAAGAGCCTTCCACCTTATATAGTAACCTCTTCTCGTATAAATACCTGGAGCCGAGATTCTATCGCGCTCCAATCTTTAGCTGAATGGAAGGCATATTCCTTTCCTCTCTTCTCCTTCATCACTCTCGTAAGTAACCTCTTCTCATTTTCCTAACGATTTTCCTCTTGACTTCCTCAAACTTCATCTTCTCAATCTCCTCAAAATTCGAGTTTTCCTCAACCTCCTTCCTAGCCTCCTTCTCCCTTTTTCCATTTCTCCTACTTGGCTTAACGTCTTCAAAATCAGACTCCTCCTCCTCTGACCCTAGGAGTTGTTTCTCATCCTCCGTTACACTTCCAAACTTACTTCTAACCTACAAGATATAACATAAATTATTATAATTTTAGGGACACAACAATTGGTGTGAGAAAACGAACTAATTAAATGTACCTGATTGGGTTTCCTGAACTCACTCCGCAAGTCAAAACAAAACTTCGCGCTATATCTCTTCTTGCCGGACCATCGACATATTTGAGGTCGTGCTAGGTAATGAACAACTCTCTGTACACTTGTGTGCTCATAGAACCACACCTACAAAAACAAAAGTTCATTAGAAATTTATAATTAACAAGACATTAAAAAATATTGACGCATCTCTTACCAATAAGACCGTCAAGCAACCTTCAAAGTAACCCAAACAGGTGCCCACATCTCGAACTACAGTGGCACGACTTAGACTATCTAGCTGTGATTGCAAGAATGCATGTATGGCCTTCGGCCAGTTGTACTCTTTCAAAGTACTAACACCATCCTCCACAACAGCCAGACAACTTGGGATCTTAAGAGTCTTCAAAGGGAAGAAAAAAATTATCAACAAATACCTAATTAGTGTGCTAACTCGTCTAAGCTCCAAAGCTGGGGACCATTCCTCATCTACAAGACTACGCATTTCATTAAATAAGTCCTTGTGAGTGTCTACAAACAAGGGAGTTTAGCAAAGGAGAAATCTCGACCATGGTTTGGTAGCCGTTGTCAGGATCGAGATCCTAGGCGAGATCGTTTACCGGTTGGATCGGATCAGATCGTGGGATCTGATCGAGGATCGAAAGATTCTACAAAAATCATAAATTAAGACTGAAAATATGAAAATAAATTTTGTATCATCAAATTATACACAATTAACACATAAAAAACTATAAAACTAATAAACATTTGAGTACTTATATCAAAAATAAGCAAATAAACAACTAAACTCAAAAATAACATTGTTCTAAGTTATAACTATAAATTTTATATAAATATAAAATTCACACCACGGTAAACGATCAAATAATAATCCCATGGAGCCACCCCGGATCACTTCTTGAACCCAAAGCATTCTTGCGAGACTTTTTGGTAATGAGCTTGGAAGCTGAACCCAAACCAGACATCTCTCTTTTTCTAGCACAAGTAAAGAATTGTATACCGAAAAGTATAAGTAAAGAATCAATAAGTGAACTCTAAGACTTCTGAGGAGCATAATGCTAACTTATTATGAAATTCAGCCCTCCCAAAAACAAGTATCATAATTTAAATTTGGGGGACAATGATAACACAATATGCAAGTGTATGAAGGTAGCCTAAGTGATATCACAATAGGAAATTTAAATTTGATAACACAATAGGAAATTTCATCAAAGAAGTTAATCATAATTTAAATTTGGAGGAGCACTAAGCTACTCAAATTTTAACTCCAAACTATATTTACACACCAATTAAATCAAATGCTATTTTGAGGTAAGAGTAAGACATATGCAAGTGTATGAAGGTAGCCTAAGTGATAGGCTGCTGCTAAATTAAGGATCAGGTTTAGTTCATTCCCTGCATAGCATTTCAAAAGACTTCATCCTAAATAGAAACCTTCAGGTTTAGTTCATTCCCTATATAGAAACCTTCAAATAAATGCAAGATTTATAACATAAGAATCACAAATCCCAGTTCGATGAAGCCAAATAATTAGGAGGATAATATTAAGAAACATGATGAGATAATAGTCGGCGTCTACAGAGAGAAAGGAAGATAACATCGGCGTGTGCATCGACAGAGAGAAAGAAAGAGAGTCTCGGCGTCGGCGTCGATAGAGAGAAATGAGGAGGGCATCAACGTCAGCATAGAAAAGGAAAAGAGTCACGGCGTCGGCGTCGACAGAGAGAAATGAAGAGGCCGTCGGCAGAGAGAAAGGAAGAGAGTATCGGGCCTCTCGGCGTCGGCGTCGACAAAGAGAAATGAAGAGGGTGTCGGCGTCGGCAGAGAGAAAGGAAGAGGGGAGTACTGATAGCGAATAGGGTTTATCGAGGGAAGAGTTTATTTTATAATATGATCGGGATCGGATCGCGATCCTAGCGATCCGGATCGCGCGCACGGTTGGATGAGGCCGAATTCGATTCTACTTGCGATCCGGATCGAAATCCAGAATTTGGATCGTTGGATTGTGCGATCCTACGATCCGGATCGCGATCCTGACAACCCTGCAAATATCATGGCTATTTCATTAGCGGTAATCATGAGGCACTGATTCCCTATTAACAAAGCTCTCTTCTCCCTTTTGTAAAGCCTAACAAAGACGTATAGCAGAGCGATGTTCTGCGGAAGTGTTGGCATAAAAAATAAAGTCGTCGTTTTTGCGTCCCTAAGAACTGTCTTTGAGTCCTCAGAGATAACATCTAATAGTGGATGGGAGTTTGCGACGAAGGTGGAGACTGCACAATGACAACTCAAATATTTGATGTCTGGCATCCGAGGAAAAACCAGAAAATACTAAAATTTAGCATGGGTTATATGCTATATGGTAGAATTCTGTATAACTAACCCAAGTATCAAACCCAGTCGATATATGATGACATTTATTACTGTATTTCTCGTCTACTCGTGCAGAAGATTGAAGAAAATATTAATATTATTTCAAGCGATGAACACACAATTTTGAACATATTTATGTCCAAGAGATTCCAAAATCATTCCTGATTGTTAGTGTTATACAAAAATAATGCATGACATAGATACATTCTTGAGTGGGAAGATATAACAAGTTTGTGTTTAACCAAAATAATATAATGCAGCAAATCAACAAAATTGAGAGTCATCTCATTGGTAATTGTCAACAAGCATCCAGGAGACTCTAATCAAATGTCATATTCTAGAGTATTATGAAATTTATCTTCCTGAGCAATACATGTCCAAGGTCCAATCACTAACTTGAAATACAGTTGTACATTAAACTTAAAATACAACCACATACAATTAGAAATACAGTTGTACTGGTGTGCATTGAACATTAAAAACAGATAATAGAATACAGTTGTACAATTGTACATTGAACATGAAATACAGACACATATTGTTGAGTTGGTTTTGAATAGTCAAATTCACATATTTCATCTTTCTCACCTACCGGCCGCCAATGCGGACTTTTCTTCAAGCCACCTGATGCAGGACTGGCATCGCACCAGCTTCTGCCACCCTGTAGCCCGGCTTCGCACCAGCCCAGTGGTCCCACCGAGAATCCACCCAATGGGCTTTCATCAGGTCCGCGGACCGTACACCCCAACCCATCCTCGGCCCCACCACAGGGCCGATAGGTTGTTGAGGCCGGGATTCGATCCTCCGACCTCCTGGATAAAGAGCTTTCAGGAAAGTTCTCATCACCAACTGAGTCGCGGATGGGTTGGGGTGTACGGTCCGCGGACATGATGAAAGCTCATCGAGTGGATTCTCGGTGGGACCCCCGGGCTGGTGCGAAGTCGGGCAACAGGGTGGCAGGAGCTGGTGTGATGCCAGTCCTGCATCACCACCCACGTGCTTTGAATGAGGAAGCTTATTGAAAAGTGGCTAAGGCATGTCAATTCACCCTATAAAAGGAGAGGGATGCAAGCTTGAAGGACACATCAAAAGTCAAACCAAAGATAGGTAAAACTTTGAAGAGGAGAGTGGTAGTGTACGGCCGAAGGCGACGGTGGGCGTGAACATCCAATTACTGGCTGCATCGGTAACGAAGAGCAAAAGCATACGGGTAACGGCAAGGCGTCAGATTCGCGGGCTGCGGCAAGGTGCGCGGTGCTCGATGGTTGCATGCTCTTAGGAGGTGGTGGTTGTGCACAAGTGACAACATTGACGGGCTCCGCGTTCACGACAAGGTCAAGTCCTGACTTGGATCTCTTCTCGGTGGGGGTGGGGGTGGCGGTTGGCCGTCCGACAACGACGAAGGTTCGTTCTAATTCGAATCTTGTGCGTCCATTTTACGGATTGCAGTCAAGTTATATTACTCATGTGGATTTTCGTAGTCCATTTTTCTGCAATATATTTTCAGACTTGTATCTCTTAATTTGAGTACTTCTTTATTTTATTGTGCTAATAAAATTGTGTGAAGTACGTATTTTCTTATGACTCTGTATTTAATTATTCCTGGGGATTGCACTTCCGCCACTGAAAATCCCAACACATATATCTTATAACTCAAATATTAGAATGGATATTTGTTCTTCTCAAACAAAACCTTGTGACAATAGCGACATATAATAAAAAAATAGGCGAGAAATGCAGTTGTACCATGTTCTTATGAATCAAAAAATTGTGGTAGGCGTGGATAACTAAAATGGTCTATCCTCGACACCGAGATAGGAGAAGTTTCAAAATAGTAGAGAGAGGAGGTTGTCGGCGCCACCTAGGTTACCTTTGAAAAAGGAGGAGCAATGAGGCAGGGAAACAGAAAGGAAGAGGACTTCATACCTGAGGCGCTTACTGCCGGAGATCCCATGGCGATTGTCGGCAACGATTAATGTCTGAGAAGAGGAAGCCGTTCGCGCTGCCTAGGTTACGCTAGGAAGATGAGAGTAACAGGCGAGGAGCTGGAAAGACGAGTCGAGCGAAATGAAACGAGTGGGCCCAGATTTTTGAATTGACTATTTATTGTCGTTCCTACCCATTAAAGTAACTCCAACCGGCCTCTATAAATCCAAAAATCTCCATTATTGCAGGTTTCACCTCCTCCAATCGATCGGCATAGCCCCCTCTATAATTGTCGATCCCCTCTCTCTCCCTCTAAATTTAGAGGAGGGAGAGAGAAAATAGAGGGGGCTGCATTTATTTTTGTTAGTTTTTTTTAATTATATAATTAATGTTTGTAGTAAAGTTACCTATATTTTATAACTCCTCTAATTTCTAATATATTTGTCCAATTATGTCACATAATATATCAATAAATTTATTTTGTCGAGATCTACAAAACGAGACTAATATTGAATATATTTTAATTATTATTAAAAATTATTAATCGCAAACCAAAAATAATTATTTACACTATTACTAACAATAAATTGTATTTTTTTTGGAAATTATTAATTGCATAAAAATTGAAATACATTCATCTAAAAATAAACAAAATATTTAAAATTACATTGCTTCATTGTCATGTCGCGCTCACAAATGTTCAATCAATGCATCTCGAAGTGCAAAATGTGCATCCCTGTCTTTGATCTTTTTATGCCGATTTAGGAACTGACGAAATCTTTCAGCTTCACTCGTGCTCATCTCTTCAACATTCTGAACGAGTGGTGGAGTGGAAATTTCCAAGTGATGAGACAATTGCAAAATTTTATAATGAGTAGGATATGTAATATCTTGTGCTAAGTTAGCAAATAAATGAGACGATTGCAAGACATTGATATCATTATTCGAACTTGGTAAACCAAAATATGTGTGTCATATCCACAAGTCATACGATGTTACCGCCTCGAGAATAATTATTGGCCCACCATGACGACCTGAATATTGGCCTACCCATGCAGTTGGGCAGTTCTTCCATTGTCAATGCATGCAATCTAGACTCCCCAACATCCCTGGAAATCCTCGTTCTTCTCCTTTCTGTAATAATCTTGCAACATCATTGGCATTGGGATATCTCAAATATTCATCTTTATATACTTGCACAATTGCCCTACAAAATCTTGCAATTTTGGCCTTGTTTGAGGTATAAATATGAGCTAAAATTTCATCTTCTTTCTCTCAGTCATCTAGCTCTTCTTCCCACTGAAGAATTGCTTGATCGAATAATTCATCATCTGAAGATGGTGGAGATGGCAAATGGGATGAATTGGCTCCATAGTTCATTTTGTGTGCGAGAGTAGTATATGTGGCTAGTTGGAAGTGATGTTTATATAGATAGTTTTGAACCAACTATCTCAGCATTGAATTCTTTCTACACTCACACATCACTTTCTCTCCATCAATCATGACATGCATCAATTCCGGTGCTTTTTGTTTTTATCTCAGCATTGGATTCTTTCTCCACTCACACATCACTTTCTCTCCATCAATCATGTCATGCATCAATTCCGGTGCTTTGTTTTTATCTCAGCATTGGATTCTTTCTCCACTCACACCTCACTTTCTCTCCATCAATCATGTCATGCATCAATTCCGGTGCTTTGTTTTTATCTCAGTATTGGATTCTTTCTCCACTCACACATCACTTTCTCTCCATCAATCATGTTGTTGACGCCAGGAAAATCCTGACCTCAAGATTCGGACCGATGCAGCCGGAGGCTACTCGCCCAGCAGCCCGACGAGATGGCTTGGCTGGCAACGACGAAGAAGCTAGAAGAGCAACAAACAGGACCCCAGGTGCTGCGGCAGGGAGGTCCCACCACGTACCCAGAAGCTCCGAAGAGACTTCCCCTCCAAGACCAAAGAATGGCCGAGCAAGGTACGAGGAAGGCACCGGCTTGGCTAGCAAGCAGGGGTGGCGGGCTCAAGAATTCGGAAATGGGGTTCCAGAAGCTCAAGCACAGGTGCCAATCCAAGTACCCCTGGGGTCCTATTTATAGGCAACCAAGGGGTAGGGGGGGTTTTTATAGCCCACCCCTCGACCCGGCGAATATGGGTTACTCGGCGAGTACCATGCCATAGTCGCCCATCTGGCGAGTATTGGGGACTGCTCGCACACGCCGGGCCAATACTCGCTAGGTCTTCTGTTCCATGCTCGCCAGCCTGGCGAGTATTGGCGGTTTACTCGCCGAGGTCTTCTCTACTTCTGCCTTGAACTGCCGGTCTTTGTGTTGACCTCTTTGACTTTGACTTCTGCCTACGTGGCCTTGGGGGGGTCCACCCTCGGAGAATGAGGGTTGTACACAATCCCCGCTCTTTGCGAGTAACGCAGTTGCTCGGAAAGAATCATCCAACCCTTATTCGACGAGCAGCCTTATGGGCGAGTATTAGCTGATAATCGATTTCTCGCTAATCGACGCTCGAACTCTATAAATAGAGGGGCAAGGGTCTCTGACGGCACGCCCTTTCTGAACTCGCTCAAGATGGTGCGCGACTATGCTGCTGAGGCTAAGGCGGCCATGGCTGGTCTTGTCGGCTTGTTTGATGGTATTTCGCTCCCTCCTCACCCAGATCTTACATCCGGCGACCTTCCATCTTCTAAGAAGAGGAAGAGGCTCGCCCAGAAGAAGAAGAAGAAGGAAAAGAAGAAAGTCGCCGAGGAGGAGGTCGCCGCTCCCTTGGGCGACCAACACCAACAGCTGCTGGACGATCTGGGACTTTCCAATGAGGGCGACTCGCCGGTCACGGAACCTCCTGCTTCTAAGGTCGTCGAGGGGGCGAGCATTCCCGAGACCTCGGCCCATAATCTGCCGGAGAGTCTCGCTCCTGTGCGAGGTGCGAGTAATATACTCGCCATTGTCAAGTTTTGATTTCTTTCGTCTTGCTTTGCAGAGTTAATCGCCCCTTTTCTGTTTTAACAGAGTCGTCTACCCTTGGCGCTCAGGAGGATCCTCTGGACGTAGATCCTCTGAGGTCGTCGCCCATGGTCTCGCCTCGGGGTGGAGGTCGCTCAGGGCGAGTTCTTCACAGCTCCTCGCTGGAGAAGAGGCCGATGAGCGAGCAACATGCTCCTTTGGCGAGCATCGTGCCTCCGCCTCCACCGCCTTTTCAATCTGTAGAGATGGCGAGCAGCTCGCAGCTGCCCGCAGGTGGACTTCCGCCACCTCCTCCGTTTCCTCCTTCTGCTACCCTTCAGGGCGATCAGCGCCCTTCGACTTCTACTGCACCTTCGACTTACCAGGGCGAATCCTCGCGCCGTGGCGGGACTGGGGGCTCTTCGGGCTTCTTCGCTCCCAGAGGGGGAGGGCGACCAGGTGATAATCGCGGTCGGGGGAACGCGCCTCCCAGCCGGGATCCGGCGATCGGGGGCTCTTCGCGGCGAGACGACCATCATCGCAGCACATCTCCTCGCCGGGCAAGGGTCTCTCCTCGCCGTCGTTCACGCAGTCCTAGGCCAGGTATTTGGTCGTTATTTTCAATAGTCGCTACTGTCTTCACTTCGCTTTTTGCTTCGTCATCTAAGTTCTAACACTCTTACCTTTTTTGGCAGCTCGCGCCCATACCCCCATTGGAGCCTTGATCGACGCGGTCGGGCTTCCTTCTCGCGAGTACCAGGAGAGGGCTACTCGCGCAATTCTGGAGCTGGAGTCCAAGCTGGAGCGCCTGGCGATTTGTGAGCCTCATCGCCGCCTGTCCGAGGTGGAATCGCGAGTTGAGCGCCTGGCGAGCTCTGACGCTCATCGTCGTTTGACCGAGCTGGAGGTGCGAGTATCGCGGCTGGAAGAGTTCGATACTCGCCTGGCTGGTGCAGAATCTCGCCTTCATACGGTTGGCGACCTGGAGCGCAGACTGGCGAGGATCGAGCATCGCCAACAGCTGCATCATGACGAGTTGGTGGGGATGCGCGCGAGCATGGGCTCGGTTGGTCGGCTGGCGAGGATCGAAGACCAACTGCGTCAGGGCGAGGACGCGATGTCTCTGGCCTTTGAGCACTTCAAGCGTGCTCGCAGCATGGGCTTCGTTGGGCGACATCCTCAGCCTCCAGATTTTCAAGCGAATCTCCAAGCACCTCCCTAGACGCTGCTTCTTCTCCATTTTTCTTCTTTCTACGCTATGTCGCCTTTTGGCGAGTAGCTCTGTACTGCTGAACTATTGCCTGATTTGATGTAATATTACTTCGGCGAGTATTAGAAAACTCGTCGTTTACTACTTGTTCTGCCTTCTTCTTTCTGTGATGGATTTTATCTTGAGTTTTTCTCTATCTTCTTTTATTTTGGCGAGTAGCTATCTGTTCCTCGCCTTATGCATAGCGAGCTTTTTCCGCGCCTTTCCTTGCAGGTCTTCTCGCTTGGGAGGTCGACTTCTTGCTGACGCGCGTTGCTGAGTTGGCGATTACAACGTAATACTCGCCACCCCCTTATTCCTAATCGCGCCGTCGTGCTCGATACGCCAAGCTACCCGACCACTATAAATAGGGGGGGGGTGGGTGAGTCTTAAATACGCTTTTGGCGACCTTCTGAGCTCTCGTGCGAGTATCTTCCGTCTCCCTTTCCTCTTCGTGCTTTCTTGGATACTCGCCTTTCTTCCCTTCCTTCAAAAGATGGCCGATGAGGCGACCATCCGGCGTGCCAATCACGCCCAGAACTTTGCGGCGACCACCTTCAAGAAGTCGATCACGACTGAGAAGGAGTTGGAGGTCGTCAGGGCGAAGTACCTCCCGCCAGGGTACATCGCTAGGCTTCCTCGCCAGGGAGAGCGACTAAATTCCATTCTGGGTGATGGGCGAGTACTCCCTACTCGCCACTTCGAGGTGGGCCTGCGACTACCACTGTGGACGGAGTTCTCTCAGATACTCCGCTACTTTGGGATAGTCCCCGCCCAGATCAACCCTAACGGGGTGGCGATGATCGTGGGCTTCCTCTGCTATTTGCGCGACCAGGGGATCGCCTTCGACCTTTCTGTCTTTCGGCGAGTATTCAACTTCATGGCGACAGGCGAGGGCGTCATCTTCTTCTGCAGCCATGTCTGCACGCTGGTCGGCACCGCGAACAAGAATCATCGCTGGGGAGAGCGATTAGTCGTCATTTCTGGCGACTTTCAAGCGATCCCCGACAAATCCTTCCAGCCACCGGAGAGCGTCTTCGGGACTTCCTTCCTAAGCGAGGGTGGCGTGAAGCTGCTCGAGTCCTTCAAGAATCGCCGTCTTGATGTGGTGCACTGGAGGAGGCGAGTAGATGAGCTCGCCGAGATTTTCGTAGGCGAAGGTAATCTACTGTGCGAGTATTCGCAATACTCGTTCTTCGTCTTCCACTTGGCGACTAACTGGATTTATCACTTCTCTTCCTGCAGCAGTCCACGTCCTGCCGCGCGAGCTTCTTCCCGCGGTGGTGAAGACGACTACTTCCACCCAGGGAGGCACAGGGACCTCTGCTCGCGGGGATGGGGCCTACTCGCCCATCGACTTGTCGCCGGGAGGTGATGAGACCCTGGTCGGCGGCGAAGGCTCCAGGCTGTCGAAGAAGCGGAAGGAGAGGGGCGAGCCCTCCGAGCCCTCGAGGAAGAAGAAGGAGGTCGCTCACCGGGACCTTGGCAAGAAGGCGGACCCTTCTGAGGCCGGCGAGCCCTATACCCACCCAAACTTCAACTTGGGTGTTCGTGGCGAGGATGCCTATGGACGCCGCCTAGTCGCCTGGTCGGAGGGCGACCATGTGGTGTCCCTGAGCTCCAACCTCCCGCCCTGGTCAGAGGACTGGGAGGATCAAGGCGAGGCTTTTGACGTGCTCCACGCCGTCTATGGTCGCGAGGACGCGGAGAGGCTGCGGGAGGAATCCTCCGAGTATCTGGCGCACCAAACCTCGCGATCCCTGCTGCGATCTGCCGAGCTGGCTCATTCGACGGCGAGGAGGTTGCTGGAGTACGAGGAGACCATCCGGATCAGTACAAAGAAAATGATCGCCATGGGGCTCAAGGCGAAGGAGCATGAGGTACTCGCTTCTCTTTGATACTCGCCTCCGGGATAGTCGCCTCTTTGCCGAATAACTTACTGACTTTGCGTCTTCTTGCTTTTGAAGGTCGCCGAGGTGGAGATGGCGACAAAGATGTCCCAGCTGGAGAAGGAGCTGGAGGATACTCGGCAAACCTTGGAGGCCGCCCAGGTGCGAATCGCTGAGCTGGAAACTCGGCCTGCCGAGCAACGGCCAGCGGTGGCGGGCCCCTCTAGGGTCGGTAAGCAGATTCGGATGCATGGCGACGACATGCCACGAGTTCGCCGAGAGATTGCATGAGCTACGGGGACCGTCATCCTGAGTCAACTGAAGGCGGATGATCTCCTGAAGCCGGCTGCAATGGAGTTGAGGGTGGAGGACATCATCCCGGCGCTGCTCGCCGAGGAGTCCACCTCCCCTTTGCGAGCATCCTCGCCGCCGTCCAGTGATGCCGAGTATGACGACTCTGAGGAGGATGAAGACGATGATGCTGATGATGGCGACGATGATGGGGGCGACGAGCTAGATGTAGATATTTTGGGCGAGGACGTCGCCTAGTCGCCTGGGCTCCCTTTTTGCTCGCCCGGCGACCTTTTGTAAACATCTTGAAGATTCTTTTGTAATATTCATCAAATATTTACATATGAAAAGGACAAATGTTTCGCTCGCCTGTCTCCTTGGTCATTGCTTCTTTTTCTGAATGCCGCTTAGGCTCCTAGGCTCGAGGCGAGATTGAGTGCTCGCTAGGCTCTTAGGATTACGGCGAGGTTGCGTGTACCTCTATACTCGTACTTATATACTCGCACCTCCATGCTCGCACATGTATACTCGCCTAGGTACTCGCACATGCATGCTCGCCTTCTGCAATGTTTCCCTTGAGGGAGTTGAACTGTGGAGGCTACTCAGAGGGTTTAGAGGGACACGTGCTCTCAAGGTCTTGCCTGGTACCTGGTGAAGAGTTAACAATAATGAATTTTTTAGGGAAAAGAGATAGGGAACGGCAGTTGGGGAGGCCTGGAGGGACACATCTTCCCGAGGCCTTCATCCTACTTGGATGCCGGAAGATCTCCTTTCTTTTAGTTGTTCAAATCGGTCCTGTCCTTTTCATCGTTGGAACGTCGGCTTCCAGGCTTTCCCCTGGCAATCTCTTCAGTCGGACGAGAAATGCAGTCGGTGGGAACCGCGACCAACATGCAAGGGAGGAGCTGATCTCGGCCGTCATTGCAGAGGCTTGGTCTTAAGGGATCGCACACCCGAGGCACTGTCCCATCATCCGTTCTGAGTTTTTACGAGGGTTAAGCCGGAATATCGTGTTCCAACTCGCGATGGTGATTGTTGATGTAGGACGACGTCAAGCAGGGAGTGGCAGTCGGGGAGATCCAAGGGGACACACCATCCCGAGGCCTCCATCCTACTTGGATGCTGAATGTGGATCGGACCTGCTTCCTGTTGCTCAGGGAGTTTAGCAGGGAGTTAAGCACACTTTAGGCACAATAACTCATATGATCTAACACAGTAACTTTAGAAAATGAAATGCTTTGCTGCGAGCTTTTCAGCTTTCGAGGGTACATGACGCCCTTTTTCAAGGGTCCCCTGAGTTAGTGAAATCGATCATCTCTTCGCCGAATCGGAAGGTCGGCGTCCAGACTTCTTCCCGGTAATCTCTACAGTCGGACGAGAAATGCAGTCGGTGGGAACCGCGGCCAACATGCAAGGGGGGAGCTGATCTCGGCCGTCATTGCAGAGGCTTGGTCTTAAGGGAACGCACACCCGAGGCACTGTCCCATCATCCGTTCTGAGTTTTTACGAGGGTTAAGTCGGAGGCCTGTTTCCCAACCTAGCGTGGAGATTGACTTCACCTGACTTCCTTATTTTGAGGTTTTGTTGATGCGAAGGAAGCTTCCTCGTCCCATGTTTCAGGGCGACGTAAATTTTATTCAAAAGGAATGAATTTACAAGGATGTGATATATACATCTCCCCTTAGGGATAAAACCTTTTTAGGTCATCGCCGTTCCAGGTGCTCCCAAGCAGTTCGCCCTCCTGGTTTTGCAAATGGTACCCTCCTGTCAGGAGCGCCTCCCGGATGATGAAAGGTCCTTCCCAATTCGGATTGAGCTTCCCGACGGCGGCGGACCTTCCTGCTGCGTCCACCTTCTTCAGGACTAGGTCACCTGCTTGGAAGTGCTTGAGGCGGACATTTTTGTCAAAATGTTTCGCCATTCGGCGCTTGATTTCCTCTTGCCTGACTGAAGCTAAATCTCGGAGTTCCTCGATGTAGTCGAGAGATAGCTTCTGAACCTCTTCGTTCTCTAGTCGCCATTCTTCGGTTCCGTCTTCCGCGGCTACCACCCTTGGGCTTCTGACTTCGAACTCTACTGGGATGAGAGCTTCCGACCCGTGAGAGAGTTTGAACGGTGTTTCCCCTGTGGCTGAGCTAGGAGTGGTCCTCAAAGCCCACAGGACCGAGGGGAGCTGGTCTGCCCAGTTACCTCTTAGGTTCTCCACCTTCTTCTTCAGTAGGTTGATGATCAGCTTGTTGGCGGCCTCTACCTGGCCATTGCTCCTTGGGTGATGTACGGAGGCGAATCGAAGATCAGTTCCTAGCTGCCTGCAAAAATCTTCTAGCTCCAAGCTGGCAAACTGGGGACCGTTGTCGGTGATGATGGCGAGAGGGATCCCGAATCTGCAGACGATCTCTCCCCAGATGAAGTTCTTCACGACTTGAGAGGTGGTCTTGGCCAAAGCTTTGGCTTCGATCCATTTGGAGAAGTAGTCGATCATGACGAGAACGAACTTTCTCTGACCGCTTGCTTGAGGGAAAGGGCCGATCAGGTCCATCCCCCAGATGGCGAACGGCCATGGGGAGATGATCGATCGGAGCTGCTGGGCTGGCTGCAACTGAAGGGGGGCGAAGAGCTGGCACTTTTGGCACTTTTTTGAGAAGACCTCAGCATCCTTTCGGATAGTAGGCCAGAAGTAACCATGCCTCAAGACCCTCTGCTCCAAAGTGCGAGTCCCAGAATGACTTCCACACTCTCCCGAGTGGATCTCTTCCAATACTCGGGGTACTTCGTCTTCAGAAACGCATCTGGCCAGGGGACCCGAGATGGTTTTACGGTACAGCTCTCCATCTTGCAGGAGGTAGTATGCCGCCTTGTACCGAAACCTTCTTTGATCCCTTTCGTCTGCTGGGAGCTGACCGCTGGCCAGGAATGCCACAAAGGAATCCATCCACGAGGGGCGTTGCTCGATCTCCATCATCTCTCCCTCCTCAATGGACGGGTGGAATAATTCGGTGATAGTTCCTCCGGCCCTCGGCCCATACTTGGCGAGGCGATCTGCTGCCGAGTTCTCCTCTCTTGGCACATGCTCGACGAAGAAGGACTGGAAGCCTCCAATCAGTCCTTTCACTTTTACCAAGTACCTCTGCAGGGTGGTGTCACGCACCTCGAACTCTCCTCGGATTTGCGACGCGACCACCATTGAGTCCGTGAAAGCCCGGACATCACGGATCCCCAGCTCCTTGGCAAGGCGCAAGCCTGCCACTATGGCCTCGTACTCTGCCTGGTTGTTTGTGACGGGGAAGAGGATCTCGACGGCTTGCTCGATCCTTGTTCCCTGTGGGCTGACGAGCACGATGCCCACCCCCACAGAACTTTTGCCCGAAGCTCCATCAACAAACATCTTCCAAGGGATTGGGTTGAGCACCTCTTCTCCGGGTTCCGCTTCCACCGAGAAGTCAGCCAGGAAGTCTGCTACTGCCTGAGCCTTGATCGCCACTCGGGGGGAGAAGGAAATGTCGAACTCGCTGAGTTCTACCGACCATTTCGCCAACCTCCCCGAATGCTCCACTCCCTCCAGGATATTGCGGAGAGGATGATCAGTTACCACTCGGATGGAGTGAGCCTGAAAATAAGGCCGGAGCTTCCGCGCCGACACCACCAAGGCGAAGGCAAGCTTCTCCAGGATTGGATACTTTAGTTCCGCCTTCTTCAGCACCCGGCTGACATAGTAGATGGGTAGCTGCTTCCTCCCCTCTTCTCGGACCAAGATGGAGCTAACTGCCTCTGCTCCCACTCCCAGGTAGATGAGCAGGTCTTCGCCTTCCTTCGGGCTCTGAAAGAGAGGTGTCTGAGTCAATTGCTCCTTCAACCTTCCGAATGCTATCTCGCATCCCTCGGTCCATTCGAAGCTTTCTGTTTTGCGGAGCGTCTTGAAGAACGGAGAGCACTTCTCTCCGGCTTTTGAGAGGAAGCGGCTAAGTCCCGCCAGCCTTCCTGTCAACCTTTGGACTTCCTTCATCGTCTTCGGGGACGGCATTTCTAGGATCGCCTTAACCTTGTCGGGGTTAGGCTCTACTCCCATCGGGGTTAGGAGATGTCCCAGGAACTTTCCCTTTCCTGTTCCGAAGACGCACTTCGTCGGATTGAGCCTCATCTTGAACCTCCTCAACGTTTCAAAGGTCTCCACCAGATCGGCTATGTGTTCCTGGACGTTCTTGCTTTTGATCAAGAGGTCGTCCACGTACACTTCCAGGTTCCTCCCCTTTTGCCCCTTGAAGATGTGGTCCATCATCCGCTGGTAGGTGGCTCCCGCATTCTTCAAACCGAAGGGCATCATCCTGTAGCTGTAGCAGCCGTCGTCGGTGATGAAGGAGACATCGCGGCAATCAGGGGGATGCATCAGGATCTGGTGATATCCTGAAAACGCATCAAGGAAACTCATCACAGAAAAACCGACGGCTGAATCAACCAGCGCGTCGATTCGAGGCAAGGGATAACAATCCTTCGGGCAGCTTTTATTCATTAAGGAAAAATCCACACACATTCTCCAGCCTCCCCCCGCCTTTGTCACCATTACAACATTAGAGACCCAGCCTGGGTACTGGATCTCCGACACAAAACCTGCATCTAGCAGTTTTTTAACCTCCTCCCTAATTGGCTTGGCGAGGATGGTGGCGGTTCTTCTCTTCTTTTGGCGGACGGGCTGGACAGAGGGATCCAGGTTGAGGCGATGACACGCAACCTCAGGGTCGACTACTGGCATCTCGGCGGCACTCCAAGCGAAGATGTCGACGTTCTTTTGCAGACACGCCGCCATCTCGATCTTCTCCTCGGTCTTCAGCGACCCGCCAATCTTCAGCAACCCAGGCACTCCTGCTGCGGAGAGTACCTCGATTTCTTCCACTTCCTCTGCCACCTCCAGCCTGGCCGGGCTCTCCAACACTCTCCCGAACTCCTCCGCGCCAGCCATCCAGCTGATGGTACTAACGGCGGTAAGATAGCATTCCCTGGCGGCTCTTGGATCGCTCCTGATCCTCACCTGGACGTCTCCTTTACAGTACTTCAAGCACTGATGGTAGGAGGATGGGACGGCCTTGAAGGTG
This sequence comes from Dactylorhiza incarnata, assembly GCA_033032865.1. Taxonomy (NCBI): domain Eukaryota; kingdom Viridiplantae; phylum Streptophyta; class Magnoliopsida; order Asparagales; family Orchidaceae; genus Dactylorhiza; species Dactylorhiza incarnata. Next base: position 397,540 of record JAWHQI010000461.1, read on the forward strand.
TTGAGAATCGGCCTCCCAAAGATGGCTCTGTAGCAGCTCGGGGCGTCGACGATGATGAATCGACAGTTGATGGAGGTGCCACCGAGTGTTACCAGGAGATCTGCTCCTCCTTCCACTTCCTTCTTCTCTCCGGAGAAGCCGAAGAGGGGACCATCAGATGCTCGAACTCTGGCAGCTTCGACTCCCAGTCCGTCAAACGTCCCCTTAAAGATGACGTTTACAGAGCTACCGTTGTCGATCAGAATTCGATCAACGGTGAAGTCCTCCATCGCGGCCTGAATCACGAGGGCATCATGGAAGGGATTCTCGTTCCCTAGCATGTCCTCCTCGGAAAAAGTAATCTCCTCCATCGGGGGTGGTGCTTGCGAGGTCGAGGCGACACTCCTGCGGTAGATCTGATGAAGGCTCCCCTTGCGGGAAGCCTCCAGCCCTGCTCCCCCATGGATTACTCCAACTCGGCCTCCCTGGCCCAGGTCTCCCCGGCCTCCCTGGTCGACCCGATCCTCGTTCCTCCTGCGAACGACTGCGGCCTGCCCTGCCTGTGGCTCGGCAGGGGCCTCTATCCTCCTCTGCTCTCCTCCAGCCTCTCCTGCTGCCAACCTCCTCCGGGCTTCCCAAAAGTCTGGGCAGGCAGCCATGGCATGTCCCCCCACCTGGTGGAAGTCGCAGTAGAGAGGAACCTCTTCTGCTTGACGCCTCCTAGGCTTTGGCTTCTTCCTTCCTTGACGGCGGCCTCGCCCGGCTACCGCCATTGCTTCATCTCTCCTCCTCTCCTGACGCCTCTCTGGTTGGAGAAAGGGCCTTCTTTCTGGGGATCTCCCCCTTTGGTCTTGACGCTGGTGCCGTCCAGCCGGCCTCCAAGGTGGCCGGTTGACGGGGACCTGGTAGCGTCTTCCCTCCTCCTGACGCTCAGGGGACTCGACGGGCCTTCTCTCCACGATCCTCCCGGTTTCCTTCCTCCTGAGCTCCTCCTTTTTCTCCTCTTGTCGCTCCGGCCACTTCCTTCCCTCCCTTCGGGGCTCCTCTCTCTTCCTTTTCTCAGGGATCCCATCCCTCTCTCCACGGTCGCCTCTGGTCACCCGTGCCAACCTTGCCAAGAAGTCAGGATTGGAGGCTTCTCCCCGGACAAATTTATTGGCCCTCTGAATGAGGTTGTCGTAGGAGTAGGGAGGATTCTCACTGAGTTCCAACTTGAAGAGGCCTTGACTGATGCCGAATGTCAGGGCCAGCAACAGGATGTTGCTATCTACCTCCTGGATTTGCAGAACCTCCTCCTGGAAACGCTCGATGTAAGGGCCCAAGGCCTCATCCGGCCCTTGCACGAGGTAGAACAGGGCCGTGGCCTCCTTCTTTAGCTTCCGTGCCGTGTCGAACCGGGTCGTCAGCCCACGACACAGGTCTTCGAAGCAGTAGATTGAGCCTGCGGGCAACTGATGGAACCAGTCCCAGGCCTTTGCGCGGAAGGTAATGGCAAACAACCTGCACTTGAAGGCGTCCGACATGGTTCGGATAGAGACTATATCCTCGAACCATTGGATGTGCCTGACGGGGTCCTCCTTCCCTGAATAGTAGTTCAAGGCAGGGTCCCTGAACCCCTCTGGCACTGGCGCGGCGAGAATCTCCTCGCAGAAGGGGCTCCTCCCTCCTGCCCGGCGACGATCCTCAACCTGGCGAGTATCACCTCCATACTCGCCATATGGGCGAGTATCCGGGTACCTCCCCTGCTCGCACGGCTCGCGGAAGCGAATACCTTGCGAGGTTGGCTGGTAGAATTGCGACCTCCTTGGTCGCTCGGTTTCATCTTCCATGTGCTCCTTTCCTGCTCGCCGAGGGGGACTCCCTCCCTCGGACGGAACTGGGCGATGCGGCGAGGTCGCAGTGACCTCGGCGCGCGGCTGAAGCGCTGCTCGCATGGCTCCCTCCATGCGCTGCGCGAAGGCTTCGAAAACCTCCAGCGTCACGAACCTGCCAGCTCCCGTCGAGTTGCCGACCTCCTCCTCATGGTCGCCACCTACGACCATCTCGCCTTCTTGCCGAACTTTCTTCCAACGACTACGGTCCACGCTCACCGCACCAAAGTGTTGACGCCAGGAAAATCCTGACATCAAGATTCGGACCGATGCAGCCGGAGGCTACTCGCCCAGCAGCCCGACGAGATGGCTTGGCTGGCAACGACGAAGAAGCTAGAAGAGCAACAAACAGGACCCCAGGTGCTGCGGCAGGGAGGTCCCACCACGTACCCAGAAGCTCCGAAGAGACTTCCCCTCCAAGACCAAAGAATGGCCGAGCAAGGTACGAGGAAGGCACCGGCTTGGCTAGCAAGCAGGGGTGGCGGGCTCAAGAATTCGGAAATGGGGTTCCAGAAGCTCAAGCACAGGTGCCAATCCAAGTACCCCTGGGGTCCTATTTATAGGCAACCAAGGGGTAGGGGGGGGGGTTTTTATAGCCCACCCCTCGACCCGGCGAATATGGGTTACTCGGCGAGTACCATGCCATAGTCGCCCATCTGGCGAGTATTGGGGACTGCTCGCACACGCCGGGCCAATACTCGCTAGGTCTTCTGTTCCATGCTCGCCAGCCTGGCGAGTATTGGCGGTTTACTCGCCGAGGTCTTCTCTACTTCTGCCTTGAACTGCCGGTCTTTGTGTTGACCTCTTTGACTTTGACTTCTGCCTACGTGGCCTTGGGGGGGTCCACCCTCGGAGAATGAGGGTTGTACACATGTCATGCATCAATTCTGGTGCTTTGTTTTTATCTCAACATTGGATTCTTTCTCCACTCACACATCACTTTTTCTCCATCAATCATGTCATGCATCAATTTCGGTGCTTTATTTTTATCTCAGTATTGGATTCTTTCTCCACTCACACATCACTTTCTCTCCATCAATCATGTCATGCATCAATTCCGGTGTTTTGTTTTTATCTCAGCATTGGATTCTTTCTCCACTCACACCTCACTTTCTCTCCATCAATCATGTCATGCATCAATTCTGGTGCTTTGTTTTTATCTCAGCATTGGATTCTTTCTCCACTCACACATCACTTTCTCTCCATCAATCATGTCATGCATCAATTCCGGTGCTTTGTTTTTATCTCAGCATTAGATTCTTTCTCCACTCACACATTACTTTCTATTCATCAATCATGTCATGCATCAATTCCGGTGCTTTGTTTTTATCTCAGCATTGGATTCTTTCTCCACTCACACATCACTTTCTCTCCATCAATCATGTCATGCATCAATTCCGGTGCTTTTTTTTTATCTCAACATTGGATTCTTTCTCCACTCACACCTCGCTTTCTCTCCATCAATCATGTCATTCATCAATTCAGGTGCTTTGTTTTTATCTCAGCATTGGATTCTTTCTCCACTCACACCTCACTTTCTCTCCATCAATCATGTCATGCATCAGTTCCGGTGCTTTGTTTTTATCCCAACATTGAATTCTTTCTCACACTCAAACATGGTTATATAAGTACATATCACTCTTTCTCAAAAATCGAGTATTATCTCTTTCCTTTAATTTTCATCATGTCTTCGAGCCGTGGAGTAACTTTCTCCCATAAAGAAGATCAAGCACTATGTTATGCTTGGCTTGAGGTCTCAGAAGACCCAGTTATGAGGAGCAATCAAAAAGAGCACAAGATGTGGGAAAGAATTTCTGTCATATTTCACAACACAAGACCTAATACTTGCTTAGGTCGAAGAACCATAAAATCTCTCTCATGTCGCTGGTCATTATTAGCAAGTAAGACTAGCAAATTTCGAGAGTGTATTCGACAGATTGAATAACGAAACCCCAGCGGTGCGTCTGAACTCGATATTATAAGTATTTTTTTATATTTTATATATTATATTCATTATTTAATATGATATTATAATAAATTATTTTTTTTGTAGCTCACTCAAGCCAAAGTGTTATATGGAGACGATCCGAAAGAAAAGAAAGGGTTCTTGTTTGACCATGTTTGGTCTATCTTGAAAAATACAGGAAAATGGATAGATACGTCCGGGTCTATAAAAGGTATGAACTCTATGAATATTGGCATGTCACAAACTTTAGATTCTAACTCTTCCAATCAATGGAAAAGTATATACTTAAATACAGACAACAATGAAATGAATCATGCTAGTACTGGTGATGAAGAATCCTCGATCTCAAATTCCATTAATCGACCTGATGGAAGAAAGAAAGAAAAAGAGAGGAGGAGAAAGGTGAGTGGTAAGAGTTGTGATACTGAGGCCAAAACTGCTGAAAATGAAGAAATCATAGATATTTTAAAGAGGGGGCCGGACAAGAAGAACGAGCAAATGATAGGTCTTCTATGAAACAACTCATGAAGTTAAAACTCGAAAATGCTAAAAGACTACTAGATATTCAGAGCGCTAAACAAGATCATGATATCATGATGATAGATTTGGAAAACATCAAAGAAACTTCAGAGCGACAGTATTTCCGTAAAAAAAATAAGCTATTTTGGATAGAAACATTAAAAAATCATTATTTCAAGGATCTTCATCGCTCGAAGGAACTGAATATGAAGGAGGTGTGTATGAAGGTAGTGGTTATGAAAGAAGCCAATATGGGGGAGACCAATACGTAGGACCTCGGTTTCATGGAGGCCAGCATGGAGGAAACCAATATATATGGAGGAAGCCAATATGGGGGAGACCAATATAGAGGACCTCAGTTTCATGGAGGCCAGCATGGAGGAAGTCAATATGGAGGAAGCCAATATGGGGGAGACCAATGCAGAGGACCTCAGTTTCATGGAGGCCAGCATAGAGGAAGCCAATATGGAGGAAGCCAATATAGAGTACCCGGGTTTGGAGGAAGCCAGTACCGAGAGAGCCAGTACGGCGGAAGCCAATATGAAGGAGACCAATATGGAAGAGCTCAGTTCAGAGGAGACCATCACAGAGGAAGTCAATATGGAGGAAGCGATTATAGAGTACACGAGAATGGAGACGAACAACTCGGGGGAACTGTGCGCGGAAGTCGTAACGAACTAAGTGATGACCTACCAGAATTTTAGTATTAGTTCCAGTGTAATATTTTTATTTTGAATTATATAATTTTTATTGTATTTTAGCTTTTTTTTTTGTTTAATTCCAATGCGCATTTCTTTTTGTTGTATGTTAGCGAACCCACTAAGTTTTGTTTTATTTTAGCATTTCTTTTTGTGGTTATTTTGGTCATTTGTATTTTGTGGTTATTAATTCCAAATGAAAATTGTATTTTGTAGTTATTTTTATTTTTATTCTAATAAAATTTGAAATAAAAAAAAAACTTAAAAAAATTTAATCAAATAAAATAAATTAATAATAAAAATAATAATTTAGTATTATAAATATATATATATATTGATATATATATATATAATATACATATAAAAATAATTTAACATATATAAATATAGATAAACGTAAAATTATTTATATAATAATCAGGTTCTCTAAATATGGAGAACATGATTAGAATTGCTCTACCATGTTCTCTATATTTAAAGAACATAGTACAAAAGAAATCTCTATATTTAAAGATCCTCATTGAAATTGCTCTTAGGAACAGCATGGAAAAAAAAACTTGCCTACAATAGGGAAATAGACCCCAAGACAAAAATGGCGGTGGGCGTCATTTGTATTGCTTGACTTGTCAGCTGCAATATTTGCAGCCCGCTTCTCCCAATAAGCGGAGCCAAACGCTACTCATATTCTTTTTGGTTGTTTATTACTAAATTCACTTAAAATAAAATTATTAAATCAAATTATGTTCGGTCTTAATTATTGTCTGAAATGAATTGAACATCTGTGAAAAATAATTATAAAATTAAAACAATTTTCTAATAATTATATAGAAACCTTATAATTCCTTCAAAATGATTGCTAAGTTCGCGATTAAATGATTTCTCATTATACATCTAATATCTATACGATGAAAAATGCTTCTCGAGAAATTATGAAGAAAAATAATGAGCAAAAAAATTTAGTCGCACGATTCATGATCCTACGTTAGAGTTTATGCGCGAAAATACGGTCATATTTTTGAATTTGAAATACGACAATTGGACTATTAGATGTTCGCGCGTACAATAGACCATTTTGAACTTCCCGCCGTGCTGGTGTACAGAAGCGCGTGCTGCTTTGCGGTCTACGATCAGTGATCATTGTTCTCGGTTCGGAACAGTGATTGCCGATCGGTAGGCCTAAGGTAGCCCCACACAGCTATGCCCAGTAGGCGATTAGCGCTCCAGACCATCGGGCGTCGATCGACGTATAGTTTGCTATAGATTAATTAAAAAAATTATAGCCAGACTTTAAGGCCCCGTTCGCTTGGACAGAATTGAAGATTTGAAATTGAAATTCGACGTCGAATTCCAATTACGCCGTTCGTTTGTTAGGCAGGTTTAATAATTGAAATTTGAGTTGAATATCATGGAATTGATTTTAGCCTAAACACAAAATCTAGCTAGACATATCGGAATTGGGCGAGTCCGGCACGCTCGATTTATCGCGTTTTTTGCTTGGGCGCACAATTTTTCGCCCGGGCGCGAGTTTTTCGCATGGACGCGACTTTTTCGCCCAAACGCGTGTTTTTCGCCCGGACGCCCAAATTTTGCACGGGCGGAAATTTTCCGCCCTAGCGCGCGTTTTTCACACCGGCGCGCGTTTTTTCGCCCTGGCGCGCGTTTTTCGCCCTGACGCGCATTTTTCGCCCGGGCGCACAATTTTTTGCCCGGGCGCGAGTTTTTCACACGGACGTGAGATTTTCGCCCGAACGCGCATTTTTCGCCCGGACACCCAAATTTTGCCCGGGCGGAAATTTTCCGCCATAACACGCGTTTTTCACCCTTGCGCGCGTTTTTTCGCCCGGGGGCGCATTTTTTGCCGGGGCGCACAATTTTTTGCCCGAGCGCACATTTTTTCCCCGACGCGCGTTTTTCGCCGGGCGCGCGTTTTTCGCCCGGGCGCGCCTTTTTTGCCCGGGTGCGCCTTTTTCACCCTGGCGCACGTTTTTCGCCCGGGGGCGCATTTATTGCTCGGTCGCATGTTTTGTCACCCGGGCGCACAATTTTTTGCTGAGCGCGAGTTTTTCGCCCGGGCGCGATTTTTTCACCCGGGCGCGATTTTTTCCCCCGATAGAGTTTTTTCGCCCGGTCGCGATTCTTTCGCCCGGACGCGATTTTTTCGCCCGGGCGCGATTTTTTCTCCCAAGGGAGAGTTTTTCACCTAGGCGCGATTTTTCGTCAGGGAGCGATTTTTTTGCTCGCGCGCAATTTTTTCGCCCGGGCAAGATTTTTTTGGCCGGGAGCGATTTTTTGCCCGGGCGAGTTTTTAACGCGCCCTACGAGATTTTTTTGCTCGGGGACTATTTTTCGGGCGCGATTTTTTCACCGGGGAGCGGTTTTTTGCTAGGACGCGCTTTTATCGCCTGTGCGAGCTTTTTCCGGCCGGGCGGGTGGAAAAATCGCAACCGAGAAAACAAATTGTGCCTGGGCAAAAAAATCGTGCTCGAGCGAAAAAAATGAGCCCGGGCAAAAAATGCGCGCCCGGGAGAAAAACTCGCGGTTGTGCGAAAAAATTACGCCCGGGCAAAAAAAATTGTTCTCGGGCGAAAAAATCGCCCCCCCGGCGAAAAAATCGTCGCCATGACACACATTTGTTTATGATATATGGGATAAATATTAATTTTTTCGTAATATTTTTCAATTCTTAAATTGAATTTTATTTAACAAACGAACAAAAGTATTGATTAATTTCACAATATTCAACAATATTGTTTATTAGGCGAACGTTGGAATTGGAATTAGTCATCAATATTTAATTCCAAAATATTTATCAATATTAAATTCCAATATTGAATTCCAATTCCGTCCAAACGAACGGGCCCTAAAGGATTTTAATGTGATGTGAGTAGTCTGGTACAGGGATGCAAGTAATGGGGTCTGATCGCCCCCTACACTGCACGCTCGAGAAGGTGAGCGGCGTGAGTACTGTCCCGAGGAGCACACTAGTGCCACGTGCAATACTGCTTAATTTAAAATGCTTCAAATTACAATCATACGTAAGTCATTTTATTATTTATATTTGCCATAAAATTTACATAATTTACATAAATACCAATCAATCTCGAGGTTAACAAATTTGTAATAAAAATAGGACATTGTGATTAGCAAACCTTGTTACGCAATTAGCAAATCATGGTTATTAGCAAACCATATATTTTGAAAATGGCTATTAGCAAACATTTTTGTTATTAGCAAATCATCAAAAAAATTTAAAAAAAAAATAGCCAACATCAAAACCCTTGTCCATTCCAACAAAAGTGTCAAAATAGCCAACATTTCTTGTTTTTCATTGTCCAAAAAATACATTCTCCATAATGCAAACATCAAAACTCTTCTCCATTCCAAAAAAAATGTCAAAAATAGTTATACTTTCTTGCTTTTCATTGTCCAAAAAATACATTCTCCATAATGTAAACATCAAAACTCTTCTCCATTTCAAAAAAAAGTGTTGGATATCCTGCATAAAAATCATTCCAAATATTATCAAAACTCTTCTCCATTCCAAAAATAGTTATACTTTCTTGCTTTCCCATTGGATTCACCGGCACCTCCAACACATAAGGCAAACATCAAAACCCTTCTCCATTCCAAAAAAATGTCAAAAATAGTTATACTTTCTTGCTTTTCATTGTCCAAAAAATACATTCTCCATAATGTAAACATCAAAACTCTTCTCCATTTCAAAAAAAGTGTTGGATATCCTGCATAAAAATCATTCCAAATATTATCAAAATGAAGTAGAAAATTGAAAAATAATCAAATATAAGCATTTGACTCACATTTGTGCTTTAGCATTGGAAGCGTGAAGCATAGATGCTCTCCCATGAAATTGAAATTGGATTATGATACCTACTCCAAGGATGATAGATTTGCGGTAGTAGACATCCATCTTTCATGCTTAACCCTGCAAAGTGATTGTTATTAATAAATCCGATAAAAATTACCTTATGTGTTGGAGGTGCCGGTGAATCCAATGGGAAAAAAGTTATACTTTGAGCCTTTGATACTAGAACAACTCCAACATTGTAGCATGATGATATAATCTAACCCATGTCCGGCATGAACATCCACTTTTCTAACGGTGCGGGCACGGTAACACAATCTAGGGAATAAAGTAATTCTTTGCACCTTGAGTTGCCCAAAATCTGACCATAAAGAGGTTCTTTTGTAATAATCTCATTAGAAAGGTCTCTTCTTACTTTAATCCATCCTTCCTAAATGAAGGTATTTGTCAATCCATGCTGACACAAAGTACTCCTTATAAGGTTCCACCCATGTACCACTAACATATGCCACAACTTTGGGGTAATTTGCTGTATATGATGATATAATAACATTGTAGCGCATATGAAATTCATTTTATGTTCTAGCATCTACCAACCGTTGCCATACCCCAAGAAATTTTTCACATTCTTTGCCTTCTTTGAAATACTTCTTACAATTTGCCAAAACATTTCTATGCACGTGCACTTGACATAAAATATGCTTAGAAGTAGGAAACACATATTTTATGGCATTCAACAATGTCAATTCTCTATCAGTTACAAGCACCAGTGATAATGCATTTTGATCTAATATGGATTTGAATTGTTCAAGAGCCCACTTATAACTGTCCTCAGTTTCATTTGACAAGAACACAAAGGCTGAGAAAAATGATTGTTGAGTTGATGTCATCCCAACAATGGATAATTGCGGCATTTTATATCTATTCGTTTTGTATGTGCAATCAAGCAAGAAGACATTGGTAAACATTTTGCATAATTTAATCGATGTCGGATGTGCAAAAAACAAACTCTCCAGCATGTGCTTCCCATCATTCACCCTACTGAAACTAACATATCCACTTTCATTTATACAATTATATAGAAATTGTATGGGTGTACCACCTTGTAATTCCTTCTTGTGAAATTTGAACCTCTCGTTGTATATATTTCTCATGACCGTTTTGTTTCCAACATTTCTCTTTTTAAGAGTAGACAATATTTTACGTGGTTTTACATTAGAAGCATAAATATCTTGGATTATTTTTTGTTCTTCACTATCTAATCTTCCGGTAAATGCATGTGTTTCTAAGTGTACCATGTCATGATTGTGTGCTCCACAATTTACTGCAAGTTTCCATCCATCACTGAAGGCTTCTTTTTGACCAATTAGTAGGAATGGGCAACCACATCGTTTTGAGGTGGTCTTCCTTATATTCTTTTTTACCCAACCTTTTTTACATTGATTAGCACGATAAAATCCGGCTCTATCACAACTCAGCATTACGCGTGGTCTAGCTCTAGCACCGCACAATTTATCAGAACCTTTTATGGTAATTGCAAAACTAAGAAGTTTGGCCACATTCCGCACCCAATCAACTAACTCATCACGAGATGAAAAATAGTTTCAGTTTGAAAGTGAACTCCGAAATTTACCTGTAAACTATTATCACCTGCAATACCTACTTAGAGACCATCTAAGCAAAAACAATTTCTAAAAAAACAATTATACCTTAATACGGTAGAATTTGCGCATTCTGCCTCATCCTCCATGATGCTAGCTTGATCAACAAATCACACTGAAAAAGGAAACAACAAGTTTGAATACCCACCATAAATCAAACCAAATCAAGACATTTCTGAGACATAAACCATAACAAGACACCACAAAAGCCCCAAATCTACCAATAGGGGGGGGGGGGTCAGAAACTCACATATATGGGCTTAACAGAGGGCTTTGCCTGAAGGAAGATGAAACAGCCGTGGCTGAAAACGGTGGTGGTCGGAGCTCCTTCAAATCGCCACCGGCAGTGCCTCTCCTCCCTCTCTCTCTTTTTGTTTTGGGTCGCCAATGGCCAAGGAACCTAGAGGAAAAACTTTTAGGTTTTATATAGAAAATGGAGGTTTTTAGAGAATGAACACAGAATCAGGAATCAATCAAAACAGCAAATGAGTAGAAGATTGAAGAAACAAAGGAGATTGGAGGAGAAAGATGCTAATGAGAAACGATTCATCGATGAAGCTAAATCCCCCCAGATCAATACCTGAACGGGACAATGACGAAGGGCGGCGGCGTAGACAATGACGAAGGGCGGCGGCGTCGACGGGAGACGAGGACGAACGACGTCGGCGGCGGCGTCGACTAGAACGGGATCGCACGAGGGAGCTAGGGCGCGGAAGAGCGATTTCGCGAATGAGGAAGGCAGCGGCGGACGCGGATCGGGAGTTCCGAAAACCTAAATAATGGTTTGCTAATAGAGGTCTTTTAGAATTGAAAAAATAGACTAAATTGACTTGAACCCGGTTTTTTTTGGTTTGTTAATAGCGAAACTCGGTTTGCTAATAACAATGTCCTAAAAATATTGATATAGCTATAATTTAAAAATAAACATCACGTAAAAATGTAGTAACCGTGATTATAATTTATAAATAAATATTGATGGTTGTTGCGGACCACTCAAGACTCCGGTAGACAGGGCTAAATTGGATCGTCTTAGTTCGGGAGCGTTCGAGCGCACAAACAGTCACAGAAAAAGGGAAAGCTGACAAGACAATTTTGTTAACATGGAAACCTGTCAACTGGGTGAAAAACCACATGACCGGATCTATGTTGGCCAAAACCTCCACTATTTGTTGGTCGTCGTACAAAACTTTTTAAGAGGAGGCGAGGGCGACAGGCCGCTCCTCGTTACAATTGTTGGGAGAGAGAGTGTGTGTGTCACAACCCGTATTTTCTCCGTATTAAATAATACGTCAGAGGAAGAGGAAATACGCGTCATGATGCCACGTCATGCATGGGACAACTGCAGACGCTCAGGCGGCTCTAACTTTACACTTTTCTTTAGAAAGTCAAGAACTTTATGTTTTAAAACATAACTGAAATTTAAGGTTTTTAATTACCGTGTCCCTCGGTTTAATGGATCAACTAGTCCATAAATAAGAAAGTATAGGTTTACGCAGTGGGAAATACGTAATTTACTTCAATTCACCTTATATGAGCATGATGAACTAACCAATATTCTAATGATATGAAATTTCTATATTTAGTATAAGTAAAAAGAATTTCTTTTACGGGCTTCAAAAGTAGAGTGATAAGGTTTTAAAAGAGATGTCATGTAGAAAGAATTATGCAGTTTTGTATGTAAAATAACTACTATGCACCTTAACATAAAACCTTCCCAGAGAGCAATTGCATAAATAGCAAATAACTGCAGTAGCATAAAAATAGCAAGACAAAGTCTAACATAAAGAACTCAGGATATGGGCGTCAACAAACTGACACGAACCCATAACCCTAACAAGTCTCAAAGAAATCAACATTCTACCTCTCCAGAAAGGAGTAAAGGAACCAACTACTGCAAATCTGACGGAAGCTGAACTCGGTCAGCTCAACCTGCTACTGGTCCGAACCTGAGGCATTCAAAAGAAGAGAATGTCTCAGCACAAAGGCATCAAAATCAAAGAGTAAGAGAAAACTCAATAAAAAAGGGGGTTACCAACCCACCAGGAACAGCTATGAATAACAGCAAATCAAGTAAGTATCCATCAAGTAAGGAAAAACTGGCACAAAGTGCAGTCAAAGTTGTAGTTCGACAACATCCAAAGAAGGGAAAGTGTCGAATTGCCCAAGGAGTGAATCACTATCCCAGCCCAAAAACAGTACTGAGGCGGAGACATTCTTTCCAACCAACCATCAGACTAAAACCCCCGAGGAACAAAAACACTGCGGCGGTGGTTTACAGTCCACCAACCAATAGTCTACCCGTCCACGGAAAAACAACCCGGTACTGGTGGTGGCCATTTCGACCATCCACCATCCAAAACAACCAACTGGGAAGTAGAGACTCACCAAACCCTGACCAAGACAGGCACCACAGGAAAACCCGAAAACAATTCCGTGAGGAAACCCGATCTTATCGACGAATTCGTCGAAATACAATCGACGAATCGCGAATACACTTAGCGAAGACACAATCTATGACACTTGACGAAGTCGGCGAAAGTCTAAACCTATCGGCGAATTCGTCGAAATGATATCGACGAGTTTAACTATAACGAAATCGGTGAAACTACCTTAAGGGTATTTTGATGATTTTGACAAGATACACGACTACTCGGTTGGACACACGATTTTTAGCGAAAAAATGATATTTACGTATAATATTTTCTGTCTAAATTAGATAGAAGCAATAATGGTAAATAAATAAAGAACAATAACGTGGCAAGGGGGAAAAGTCCACCACTTGCCTCAAATTTTTCGAAGAAGACGGACTCCGACTCGCTCCTCGTCGCAGATTGACCGCTAGAAATCCTCGAGGAACGATTTATGAAACTTTTGGGGCGAAAAAGAGGGTTAGGGATACCGGCTCTAACCTCAAAAATCTACGAAACTCGAAATAATTACCGCACACGCGAAGAGCTCGGCGAGAGCTTTCCAGATCTATGCTCCGGCGACGATTTCGTGCTCCGGAGCTCCGGTGGCGGCGATCTGAAGATTCACGGCAATGGCGCCTCCGCTCACGGTTTCGCAAACGATCGGGAAGAAGATGAATAGGAATAGGGCTTTTTCGATTTTATCTTTTCACGGGGAGAAGATGAGGCTATTTATGTACAAGATAATTATAATAAAGATGAAAATAATAATAATAATAATAATAACCTTAACTAAGTGATATCTGAAATAAACTCACGCCTAATTAATATAGCCTAATTAATATAGCGTTATATGGCTTTCGGCTAATCAATGTAGCAGAACAATAATCGAATAACCTATTGCTAATTAATGTGGCAGAGCATTAACCGAATAAGAAATTCGGCTAATTAATATAGCCGTAACCAATTCCCCTATTGCCATTGGATGAGTATAGCCGAATGTTCATACATATTAGCCGAATATATCTATATATATTAGCCGAAATTTTATGTATATAGCCGAATTCCATCGTATATATATGTACATATGTTATTTATAATAATCATAATTATAATAATATAATATTATTACCAAAATTGAACGAAAGCTGAACCCGACGAAACTCGCACCGTAGGTGAACGGCGGGGCTACGAAACAAACGGCGAAGTCGGAATCAAAATCCGACGTACCGTTTTTGAGATATAAATTTCTGAAGTTTTACAGCGATGGATAATTATTCAAATCTTTGAAAAACTACCGAGGCTTCGAATTTGCTCGGAACGCCACGAAACTTTAACAATTTATTTCTAAAAAATAAATAATCTAATTTCCTAACGTAAAATTTTCCAATTCCGGGTTGCTCCAAAATTTGGTCGTCTTGACCGAACGGACGCTAAAACGTGCAATGACGGCGCACCGCTAACTCCGCACTAACGTAACGTCCTACGTCATAATGACGTCAACAATAAATTTAGATTAATACTCGAAAATTCAGGGGCGTTACAGTGTGTTCAGAGGGTGACAGACCACCGCTCACGGAGCTAAGTCATTTGTCTACTGTTGAGGGGAATGTCGCGCTCTGAGTGCTCTGGAGACTTCGACTGCCGCTTGCAGGTTGGAACGTGCTCTTTGCGTCTTTGTCTCTGCTGCTTGTCTCCTGCTGTGTGAGAGGAGTTTATAGTACTGGTCTTGTTGGTGGATGGAACGCTTGCTCTTGAGCGCGCAGAGTGCTTGTTGCTGAATACTCGGGGGCGAGATTGAAGCGGTCTTCAGAGTGAAGCGGACGGAGGCGCGCTTGGAGAGGTCTTGAGAGGGAAGCACACGGAGGCGCGCTTGGAGCGGTCTTGAGAGCGGAGCGCACGGAGGCGCTTGGAGAGGTCTTGAGAGCGGAGCTCACAGAGGCGCGCTTGAAGAGGTCTTGAGAGCGGAGCGCACAGAGGCGCGCTTGGAGCGGTCTTGAGAGCGGAACGGACGATGACATGCTTGGAGCGGTCTTGAGAGCGGAGCGCACGGAGACACGCTTCGAACGGTCTTGAGAGCGGAGCGCACGGAGGCGCGCTTGTAGAGGGCTTGAGAGCGGAGCGCATGGAGGCGCGCTTGGAGCGAGCTTGAGAGCCGAGCGCACGTAGACGCGCTTCGAGTTGTCTTTAGAGCGGAGGGCACAGAGGCGCGCTTGGAGCGGCCTTGAGAGCTGTGTGCACGGAGGCGCGCTTGGAGAGGCCTTGACAGCCGAGCGCATGGAGGCGCGCTTGGAGCCATCTTGAGAGCAGAGCGCACGAAGGCGCGCTTGGAGCGTTCTTGAGAGCGGAGCGCACGGAGGAGCGCTTGGACCGTTCTTGAGAGCGGGGGGCCCGGAGGCGCGCTTGGAGCGGTCATGAGAGCAGAGCGCCCGGAGGCGCGCTTGCAGCAGTCTTGAAAGCGGAGCGCACGAAGGCGCGCTGGAAGCGGTCTTGAGAGCGGAGCACACGGAGGCGCGCTTAAAGCGGTCTTGAGAGCGGAGAGAACGAAGGCGCTCTCGGAGCGGTCTTGAGAGCGGAGTGCTTGAAGCGTTCTTGAGGGCGAAGCGCACACAGACGTGCTTGGAGCGGTCTTAAGAGCGGAGCGCGCGGAGGCGCACTTGGGAGTGTGCCAGGAAGAGGCGCATTGGGGAGCGCACAAGGAAGAGGCGCGCTGGGGAGCGCGCAAGGAAGAGGCGCGCGAGGAAGAGACACGTTTGGGAGCGCGTGAGGAAGAGGCGCACTTTGGAGCGAGCAGGGAAGAGACGTGCACGCAGGAGCGCGCCAGGAAGAGGCGCGCTTGGGAGCGGGCAAGGAAGAGGCGCGTTGGGGAGTGCGCCAGGAAGAGGCGCGCTTGGGAGCGTGCAAGGAAGAGGCGCGCGGGGGAGCGCGCAAGGAAGAGGTGCGCGCGGGGGAGCGCGCAAGGAAGAGGCACGCGCGGGGGAGCGCTAAGGAAGAGGCGCGCTTGGGAGCGCGCAAGAAAGAGGCACGCTGAGGAGCGCGCGAGGAAGAGGCGCGCTTGGGAGCGCGCGAGAAAGAGGCACGCGCGCGGGAGCGCACAAGGAAGAGGCACGCTTCGAAGCATGCAAGGAAGAGGAGCGCTTGGGAGCGCGCAAGGAAGATAAGCGGTGGAGAGAGAAAATTGTAAGAGGAGGGGAGAGAAAATCCGTAGGAGGATTTTCCTCGGTGAGAAGGAGATCCAAATGAAGGGGAATGAGGGTCTATTTATAGATTCCAAAAGGGGCAACCCTGTAATTTGCCCTGATAACTACCGGACGAACGAATAAAAATGCTTCATTTAGAGTACGCGGATCACCAATTTTACGTAAATGACGAGACAGCCCCCGTGCGGTTGCGGGTTCAACGGAAGAGCAACCACTCCTCCGCGAGGGGAGAAGCGGCCAGCGAGGCCGGCGACTGGGGAAGAGGGCCCCCGCCCAGGGTTGGGCGGCCAAATGTCCGCCCCACTTGGTCCGCGAGGAGGCCGCCCAACTTGGGCCGTGAAGAGGCCGCCCCCGTTGGGGGCGGTGGCCCAGATCGGGAGGCCAAATTGGCCGCCCGATCTAGGCGAATGGGAGGCCACCCCTGGTGGAGGCGGAGGCCGAGATAGGGCGATCAAATTGGTCGCCCGATCTGGGCGAACGGGAGGCCGCCCCCGCTGGGGGCGGTGGCCGAGATCAGGGCGTTCTTGGATCGGTCTTGTGAGCGGAGCGCACACAGGCGCGCTTGAAGCAGTCTGGAGAGCGGAGCACACAAAGGCGCGCTGGAAGCGGTCTTGAGAGCAGTGCGCATGGAGATGCTTAGAGCATTCTTGAGAGTAGAGCGCACGAAGGCGTGCTTGAAGCAATCCTAAGAGCGGAGCGCACGAAGGCGCGCTCAGAGCGGTCTTGTGAGCGGAGCGCATGGAGGTGCGCTTGAAGCGGGCTCGAGAGCAGAGCGCACGAAGGCGCGCTTGGAGTGGTCTTGAGAGCGAAGTGCACAAAGACTTACTTGGGAGGGTGCAAGGAAGAGACATGCTTGGGAGCGCGCAAGGAAGAGGCGCGTTTGGGAGCGCGCAAGGAAGACGCGCGCTGGGGAGCGAGCGAGGAAGAGGCGCGCTGGAGAGCGCGCAAAGAAGATGAGCTCTTGTGAGCGCATGAGGAAGAGGTTCACTAGGGAGCGTGCGAGGAAGAGGCTTGCTGGGGAGCGCGCAAGGAAGAGTAGCGCTTGGGAGCGCGCAAGGAAGAGAAGCGGTGGAGAGAGAAAATCGTATGAGGAGAGAGAAAATATGTTGGAGGATTTTCCTCACCGAGAAGGAGATCCAAATGAAGGGGATGAGGGTCTATTTATGGATTCCAAGAGGTGCAAACTGACAATTTTCCCTGATAACTATCGGACGAGACCACCCCTGAGAGTTACGGGTTCAACGGAAGAGCAGCTGCTCCTCTGCGAGGGTATGAGCGGACGACGAGGTCGGCGGCCGGGGAAGAGGGCCCCCGACTGGGGTTGGGCGGCCAAATGGCCGCCCAACATGGGCAGCGGGGAGGCCGCCTCCGCTGGGAGAGGCGGTCGAGATCGGGCGGCCAAATGGCCTCCCGATCTGGGCGAATGGGAGGCCGCCCTCGGTGGGGGCGGCGACTGAGATCGGGGGGCCAAATTGAACGCCCAATCTAGGAGAACGGGAGACCACCACCGGTGGTGGTGGCGGACGACATCGGGCGGACAAATTGGCCACCCGATCTGGGGCAAACGGGAGGTCTCCCCCGCTGGGGGCGGTGGCCGAGATTGAGCAGCCAAATGGCCGCCCAATCTGAGCGAACAGGAGACCGCCACCATTGGGGGCGGCATCCGCGATTGGGCAATAAAGGAAAGCAAGGTTAAGAAGAGGGGGAACATTATGGAGGAAGAAAGGCCTATACTAGATGAGAGTGGTCCTAATAAAGGAAAATATGCTGAAGACCCTGGGAAAGTGACCCTCTTCCAAGAAGGGGATGAGAAAGTAAATGAGCTAGAAAATCAAGTGGATCCTATTGCAGATAATCAGGGGGAGCTCCCATCTACTCAGGGGGAGCCTACTCCAGAAGTCCAAAGGAATTTGGATACAGAGATGGCAAATGTTAGTACATCAGTAGTTCAGGGGGAGCCTCAGAATGATATTCTGAATGAGGTAGCTCAGATTGCTCAGGAAGCTGCCCAGGATGCTGAAGAGAATGCGCATTCTCAGGGGAGTTTCTCAAGGACAAGATCACTGAAGAAGCAGAAGCATCTTTAGATCCGGCCAGATGGTGAAAACCTTACTGAAGATGATGATGAGCCTCTGAAGATGGCTCAAAGGAAGGTTATTCCAAAGGTATTCTCAAGAAAAAGAAGAACTCCTGAGAAGGATTCTTAAGTTCAAGTATCTGTGATTATTATTCTTGTGAAAAGAACAATATAATTGTCTGACAAATGAATAGCCTATGCAAATACTGTTGTGGAAAGAACAATATAAGTGTCTGACAAATGAATGGAATAGCTTGTCTAGAGTCTGTCATTTTCTTATGTCTGTGTTGTCTTGTATGTATGTTTGTTTATGCAAAGAAATGTGTAAAATCACTTTATTTAATCTGTAAAATTTGTTAAGATAAATAGGGAAGATTGTTGGGAAAAACCATTTGATTTAACTTAATAAATTACCTAAAAGTGATTTGATCTCTTATGTTGAATTACACATTATATAGTGAGGGTAATCTGGTCATTATATGTCTTAGAATGTCACACTCAACCTAGGGTGTCAAGACCATATCAAGAGAAGCACAATTTGGACAAAGTTAACATTTGCGTCGAATAGAAATCGACGCAACATCGAGTTAATGTCGATGCAACTCTGACTAGAAGTCCAAGTGGTTCAACCCTTCTGTCAAAGTAATTTAAGTCGACGTTACGTCGAATAGATATCGACGTAGAGACTATGGACCTGTCGAAGTACCTTGAGAAGTCGACGCAGCTTTTACTTCAACTCAACACAGAAGGAAGTATCTGTCGAAGCCATCTAAAATCGACGCAACGTCGACTTCATCTCGACGCAGATAATGGAGTTCAGAGTCATGTCCTCAACTCAACGGTTACGTCGATAAGATATCGACACAACGTCGACTAGCTGAGTTCAATCAGAGCAAGGATGAATTCGAAGCTGCTCTTACAAGGACTCGAATGTGCGTCGATAAGAGAGGAAGAGAACTCGACGCTACGTCGAATATAGTCTGAAAAGGAAATCTTTTCAGCTGTCATTTTTGGACCTTCTCTCATGGCCCACAACACTGAAGACCGTTCTCCAATGGCTCCTTAATTGCCTCAAATTGTATGAAGAATTAACAGAGGACATAGAAAAGCTTTCTTGGAAATATGTTAATAGTTGGTGGACGGGTCGAGAATTAAAGATGAAGGAAAGAGAAATTGTCCTGTGGTGAATACCTTTTTAGGACTTACCAGAAGGGGAAATAAAATTCAAATTCAAGAGGGACAATAAAAGGGAAGAAAAGAAAGAGAAAGATAGAGCATTCATTACAATCGGCTAACAGTTTTCTATTAGGGCTCCATCTTCTTCTTCCTCCTCAGGAACCCTAATAGAGAAACAAACAGAGAAGAAAGAACAACTGCTCTCCATCTCTTACTGCAGAACAACTGAAGGCTGCTCATCATCACACTCATATAGCAACCAAAGTTTGATCAGAAAGAAGAGAAAAGATCTGAAAATCATAGCTCCTACAAACCATCACAATCATAAGCAGGAGTTTAACACTAGCAGATCAAGTAGAAGAAAATAGAAGTTGTTTCTTGAGACAGTGCTTCATAAGAATTCTGAGAACAGAATTCTTCCTCCTCCCCCTTCTTCTTTCTCCTTCTCATTATCACCTGTAAAAGAGTTTTAAGAATCCCTCTTCCAAAGGATTCAGTGGTTCAAGATCTCCTTATCAAAAGATCTGGTGGTTCAAGATCTCCTTATCAAAAGATTTGGTTGGTTCATGATCTCCGTATCAAAAGATCAGTGGTTCTAAGAGTCTCCTTGGCAAAAGACTCAGGCACAGTTGGTGCAATCCTACCAGGTGGTAGAAGAGAGAACTACCCACATTTTGGGGAACCTCTATAAAATCTTTGTGTCTTCTGGTTGTTTATTTTCTGTGTTGTCCCATATAGTTTATATTTATTTTACTGTTTTTCTGTTTCATATTTCAGCACTTTAGTTTTATTCTGTGGGATTTGTCGAAGCATAAACACTTAGTGTTTTATTGTATTTGCACAAATATGATAGATATATTTTTAAATCTCTATTCACCCCCTCTAGAGTATTCTCAGAGGCACACAGTGCACTTTCAACGATCGAGATTGGGCGGCCGCCCGTCTCCGGGACGGCGACTGAAGTCACGCGGCCATGGGGTCACACAGTGGCCTTGGTCACGCCGGTCGGCGAGGGGCTGGCCGAGCTAAGCGGCAGAGTCGACGGAGACGACGACGACGACGATGGAGGCGATGGTGGCGGCGGTTATACCTCGGATAGTTACGTCATTAGTGGGGGCTCTTTGGATAACCGCACCCCATTAATGGGGTGCGGTTAGCATTTCTAAGGGGGTCCTCATCAATGGGTATCTCCAAAAATCATAGTGGCCGGATAGGACCAACGAAACCACCTTGACTGACTTGCTTGGGCGATTCTAACATGCCCAATTTCACGAGATTTGGAGTCAGTTTGACAACTCAAACACGCGTAAGAGTTGGCCGTCAACAACCCGACTCAGATCGAACCGGCCCAACCCTAACCGGGTCGGTCAACCCCAAGTGAAGCCCTAGCGTGAGAACGGTACGAGGGTGGCTCTCCCCGCATCCCCTCAACCTCGTCCCCCCATTTGGTGGTCGTTCGACCACCAGATAACCTCGGGAGGAGCACCCGACCCCCTCATGGTCGTGGGCACCCCTCCCCTACTCTCTTCATCATCTTCCTCCCTAAAAACGCCTGAATGATCATTAATAGGGAAGAAGATCCAAAACTCTGGAAGTCAATATCTCCATAATCACTCGATGAAATTGCTATCCGGAAGAGGCGCTTGATTGTTTTCGAAGAATGCTACAAGATTCAATCGAAGATTTTGGTGAAATTTTGGCAGGACGGTCATTTGACCAAACAGACCTTCTATCAAAAATTGACGGAGTTCTGGACTTCTAATCGAGAACTCGTCGCCACCATCAGACTCATGGCGTCGAGACGAGGCTTCCATAAAAAATATTTTTTATTAAGTTATGAGCACTTTTATTTTTCCGGCGAGGCGGTTGCCGTCGATGACAGCCCCGTTCCAGCAAACCTGACTGGGCTACCAGAATCTACCCAGGAGCAAAGTTTTTTGTCCATCAAAATTAGTGATCCGACAGTCGTATTTTTGAATTCGAAATACTGCCGAATTTTAGTTCAATCACGACAATTGGACGATTAGATGTTCGTGCACGCAATTGATCGCGACGTGTTGGTCGTACAAAAAAATCACTCCTATAACATTACCCCACTTCTGCTATATGCTTTTTCCAATGACAGTAAGAGTATATTTCCTTAGAATCCTTTTGGCGTAGCAGTGGTGCGGAGGTTTTTCATATTTTGCGAATTTTAAAGAGCGTAGATATCATTTTGATGCCAACTCCCAAGATGCAAAATGAATCCATAATAGATAACTTTTCTGACACCTCTAGCTTCAAATTCTGAAGGCCTAAAGGATCGATAGGCCACCCTTTTATTCCACACGATATTTTTGTTCTCGTTGAGCTCATCTTAGGACACCTGCTTTATCTTTTAATCGATGTGTCGCCCTAGCCAAACTTCCCACCCGACAATGTCTTCCGCCCGGATCGACCCGTCGGGGCAAGTCTTAAAAGCCAAAGGAGGAGCCAGGCCCCGCCTCCGTCTCACGGAATAAGTAAAATAGCATTAAAAGTAGTGGTATTTCACTTCTGTCGGCAAGCCGGCTCCCACTTATCCCACACCTCTCAAGTCATTTCACAAAGTCGGACTAGAGTCAAGCTCAACAGAGTATTCTTTCCCTTGGCTGTGGTTTCGCAGGATAGTAGACAGGAACAGTGAGAATCTCGTTAATCCATTCATGTGTGTCACTAATTAGATGACGAGGCATTTGGCTACCTTAAGAGGGCCATAATTACTTCTGCAGTTTACGCGCGCTTGGTTGAATTTCTTTACAGTGGGACATTGTTTGTTATCTATACTATATTAAAAGGGAAAAGATGACTTTTGTTACACATTAAGACTTCCCAAATTAACTTTTCAATAAAAAAATATTATTTTGAAAGAGAGGAGATAGAGGGAGAGAGAGAAAGAGGGAGAGAGAGAGAGAAAGAGAGGAGAGAGGGGGAGAGAGTGCGGCGGAGAGGGAAAGAGAGAGGGAGGGAAAGAGAAAAAAGTAATAATCTTTTTAAGTATATAAGTATTTTTTTACAAAATAAATATTGTAATATTGATGTATATTTTTTACGGTCATTTTGAGTACTCATATGTATATGTTGCGGGCACTTCCCACAGACGCATCGAGCACGGGGATCCCCTTCAAGCGGGCGTGGGCGAAGCCTAGATGCGGCCAAAGGCCGTCCGACAGCATCGCGCCGGGGGCGGGCGAAGCCCGCCGCTGCCGATCGGGTACTATCGCGCTTGGCCGTAGGGGCAGAGCCCCGTGTCGGCCACTCGTCTATAATAATATTAAATAAAGGAGTTACAGGGTTATTGTTCATGGGCATTTATGCAACCCAAAATGATCATTTTGACTTCCCGTCGTGCTGGTGTACGTACGCATGCTGCTTCGCGGTCTGCGATCAGTGATCATTGGTCTCGGTCGGCAACCAACGATTGCCGATCTGTAGGCTCAAGGTACCCCCACACAGCTATGCCCAGTCGGAGATCAGCACTCCAGACTACCAGTCGGCGATCGGCGTGCGTTTTACTATAGATTGTTTAAAAAAATTAGAGCCAGATTTGAATGGATTTTAATGTGATGCGAGCAATCTGGCATGGGAGACGCGAGTAACGGGTCCGATCACCCCGCTGCACATTGGAGAAGATGAGAGGCGTGAGTACTGTTTCGAGGGGCACACGGGTGCCCCGTGCAAAACTGCTTAATTTAAAATGCGTCAAGTGACAATCGTACTTAGGTCATTTTATTATTTATATTTACCATAAAAAGTTACCTAATTTAGGTTCACAAATTTTTAATAAAAATATTGATATAGCTATAATTTAAACATCACGTAAAGATAGTAACCTTGATTATAATTTATAGATAAATATTATATTGATGGGTATCTCAAAAAATCCAAGTGGACAAACCAACGACTTGACCGGCTTGCTTGGGCGATTCTAACGGGCCCAATTTCACGGGATTTGGAGTCGGTTTAACCCCTCAAATATGTGAGAGAGTTGACCGTCAACAACCTGACTCAAATCGAACCGGGCCAGCCCAAATCGTGTCGGTCATCCCCAAGTGAAGCCCTGGCGTGAGGACGGTATGAGGGTGGCTGTCCCCGCATCCCCCTGCCCCGTCCCCCCATTTGGTGGTCGTTCGGCCACCAGATAACCTCAGGAGGAGCACCCGACCCCCCTTCTGGTCGTGGGCACTCCTCCCCTACTCTCTTCCTCATCTTCCTCCCTAAAAACGCCCAAACATTAATGGGGAGGAAGATCCAAAAATTTGGTAGTCAATATCTCCATAATCACTCTATAAAATTGCTATCCGAAAGTGGCGCTTGTTATTCAATCGAAGATTTTAGTGAAGTTTTGACAGGACGGTCATTTGACCAACCAGACCTTCTGTCAGTAATTGACGGAGTTATGGACTTCTGATCGAGAACTCGCCGCCACCATCAGACTCGTGGCGTCGAGACGAGGCTTTCATAAGAATTTTTATAAACTTCTGGGCACTTTCATTTTCACAGCGAGGCGGTTGCCGTCGATGACCACCCCCATTCCGACAAACCTGACCGAGCTACCAGAATCTGCCTGGGAGCAAAGTTTTCTGGCCATCAAAATTAGTGATCTGAGGGACATAAACCAAGCATTTCTATTCTCCCTCCGACTAATTATAATGGTGAATTCCTTGGGTTCCACTCTTAAATTTCGTAAAAGAGGATTTAATTTTTCATTTGAAAGGACCAGTATTTGGGGAAAGAGTTCAAATCATGTGTATTATGCATTGCGATGTCGAAAAATCTCCATTGATTGTCCATTAGCACCCTCGTGTGTCGCTTTCTCGAGCATGCTCACACGCACAACTTTCAAGTGTGCGCCCCTGTGGTCCGCTCTCCAGTGTGCGTCCCCACGCTCAGCTCTTCCGTATGAGCCCTCAAGCTCTACTCTTTTGTGTGTGCCCCGCACTTCGCTCTTCGAAGGGCGCCCACACTCTCCACTCTCCCATGCGCGCCGTTGTGCTCTCCTTTCAGAACGTCTCTCATCCTTTGCTTATTCATAAGTGACAGGGATGTCTGAATATAGAGTCAATTCACATTACTGATAAAATGTCTTCCAGTGTTTTGGTTTTGTAGGGAGGTGACGAATCTGAGCCGTATGCTTCATCATGAATTTCTTTTGTTTGACTTTCTCAACATCTCTTTTGATGGGGTAGAGTGAAGTCCATTCTTGCTCAACCAAAGTCATTTGAGGAGTTGAGAATTGCTCTTTTTTATCCCCGAATCAGATTTTCTTCTTCATAAAGCTGCACATCTTTTGAAATTACAAGCCTTTTGGATTGGGGATTATAAAGCCGATACGCGCTTTGTTGTGTTCACTGTACCGTATGAACATTATTTTTTCTGCTTTCTCATCTAATTTTTCTTCTCTTTCTTTCAAGGCAAATGTTGTGCATCCAAAAGTTTTGAAGTGTGCTGCTGCCAACTTTCGTTTGTACAAAGTTTCATATGGTGTAGATGAAGGTAATGATCTGATTGGAGATCAATTTAAAATGTATCCAAGAGTATTGGTGGCATCTCCCCAAAACTTCTTTGGTTTTTCATGTGCATCATCATGGATCATGCATCTCCAAAATGGTGCGGTGTTTTTTGTTCTACTACACCATTTTGTTGAGGGCTTCTTTGAGCTGTTAAATACCTCTTTATCCTTTGTTCTTTACAGTAATTCAAAAAAGAATGTGGCAGGAATTCACCTCATCTGTCTATTCTGAAGCTCTTTATTTTACATTCTAATTGTTTTTTATCATTGTTTTAAATTGCTTGAATGCTTCTAGAGCGTCAGATTTATTTTGTAGATAGTATATTCACATGTAGCGAGAATAATCACGAACAAGTAAGAAATAATACCTTTTTCCTCTTTTCGTAGAAATTAATGGTTTTAATTCTCCTGAGAGAAATTCCAAATGATCTCCCATGCCAGATGAGAAATTTTTGGGTCCGGGTCCGTCTCAAAATTTGGTGACGGGGCCGCTGGGATGGCGACACATGGTAATCCCGTGATATCCGAAGTGATATCCTTGAATTCGTGTTTGGTTGTTGGGATATCATATATGATATTTTTGCGTCCAACAAAACAGAGGTGGGTATCGTAGGAATGACGTATGTTCTCTGTTCTTCAATCGAAAGACGCGACTGCAGGCGGAGGGATCCCTGCTTCGTTGTTCTTTGGAGATAAGTGTAGCACCGAACAATGAGGAAACATTAAAACAACATCATACAGAAGAAGAAAAAGTGTGGTATCGTTCCCTTCTTACTCTGCATCATCCGTTGTCTCCCGCTACGCATCCTCCTAGAAGTCAAATTTCAAGGAGGGGAGGACCTCGTCGGCTTGGGAGTTGGCATAATATATTCAACAGATACCAACCGGGGGATGATCATAAATGATATCCGGAAGATCATAAATGATATCTGGGTGTGCATAAATGATCTCTTGGAGATCTTTTTTAAAACACATTTTTCAAATGAAAAAGTAAGGCGATTGATACGTGCAATCCGGTTTAGGATAAGTGCAAACCATAATTTTAATTATTTACTATTTAAAAATACCAAAAAATATTAGATTAAATAGGATAGGTGGAAACCAAAGAAAACCCCTCTCCCTTCCTGTGCTCCGCCTGCTTCGCTCCCGTGCGAGAAGCGCGAAAGCCCTAGGCGACGACTTGTCGGTACTCCTCCGTGCGACCTGCCGGAGCTCCTCCTGCGCGACTGCCAGATCTCTAGCGCGACTGTCGGATCTCCTCTCGCACCACCCGTCGGATCTCCTCACGCCGCCGCTGCTGAAATTGCTAAGGTGCGTAATTACGAAATCTCATCTTCCCCTTCTCCACCACAAACCCTTTCTGGGAAACTAGTTCTATACATACATTAGGAAATCTTAACCAAATCCTACATTAGAGATTCCGTGAAATTTTCAGATTTTTCGTACACGTTCTATCTCTAAGCATATAACTATACTGCAAGTGCAAGGGAGTTGAAGAATATGAAGAGCTCTGTATTTTTTCCATCTCTAAGCTTATAACTAAATTTTGATGCTCTGTATTTTTTCCATCTCCCTTATACTTGCAACTTTTTTAGTTCTCTCACAACAATGCCAATTTATTGTATTCAAATTTTTTGTTTTATATTTTGTTTTCAAAATTTGTAGTGAATTTATTTCTCCAGCGAATTTGTAGTGAACTTCTTTTAATTTTTTGTATGTAGATTGTTATTGTTAGGACAGTATGAAGTTGTTGACATGTGAAGAATCATCTGCAACCACACAAGTAGATGTTGGGACACATTTCATCACTTCACTTTGTTTTGACTCGAAGGAGGAGCTAGTAGGTTGGGCTAAAAAAATAGCAGAAAGTTTGGGATTTGTTGTTACAATATAAGGTACTGATAAACTTACTAGTAGACTTAAGCATAAAGTTATGCTTTGATGTGACAGAGCAGAATATTATCGTGAGAATCAACGAACTAAAGGATGGGTTAGAAAAAATATGCGAAAAAGTAGTACAAAAAGATGTGGATGCAAAAGAATGCACATGTGAATGAATGAAGTCTTGAAGTAAAGTGTGGAGTGCACAATTATGACATGGTTCATCTAGAAGCACATTCATGCTGCGACCAATCAGTTATAGTAGCACTTCCGAACAACAAAAATAAGAGATAAAGAGAAAACTTCGTGAGCTAATGGATCTCACTTCTAGTCAAGCAGCATAACCATCTATACCAAGTAAAACTAAGGGTAGACCAAAAGGAAGTTACACGAAGTTTTCATGCGATTACAAATCGACGAAGAGGAATCCATCCCTTTTCGAACACATTTTGATGAGTGAGAAATTGGCATTGAGATTTAGTTCAAAATCGACAACAAAAAGGGTCGAAAGAAAAGAAAGAAGCATGCTACAAAATGTTCGGAAAGAGATGCCGCCATATATATCAGACTACATTAATGACGTCGTGAATGTCCTAGGAGATGGACACCGCGGGTATCGAGTAATTAGTTGCGGACTAAATATGGGGGATGACAATTAGTTAAAAATTCGTCTTGATCTTGTGCAAGAACTACAACAATATGAGGACTTATATGAGAACATTTTTGGGAAGATAAGAAGATCAGAATTGCTAGAATCACTCGATTGTGTAGTTGCTCCAGCTCCTTTGGATTAGTGGATGTCAATGTTTGATACGGGACTGGTCATTGCATCTTGCTACGATATCAGATTAGTACATTTCAACATGTTTCAGTCATTCACATTCTTGCATTTGCATTCGCCACCACCAGTACTTCGAAGATCAATATTCATGGGATTTATACATGAAAATTATTTTGTACAACTACAAATGCGTGACGACACTCCACTACCTCCAACTATTTCAATTTCGTGGAGGTATCATAGAGAAATTGCTAAAGAATGGTCACATTTACTTATTACTCATTTTGTATTTTCAATTAATCGATATATTATGTTTGTTGGAAATTTTTCCGTTAGGTGGACATATTCTATCGAGACGACCCGTTAAAGTCGTACGCAATTTTTTAGTCTATTGGGACACCTACGAGCGTGTGTTAGTTTAGTCGCGTGAACGCTCGAAGCCTGTGATAGATGGGCCCGACCGTCTCGTAAATTCAGGGAGCGAGCACGGTCTCACCATTGGCATGAAATTTGGCATGATATGAAATCTATTTAATTTATGGGTTTCACATTTTGAATTTAATTTGGGAGTCATGAGGATTAATTAGCTTCATGATTTTGGTAACTCCCAAGGGCTTCTCCTATTAAGGGCCACATGTGAAATCATATCATTCCTATTCTATGAAGCGTGAACAAGGGGCGATTCTAGCGTGCTCTCCTTTTTGGGTAACTGAAGTTTATTTTAGGTTTTCGCTGGTCTTCTTCTTCATCGGGTGAAGAAACCGCAGCCGGCGATCACCATTTTCCTCCTGTACATGCTTGCAAATCCGGCACCAACATCTCGACCACCGACGAACGGATCTCTTCCTCCCTCGTACGATCCAGCAGCGCTCTGCGACCTCATACCTCTTCAGAGGTATTCCTGTTCGCACGCAGGAGGACAGCAGCTGGCCAGATTCCCAGATCAATAGGAATTTCACGGATCTCATACAGCCCCTATTGAAGTGATAAATCTGTTCTGAGTAACAAAGAAGAGGACGTTCCCCTTTTGGATTTCCTGGAGAAGATCAAGACCATTATTTCCCTCTTCTTCTCTGGATCTGACAAGAACAGCACCCGATCCTATCACTAACATCAAACGTGATGTTCTAAAATCAGATCTGGGCCTTTAGTGATTCACCTTCTCAGGTATGATCATGGGCTTTCATATGGTATAATTAAGTTATACATATATTCTTTATTTACTAGGAATTATGGGAGCCTAGATCTGACATTCTAATGGGCTTTTAAGTTTTTTTTATCTCTCATTTAATGGTCTATTGCTTGTACAGAGAATCGTCGTGAGACTTGTTTCTTTTTCAACATTGCATCTTCATACTTGCTTGCTTGCGCTAACTTTCTTCATTGTAGAGTCCAAAGCTTGAACATTATTGTATGTTGAAAGGATCTACGAACGCGGCAGAATTCATAAGGAACAACACGTCTCAACTGTTTCGTATATCTGCCATCATGAAGCGCGAGACTGAATCTAAGAACGGTATACAATAACTTTCGCACTTCAGTTATATTGCCGTTCATTTCAGTCTTATATTTTGCGTGTTCTCTAAATGAAAACTTGATCAGAAAATTATATTCTGTTTTAAATACTCCCATTGAGACCGGTAATATTTGAATAAGTACGATCCTGCATAGTCGTAGCGTCACCACTTTAGTTTTGTTTTGTGCTGCATTTAATTTTCGATAGCATAATTTGGTGACACACGCACCCTAAATTTTCTAACAGTTGGTATCAGAGGGAACTTATTTCAAAATTATTGGTCTCCTTCATTAATCGGAGTATTTAATTTTCTAATTGAATTAAGTAAGAACACCAAAATTAAAACCCATTCATTTTGAGAGAAAAATAAGGGATTGAAAAAACTAAAAGTGCTTTCATTAAATCAATCCCCGACAAAGCGCGTCGTATTTTCTTTAAACGATTAAGTGCCCAAACGTCATTAAGAAAAGAAACACGACATTAATTTAGGGCAATATTCAGATATCCCGGTGTGAAAGGGTCTCGTAGATTGATAAGAACTGTAGCCGCCAAAGTGGTCTTTTTGAGTCAGTTTGTGAGATTACGGTTTCACATGTTTTAGGGAGTTCTCTGAGACTAGTGCGCAATCATTCTCCCAAAGGAGGTGCTTGCGCAATAGGTTCAGAGGGATACACACGGACATTTGGACGGTAGAGCGGGGCTCTAGCAATCTATTCGCCCAAAGGTGGTAGAACCACGAAAAGCTCAAGCGCAACTGTTGCTCGTTCTTGTGTTGAGAATCACTAATTGTGTGGCGCGTAGTCTAACCAAAGGTGTTGCACGCTGACACGCCAGGATTCTCTACCTAGTGTGCTATTTAGGGTTTTATAGCCACTGTTGCCCTATTTGTCTCTAATTTTTCTTTTCTCTCTATACAGTCACCTTTACAGTTCACAATAATATGGCGACTATTGAGAAACTCACTGAATCAAATTTCAAGAAGTGGAAATCCGACATCATGTTTGTGTTAGAGATGGCGGATATAGAGATGACCATGAATACCTCCCAGCCTGCAGCCCTCACAGAAACCAGCACTCAAGCTGAGAAGGATCTTTATGGTGCATGGAACAAGTCCAACAAGATCTGCTTGTTGACTATGAAGCGTTCCATTCCAGTGCACCTATTGAGTGGTCTTCCAGACACGACCGTCGCTAGGGACTTTCTGACTGCCGTTGGGCAAAGGTACAAGGTGTCTTCAAATGCTGAAATTGGGACTCTAATTTAGGATCTCTTCTCCATGAGGTATTCGGAAGGAGGCGGAGTCCGCGATTACATACTGAAGATGGTCTATTTCTAGACCAAACTGCAGGAGATGGAGATTACTCTCCCTGAAGCGTTGATTGTGCACCAGGCACTCAACACCCTCCCTGCAGAGTTCAGCATCCTGAAGACCACCTACAATTCCCAGGACGAGGTGTGGAAGATAAATGATCTGATTACGCGTTGTGTTGCTGAGGAGGAGAAGCAGAAGAATGAGAAGACGAACACTGCACTACTTGTAGTCAAGTCTCCCTTCAAGAAGAAGAAGTTCAAAGCTCCTACTAAAGTGCACCCTGGAGAAACTTCAGGGACTAAGGACGTTGCTGGTGGAAAGAAGCCTCTTAGCTGCTTCTTTTGTAGAAAGAAGGGGCATGTGAAGAGCGAGTTCCTCAAATTCAAATCTTGGATGGAGAAGCGTGGATTTGCACCTAAAGGTAACCCTTTAGCTTTTGTCCTTTGTGAATCCAATTTAATTGAAGCCCCATCAAGTTCTTGGTGGCTCGATAGTGGAGCAACTAATCATGTTGCTTACACACTGCAGGGGTTCATCAAAAGGAGGAGGCCAAGCAAGGGTGAGTGCAGGCTCACAGTAGGCAACAATGTTGAGGTGGAGGTGGAGTTCATCGGGGACATTTGTTTAGTCCTTGATTCTGGATATGAACTTTTATTGAGAGACATATTTTATATTCCTTCATTTAGAAGGAATTTGATTTCAGTTTCTGCATTAGATAGACTTGGTTATGGTTTTAATATTTCTGCTGGTTTAATTAAGTTATTTTATGAATCATAGTTTATTGGCCAATGTTCTCTATCTAATGGTTTATATAGAATATGTCTTGCACCTATTAATTATTATGCTACCTCTTACAATGTAGAAAATGTTGCCACCAAAAGACCTCTAATTAAGGAGCAGTCCTCTATGCTATGGCATAAACGATTAGGGCATATCTCTAGGGAAAGAGTAGAGAGATTAATTAAGCAAAATATTCTTCCTACTCTAGACTTTAGTGACCTACGTGTGGATTGTTGTAGAGGTAAAATGACCAAGATTAAAAAGAAAGGCTCAACTTGTAGCTCAGATTTATTAGAGGTTATTCATACGGACATCAGCGGTCCTTATTCCACTACCCTCTGTAAGAACACCTATTTCATTACTTTCATAGATGACTACTCCCGTTTCGAATATTTGTATTTAATTAAAGAAAAATCTGAATCTCTTGACAAGTTCAAGATTTTCAAGACTGAAGTAGAAAAGCAAATAGGGAAAGTCATCAAGATTGTTAGGGCTGATAGAGGTGGCGAGTATTTTGGTAGACATGATGCCTCCGGGCAACATAAAGGTCAGTTTGCCAGATACTTGGAGAGCTGCGACATTGTTGCCCAGTACTCCATGCCGGGTAGTCCAGAGCAAAATGGTGTGGCCGAAAGACGGAATCGCACCCTTAAGGAAATGATGAGGAGTATGATGAGTAGGACAAATCTTCCTGAGTTTTTGTGGGGTGAGGCGCTTAAAACTGCAGTGTATATCCTTAATAGAGTCCCGTCTAAATCAGTACCTAAAACACCTTTTGAGTTGTGGACTGGTAGACGACCCAGCCTTAATCATTTACGTGTTTAGGGTTATCCTGCAGAAGTCCATTTATACAACCCATCTGAAAGTAAGATTGCCCCTAGGTCTTGTCGTTGCTATTTTATAGGCTACCCAGATCACTCCAAGGGATTTAAGTTCTATTCCCCTTCAGGAGGACCCAGAATTGTGGAGTCTCAAACAGCCAAATTTTTAGAGTTTGATGTCGCTGACGAACCGAGTTGCTCTCGTTCTATTAATGAAGTCGAGGAAATCGTACCTATTAGTTTATCTGTGCCCTTAGTGGGAAATCATGTGGTGCCTGAACCAGTGATAGAGCACGTGGAGGCTGTGGATCCGGTTTTACCACCGATCCCTGTTGAGGTTCCTCCGCAAGTTCAGGAGGTTCATCCACCCATTAGGAGATCCATTAGGGAGAGAAGGCCTGTAATTTCCTCAGACTATGAAGTCTATCTAGGCGAGAGTGATTTTGACATAGGTCATGTGGTTGACCCAGTGACATTTCAGGAGGCTATATCTGGACCTCAAACTGATCTGTGGTGGGATGCGATGAGAGACGAGATGAAGTCTATGAAGCTGAATAAAGTATGAGAGTTAGTTGAGCTACCCAAAGGCTGTAGGCCCATTGGTTCTAAATGGGTGTTTAAGACCAAGAAAGACTCTAAAGGTAAGGTCGAGCGGTTTAAGGCCAGACTGGTAGCCAAAGGATTTACGCAAAGAGAGGGAATCGATTATAACGAAACCTTTTCTCCCGTTTCCTCTAAAGACTCTTTTAGAGTGATAATGGCGCTTGTAGCTCATTATGATTTGGAGCTACACCAGATGGATGTAAAGACCGCATTCCTGAATGACGATCTTGCCGAAGAAGTCTATATAGTGCAGCCTGAGGGATTCAAGTCTGGTCATTCCGACCAGCTTGTGTGTAAACTCAATTAATCCATGTATGGTCTAAAGCAAGCTTCTAGACAATGGTATCTGAAATTCGATGAGGTGGTTACTTCTTTTGGTTTTGTAGAAAATCAGGTAGACCGTTGCATATATCTCAAGATCAGTGGGAGTGGATACATCTTCTTAATTCTTTATGTAGATGATATCTTGCTTGCGAGTAGTGATTTGTCGTTATTGCATGAATCTAAGCAATTTCTGTCGAAACACTTCGATATGAAAGATCTTGGTGAAGCATCCTTCGTTCTAGGAATTGAGATCATTAGGGATCGATCTCATTATTCTTTAGCACTCTCTCAAAAAGCCTACGTCGAGCATGTACTTGAGAGATTTAGCATGCTTGATTGTAAGCCTGGTGACGTACCTGTGCTTAAGGGTGATAAGCTTAGCTTAGCACAATGCCCCAGGAACGACACAGAGAGAGAGTGCATGAAAGATATACCTTACGCTAGTGCGATAGGCAGCTTAATGTATGCCCAAGTCTGTACCAAACCGGACATTGCATTCGCAGTAGGTCTTCTAGGCAGATATCAGTTGAACCCAGGACCTGCTCATTGGGTGGCTGCCAAGAAAGTCTTAAGGTATTTACAGAGAACTAAGGATGTGAAATTGGTTTACCATAGAGTACAGAACCTTGAGTTAGTGGGGTATACTGATTCTGATTTTGTGGGGTGTGAGGATGATAGAAAGTCTACCTCAGGTTATATTTTTAAGTTAGCTGGCGGGGCCATTTCATGGAAGAGTGTCAAACAGACACTGATCACTTCATCCACAATGCATGCGGAGTTTGTTGCTCTTTTTGGAGCTTCTACTCACGCGGTGTGGCTTAAGAACTTCATTACTGAGTTGAATGTCGTCGACTCTATAGCTGGACCCATTCAGATGTACTATGATAATGTTTCTGCAGTTATGTTCTCGATGAACAATAAAAGTATCACAGGGTCTAAGCATATGGAAATTAATTTTTTGACCGTTAAGGAATTGGTCAAGAAGGGTGACATTTCAGTGGAGCATTTAGGGACAGATGACATGTTAGTCGATCCACTTACTAAAGGACTTCGCCCCAATGTGTTTCAGAAGCATGCTTTTAATATGGGGCTTAAAGAGTCATTTGATGCACTAGATTAGTGGGAGGCTGCATGAGGCTCCGTTTCATCCATCTGTCATTTTATTGCACTTCGATAATTCACTATAGTTAAAGAATATTCATTTGGGAATATCATTAGGTTTCGATATTTATGAAAGTTTTTGTGACATGTCACACTACATTAAAAGTCTCATGACTTGTGTCAGTCAGAGCATAAGGCCCAGGGCACTACATTTTTGATTATAGCCTGTTTGTATGTCTTTTGACACATGCACTTAAAATCTTAAGATTGGACATACATGTTCTTTTGAACACTTAAGAACTTCCCGCATCATGGTCTAGTGCATTAATTTGAGAAGTTTGGTTGACCACCAAATTAGAACAGCCTTCATGTGCACATTTTCATTATGTTGTTCTAAATTTTTATATAACCGCGCTTTGTCCATGTCGATTGAATTCGTAAGCTGCTGTGACCATGGAAGGTCCCGCGTCGCTCAATGATGCGGTTGCCGCCATGATTCAGAGTGAAGGTTTTGATTGGACCGGATTGACGTGGGAGCAGACTCAATATCGCGTTCGCTAATTGGTACCCTTAAGTTTAGTGAAGACTTTAAGCGGAGCGTCATAAGTTATGATGAGAATAAGTCCAAGTGGGAGAATGTTAGAAATTTTTCCGTTAGGTGGACATATTCTATCGAGACGACCCGTTAAAGTCGTACGCGATTTTTTAGCCTATTCGGACACCTACGAGCGTGTGTTAGTTTAGTCGCGTGAACGATCGAAGCTTGTGATAGGTGGGCCCGACCGTTTCGTAAATTCAGGGCGCGAGCACGGTCTCACCCTTGGCACGAAATTTGGCATGATATGAAATCTATTTAATTTATGGGTTTCACATTTTGAATTTAATTTGGGAGTCATGATGATTAATTAGCCTCATGATTTTGGTAACTCCCAAGGGCTTCTCCTATTAAGGCCCACATGTGAAATCATATCATTCCTATTCTATGAAGCGTGAACAAGAGGTGATTCTAGCGTGCTCTCCTTTTTGGGTAACTGAAGTTTATTTTAGGTTTTCGCTGATTTTCTTCTTCATCGGGTGAAGAAACCGCAGCCGGCGATCACCATTTTCCTCCTGTACATGCTTGCAAATCCGGCGCCAACATCTCGACCACCGGCGAACGGATCTCTTCCTCCCTCGTACGATCCAGCAGCGCTCTGCGACCTCATACCTCTTCAGAGGTATTCCTGTTCGCACGCAGGAGGACAGCAGCTGGCCAGATTCCCAGATCAATAGGAATTTCACGGATCTCATACAGCCCCTATTGAAGTGATAAATCTGTTCTGAGTAACAAAGAAGAGGACGTTCCCCTTTTGGATTTCCTAGAGAAGATCAAGACCATTATTTCCCTCTTCTTCTCTGGATCTGAGTAGAACAACACCCGATCCTATCACTAACATCAAACGTGATGTTCTAAAATCAGATCTGGGCCTTTAGTGATTCACCTTCTCAGGTATGATCATGGGCTTTAATATGGTATAATTAATTTATACATATATTCTTTATTTACTAGGAATTATGGGAGCCTAGATATGACATTCTAATGGGCTTTTAAGTTTTTTTTTATCTCTCATTTAATGGTCTATTGCCTGTACAGAGAATCGTCGTGAGGCTTGTTTCTTTTTCAACATTGCATCTTCATACTTGCTTGCTTGCGCTAACTTTCTTCATTGTAGAGTCCAAAGCTTGAACATTATTGTATGTTGAAAGGATCTACGAACGCGGCAGAATTCATAATGAACAACACGTCTCAACTGTTTCGTATATCTGCCATCATGAAGCGCGAGACTGAATCTAAGAACGGTATACATTAAGCTTCCGCACTTCAGTTATATTGCCGTTCATTTTAGTCTTATATTTTGCGTGTTCTCTAAATGAAAACTTGATCAGAAAATTATATTCTGTTTTTAATACTCCTATTGAGACCGGTAATATTTGAATAAGTACGATCCTGCATAGTCGTAGCGTCACCACTTTAGTTTTGTTTTGTGCTGCATTTAATTTTCGATAGCATAATTTGGTGACACACGCACCCTAAATTTTCTAACAAGGTTATCTCTTCTTAATGCTTAATATTTGTGCATGTGCTGAAATAGTTATCTGTGATAGAGAAATTTCACGAACACTATGATGGACTTGCGGGTAAAATAAAATGTAGACATAAATATTGGAGTACCATAAATGAATATTGGAGTACAACTCATCCCAACAACTACGGCTTAAAGATGATTTCCATGACTTAAAAGTTTGTTGTTCTCACAATTTTGAATGTTAAAAAACAAAATTAAATGCTATTAGTTATATGTTAATTATTTGTTAAAGAATTTTGATAATTTCTTTTGATTTACAGGTAATAATCTGATTTCCACATATAATTTTTTTGATTCACGCCGAAAATAAACTTCTGTAAATGTAGCTGTCGTACTATACGGAGTATACAGTCATATGATATTTCTTGATTCTATAAAATCATCAACGACCCAGCTTCGTTTGAAAGTCCCCCCTCTCTCTCTCTCTCTCTCTCTCTCTCTCCTCTAGCCATGAGGAGCACCAGCGCGCCGTGGGCCACCCCTTCCATTTCCAGGCTCACCAATTCCAAGAAGGACAAAAAGACCCTCTGTCCCACCTTCCTTCACTGCCCGACAGTATGGAGTACCGACCACACCGTAGGAAAAGTCCCGAAGCGAAGGACTGGAACGAGTGGATTCTGCCTCGGCTCCGCCTCCGACTCCCCGGAGCTTGACGCCGCCGGCGATGGAACCAACCTCCGTTTCGTCCTCCACGACTCGCTAGATGCGGCGGGAATCGATACGAAGCACGCGCGGGCGGGAAGAGAGGGGTTCTTCAAGGAGGTGAGCCGCTTCACCGGGATCAGCGCAGAGACGAGCATCGCGATCAGCGGCGGGGCTGATCTGGCGCGGGCGGCGCTGAACATCGCCGCCGAGGACGATTCGCTCATCTCCCATTCGTGTGTGCCGCTCCCCGTCGAGGCCTTCCTTGAGAGGCTCGATGATCTCTCCATGGGCTTCTGCTCCCTCCACATGCCCCCGCTCCATTCTCCTCCCGAAGCCTTTCTCAGGAACCTGGAGAGATATTTTTATGTTCATAAGGTATTTGATTTCTTTTTCTTCTTCTATGCTAATGATTACTTATTAATTCACAAGGGGAGTATCGTAACTTCACTAGATTGTGATCATGTTTGCTGATTCCGAAAATAATAACTTTGAAAATAACAATTAAGCATATTTTTGGCTATCCGCAACTATTTGGTAACCACAAATAGGGCTATTCACAAATAGTATAGTTCGTGAATAGTTCGAGATTCAATTCGTAAAGATTCGATTAAAATTCGTATTTTTCAAATTCGAATTCGAATCCGAATTCAGATTCGAATATTTATAAAATTATGTAAAACATTATAAAATTATATTTAAACATTATAATTTGAATTTAAACTTATATTTAAACATTATAAAATTATATTTAAGCATTATAAATATTAAATATAATTATAATTAAACATTATAAAATTAGAATTCGAATTCAAATCCATGTTCAAATCCGAATCGATTCGATTGAATAGTTATTCGATTAGTTATTCAATTCGATTTCGGTTCGAATTCGAATTGATTGGATTCAATTGAATAGTTATTCGATTCGATTCGTGAACACCCCTAACCACAAATCACAAATAAAATTATTGAGAAATGAAAACCTAAAGCATTGTAAATTAAGAGTTTTACAATTTCATTGATATCAAAGTACATCCTCAATTTTGAACATAAAAAATGACGAAGTTCTTTTTGTTAGGTCGGGCGTTCACGAACGATGGTTCATAACCACCGCATTCATGACCGCCATCACTACGTCAAACGGAGCCTTCGAGTTTAAACCCCAATAACGTTTTTATATTGCAGACAAGTATAATAAAGTTAAAATAAATATGCATCTAAATAACACTGAATTCTTAACAACAATGAACAAAACAACCCCTGAATATCTATCTTCCTGTTGGAAGCCGGCATTGGAAACAAAATTGTATCTAGTCCACACAAAAGCTTGAAAGAGTGGTGCTCGAAGCATCCGAGTGAATATCAAGTTTGGAATGAACTACCCGTTGCCCCCAGCGGGGTATTTATAGGCATAACCCTAAATCCCCGACGACCCGTTAACGGACCCGTTAGGGTTCCGTTAAATCTTTGATACGACGCTAAATATACCTTAACATTCTCCTCCTATATTGTAGCAATTGTATCACATAACAGGTTAAACAAAACATATAAGTTAGATAACGACAGAATAAATTTCAGATTAAAAACAACAAGAGTTTTAGATCAAACATCTAAACTCAAACAGGTTCCAAACATGCAAAAGCAAAAGCAGAAGCAAGAACAGTAATCTGAAAACAAAAACTCAAACAGGTGACGCGGTCTACTCAAACAGCAGATCATCTCCATCCATGTCGAAATCCACTTTCTCTCCTCCAGACTCCAATTGATCTGCATTGAAACATTTGAATGTCATGAGAACAAACTCAATGAATCCATACATATGCATATCAAAAGTAAAGTGATTAGTTCTTACAATTTTGAACATAATACTCTAACTAGGAAGAAAGACTCACAGGTCCGCATCTCTTATCTAATTTACACAAAATTAGAAATTTGGTTTCGTAGAGCCAAGCTATGTTCCTTCGATTATTAAGATTATTACCAAACGTTTCACAATTGTATTATATCATCAAGTTTAGAATGATACAACAAGCTGTGACCAATATATCATCAAGTTTGGAATGATATAAGTAATGATCATAATATCAGGACGCATATCAGTAACTTTAGTACTCGTTTTTGGAATGATACCCAATTCAGTCTTTGAAAAGAAGTAGTTGTGTAAGTCATCAAGTTTGGAATGACTAGCAACTAAACAATCTCAGGCTTCATCAAGTAACATCTGGAATACTTCAGTGTACTCAGTTTAGATGCGTGAATGTAGGCAGACTCGGTTCTAAGATCTTAAACAAACATAGGTATTAAGTCCCACTAAATAGAATTTAATCCCAAATCCCCCGATGTTTTAGATGTAAGAACCTTGCATAAGCCCTTGGTAAGGACATCTGCTA
Organism: Dactylorhiza incarnata; assembly: GCA_033032865.1. Classification (NCBI taxonomy): domain Eukaryota; kingdom Viridiplantae; phylum Streptophyta; class Magnoliopsida; order Asparagales; family Orchidaceae; genus Dactylorhiza; species Dactylorhiza incarnata. Next base: position 436,725 of record JAWHQI010000461.1, read on the forward strand.
CATTATCTTTTGATCTCACGTCCAAGAGGGAAATGATCCCTTGACTGGTGAGATAGGTCAACCAGGCCTGTTTCATCCGTAGTTGTCTTCGCTTACCATTGAACAGAGAATTAGTTGCAATGGTTTTTGTGGCTTGATTGTCACAAAATATCGAGATAGAGTTCATTTTCAGACTCGTCATTGGAATATCCATAACCAAATCTCTGACCCACTCTGCTTCTTCGGCAGCTGAAGCAAGAGCATAGAGTTCGGATTCCATAGAGGATAGTGCTATACACGTTTGTCTCTTAGATTTCCAAGCTACTGCGGCTCCTCCTAGGGTAAACACATAACCACTAGTGGACCGACTATCACCAACGTCTGAACACCAGGAGGCGTCAGAGTACCCTTCAAGCACAGGAGGGTGACCACTGTAACATAAAGCATACTGCTCAGTATACTTTAAGTATCGCATTAGCCTTTCCAAGGCGTCCCAGTGGTCCTTTCCAGGGTTACTAGTGAATCTACTCAACATGCCAACCGTAAATGCTATGTCGGGTCTAGTGCAGGTAGTAGCATACATGAGACTGCCAATGAGTTTGGAGTAATCCAACTGTCTAATAGGTGAACCGTCATGAGGTTTCAGTCTATTATTATAGTCGTATGGAGTCTCAATCTTCCTGCACTTATCATAACCCCACTTCTCTAGTAGAGTTCTGATATAGTGACTCTGGCTGAGGGTGATACCCTTATCTGTAAAGGTCACTTCCATGCCTAGGATGGTCTTCACCACACCTAAGTCAGTCATGCTAAATTTGGACTTCAAGGTAACCTTAACGTCTTCCACCTCAGACTGATCGGTACCCAGAATTAGCATGTCATCAACATACAAGCAGATTATAGCGACGGAGTGAGGACTTTTACGCAAGTATAGACATTTATCTGAAAGGCTGGATTGAAAATTCAGGCCTTTTACGCAAGTGTCAAACTTCTCGTGCCATAACTTTGGTGCTCGCTTCAATCCGTAGAGTGACTTAATCAACTTACAGACCTTGGTGTCGAGACCTTGTACGACAAACCCTTCAGGTTGACGCATGTAGATCTCTTCAGTTAGATCTCCATTTAAAAATGCAGTCTTAACATCCATCTGATGAACGACGAAACGTTCAATAGATGCGATAGCGAGAAGAACCCTGATCGTTGCAATGTGACAAACAGGTGAGTATGTATCAAAGTAGTCAACTCCACTCACTTGAGTGAAGCCTTTGGCAACTAGACGTGCTTTGTACTTAGCGATACTCCCATCTGGATTCAGTTTCTTCTTAAGGACCCACTTGCTCCCAATGGTTTTAGCTCCTTTGGGTAGGTCAACTAATGTCCAAGTGTGGTTCTCCATGAGAGAGTGCATCTCATCATCAATGACTTCTTTCCATAACAGGGAATCCCTGGATTGCATCGCTTTCTGATAGGTGGATGGATCAGCTTCAACGTGGTAAGTCACAAAATCTGTACCGAAGTTTTTTGGAACACGTTCCCTATTCGATAGCCTAGTGGACTCTAGGACACTAGTGTGAACTGGCTCAGTGTCAGGGAGTCGTAGTTCCGTCCCAACGAGGGTATCAGAACTGGTGTCTGACAGACCTGAAAGAGTCAGGTTCTTATCTCTAAGAAACTTGTCCTCAAAGAACACAGCATCTCTAGACTCAATAACCGTGTTGGTAGAGAGATCTAGAAATTGGTCTGCAGCACTATCCACCACACATCCTATGTACACACAAGTGTTCTTCTTAGGTCCTAACTTAGATCTCCTTATGTCAGGTATCCTAACATAGGCGATACAACCCCAGGTTTTGAGGTGATCAAATCCTGGGGTTTGCTTCAATTTAGCATGAGGAACCATATTTAGGATGTGATTCGACGCGAGGGCTGCTTCTCCCCAATAAGCGGCAGACATACCGGCAGTCAACAACATAGAATTCAACATTTCTGTTAAAGTTCTATTTTTCCGCTCGGCAATACCGTTTGACTGGGGCGAATAAGGGGCAGTGGTTTCAGGTATTATGCCATTGCTGGCAAGAAAATCCCTAAACTCACCCGAGACATACTCGCCTCCTCGATCACTCCTAAGTCGTTTAATTTTCAAATCCAATTGGTTCTCAACCCTATTTTTGAAAATTTGAAATTTTTCAAAAGCTTCATCTTTTGATTTTAAGAGATAAATGTGAGTATATCGAGAGAAGTCGTCGATAAAAGTTATCAGGTACTTCCGACCACCACGTGTGACAAAACTCTTATAGTCACAAATGTCGGAGTGTATCAACTCTAGTAAACGTGTACTCCTAGACACCTGACTGAATGGTGTTCTAGTTATCTTAGTTTGAACACATATCTCACATTTGTCAAATTTGGTTTTTGTGTCTAAGGGGATGTTATGAGTTCTAGCTAGCAGGAGTAGTTTTCTATAATTGACATGTCCTAGTCTGGCGTGTAAAGTCTTAGGATTTATCAAAGTAGAACTAACCTGATTGATTACTTCGTTTGCTAGACTCAATCGATACATTCCGTTGACTACGTACGCGCAACCAAAATAATGTGAGTTAACCATTAAAGTCACCCTACCACCACTAATGTTAAAAGACATACCCGCATCGTTTAACAAACTAATCGAGATTAAATTAGCAGCTAATGTAGGAATGTATTTAACATCTTTCAAAATTAAATGCGTACCTGAAGAGAGTAGCAGATCCACGGTCCCGGTCTGGAGTACCTCAGCAGTGGCTCCATTTGCCACTGTAACTGTCTCAGAAGCTGGAGTGGCATCCTTCAGCAGAGCGGAGTTGTTGCTGACGTGGCAGGTCGCCCCCGAATCCAACCACCATTCAGTACTGGCCTGTACGTTCCCCACCTTGGCAACAAAGTGGGAGGGCGCAGTTTGATGGAGCATATGAGCTCTGTTATCAGGCTTTGGTGGGTTAGCGTCGGGCTTCTTGGGTTGCCTGCACTCAGAAGCGCAGTGACCCCACTTGTTGCAGTTGTAGCACTTGCCTTTGAACTTTTTGATCTTCTTGCTGGTGTCTACGACTGCGGGTGCACTGGGGGGAGGTCGAGTCCGATCAGATCGAGGCTTCCTCTTCGGGTGTGTGACCATATTAGCAGCAGATTGCTGCTTGCTCACCACCTCCTTCACATGCCTTGTCCGATTCTCATCCTCAATACAGATAAACCGCTTGAGTTCTTTCAGACTGACCTGAGTCTTCTTGCGATACATCTCCGTCTTGAAAGAGTACCACGCTGAGGGGAGCTTGTAGATGATGGCACCATCAATGAACCCATCTGACAGAGGGACACTTTCAATACTGAGCTTGACCACCAAATTTTCCAGGTCTACAATCTGGGGAAGGATTTCTCTGTCCTCAGAGAATGTGAAACCCATGAACTTGTCCACCAGATGCGTCTTGGACATGTTCTCCTCCTCTTTAAACTGATCTTCCAGCGCAGTCCAGATCTCTTTCGCTGTCTTCAACTTCCCAAACGTCTCGGCCAGGGAATTGGAGAGACAGTTGAGAAGATAATCGCGACAGAAGTCTTCGTCGCTGATCCAATGTGCTTCATCGGGTCCTCCTTGGAAGTCTGCGAAGTCAGTCTGCAGGGTATAAAAGATATTGAGATATTTCAGACCAAACTGCGTATTACGCTTCCAGGCACTGAACTCCGAGTGGGAGAACTTCTCCAGTTTTATCAGCGGCACAGGAGAGGAGAGAGAACTGGTCTTCTTAAGAGAGGCCATCTGGAGGTAGCGGCTGAAACACGGAAGAGCGGACCTCCACTAGCAAAAGGTGCTATCGCCTGGCGATAGCGCTGGCGTTAGCTCTGGCGGTAGCAGCAGGGATGGCTAACGCGCGGCGATACCGCTAGCGCAGGCGGTAGCAGCGGCAGTTACGCGCACGAACCGCGCGATCGTCTCCTCCAGAGGCGGGAAAGGCGACACTTCACTTCACGGCGGCAGCGCAGGGCGGCGCAGCACTCCGTCTTGCGGAGAACTCCAACGGCGGCGGCTTGCTCCGTGCGAGGAAAGAGGCGGAGGTGGCGTACGTGAGTAGAAAACCTCCTTCGACGGCTTGTCTTCTTGGCGATCAAAACACACCAAAAACCGGCTTCTGCGAGTAGAAGATCGTAAGTCAGCGGCAGCACATCTCCTCGAGAGAAAGAGCACCGTCGATTGTGGGGAGCGTCGTCGAGCGCAAGTCAGCGGCAGGCGAGAAACTCGCACAAAAACAGGGGATCGACCACAACTCAGCGCACGGGAGGGAGCAGTTACAGGCCTTCGTCTATTTCCTTCGATCGATCGACAGGGACGAAGCACCCAACAGCGATCTGGGCCTTCTTCTTTGCAGGCGAGAACCGCACGAACTGACGGGAGGGAGGTTTCGACTGGTGTGCGCAAACTGACAGAGATGAACAGGGCCTTCTTCCTCCTTGTCGTTTTTCTCGCACGATCTAGTCCAGAGATTAAGAACGCACGGCGGCCTTCTTCTTTTCAGGCGACGTAAACTTCCGATCGACGACGCACGGGAGCGGTTACGGGAGGAAACCGCTCGGGAGCGACGGGAGATGGGGGGCTACGGCTCACGAGAGAAACACTTCGAGAATGAAAGAGTGGTGCTCGAAGCATCCGAGTGAACATCAAGTTTGGAATGAACTACCCGTTGCCCCCAGCGGGGTATTTATAGGCGTAACCCTAAATCCCCGACGACCCGTTAACGGACCCGTTAGGGTTCCGTTAAATCTTTGATACGACGCTAAATATACCTTAACAAAGCTATCATCTTTTTATTATTTAATCCTTTTCCATTGACCAAGTCAAAGATTATGACAAATCATACATGCAAGTACTTTTCATCTTCTCCTGTTTTTTTTTACTTTGTTTGCCATCAAACAATCTCCTAACACTTTGCTCCATTTGCCTCGTAATGATTACATTATTCTCCGACCTTATTCTTTGAATGGGGATTGAAAATGAAGATCGCTTCTGCTGGCTCGCTTTTAAAAAAAATTGGAATGTTGATCCGATTCGTTTAGAAGTCTGGAGTTTTGCTCTTCGAATTCTTGTGGATGGATCTGGACAAATTTTGTTTCTTTGCCCAGAAATCGCCCAAGAAATGGGAGAAAATGAGAGGCGGATAGCCGGGGGCGAAGATGCGAGAACAGGTCCGTGGGATGTGAGTGTGAATAGTTTTTAGGATTTGCTCTAAAAATGAGTGCTAATAGCCAAAACTGAAGTACGAATAACAACCACCATAAATTATCAGAATTTCGTATACTCACGCATTAATGGACAAGCTGAGTGAACAAAGTGATTCTTTATTTTAAGAGCAAATATTTATTTTATGGTGATAATGTAAAGTCGCTAGCACGACAAGCAGGGACGAAACTATTCACGGGCACACCCGGGCATGTCCCCGGGTTCAATTTTCGGTGAAAAAACATAGGTTCATATGAGTTATAAAACTTTAAAAGTCGATTTCTCTTCAACCACTCGGGCAGCCTGGTGCCAGAGGCATCCCCGCGGAGCGAGGGTCCAGGGATGGGTCCCACCACAAGGGTGAAATATACGCAAACCTCACTTTGCATTTTTGCAAGAGGCTGCTTCCAGGACTCGAACCCACGACCTCAAGGTTCAACCGCTCGACGAAAATTAAATTCGAAAGTTGTGTTGAACTCCTCTCAGGAAAACACATAAAATAGAGTCCTTAATCTAAAATTTTCATGGTGTTTTGATAGTGCTTCATTTTTGTACAAATCAACCTTCATGAGCTGACTTTTTGAGCTCCGATTATCGAATCGAAGAATCATCACCATCATTGGACTTGTGGACTATTCAAAGAATTCTTAAAAAAACTGGGTTGATCGAAAATCTTTTATCTTTTTGCACGACGATCGCTACTAGCACTTCTCATGTCATTGATTTTGAATAGAGGATTTTTTTTGTTTCGTGATGTTGAAGATCTATCTAATTGATCATCATCATTATCATTAATTATACAATATTTTCATATCATCCCTCACTTGCATTCAAGTACTTTGACAAGTTCTAGCATATAAAACTCGAGATTCTAGAAAAGTGGGTATGTGGAGAATTCCATATTATATTTTACAACTCAATCTAAGACTTGATGAAAAATTTTCAACTGGCGAAACATATCGCTCGGCCTTAGAGGTTACAAACTTTTCTAATGCCACGAAGCTTGTAATTTGTCCTAGATTTGACAAAAAATTTCGACTATTAAAAGTCTGCAGCTCAACCCTTAATTTGGTGGAAATTTTCGGCACGAAGAAGCCCGTTGCGTGGCAATTTTTTCCATTGTATTGATTCATGAGAATGTTACTCAGAATGCATCGTTTTAAATTTTAGTTTGTGTCCGGGCTGAGTTAAAATCCTAGTTCCGCCACTGACTACAAGTCTCATCCAAATGGGTTCGAATTCGGTAAACGCCTTTTTCTTGCCTGTCATCCCCATCACCTCTCCACCACCTCTCCTCCCTGACCTGGCTTCCGTTCCCAACAAGCCTCCTCTTCTCCGTGTCTACACTCGTCGCCCTCCTCGCTCTGCCGTCCCAATGCAGTCGACTTCGACCTCTGACACTCTGCGACCTGCTGACCCAGCACCGGCCTCCACCGCTCATCCCATGACGAACTATGTATCTTTACATCGCCTGTCCCCGCCGTTTCACACCTTTACTACTTCTTTATCCTTTTTTTTGTCCCTAACTCTGTGCAGGAGACTCTCGAACATCCGGGCTGGCGGGCAGCCATGAACGAAGAAATGACAACCCTCTGGGCTAACCAGACATGAGATCTGGTTCCTCTCCCTCCATGCTAGACTACTGTTGGTTGCAAATGAGTCTTTGTCATCAAGCATGCTCCTGATGAGACAATTGACTGTCTTAAGACCCGACTGGTGGCTCGTGACTTTACTCAACAACAAGGTCTCAATTATGAGGAAACGTTCTCTCCAGTGGCCAAGCTCAACACAGTTCGTGTCCTTCTCTCCATGGGTGTGCATCGCCAATGTCCCTTACATCAGCTGGATATCAAAAATGCATTTTTAAATGATGACATACAAGAAACAGTCTATATGCAATAGCCTCCCGGGTTTGAGACCATGGGGGAGTCCCGAGTTTGTCACCTTAAGAAGTCCATTTATGGTCTCAAACAATCCCCTCAGGCATGGTTTGATAAGTTCAGTAAGGCTGTTCGGGAGGTTGGCTTTACTCGGAGCTCGGCAGACTTCTCTTTGTTCACTCAACATCGAACTACAGGAACGGTTCTTCTTTTGGTGTATGTCGATGACATCCTAATCACAGAAGATGATTCAAAGGGAATACAAACAGTCAAACAACACCTTAGTTCCGTTTTTCAAACAAAAGATCTGAGGAACCTTCGATACTTCCTTGGTCTGGAGATCGCAAGACGTCCTGATGGACTTGTCTTCTCTCAACGGAAGTACTGTCTCGACCTTCTTCAAGATGCTGGCTATTCTGGATGCAAGTCGATTAACACCCCGATGGTTGTCAATCACAAGCTGTGTGCACATGCTTCTGATGCAGATCTTCCTCTTCCAAATCCAGAATACTATCGACGACTCGTTGGAAAACTTATTTACCTAACGGTCACGAGACCAGACATATCCTTTGCAGTTGGGGTGGTCAGCCGGTTTATGCATTCTCCTCGGATATCTCATCTACAGGCTGTCGAGCGCATACTGAGATATCTAAAAACAACCCCTTGTCAAAGGCTGGTATACAAAACCTCTTCTTCTACTCCAACATTGGTTGAGTATTCAGATGCAGATTATGTTGGTTCCCTGGACGATCGGCGGTCTACCAGTGGTTTTCTTACCTACTTTGGAGGTCACCTTGTGACCTGCCGCAGTAAGAAACAAGCTGTGGTTGCTCGATCATCAGCTGAAGCTGAATACCGGTCTATGACGTCAGTTGTCTCTGAGCTTACATGGCTTGAAAGTCTTCTCGCTGATCTAGGAGTAAAACTTCCCTCACCAGCTACCTTACTATGTGACAGTCAAGCTGCTATACACATAGCTAAGAATTCAATCTTCCACGAAAGAACGAAACACATTGAAGTGGACGGCCACTTCATTAGGGAGAAAATTCAAATGAAGAAGCTAGAGTTGAAGCATGTTCCAGGCAATGACCAAGTTGCTGATCTTCTCACTAAAGCCCTACCGAGTACCCTATTTTATCAGTTCCTGTCCAAGCTGGGTGCCTACGACTTGTACGCTCCAGCTTGCGGGGGAGTGTTAGAAAAAACCATGTAAAGACCTATGATTTTGGCCCATTTAGTCTCTTTTTTATCTTTATACATTAGTCCCACACCTTGTATAGGGATTCTTGATGTAAGCCACCAGATTGAGGTGGTCGTGCGCGATTACGAACAAAGAACTCTCGCCGCTCCGCTCTTCCCAAACACGAGTTAAACGCAGCCCTCGAATATGCTTATTATTAATTTTAACGCAGCGTACGGGTAGCAACGCCGTCAGAGATCGACTAAGGGCTATGGGCCAATATTCGATCAAGCTAAATGGACCAATATTGGATTCGATCGAGCGGTGTTGTACCAAAGAAAATCCACCAAAACAAATCGATTCGGAAAGGGTGGATGTTTCCCCAACAAGAACAAAGCAAGGATCGCCAATTCTTTTCGTACGTTTCGAAAATATCAAAGATAACACAAATCCACAAGAAAATAACCACGAAAATCCGTTGCTTCCAAAGCCACGCCAAAACTCTGCACCTCAAGAAAAATCTAAGAAAAGAAAACTCTTTGGTAGGAAGTTTCGTTACCCACTCGGAGTTTGTAGATCCGAGATATTGGATCCACAACAATCGATCGTTCCCTTCACTAGCCCCCGGAGATGAGCCGAAGAAGATGTACACGTCCGTCTTCGTCGAACCACGCCTGAGTGAGTTTTCCCAACCCTATGTTGCACCTTGGATCTTCCTCTATATTGCTGGCCGAAACTCCTTGAGGGGGTGGGAGGGTTCGTGTGACACATACGGAGTACGAAGGATATAGGTGAGGGGAAAGGTGGCGGAAGTGTAGTGGGGAAAGGAGAAAAGAGGGAAGGGGGGAGGAGAGGTGGCGGCCGGCGGACTAGAAGAGGAGAGATGGCCCTTGGCCGAACCTGCGAGAAGGAGAAAGAGAGGGGGCGGCGGTTTAGAGGAGAGGGTTACAAGTTTTCAATCATAATCTGCCTATTAATCTCAAAGTCATGGCCTTATACAGCCTTACACACCAAAGGCTATATGCAGCCCAAATAAATTAAAAGCAGCAATGGCCGGCTAAACGCAGACCAACATAAATAAATGCAACAAGGTTGGCTAAACGCAGGCCAGATTAAATGTCTAAAATTAACATAATGAAATGAAATAGTAATTTAAATAAGGTTCTTCATGTGCCGAGGGCGAAGGTTGTAACGTTGCTCGTCAAGGTCATCGTGGCGTCGCAAATCCTTGGATGGTGGCGGTTGATCATCATCAACTGCATCTTCATCAAGCTGTGGGCCGTCGTCCCCATCAACCCTCCCCCGCTCGAAAGTACTCATCACCGATGAGGGAGCGTGCAGGTACCGATGTAGGAGAGCTTTGTCCAGAAGGGCCACTTCCGAGGCAGAGAGCCAAGAATCATCAGAGGCGGGGCGGTCAAGCCATCGGATTAAGAACTGTCGCGTGTCACCCTGCTGAGAGGGAATCACCTCATCCTGTATAATCCTGTCAGGCACAAAAACAGTCTTGGGGAAACTTGGAAATGCGTTAGTCGAAGAAGAAGAAAATGTAGCAAATTCATTAGGCGACATACCCGCAGTAGCAGCTGATGGAGAGAACGATCCAGATAAAACCTCACCCCCAAACCCATTAGAATTGGTAGTGGACAGAAACGGGGAGACAGATAATTCAGGTGGTGGTGAGATATATGACGTTAAATCGAAAACATTGAAAATAAGGGATATACCCCATTCAGTGGCTAATTCCAAGAGATAAGCATTCTCTCCTAATTTCTTTAAAATACGAAAAAGACCGGCTCTCCTATTTGCCAGTTTCTTTATGGTTCCCGTTGGAAACCGTTCAGGGGAGAGATGCACCATAACAAAATCGCCAATATTAAAATGGATTTCCCTTCTATGTACGTTTGCGTTAGCTTGATAAGAGGCATATTGTTTTGCTAACGTTTGATTTATGTGTTTATGTAGGGCGTGAACATGCGAGGCGAAATCCTGTGCAAATTGACTAGATTTATAAGATGGCGGTAACGGGACTAAGTCAAGTGGCACGGGTGCCTTGTAGCCGTGTACGATTTCATTGGGTGAGAGTCCGGTGGACAGATTTTTGGAATTATTGTAGGCCAATTGTGCATGTGGGAGGATGAGATCCCAAGTGCCCTTGTGATCCCCCACAATACAACGAAGTAAGCTACCCAAACTCCTATTAACTACCTCCGTTTGGCCATCCGTCTGTGGATGGTAAGCCGAGGAAAATAAGAGCTTGGTGCCCATGATCTTCCATAAAGTTTTCCAAAAATAACTCGTGAATTTCACGTCCCTATCAGTGACAATAGTTTTAGGGACGCCCCTATGCCCAACGACCTCTTTAAAGAATAACTTAGCGACGTGAGACGCATCATCGGTTTTGTGACATGCAATGAAATAAGCCATCTTCGAGAACCGGTCAACGACCACCATAACGGAGTTGTGACGTCTAAACGTGACGGGAAGGCCTAGGACAAAGTCCATGCTAACATCTTCCCATGGAACGGAAGGAATCGGGAGGGGGTATATAGACCCGCATTCGTCTTATTCCCTTTTCCTAATTGACACGCTCTACAACTTCCAACCACCTTGTGTACCGTAGACTTGAGACCCGGCCAATAAAATTTTTCCTCCACTAAGGTAATGGTTTTATCACGCCCAAAGTGGCCGCCGAGACCGCCACTATGTAATTCCCACACTATGAAGTGGCGAAGGGAAGAACGAGGGATGCATAGCTTAGCGTGCTTAAATAAATATCTATCACGGAGATAATACGCTGAAATGGTCGTGGGTGACTCGCCTTGGGTGGTCAAATAGATTTCCTTAAAATCCGGACAATGAACATACTCGTCCTTAATACGCTCAAAACCTACGACCTTAACCTCTAGTGTGGTCAATAACAGAGAGACGCGGCTAAGCGCATCCGCTACCCGGTTAAGATTGCCCTTCAGATGTTTAATGTTAAAGGAGCACTCCTGCAGGTATGAGACCCATTTTGCGTGGCGGGGGCTGATTTTACCTTGTGAGTTGACGAACCGTAATGCCTCGTGATCGGAAAGGATTACAAACTCCTTAGGAAGGAGGTAGTGCCGCCAATGTTGGAGGCACCGAATAATGGCATAAAATTCACGATCGTAATTGGAGTAGTTGAGCTTAGGCCCCGCAAGCTTCTCACTAAAATAACCTACCGGATTCCCCTCTTGACTTAAAACGCCTCCAATACCAATCCCGGATGCGTCACAAGACAGCTCAAAACCTTATTAAAATCCGGTAACCGCAAGAGGGGTGCTTCCGACATCCGGGCCTTAATCGTGTGGAACGCTTTGGTGGCAGACTTGGACCACACAAAATCGCCTTTCTTCATGCACTCCGTGATGGGAGCCATGATGCTACTAAAATCGTGTATGAACCGGCGGTAGAAGGTGGTTAAACCGTGGAAACTTCTAACTTCCCTAATATTGGTGGGTTCCGGCCAATCCACTATGGCTTGGACCTTCTTAGGATCAACGTGTATGCCCTCCGAACTAACAATGTAACCTAGGAACTCCACCGACGATACATAGAACGTGCACTTCTTAATATTAATAAATAATTTCTCCATTCAGAGCGTCTCCAAAATAATCTTCAAATGCCACTCATGATCGGAAGTAGAGGTGCTAAAAATGAGTATATCATCAAAATACACCACGATAAACTTCCCCATATACGGTTGAAAGACGTGGGTCATCATCCGAGAGAACGTACTTGGGGCATTGGAGAGCCCGAACGGCATTACTAGCCACTCATAAAGTCCTTCCTTCGACTTAAACGCTGTTTTCCACTCATCCCCTTCTCTAATCCGTATCTGGTGGTAGCCACTCCTAAGATCCAATTTTGAAAAGATTGTGGCCCCGGCTAACATGTCCAATAGGTCGTCCAAACGCGGGATGGGAAAACGGTATTTAATAGTGATTTTATTAATGACCCTACTATCCACATACATTCTCCATGAACCGTCTTTCTTGGGTGCTAGCAAGGCGGGAACGACGCATGGGCTTTTACTATGCCGAATAAATCCTTTTTGCAATAATTCAGCAATTTGGGTTTGCAACTCCGTGTGGGCGGACGGATTCAATCGATAGTGTGGTAGGTTGGGTAGGGAGGAACCCGGAATGAGATCTATGGCATGTTGGATATCCCGCAACGGGGGTAATGTTGCGGGCAACTCCTCCGGATACACATCCTTATACTCTTCTAAAAGATCCCGCAACGCCGACGGTAGGCTCTCGAACGAGGACTCGTCGCCCTTGACTTGTAGACAAACTAGCGCATAAAGGACACCCTCAACGAAGGAGTGACGCTCGAGCTCTTTCCTACCTATTAACGTTAATGTCTTCTTCTCCGCGGGCACAATTGTGTCCGAAGAGGCGATCGAGGGGTCCTTAGGGGGAGTGGGCTTCAAGGCAACGGTCTTGCCGTTAAACTTGAACTCATAGGTATTTGCACGGCCAAAGTGAGTCACGTCATAATCAAAGAGCCACGGACGTCCTAATAACACGTGATAAACGTCCATAGGGATAACGTCGCACCAAACCTTATCCACGTATCCCTTAATAGTCAATGGCACTAGACATCGCTTAGACACCCCGATTGAAGTTTTGTTGACCCAAGCAATTTTATATGGTTGGGGGCGTGGTTCCGTGCTTAATTTCATCCGAGTGACCGCATTTTCAGAGATTACATTCATGCAACTCCCGCTATCAATAATCAACTTACACCATTTATCACCGTTTTTAAAGTGCAGAGAAAATATGCTCGTCCTATTGTACTCGTCCAACACTCGCGGGGTAGCTAAGATACAACGCATCACCATCATGTAAGAATCATCATCCATATCACTAGGCTCGCCTTCAGATTCATCCGCGGCCTCGTAAACAATTTCGGCGGGTTCGGAGGGAGAGCCCATAAGTGCTAGGGGCTTCGTTTTAGTGGGGCACTCACTAGCGTAGTGCCCTTGGATCCCGCAAGTGAAACATGTGGCGTTAGTCTTACTAATCCACCCTATCGGAACTCTCTCACTGGTGGGACTCCTGATGTTCCTAGCGGTAATGACTACGGAATTCGAATCAGTCGACCGTACCTTTCCCTTGTCAAGCATGGAGGACGAAGGTGGGGGTCCTAAAATGGACCTTCCCTTCTGGAATGCTCGTCCCTTGGACTTGTGGGCATTGTGCTTTTCTATATCCAAGGCTGCATTGAATGTCGTGTTAAGGTCCGTGTGACCATAACGCAGGAGCTTGCCTTGGATGTCCGGGTTGAGTCCCTTGCGAAAACGGGATAGCGTAACTTCGGGCATTTCTCGGACGTCACACCGTACCATCAAATCTTTAAGGAGTCCCATGTACTCCGCTACCGATTTGCTCCCCTGACGATGAGTGGCTAACTCAACGAACATTTGAGTTCGGTGATACGCCGGGACATATTGGTCAGTCAGGAGTGCTTTCATGGCAGCCCACCCAATTGGGGGTACTCCATTTACGGTACCTAGACGCCTCTCTTCGTTCAACCAAAATGTTTTGGCCCTACCCAGAAGCTTCATCCGGGCAACCCGTACCTTCTCAACGTCCGTCAGGTTGTGCCACTCAAAATAGCACTCGATCTCCATGATCCAGTCTAAAAATACTTGTGGCTCACCCATACCATCGTATGATGGTGAATCTATCTTCACGGCCCTAGTGACATCGAACTCAAATGGAGCTCGTGGCGCTTGCTCATCGTCATGATTACGGGGATGGTTTTGTCTCTCATTTCGCTGGTTGGCAGCGGGATTTCGAGGCGCCGCTTGATTTAAGGCCAGCCCTTGTATTAATTGAGTGAGGGCATCAAACCTCTCATTAAACTCTTCCCGAAGCTCCGCGATCATTGCCGGAGCGTGCTCAACCTCATGGTCGTCTGCCATGTGTGAAGTGGATGAGGAATACTCCGTGCCACGCCTAGTGCGCATAAACAGTAGGATTTTCTTTTGTAAAAATGGTTTTGACCAGAATAATTTTATAAAGTAGAATTTTTAAGCGCTTATCTACTAGGCGAATGAAAATACTTTTTCGGACTTTTGTTCTTAAAAAAAATAAGGAGAATTTTTAGGAATTTTTTTGTTGTTGTAATTTTCTGCAGATTTTGACTACGATTCGTGCACAACCAAGTGAGGGTCGAATTCCTATGACAGAAAAGAGAAAGGATGGTGTCGATTGAGAAATCAACACAACCTCGCTTTGATACCAAATTTGATGTAAGCCACCGGATTGAGGTGGTCGTGCGCGATTACGAACAAAGAACTCTCGCCGCTCCGCTCTTCCCAAACACGAGTTAAACGCAGCCCTCGAATATGCTTATTATTAATTTTAACGCAGCGTACGGGTAGCAACGCCCTTAGAGATCGACTAAGGGCTATGGGCCAATATTCGATCAAGCTAAATGGACCAATATTGGATCCGATCGAGTGGTGTTGTACAAAAGAAAATCTACCAAAACAAATCGATTCGGAAAGGGTGGATGTTTCCCCAACAAGAACAAAGCAAGGATCGCCAATCCTTTTCGTACGTTTCGAAAATTTCAAAGATAACACAAATCCACAAGAAAATAACCACGAAAATCCATTGCTTCCAAAGCCACGCCAAAACTCTGCCACCTCAAGAAAAATCTAAGAAAAGAAAACTCTTTGGTAGGAAGTTTCGTTACCCACTCGGAGTTTGTAGATCCGAGATATTGGATCCACAACAATCGATCGTTCCCTCCACTAGCCCACCGGAGATGAGCCGAAGAAGATGTACACGTCCGTCTTCGTCGAACCACGCCCGAGTGAGTTTTCCCAACCCTATGTTGCACCTTGGATCTTCCTCTATATTGCTGGCCGAAACTCCTTGAGGGGGTGGGAGGGTTCGTGTGACACGTACGGAGTACGAAGGATATAGGTGAGGGGAAAGGTGGCGGAAGTGTAGTGGGGAAAGGAGAAAAGAGGGAAGGGGGAGGAGAGGTGGTGGCCGGCGGACTAGAAGAGGAGAGATGGCCCTTGGCCGAACCTGCGAGAAGGAGCTTAGAGGGGGCGGCGGTTTAGAGGAGAGGAGATTCTTAGGGTTACAAGTTTTCAATCATAATCTGCCTATTAATCTCAAAGTCATGACCTTATATAGCCTTACACACCAAAGGCTATATGCAGCCCAAATAAATTAAAAGCAACAATGGCCGGCTAAACGCAAACCAACATAAATAAATGCAGCAAGGTTGGCTAAACGCATGCCAGATTAAATGTCTAAAATTAACATAATGAAATGAAATAGTAATTTAAATAAGGTTCTTCATGTGCCGAGGGCGAAGGTTGTAACATTGCCCGTCAAGGTCGTCGTGGCGTCGCAAATCCTTGGATGGTGGCGGTTGATCATCATCAACTGCATCTTCATCAAGCTGTGGGCTGTTGTCCCCATCAATTCTCCTCTCTTTCTCCCTTCTATACATATGTATTCATACATTTTATTTGATAATTGAAGAAGTAAATACAAGGTTCAGTTTTTCTCTACAGTTATCAATGGAGAATATCTAATTTCTAGTCCCCTTATGAGATCTTGGAAGCTCTCTCTTGAGGAAGCTCCGCTTAGGCAGCCGCTGTGACGCAGGACGGTCCTATGTGATGTGAAAGCACATGAATGAACTCCTACATGCAACCATACATATCCGACGAATTTAACTTGCAATAATAATTAGTTTTATAAATCAAAATAAACTTATGCCACAATAGTTAAAGCTCTCAAATAAGGAGACACGAGAAGTCGTATAAGTGCAAGAGTGCCAGAAAATCAAATACTATTTAAATGAGAGATTACAAAGACCAAAACAATTGAAAACAAAGTCTATAAACCACTATCTCTCAAGTAGAGAACAAACACATGATTCAAAAGTAAAGAAATCAACAAACAAACCTTGAACTTTGCAAACAATGTAGAGGGGAGGGCTGGAGGTGCTGTTAGAGGGCTGCCGGGGCTGATTTTCAGAGCTCTGAAACTGTTTGGGGCTGTCCAGAAACAGGGTCAGCAATAACGAGGGTGTTGGGAGGTAGTTTTCAGCAAGGGCAGCAGTTTTTGACTGTCCAGGTTACTGGACAGCAAGCCCGACAATGCAAGGGAAGTATTTTGAGGCAGATGGCAGCAGGTTTCAAGGAGATTGGTGAGTGAGGGGAGGCGTGGGATAATTTACTAGGCTGTTCTGGAAGAGCAGAACAGTTACAGTTAAGTATGGGGCTAGGAATGGGAGAGGAAGGGTTGCTGAAAGGGTTTCCAGGTGAAGGGAAGAGGTGGGTATTTGCTGATTGAGGCTCCACTTAATGGAGAAGAGTGGTTAGTGGGAGGATAAGGAGTGGGGTCGGCTGCCTTGATAATGTGGAGTTAATGGGTTAACTGTTAGGGGAATTTTAAGGTGATTCCACGTGAATTTGGGGAAGGCTGAGAGTGAAATAAGGGGAGTGGGGAGGTTGGGATTAATTTTAGGAGTGCCTAAAATTTAGGAGAGAGGAGAAAGTGGGGGTAGTGTGTAGTTTTGAAGGTGGTTATGGTGGTTATGAGTGGTGGTGGAGGTGGTTGGTGGATGTTGATGGCCGGAGGTGGTGGTGGTCGCCGGAAAAGTTTTTCGGCGATCACCGGAAAACATAAAAATGTAGGAAAATGAAGGGGAGTAGGAGGATCACTGGAGGTGTCCGCATGCGAACTCCAGTGATCGCCGGGGATTTTTTATGGAGTATGGGAGACTGTTTTTTGGTGGGAGATGGTGGGGAAGTGCCAGGGCCTGCTGTACTGTTTTCCTGGCAGCAATCAGGAGGGAGAAGGTGGGGGTTTGGGAGTGTTGCTGGCCAAGAAAGGGAGGGGAGATAGGCTTAGGGCCGGTGGCTGCTTTTGGAGGGGAAGACAAGGATCTTAGGTTGGTTGTTGTAGTGGGGAGGAGATGGAGGTTGGGGGGATCCGGCAGCTTCCTGAGAGGGTGGAGGGGAAATATGGTGGGCGGCAAGGGGAAATGGATCCAAGGCTTCGCACCCGGATTAACGGCTTCGACACCGAATGACCAAAGAATAGGCTTCAATACTCCATTCTTCAATGCCTAAAATGAGAGCCCTCACCCTCTATTTATAGATTCCTAGGGGGCAACGGACAACTATGATTGGCCGAACGTCCCGACTCAAAAATACATAAAATTACAACTCGAAATAAAAAAATGACAAGAACAAAAACTGCTACGATCATCGATCCGCATATAATGAATGGTTCCGATTCCCCATCACGCTGTATTGTCTCTGTTGTATCCATCACCACCGCCATCCTCGTCTCCGGTCATCCTCCGGCATCCCTACCGGTGTTAAGGGCTAGGCCCTTAACAATTTTTTTGAGAGATTTGGTTAGAGATCTGCTTATATACCACAATAGTTAACTTGTAGAAATGAAAAAAATTTCAAATTCGTTGTTTCTATGGCTATAGCCCAGTATATATACATCTGAAAGGGTTAGGGTTTACTGTTATTGTATACAATGACCCTTATACCTCTATAATATAATTACACGTATTACATCTAGCACTTCTCCTCAAGCTAAAGAGTATATGCCATCAAAACCAAGCTTGTTACATATGTAGTCGATTCTGGGTGCCCTTAGTGTTTGTCATGATATCTGTTAGTTGATTGTTTGATCACACAAAAGAGGTATTGATTTTCTTGGACTAAACCTTTTCTCTAACAAAATGATAATCAATATCAATATATTTAGTTATTTCGTTGAACACAGAATTTGATGTAATGTGCATTGTTGCATAATTATTACGCAACCTTTTCATTTGCTCATTTTGTGGGAAGCCAACTCAGTCAGAAATAGTTTTAACCATATTAGTTTACATGTGGTTACCGCCATAGCAGGGTATTCCACTTCTGCAAGTAATATAGCCAACCCCAAATACCTGATTGCACCCCTTTGCCACTGTGTTTTTAGTCCGTCCACAATGCCATCAAGAGAGCATTTTATCATATATATATATGTCAACACCCAACTGTAGATTTCCCCGTCGGAAGTAAGACCAGATTCCACATACCATTTGAGTTATGCATTCATTTCCTCAGTCACGACTTCTTTCCACCCAGGGTAAGACAGTGCAACGTTGTCGGGATAGCAATTAACGATAATGAAATGACAAATGCTCAGTAAACTAGAGACAAATGATCATAGAAAACAATGTGTGATATAAGGTGATAAGTGACAAGTACGAGCAAGCTTACAGATGGTAATTAAGCGTTTCTCAACAAGTGGTAATGGATCATCGGGCACAGAGGAGTCGTCGTCAAGAGATGTCAATGGTACATATGTGATATTCGGAGGCGCTGTTATGGGTTTGCTATAACATGAACCTTGACTATAAACCTTGTTCTAAGCCCGCAGAACCACTTCATAGGAGACATCCATACTAGGTAGCACTACAGGAGGAGGACATGGAATAGGGAGCACAACCTGAAAGACGCAGTGCTAGAGAGTCAAAGAAGGGAGTTCTCAAAAAACGTGACATCAACGGACACAAATGCTTGATGAAGGGAAGGTGAATAACATTGATATCCTTTCTGGGTCCGGGAATATCCCGGGTCCGGGAATATCCTAAGGACACACACTTGATTGACTTAGGGAATAACTTATCTCGGCCTGGTGAAAGATTGTGAACGAAACTGGTGAACACCCGATGAACAACCAAAAAAAAAACTGATGAACAAATGATCATAGAAAACAATGTGTCCTGAGGAAACAATGTAGGAAACGTCTCTTGGTGATGCAATGTTGAAGAAGACATCGGCGACATGCGGTCAATGAGATAAAACCAGCCACTACAACATCAGCCCAATATAAAGATGGAACATGCATATAAATAAGCAATCCACGAGCAGGTTCAACTAAGTGTTGATTATTTCTTTCAACATTCTTGTTTTGTTGCGGAGTATGAGGACATGCGGATTTGTGGATCATGCCCAAAGAGGACATGAATGTATAAAAATTGTGAGAAAAATATTCACAAGATTGTCATATGTGAAAAATATTTGAAATAGTTCGTTACGATCTTTTAGAAAAAATAACAATGTCATACGTGAATAATCATTAATGAAAGTGACAATACTGAAGAACAAGTTTTTGCATGACTCGATTGGGTATCCATACATCATAATCGACTAAATCAAAAGGTGCAGAAACACGCTTTTGGGCACTAGGAAAAGACACCATGATGTTTTCCTAACTGACAGGACTCAGAACCAAGAGTTTTAAGATTTGATAAAGAAGTCATTTGTTGTAGGCTTGGTAATCCAGGATGTTCCTACTGACAATTGTCTGCAGTCCATCCCTAGAAGCAGTCAGGGAAGTCATTTGAGAAGAACATGTAATGATGTAGTTGATGATTTTGGATTCACGTCTAGTACAAATCACCTCACTGGTCTTCAAATCATCTATACACATGGAAGATCCAGAAAAGATTATAATGCAATTGTGATACTGGATAAACTTATGAATGAAAATAAGATTATATTGAAAAATAAGTACAAACAAAGCAGAGTGGAGAGATAAGATATACGTGAGTTTGGTAATGTCAATATCCTAAACAATGGAAGTAGATCCACCGACAAGGGCAACATGTGTAACAGAATGTGGTTTGTGCATGTGATGAAATAAAAATACATTACTAGACATATGATCTGAAGTGCCTAAGTCAATGATCCATGTGGGTGAATTGAAGACTGAATCATGAAAATTGAGGGAGGCGATGCGCTTGGAGCTAGATGTGCAACATTAGTAATATGTGCCTGAAATGTCTAAAACTGCATGAATCAAGAATAATCTTTTGTTGAGATAGGAACAAGAGAGTCAGGAAGTGCTGAAGCGACTGGTGCATAGGCAGAATGACGAGACTACAATTGCCCAGGTGCAGGGAACCTGTGAAGACTGTAACTTGTCTTCTTAATGTGTCCCATCCATCCACAATGGGTACATTTAGGATGAATTCGACCATCTCCTCATCCTTGGCCAGAAGTGCTTCCAAGACTACGTTCTTCGATCAGAGTAAAACTGGTTACCATAACAGGACTGTAACGACCCAACCCTGATAATATTAGACATATTGTCCGCTTTCGTTCATTCCAACCCATACTAAGCAGAAACCAGACAGTTTGGTCCTTTCTCATAGGTGGCCTACGGGCACTTTCCAAGAGGTCACTCTTCCCATCCCACCGGAGCACGCTTAACTACGAAGTTTCCAACACAACTCCACCACTTGCTCCAAAAAAGGTGCCTCTGATATTTGATGGTCAAAATTATTACTTAATCCCAAATACTTTTCCTCCAATTCTGATTTGAGATTCGGTTCCTTCCTGCACCTCCTTCCATCTAGAAGTCTGTCATCCTAGAAGATTGTCAGGAGTTGCTTTGCCTGGGCTTCACTGCCTCCCAGAGACAATCCCCACTCTCATCGGATTGAATATGCTACATGCCCACCATCTTCTTCATGGTTCGTCCCTGAATCACACACTGACTGTAAGAGTTTTGACTCTAATACGATTTGTAAAGAACCCACCTCCACAATATCAGAAGTATTATCCGTTTTGGTTTGTCCTCGAACCACACATCGTACTGTAGAAGGTCTTGCTCTGATACTATTTATAACGATCTAACCCTGATAATATCAGAAGGATTATCTGTTTTGGTTCATCCCAACCCATACTAAGTTGAGCCATACTGTCATTTTCCATAGTGGCGTACGAGCATTTCTTAAGAGGTCATCCATCCCAAGATTACTCCTATCGGAAGATGCTTAACTACACAGTCTTTAACTTAGCTCTACCATATCTAGTGGAGCTAGAGTAGATGCCATTGATGAGGCTCTAATCACGCGTGAGCATATATCCTTGAGGTTAATGTCGGTGGCATAAAAGTTGAGATTGATAGGGTCGTTCAGATTTGATAGTGTGAAGAAATATGATCGATATGTGTTTGTCCTGCTTTTCTTGAACCTTAATATTTGGATAGGAGGGTAGGAGATCCAAGAAGTCCATCGCAAAGGCCTGAAACTTCCCAACATATGTAGAGATATCAGAGTTGGATTTTTGTATGCTTGATGAGATGGCCGATAATGTCCTACACCCGGGTCATATAGTCTTGATATAAGTTTTTCCCTTGAAGTCCAACCCTAAAAATATACATAAGAGATACTCAATTGATTGTGAAAGTAAAGCAAATAATTGAGCATTCATCTTTTCCTAGGCTGACTGATCTGCTTAGTCGATCTGATCAATCCCTTTCGTAAGATGCCCCTTTTAGTTCTTTGCCATGAACCATTTTTAAATGGCAGCAGACTAGGAGTTGTAGTTCATCCCATTTTTCTTCTTCGTTGAAATGGCGTTGTGATGACTTTGGATTGTAGAGAACTTTGATAAGGACTCAGTTAACGTAATCGATGTGGCAGATGAATTTGTAGACATTTTGGCTGTAGGATTTTACGTGGGTGGGGGCTTGCTGGATTTGGGAAATATCGGGACAAGCCTGAACGGATTTGTTGTTGCGATGGGATATATGGAAACTCCGGATTGGTGGCGGTGCAACAATAACCGTGTAATGACAACCCAGAGGAAGTTGCAGAGCTGGATCAGAGAAGAAGATTCATGCAAAGGCATCCCGTTTGATTCACGTAGAAAAGGAGGCATAGAACTGGTTACTGGGAAGAACTAGCTTTGGAAAGTGGCAGCTGGATAGGACGTTGTCGTGAACTGAAGTTATGGATTGGGTGTGAATGAATGTTGGAAGTTGCAGATTTGACGAGGGATTCCCCGAACCAGCCAGATCTAGCGTTGGATGTTGCGTGCCAATTGGCTTTACGCCCTGTTGGTATCTAGAAGATGGGGCAAGAGAGAGTAAGAAGTACGTTGGAGGTAGTGGCAGTGATGTAGCGATATAATGTGCAATGATGAAGCTCACGAGAAATACAACACACACACAACAAAGGTGGAAGTCCTACTAGACACAAAACAAAGTTACCGATCAATCCTTCACGGAGATGCCAGTGGCTAGGAGAAAACATCTCACCATGGTACCTTGTAGAAACGGGAAAAAAAAAATCTAAATCCATTGTTTTTTATGTCTATAGCCCGATATCTCTCTCTATACACACACGCGCGCACACACACATACATACATTTGGAAAGAGTTAGAGCGTACATCTATTGTGTAAAATTTATAGCCCTAATAATGTAATTACATGTATTTATATCTACCGCAACTGATATCTTTTGCGGAAGCCGGAGTGTTATGTGTGAGAGTTTGAATAAATAATTATTATGCCAAAGAATCTAATTTATTATACGAGAGCTCCCCTTTTTATATAGAGTAGAGGAGGAAGAAATTTCAATAGGAGATGTATGACTAAATACCAGGAAAAGAAGAAATGTGCAATCAGTCCCTTTATGGCCTTTCAGTCTTGGGCTTTAATACTTCCCCTCAAGCTGAAGTATGTATATTAATCATTTCCAGCTTGGTATAAATATCTGAAAACGATGAAATTAATTTGGTGAAAATGTCGATCAACTCTTGATCAGAAGAAATAAACGGAGTGCATATTTGATTTTTGATAACTTCTTGTTTGATGAAGTGACAATCAACATCAATATATTTTGTTCTTTCATGGAACACAGGATTTTCAGATATGTAGATAACACAAAACATCAGTAGAAGATAATCATAGATTTCTCCCGAGCCTTTTAGAAGTGGATTTCGATCTTCTTTATCATCTGCATAACTTGCTTCAGAATATACTTCATTGCGTAAATGATTGTTATTTTAAGACAATATGTCTTTTCCTGAAGACTTTTTGTTGTATTCTAATATTCTTAAAGCAGTTTCCAGATGACACTCTTTGGGAGCCTGGATGAATTGAGTGACCCTCCTGACATCATAGGAGTGTCAGGTCTGGTTACAGTAAGATAGATGAGTTTATCAACCAGACGCTTGTATCGAGTAATGTCCTGTAGAGGGGATGTCTTATCCCAAAGTTGGCAGCGCCCAAAAGCATAGAATTCCGAGCAGGCTTTGTTCAAAGAAGACTTGTTTCTTCGAGTAGATCTAGGACATACTTTCTTGGGGAAAGAACTATATTGTTATTTCGTCTCATAATTTCAATTCCCCAAAAGTATTATTATTCCAAAGAATCTAGTTTATTACATGAGAGCTCCCCTCTTTATATAGAGCAGAGGAGGCGAAGGAAGAAATTACAATAAGAGATGTGGCTAAATACAAGGAAAAGAAGAATGTATAATGAGCCCCTTAATGAGCTTTCAGTCTTGAGCTTTAACACAATGCATATGACCAAAAAAGATGATCACGAGAGGATCAAACACATTGATGTTAGATATCATTTTGTGAGAATTTATTGTTCTAGCTAAAAAAAGTTCCCACAGAGGACAACCCAACACACGTTTACAATGCCATGTTCTACTACCAAGTTTAAGCGGTACTTAAAAGTTTATTAATGTTTCATTTTTTGGAGATTTCGGAGAATAATTACTTTTATGGAGGGCTTGTAGAATACAAGCCAAGGTGGGGATTTGTTGGATACGTCTTGTATTCCAGGTGGACGCATGATCCGATTCTTTACAGGTTGCACCCTGCCTCCCTTAGTTGTAAGTCAATTTTAACTGAACCATGTAAATCTGGCGTGTTTCTGTGCATGATTATTCTTGCTATACTGTGTTTAGCTCTAATGGTCATCATCATTAGCAATAGTCTCATCCCAACTATTTAGGGCATGCTTTATGAGTTCTATTTTTCCATTTGTTTCGGTCTCTGCTTGTTGTGTTACACAATTATTTTGAACAACTTTCTTTTATGTTATCTTGGGTCTACCTCTTCTCCTATCAAATCTTTTGACACTAACTCTATCTACTCATCTAGTTTGTGCCTTTGCTAATCTTTCTTGTGCATAATCAAACCATCTAAGTTTAAACTACTTAAGTCCGTTTCCTAGTATCTTATTTAAGATTGATATCACTCATATTTTTCTCTAATATAACCATTTAGTAATTTTTTCTTCTTCTATTTTTTTATACATTCATCTCACTTAACTTAGATATATTTTATAAAAAAGAATCCCTGGATTGCAATCATGAAATTGCAATATTTTATAAATTCTCTGATTATAGCACTCATTTGAACACTTATTTCTTAGCCTAATATTTACTAAACTATTTTTAGTGTAAAGCTTGTTTTAACATTCATCTTTAATATTTTCGTCTTTACAATCATCCCATTTCTGAGAGATCCCTTATGTGATTTGCTATTATGATTTTTCAGGCCTTCCGTAGAACTGATATGATCTCTGATGCAAGATCATTATATCTTCATTCTGTAATTTCCCCCTTTCTTCTTATTTTATTATATAATCTTCGGAATAATTAGAAGAAAATTCTCACCAGTGCATTTAATTTGATCATATGCTGCAGGTTTTGACCTGTAGATCTGGGACCGCAATCATGCTCTCTCTTATTTACTCAGAGATGTTGAAAACACTACGGATCTGTGGCTTTCTTGACTTTGATGTGGAGATTTATTATCCTTGTGATAATTTATGTCTTCCCAGTGGTTATCAGAAGCAAAAGAGTAAATTCTCTGATCAGACACATATTTTGACTTCGAAGTCTTTAGTAGTGGAGGTAGATGTTTTTGTTCAAGTTATTTCACATCATCTTCAAACATTAAATTTGGTTCATGAACTGTATGTGTATATATATATATGCATCTCTATGCGTACAAACAAAAGGAAAATCAAGCTGCTATTCATATTAGGAGTTGTTGTGTTTCATTAGCGTACCCATATGACATATTATGGCCCCCCATGATAGATCACTAAAATAAGATACCGGGTACTATGGCGAGTCCAATTGTCACCTTAACCTTGTACTGTGTGAATGTGCTATTCGCCTTAAGTGTCTCTCGCCTTGAGGGAATAGTCATTAGGAGATTGTCCCTTCTCGCCCAAAGTGGGAAGTCGCTCCGCAACTATCACTTCTTGCTCGATCACACAGTACAAAATGATGAGTCAAGCTGCATCACCTGATGCACATCTGCTGGCATCACTATAAGACAACCTTTTCAATCTCAAGGAAATATATTCGTTCTGTAGGCAATCTCAAATAACTCCAACTCAGCATGACAATTGAATATATATGCTGAATGGAATCAACTGAATATATTCGTTCTGTCGCCATTATTGTGTTATCCCCGTTTGGGGGTAGTTTAGTCCTTTGGTATCTCTAGGTCTTGTATATGTATGAGTAAGGTCTTGTATTATAAGATAAGGGGTTTTATTTTCAGTTCAACCTGGTATCACAGGGAGTAGGAACCCTAGCCGCAGCCGCGCATTGTCGTCTTTGCTTCCAACTACTCGCCGATCGCTTACGTCCCTTTTGTTCCTTCCCTCAGCCGATTTGAGGGCTCTCACCGCATCGTCTCCCTTCATGCGGCCCCCAGGAGTACCAGTCGCCGCTGCTGGTTGCTGAGAAGGCCGCCGCCGCCGCCCTTCTATGATGCCGTCGGACCTCCTGATACTCCTTTCTCCTTAATTTGTTTCTATCTGACCGCCGCTTCAAGCTTCTTCTGCCTGCTGCTTGACGGTAGTGCCTCCCGCTGGTCGATGAGTGTCATTCCTCATTGTTGTACCTTCGTTCCTCTGCCGGGACGTTCCACTGTGCCCTCTGCTACTCTTTCAGTCCCTGACTTTTTTCTGATGCCGATTGTCACCGACGACATGATTGTTCGTGCCGTGATTGCTCCTGCTGCTTGAGCTCCAGCGTGCCTCTTCTTAGCGTGCCTCTTCGCCGATATGGGTGATTTTTCTGCTTCGTCGCCGGGTGCGATACAGCCTCAGATGAGTGACCCTCAGCGGCCTCATGGCCACTCCGTCTCTTTGAAGATTACCACGGTTCCTTTGGATGACACAAATTATCTCGAATGGTCTCGCGCTGCACAACATGTCATTCACAGCCACCAGATGTTTGGTTACATTGATAGGATGACTAAGGAGCCCCCCCAAAACCGACCCCTCATGGAAGCGTTGGGACTCTGAAAATACTCTGGTCGTCTCCTGGTTCCTACATTCGATGTCTCCCAAGGTCTATTGGAGTTATATGTTGATGGACTCTGCATACGAGATCTGGACCCGCACACGGGAAACATACTCTCAAATTGGTAGTTCCACCCAGGTTTATTAGCTTACCCGCCGCATTTTGGAGTTGCGGCAAGGATCTATGACGGTGTCGTCTTTCTTCTCGGAGTTCGAGCGACTGTGTTAGTAATTGGACTACTTTACGCACTTTACCCCTGCTTGTACTGTGGATGTTGTTCAGTTAAAACAACAGGAGGACCGCTTTCATCTCCATGTCTTCTTGATGTGCTTGAACATGGAATCTGATATGGTGCAGACACATATCCTTCACCGCTCTCCTCTCCCGTCTCTTCAGGAGGTATTCAGTTTGGTTCTTGGTGATGAAGACCGCCATAAGTCCCTCCATGTTATTGCTCCTGATCGCTCTGCTCTGTCTGGTGTGGTTAGCGACCTTGTTCCCAGTCCTGGATCATCTGTGCCTACTTGTGATTATTGCGGTCGCAGGGGACACACTCGGGAGGTGTGTTTCAAATTTCATCAGCATCTTGCCCCACCTGGCCGTGGTCGTGGACATGGGCGTGGGGGGGGGGGGGGGGGGGCATAGACAGGGTGGCTCCCGGCCCCATGATGCCGCTCACTCTACAGATGCCTATGACGATGTTGTTGAGATTATTAGTTTAGATTATTATATTAAGCTATTTGTATGTGTATGTGGGTTAGTCCCACATTGTGCGTGTGAGGTATGTGTGTCCCTTGTAATCATATTTATAGCCCCCCTTTGTGGATGTATGAATCAACTTGTTATTTCCCTTATTAATTTCTACTTGGTATCAGAGGCAGGTCCCCGCATGCCCTAACTTTTTTTCTGGTTCGCCGCTTCCTCTTTGCTCTCGCTCGATCTCGAGCCGCTCCGACCCCCCCCCCCCCCCCCCCCCCCTCTTCTGATCCCGTCTCCATCCTGCGCCGCTGCTAGGGATCCCGACGAGGCGTCTCCCGTCCGCTCCCGTCGAAGGAATGGCCTCCTGATTCCATCGACGGGAGTGGCTCCTCTTTCTTTCTCCCGCGTCCTCTACTGCTCCCGCTGCCGCGATGACGTCTATTGTGCTCGCTGCCATCGACAACGTCTGCGACCTGGATCCCGTCGGCTCCGTCGTTCCCGTCTGCATCATCGACGGAGGATCCCGTCGGCTCCTGTGCTCCCGCTTGCTGCCACTGAGTCCGACCAGTCTTGCTGCTGCTTCTCCCGTCGACGACTGCTACTGATTCTCCCGCCGCCTCCTGCTGCTGCTCCAGATGACTCTCCCTCATTCTTCTGAAGATTACAGTGGATTCCTGCAGTCGTATGCCCTTCGGGGGTGCTGATCTCGCGTCGTAGTCGCTCTGTTTTTGCTGTTTTTTGAAGTTTTTCTGTGTCTTTCAATGTATGTTGTTCGTATTTACTTTGTTTGGTCTAGTTTTTGCCTATATGCACGTGTATTCCACGTGAGGGGGAGTGTTTGGGATGTGGGCGACCCGGATAATCTTTCCCGTTGTTCGCTTTAGTCCCACACGGCCTCTAGGCTTATGTCGTGTGTTGTTTGTCTCCCCAAGTTTTTTCTTGATGATTGGTAGGTGGTATGGCCTTTGGTGTTTTTCTCTTATCCCCGCGGTCACGAAGATTTGTGTGTGAGGTGTTATCCCCGCAGTCTCGTTGATTCGTGTGTGTGGTGTTATCCCCGCGGTCACGTAGATCTGTGTGAGAGGTGTTATCCCCGCAGTCTCGTGGATTCGTGTGTGTGGTTTCTTTCCTGTATGTGTACCGTGTGTGGGAGGATCCCCGGTCACCCGTTTGGCCCACATTTGCCTGCCACCTTTACCCTTTTCCATTGATGTTGCCAAGATGGAGGTTTCCCCTCCATCTTGAGGGGGAGTGTTGAGATTATTAGTTTAGATTATTATATTAAGCTATTTGTATGTGTATGTGGGTTAGTCCCACATTGTGCGTGTGAGGTATGTGTGTCCCTTGTAATCATATTTATAGCCCCCCTTTGTGGATGTATGAATCAACTTGTTATTTCCCTTATTAATTTCTACTGATGTAACATCTAATGACTTATATTTCCCTTAAGTATGATTATCAAGGAAACATTATCACAATTCATAATCCATGAACACATAAAGAGCCTTCTAAATAAATACATCATTGTGCTATCATCATCCTTAAGAATAATAGCGCAATAAAATAATAAGTATAGATGACATAAATTCATTTTGGACATTTAAAAAAATATTGTCGAACCTTATCATCATCTTCATCAACAAATGTTAGGCTAGAGAAACCTCCTTACGTGAACATTCGATTCTTTTTAACTTCATTAATTTGATCGAAGGACTTCATATTTGAATCCTACGTGGATGTAAAAATAAAAGGGTGAGAAACAAATCTCAGTGAGAAATTCTCTAACTCTAAAATTCCACAATGCTTTAGGCTCAGTTTGGCTCAGTTGTAGCGACTGGAGAAGCAGTGGTGGGAAACAGTGGTTGAAGAATCAGCTGTTTTGAAGAGTGGTGACAGAATCTGTGAAACTGTTTGGAAGAAAAGCGTTTGCAGTGATGTTTTTAACGGAGAAGCGGGGGCGGATTCCACTGATTAAACTTTCAAATTTCCACTGATTGAACTTTCTCTGTACATTTATAATAAATATACAATCATTAACAAGAACTTCTTTTTAATTCTCATCGATTTTCCCAATATGGAATCTGGGAGAAGATGAACAGGAGACCACTCTCTGCAGCCGAAGAACAGGGGAAATGGAGAAATAGCGAAATCAAAAAGAGAACTCGGCAGGGGAAGAACACTCATAGCTCTTTCCCCACAATAGCTCTTTTCTATTCATAGAAAGACAACTTTGCAGTCGAAGAACAGGAGAAATGGAGAAATAGCTGGAGAAGATGAACAGGAGAAATAGCTGCAATCGACGGCGAAGAGAACGAATGGCTGGCATATAACTGGAGAAGATGAACGACGGGGGAGCGTCGATGCGAGCTAGTGGCTGTCAGGAGAACGACGGGGGAGCGTCGGCGCGAGCAAGTGGTTGTCAGGAAAACGACGGGGGAGCGTTGGGCTCTCTCGCGCGTCGCGACAAGGGCAGATCGCGTCTCTCCGCGATCAGGAGACGTGAGAAATTATCAAGACTCCAAAACGCGAAAATAGCGCGATTTTGGAGCGGGGGATGATTCCACCGCAGACGTTAAAAGTTTGTTTGGCGCGACTGATTTAAAATCGGCGGCGTGCTGCTCTCAAAATGGCCCGCCAAACAGAGCCTTAAAATTTTGCTTCATAATTAATCTTGTGCTTTCCTAAAATTCCTGTTTAAGAAATTTCTTGTTTAATCATTTAGTTCTTAACTATTAGTGACTTCTTTTTCGATTTTATTCTTGTTTTCTCATTTATTTAAATGATTCCGGAATATCGTTAACTTGATATTTCTTCTCTTGTTTTTTAACATATATAAATTTCCAGAGGAGCAAAACCCAAAAACTAACCCTTGCGATTAGTTTCATTCATGCATGAACTATTTCTATGGCAAGATAACCTTACCCTCCCCTTGCGGGAAAATTATACCTCACTCTTTTAGGGCAATATTTATGGTAACACATAATGGCGTAGGAACGCCGGGTGCAGGGACGGAGCCTTCCGGCCGGTCGTCTTCCTCACGGGAAGAGGGAAAGCGGGCGGCGGGTGCGAGTCCTTCCGGACTGATTGCTCCTGCACGGAGAGGGGAAGAACACTGAAAATCTTTAATCATCAAAAACTGAGCACACCAAAATAACTCCCACCTCTTATACTATGAGGGGAAGACCACGGCTATTAGCACACCTGCTAGTAGCACACCACATAATAGGTTCAAAAGCAAATACAATAGAAAATACAACTAGCATTCAGCATGAAAGAAAATTAATTAGACGGTTCGAGGCTTCCAAAGTGGGTCGGTCTTCTCAAGCCACGCGATTTCGCCCTCGCCGGGGGTTGCGTCCGTTGCGGGTGCGTCGGCTACGATACGTCCTTCATCATTCGCCCCCTCTTGGGAAGCACTCGACCTCGAGTGCTCGGGGTAAAGCGGGATGTCCGGGTAGAAAGGGGACAAATCGCTCACGTTGAAGGTCTTGGAGATGTTGAGGCTCGGCGGAAGCTCGACCACATATGCATTGTCGTTGATCTTGCGGGAGATGGGGAAAGGGCCGTACTTCTTCGGCATGAGCTTGTGGTGATGTCCCGCAGGAAGCCGCTCCTTGCGGAGGAAGACCATGACCATATCTCCCTCCTTAAAAATTTGTTCACGACGGTGCTTGTCCGCCATAGCCTTGTATTTGGCGTTGGACTCAAGTAGCTTGAGTCGAGTGTCGGCTTGGATGTCGCGGGTCTCTTCCGCCAGCTGTGTTGCTGAAGGAGGTGCCGCCGGTAGGCGGGCTAAATCGAGCGCGTGCCGGGGGGCTTTGGTGTAAACAATGGAGAACGGTGAGCGACCGGTAGAGCTGTGCACGACATTGTTATAGGCAAATTCAGCTTGTGCGAGGGCGTGGTCCCACTGCTTCGGGCGATCTTGGCAAATGCAACGAACGAGGTTCCCCAAAGTCTTGTTAACGACTTCGGTTTGGCCGTCTGTTTGAGGATGGGCGGAGCTACTAAACTGGAGGGAGGTGTCAAACATCTTCCATAACATCGTCCAAAAGTGGCCAAGAAACTTGGGGTCGCGGTCGGACGTGATAGTGGTTGGTACGCCATGCAAACGAACCACCTCTCGGAAGAAAAGACGCGCAATGTGAGACGCATCAGATGTCTTGCGGCAAGGAAGAAAATGTGCCATCTTGGAGAAGCGATCCACCACGACAAACACCGAATCAACCCCACGTTGCGTGCGCGGGAGGCCCAAGACGAAATCCATTGAGAGATCCTCCCAAACGCCGAAGGGGACCGGGAGGGGTGTATAGAGCCCAGTGTTGTGTGCATGACCCTTGTACTGTTGGCACACATAAAACTTCCGAACGAAATTCCCCACGTCCTTTGCCAACTGTGGTCAGAAATAACGCTCTTGGAGGCTGGCAAATGTCTTGTCTCGGCCCAGGTGGCCACTCAGTCCGCCCCCATGCAAATCGCGAATGAGCTTCTCCCGCAAGGAGGTGCGGGGAATGCACAGCTGGTTGTCCTTAAGCAAGAACCCATCGAGTAATAGGAAACCACCATGTGAGCCGCCCAACGAGCAGGCGCGCCAAGCCTCTTGGAAATCAGTCTCGTCGGCATACAAATCGGCGAGGGTATCAAAGCCGATGATTTCGTGATGCATAGTTGCTAACAAACAGCTCCGCCGGCTAAGTGCGTCGGCGACCACATTTGAAGTCCCCGGTTTGTGATGAATAATATATGGAAATCGTTGAAGATACGTGGTCCAACGAAGGTGCATTCCGTCCATGCGCTTCTGACTGTTGATAAACTTGAGAGCTTGATGGTCCGTGTACATGATGAACTCTTGTGCAGCAAATTGTGCTCCCAATGCTTGAGGGCCCGGACGACGGCATAGAATTCTTGATCATAAACGGCCCATTTCCGCCTGGCATCCCTTAGCTTCTCGCTGAAGAACGCAACCGTCCGCTTGTCTTGGGAGAGAACCGCTCCTATACCAATGCCGTTGGCGTCACTCTGCACTTCGAAGAGCTTATCAAAGCTGGGAAGCGCCAAAACCGGGGCCGAGCTAAGCTTCTGTTTAATCAAGTCGAAGGAGCGACTGGCCTCTTCCCCCCATAAGAACCGCCCCTTCTTCAAACAATCGGTCATTGGTGCTGATATTGTGCTAAAATCACGTATGAACCGCCGGTAGAATGTGGCTAGGCCGTGGAACGACCGCAACTCCGAGAGTGTCGTTGGGGCCGGCCAATCTCGGATCGCCTGGATCTTCTCTTCATCAACTCGGATGCCATCCGCCCCCATAATAAAACCCAAAAAATTCAGCCGCGGAGCGAGGAAGGTACACTTTTTGAGATGAATGAACAGTTGGTGCTCCGCCAATACTCCCAACACAGCACGAAGATGTGATAGCTGATCCGCTCTGCTCTTGCTAAAGATCAGGATGTCATCAAAGTAGACGATGACATACTTCCCCAGAAATGGTCTCAGTACCTGTGTCATGAGGCGCATAAATGTACTTGGAGCGTTAGATAATCCAAAAGGCATTACCTTCCACTCGAAGAGACCGTCCAGCGTTTTGAAAGCCGTCTTCCACTCATCACCCGGCTTGATGCGGATTTGGTGGTACCCGCTGCGCAGGTCTATTTTGGAAAAGAACTTGAAACCATCCAGCATGTCCAGCATGTCGTCAAGGCGCGGGATGGGAAATGAGTACTTGATGGTGATCCGGTTGATTGCGCGACTGTCGACGCACATCCTCCATGAACCGTCCTTCTTGGGCACGAGGAGGGCCGGGACCCCGCAGGGGCTGAGGCTCTCGGAGATGAACCCCTTCTTCAACAACTCTTCCACTTTCTCACGCAGGATGTCATGCTCTTTGGGGCTTATGCGGTAGTGAGGCAAGTTCGGAAGGCTAACTCCCGGAATGAGGTCAATCTGGTGCTGTATATCCCGAAGAGGAGGGGGATGGTCGGGTAAGTCCTCTGTCGTGATGGCTCGGAATTCGTGCAGCAGCGCTCGCACGTCCGGGGGTGCGGCTTCCACCTCCTGCTCGCTAGTCGTACAAGCCGTAGGAGACGAGGTCCACCACCTCTTTGGCCTCCGCAACGTCTCGCTCGAACAGAGAGGGGTCTTCATGCATCACCAACAGACTGCGCCCCTTATCCGAAGGCGGCCCGGCTTCGGGTTTCCCTCCGACCCGAGCAATAATGTGGATCTTCTTGCCCGCCCAAGTGAAGGAGTATACATTCTCACGGCCCTTATACAAAACATCCGTGTCATATTGCCACGGCCGCCCTAAGAGCAGGTGGCTCGCGTCCATCTCCACGACGTCGCACCAAACTTCGGCCTGGTAGTGCTTTCCAATGGCAACAAGAACGTGGGAGCGGTGGGTAACCCGCACTGAGGGGCCGCGCTGGATCCAACCGATGGAATAGGGGTGCGGGTGAGGCTCGGTCGGTAGCTGCAAGTAGGAAACCAACCGGCTTGCAACAAAATTCTCGCAACTGCCATTGTCAATTAAGACATCACAGATCTTCCCCTTGATGTTGCAGTAGCTCCTAAAAACATTGCTACGATGGACGTGTTCATCTAGCCGTGGTGTAAGAAGTAGACGATGAACCACGCACGCGGCGAAGTCGCCCTCCTCGTCATACCCATCAACGACCTCATCGGCCTCCTCTAAGTCGTCCTCCCTCTCCTCGTCCGGTGCTACAACGTGGACGTGTTGGCGAAGTAGGGGGCAACGGGAGGCGAAATGACCAGGTTGCTAGCATTTGAAACATGTGCCCGATGATGCGCGGTCAGGTGCCCGACCCTTTGGTGCGGAAGAGGAGGCCGACACCCGGTCTGCAGTCTCCTTGCCGGTAGTGTCCCGGCTGCTAGAACCCGAAAGATCAGTCCACGGGCGGCGAGAGGCCGCACGGTGTTGTGGCACTGCTGTCTTCTCCATTTGCTCCGCCTTGAGGGCCATGTTGTAAGCCTCATCCACCGTGCGCAAGACATGCAAGCCAATCTTCTCCCGTAGGGAGGGACGTAGCCCATGTAGGAAACGAGTAACACGTTGGCCATCCGTCTCGGTTAGGCCGTTGCGGTCGCAAGTCTGCTTATCTCTGCCAGGTACTCCGTCACCGTACGAGTTCCTTGCGAACAACTCTGGTAGAACTGAAACAAGTGCTGGTCGTAGTCGGGTGGGAGGAACCTATTCCGCAACAACTTCTTCATCTTCAACCATGTGCGAACGGGGGCCTTGCCTTGGCGGTTGCGGTTGAGTTGAAGTTGGTCCCACCAAACCGCCGCGCCGGATTGAAGGCGGTAAGCGACCATCTTCACTTGGCGGCGGTCGTCGATCTCGGCCATCTCGAAGAAACGTTCGACTTCTGAAATCCAATCGAGATAGTCCTCGATGCCCATGTTGCCATGAAAGTGGGGAATGTCCGCGCGCAAGCGGTATCCTGATTGGTAATGAGGTTGCTGGTCACCCCCGCGATAAGGATTGCCCCCGTCGGGAAGGTCCTCATCGGAGCTGGACTCGGAAAGGGTTGGGTGGAGGGGCGGTGTAGCCGGAGGCACGCGGCCACGGCGGTATTGCCGCCCGAAGAGACGGTCCGCTGGAGCGTTGGCGTCGGCGGGAGGTGGAGGCGGGTTGCGGCCTGGCTGCAGGTTGCCGAGGGCGGCGGTGAGGGTGGCAAGTTGGGCGGTGATGCCATTGATGGCCGCCCATAAGTCGGCGTCGTCACGCGGGGTGTCGCCCATCTGCAGGATGCAGCGTCGAGCGGGGGCGTCGAGCGGGAACGTCGAGCGGCGAGCGAGCGCGTCGAGCGGGAGCGTCGAGCGTCGAGCGAGCGGGAACGGCGTCGATGCAGCGAGCGGGAGCGTCGATGCAGCGAGCGGGAGCGTCGAGCGGCGAGCGAGCGGGAACGGCGTCGATGCAGCGAGCGGGAGCGTCGAGCGGCGAGCGAGCGGGAACGCGACGATGCGCGCGCGAGCGGGAGGAAACAACGCCGAGCGTAGGAGTCGACGGAGACCTCTGATACCAACTGGCGTAGGAACGCCGGGTGCAGGGACGGAGCCTTCCGTCCGGTCGTCTTCCTCACGGGAAGAGGGAAAACGGGCGGCGGGTGCGAGTCCTTCTGGACTGATTGCTCTCGCACGGAGAGGGGAAGACGGCTAGGGCAACACTGAAAATCTTTAATCATCAAAAACTGAGCACACCAAAATAACTCCCACCTCTTATACTATGAGGGGAAGACCACGACTATTAGCACACCTGCTAGTAGCACACCACATAATAGGTTCAAAAGCAAATACAATAGAAAATACAACTAGCATTCAGCATGAAAGAAAATTAATTAGACGGTTCGAGGCTTCCAAAGTGCGTCGGTCTTCTCAAGCCACGCGATTCCGGCCTCACCGGGGGTTGCGTCCGTTGCGGGTGCGTCAGCTACGATACGTCCTTCATCACATAAAGCCTCACCGCCCGAGGGTTTGACCCCTCCTGATTAGTCGTAATTCGACTATGCAAGGTAATTAACCAAGCTATCAAGGGTTTGCTCCTAGAAAATTTATTGATATGTTTACTTTCTCTTTTCCTTTCTTTTTATTCATACTCTTAAACTATCTCTTTCTTTTGTTCTTTTATTGTATGTCATTTGGAAAGTTCTCTTTATATGAGACTTTAATGATTCAACAGTGAGGTTTATCTCTAAGAGTTCCTTTGAGTAATTTGGAACTCCAAGAGACTAAAATAAAATACTAAATAATATATATATATTGCTGGTTGCCTTTATAATTTACGTATTTTCTCTAGAATGGGAGATTTAGTAAGCTCACAAGGTTTAGAAAACTCAAATCAGCAATAATGATTGTTGGTTGGTCATTTCCTTTATGCATTTTCCTCAAATATGAGGTTTAATAAGCTTGTAAGGCTTAGAAATATTCCCAACAACAACAATGATTGCTGGTTGGTCTTTCCCTTGTTGGATTTTCATATAAAATATGACTTAAAAGTGTTTTTAGCACTTTTAAATTTTCATACAACAATGTAAATTATTGTTGGGTCTATTATGCAAATTTCATAAATTCTCATTTTTTATTCGTCAATGCTTACGAAACGTGTTGCTTGAACTTCAAAATGATTAGTGAATAATTGAACATACTATCAATTTTAAACTTTGTATACTCCATGAATTTCTGTCTTTTAAATGAATTTTCCTTGCCATTACGATGCAAATCCGAAATTAAGCAAAGTAAATTTATTTGCATGCTTCATATTTTGCAAATTTGCTAAACTACTTCATAGATACAAGGGTATACAAGGGTTTTTTGCATTATAATCTCAATAATAAATTTCTACAACATTTTTTGACGTAGAACCAGCGGAGGCCTTCCGGCCTAAGTCTCAACCACGCGGAAGAGGGGAGGTCGGCGGGGCGGGAACCTTCCGGTTCGGAGCTCTTCTCGCGGAAAAGAGGGGGAGGCGGCGGTGGAAAGGGGTTTACCTTAATTTCATAGATCAAAAACTGCTTACAAAAACAACAAAACTCCCTCTTATACTATGAGGGGAGGACATAGCTAACAACACACCAAATAAAGATGCTTCCTCACATATTAAGAGGAGCGGAACATAACTAACAGCACACCAAATAAAATAGTCCGCAAATACAAACTAATAAGGAGAGCGAGGCTTAAAC
This sequence comes from Dactylorhiza incarnata, assembly GCA_033032865.1. Classification (NCBI taxonomy): domain Eukaryota; kingdom Viridiplantae; phylum Streptophyta; class Magnoliopsida; order Asparagales; family Orchidaceae; genus Dactylorhiza; species Dactylorhiza incarnata. The sequence goes on from JAWHQI010000461.1 coordinate 473,563, forward strand.
GGTCCGCGGGATCCATAGCGGGTCGTTCCGCTCCAACCAGGCGATCCCGGTCTCGCCGTGGTCCGCAATCGTGGGCAGTCCAAAATCAGTCGCCTCGCCTTGGAAAGCACTCGACCTCGAGTGCTCAGGATAAAGAGGCACGTCCGGGTAGAAGGCGGTCATGTCGCTCACATTGAAGGTCTTGGAGATGGTGAGGTCTGGCGGGAGGTCGACCACATAAGCGTTGTTGTTGATTTTACTTGCCACTGGGAACGACCCAAACTTTTTCGGCATCAATTTGTGATGGTTTCCCGCGGGCAGCCGTTCCTTTCGGAGAAAAACCATCACCAAATCCCCAACTTCTAACACTTTGTCACGGCGATGTTTGTCGGCGGAGGCCTTGTACTTGGCATTGTATCGGATAATGTTTTGACGAGTTTCCGCCTGGATGTCACAGACATCTTCCGCGAGTTGAGCTGTGGCGGGGATGCGGGCCAAATCCAGCGCGTGCCTGGGAGCCTTGGAATACACGATAGCGAACGGAGAGCGACCGGTGGAGCTGTGCACGACGTTATTGTAGGCGAATTCGGCTTGAGCTAGAGCGTGATTCCATTGCTTCGGACGGTCCTGGCAAATGTAGCGGATAAGGTTGCCCAATGTCTTGTTCACTAACTCCGTTTGACCGTCCGTTTGGGAGTGGGCAGTGCTACTGAATTTGAGTGACGTGTCAAACATTTTCTAGAGCATTTGCCAGAAGTGGCTGAGGAACTTGGGGTCGCGGTCAGATGTGATGGTGGTAGGGACGCCATGTAAGCGCACCACTTCTCGGAAGAAAAGGCGGGCGATATGGGAAGCATCGGACGTCTTGCGGCAGGGTAGGAAATGGGCCATTTTGGAGAAGCGATCCACCACGACAAACACCGAATCCACCCCTCGTTGGGTGCGCGGAAGCCCCAAGACGAAATCCATGGACAACTCCCAAATGCCCGAAGGGACCGAGAGCGGCGTGTAGAGGCCCGTGTTTTGTGCTCCGCCCTTGAATTGTTGGCACTTGAAACATTTCCGGACGAAGTTGCCAACATCCTTTGTCAGCTGTGGCCAAAAGTACCGCTCTTGGAGTCTCGCGAGGGTCTTGTCCCGGCCTAGATGGCCACTCAACCCGCCTCCATGCATATCGCGGATGAGCTTCTCCCTCAACGAGAGGCGGGGAATACACAACCGGTTGTCCTTTAGCAAGAAACCTTCGAGAATGAGAAACCCTTCATAGGAACCGCCCAACAAGCAGGCGTGCCAGACGTGTATGAAATCGACGTCGTCGGCGTAGAGATCGGCAAGTGAGTAAGCCCGATAATTTCATGGCTCAACGTGGTCAGTAAACAGCTGCGGCGATTGAGGGCGTCCGCGACCATGTTGCTGGTTCTGGGTTTATGTTGGATGATATAAGGAAACCGTTGGAGGTAAGCGGCCCATCGGAGATGCATGTCGTCCATGCGCTTTTGGGTGTTAAGGTACCAGAGGGTCTTATGATCGGTGTATAGGATGAACTCCTTATGAAGGAGGTAGTGTTCCCAATGCTGGAGGGCCCGAACAACCGCATAGAATTCTTGATCATAGGCGGACCAATTCCGCCGAGCGTCACTCAATTTTTCGCTGAAGAACGCCACCGGTCGTTTCTCTTGCGAGAGGACAGCCCCAATCCCAATACCGTTGGCGTCACAATTGACCTCGAAAAGCTTGTCAAAACTTGGTAACGCGAGGACGGGAGTTGAGCTTAGTCGTAGCTTGATCGTTTCGAATGAGTGAGAGGCTTCCTCGCCCCAGGAGAATCGTCCCTTCTTAAGGCAGTCGGTCATCGGGGCCGTGATGGTGCTGAAATCACGGATGAACCGCCGATAAAACGTGGCCAGACCGTGAAACGAGCGCAACTCCGTAAGAGTCTTCGGGGTCGGTCAATCCCGAATGGCCTGGATCTTCTCATCATCAACACGGATGCCGTCCGCACCCACAAGGAAACCTAAGAAGTTCAGCTGAGGTGCGAGGAACGTGCACTTTTTGAGGTGCACAAACAACTGATTTTCTTCCAACACTGTCAGCACGACGCGCAGATGAGACAAGTGCTCCCTTCTAGTTTTGCTGAACACTAAGATGTCATCGAAGTAGACCACAACGAAGTCTCCCAAGAATGGTCTTAATACCTGCGTCATTAGGCGCATAAACGCACTTGGAGCATTAGATAAGCCGAAAGGCTTTACCTTCCATTCGAAGAGGCCGTCCGGTGTTTTGAAAGCAGTCTTCCACTCGTCACCGGGCTTGATGCAGATTTGGTGATACCCGCTTCGGAGGTCAATATTGGAAAAAAGTTGAGCACCATGCAGCATGTCTAGCATATCATCGAGGCGCGGTATGGGAAACAATATTTGATAGTGATCCGGTTGATCGCGCGGCTGTCCACGCACATCCTCCAGGAGCCGTTCTTCTTTGGTACCAGGAGCGCCGACACTCCACAAGGGCTAAGGTTTTCGCTAATGAATCCCTTCCGCAAAGGCTCTTCAACCTTCTCGCGCAGGATTTGGTGCTCCCTTGGAGTCATGCGGACATGAGGGAGATTCGGGAGACTCGCTCCCGACATTAGATCAATTTGGTGTTGAATGTCCCGTAACGGAGGGGGGTGGTCGGGTAGGTCCTCCGTGGTGATGGCCTTGAATTCTTGCAGTAAATTGTGCACGTCCGCCGGGGGGTCACCCGCGGTTAGTTCGCCGACGGCATAGAGACCGTATGGCACGAGGGCCACTACCTCCCGTGCCTCCGCCACATCTCGTTCGAACAAGGCTGGGTCCGAGTGAATCACCAAAAGTCCATGCCCCTTACCGTTGGCCTGGCTAGCCTCGGGTTTGCCGCCGATCCGGGCCATGAGTTGGATTTTCTTTGCGTCCCAAGTGAAGGAATAGGTGTTCTCTCGGCCCTTGTACGTCACATCCGTGTCATATTGCCACGGTCGCCTAAACAGGAGGTGACTCGCGTCCATCTCCATAACATCGCACCAAATGTCGGTCATGTAATGTTTTCCAATGCTGACTGGGACGTGGGAGCGATGGGTTACACGGACCGAGGGCCCTCGCTCAATCCAACCGATGGAGTAAGGGTGCGGATGGGGTTCCGTAGGCAATTGCAGGTAAGAGACCAAACGTGAGGCCACAAAGTTCTCGCAACTCCCGTTGTCGATCAACAAATCACAAATCTTCCCCTTAATGGTGCAGTAGCTCTTGAAAACGTTGCAGCGTTGGGCCTGCTCATCCAGTCGTGGTGCGTGTAGCAGTCGGTGAACCACGCAAGCGGCAAAGTCCCCGTTCTCATCATAGCCATCCACGACTTCATCGACGCCCTCTGGGTCATCTGTCTCTGCGTCCTGGTCGACGGTATGGACGGGTTGACGTAGCTGCGGGCAACGGGCGGCGATGTGACTCGGCTGTTGACATTTGAAACAGTTGAAGGGAGGATGCGTATCGTGTGGCCGTCCGCGGGGGTCGGGGCGGTGACAGGAGTCCGGGGAGCGGAGTCCTTGTTAACTTCCGTACGGGGACTGCATGTGGAGGCGTCAACCCAAGGTCGGTGCCCACTCAGACGGCTTGGGATCTTTTCCAACTGCTCGGCCTTAAGGGCCATGTTGTAGGCTTCCTCAACGGTGCGCAACACATGCAGGCTAATTTTCTCGCGGAGGGACGGACGCAGCCCATGTAGGAATCGGGTGACACGCTGCCCGCCCGTCTCGGTCAACCCATTGCGGTCCGCGAGGCGGCTGATCTCCGCTAAATAGTCGGTTACAGTCCGCTGGCCTTGGGAGCAACTCTGGTAGAACTGGAACAGGTGTTGTTCGTAATCGGGTGGGAGGAAACAATTCCGCAATAATTCATTTTGGGCCAAGTCCGCACCCGAGCCTTGCCCTGGCGGTTGCGGTTGAGTTGCAATTGGTCCCACCAAACGGCCGCGCCCGATTTGAGACGGTAAGCAACCATTTTCACCTGCCGATGGTCGCCGACTTCAGGCATTTCGAAGAAACGCTCCACTTACGAGAGCCAATCCAGGATGTCTTCAATGCCCAAGTTGCCATGGAAATGGGGAATATCCGCCCGCATGCGATAGCCCTGGGTTCTGTAGGGTTGCGGGTCACCTCCCCTGGGAGGGTTGGCGACATCGGGAGGCTTCTCCTCCGAGCTAGAATCTGAGTAGATGGGCCCGCGATCGGGGCCAGCCGGAGGCGGGGGAGGGGGTGGCGGGTTGCGCCGACGGTGTAACTGTTGACCAAAAAAACGGTCCGCCGGTGCAGCGGCGTCGGGCGGATGCTGAGTGCGGGCGGGTTGTAGCTCGCCGAGGGTTGCTGTGAGGGTAGCCAACTAAGTGGTGATGGCGTTGATGGCGTCCCAGAGGTTGGCGTTCGCAGGGGGGTTGTCCGCCATAAGAGCGCGCGGACAAGAAGCGGGGAGACGGAGGAAGGGAGAACGAGCGTATCTGATACCAACTGATGTAGAACCAGCGGAGGCCTTCCGGCCTAAGTCTCAACCACGCGGAAGAGGGGAGGTCGGCGGGGCGGGAACCTTCCGGTTCGGAGCTCTTCTCGCGGAAAAGAGGGGGAGGCGGTGGTGGAAAGGGGTTTACCCTAATTTCATAGATCAAAAACTGCTTACAAAAACAACAAAACTCCCTCTTATACTATGAGGGGAGGACATAGCTAATAGCACAACAAATAAAGATGCTTCCTCACATATTAAGAGGAGCGGAACATAACTAACAGCACACAAAATAAAATAGTCCGCAAATACAAACTAATAAGGAGAGCGAGGCTTAAACAGTCCGTGAGATCCATAGCGGGTCGTTCCGCTCCAACCAGGCGATCCCGGTCTCGCCGTGGTCCGCAATCACGAGCAGTCCTCCATCATTTTTGATACATAACTCTTAAATCTAAAGTATTTTGAAATTAGGACAAATGAAATTTCTTGCATAACTTACACACCCTAGCCTAAAATAATTTCTTTTTCTCATTTCTAGACCATGAAAGAGATATTTCATCAATTTAATTCAAAATAAAGAAATTCTAGAGCACTTGGAAAATTAGGGTAAGAGAAAAACTTACATCCTCGAGTATTGGAGCCTTCCCCTTCCATGTACAATTTCTGAAACCCATTTAGAGGCTCTTGGAGGTGAGGAAGAATATTACGGACGCGCACGTCGATGAGACGCGATGGCGGGTCTACACACGGAGGAAGATGATGACGGGTCCGTTGTTATGGGCCTTGGTCGGAGGTGGCCGGAGGTGGGGACGATGAAGGCGGAGATGCTACGGAGCCATGACCGCGGCTGCCTAAGCGGAGCTTGCTCGTTGGAGGAGAGAGCTACCAAGACCTCACACTCAAGGATGAGAATTAGATTTCTTCTTGCTTCTTTCATACAACACCAATAATGCCTTTATATAAGCTACAACATATAATAAGACATAATGATAATGATGACACCTAATAGTAGACCCGGAGCTCGAGGCCCCTACATAAAGATGACAACTAGACACCTAGATAAAAGAAATAATAATGCGTGGTGCAATCATAATACGCGATCCGTAACATCTCACCCTTCCTCCAAAAAGAGCTTGTCCTCAAGCTTTATCCGATGACCTCGTCGTCGGAGTCCTCGACGTGTAGATAGAAGAGCCGGTTGCACCTGTGGCCGCGAGTGTACTGCTCGTCGCAATTAAAACATAATCCATGGGCGCGTCGTTGCAGCATCTCTGCCTGAGATAATCGGCGGACCGGAGGGTCTGGAGGACCCTCGATACGACCTTGTTGAACGATGTTGGTGGCAGGAGGGTAGGCCGTCTGTGTTAGCTGGAGGCGACGATCGCAGAGGCGGGCCAGACTCATAACAGTCACTATGTCTGGTGGTGCCTCAAACTCGACCTCCAGTCGCAGGCGCTCGCGAAGTCCCGCGGTGAAAATGTTGACTTGCATATCCGGGGAAAGGGGAACATGCGCCAAGAGAAGCTGAAATTGTTCCAGGTACTCGTCTACTGACCCCGTTTGTCGTAGAGATGTGAGTTCTCCGAGGGGGTTGCTGCGGATAGGAGGTCCAAAACGCAAGTTGTATAGCCTTTTGAAGTCGTCCCATAACAGATTCGGTTGATCGGTGAGAAGTCGAGAGGCGCACAAAACAACAGAGTCGAGCAGATGGAAGGATGCTAGATGGATTCGGCCAGCTGCCGGAGTTTGTTGGTGGCCGAATAATTGCTCACATTTGGTGAGCCAGCACAAGGGATCACTTGTAACGCCTTAATTTCATTAAAATGAATTTGGGGTGCGTTTAGCGGTGTTTGGGGTGCGGATAGGAGTGGTCTGCGGATAGTCTTGGGCTAGGGTTTTGGAGTGTCGTACTCCATTAGCGTGGGCGGAGACTGGTGATACCAAGCTGCTGAAACGCAAAGAAGTTGTCGATGCGAATGAGTCTATACGGACCATTCGAGAGCGGTTGTTGACCGCCCAAGACCGACAGGCGAAATATTACAACGCCAAACACCGGAACGTCGAGTTCGCAGTTGGTGATTGGGTATACTTGAAGATAAAGCCTTTCAAAGGAGTGTCGAGGATCCGACGCTTGAAGAAGCTGAGTCCGAGGTATGTAGGGCCATTCGAGATCACCGAGCGCATCGGCCAAGCAGCTTACCGACTTGCTTTGTCGACGGAGCTGAGTGGGCTGCATGATGTCTTCCATATCTCTGTGCTGAGGAAGGCGGTGCGAGAGCCCGAATCTGTGTTGGAGGCTGTTAGTGTGCCAGTGGAGAGTAGCCTAACTACCAAGGTGACTCCGGTTTGCATTATTGATGCTGATATTCGGCAGTTGCGAAGAAAGGCCATCAAAATGGTGAGAGTCCGTTGGGACAACTGTGGCCGTGAGGAGCTCTCTTGGGAGCCAGAAGAGATCATGCGCGAGGAGTACCCTGACCTGTTTACTCAGGTATGACGAATTTCATTTCGTTGTTTGTGCTTTAAATTTCGGGACGAAATTTCTTTAAGGGGGAGAGATTTGTAACGCCTTAATTTCATTAAAATGAATTTGGGGTGCGTTTAGCGGTGTTTGGGGTGCGGATAGGAGTGGTCTGCGGATAGTCTTGGGCTAGGGTTTTGTTAAAACCCCAAACCCCTCCCTCTCATTCCCGATCTCCCTCCCCGACCTCCCTCTTTCTCGTTCTTTTTGGAGCAGCCGCAAAACCCCCCTCCCGATCTCCCTCTCGATCGCTCCTCCCCCTCCCGATCTCCCTCTCTCCCGTCGTCGCCTGGAGCAGGGAAGCCCGAGCCTCCTCCTCACTTTCTCCCCGTCGGCCTGGACCAAGGAGGAGTCGCCCCAAGCTTCCTCCTCCCTCTCTTCCCGTCGCCGCCTAGGGCAAGGAGAGCCCCATCCCCCTCTTCCTCTCCTTTTCTCCCGTCGACAAGGAGAACCCCGAGCTCTCTCCTCCCTCCTCCTCGTCGGCCTGAAGCAAGGAGATCTTAAACCCTCTCCCTCTCCTTCTCCCTCTCTCTCGTCGGCAAGGAGGAGCCGCTCGAGCCCTCTCCGCCCCTCTCAGTCTAGGGCTGCTACAAAGGGAGACCGCAAGCCGCAGCGTAAGCTTGGAGCGTCGTTTAGCGACTCGAAGCGTCGAGTGGAGGCCGGATCTGCAAAGAGGACAACCATCTTGAACGTGCTCCATGGTTCAGAAGCGCACTTCAAGGGTAACGACTTTTCTTCTTGGGCAGGTGAAGCCCTTAATTAGCATATTTGCATGGAAGCCCCTCTCCACCGACAGGTGGGGAAGAGTGCGCTCCGACGGGTCGATGTTTACATCCCCGCGTTTAACTGCATTAGTATCCGGAAGCGTGAGTACGGATTAGGCATGCTGTGTGAAGCCCATCCGAACAGGTTGGTCTGGATTGGTGATGTTCTGGGGTTCCCGAAGAAGACTTCGTGGAATGTGCTTGTTTGGATCGTAGACGTTAGTTCCCGGGGAACTTTTGTTGCGTTTGTGCGAAGCCCGTCTCTCGGAGGCCGTTGGGCTAGCGTGTGGAGTTGTGCGCCTTGGGTGCCCAACTTAGGTGGCCGCGAGTGCCGCCCTGATTACATAACAAGCGGTTATGTAAGCGATAACAGGCAAGAGGAGGCTGACCCGCGTCGTGCGTGTTGGGTACGACGACTTGAGCAACGGGCTTGGCTGAACTGTACCTGCCCTATGTGGTGTAGTTCGACTACCTAAGGTATCTGGCATGTTGCTACAGGCATAGGAGAGAGCCGTGACCATTGGGTCTCGGTTAGCGAATGCTCATCTTTGGGCCATCCAGTCTGGGACTGAGGATGGTGGTGGGACCGGGGAAATCCGGTACACCGTTAAGGTGCCCTGAGTGCGCGAGACGTTGGGCCGATCGAGCCAACGTTTGTGATGTTTGGTGCTTTTACGGCACACTCTAGCTTTATGTGATTATGCTAACTTGCTTGCAGGGAAGAAGCTCCGCCACCCCGAGAAAGGGGTGGGGTCGTTATAATTTGGTCAGCTGTGCTGACCGTTGCTTTGTTTGCCACCGCTTGGTGGAATGTTCTTATGCAGGAGCAGGTGAGCCGAGCGGGAAGTAGTGGGCTGAAGCCCTTGTGCTGAGCCGGCCCTCGAAGGCCCAAATGTTTTGTTTAGTCTTTTTCATGTGTTGCCGGTCTGCGTGCCGATGTATGCAAAACACATCTTTTTGATTAAACATTAGTGATGTAAGGCCTTAAGGCCAAACTTTGATCGTGCGTCTTTTCATTCCGGTTTTTCTGTTTAGTGGACATTCCCCGTTGTGTGGTTATTTCATCTCTTTAAAAGCTTCCGTTAGAATGCAACTCTGTGTTAGGGTGCGTTTTGAAAGAAAAAGAATTAATTGATCTCATTTAGTAATGCGTCCGTCTGTCCGTATAATATGGCGTGGGGCCCCGGCCGGACCTTCTGTTATATTATTTGTGACGGATGGGGGTGTTACATCACTTTTCCCGTCATAGGTGGGAAATTCTAATCTGGTGTAGCGTGGTTCAATCGCAGCGACTGGGTGCGCGGGGAATGACAACGGTGGCTCGTGGGCGGTCATCGGCGGGGCTTGGCGGAGAAGTGGAGGTGCCTGACTGCTGCTTGTACGATCGCGTGCGGGGGCGGTAGAAAGATCATCAAGGTGCTTGGAGAGTGTAGTAATGACCTCCTGTTGGCGTTCCGTGAGTGCAGTTTGCGCGGCCTATTGTGCCATGACGGCCTGCAACATGGTCATAATCTGACTTAGTTGGTCAAATGAGTCACCCATAGTGCGAGAAGAGGAGCGAGAAGAGGAGTGGGTGACAGGGCGTTTGAAATGCGCCGAGTCGGATGATTGGGAGTGGCCACGGGTGCCGCGGTTGCGCCCAATATTTTCAAATAATAATGCGCCGGTGAATAGTTGAAAAGAAAAATAGAAATGGGCTAGTTGGGTGTGCGGCTAGAGGTAATTAATGAAGTGGCTTAGGTATTTAAATGAGAAGGAATAATAATAATGGAGAGGAATTGGCGTGAGAGTGATGGTGGGGTCCACGGAAATTAAAACAAGGAAATTAAAAGGGTGGCAAGCGGTTTGTTGGAAATCGCACGAGGGCGTGCATGGGAGGCGTGCGGGCGTGTATGTGAGGCGTCCTGCACAGGGCTCGAGGACAGCGCTGCCGTGCGGGCTGGGCTCAAGAAAATCGTAGGAGATCGCAGGAGCTGTCGGGGCGCGGATGATGGCGCTGTTGTGCGGGGATGTTGGCGACAACGCTGCTGGTATTGGCGGCACGCTCCGTCGATGGTACGTGAAGATGCGATCGGAGGTGAACTAGTGGAGCTGACGCATCGACGATGGAGAGGAGGGCAATGCGGGGGAGGAGTGCTGGGTCGACGCAGGACCGAGAAGCTAGCGTCTGCAGCAGTTGATACGGGGAAGACGATGAAGCCAGCGGACGATGATTCGGGGAAAACGATGACGCAGGTGCGTTGGACTTGAGGGCGACAGGGAAAACAGTAGCGGCTTGTCAGGGAGGAAGAGGGGATCGAGGTGGCGGAAGCGGTGCCGGTGCGATGTTGGCGTGCGTCGGCGGAAGAGGACCGAGAAGCTCTGATACCAAGTTGTTATGGGCCTTGGTCGGAGGTGGCCGGAGGTGGGGACGATGAAGGCAGAGATACTAGGAGCCATGACCGCGGCTGCCTAAGCGGGGCTTGCTCGTTGAAGGAGAGAGCTACTAAGACCTCACACTCAAGGATGGGAATTAGATTTCTTCTTGCTTCCTTCATACAACACCTCTAATGCCTTTATATAGGCTACAACATATAATAAGACATAATGATAATGATGACACCTAATAGTAGACCCGGAGCTCGAGGCCCCTACATAAAGATGACAACTAGACACCTAAATAAAAGAAATAATAATGCGTGGTACAATCATAATACGCGATCCGTAACATCCGTCTGGAGGAGGAGAGACCGAAGAAGCGCCTATGACATGATTATCTTATTTTGTTTTCAGTTATGTTGTATGCTTTATTATTGGCACCCATGCTTTTGTTATCCGCACCCCGCCCCTATAAGGGGTTGTGCTGTATCCTTTTTCAATATCTTTGGATGAATGCATTTTAGGGTTGCTCCCTAGCCTCTCTCTCAATCCCTTCTCCTCCTCTTTCTCTCCTCTCCTCCGCCGACCCTCCCCCTCGCCGGATTCCTCCCAGGGTATCGTAATATTTGGTCCGACCTGCCTCACCGCCCGCAAGCAAGCCGCCGATGTTCAATATCTTGCATCGTCGCTTGCCTCGCGTCCTGATCCCTTCCAGCGCATCCTCCGCTCGCGCATCGTCGCCTGCGTCCTCCACTCGCGTACGTGCGTCCAGCGCCTCCTCCGCTTGCGTGATCCCGTCCAGCGCGTCCCGATCCCGTCGCCGCTCGCGTCCAGTGCGTCCCGATCCCATCGCCGCCCGCGTCCAGTGCGCCCCGATCCCGTCGTCGCACGCGTCCAGTGCGTCCCGATCCCGTCCAGTGCGTCCCAATTTCGTCCATTGCATCCCGATCCCGTCGCCGCTCCCTTCCTGTCCGCCGACCCAGTTCCCACGACTCCAAATCTCTGCTCCTCCGGAGATCCTGCTTCCGCTGCCGCTGCCGATGCCTTGAGCCGCCACGTGGAGGCTCAGGAACAACTCGTCGCCTCCTTGCATGCCTCCCTCCTCGCCCTTCACTCCAAGATTGACTCCGTCCAGGCGTCCGCCGCCGCCGTTTCCACCGCCTCCGGCTCCGGTTCGCCCGCGGACGACGACTCTCTCCTCGGCGCCGGGCCGCTGCCCATTTTCGTCGGGGCCACACCTCCGCCCATTCCGGGCCGGCCCACGCTCTCCCTCGACATTCCCTCTTTTGCCGGCGTTGACCCGATGGGGTGGATCGCCAAGGCGGAGTAATATTTCGACCTCAACAACACAACGGAGCACGACAAGGTGTCTACGACTGTGGTTGTCCTGGACGGCTCGTCCCTCCACTGGGCTCGGTGGCTCCGCCAATCCAACCCGTGCCTCTCCTGGTCCGAGCTCAAACAGGAGATGGTTCGGCGGTACGACACCCGCTACTCTGGCTCTTCCGCTATCGAGCGACTATGCGGTGTCCGCCAGACAACCGACCTGGACGACTACATTGACGAGTTCGTAGCCTTGGTCACCCGTGTCCCCGGCTTGCTATCCGACCATTACCTGGGCTTCTTCATGCAGGGGCTACTGCCCCATATCCGCTCCCGGCTCCGCACATACCATCCTCGCACGGTCTCAGACGCCCTTAACATGGCGCGTCTGGTGGAGGCCGACCTCGCCACCAGGGCGCCTGCGCCTGCAGCCAGTCACCACCCGCCTCGGCCGCCCTGGCGACCACCTCCTTCGACGGCCCCGGAGCGGCCACCCCCTGGGGGAGACCTACCTGGCCGACCGGTGGTTCCCCAGCGCATCTCCAACAGTACCTACAACGAATGCCGTAGCAAGGGCCTATGTTTCCGGTGCCGCCAGCCCTACTCTCCTACGCATTTGTGCTTCATCAAGGAGTTCCACACCATCATCGACGACTTCGACCCGGAGGTCACCTTGGAGGACTTCGAGGCCCTCGAGCTGTCCGAGGGTGTCGGCGCGGCGGACGCCGCCTCATCACTTTTCACCACTTGGAGCTGCCCTGTTTCTCGGTGGGCGGCATTTTGGGACCTCAGACCATGAAGCAGGCAGGCATGTTGCGTGATCGTTCCATTATGGTCATGGTGGACAGTGGTGCGAGCCACAATTTCCTCTCGGCCCAATTGGCGCACCAGCTTCACCTTACCTTGGTTCCCTCTCCTGACTTTACAGTCTGTCTGGGCGATGGGCGTCGCCGGCCGACCCACGGGTGTTGCACCGCTCTCTCCCTAACGGTGGGGTCCTGCCCGGTGACTGCATACTTCTACGCCTTCGGCCTCGGCGGTATTGATGCCATTCTTGGAGTGGCTTGGCTCCGCACGCTGAGCGAACTGCGGGGCAACTGGGAGAGCATGACTATGCAGTTCCTCCAGGAGGGCCAGACGTGCCGCCTGGTGGGCGACTCCGCTTTGCTTCGCTCCTCGGTCTCCGCCCGTGCGATTCAACGGATTGCCGACGTCGACTTTTCTGCATGGCTTTGGCCCCTCTCTGCTCCGGCACCGCCGCATCCGTCACACCCGACCGACCTTCAGGCATTACTCGCCGAGTTTTACGACATCTTTGCGGCCCCGACCGGTCTCCCTCCGGCTCGCCCGACGGATCACGCCATTCCCCTCCAGCCCGGTGCTGCGACGGTATCGGTACGCCCTTACCGCTACGACCATGTGCGGAAGTACGAAATCGAGCGCCTAGTCCATGAGATGTTGATTAGGGTCCTCATCCGCCCTAGTGCGAGCCCCTTCTCCAGCCCGGTCCTCCTGGTCCGGAAGAAGGACAGTAGCTGGCGGTTTTGCGTGGACTACCAGGAGCTCAACAAGGCCACCATTCCGGACAGGTACCCGATCCCAGTTATTCAGGAGCTTCTGGATGAGCTCCACGACGCCAAATTCTTTACCAAGATGGACCTCAGAGAAGGCTATCACCAGATTCGGGTACGGCCCGAGGACATCGCTAAGACCGCCTTTCGGACGCACGACGACCACTGCTAGTTCTTGGTCATGCCCTTTGGCCTGAACAACGCACCGACCACCTTCCAGGCGACGATGAACGACATTTTCTGAGCGGTACTTCGTCGACACGTTCTAGTTTTTTTTATGACATTTTGGTATACAGTTCTTCCTGGCAGGATCACCTTCAGCATGTCCGCCTCACTCTGACTACCATCCGACGCCATCACCTCAAGCTCCACCCGAAGCAATGTTCCTTTGGGGCGTCAGAAGTGAGTTTCCTTGGCCACACCATCTCGGCCAGGGGGGTCGCCATGGATGAGAAGATTGCGACGGCATTGGCCGACTCCTACATCCCCGCGGGACGTCCGGGGATTCCTCGGCTTGACAGGATACTATCGTCGCTTCATCCAAGGGTACGGGGCTCTAGCTCGGCCACTCACGCAGCTCCTGAAGAAGTCGGAGGAGGGCCCTTTTCAGTGGACGACCGCGCCTGCTGCCGCCTTTGCCGCTCTTCAGCAGGCCCTAATCCGCGGGCCGGTGTTGGCCATGCCCGACTTCTCTCTGCTTTTCCTAGTGGAGTGTGACACATCGGGCTCCCGAGTGGGAGCCGTCCTCATGCAGGTCAGACGGCAGATAACTTATTTCAGCCGTGCCTTCTCGAACACCGTCCGCAGCCGCTCCGCTTATGAGAACGAGCTCATGGGCCTCATTCTCGCCGTTCAGCATTGACGCCCATATCTGTTGGGCCGCCCCTTCGTGGTCCGCATTGACCACCACACCCTCCGCTACCTCCTCCAGCAGAAGATCGCAACGCCCGCCCAACAGGTGTGGGTGGCCAAACTCCTGGGCTATGATTTCACCATCGAGTTCCGTTCGGGGAGGGCGAACTGAGCGGCCGATGCCCTCTCTCGTCAGAGCCAGTCGCCAGAGCTCACGACTATTTCTCGACCTGTGTGGGAAGACGCGACGACCATCCAACACGAGGTTGAGGCCGACCCCATTTTATCCGGAATTCGGACGACGCTCATCGCGGACGCCACCGCCCATCCATTATACTCGCCTGTAGGGGTCCGCCCGTTCTTCAAGGTCCGCCTTGCTCTAGCGCCATCGTCATCGAGCATTCCCCGCCTCCTCGCCGAGTTTCACTCATCGCCCTCCGGAGGGCACATCGGGGCCTTCCGTACCTACCGTTGTTTAACCGCCTCCCTCTACTGGCCCCACAAGTTCCGACAGGTCAAGGCATTCGTGGCCGCCTATCTGTTCTGCCAGAAGGCCAAGTACGAGGCAATGTTTCCAGCTAGCCTCCTTCAGCTTCTTCCCATTCCGGATCGCGTTTGTGAGGACGTGGCCATGGACTTAATTACTCGTCTACCGCGCTCCCAGGGATTCAATGCGCCGTCACAGTCGCGGACAGCTTCATCAGTGGCGTCGTGCGCCTTCATGGGTTCCCTCGGTCGATCATGAGCGATCGTGACCCGCTTTTCTTGAGCACCTTCTGGACCACACTTTTTCGGCTATAGGGCACTTGCCTCCGCATGAGCACTGCCTATCAACCGCAGACGGATGGCCAGTCCGAGGTCCTCAACCGCTACTTGGAGACGTACCTTCGCTGTTTTGTGGGTGAGCGGCCCCGCGGATGGGCCAAGTGGTTCTGTTGGGCCGAGTACTCCTACAACACCGCCTACCACCACGCAGCTGGTACCACTCCGTTCGAGGCTGTCTATGGTCGGCCGCCGCCCACCATTTTCCGCCATCTGTCGGGAGTGTCAGGTCAAGAGTTTGTCCACCACCCTGCAGGACCGTGACACCATCCTGGACCACCTGAAGCATCACCTCTTACGTTTCTAACAGAAGATGTCTTCCTTTGCGAACAGGAAGCGACACGACCTCTCCTTTCAGGTGGGGGAGAAGATGTTCATCAAGTTACATCCATACCGCCAGCTTTCCGTGGCCCGTAGGCCCTGCCCGAAGCTAGCCCCCCCTTTTTTGGCCCATTTGAGATACTGGCACGTATCAGTGCGGTCGCCTACCGCCTCCGCCTCCCCGCCGAGAGCCGCATACACCCGACCTTCCACGTTTCTCAGCTACGCCGTGTGGTGGGCAACCACGCCACCACATATCACATTCCGGCCGACGTCGATCTCGTCGGCGAGGCACCGTATTACCCGTCCAAGATACTCAACCACCGCTGCCTTCTGCCCTGAGAACCCATCGCGGAGGAAATTCTGATCTCCTTGGATAACCACCCAGATTTAAATGCTACATGGCTCCCTCGGGATGACTTCCGCCGCCAGTTCGCTGACCACTGCCTTGAGGACAGACACATTTTCCAGACAGTGGTATTGTTACGGACACGCACGTCGACGAGATGCTGTGGCGGGTCTACACGCAGAGGAAGACGATGACGAGTCCGTCTGGAGGAGAGACCGAAGACGCGCCTATGACATGATTATCTTATTTTGTATTCGGTTATGTTGTATGCTTTATTATTGGCACCCGTGCTTTTGTTATCCGCACCCCACCCCTATAAGGGGTTGTGCTGTATCCTTTTTCAGTATCTTTGGATGAATGCATTTTAGGGTTGCTCCTTAGCCTCTCTCTCAATCCCTTCTCCTCCTCTTTCTCTTCTCTCCTCCGCCGGCCCTCCCCCTCGTCGGATTCCTTCCCGGGTATCGTAATAATGAAGCTAGGAGATCATGATTTAGAGCTAGGGTTGTCGAGTTCTCCCGGTTATAAGAAAAGAAATCCATGAAGAAGATGATTGTGGCTTAAATGAAGAGAGAAATACCTAAGGGGGGTTGGACACCACTTATGGGAGAAGTTTCCACGCCGCAAGAGGGCGTCAATCATCATGAGGAGGAAGCTTCACGAGGCCATAAACCTCGAATAGTCCGTAGACCTAACTCCACGCGAGCGTCAGAGAGGGAAAAGGTATCGACTTCTCCTTTAGTGCCTGAAGCACTTGGTTTGCTTGAGAAATAAGGGCCGGCTCTTCCTTATA
Organism: Dactylorhiza incarnata; assembly: GCA_033032865.1. Taxonomy (NCBI): domain Eukaryota; kingdom Viridiplantae; phylum Streptophyta; class Magnoliopsida; order Asparagales; family Orchidaceae; genus Dactylorhiza; species Dactylorhiza incarnata. The sequence goes on from JAWHQI010000461.1 coordinate 489,718, forward strand.
CATTTGAACCGATGTTTAAATGTTTGGTTTGGGTTATTCCTGGACCGGCTACTTATTAAGATATTGAGATGAGCGTTATGGGCCGGGCCTGGGCCTCTGGGCCTAATCCCGCTCCTGCTCCCGGGTTTAGTCCTCCCGACAACCTCGCCGAGGTAATATGATCTAACTTGTTTTGTGGTTAATTCTGGTGGCGCGATACCTCAACAATTACGACCACTCGCAGGACGTGCTGGAGACGGGGGACGACCTCGAGAACAACCTGACGGATACCGACGTGCTCCCGCCTGTCATCAAGGACGTCCCGCCGGCTCAGGAGTCCGGCCTTCCAGCTACTCACGGAGGTACCCTGCAGGAGCCCGGTAAGCTGTTTACTGCTTTCTCGCCTACCTTTTTACCACTTGTCGTCTCTCTCTTACCCTGCCTCCCGCAGCCCCCACCTTTGGAACTACGGGGTTATCCTTAATCCCGCGCAACTCTCTAGCCCGCGAGACCATCACAACTCTCCCAGCACAGGAGCCGGAGTACTCGGCCGGAAGGGACCTCGTCCACAATTCTCCCGCCGCCGATCTAGCCACCACTTTCGCCGCCAACTAGGTACCCTCTCGCCCGTGGAAGGGAAAATTGTTTCACCCCCCGGTAGGCCGTTCGAAGGGAAACCTACCCCTCTAGCCAGCGCCAAGGCAAAGAGCACGTACCAGGTTAGTCATCTCACTCGCTTCGACCTTGTCGCTTGCGCTATTAAATAAGATTAGCTAACTTCCGCTCTCGCAGGCTACTGAGAGGCTTCGCCGATGGAGCCTTACTCTGAGGAGGGGGAGGAGGTAGTCTCGCCGCCTCCCTCCCCCAACGATTTGTCGGACTTCCTCGGCGATCCCGCGGATGCTAAGACGATGAAGGAGCGGGTGACGGAGGTTCTCGGGAAGCTCATCTGGAATGCAGCGGGACCTCGCCGGCCAGACAGACGGACACCGGGCAGCCTTTGAGCGCAGGCTGAGCGCTCTCGAAAGGGACTACTCGCACCTTGTCGGAGAGATGGAGCGACAGGGAGCCGGGTGTGAGGGGACTTCCCCCTGGAGGCACATCACGCGGGCAAGGGACAAAATGCGCTTGGTCAATCAAGAGCTTACCGCAGTAAGCGTGTATTACTACCCGCGAGTGCCATTGAGGACGGGGAGGCGAGGTCGGGGTCGATGGCAATGGATTTAATCATTTAATACTGAGCCTACCGAGACTCGCCCCCTGTATTCTCCTCACCCCTATTTTATTCTGTAATGAATGTCGAGATCGGCCTTGTCTTATGAAAAATCTTGTTGTATTAGATTTTAACCCTATTTCCGTTCCGCGCGATTTCTTTTATGTTTTGCCGAATGTTGTTGTCTCAAATAATTCTTAGGTTTCGCCTCATGCTTTATCCTGCCCCTCCCGCCTTTCTGCGGAGGACTTTTCGCGCGGCACTCGCCACTCACGGGCGAGTGCGGTGAAAGTAGGGCTGGCTTAATTCCCGAGGAGCCGGGGCGGCGTGGTCACTATCCGCACCCCCACGCCTAGGAAACTTCCCGATTTCCTTATTTTTCTATAAATAGCCAGGCCCTACCCACCACATTTATTACTATTTCATTCCCTCCTTCTCGCACTCGCTCTTGCACTCGCACCTCTCTCTAGGCTTTCATGTAACTCACTTTCCACCCCCTACTACACGATGGTGGCCGAAGCTGACGACAGGGGTAGGTGTGCTCAAGCATTCGCTAGCCACGACTTCGCAACCTGCGATTTGTCGGAGGATGAGTTCACGATGGCAATCGCGGACTACGTCCCGCCCAAGTTCGTTGTGCGCCGCCCCGGGAATCGAGATCGCATCAACCAGTTCTCGCCTGACACGCTTGCCATCCCGCTGGATCACTTTGAAGTGGGATTCCGTCTTCCCATCTAGCCGTAGTTGCGCCAGATCTTCCGCTACTTCGGGGTTGTTCCCGTGCAACTCAACCCCAACTCTATAGCCATGTTGGTAGCATTCGCCTGCTACCCGCGCGAGGAGAGGGTCGAGTTCAGCCTCCCCGTCTTCCGCAAACTGTTCAACTTCCGGGCGAAGAGCGGGGTCGCCTTCTTCTCTGGCCAGCACCCGCTCAAGGTTGCCGGTCTCGCCAATAAGAACCATGACTGGGTTCAGCGCTTCATCTTCGTCACTGGTAACTTCGGCAACACTCTTCTCGCTCTCGTGCAGGAAGATGAGTCGACCTTCAAGCCTCCGTCGCTGGGAGGTCATGAGGCCAAGCTCCACCAGTTCATCCTGGGGCACGACATGGACGTCATCCACCTGCGGAAGAACGTCGACTCGCTCTCCCCAGTTCTACCTGGAGATGGTAAGTCGTACTGCTTCTGCCTCAGCTCTCGCTCATCTTTCTGTCTATCCTTTCTTACTTGGTAAAAAACTTGATGCATGAGCGCGGGATCTCCCCCTGCACCCGCCGCATGCGGGTGAGGAAGTCCCCGGCGAAGCTCTCGCGCGATCTGCCACCGAGGCTTGCCGAAAGGATCCGGGCTCCTCCAAGCCCAGCGGCCAGAAGCGGAAGCTCGGAACGGCTCCTCCCTCTCCTCCCGCCAAGCGATCCAAATCTTTGGCACTCGCCAAAGGCAAGGAGGTCTCCTCCGATGCCCCTGAGGCGAGTGCCCCGGTCGTGACAAAACCCGCGGAGTCCTCCACGAGACCGGTGCCGAGAGAGCATCGAAATTTCGGCCTGGGCGAGAAATATGTTGATGAGGCGGGTGAACCCCTGCTTCAGTAGGACCGGAAGGTCAACAGGGCCTCGATCTCCACTTTCCTCCCGTCCTGGATGGAGCAGGACACCACCAGCGGCGAGGCTTACGCCCTCTCCTTCGCGCTCTACAGCCGAGAGGACGCCTCGATCTTCGACGCCAAGACCACCCGGGCGCTTGCGCACGTGGCCGCGTGGGCTCAGCTGCGTGCCCTCGAGCTCACCCACATGTCATCGTGGCGTAGCATCAACCTCGCGTGAAACCTTGCCGAGGTTGAGAGAACGCGGGCCCTTGCCTTCTCTGAGGTCGTGTCCTTGACACAGAAGCTGGACGCCGCCGAGACCCTTCTCGCCAACCGCCCGGTCTGAGAGGTAAGTGCGATCCTTCATAGACGCTTGTGCTTTCGCACCTTCCCTTTGTTTTCTTGCCCTAACCTTATCGTTTTCTTTCCTTCCAGGACACCTCGAACGCTGACATTCTACACGTGCGAGTGGCCAGCCTCGAAGACCAGGTTAAGGAGCTGCAGGCCGAGAATCAACGCGAGACGCCGCTGTCCCGCCACCTCCTGGGGAGAAGAGCAATCGGTATCAATACACCAATTATGAAATCGAGGTGATGATGCAGGAGAACGCCCAATGAGCAGCGAAGCACGCGCTGCAGGTGCTGCAGGATGCTGGGCTCTTGAAAGAAGGGGGCGAGAAGCTCACAACTTGCAATGTTTTGCCCGAGCTCTTCATCCCGCTGGATGTGTCGGATGGCGAAGCCAGCCTTCAACAGGAGAGCGGCGGGTCCTCCAGTGCGAAGTCCAGTCACTTCGCCGAGAAGTCCAGTGACTCCGCCGGAAGCGCGATCTTGCCGAGAGCGCGCCTTGTCCCGAATGATTCCCACGTCTCCTTAGGTAGGTTGGAACCCTGGGCGCATTCGCCGGGCGAGTGCCCCTCTCGGAGGACCCCACTCGCATACCTTGGGTTGGGATACTTCCCTTTCTCAGATTTCCTTACTCTGTTTCCTCATCCCAAATTGCTTTTCGCATTTCCTTTAGAACGCCTTCCCATCCCACCTGCCAGCGGGATCAGCTCGGGTTATGATGTTTACCTTACCTCTGAGTGCCCCCCGACCCTGCCAGCTAGTGAGAGCCTGGTCAGCGGGTCTGTTCGGGGCCATTCATGTTTTGAACCTCTCTATCAACCTGCCACCGAGTGAGCCTACGGCCGCGCCAGCTAGATGGAAGCCTGGTCAGCGGGTCTGTTCAGGGTTATTCATTTTCAACCTGCCACCGAGTGAGCCTACGACCCTGCCTGCTAGATGGGAGCCTGGTCAGCGGGTCTGCTCGGAGTTATTCTTGTTCACATACTTTCTTTCTCAACCTGCCACTGAGTGAGCCTACGACCCTGCCTGGGAGCCTGGTCAGCGGGTCTGCTCGGGGCTATTCTTGTTCACATACTTTATTTCTCAACCTGCCACCGAGTGAACTTACGACCCTGCCAGCTAGATGAGAGCCTGATCAGCGGGTCTGCTCGGGGCCATTCTTTCACAACCTGCCACCGAGTGAGCCTACGACCCTGCCAGCTAGATGGGAGCCTGGTCAGCGGGTCTACTCGGGGCCATTCTTGTTCACATATTTTCTTTCTCAACCTGCCACCGAGTGAGCCTACGACCCTGCTAGCTAGATGTGAGCTTGGTCAGCGGGTCTGCTCGGGGTTATTCTTGTTCACATACTTTCTTTCTCAACCGCCACCGAGTGAGCCTACGACCCTGCCAGCTAGATGAGAGCCTGGTCAGCGGGTCTGCTCGGGGCTATTCTTGTTCACATACTTTCTTTCTCAGCCTGCCATCGAGTGAGCCTACGACCCTGCCAGCTAGATGGGAGCCTGGTCAGCGGGTCTGCTCGTGGCCAACCGCATTTTGAAACTTTCTTTCTTCCCTGCCACCGAGTGAGCCTACGACCCTGCCAGCTAGGTGAGTGCTTGGTCACCCCTCGGGGCTATTCTTGTTCACATACTTTCTTTCTCAACCTGCCACTGAGTGAGCCTACGGCCCTGCCAGCTAGATGGGAGCCTGGTCAGCGGGTCTGCTCGGGGCTATTCTTGTTCACAACCTGCCACCGAGTGAGCCTATGGCCCTGCCAGCTAGATGGGAGCCTGGTCAGCGGGTCTGCTCGGGGCTATTCTTTTTCACATTCTAAGCATCATCATCTTATAAGTTGACACCAACCATTCATGAAAGAAAAACAAAGTTCAAAAATAAACCTTAGCAAAGTAGATGACCAGCTCACAAAAAGGACTTCCCTCCCCCACTCGGCGAGTGATATGATCTCGCGGAGTCCATTCGCACACCTCAGCACTCGCCAGGCTGGGGAATATCTACCGTCCGGGCAGATCTCGCCCACTCCCTTTCGCCATTGCTTCCTTCCCGGGTCACTGATTTGGAGCGTTCTCGCCTATCAGCTGGGATGCCACCATCGGGACCGCGGGTGTCTCAAACTCGCTTCTGGCGGCGAATGCGAGATGCAAGGTCTGCAGGACCTCCCGCTTGAAGTCCTCAAACCTTCCCATCGTTACCCCACTCGCGAGTGGTGGCGAGTGGCCTGGGTCGGATCTTTCCTCTTCACCTCCAACCATGAAGCTCAGCTTGAGATTTTCTTGTGTAGGATACGGTCCACGCTCACCGCACCATAAATATTGAAACCGTCAACCGGTCTCTAGAAGAGTTCGGACCCACATGGGTTGTAGCCTACACCTACTTCTTCCTTACCGACACACTTGACTATTGACGAAGAAAAATGAATAGACCCAAAGCTGCAGCTAGGAGGTTCCGCCACACACTCAGAAGATCTTAGAGAGCTCCCCCTCCTAAACCAATGCTGAACTGGGCACCTTGGAGGGCACTAAGAGTCAACCAAAATTAACCAGAGGAGGAGAAAACCCAAAGATCGGATCTCCTTCAAGGTGCTCTTAAGGGTCTAGTTATAGATTTTCTAGTCTGGTCTGCAAATAGCTTCATTACGCAATTTAGTTTTACTAAACGCACCCCAAACTGGTCTGCTAACAACCAAACTCCGCTGTCCTGAAGAGCTATTGGCAGCCCACAAAGGGTATCCAGGTAAATTCACCTCTGGACCCCACTGAGCGAGTGGTCCGTGAAGGCACCACTCGCCAGACTTCCCGCGCACCGGGTTCTCTAGATCTTACTAGGCGAGTGGTCCTTGAAGGCACCACTCGCCAGATTCCTGGCCTCCCGGGCGAGTGGGGTTCCCCCCCTCATTCGCCTGGGGGCCCGTGCATCCGAACTCCTAGGCGGGCGAGTGTTTGATGAACGAGAATTGCACTCGCCCCCTCTACTATCCTGGGCGAATGCCCCTCTGACTTGGGCGAATGCCCCCTGATGCTTTGTTCATCCTTTGAGTTCTGAGGCCTGGGGGCCCACTCGACGAATACGGGGTTGTACAAATAATCGATCGGCAAACGACGGACGACGTTGGTGGCTGAGAGAAGGGGTAAGAAAAACTCAAGAGGGATTCCTAGATAATATGAGGTCTTTGCCTAGAGAAATTTATAGTTGTTCTTGTCAAGTGATTTTAATCTATTTTTGGGTTTATGAGTTTTGCAGTAGCTTTAATTAACAGTAAGCATATATATAACATGTGTGCATCTGAATGAGTGGAAGCAGAGAACATAAACAGTCTCTAGGTAATTTCAGATTCCTCTATTCTTGATTATCTAGCATTCTAAGCTCGTGGGTGAAATACGTCAACTTCATTTCATCCAAGGATTTAGTGAAAATATCAGTAATTTGCTTATCAGTTGGACTGAATTCCACTGAAATACTGTCTTTTTCAACATGGTCCCTGATGAAATGATGCTTAATCTCTGTTTGTTCTAATTGTGTAAGACATGATTATTAGAGATTGAAATTGCACTAGCGTTATCACAGTAAATGAGAATTTTAGAAAAATCATACCCATAGTCATGCATTTGATTCTTGATCCAAAGTAGCTGTGCACAACAACTTCCTACAACTATATATTCATCTTCTGTTGTTGAAGTGGAAGCAATAGTTTATTTCTTACTGCACCAAGATACTAATATTAAGACTAGGAACTGACAAGTTCCTGAAGTGTTTTTCCTGTCTATTCTACAAACTACATAGTCTACATTTGAAAATCTTGTCAATACAAACCCTGTCTCTTTAGCATACCCGAGTCCATAAGTGTCTTTCAAGTACCTAAGATTCCTCTTGACATGAGTCGAATGAGATTCCTTGGGTGAAACTTGAAATCTTGCAAAGACACATAGTAAACATAATATTTGGCCTACTTGCAGGTAGATAAAGTAGTGAGTCAATGATACCTCAATAAACTTTGGAGTTTATAGGTTTACCATTTTCATCATTATCGATGACTGCATTAATTGTCACGAGGTCTTTAGAGGTGAAGCAGTCTCCATCCAAATTTCTTGAGAATTTCTCTTATATATTTGGACTGAGAGATGAAAATACCTTCATTAGATTGCTTAAATTGAAGGCCTAAAAAGAAGGTTAATTCTCACATGTTGCTAATTTCAAATTTATCTTGCACTAAATTAGCAAATCTTTTACAAAAATTTTCATCATAGCTTCCAAATATTATATCGTCTACATAGATTTGAACAATTAGGAATTTGCTCTTATGTTTCTAGTGAAAAGAGACTTATCTACTTTTCCTCCGATGAAGCCATTCTTCAGAAGAAAAGCAGATAGAGTCATACCAAGCTTTGTGAGCTTGCTTGAGACCATATATGATTTTATCTAACCTATATACATGAGATGGGTGAGTAAGAGAGACGAAACTAGGAGGTTGTACAACATGCACTTCTTCTTGCAGCTTTCTATTCATGAATGCACTCTTTACATCCATTTGGTATACTTTAATGTCATGGTGTGCTGCATGGCCAAGAAAAGTCTTATACCCTCAAGTCTAGCTACAAGAGCAAATATTTGATCATAATCAATCCCTTTTTCTTGTCTATAGCCTTGAGCTACAATTCTAGCCTCATTCCTTATGACCACACCATTGGGGTCTAGTTTATTTCTATAGATTCACTTGGTGTTGATTAACAGATGGTTCTTGGCCTTTTCCACTAGAGTTCGGACCTTCTGTTCTAGTTCTTGTGTAACAATTATCCAACGAGGATCATTATTTACTTTCTCAAACTTCTTTGGTTCTACTTATGAAATAAAACAACAAAAGAGCAACTCATTATCTGCACCTGCTCTTATTTTGATACCATACTCCACTCTTCCTATCACTTGCTGTAGTGGGTGATCTTTTACATATTGACGAGCTCTAGGTAATGTTGTTGGAGGGGCTTTAGATATATCTCCTTGCTCGCCTGCAGCAACTTTTTCAGGTTCCATGTTCTGTGAGCTAATACAGGTGTGATGAGGGGCTTTCTTGAGCAGTATGTATTCCAACTTCCTTTGCACTTTGGAGTTTGCTGAACTGCAAGGCCAAGTCAGAAGAGGTTTTCTCTTCACAGGGAATGTTAGACTCATCAAGTGTTACATGTATAGATTCTTCCACACATAATGTTCTCTTATTGTAACATCTATAGGCCTTGCTGGTGGTGGAATGTTGGAATATTTTTCATATATTCCTATATTAATGTACATTTTTTGGATTTTGAAAAACTCTTATAACAGAATTATAGATCTTGAATAACAGGATTCTAATGAAAACCTTCAGTTTTGTAAAAACAAACTTTTGACAAGAGTTTAAAACAGAGGGGTGAGAAATAAAAGAAATCAGAATACAATATATATATAGTTTAGAATCGAGCCTGGGTAAGATGTGTGATCACTGCCCTAAAGAAGTTGCACCACCCTCCGACAGGGCTTTCAACCGATGCTTACTCCTCCAAGATACAACACCCTCCGATGTGCGTGGACACTGAAGAAGCACAGAGCACCCGAACTCCCACTTGATGAAGCAAATGTGAAGAAAACAGAATCACGGTCAAAATCGTAAGAACGAGAGAGAGAGCAAGCAATTTTCTGAAAGCGTGTCTATCAAAATGATTCAGAAAAATCTTCTATATTTGAGTCTTGTAAAACGGTAAGAAAATAACACGTAATAAATTACAACGATTTTAATTGGTAAGTGTTAATCGTGTAGAGAAACGTTGGAGATTTCCAACGTAAAGGAGTAATGACGAGAAAACGCGTAAAAGAAACGGTTAGAAAATTACGCGTAATAACTGCGAAGAGAAAACGCAAAACGACAGAGGTCGCGTCGAATTCATATCGACATTGCGTCGAAATCATATCGACGCAACTCGACGTTACGCCGAGTTCTTATCGACGCAGGTCAAGCCGACGGACTGCTTATCGACGCAAGCCTCGAGAACTTATCGACGCAAGGTGGTTGCTTCGTGTTCTTATCGACGCAACTCCAGTCGACGCAAGTCGGGTGCGACGAGTTCTATTCGACGCAACTCCAACTTCAGGCGATCTTGTCGACGCCACTTCGAGTTCCACCTGACGCAGGTCGACGCAACTTCAACTTCTATTCGACGCAACTCCGAATACAATTCAATTCAATTATTCCCCAAATCCCAAATCCAAAATCTGGATCCGGTCCGGTGCGGTGCGCGCGCGTGTGTTTCATAGTTTCTCCTTATGTTCCTTTGAACAAATAAGGAATGTTTTCATTTATATACTTACTAACAAGATTGTAAATTGGCAAGGTGGGACTAATTGATTCATACTTTCCTACATGAAAGGTTCCCTCCATTTGGTTTTGGAGCTTTTCATCAATTATGAGGAGTCAAACACCAAACACCATACTAAGCTCTAATAAAACATTATAAATTAAATGTTTTAATTACAAAATTTCTAACAAGAAATACCCAAGAAAGATTCATTCATCTGCTTTTACTTCAAAATTAGTCAATGTGGACTTATCATTGTTCAAAATGCAACACTTACATCCAAACACCTTAAAATGAGAAATGTTTGGAGACCTTCTGATGGGGATCGACGACGCGTACACGAGGTGGAGCACGAGTTTTGGGCTCGTTTGGGGCCGATCGACAACCTGCCATATTTGGTGTCTCAGGATCGACGACCCGCCTCCGCTGATGTGTCTGGATCGTGTTTCGATATTTCATGTATTTGTTTATTTTTGTGTTTTATTTAGTGAGATCGGACAACTATCATGTATGACCAATCATGGCCGTCAAAGATGGTTGCCCTAGGTCATGTTTTATTATAAATAAGAGAGAATGATGGGGATCCGCAACGCAGACACTTGGTGGGGCATGAGTTTTGGGCCCGTTCCGGGCCGATTGGCCACCTGCCATATTTGGCGTCTCCGGATCGACGATCAGACTCCGCGGATGTGTCTGGATCGATGTTTCAATTATTCATGTATTTGTTTTATTTATGTATTTTATTTAGTGAGATCAGACAACCATTGTGTACGACCAATCATAGCTGTCCAAGATGGTTTTCCTAGGTCATGTTTTATTATAAATAAGGGGGTAGGGGCAGCCGTCATGAGCATTGCAGATTTTGGAGACATTCTTCCCCGGAATCCGGCGATCCTCTCACGGTGACGACTCCGTGAGGCCCTTGGTGACGACTCCTTGGTATTTTCCCTCATCCCTTCGGTATCCCCTTCCATACCCGCTGTTTCACCACCTTTAGCTTTATCTCAAAATATGTCATTTCAGAACCCCACTGAAGTTATTGTTCTCCCAGGAAACCCCCTCCTCTACCTTCACCAGTAGTGGTCTTGCCTAAATCTGTTTCCAGCTACAGCCCTCCCTGCAAAGCCTACCCGTCAACTCCCCAGGAACCCCCCCTTCTGGGCCTTTCATCCTCTCCAGCCAGGCCCCATTCAGCAGCCCAAATCTCCCCTTACAACTTCCTATCCGTAAGTCCATGCCACTCCCTGTTTAATCATGATGCAGCCCTTCACCTGAGTCCTGCAACTAGCATCCGACCCATTCCAGCAAGCACTCCTGATCTAAAACTCCCAGCCGCAAAATCCCACACCCTAGCCCTTGCTCCTTGATCCCAGCCCCGAACCAACCCAACAGCCTCAACCTGTAACACCTCCTCCGTCCACCAAAAGCCACCCACCTTATGGAGCCCTAAACTCCATTCCGACGTCATCGCCACCTTGGGACAACATACTTACGTCTCCTACCATCGGATCTACGACGTGTACGGCTTCCCCCCTACTTAGTGAGTATTTTATAGTTGTATGGACCTTTATTTTCAATATTATAATATGGTGATGTGATTTCATATTTCTTTGGATCTATAGTATCGTGTTGCTCTAGATTATTTTGTAATTTGCAGGAACTGTTTGCCGCGCACTGTTGCTTTGGCCCTCCACTCGGAGGAAAGCCTAAGATCGCTTTGCCTTAAAGAAATTATTTTGTCTTGCTTTAAAATATTTGAGTGTGATTTAATCCTTTATTATTATGTCTTGAATTCACCGTCAGTCATTGCATGTGTGTCACATTTATGTTTAGGGAAAAGAGAGTTGTCTTTCCCCGCACGTCACACTACGATTGCATTATAGTTGTGCACTCATAAGCATACCCTACATCAGTTGGTATCAGAGTCCAAGGTTTGAGCCACATTTATATATGTAGTGGTAGGTCACAAATAGTTGATAGGTTATCCATGGCTAGCCATATTGATCGCTCGACGCAATTTTATGGTGATAGATATGAGTATTGATCGGGTCATCGTCGTTACACCTTTCCGTTATTTGAGGAACCGGAGCGCATATATGCTCGACCACATAGAACTACTCCAGAGAGATCCTCATACTATTATGTTGATCATCTTCGTGTGTCGCCGCACGTTCATAGGGATTACGTCCACCCTCAGACACAATTTGATTATGTTAGGGACAACCAGTTAGATGGTTATCAGGAGCCCTATAGAGGTAACTGTCATAAGGATAGCATCACGTGTATAAATTATCCCAGTGTCCCCAAAACAGTGATGTAGGCTGATTGCTTCTTTTGAGCGATTTGATCGCATTGATACTCACTTTGATCGCCTGAAAACTGCCTTTAAAGGAACAAATAGGACAATATTTCTGGATTTAGATTAAACCACCAAGGCATCTAGTAATGCTACCACTGACACGAGGAGCCTGATACCTGACATTGATACCTCTCATTTTGATGAGGTTCAATGTCCACTTGATTATGAGGTCGAGCCTGATCATGACCTTGTGTTACGGGTGGAGAGTGACATTATTATGATTAGTGAGTATGATCACAAGAGTGAGGATGAGTGTCCCAGTGACCCTGTGATGGTATATCCATCCCATACACCCCATGTAGGCCTAGTTATTCCTTCGATTATAGTACCATTCCTTGACACTCTACCTATTGACCCACTCTTGAGTATGGGTTCTTCTCACAGTTCCCATCATATGCACATACTCAATTCTAGCATAAAGGCACCTGGAGCGACAAATCATATGCACATACTCAATTCTAGCATAAAGGCATCTGGAGCGACCAATCAAATGCACATACTCAATTCTAGCAAAAAACATTAGTTATGATACCATTTTTATTGAGAAATCAAGCAAGAAATACAAAACCAGGTCATGCTCTCCTGCAATAATAGATCGAAAGAAAACATACATAGAGATAGACAACTAAGCAATTTAATTTGAATTTGTGTTACCTTAATCCTAGAACTGGAGGGCTTTAACACTTTAATTATGGATAATTTTCTAAACTATCTATAAGCAAGAAGCCTGCAGTCTATATTGCACTAGGGAGGGTATCGGGATGCTGACATGGATGAGATATGAAATGATGCATATACATGGTTCATGGTTTTCGCAAAACCTAGGTTGTGAGATAAGTTTTGTAAAGTTTGTAATTATTTAAATATGGATACTCATTAAAATAAAGACTGTGTGATAATCTGTAACACCCATACCTAATTTATCATCAATATAAACACCCATCATGTGGTCACTCATGATGAGATAACCTTATCATCACCCCCTTACATTTACATTTAGCCGCCTCTTTGTATTTGTACTTGTAGCCATTTTTCCTGATTTTAAGTACCAAAAATGTTCTATTTTCAGAGCTTTAAAAGGTATCGTGCTTGTTCAAGTGGATGGGTACCAGCTCAAATGTCTTATAGTACATATGAGTTATGTAACATTTTTTCAGTAATTCATGTAATGAAGAATATAGAGACGCCTATTGTGCTGATATAGATGTTCATGACTCATTTAGTAACTTTGTCAGTTTTGATAAATAAATAGTGTTAATGGGAGAAAAATAATAATGCATGTGTTATTCAATCGTAGAACCCTCTTATATATAGGGGGAAATTACATTTGTTAATTTATCCCAACACTCCCACTCAAGTTGGACATGTTATATTTCTCATACCCAACTTGTCGATAAAAATATTGCTCTAAATTCAGCTTTTGCGGTAGACCTTGAGACGACAGATTGCTTTTTACTTCTCCAAGTGACTAGGTTCCCACCAACAAATGAGCAATACCCAAATGTAGTTCGTCTATTTTTAATGGATCCAACCCAATCTGCGTCAGTATAAACTTCAATCTTCAAATCTGTATTGGGACTGAAGAGGATCCCTCTTCCTGGCGAGGTCTTCAAATACCTTAAGATTCCATGAGCTGCATCCAGATGTCTCGTCTTCGGGGAGTGCATATATTGCCTAACGACCCCCACAACATAAGCTATGTCGGGGCGAGTATGGGATAGATAGATTAACCGTTCAACAAGTCGTGGTAACCAATAACGTCTTCAATAGGATCACCATCATTTCTTCCAAGGCTGTGGTTGACCTTCATAGGGGTATCAACAGGTCTACACCCACTCATACTGGATTGTTCCAGCAAATCGAGGATGTATTTTTTCTGTGAGATGAAAATACCCCGTTTAGATCTAGCTACTTCAATCCCCAAAAAATACTTAAGGGTCTGTTTGGGACAGCTCTGGCGGATTGAAAAGCTGCTGTCCGAATAGAGCTGTTTTAAAAGAGCTCTCTGGGGAGCAGTTTTGAAAAGCTGCAGAGTGTTTGGGTGTTCTGTGCAGAAGTGCGCTTTGAAGAGCGATTTTCTAATTTAGCTGTTTGGAGAAACAGCTTTTGGAAGCTGTTTTTTTAGAACTTCAAATACATAAAGTTTTAAACGTGGAGAATAATAAAAAAAACCGATAACAATAGTCTTTTACATAATTCTTTGGTAATGCTATCCACGCGCCCCGTATATTTCTTCGGCAATGCTATCTCGTACTGTAGACATCTGTTCAGCTCCAGCAGCATCACTCATATCGCTTCCAATATCATCCTCCGCCGCAGGGTCTTCATCCTCTGAGGGAGCGAAAGAAGACTCATCAGCATCACAAACATTAAACTCAGGGTCCCAGCGAGAAGGATGTCTAAAGTGGGTTCATTTTAATACCTCCGCATTGAAAAAATTTCGCTGCTGGAACAACTTGTTATAATCAATACATCAATATTAAAATCTGTCAAAATAAAAACTAGTAACATGAAATGAAAAATGTATTTGTTTTCACCTTAATCTTTTCTACCCACCATTCTTCTGATGCAGCAATAGTTCTCTTCTCTGGATCCCAACCTAAACCAGTCTCGCCATGTTTCAGCTCCTTCCATAACTTCCAATCCTTCTTCAAATGATCCCATTTATTTTTCATTTGCATTCGATCGTAGCTTTTCCCGGTTCGTTCTTTAAACCCCGCAATCAAATTTTTCCACCCTTCTTTGCTAAAGTGGGTGGTAGGCCGATTCCCCAAACCAATCTCTTTTATGCAGAGATCACAAAATAACATCACCTCGCTAGACTCCCAACTCGCTACGATTCCTCCTTTTGGTTTACCCATTACACTATTAATAAGTAATGCAAACATAATAAGTAAAGCAAATACACACACACACAAACCCAAAACACAAACATAAATACTCAAAAATGCACACTCACACACAAACACACATCCTAAAACAAACACACACACATCCACATCCACACACAACACACACACACATTCATCACACATCCAAACAACACAAATCACACACACACAAACGTACAATAGAGAACTCAAATGATGCAATCAGAAAACACACAAACCTACCAAATATGAAATCAAATGATGCAAGATTTCCTAATACAGAACTCAACAGCAAGTAGAAATAGGAATCGGGAATACCTGTATGTGGAAGAGATCAGGAAGGCTGGAGGAAGAGAATCGCTGGAGGAAGAGAATCGCTGGGGGAAGAGATGTTAGGGCTCGTCGAGGAAGAGCTGTTAAGGCTGGAGGAAGAGCTGGAGGAAGAGAATCGCTGGAGGGATCACTGGAGGAAGACAAGCTGTTAGGGCTCGTCGTCGATGGAGGCAGAGCTCGTCGAGGAGAAGCGTCGTCGGGGGAGGGCTCGTCGAGGAGAAGCGTCGTCGGGGGAGGGCTCGTCGAGGAGAGAGCTCGCAATGTTAGGGCAGAGCTTCGTCGAGGAGAAGATGGGAGTGAAGATCGCTGCGCAGTCGGGGGAGGGGGCGAGGGGGTGATACGCGGGATTTGGGAGCGATTTCGGGAGAGCTATACGCGATGGGAGGGCAGATTCCCGAATAGAACCAAAACCAGCGTTTTTAAAAGAGCGATTTTTAAAGAGTTGGGTCTCCAAACACCCCAAAAACAGCTCTGGCGGATGGAATAGAGATTTTTCATCCGCCAGAGCTGTCCCAAACAGACCCTAAATTTCCCTAGATCCTTCACTTAAAACTCTTTTGCCAAATTCCCCTTCAAAACATTCACTTCTTCAACATCATCTCTTGTTATGACAATGTCATCAACATAGACAATGAGAGTCGTTAGCATATTGTCCCTCTATTTTATAAATAGAGTATGGTTTGCTTGACTTTGTCTATATCCAAGAGAGATCATAACTTTGTGAAACCGACCAAACTAAGCCCTCGGTGATTGCTTCAGGTCGTATAGGGTCTTTTTTAACTTGCACACTTTCGCTTCAGAGCTGGAAGGAGAATAACCTAGGGGAAAAGACATATATACCTCCTCTTCTAAATTCCCATGAAGGAATGCATTCTTCACGTCCAATTGTGTAAGACCCAACCCTTACATGCAACACACGATAACAAAACTCATATAAAGTTCATTTTTGCAACATGGGCAAAAGTGTCTTGATCCCTAGGGTTTGAGTATATCCCCTTGCCACCAACCACGCTTTGAACCGTTCAACCAAGCCTTCAGAGTTCTGCTTCACGGTAAACACCCACTTACAACCAATGGTCTTCTTTCCGTGTGGAAGGTGTGTTAGATCCCATGTATAATTTTTTTCCAAAGCAATCATTGCCTCTTTTCACTTTTGATGCCCAAGAGCCTTCTGCCATGTGAACGGAATAAAGATATATGCAATAGAGGAGACAAAGAATTTATGTGAAGGAGTTAGAGTGTCGTAGGAAACATAATGAGACAGTGGATGTTGAGTGCAAGATTTGATACATTTACGAAGGGCAATGAGAGGTTCAGAGGAATCTGTTGACGGAGTTGGCACTGGCGCTGGTAGTGTGGGATGAGCCTGTGTGTTAGGAGTTTTACTCCGTCTGGTGTACAACTGTAATTCCTGTTCTTTATGAGGAAGCTTCCCCTGATTGAGAGTCTCATCATAAGGCAAAGTATGTGGAGGAATGGAGTATGGTGGAGGAATCAGTGAGGATAGAGTATGAGATCTCACTTCTTCCGTATGTGTGGACTACCCCTGAAGTGAGGTCACATAATAAGGTTCGGATTCACGAAACGTGATATCCACCGTGACAAAAATTCTCTTAGTCTGGGGATGATAACATTTATACCCCTTATGAGTGGGATAATAGCCAATGAACACACTTAAGAGCCCGAGGGTCAAATTTAGACCGGCTCGGAGAGTGTATGTGAGAGAAGCAAACACAACCAAAAGTTTTTGGGTGGAGAGAGGTCAGTGTAACCCCTAAGGTAGTAAGAGGGGTTTGATGTCCCAATATCAGAGATGACAGGCAGTTGATGAGGTAAGCGGCCGTGAGAACCGCATCACCCTAATAGTATTTAGGAAGGTTCATAGTGAAGAGTAAACATCGAGCAACCTCCAAGAGGTGATAGTTTTTTCGTTCAACGTCCCCATTCTGAAACGGGAGTGAACACATGAGGTTTGATGGAGAATGACGTGATCAACAAGGTAGTGGTCAAAGGGAGAGTTGACATACTCCCGACCATTATCACTACGAAGAATTTTGATAGTAGCAGAGAATTGAGTAGAAATCATTTTATGAAATTGTTGAAAGATAGAAAACACTTCATTCTTATTCTTCATCAAATAAACCCAAGTCGTGCGAGAAAAATAGTCAATAAATGTAATAAACCAATAACATCCAAAAATAGAGGCAACAGGGAAGGGCCCCCAAACATCTGCATGAACAATGTGAAAAGGAGTTGTACTAGGTAAAAAAACATGATTAACAAGAATACGATGATGTTTGATAATAATACAGATATCACAAACAATGTATTTAAAGCTTGTAGAAGAATAATCATGAAATAAACGTTGCATGGTTGCAACAGAGGGATGGCCAAGCCGACGGTGCCAGGTGAGCAAGGTGGAGGTCTGTGAAGAGTGGAGAGCTTGCAGAGAGGTAGACCCACAAGAGGAGTCAAACATGTACAAGCCATCTTGCATGCTACCAGAGCCAATCACCTTCCCCGTCTTCAGATCCTGAAAAATACAATGAGAAGGAAATAAGGTAGCTGAGCATTGAAGATAATTAGTCAGATGACTAACAGAAAGTAGACTACAGGTAAAATTTGGAACATAAAACACAGAAGATAAAGTGAGAGAAGAACAAGGGATAGGGCCTTTCCCAGCAATGGAGGAGAAAGAGCCATCAACAATGCTCACTTTATCTCTACCTGAAAGAGGAGAATAGGACACAAAACCTGAAGCTGAACCGGTCATGTGATCAGTGGCGCCAGAATCTATAATCCAATGAGTAGAAGGACTAGTAGTGGCATAGTGGGCACCCGGTGTACCTGTGTTTGCAAGGGCAGAGGATGACGTAGTGGCAATAGTAGGCTCAGTAGTAAGGCCATGCATCAATCGACGAAGGGCCTGCATCTCTTCAGCAAAGAAGGAGGACGACTGAGGAGGACAACTCTCTAGAATCGCAGTCAGATGAGCAAAGTGATAGGGTCGCCCAAGAGTTCTTCCACGACTGCGACCACCACGTGAAGTTGATCCGCCCCTGGGAGGAGGAAAGCCATGTAGGTTGAAGCACGTGTCTCTAGTATGACAAGGCTTGCCACAATAATCACTAGTGGGGATCCTTATCTGTAGGTTTGGGCTTGAAATCACGAGGAACCAGACCTTCAAAATTGGGCTGATGAGCCACTAAAGAGGATACTTCTGGTAGGGTGGTGGTGTTCCAGAATTGCCTTCGGTCAAACTCATGTTGTACAATGTTGTAAACTTCAGGAAGCGATGGAATAAGGACACACCCCAAGATCTGGACAGTAATCTGATCAACAACCCATGCTGGAACTCAAATACCCGATTACGATCCTCGTAGCCCCTCAGCAAGAGCACATCCACATTACAAACCATGACGAGGGAGTCAAAATGGCCGTACTCCTGATACAGTTGGATAAACTAAAGGTACTAGGCAGAAGGAGGACGATCACCCTGTCGTAGAAGAAAAATATTGTGGCGTGGTTGGTAGATCTGGGCCCCATTCCCCTTGCGGGAATAGGCAAACTCAGTACGCTTCCATATTTCCGCATTAGTGTCCAGGAAAAGGTAATTCCGAGCAATAGATTCCTGCATGGAATTAGTGAGCCAGGACATGACAAGGGAGTTTTCCGACTCCCATTGAGGACAAGCAGTAGAGGTCATGGATGGAGCGGCGGTGGTGCCACTGATATAGCCAAAGAGACGCCGACTCTTTAAGGCTAGAGTAATGGAGTGGGACCAAGATAAATAATTGGTGTCATCAAGCCAGATCGTTGTAAGTTGAGAGTAGTGATGATGCTGACCAGTTCAGGTAGATCCAACGGGAGTGACGGAGCTACCGGAATCAACCACGTCCGACATAAGAAAAAGTTTCAACCAAACACCTCCAAGAGAATGGTGAGTAGAGAAGAACACCCCCTTCATAGAATGGAAGGGAGAAAGAACATCATTGGAGAGTTAAGAGTCTTCCTCCTCTTGAACAAAGGAATAAGCGAAACTTTCTCCAATGTTTGGAGTCAATCGGACCGCCGGAAGGCCGCCGGTGAATCCATCCAGACGGTCTAGCGCCGATCGGCCGATGGATGAGTCGAGCGACGATCGGCGCTGCAGAGAGGGTAGGCGGAGAACCGGCGCGGGGAGAGAGAAGGCTGGAGGCGGATGGGCGGCGGGCGGCGAGCGAGAGACGAGCGTAATCGAAGAGAGCGCCTATGTTAGGGCTCTGATACCATGTTAACGAGAGAAAAATAATAATGCACGTGTTATTTAATAGTAGAACCCCCTTATATATAAGGGGGAAATTACATTTGTTAACTCATTCTAACAAATAGTAACAATCATTGTAGTTCCAAGTGAGATTGCAAAACTGAGGCATATCTTTGATGTGGTATAGAATATAGTTGAATTTTGTATAAGGGTGATAATTAACCTTAATAGTATTATGTATGCTCAGATAATTTAAATTCAATTTTGTTTCTACCTATGCAAATCATTATCCCTGTTCTGACATTCACAGAGTTGAATGCATTGACTATGACTTTGTTTGGGATATCTGTGGTGTTAGAGTGGTGGCGGTGTGAAACTGAGGTGATAAATGTAGTGCTGGCGATTTGCCAATGTTTGAAATTTTTGTGGTAGTTTTTTCCAACTACTATGTTTTCATAATTGCGTTCACAATCGTCATCGCTCTTTCAAAGAAGGCCTATATGCACAGCGCACTGAGCATTTATAATATTTACTGATTCATATTTATTTTCTAGATCCTAAGAAAGTTGAAGGATGCTTTCTGGCCATTCCAGCATGACCATCTGAGTAGTTTATTTCTCAGAGCAGCACATGCTGCAAACCATGCACTTGGACCTATTACTTCTGGAGAGAATCATTCCAAGTCATATAACATGCTTGAGATTGCATCCACCAAGGCCGCTCATCATAGGCTTGGGCGTGGGGTATGGACCAATGCTCGCTTCGGGGATATGCGGCGTGCATTGGCAGGCAAGTGAATGTTTCTGTTATTTGTTTTGAGTAACATTCTAGACATAGACAAGACATACTGTAATCTTGCATGTGTATTAGCTGAGTAATAAAATATTTAGTTACTTCATAGAAGCAAGATAACTGAGGGTTCATTTTGCACAACGTTATTTCTCCGGTGTGTTCGGGCAAAAACACCAGGTCATAAAGCACCCGTTTGGCATGATGACGGCTGTGACCACCGCCACAAAAAAATCTCATTTTGAACCTAAACTCGGACGCGCTTCTAGGGCCGGGATCGGGCGTTTACGAACGACAGTTCACGATCACCACGTTCACGAACAACAGATTATGACTATCCCGTTCATGAACTACACTTCAAGACCTCCGGATTCACGAACAACAGTTCACGACCACCGTGTTCAAGAATGACAGTTCAAGGCCACTGCGTGCGTTTACGACCTCCATAACCGTACTCAATGGAGCCCGAGTCAAATGGCTTGGAGTGCTATCGTTTAGAAAGCTTCCTGTTGTAAGATCTTGTTTGCATTTGAACTCAATTATGTGAACATTTGTCTTGAAGTGTTAGCTGAGTTTAACATAATCATGTTCTCTTATGAGTTTAGCATTTTAAGGTGTCATGGGGAGTCAGATTGAATCCACATAATTCCAATTTATTCTTAATATTTTTACATACTACATAGAGTTAACAATTCATGCAACCTCTAGAAAGATGAGCAGCAACCATAGATTATGTGTTCAGGCTTACAATTCATGTCTTAGTTCATTTAGGCTCATTATTATGTCGTAACTTATTTCATCTCGTAGTTAGTGCTTATGTTTTGATATTTAATGTTTTCCTCAATGGTCTTTATTTAATTTGTCAAAGGTAACCACCTCATGTTTGTTTGGTAAATTTTTAATGGTTATTCTCTTTATCTTAAGGTCCAGTTACTGTAAATGGAGGTCTTAGGGTACTGCAATAGTCATGGTATTTTGAATGAAAATAATGATGTTTTCAATAACTCCTTTCTCTTCCTGGGCATTGTGCTAAACCTCCTTCTCTTCCCTTCTCCTTTCTATGCTCGGGTCAGTCCTTCTCCTCCTCTTTCGTCCTTTCTTCAAAGCATTGGCAAGTACTTTGGTCCAAATTGTTGGAGACCAAGCCCTTAAAAAGAGGCGACCTTGATAGAATATCTAGTTTATGATGCCACTAGTATTATTAGTACATTAGCTTATTATTTCATTGGCAATATATTCCCTAATTAAGATGTGAATATATGTATTATTATTTTTCTTTATTTCCTGGCGTATTTTCATATAAACAGGCCTCTTGATAGAATATCTAGTTTATGATGCCACTAGTAGTATTAGCATATTAGCTTATTGTGTCATTGGCAATATATTCCCTAATTAAGATGTCAATATATGTATTATTATTTTTCTTTATTTCCTCATTTCCTGGCGTATTTTCATATAAGCAAGCTTTGTAGTAGCCAGTGTAATCAAGCAATATCATAAGGCTGTTTTCTTCACTGTCTTCTTCCTAACGCGGTATCAAATCATTCTATTCCTCTTTCACTGAGGCTGTGGTTCTACAGTTCTACTCTTGATGTTAGCGCGAACATCAGCCCCCCCCCCCCCCACCCCCCCCCCCCCCCCCCTCCTCTCATAGTACGCCAACAGATCACTGAATCCCTCCCCCCCCCAAGCAATATCATAGGGCTGTTTTCTTCACTGTCTTCTTCCTAACGCGGTATCAAATCATTCTATTCTTCTTTCACTGAGGCTGTGGTTCTACAGTTCTACTCTTGATGTTAGCGCGAACCTCAGCCCCCCCTCTCGTAGTACGCCAACAGATCACTGAATCCCCCCCCCCCCCCCCCCCCCCCCCCCCCTCCTCTCGTAGTACGCCAACAGATCACTGAATCCTTCCATTTTTTCCTTGCACGAAATGGATATGAGACAAGAATATCTTCGTTTGTCTCACGACTGAGACAAACTACACATGATGCTTTCTTCCATTTCATCTTCAGCATCAACTTCAACCTAGTTGTTATGATTATTAAGCAAAGAAAGAAGAATAACAAATCCACATAAGCACAACACGAGTCTATTTGGTTCATCACAACATAATACTGATGACATCTGCATGGTCAATGTTTAATCTTTCTCTATAGCTGACAACAGAAACCGATATTTATTATATTGCATACCGTAGGCTTGAGTTACAGTTTTGAGGATACTCATTTCTCGGTGACTAATTTTTGTGACATACGCATTTTGTTAAGTATTTTGTAAAAGCTTCTAGTCTAGTTTAGAATGATGTGAAATTTTCCAGAGTATATTAGAATTATGTAGAATACTTTTGTTTGTTGTAGAAAATTTTAGGCGTCTGCAGAATCTTCTATAATAGTGGGGATGCATGTAGATGAGTCTAGAATATTCTATAATTATGTAGAAGTATGCGGATATGTGTAGATAAATCCAGAATATTCTAGAGTTGTTAGAAGTGTCTTGTATATAAGAAGAAAATGTGTAAGAGGTTAGAAGGTTCTTGACAGACCTTCTCATTCTCTTCCTCGAGGTTCATATTTCCTTTTGTCTTTCCTTCCATTTGTTAGAAGTTCTCGAAATGGTACTCGTCACAAGATGGCAGAGGATCGGATCATAGTCAAAAGCGTGCTCATTTCCCTTTCTTCCTTGTCGATCTCGTGGGTGGCTTATGGTGGGGACCTAGATATAGGAAGAGAGAGAAGGAGAAGAAAGTGGGAGGCCGACAGCCATAGGAGGGAGGTCCTGGCTGCCATAGGAGAAGGAGAAAGATTATGATCAATAATTTCATGCCTTCCTTATTCCTCCACTGTTATTTATAACTGTGACCCAAAAACAATAAAAGATTCATAATATATGTGAATTTAAATGCAACAAATACAAAATAAAATCGCAATAAAAACATAAAAGGCACAAGGTTCTAATGTCATGATTCGGCGCCGTTCTTTGCGTTGTAGCCCGTGTTCTGCTATATTTATGCGCCAAGAATGTGTCTATAACACCTGGCTTTGCAGAATATCACTTTTTCACTACCATGCGACTTGGTTCGCCTCATCGTGTAATTTTGTTCACCCTCCAGTGTTACTCGCATTATGACTTTGTTCCCTCTAGTTGTAACTCTGTTTACCCCATCTTACGATTTGTTAGCCACCTTCTACTTGTTTTCATATGGTGATTCAGTTATGGTTTAAGTTTTATTTGGGACGGCTGCTGCTGCGAGAAAAGTGGTGATGGGAAACCAGTAATTGGATTGGAGCTGTCAGGAAATACAGTAGGAGGAGAAGGGAGATGTTACACTTCGCCTGAGTGGACCCCCTCACATGAGCCACAGGATCATAGTAGAAGCATGTTACACATTCGCTTGAGCGGACCCGTCGCATGAGCCACAAGAGCTCATGCAGAAATCTCCTTGAATGTTCATATGATAATATATATTGTCGTAGTTAATTACTATTAATTAATTAACATTAATTATTATTGATTAGATTAATTATATTAATTAAAATATTATGTATTGTCTTATTAGGCGTGCCCTCCTTTAGGGAGGGGAGAAATGTTCTGGGCTTTTTTTTTGAGAGATGCTCTTTGGAGGACCCAGCCTCCAAGAGTTTGCGGGAGCTTTTCTCCTAGTTTTTGTATCTTGTCGTTTCCATTTATTGCATGTTCAGTCACATTGAGTTCTCTCTCTCTCTCTCTCTTTTGCATCGCTTGAGTTTTTTTCTCCGCTTTGAGTGTATCGTGCTCGTAGAAAAATCCTGTTCATAACAATTGGTCCAACTTGTCAGAGATGCCAAGCTATATTAAAAGAAGCATAAAATGTGAAAAACTCATTTTAGCTTTTCTGGACACGAGAGGGTTCATCACTTTCTAAAAAAACCTGAAAACATCTTTTGACATCATTAGTTTTCCCCCATCCGGGAAATCAAATGTTTCCAAAATAACGGTGGCATTGGGAATTGAATTTTTTTCACCATCACCACCGCCACCATCCCAAAGAGAGCCTAAACCTTCTTTTCATAGATTTTTCTGAACACCCATGTACTCGTTTACTTCTAATGTCTGCAAATTTAATTGCCGCAGAAGTTCAGCATATCTCCTCAAGCGAATGAATATAATATAGCAATAGAACAGTATAATTATTTATTGTAGTAGTTTTTTTCAGATTAAGTACTCATTTAATTTACTTCTGACAGCCTGCGAACGCCTAATCATACTTGGAACTGGGCTCGAAGAACTACGAGATTATGCCGCCCTTCTGTACCATTGCGGCCAGTATGAAGACTGTTTTGAGTATCTGAATTTGTATCAGAGCTCGCGGGTAACTGTTCATCGGCACGAAGTAATCAGTGCACTAGAATTCTCATGAACTACAGAGAACTCCCAAATATGTTTGCAAAATTATAAGTTGCACCCCCTCTATCTTTTGAAATTACAAACTCCCTTGTAAGGTTACATTTCATAACATACATGCACAAAAATAGTCCTGGTGAAAATCTCCGTGGGGGGATTTTGTGCATGCATGTTATGAAATATAAACTTACAGAGGAGATTTTTGTAATTTCAACAGATAGAGGGGGTGCAATCTCTAATTTTGCAAACTCCCAAGAGGAGATTTTTGTAATTTCAACAAGATAGAGCGGTGCAATCTCTAATTTTGCAAACTCCCAAGAGAGGTTTGGGTAATTAACAGTAAGTATTAATGTTTTGGATTTTGAGCAGATGCTGGAGCCTGACGGAAGGGATCAATACGAGGAAGACGCCGTCAAGCAGCTGTCCGCTCGCGTAAGTCTCATACTATCTGAGAGAGGGTGGAGCAAGGAAGCAGTTCATGGAAGTTATTGGGGCAATAGCTTTGAGCCGTGGTAGCTTTAATGCTTCCTCTATTGTCCTGCAGCAGCTTCCAATAATCTGTTGAAAAGAATAAAACTGCTGCTGAAGCTGAATTTAATCGATCTGTATAGATACAAAGCTCCATTTGAAATTCAGCAGTGCGGGACACAGTTTTGGCACTTTGTCGGCTGCGGGAAGAGGGCCATGGCAGCTTTCAGTACAGTTCCAAACAGCGCCAAAACGTTGTTGCTTATAGGTAGCTTTTGGTTTGCGGTAGCCATCGCGTTCGCTCGCTGACGTCGGGAATGGCTGAGAAACACTGCCCTCAGAGAACCAAATACTGGCACACAACTACAGCTCATTTCCTACCACAATTTCACGCACTGCTCCTATCCAACTGCCGCCGCTCTCCCAATCAGGCTAGAAGTATGGCATTGATGTATAGAACACGTGGCCAAACAAATATCTGTAGCTTTTATGTATTCTATTAATTTTCTCTTCGTTGACAATATATTCACGTGTGCATTCTGGAAGATATGATTGATAAGCTACTTTAGAGTTTAGACACAGTTATACCTTTTTGAGTGTTTGGTTAAGGACACACAGTTATGACTTTTTAAAACACGAAAGCATATTATTTTGGACATTTTGTTCAAACGTCAAACTATCCTTATAGTGTCCTATGCAAGGGGAATTGGAGAAAAGAAGTCAGACTCAGATTTTAATAATCGTGGGAATTTGATGTAATTTGCCTGAATACTGATTCTATCATTCCGGTAGACAGCATAATCCAGTCATAGCAATTAGAATTGATAGTTGTGTAGTTTGATGTAAGATATGAATTCATTTGCAGGAATTGAACTTTAAATAACATGTTTGCAAACAATATACATTATGAAGAATATGAAATACAAGAAATTTTAAGTTGCACAAACTATACTAAAACAACAACAATGATACTATAATAATAATATAATAGTAATAATCTATGATTGACAAAATATTTTTAATAATAATATTGCAATAATTTAATAATGACATTAATAGTAATAATAATAACATTTGAAGTTGTACAAAATATTTATTAAAATATCACAGCTTGATGATCCCAAATAAGGGTCTAGTGTAATGATTTGGGGTATCTCAGCCTTTATTCATAAGCAATAAAATTTGAGCGTTCTTTTGTTCTACTTGTTCTTCTTGTGTTCTTATTCTCTTGTTGTTCTGCTAATCTCGTTTCTCTTCCGTGTGGCTGTACCTCTCTCTATGAGTTGTAATTTCAATTTAAACAAAAGATGACGCCCCAGACCCAACTCTTGTGTTAAGCTAATTGATTCTCTCAGTAGAAATTCAAAGGCCAACATATCAAAGAAAAGAAAAATTTCTCCCAGATTTCTTATCTAGAACTTAGAAACGATATCTCATGTATTCATAGTCATCTATTATTTTTAGACAGAAGATCTTCCAGTACACATTAAAGATAAACTACTTCATTTGGTTCTTCATAAGAGATTTCTGCCCTATCTGATTGCTTCTCAACGAATCTATATCAGACACTACAACTTGAATGAGGGTTCTTTTGCCAATTTTCTGTTACATCCCGGGGTTCCATTTCTAACGGTACTTGAATGTAGGGAAAAGTTTTACTTGGATTTTCTAAAGAAGCCTAAATGGTCCTATGGTATTTTGTGGAAACCTGCCCATTTAGAGTCATCTTTGACAAGGGACGCATGCTTCAGTACATTGCTCTGTTCGACATGAAGCCATGCAGGAAGAAGCACAAACAACTCATCAAATGGCTAAACCTATTTGAAGACACCAGTTTTTTGCGTGAACATTTACGACCAGACGAAAATATTCTAAATAGAATACGTGAACAGGAATATATCCTTATCCATTTTGAATGCTAGAAATAGCTAAGCACCGAGGAAGATGGTATCATCATCCAGGGAAAAAATATTTATGTGCATTCTGGCATGAGAAAATGTATAATATCCCAGTTCCAATGATCGAGCACAAAGCCCTCCACTGCACGAATAATGGCATGTCTATCACAAATGTTTCATTTGATCTGACTACAACTTACTGGCGAAATCCCACAGTTTTTCCACTCAAGTATATTGAAAAGATCCAACATTGCCACTTCCATTTGAATCTGGAGACTCTGACTATCGATTTGAACGATCTGGATCATCGAGACTACAGGCTCCACAAAAGAGCCCATCCAAAACTTTCTTCCTCCGGCAGCAGCGATGACGATGACGTGGAGCCATCACCTTTTTTCACCAGGGGGAAATGATGAAAGAATATATGTTATGACGCAAGAAAATAATATATGTAATAATTATGTGTGTGGTGTAAAGTGTGTGTGAGGAAAAGTAGAATGAATCTTATCCCTTAAGATAAGAGGTAATAATTGTGGCGTGTCGTAGAAGTCAAGTAAGAAATCTTATCCTTTAAGATAAGATAACTTGTGATGTAAGTTGTCCCCTCCAGAACTACTATAAATAAGGGTCCTGTGTAATAGTTTGGGGCATCTCAGCCTTGGCCAATATTCCTAAGAAATAAAATTTGAGTGTTATTGTGTTCTATTTGTTCTTCTTGTGTTCTTATTCTCTTGTTCTTCCACTAATCTTGTATCTCTCCTGTGTGGTTATACCCCTCTCTTTGAGTTAGAATCTTGGTATCAGACGCAAGTTGTTATGGAAGTTTTAAAAACTTCCCCTTATTTCTCCTGATGAACTGATGGTGTTCATGATATGTTCATGATGGTCTACATATGATTGATGATAGAAAGTATGTTTTGTGGTTTCCCTTTCTAAGGGATCCTCCACATCAGAAATCGTAAATAAGAACCTGGCGAGAATTCTTGTTGTGATTGTGAGTTGTGGTCCTAGAAGCTTTTATGGAGTGCGACGGTGGGTATATGCTCAGATTATCACAAGAAGTAATGATGATTGTATCAGCTAGTGTGATAGTAAGCCGTCACAACACCAAAGGAGATTCATGAGAAATAAGGGCTCTTAAATTTATGGCAAATCCAAATCTTCTTACTCGATCCTCTTCCTTTTCTTATCCTTGTAATTCCTTTAGTTCATCATCTACATCAAAAAATTTTGATTTGCTCTCCAAGGTCGATTACCTCTCTGAAGATAGTCGAATTTCAGTAATCAAACTCCCTTTATTAAATTCGCACAAAACCTTTGCTAAGAAACATCACTTTGTTTCTCAGGCTTTCATGCAAGCATTCTCTTCCAACAAAATGCTCACTACAAGGGAGCTTGTCCTAGCATCGAGGCTAGAACAAGTACCAATTCCTGGTACTGAAGCAGAATAAGTCTTCCATATACAACTGAACGAGTCATTGTTAGGGCAATGGAGGGCTCATGGTTATTCTCATATCCATTTTGGAGCTGTTAGAATGGCTCTCACACCGCACACAAGGAAAGGCCTCCCAGTAGTGGCTAGACTAGCACTACTGGACACAAGGTTCCAATAATACAACCATGAATGTATCACAACTATCCAAACTATCCTAAATGTTGGCACAATATTTGTGACGCTTTTCCCAAACTTCAACCTGAGGCTTAATGTTCCCCTTATCTACAACAACCTTAAAGTTCGGCTTCAAATTGTTGGGGCGCCTCAAGTTGCAGGAACATACGATGATACGCTCCACTACCAAATGACTTATTGGGTCCAAAATCATTCCTTTCACTTAAGCTTTCCTCGAGATATGGAAGAAGCTCTCTACTTTGAGATAGACGCCCGTTCCAACTCCTCTTGTGTTCATATCCCAAAGCAACTTCCAAAAGATGAGTTAATCAAACTTCTCTGAGTTATGAGTCGCACACTATGAGAAGATACATAGAGATAATCAACACATTCACTCTATAAAATTTTCATTTATTAGAAAAAAGGACGGCGCAATGGAAATTATGTTCAACCGAGAAGACTCCTTTTCGAGAATCTCCCCCATCTTCTCTTCGGAAATAAATATGATTGAAGACAATGGATTTGGGCTTGACGTGCCCATCCTTTATTTCAAATCAGATGGATTACCTGTTTATCAATTCAAAGACAAAGAAGGTCATCGGTTCTTTGACGTCCGCTCTTGTGCCAAATGTGGAGTAGATCAATGTGATGATGATAATTTTGATCAAGATGATCCACCCAGAAGGAGAAGGAACGAAAAGAACTCAACACAACGTCTGCTCGAGGATGCTACAAAAAGGGAGATCCAAAGGTAGGATTGCTTGGCGAACCGTCTAGAAAGTTTGACTATTATGTCCTTTACTCTAAAGGATCAGAGATTAACATGCACCAACCAACTTCTTACGATGAAGAATTCCCTTCGATGGAGTTTGATAAAGAGAGAACTTCCCATGCTTGAAAGAAAAAATGAGAGCACCGAAAATCTAGATGCAACAACTAAGCATGTATCTCATGCAAAATCTACGTTGAATTGACAGTTGGAAAATGCAATGACGCAGAATAAAGTCTTAAAGAAAATAGTGACAAGCCAAAAACCAATTGAGAAAAAGCTCGACCATGAGTGTTCAACCATCACACGAGTCACGATGTAGCTACAAGATGAGATAACATCCTTGCACCACAAATTACTCCAGTTTGCCAACATTGTTTCATTCAATTCACGAATCTTGGCCCGAAAGGAGTCAGAGCTCAAGGGTCTCAAAGCCCAGCTTCATTCTATCCAAACGCAAAAGCAATATCATTCCCCATGGTATTATGAATCAATGTCTTACTCTTCGCATTTACCTCCACTTCCAACATATTCCCAACCACTATCAACTTTCTCCCCATTTGATCACAATCCTTTTAATAGTGTGACATTCCTCCCGAGGACGCACGATGAAGCACCCCAATCTTCAAAAAGAAAACCAAAAAGATTACCATCAAAAGAATCTTCTCATAAAGAGTTGCCTACAACACAACCATATTCTCAACTTATAGTTGAAAGTCCAATATCCTCTTTGCTGAAGCAGATAACTACATAACTACAGTCTTCGGAAAAAACCACCATCCCTAAGGGAAAAGTTTTCCGAGGATTCAGATGATGAAAGCATGTCCCTCGAAATTCTAATGACTGACCCACCTACAGAAGATCCAACTGTTGAAGGTGATGAAACATACAAGTCTTGTCAAGCAGCCCATCAAGGACCTGCGCAATCAGGCCGATTCCAGAATAACCCATCTAAAGGGTTCTCGTTAGACAATATCCGACCATCAGAATGGAGAGATAGAATCTATGAAATGCATGCTTGGTGTAATGCAGAGTTGCTGTAGCCAGGAACAACCATGTCTGTAGTCGTGGAAAGATTCATATCAAAGTATCATGTCAGACTAAGACAATGGTGGATTGCTCTAGGAGCATACACACAACGGATGGTTAAACAGAGTCTGAATGTGGATGCACGGATTATGCATGTCCACAATAAATTCTTGGGAGCATGAGATCATTATACTACTCAACCCAGAGAAGAACACTTGAGCATGAGATGTTGCTCTTACAAAAGAAAAGATTTGGAAACCCATTATGAAAAGATGACAAAATGGTTTTATGTCATCAATGAAATCGATGACTTCAACTTGAAACCGACTTTTTTTTTTAATTGTCTTCCAGAGCCTCTTGGAAACGAAACACCCCGACTCTTCCAAGTAAAGAACATTCTGATTATCCACACCTCTATTGGTGAGCTATACCAGAATATGTTGCTTTCTCTTGAAAAACCGTGCAACCAGAAGAGATTCCTGAAACAGATTGAAGACCAACGTAAGAATCTCAGATTGGCTTGTGATCATAACGATCTCCAAATCAAATGCGAAAAAGACAAATCTTGTGCATGCAATAAGAAGAAGAAAGACATGTTTTTTAAATATAAAAAATAGAGGAAAATATTACTTTTCTAAAAAGAAGAAGTGGAAATTTCTCAGAAAGTGGAAATTCTTAGAAAGAAGAAAGGGAACAAGAAATCATCAAGGTGTTATATATGCAGAAAGAGGGAACATTTTGCCAATGAATGTCCAGACAAAGAGAAGTGCTTGCGACTCATTGAAAATATTTCCCAAGTTATAAACATATAGACAATGATGACATTGAGTCACTCTTCTCTATTGATGATGAAGCAGGCTCAACCACTATCCTTGCCATAGGAGCGGATCTATCATACTCATCTACAAAATCTGAAGACGATAAGGTTCTTTTTGATGATGATATGTGTAACACGTACCTTAACTTTAAAAAGGGGCCTAACTGGTTCAATTAAACCCTTGAAGGAGTTTAGACCGGGTCATAGTGAACCACGACCCGACCTCCACCTTAAATTAATATCGGTTTGAGGAATGATGACTAAATATAGATATTTGAGTAAATCAACTCGGAATCGATCTCGGTCAGTGGCAGTGCTCTTGCGAGATCAAAATAAACATAATGACCCCGAAATATCATTTTGAGCAAATGAGCTTAAAATTGACTTCTGTCAGTTGCATTAGACTCGTATGGCTCATACGAGTACAACAAACTCATTTCGTTTGAAATCGAGGCCATTTTGTGAAAGTGGTCATTTTTAGGTAACGTTGTTCGACACAATGACCCAGAAGTATCATTTTGAGCAAATGAGCTCAGAATTAACTTCTGTCGGTTGCATTAATCTCATATTGTCCATTCGAGTTCAACACCACTCGTTTCGTTTAAACCCGATGTCATTTAATGAAAGTGACCATTTTAGGAAACGTTGTTCGACACCACGACCCCAAAGTATCATTTGAGCAGATGAGATCATAATTGACTTATGTCAGTTGCGATAGACTCATATGATCTATACGAGTGTAAAGCAACTCGTTTGAATCCGAGATCGTTCAACGAAGGTAACCATTTTAGGCCACGTTGTTCAGTGCATGCACCCTAAAATATCATTTTGAGTGTATGAGCTTAGAATTGACTTATGTAAGTTACGTTACACTCGTATGATCAATACGAGTGCAACGCAACTCGTTTCGTTCGAATCTGAGGCCGTTTAACGAAAGTGACCTTTTTAGGCCATGTTTGACGCAGTCACCCTGAAATGTCATTTTAAGTCCATGAATTCAGAATTGACTTTTGTCGGTTGCGTTAGACTCGTATGGTCCATACGAGTGCAACGTAACTCGTTTCGTTCGATTCCGAGGTTGTTTAACAAAAGTGATCATTTTAGGCCATGCTGTTCGACACGGTCACCCCAAAATATCATTTTGAGTAAATGAGCTCTGAATTGACTTATGTCAGTTGCATTGGACTCGTTCGATCAATACGAATGCAACAGAACTCGTTTCGCTCAATTCCGACGTCGTTTAGACAAGTTAATAAAAAATAAATCTCGTAAAATTATACGTCGTCTCGAAAAGCGTGAACGCTTGAATTCAACCCAATCACATCAATATTGACTCCTCCCCGCAAGGAAACGTAATATTGGGTGAATCCTCGCCGCATGGAAAGTCTCATCCTTTCCGTTAATATGGTGATCTGTGTGCACTATACGGAGCGATCCTATTGGCCGGTAATTAACGGGTAGAATTATCGAACCGCCCCTTCATGAGCCTATAAATAGGCTCCTTCGCCTATTCATTTCTCACTTTTGGACTTGGGACCATCTTCCTCCTTTTCTTGTCTCTCTCTCTCTCTCTCTTCCTCCACTCTCTCTTTCTACAAGAATTGGATAACGGAAGACCGCTTGGAGACTTGACACTTGCTATTGGCAGACCGCCTGAAGACCGCTTGGAACTCGCTATTGGCAGATCGCTTGGATGCTTGGAACTCGCTATTGGCAGACCGCTTGGACGCTTGGAACTCGCTATTGGCAGACCGCTTGGACGCTTGGAACTCACTATTGGCAGACCGCTTGGACACTTGGAACTCGCTATTGGCAGACCGCTGGACGCTTGGAACACGTTATTGGCAGACCGTTTGGACGCTTGGAACTCGCTATTGGCAGACCGCTTGGACGCTTGGAACTCGCTATTGGCAGACCGATCGGATGCTTGGAACTCGCTATCAGCAGACCACTTGGACTATTGGCAGACCTATCAAGGAGACGAAGGCCCGCAGTGGTTCAGACAAAGCCTGGACTCGGGGGGGGGGGGGGGGGGGGGGGGGGCGCATTGGGGCAAGGAAACAAATCTCTCTTTCTCACCCCCATCATTGTAACGAGGCACGACCTGTCGCCCTCGCTCTCTCAAGAACAAATCTGTAAAGGAACTCAAGACATAGTGAAGGTTAGGTTGGCACAGCTCCGACCGTGTGATTTTTCACTCAGATTGTGGGTTTTCCATGTCATCAACTCTTAGACTCGGTCTTTATGGAGACCCTTTTATCTGTTTGCACGTTCGGGCGTTAGCGGGCTAAGGCGGTCAAGTTGCCCGATCTATTGAAGGCCCCGAGCGATCCGCAACAGTTGCGTCGATAAAAGGTCGATGCATGATGCTGGTTGCATTGAGCTGATTCGACACACCTTCATACCTGCTTCGAATTGATGTCGAAGCACTTGCAGAACTCCATTGAATTGCATTCGAAGCATCTTTAAAGTTGCGTCGAGTTTTATTCGACGCATAGTTTCATTCATTCAAAATTTGATTGTTATTGATTGATTTTTCTAAAGGATGTTTGTCTAGAATTTCTTTTTTATTATTAAGGGTTCATTTGGTGCGGCGTTTTGGCCGCACGTTTGGGGCAAACGCCGTCGGACGGCGGGTAAACAAATGCCCTCCGGTGGCGTTTGCTCCGGCTGGACCCGCCACACCATGGAAAACAGGGCAAAACGCCCCGTTTCCATCCCCGCCTCCTCCCCTCCATTCCCAACTCCCCCTTTCCACCCGCAGGTGCCGCCCGACACCGCCGTGCCAAATAAAGCCTAAGGTTCACCCTATTAAATACAATGATTTTATTAGGATGATTATGCAGCTATTCACAAGATTCTATAATTTTATTTGGTTGATTCGCACTGGATCTAACAAATACTATATGACTCTCCCAAGCAGGCTTGCTGGAAGTTACATTATTAATTTAAGGATCTACCCCTAATCCAAGACATCTAAATCTCCTAGAGAGAATCTCTGTGATATCTTTTAGCTTTTGACTCCTCCCATTGATTGAATCTTCAAAGACAAAAATGTTTTTGCCTTTGTAAGCTCTTCCTTTAGTGTTTGTTTCTCAACATTTATCTTATATATTTCTTTTTCCAACTTATATACCTCACTTCTTAACTCATAGTTATTATAACATGCATTTTCTTCTTTAAGTTCTTATAATTCTTTTCTAAGAGTTTTAATTTCTTTCTGAACCTCTAGATGATCATTACAGAATTCTTTAAAACACTATTTAAATTCATCTGAAGAAAAATCACAATCATCAAAGAAAGTTACCCGATCCTCTTTAGAGGGATCTTCAAAAGCCATCGGGTAAGGGTCTTCAGTCTTTGTTTCCTCCTCACTTTCTGAGGAGCTGCTGGAGCTGGATTCAGTCACACTCTAGGTTTCAGCAACAAAACCTCTCTTTTTCTTCTTATCCTTTCTTTTAAAGGTCCGCTTCTTATAGTCCTTTCTATGAGACTTTTTGGTGGAGACCAACCCAGATCAGGTCGACGCGAAAGTACCCGACGTCGCACCCGCCCGGACCCCTATCAACCCTGAGTTTCGCATTTTGTAATTTTGCAATTTATGTATTTATATTTTGTGAAACATATATATATATAAACTGATAAATATATATATAATTATAATTATATGTGTATTAGGCTAAAATTTTTTTTACATATATATATATATATGTAAAGGTTATGAATGGCGTTGGTCCATATGCGCTCTGGTTCAGCTCTTTCCCACTAAAGACCCGATCCAGCAACCACTTCTTCCTCGATCAAAAGCTCCTTCCATCAATGTCGTTGCACGCAGGAAACTTGATGCGATGCCACGTCTTCCGCCCACGTCCAGCCTCAGCGAATTTGCGGTCCACACCAACGATGCCATGTCCGTCCCGGTGGTTGCATCTCCACGCCAGCTTCGCCGTAACCAACCCTTCATGTGCTTTCTGTTTTGGTAACCCTTTAAAAGGGGGAGAGGAGAAAAAAATGGAAGATGGCTGGCAGTGAATCAGTGAGAAGATGATGAATAGTGCTTAGTTAATGTTGAGAGTTTTGTAAAAAAAAGGGGGCGAGAAATTTCCTGTGAGAGTTTTTGGAGAAGATAAACAGTAGGCTTTAGTAATGCTGGAGTTGATTGCTGTGAGTTTGATTCCCGTTTGAGAGGGGCTTGCTGTAGTTTTCATTAGGAGTGATTATTGATATGCATATGAATGCTTCGGTTGTGAAATGAGGGTGATTGTTTTCCTGTAGTTGTAGGTGATCGAATGTTTCAAACATCTCCTAATTTCCATTCCTGATTTTGTGAGTTCTGTGATGTTTTTTTTGTTCTGTTATTGGAGAGACTAAAAGCTGTTGTAGCCTTGTGAAGTTTCCGTGTGATCTTTTTTGGGAAGAGATGAACAGTAACATTAAAGTTACTGTTCATGGTTAGTTTAATACTGATATAGGTAATTATTTTAATTACTTGCTTCCGTGGAGCCTCTTGTGAGAACCAGAATGAACGTCTCTCTTGTGCTTAGTGATTTCGTGGATCCACCTTGAGTGTTGGAGATTTCGTGGATCCACCTTGGGTGTGAGAGAGAGTGAGAAATTAGGTTGTTTAGTTTGTGGCTTCCTTACACTAGTAAGTGATTGAGATTCCGTGGAACCACTTTCGTGTGAGAGTGAGCGAATTTTCTCCGTGGTGCCCGTGTGTGCGACAGCGGCCGACCTCGGAGCGGGAGATCGAAGGTGACGAGGAATTCCTCGCGGGATCGCCGTCGACTTCGATTGCGGAAAGATGCCTCTTTCCGTGGGTAACGTGTTCATTTCTCTTCCTTTGTGTGCATCTAAATTTTCTCTTTAGGATATTAGACTCATTGTGGATTTTCGCCCGGGATTTTGTCAGCGAACGCTACATCAAAAACTCCAAACGGAAACGTATTTGGAGTTCACGATTTCCGTTTGCTACAACAAGGGGAACAAAACGAAAGTTGCGAACTTCATTCCCCGGATTTAGAATTGAATCATATTTAAAGAAAATTCATTTTAAACATAAAATAGTAATTTTATACTTTACAAAAATCTAGTTGCTTAATTTCTTAAAGTTCGTGCACGCCCGCTCAAATCTCAATTTTTTAATTTGCATGTGCTTAGGGATTCCTAGAATAGCCGACAGGCGCGCAAAAACCCTACGCGCCGTCCTGCATCAATTTGGTATCAAAGCGAGGTTGCGAATTTTTTCTAAATTTCGAAATTCGCCCTGCGTAGAATAGGAACCCCGCATAACATTTTAATTTTTCAAAAAAAAAATATAGCATACTCATACAGTTGCATTTTAAATTCTGAGATGCGTCCAGTTGAACGTGGTCACCCGAGTCATGGAGACGAAGGTAATGAGCCAACCCCGTAGTTTCTACCCTTCGCCCACCAAATGACAATGTTAACTGAGAGTGTCTATCAAGTGCAAGAAGGATTTAAAAACCTTAGTGGTAGGATGAATAGTCTAGAAGTACCACCTAGAGGTTCAATGCCACCTCCCATTCGAGATTGGCATTCCATTAGACCCCCTCACGAAACCCCACACCACTACCTAGAAAGGTCTACACTTTGGAGAAATCCTTTATTTGAGGATTGTGAATCCATTTACACCCACTCCCATGGAGCCCCATCAAGGAGATCTTTACGATACTTCGATGATTATCCTTCATCACAGTACAACACTTCCAGATATCGTGTTGATCCACCGATACGACCACGTTATACTAGAGACGATCAGTATGATTATTGTCATCATTTTTATCCTCGCACTCGAGTGGATCCTGTTGATCCTTCGACACCATATTACGAGGGTAGAGTTCAGTATCACTCCAGTTACCGATACTACACATCACCTTTATATGAGGAAACTGAGTCGTTATATGCGCGACCACCCCCACACGTTCGTAGGACTCACGTCCAATCACGAGCACGACATGATCATGTTATGGACGCTCATCACGATTACCCTCAAGAATCTTGTAGAGGCCACCCTCGTCAAGATTGCATTACACGTTGTGATCCTCCTAGTGTGCCGAAAATGAACATGTTGGTGTTCATTAAGGGTCGACGAGAGCGCTCCTCTTCCCAAGGCAGGGAAACTTCACCCACTTTGCCTGATATTCTAGTACAGGATGTGTGGAGTCAACCCCCACGAGAGTCTACCCCACTTAGTGAGACCACCATAGAGACTATATCTACATTGAGTGGAGACTTTTCACATACTTCACCCAAGATTCTAGATTCTCTATTGAGTGAAGAATTTTCACACACTTCACCCGATAGCGCACCGAGTCACATCACGATTGAGAGCCGAGAGTTTTGTAGTGATCTCTAGGTTGTCACCTCTCCCTTTTCCGGGAGCACAGCCCCTTCTGATGGTTTACTTCTGGAGGACCATCACTCTACTGATGGGATCTTTGACGATCCTCCTATTGGGCCTCCAGATGAACCACCTCCTCCATGTATAGCTGAGATACCTGTGAGTAATACCCTTATGAATTCCAAGACGTGGATACCTGCTCCATTGTCGCCCTTGATGTCACTAGTGCTCCAAAGAGATGGTTTTGAGTGTGACATTAATATGGTGAGGCTTGATCGTAGACATCTGGTCACTCACACTCTAGTTAAGTTATGTGACGTACCGCCTACTCAGCTCACTCAAGAGTCGCGTCATATTTTCAGTGAGTACGATCATCACTTTGAGGACCATCGTATTCGCGATGAGTTTTCATATGTCTCACCTGGTGAGCCTCCTGATGCCTCACATTCCCATAGTAAGTTTATTACGATTGTCACACTTCACGTGCATAATTGTTTATATGAGAGCACTCCATATGTTATTGGAGCCTATACCGGTACTCGTCGTATTTGTGATGAATTTTATTATACCCCTCCCGGTGAACCCCCAGATGAACCATATATGGGTTCACCACACATTTGGGATGTATCTATCATTAGTTGCATAGTCGAGTTTGAGGGTGCACTCGATGATTCGTTGATTTTATATCTTATCACCGATGTCTCTGATTTACACTTGAATGTTCATCGCCCGCGCGATGAAGTCTTTTATGAGCCACCTTCTGAGCCTCCTGATCACGTATCTATCTCAGGAGTTTCTTTTAGTGTTTACCGGTTTGTGGAGCTAGTTGTGTCAGTAGTTCATCCTTTGCATTTGCATGATTTGCATGAAAATTGAGCGGAAATTGCATAGTATTTATGATTTATATGCAACCCAAGCTAACAGGCATAAAAGAGCTACAAGTTTCAAAATGGATGACTTGGTGATGGTTCGGCTAAATCCGGAGCGGCTACCTTCGGGTACCGTAAAGAAGTTAGTTAACCGTAGAACTGGACCCTTTAGAGTGGTCAAGCGAAATAGGCAAAGTGCGTATGAACTTGAAATGTCTTCCGTTTGGGGAGCAAATCCGGGTTTTAACGTAGCCGATCTGACTTTATTCCACGAATATCCACATGAGTCTCTAGATTTTCCATTGCCTTCTCCTCCATTTGATTCTTCTGGGTTGGTGAGTGTTAGTGAGGAGCCACATTCAGGACACACTGATTCTCATTCAGTTTACTGACACACCACCAGCAGTTCTATCATTTTCCGTTGACAGTTTTCAGAGATATTTGGTTCGTTGGCATGGCAGACCAGAGACCGAGACCAGCTGGGTCTTGGCTGAGGAGTTACAGCGCATGGATGCCGATCTTCTCCAACACTACCGGTCAGAACACTCACCAGAGATGAGTGATTTCGAGAGGGGGGGAGTTGGTGGAGACCAACCCAGATCAGGTCGACGCGAAAGTACCCGACGTCGCACCCACCCGGACCCCTATCAGCCCTGAGTTTCGCATTGTGTCATTTTGCAATTTATGTATTTATATTTTGTGAAACATATATATATAAACTGATAAATATATATATATATATATATAATTATATGTGTATTAGGCTAAAAAAAAAATTACATATATATATACATATAACATATATGTATGTACAGGTTATGAATGGCACTGGTCCAAATGCGCTCCGGTTCAGCTCTTTCCCACTGAAGACCCGATCCAGCAACCACTTCTTCCCCGATCCAAAGCTCCTCCCGTCAATGTCGCTGCACGCAGGAAACTTGATGCGATGCCACGTCTTCTGCCCACGTCCAGCCTCAGCGTATTTGCGGTCCACACCCACGATGCCATGCCCGTCCCGGTGGTTGCATCTCCACGCCAGCTTCGCCGTAACCAACCCTTCATGTGCTTTTTGTTTTGGTAACCCTTTAAAAGGGGGAGAGGAGAAAAAAAAACGGAAGATGGCTGGCAGTGAATCAGTGAGAAGATGATGAATAGTGCTTAGTTATTGTTGAGAGTTTTGTAAAAAAAAGGGGGCGAGAAATTTCCTGTGAGAGTTTTTGGAGAAGATAAACAGTAGGCTTTAGTAATGCTGGAGTTGATTGCTGTGAGTTTGATTCCCGTTTGAGAGGGGCTTGCTATAGTTTTCATTAGGAGTGATTATTGACACACATATGAATGCTTCGGTTGTGAAATGAGGGTGATTGTTTTCCTGTAGTTGTAGGTGATCGAAGGTTTCAAACATCTCCTAATTTCCATTCCTGATTTTGTGAGTTCTGTGATGTTTTTTTTGTTCTATTGGAGAGAATTAAAAGCTGTTGTAGCCTTGTGAAGTTTCCGCGTGATCTTGTTTGGGAAGAGATGAACAGTAACATTAAAGTTATTGTTCATGGTTAGTTTAATACTGCTGTAGGTAATTATTTTAATTACTTGCTTCCGTGGAGCCTCTTGTGAGAACCTGAATGAACGTCTCTCTTGTGCTTAGTGATTTCGTGGATCCACCTTGAGTGTTGGAGATTTCATGGATCCACTTTGGGTGTGAGAGCGAGTGATAAAGTTTCTTCCGTATTCTTCTGAAAGTTTTCATATTGTGAGATAAAGAGAGACTTTCTGTCTTTCCTTTCATCTGAGCTTCTTTCAATTATACTTGAAAGGGAATCTCAAATTTCCTTAGCAGACTGACACTCAGCAATTTTCTGAAATGTATCATCAGTCATTGTTGATACTATGATATTCATTGCTTTGGAGTCACATGCCTTGACCTCCTTTTCAGCATCTGTCCATTCTGATCTTGGAACAAGTTCTTTAGTGACATTTCCACTTGAATCCTTTTTGTATGGCTTAGGAGGACCTGTCAACACAATATAAAAAATATCTTCATCAATAGAATTCATATACAATTTAATTCTGGTCTTCTAGAGTGTAAACTTGTCCAGGTTACGTACTGGTGGTTTAGTGGATGCATAATCCTTAGAACTCATTTTCTTAAAATAATATAAAAATATAAAAATATAACGGAGATGATCTTTTGATCAAGATGCTAACCTCTTTCTGATGATATATTTCAGAAGGTTGCTGAGAAGCAAAGCGCCACGGGTCAAGTGAATGAACGCTGGACCCAAAAATTAGCTATACACGAGTCTCCCGCCCTATGCTAGTGCAATGACAGGCTTTGCCCGCTCTGGCAGCGGGCTATGCCCACTCCCAGTCAAGAGCCCGCCCTCCGTAAGCTGTGCCCGCCGTCGAACGGTCTGCAAATAGCGCCCTGTATAATTTATTTTGGCTATTTGCATATCAACTTTTTGGATTATATGGACAACAACTATAAATTATTTTTAATATTATTTAATGACATCTACCCCTATCAATTATTTAATGACAACCTATCAAAGTAGGTGCATGAGATCTACAATTGTCTTTAAAATATAAAAATATAACTGAGATGTTCTTTTGATCAAGATGCTAACCTCTTTCTGATGATATTTTTCAGAAGGTTGTTGAGTAGCAAAGCGTCACAGGTTAAGTGAAGGAACGTTGGATCCAATAATTAGCTATACACAAGTCGAACGACACGAGTCTCCGGCCCTATGCTAGTGCAATGGCGGGCTTTGCCCGCTCTGGCAGCGGGCTATGCCCACTCCCAATCAAGAGCCGCCCTCCATAAGCTGTAACGCCCCTAAATTTTTGGCTATTAATTTAATTATATTGATGGCGTCATTATGACGTAGGACGTTACGTTAGCGCGGAGATAACAGAGCGCCGTCGTTTGTGCGTTTTTGTATCCGTTGGGTCGTGTCGACCGAATTTTGAACTACCCGGAATTGAAAAATTTTACGTTAGGAAATTTGATTATTTAATTTTAGAAAGGGCCTTAAAGTTTCGTGGCGATTCGAGCGATTTTAGAGCCTCGGTAAAATTTTAGAAGATTTGCATATTTTTGGCGTCGACGTAAACTTCGAAAAATTATATCTCGAAAACGGTACGTCGGATTTTGATTCCGACTTCGCCGTTGGATTCGTAGCGCCGCCGTTTACCTACGGTGCGAATTTCGTCG
Source organism: Dactylorhiza incarnata (assembly GCA_033032865.1). NCBI lineage: Eukaryota > Viridiplantae > Streptophyta > Magnoliopsida > Asparagales > Orchidaceae > Dactylorhiza > Dactylorhiza incarnata. Next base: position 531,172 of record JAWHQI010000461.1, read on the forward strand.
ACTTCGACATTTGTTTAGTTTTTTTATATATAATAATAAAATAATATACGTTTACTATTATAATTATAAAACAATCATGAAATCATTTAAATTATATAAGAAAATAAAATTTCTTCATGAGAAATCCTTAACATTTCCCGTGAAATCAAATGCTTGCTGTGAATTAAAATTTCTTCACTGGACATCCTAAACTTTTCTCGAGAAATCATTTTTCTCCTGTGAATATAAATTATTTCCCGTGAAATCCTTATCTCCCGCGAAATTTATTTCCTTCATCCTGTTAAGATTATTATTATCATTCTGATTTTATCTTATATATATATGTGTATGATTCCTTCTATCACGTGAAAACCTAGACCCCCCCTATTCATCTTCTTCCTGACTTTCTTGCGAACCGAGAGCGGAAACGTTATTTTTTTGAGACTTCAGATCGCTGCCACCGGAGCACGAAATCTTCGCCGGAGCATAGATTTGGAAAGTTCTCGCCGAGCTCTTCGCGTGCGCGGTAAGTATTTTGAGTTTCGTAGATTTCTACGGTTGGAGCCGGTAGCCCTAACCCTATTTTTCGCCCCAAAAGTTTCAGAGATCGTTCCTCGAGGTATTCTAGCGGTCGATCTACGACGTGGAGCGAGTCGGAGGCCGTCTTCTTCGAAAGGTTTGAGGCAAGTGGTGGACTCTTCCCCCTTGCCACGTTATTGTTCGTTCTTTACCGTTCTTTCTACTTATATCTTATTTAGACAAGTATTTTCAGATTCATTTTCTGCCAATGACCCGTATCCCGTAAAATTCGTCAAGTTATTGTAGATTCGTCAAATTACTCTCGTTTATAATGTCGCCGAAATGCCCTTAAATAGATTCGCCGAAATATCCTTAAGTAGAATTCCTTCCGCGTGATTTCGCCGAAACAGTCTAGGAATTCGTCGAAATAGTTTTAGGCTTCCGACGGGTAGTTAAGGCAATTCGTCGATTTTCGTCGAATGTCTTCGTTAGAGATTTCGCCGAATGTTCTTGTAATTCGTCGAAAGTATTTCGACGAATTCGTTAATATTTCTTGGGTTCGTCGAATGTATTTCGACGAATTTGCCGTAAGGTTGGGTTTCCCTTGGAATTGTTTCCGGGGTTTTTCTGTGGTGTCTGTTTTGGTCAGGATTTTTGTTAACCTCTATTCCCAGTCGGATGTTTTGGTCTGATGGTTGGTTGGAACGAATGCCTCCGCCTCAGTACCTGTAGACTGTTGGTTGGTGGGCTGCAACCCCCGCCATAATGCTTTTGTGCCTCAGATGTTTTGGTCTGATGGTTGGTTGGAAATAATGTCTCCGCCTTAGTACTGTTTATGGCTGGGATAGGAATTCACTTCTTGGGCAACTCAACATCTTTCCTTTGAATATTGTTGTAATACAACTTTGACCGCTCTTTGTGCCAGTTTTTCCCTTACTTGTTGAATGTTTATTTGATTTGCTGATGTTCACAGTTATTCTTGATTGGGTTGGTAACCCCCTTTCGTTGTGTTTTCTCTTACTCTTTGACTTTTATGCCTTTGTGCTGAGATATTCTTTTCTTTTGAATGTCTTAGGTTCGGACCAATAGCCGGTGGAGCTGACCGAGTTCTGTTTCTTCAGACTTGTAGCAACTGTTTTCTTACTCTCGCTTTGAGAGGTAGATTGTTGTTTTCTTTTCAAGACTTGTTAGGGTTGTGGGTTCGTGTCAGTCTGTTGACGCCCATAGCCTCAGTTCTTTTATGTTGAACTTGTTCTTGCTATTTATATGCTACTACCGTTGTTTGCTATTTATGCAATTGCTCTCTGGGAAGGTTTTATGTTAGGATGCATGGTAGTTACTTTATATACAAAACTGCATAATTCTTCATACATGCCATCTCTTTTAAAACTGTTATCCTTCTATTTTGAAACTCGTAAAAGAACTCTTTTTACTTATACTAAATATAGAAATTTTATATCATTAGAATGTTGGTTAGTTCATCATGCTCAAATAAGGTGAATTGAAGTAAATTATGTATTTTTCGCTGCGTAAATCTATACTTTCTTATTTATGGACTAGTTGATCCATTAAGGGACACGGTAATTGAAAACCTTAAACTTAAATTACGTTTTAAAACATAAAGTTCATGACTTTCTAAAGAAAAGTGTGAAGTTAGAGCTGCCTGAGCGTCTGCAGTTGTCCCCTGCACGACGTGACATCACGACGCGTATTTTCTCTTACTCTGACGTATTATTTAATACGGAGAAAATGCGGGTTGTGACAGTTGGTATCAGAGGGAGGTTTGTTTGACAAATTGATCAAACGACTTTTTCTGATCAGGTGTTAATTATCTTGCCTCATTGCATACACACACTGAAGTGTCATTCGTACATCTTGACCGAAGCATGAACACTACACTCATAGCATGACAAGAAGTATACGTGGCATATTATGTAGTATGAGATGCATAATATGTGTTTGTATATAGATCCACCATAGGTGGCAACATGTGACGGTTATGTAGTATGTGATGCATAACCATCATCACATGGATGCCCATTAGCACGTTTTTTTTTCATTGCATGCGATATTATGTATTATGGGGTGCATAATATTTCATGCGTACGGCGCTCATAACATGCATTAATGCTTTTCTTAGAATGCATAGCACACCATACATATCATAACATCGCATAAAGCACCCGTGCCAAGCTAAAGATTTACGTGATAACACTTGTACACACATGATTTGAAAAGAAGGTTTAAACATTCATACATCCATGTGACATGCATAAGAGTCAAATGATGGTAGTATATCATCCCAAGTTAAAGCATAACATCATTTGTATAAAATCCCAGAGCATGGTAGTAGCTAGAGCAAGTGTCTTTTTCTGTTCGGTTCGAGCTGAGTTGTGTAGTTCTAGTTCCAAACTAGGGTTTTGATGAGTCATTTGTTCGTATTTATAGATATGCCGTCGAGGCGTGTTGCGATGAGGTCGACTCCCCAATCGGAGGGTGAGTCTTCAGGGGCGCAGAGTGAAGCTATGATCGAGAGTCTGCGACAAAGTAATGAGGCTCTGTCCAGGCAGTTAGTTGCGATGCAATCGCAGATTCAGACGTTGATGGCTACAGCCGCCGTGCAACAGCCTGTGGTGCAGGACCCTGTAGTGGGTCAGATTGTGCCTGTTCCTCCCGCTCCTTTGGTGCCTCCAGTTTTGCGACCACCAGAGATGAACTTCATATCACACTTCCAAAGATTAGTACCTCCTACGTATGACGGAGGAGTTGATTTCATAGCGTTGGATGACTAGCTAGTCTCCATTGAAGAGATGTTCGCGTACTCAGGAATCTCTGCGGACCAAAAGGTGATGGTCTCCGCTTACCAGCTAAAGGGACTTGCTAAAAGCTGGTGGATCAGGGAGAGAGAAAGTCTTGTAGACTGATGTTCGTGGGAATCGTTTAAGGCAATGGTGTTAAAGAAGTTTCTGCCGTCGGTCGAGCAAGACCGTCTGATGAACGATTTTCTGCACCTAAAGCAGAGACAACTCACGGTTAGTGAGTATGAGGTTGAATTCAGTAAGTTGAGTAGGTTTGCTCCAGATTTAGTCGCTTTAGAGTTAGGAAAGGTGAATCGTTTTCTCGGAGGACTTTGTAGCGACGTTCACCAATTAGCTAGCGCATACAGATCTGAAAGCTATGCTGAGGTAGTAGAAGCCGCGCTAAAAGTTTAGGCCATCGACAACGCCAAGAATAGAGGCGCGATGATGAGGAAGGATAAGAGAAAGGTCGAAGAGGGGGAAAGCCCAAGGTATCTGGCCCTGCTCCAAAGAAAAGGAGTGGCGAAGTTTGCAGTTTCTATGGTCGCCCTGGCCATCCGTTCGAGAAATGCTTCAAGAGATTGGGAGCCAAGAAGCAGCAGCAAGTGTCGGCAATTCAGAGCGCTCTCAGAGAAGATTTGACCTGTAACTTTTGTAAGCGAAAGGGGCACGATATTGCCCATTGTTGGTCGAAAGATAAAATGTGTTTTCAGTGCGGACAGAAGGGGCACGTTAAGTCTAAATGCCCGCATTTCCATCCTACTCTACAGCCAGTGCCACTTCAGGCTTTGCCGCCGCCACAGCCGCAGCATCAAGATAGAGGAAACGACAAGTTGAATGTGATGACTAGGGAAGAAGCGCAGAATTCCACCCAAGTTGTTTCAGGTTAGACCTTAATTTAACTCTTAGCCTTCATCTTTAGTCTCAATTTCTATTCGGCTAGTTATGTGTCCGATTTTTATAGGAGAATTTAAGGTAAAGAACCGTTGGGCGCGTGTCCTTTTCGATTTTGGTGTTACCCACTCGTTCGTGGCTAGGACTTTTGTAGAGCGTCATCGTTTGATCCTCGATCAGATTGGCGATGCGTTTCGCGTTAAGTTTCCTTCTGGTGACTGTTGTGTCGAACCAGGGTATCCAGAATTGCCCTATCCTCCCAAGTGACTTCTTAGCTTTTGCTGATTTAAAGGTGCTAGACCTGGAAGATTTCGACGTGATTTTGGGCATGGACTGGTTTTCCAGATATGATGCGGTTATCCAATGCAAGGTTAAATGTTTGGGCTTCAAGATGGACAACGGTCAACCTATGAGTGTGTATGGCTTTCCGCGCCAGGATTCCCCGATTATTTCTGCGGTATGTGCTCGAAAACTTTTAGATTCCGGTTGTCTTGCTTACTTTGTTTCTGTGTTAGAAACTGTTAGTGGTTTGTCGTGTATCAAGGATGCTCCCGTGGTGCGAGAGTTTCTGGATATTTTCCCTGTTAGTCTTCCTGGTCTTCCTCCTGAGAGAGATGTGGAGTTTGCCATTGATCTTGAGCCCGGTACTCGTCCTATTGCTAAGACACCGTACAGTATGGCCCCGCGTGAGCTGGAAGAGTTGCGTACCCAGTTAGATGAATTATTGCAGTGTGGATTCATTAGGCCGAGTTCTTCGCCCTGGGGTGCTCCAGTGTTGTTCGTGAAAAAGAAGGATGGTTCTATGAGGTTGTGTATAGACTATAGGGAGTTGAATAAGGTAACTATAAAGAACAGATATCTGTTGCCGCGAATCGATGATTTGTTCGATCAGTTGCGTGGTAGTTCGATGTTTTCAAAGATTGATCTTCGTTCAGGTTACCATCAGTTGAGGATCCGTGAGTCGGACATCCCTCTGACTGCCTTTCGTTCCCGTTATGGTCATTTTGAGTTTCTGGTGATGTCATTTGGTTTGACAAATGCACCCTCTGCATTTATAGATATGATGAATTGGGTGTTCAATGACTTCTTAGACCATTTCGTAGTAGTTTTCATCGATGATGTATTGGTGTATTCAAGAAGTGTTGAGGAGCATGCTACGCACTTGCGCTTAGTATTGTCTACTCTAAGAGAGCACAAGTTGTATGCGAAATTGAATAAGTGCGAATTCTGGCTTTTGCAAGTGTCTTTCCTGGGTCATGTAGTGGGAAAGGATGGAATTTCTGTAGACCCAGCAAAGATTTCTGCTATTTTGGATTGGAAGACGCCTACAACGCCTAAGGAGATCAGGAGTTTCTTAGGGTTGGCAGGTTATTATAGAAGATTTGTGCAAAGATTTTCGGTGCTGTCGGCACCTCTAACTAAGATTACCCAAAAGAATGCAGCGTTTGTTTGGAGCGATAAGTGTGAGGAAGCCTTTCTAGAATTAAAAAGGAAGTTGTGCACCGCTCCTATTTTGGCTTTACCGACCGAAGGAGTAGAGTATACTGTTTATGTGGACGCATCTCACGTTGGTCTTGGTTGTGTTTTGATGCAAGAAGGAAAGGTGACCGTGTATGGATCGAGACAACTGAAAGTTCATGAAAGGAATTACCATACGCATGACTTAGAGTTTGCGACAGTGATTTATGCCTTAAAGCTTTGGAGACATCTTCTTTATGGAGTGTCATGCAAGATTTTTACGAATCACAAAAGTTTGAAGTATGTCTTTACCCAGAAAGAACTGAATTTGTGACAACGCAGATGGTTGGAGTATGTTGCGGATTATGAAGTTGATATCCTGTATCATCCGGGTAAGACTAATGTGGTGGCCGGTGCCCTGAGTAGAAAGACTGCGCATGTCTTCAACCTTTCCGTGCAGTCCTTAGTGGATGAGTTTATGTTGATGGATATCTCAGTCGGTAGTAGTACCGCGCCTTCGAGTTTAGAAGCTGAAGAGCCTTCTTGGATTATCCTTACAAGACTGCATTTGAAGGAAGATCCTGATTTGCAGCATCTCCAAAATAGAACTGAAAAAGGCGAACTACCAGATTTTTCAATTGATGATAAAGACACTTTGAAGTATCAGGGTAGGTATTGTATTCCTGCGATTAAGGATATTCGAATAAAGATCTATAAAGAAGCGCATGATTCTAGTGTTTTCTATCATCCTGGTTCTACAAAGATGTATAAAGACCTGAAGCAGACTGTATGGTGATCATGTATGAAGAATGATATAGCTAAATATGTTTCTGAATGTTTTACTTGTCAGCGTGTTAAGGCAGATTGTACAACCCTCATATTTCCCGAGTCAGTGCGACCCGACCCGGATGAAGCCAAGATAGCAAGGGTGGCCAGGACGGACAAAACGACCACATGGGGCGGTCGAAACCGACCAAGGCAAAGAGAGGCCGCGGGGAAGGCGGGGGGAGCACCCGCTCCCCCGACTCTCTTCGGGCGAGTGGGAGGGGCCTCCCACTCGCCAATCACCCTTAGGCGAGTGGGAGAGACCCTCCCACTCACCCGGGCGAGTGGGAGGGGCCCTCCCACTCGCCGGGCGAGTGGGAGGGGCACTCCCACTCGCCGAGCGAGTGGGAGGATCCCTCCCATTCGCCGGCCACCTTGGGGGCGAGTGGGAGGGGCCCTCCCACTCGCCACCCCCCTTTTGGGCGAGTGGGAGGGATTCCCCCACTCGCCTGGCACATTGGGGGGAGACCGGCATGGCCTCTCGTGAGGGGGGAAGTGGGCATCTCGGGTCCCACTCGCTCCCCATCATGCGTTGATCGTTCGTGGTCATGTTTGGACTGCGGATAGCAGGATCTTGGCTATCCGCAGTCCATTTTTGGGAAAGTCTATAAATAGACCCCCATGGGCACCTTGGGAAGGGTTGGTTCCTACCCCCTCCCTCACGTGTGAGCAAGCACTACCCCTCCCCTCCCCTTGACGTTGAAGGTGGTCGGTGAGGTGTTCCTTAGTGCCCTCCAAGGTGCCCAGGCTCAGCATTGGCTTGGGAGGGGAAGCGCTCTAAGATCTTCCGGGTATGTGGTGGGACCTCCTCGCTGAAGCTTAAGGGGTTCGTTTCTAGACTCACGTGCTCTTCAAGGGCAAGTTCTCCTAGTTCTTAGTGACTGGTCAAGGGTCTCGCTCAGGTCAAGTAAGGGTTAGCTGCATCCCCCTTGCGAACGTCGAAACCGGGTTACTGGTTTCAACACAGATCATAAGAGGCCTGGAGGTAAATTAAACCCTTTGGATATTCCAAGCTAGAAGTGGAAGAGTATTTCAATGGACTTCATTACCGGTTTGCCAAGATCTCCTGGAGGGCATGATTATGTGTGGGTCATAGTTGACAGATTGACAAAGTGTGCTCACTTTATGCCTTTTAAGATTGGTTATTCTATAGAGAAAATAGCAGAGCTTTATTTGGATGAGGTCATCAAATTGCACGGTGTGCCTGTTAGTATTGTGTCAGACCGGGATTCTAGGTATATGTCTCGTTTCTGGCAGAGCTTGCAGGGAGCCTTGGGCACTGACCTTAGATACTCTACCGCTTATCACCCTCAGACCAATGGTTAGACGGAAAGAGTAAATCAGATTTTGGAAGATATGATCAGATGTTATATTTTGTATCATGGTGGAGCTTAGGATAAGCGTCTTGGACTGATGGAGTTTGCATATAACAATAGTTATCAGGAGAGCTTGCAGATGACCCCCTTTGAGGCTTTGTATGGGAGGCGTTGTCGAACTCCTCTATTTTGGGCCGAGGTTGGTGAGAGTCCGCTGTTAGGTCCAGAAGCTTTGGAAGAGATAAATATTGCTGTGACGCATATCCGCGAGAAGCTTCGCATCGCTCAGGAGCGTTATGAAAAGTATGCTAATCGGAGGAGGGTTGATCTGGAGTTCGCAGTTGGGGACATGATGTTCTTGAAAGTTTCTTCGATGCTAGGTGTTAAAAGATTTGGAAGGAACCACAAGTTGGATCCCCGGCATGTGGGACCTTTCCAGGTTGTTGAGCGCATCGGAGTGTCAGCTTATAGGCTGGAGTTGCCCGCTTCTTTCCCAGGTGTTCATGATGTATTTCATGTGAGCCAGTTGAGAAAGTGCGTGCGTAGTGATCGTCATGTCCTTGACTCGGTGCCCCAGTTGCAACCTAATCTGTCTTATGTTGAAGAGTCTGTCCATATTCTAGAGACTCAGGACCGAGTGTTGCGGAAGAAGACGATTCCTATGGTCAAAGTTCTTTGGCGAAACCAAGACGTAGAGAGCGCGACTTGGGAACTGGAATCTGTTATGAGGACATCTCATCCTCATCTTTTCTCCTAGCCCTCTTTGGTGAGTATTTTCATTCGTGAGTTTTTTAGTTACTCGCTTCTACCTGTTGGATTCGATTTATTTGTTAAAGTTTCGGGACGAAATTTCTTTTTAGGGGGAGTGGCTGTAACACCCCTGAATTTTTGGCTATTAATTTAATTATATTGATGACGTCATTATGATGTAGGACGTTACGTTAGCGCGGAGATAGCAGAGCGCCGTCGTTTGTGCGTTTTTGTATCCGTTGGGTCGTGTCGACCGAATTTTGAACTACCCGGAATTGGAAAATTTTATGTTAGAAAATTTGATTATTTAATTTTAAAAAGGGCCTTAAAGTTTCGTGGCGATCCGAGCGATTTTAGAGCCTCGGTAAATTTTTAGAAGATTTGCATATTTTTGGCGTCGACGTAAACTTCAGAAAATTATATCTCGAAAACGGTACGTCGGATTTTGATTCCGACTTCGCCGTTGGATTCGTAGCGTCGCTGTTCACCTACGGTGCGAATTTTGTCGATTTCGACGTTCGTTTAGTTTTTTATATATAGTAATAAAATAATATTAGTTTACTATAAGAAAATAAAATTTCTTCACGAGAAATCCTTAACATTTCCCGTGAAATCAAATGCTTGCTGTGAATTAAAATTTCTTCACTGGACATCCTAAACTATTCTCGAGAAATCATTTTTCTCCCGTGAATTTAAATTATTTCCTTCATCCTGTTGAGATAAATTCTATTATTATTATTATTATTCTGATTTTATCTTATATATATATATATGTGTATGATTCCTTCAATCACGTGAAAACCTAGACCCCCCTATTCATCTTCTTCCCGACTTTCTTGCGAACCGAGAGCGGTCACGTTATTTTCGTGAGACTTCAGATCGCCGCCATCAGAGCTCCGGAGCACGAAATCTTTGCCGGAGCATAGATCTGGAAAGCTCTCGCCGAGCTCTTCGCGTGTGCGGTAAGAATTTCGAGTTTCGTAGATTTCTGCGGTTGGAGCCGGTAGCCCTAATCCTCTTTTTCGCCCCAAAAGTTCTAGAGATTGTTCCTTGAGGTATTCTAGCGGTCGATCTACGACGTGAAGCGAGTCGGAGGTCGTCTTCTACGAAAGGTTTGAGGCAAGTGGTGGACTCTTCCCAGCCCCTTGCCACGTTATTGTTCGTTCTTTACCGTTCTTTCTACTTATATCTTATTTAGACAAGTATTTTCAGATTCATTTTCTGCCAAATGACTCATATCCCGTAAAATTCGTAAGTTATTGTAGATTCGTCAAATTACTCTCGTTTATAATGTCGCCGAAATGCCCTTAAATAGATTCGTCGAAATATCCTTAAGTAGAATTCCTTCCGCGTGATTTCACTGAAATAGTCTAGGAATTCGTCGAAATAGTTTTAGGCTTCCGACGTGTAGTTAAGGCGATTCGTCGATTTTCGTCGAATGTCTTCGTTAGAGATTTCGCCGAGTGTTCTTGTAATTCTATTGGAGCAACCCTATTACTGTTTTGGGCTAGGATCACTATGTACTGATTAGGATCAGTTGACCCCATTGTATAGTTTAAGGGTCAAGTCTTTAGGCTGATAAATTAGCTAGAACTTAAGATAAAATCTAAAGTTCCCAGCGGTCAACAAATGACTAGCAGTGCTCGACAAATGGCTCCCAGCGTTCGACAGTTTTTGTTGCCAGCGCTCGACAGATTACAGTCAGCATTCAACATCTTCTGGACGGCGCTCGACAGATTATAACTAGCGTTCGACAGATCATTTATTGAAGCCCAGATTTGTTATCAGCTACATTCTATTTATCCTAACAGCAAAACGACGACTATAACGGATCTATTTAATATCTTTGGACGTATTCTGACAGATAAGGAAGGATATTAAACTCAGTTAATATATTCCCTTCTTTCCTTTTTCCAAGACATCAATAGCCGTTGACATTTAATGAAAAGGAATCTTTTCACGGCCAAGGAATTAAAGGACCTGCCAGAGTCGTTTTGAGTTTTGTTGTTATTCCAAGAATATTTTAAGACAGATCATTCTACTCACAAATATAGAGTACATTAAAGACAATTTTTGGACATATATGAATCAGTCGACAGAATTCAAACATCAGTCTACTACAAAATAAGAAGAAATATATACAACACATCTCTCAGCAAGTACAACTTCTTCTTCTTCAACAAGCAGCAAAAAATTGCTTCTGAGAACATCTTCCTCAAGAGCATTCTCTCAGAATTTGCTGCATATTCAGATCTTCTAAAAGAGCAACAAGCAATCTGAAGAACTTGTTCTTCCAGATCAATCTGCTACAAGAGATCTTAGTTTTCAAGAGAAAGCTTCTTCATCTTCTGTCAAATACTTTAATCAGACGGGGGGAGCTTTACAACAACATCCACTAGAGTCTTCTCTCAGCATCTTGACAGAGAAGAACACTATAAACTCTTTCTTACCTCTCTTGTACAGGGTTAATACTCCCTTCAAAAGTGTATCTCCTTGGTGGCAAGACACCTGATCAAAAAATCTAGTTGGTTTTGAGCACCTGAACAAAAGCTCTGTGGTGTGTGGACACCTGAACAAAAATCCCTTGGTGTGAGGGCACCTGATCAAAAATCCTAGTGGATTCCTACCAAGGGTGGTAGAAGAGTAGACGTACCCAGATTTATTGGGGAACTACTATAGCTCCTTGTGTCTTCTGTGTTTGGTTATTTTCTGTGCTTGTGCTGTTTGTTGTGTGATTTCATTTACTTAATTTTTCTGTTAATATAATTCTCACACTGCTTACACTTATATATAATACTATTTTAATTCCGCTCTAAAAACTAAGGAAAAGTTTTAATACTCTATTCACCCCCCCCCCCTCTAGAGTAACTTAAGATCTAACCTCCACTTTCAATTGGTATCAGAGGTAGGTTGATCTCACTTACAGACTAACATCTGGATCACAAAGATCAATTAGATCTTAATTTAATTTAGAGTTTCTCTTTATCTATTTTCTGTTTAAAACTCATGGCACAAAACAAGGAATACTCAAGCACAAGACCTCCTATGTGCAATCTTAGTAAGTTTGCACTGTGGAAAGCAAGGATTAGGCTTTACATGAATTCTATTGATGAGGATATATATAATTCTATTTTGACAGGACCTCCACCAGCACAAGAACAATCATCAACCAATGCTGTACCTCCACCAGGACACATAGATCCATTGAGGAAATACAAGAATGCAGATGCCAAAGCAATGAATATATTGGCACAAACCATGTCAGATGATATATTCCAAAAAGTTGCTGAGTGCACTTCAGCAAGAGATATATGGAATACCCTAACTGCAATTGTTGCAGGTTCTGCTGATGAAAGGAAAGACAGAAGATCACACCTGATCTCTCTGTATGAGAACTTCAAGAAAGGTGATGAAGAATCAGTTGCAGACATGTACACTAGGTTAAGTGTAATTATAAGTGAACTCAGGACTCTGGACAAGGAAATCTCATTAACAGATATTAATGACAAGATCCTAATGTGCTTCCCTAACACTTGGGATTCAAGGATCTGGCCAATCAAGGAAGCTAGAAGTCTCAATGAGATCACCACTGAAACTTTGTTGGGCAAGCTCAAATCTTATGAGCAGCTCATCAAGTCCAGGGAAGCTGAAGCATCCACTTCATCTCCAGCACCAAAGAAAGAGAAAAGCATAGCTTTCAAGGCAGCTGATGCAGAACAAGAAAAGGCTCCAAAAGATGATGAACTCATGAGCCTCATAGCCAGAAGATTCTACAAAATGGCTAAGAATGATTTCAGAAGGAAAGAATCCAGATCAAGAGATAAGCAAAGGTATGACAAATCAACTCCTAAAGAAGTTATTTGTTTTGGTTGCAGAAAATCTGGACACTACTTGACAGAATGTCCAGAGAAGCAAAAGAAAGAAAAGAAAAAGGATAAAGAAGAAAAGAGAAGCTCCAGCATATCTTCCTCTCACAAGCACAAAAAGAAGGGAAGATGATTTATAGCAGAATCCTGGAGTGACACTGAATCTGAATCATCATCCAGCTCATCTGATGATGATGAAGAAAAATCAAAGGAAAATGACCAATGTCTAATGGCCATTTATGACTCAGACAGTGAGTCAGGAAATGCTTCTTCATCCAGTGATGATGAATGCTATGAAGAAGATAAGAACTTCTGCATGATGGCAATCAATGCCTCAGCAAACAATTCTGATAAAGAAGAATCAGAAACAGAAGCAGAAGATAATGCAGACCAGGTAATATCTAGTTTTGATTTCAATTCTAGTGAATTCAAAGATGAATTCAAAGGTCTTTGCTTAGATTTAATCAAATCTGAGAAAGAGATAATCTCTCTCAGAAATCAGTTGGCTGAAATGAATCAACTGGTTGTAGAAAATGTTAATCTTAAGAAAGATTTAACTGCCTCTAGAGAACACATTATTCTCATTGAGAACAAGTTGTCTAAAGCTAAGGAATATGAAGAATTTCTCAATGACAGTAGTGTTAAGCTGATGGACATCACAAAAACAGTGAATGCTAGATTTAATAGCTAGCTGGGTTTGGGTGCATCATCAAGTGATCCATACCTTCTTAAGAAAAATATCCTCTCTACTCCAGTGATATTCAATTCTACTAAGAGCAAAGAGGCTGTAGAAGTGAATAAAGATGTTTCAAGCAAGTTTGTAGAGAATAAAAGAATTCAGAAGAATTCGTCGAACGAAGCTCGACAAAAAGATTTCAATCTGTCGAACGACGATCGACGAAAACTAAAAACAGATGTTCAGTATAGTAATTACATAGACACTGTTCGACGAAATCAAACACATTCGTCGAACGGCAATCGACAAATTTACTCAAATCTGTCGAACAAACACTATACACAGAATTTCAGGAATTCTAATTCTAAATACACTAAAAATCCTTTTACTGAGTGGACAATACCTCCAAGGAGATATCATCCCAAAGGCTATAAGGATCAGCCTGAAATGTCGTTTATTTCAAATTTCTGTGGAGATACAAAAAGACCCAAGGTAATCTGGGTCAGGAACAAATAGATTTGTTTTGTCTTTGTTTTTGCAGGTACACAGCTGTCCAAGAACAAGTGAAAAATGGTATTTGGACAGTGACTGTTCAAAACATATGACAGGGAACAAGTCAAACCTGAACAGCTTCAAGGCAAAGCTTGGACCAAAAGTTATATTTGGAGACTCCAACTGTGGACAGACCAAAGGCTATGGAAAAGTCAAAGTTGGAGAAGTCACCTTCAAAGAGGTAGCCTATGTAAAGGGACTGAAGCATAACCTTATCAGCATAAGTCAATTATGTGATGAAGGGTATCAGGTAACCTTTAATAAATTGAAATGCCTTATTAAATCTACTGATGGCATTACTATTTTATCAGGCATTAGACAAAGTAATATATACTTAGTAAATTTCAATTCATCCACTACAGAAGTCTGTTTATTTAGTGATACAAGTAAATCTAGTGATCTTTGGCATAAGAGACTAGGACATGTAAACCTTAGGACCATTGCTAAACTATCTAAGGACAAATTTGTTAGAGGTTTACCCCTGGGATCATATAAGAAAGAAGGTTTATGTATGGCATGTCAACTAGGCAAGCAAACTAAAAACAGCTTTAAATCATTATCTAAAAGTGATTCACCTAGAATCTTATATTTGCTACATATGGACCTTTTTGGACCTATAGCAACAAAGAGTTTAGGGGGGAAGTCTTACTCTCTAGTTATTGTGGATGACTTCTCTAGATTCACTTGGGTGTTCTTTTTGAGAGAAAAGTCAAATAACTTTAAAGTTCTTACAGACTTTCTTAAGAGCATAAAGATTGAGTACTCTACTGAAGTTGCATTGATCAGAAGTGATCATGGCAGTGTGTTTGAGTCTCTTCTTATGCAAGAATTCTGTGAGATGGAAGGTATCAGACATTGTTTCTCAGCTCCTAGAACTCCTCAACAAAATGGGGTAGTTGAAAGGAAAAATAGAACTCTAATTGAAACAGCAAGAACATTGCTTGCAGATGCTAATTTGCCCCTATCCTTTTGGGCAGAGGCTGTCAGCACATCAAATTATGTTCTGAATAGAAGTTTGATACACAAGCTTAAGGGAAAGACTCCTTATGAATTACTTAAAGGGAAGAAACCTAAGGTTAGCTATTTTAGATCATTTGGGTGTAGATGTTTCATTCACAATAATGATAAGAAATACCTTAGAAAATTTGACCCAAAATCAGATGAAGGAATTTTCTTAGGATATTCAATAACCAGCAAAGCATATAGGATTTATAATAAATCTACCCTCAAGATAGAAGAATCTATGCATGTTACTTTTGATGAGACTAACATGTTTTACAAGGAGAAGATTTCTTCTACCATAGGAAATCTGCAGGTACCTATATTATGTGAGCAGCTAGATCAATTAGCTCTACATAAAGAAGGAATTCTGAATCCTGAACAGCAGAATGCTGAGGAGAGTGAAGAAGAAAATCTCCCAGATTTTGCTGAAAGTTCAGAACAGATAACAACAGATAATCCTCCACAGAATATAGCAGCTGAGCAAATTCCCCAAATGGAAATTATTGCTGAACCAACTCCAACTGTTGACCACATCACAGTTAGAGATCATCCAATATCACAAGTAATTGGTGACATTTCAGCAGGTGTGCAAATAAGGAATCAAGTACATCAGAACTTGATGCACACATGCTTTCTCTCCCAGATTGAACCTCAAACTATAAGAGATGCAGAACAAGATCCCAACTGGATCATTGCCATGCAAGAGGAACTCAATCGGTTTGAGACAAACAAAATATGGGATTTGGTTCCTAGACCAAAAGACCATCCAGTGATTGACACCAAATGGATCTTCAGGAACAAACTAGATGAACAAGGCAACATTGTAAGAAATAAAGCAAGACTGGTAGCCCAAGGATATTCACAGGAAGAAGGGACTGATTATGATCAAACCTTTGCTCCTGTTGCAAGACTTGAAGCAATCAGAATATTTCTTGCATTTGCTGCATACAAAAAGTTCAAGGTATATCAAATGGATGTAAAGAGTGCTTTCTTGAATGGGAAAATCAAAGAAGAAGTATATGTGGAACAACCCCCAGGTTTCCTCTATCCAACTCAACCCTCTTTTGTATTTAAGCTTAAGAAAGCTCTCTATGGTCTCAAACAAGCTCCCAGAGCATGGTATGAAACTTTAGCTAGTTTTCTTTTGGAAAACAATTTCTGTAGGGGTTTAATAGATAAAACCTTATTTTTCAGGATACATAAAAATAAAACTATGCTAGTTCAAATATATGTAGATGATATTATTTTTGGATCTACTGATTCAAATTTGTGCAAAAGATTTTCAAATCTAATGCAATCTAAATTTGAAATGAGTAGTATGGGTGAGTTATCATACTTTCTTGGTCTCCAAGTGAAGCAAACTTCAAATGAAATTTTCATATCCCAATCTATGTATGCTAAGGAATTAGTGAAAAGATTTGGTATGTCAGATTCTTCCACCATGAAAACACTCATGCCCTCAAATGCTGTTGTTGATAATGATGAATCAGGGAAACCTGTTGATTCAAAAGTATATAGAGCAATTGTTGGCTCATTACTCTATTTAACAGCAAGTAGGCCTGACATAATGTTTGCTACTTGTATTTGTGCTAGGTTTCAAGTTAACCCCAAGGAATCTCACTTAATTTTGCTAAAAAGGATTTTGAGATATATAAAGGGCTGCCCTAATCTAGGACTTTGGTATCCAACAGCATCTGAATTTGAATTAACTGGATTCTCAGATTCAGATTATGCTGGATGCAGAGTAGACAGGAAAAGCACATCAGGGACTTGCCAGTTCCTTGGTGATAGGCTTGTGTCTTAGTTTTGTAAGAAATAAACATCTGTGTCAACATCAACAGCTGAAGCTGAATATATAGCTGCTGGCAGTTGCTGCTCACAGATATTGTGGATACAAAATCAACTTCTAGACTATGGAGTCAACTTAAATAATTCAACTATATTTTGTGATAATACTAGTGCAATATCTATAGCACAAAATCCAGTTCTCCATAGTAGGACTAAACACATAGAAATTAGGCACCACTTCCTTAGGGATAATGTGGATAAAAATAAAATTTGCCTACAATTTATTCCTACTGATTTACAAAGAGCTGATATTTTCACCAAGCCATTGGATAAAAAGAAGCATATCTTCTTTACAAATCAACTTGGAATGATAGATGGAGACTCAATCTCCTAGTAAATTAAGTTCTCTATTTACCTCAAAAATTTGTCGAACGGAGAACGACGAATTTATATCATTTGTCGAACGGTGGTCGACAAAACCTTATATTTTCAGAATCGATAAAGAAATGTTACCTATCGAACAGCGGTCGACGAAAAGGATATTTTTTTGTCGAACGTTGTCTGACAAAAACTTAAAGTCTTTTCGGCTTCTGTCTTTATCAGGGTTAGTTGTTGAACGCCGCTCCACAAATGCGCCTCTCTCTCTCATATATATATTTACTACTTGTATTTCTTGAGAGCGCGCCTACAGAAATCGTTTCCCTCCAGTTCCCCTTCTGCACTTGATCTTTCTCCTCTTTTGCAGGACTCAATGGCGATTTCTCAAGCCTCGCTCTATTCCATGAAGTTCGATGCTGGGTTCGACATAGATATGGAATCCTTCGCAACATCTGATCAAATCTTCAAGGACATCCTTCAACTCTTTGAAGAGCAACAGTTGAGGAAGTTAATGAGCTTGAGGATAAAGCTTCACACAGCTGGAATCAAAGAATGGTGTTTCACAGTTAAGCAGGAAGATGAATGTCTGACGGGCACAATCTCAGGACACCAGGTTTCTCTTACCCCTACCATTCTAACTGAAGTTTTTGGGCTTGTGAATGGTGATGAAGATATAGAAATTAGTTCGGATGAATTTGAAGCAGCTTTAGTCAAAATGGGTCACTCCTCTGGAAACCCTAATCATCTGCTTAAGAAAAATCTGTCTTTGGAATACAAATTCTTATCAGATATAGTTGGCAAGGTGTTGTTAGGAAAAACAATAGGACATGACTATGTTAAAAGGCACCAATTTCTGTTGATGGTGGCCTTGATGGAGAAAAAGAAAGTGAACTGGGGATCACTTCTGTTTAATTTGATTAAGAAAAAGATTTCCAAGGAGAATGTTAGCTTTGGAAGAATTTTAGAAATTGTTCTGCAGGAAAGGCATCCAGACCTTCTGGTCTCCCCAAAGGTAACAATCAATGCTAGCAAGAAGCTGACCTCAGCTCTCTTTGCTGAGTGGGAAAGGGTATTTCCAAAGAAGAATTCAAAGTCAGTCAAGCAAGCTTCTGAAGACACAAGGACTGATTCAGTCTCTTCCCTAACCCTTCCAGAAGTTCCTCCTTTGGTCTCCTCCCTTCCTCTCCCACCTCCTTCTACTCAAAGTTTTTCCCCTGCACAATCTCCACCTTACAATTCTTCTACACATATTGATGACATTCCCCCTCCTTCTTGTGATCTCCTCCCTCATCACTCTTCTCCACCTCCATCTCCTACTCATAATGATTCCCAATGCCCTATCCATCTTTCTTCTTCTACTCATCAAGAACCCTCTCAACAAGGTGCAGATGTCTCAAACATCTTTGTACCAATCTCTATTCCTCCCTCTTCTGAGCCATCCTCCTCTCATTCTCACGAATTCACTCATTTAAATCTTTTCTCTGTAGCTGATCAGATACTTGGTCTCATCCTTCCCAAAATAGACCAGTTATTGGATGCAAAACTTGCTCCAATTGTTCAATCTATTTCTGCTTTATCTGAAATGATTTCTTCCTTCTCTTCCTTTTCATCTGTCCCTTCTTCTAGGGGCCTAGATTCAGGTTTCGCTGAAGCTAGGCAGGGGGAGATGTCTGATGAAGAAGCTCCAGATGCTCCAGATGCTCAAGCACTTGGAAATTCAGTTCTTCCAATTTCAGAAGAACCAGTTCTACCAGGTCCAGAAGAAATAAATAATGTTTCTATTAATCCCTCTATAGATATTATTTATTTGCTTTCTCAGTTTAGTTCAGTTCTATCAGTTTTACCTCAACAGCATAATTATTCTAGAGCAATTGTCCCATACACTGCTCCAGTTAATGAAGCTCTGTTAAATAAGATAATTAGAAGTTTTGAAGTTAAGATTACAGATACAGTTTTCATTCAAGATCAAGCTCCCAGTCAAGAAGAAAAACTAGTTGTAATGTCGGAAGAAGCAATCACAAATTCTGACTTTCCAACTTTTATCTTTGATGAAACTCCAATTCCAGACTTTGATGAGATCTGGAAAGCAGAAGATGAAGCTTATGAAGCTGAAGAGCAAAGGATCAAAGCTCTTAAATTGATAGCAGATTTATATGATAAACCAATCTCTTCTTATGATTCTGATGAAGAAGATAATGATAGTGATTCTAATGATACAATGTCAAGGAAAAGAAAGAAAACAAAGGCTAAGTCTAAAGCTATCCCCAAGCCTCCTAATCCAGATAATGATATCCCATATTATATTCTCCACAATATCTCTCTTGACAAAGTCTCACATCATTGGATGACACTCTCCAGAAATGAGCAGAAAAGAAGAAAGAAGTTCAAGAAAACTGGTTATATTCCTGATAATCCAGTTAAGTTCAATCACCCTCCTCCTCCTCCTCCTCCTCCTCCTCCTCCAGCAGCAGGATCAGCAGGGATGTCTTCCTCCTTCTCTAGATCTGCCCACCAGCAGTCTAGGAGATATGAAGGAACTCATAAAAGCCACAGTGGCTCTCAAAGTTCTACACCAGCCAGAGCTCCTCCCTCAAGTTCTTCCAGACCAATTTCAGATTACAGATATACTTTTTCAAATGGCTTATTTCACAGCAGAATGAATCTTCAAGATAATAAAACCTCAGAGCAGGCAAATGATTCGGTTGAAAGGTCTCCTTCTCCAGAAATTCAAGAAACAGATGAAATTGCTCACATGGCTAGATTCAGAGAATCAGTAGCTATTGCTCAGATCAATAAAGCTAAGGCTGAAGGTGAGGACCATTCTCAATATTCTACATTGTCTGAATTCAGAAAGCAAGAGCTTGAAAAGTACAATTCCAGAAAATTTTTTAATGCTGAAAGATTTTTAAAGAAGTATCCAGCAGCAGTAGTTCTTCCTACTACATCTCAAACAATCATAAGTCCAGAAAATTGCTACATGAGCAAGAAGCAAGCTGAAGATCCCAACAGGAAAATCATTTTCAAGCCTTGCTCACAGTGAAAAAGTACAGTTTCAAATTCCTTCTGTCTTTGAACTACTTGAATTCAGTATAAATGTTTCTAAACTCAGAGCATTTTATTTCAATATTATCTGCTGAAGCATTTCAATTCTGTCAGATATATTTCTGCTCTGTTGTTTATCATTGTGTTATCTATTATTTGATTTATTTGTCAAATAGTATCCTAACCCAAATAGGGGGAGATTGGTGGAGCAACCCTATTACTATTTTGGGCTAGGATCACTATGTACTGATTAGGATCAGTTGACCCCATTGTATAGTTTAAGGGTCAAGTCTTTAGGCTGATAAATTAGCTAGAACTTAAGATAAAATCTAAAGTTCCCAGCGGTCAACAAATGGCTAGCAGTGCTCGACAGATGGCTCCCAGCGTTCGACAATTTTTGTTGCCAGCGCTCGACAGATTACAGTCAGCATTCAACATCTTCTGGACGGCGCTCGACAGATTATAGCCAGCGTTCGACAGATCATTTATTGAAGCCCAGATTTGTTATCAGCTACATTCTATTTATCCTAACAGCAAAACGACGACTATAACAGATCTATTTAATATCTTTGGACGTATTCTGACAGATAAGAAAGGATATTAAACTCAGTTAATATATTCCCTTCTTTCCTTTTTCCAAGACAGCAATAGCCGTTGGCATTTAATGAAAAGGAATATTTTCACGGCCAAGGAATTAAAGGACCTGCCAGAGTCGTTTTGAGTTTTGTTGTTATTCCAAGAATATTTTAAGACAGATCATTCTATTCACAAATATAGAATACATTAAAGACAGTTTTTGGACATATATGAATCAGTCGACAGAATTCAAACATCAGTCTACTACAGAATAAGAAGAAATATATACAACACATCTCTCAGCAAGTACAACTTCTTCTTCTTCAACAAGCAGCAAAAAATTGCTTCTGAGAACATCTTCCTCAAGAGCATTCTCTCAGAATCTGCTGCATATTCAGATCTTCTAAAAGAGCAACAAACAATCTGAAGAACCTGTTCTTCCAGATCAATCTGCTACAAGAGATCTTAGTTTTCAAGAGAAAGCTTCTCCATCTTCTGTCAAATACTTTAATCAGACAAGGGGAGCTTTACAACAACATTCACTAGAGTCTTCTCTCAGCATCTTGACAGAGAAGAACACTATAAACTCTTTCTTACCTCTCTTGTACAGGGTTAATACTCCCTTCAAAAGTGTATCTCCTTGGTGGCAAGACACCTGATCAAAAAATCTAGTTGGTTTTGAGCACCTGAACAAAAGCTCTGTGGTGTGTGGACACCTGAACAAAAATTCCTTGGTGTGAGGGCACCTGATCAAAAATCCTAGTGGATTCCTACCAAGGGTGGTAGAAGAGTAGACGTACCCAGATTTATTGGGGAACTACTATAGCTCCTTGTGTCTTCTGTGTTTGGTTATTTTCTGTGCTTGTGCTGTTTGTTGTGTGATTCCATTTACTTAATTTTTCTGTTAATATAATTCTCACACTGCTTACACTTATATATAATACTATTTTAATTCCGCTCTAAAAACTAAGGAAAAGTTTTAATACTCTATTCACCCCCCCTCTAGAGTAACTTAAGATCTAACCTCCACTTTCAAATTCGTCGAAAGTATTTTGACGAATTTGTTAATATTTCTTGGGTTCGTCGAATGTATTTCGACGAATTTGCCATAAGTTTGGGTTTCCCTTGTAATTGTTTCCGGGTTTTTCTGTGGTGTCTATTTTGGTCAGGATTTTTGTGAACCTCTATTCTCAGTCGGATGTTTTGGTCTGATGGTTGGTTAGAACGAATGCCTCCGCCTCAGTACCTGTAGATTGTTGGTTGGTGGGCTGCAACCCCCGCCACAGTGCTTTTGTGCCTCAGATGTTTTGGTCTGATGGTTGGTTGAAAATAATGCCTCCGCCTCAGTACTGTTTTATGTCTGGGATAGGAATTCACTTCTTGGGCAACTCAGCACCTTTCCTTCGAATATTGTTGTAATACAATTTTGACCGCTCTTTGTGCCAGTTTTTCCCTTACTTGTTGGATGTTTATTTGATTTGTTGATGTTCACAGCTATTCTTGATTGAGTTGGTAACCCTCTTTCGTTGAGTTTTCTCTTACTCTTTGACTTTTATGCCTTTGTGCTAAGACATTCTTTTCTTTTGAATGTCTCGGGTTCGGACCAGTAGCCGGTGGAGCTGACCGAGTTCTGTTTCTTCAGACTTGTAGCAGCTGTTTTCTTACTCTCGCTTTGAGAGGTAGATTGTTGTTTTCTTTTCAAGACTTGTTAGGGTTGTGGGTTCGTGTCAGTTTGTTGAGGCCCTTTGCCTCAGTTCTTTTATGTTGGACTTGTTCTTGCTATTTATATGCTACTACCGTTGTTTGCTATTTATGCAATTGCTCTCTGGGAAGGTTTTATGTTAGGATGCATGGTAGTTACTTTATATACAAAACTGCATAATTCTTGATACATGACATCTCTTTTAAAACTGTTATCCTTCTATTTTGAAACTCGTAAAAGAACTATTTTTAATTATACTAAATATAAAAATTTCATATCATTAGAATGTTGGTTAGTTTATCATGCTCATATAAGGTCAATTGAAGTAAATTATGTATTTTCCGCTGCGTAAACCTATACTTTCTTATTTATGGACTAGTTGATCCATTAAACCGAGGGACACGGTAATTGAAAACCTTAAACTTAAATTACATTTTAAAACATAAAGTTCATGACTTTCTAAAGAAACATGTGAAGTTAGAGCCGCTTGAGCGTCTTCAGTTGTCCCATGCACGACGTCGCATCACGATCCGTATTTTCTCTTACTCTGACGTATTATTTACACACACACACACACACACACACACACACACACACACACACACACACACACACACACACACACACACACACACACACACACACACACACACACACACACACACACACACACACACACACACACACACACACACACACACACACACACACACACACACACACACACATACACACACACACACACACACACACACACACACACACACACACACACACACACACACACAAGTGACAGGCACGGGTCTCCGCCCCTACTGCCAAGCGCGACAGTACCCGGCCGCCGACGGCGGGCTTTGCCCGCCCCCGGCCAAGTGCGATAGTACCCGGAACGCGACGGCGGGCATCGCCCGCCCACAGCGGGATACGCCCATGATGCTTCAGGCTGCGTCTGCATCAAGCTGGTTGTGCCCACAACATATACATATGAGTACTCAAAATGATCGCACAAAAAATTTAATTAATATTTTATAATTATTTTTTTTAAAAACATTTATATTTTAACAAAAAAAATATTTTAAAGTAGGTCTCTGAGTTCTAATGATTACCTACCATAGTAGGTGTAAGAGATCTATTAAATTTTTTTTGAATTTTATAAATTTTCATCATTATTTTTATTATAGGAATATAATGTAATTACACAAATAACTATTATATTTTATGAATTTTCTTTTTTTCATAATATATGGTAAGTCATTGGAGTAAAAGAATGTTGCACCAAAGACAATTTCTTATACACAGAGACTATTGCTCTGTACAGAATATACAAGCCCAAAAAGCTTTTAAGGTCTACTTGAACTGCTACCATGGACTGAGCTGGCCCGACAAGAGCGTGAACCAGGGTTGTGTGATTAAAAGCCCGTTTAATTATGGGCTTCACATCCCGGTTTGATGCGGCCTATAAATTGGAGTTTGCGCATTTCTGTAGCTTCCGAAGCGTCTTATCATTTCTCATTTTTTTCTTTATTTTATTATTATTCTGATAGGCTGACGTTTATATAGAAGTTGCTCCATGATTTCTCTTCTTCATCTTCTTCTTCTTTCCCACCGAGTCTCTGAATCTCGATCTACACGCCGGCCATAAGGGGTAAGCTTTCTTCATTCTCCTTTCCCGCCATCCCTTCCGATCTTCCCGTCCTGCTCTATCTAAGCGCACACCCATGGAGACGATTTCGAGAAGTGATCTCGACACCTCCTTCACAGAGCAGGTAACCGCTCTTCTTCGATCCACTATTCATGACCGTTCCGCTTGTTTGTTTATCTGAGCGATCTCAATTATTTGGAGTTTGGGACTTTTGGCTGTAGATCTGATCGTTTTGATGCGTTTGCCCTAAGCTACGTTTTTGCTTTTAGGTTACTGGGGATCGGAAGGATGCTGGGTGGAGGGATTCTGAGGAGCTGGTGGAAGGTCATGTTGTCTGCGTCATCTGTATGGAGAATATATTGATCCAGGAGACGGCTCTTATAAAAGGTTGCGAGCACGCCTACTGGTTTGTCTTTCCCTTTACTTTTTAGGTTTTTTTTTCTTCTCATGGTGCTTTCTGGGTGCATGGATTAGATACAACAAGTAATTTTACTAAATATTATATATATTTGTTCTTGGGACCATTTTTGGATTGAAAAATGCGGAATTGTTGAAATGATCAGTAAGAGCTGTTTAGTGTAGTCTCAATTTTTTCTTCCAGGAAAGGTAATAGCCTTGGCCTTAGAGCTACTAGTAGACATGATGTTCAAAAGAGCACATTCCATCGAAATTTCTTTGTGAATGATTGTCAAGTTTTTCTTTGTATGCAAGATACACTATATTTGTTTGCACTTAAGGTCTACTACTGATGGATAATATGATGAATTCTTGGAAATTATTTGATGAAGAGAGATTACTCTGGTAAGGATTCGAAGACGAGGGGCAGTCCTCTCAACCAATTCACCTCCGGAGGGGTGTTTTTCTTATTTTGTTAACCAAAACCACCCCTAATTCCCCCTTCTCTCTGTATGGCGTTATCGTATATCTAGTTGTAGTCTGTTTTCTCGGTTCACCGCGCCGGGAAAATGAAATCTAGAAGCAGTAGTTTTATTCTACCCCCACATTAAGCGTTCTCGAATATAGAACCTGATGCGCAAATCCAGCACACCGCTATAGGCGGGAGCGAGACTGCGACACGAAACGGCAAGTGCACCGATCTTTTAAGTAATATAAAATGAGGAGCGAATCCCCTAGTTTCGATCTCACAAGGAACACGGCAAGGTGCAGTTATCTATCGAGAAAGGACTTGAGATTGAAGTCCTTTAAGTCGGGTGAATTGCGGAAGGTTTGGTTTGGGTGGTGAACGTGACAGAAAATAAACTAAATTAACTATGCGGGCAAGGTTGTCAGGATCGAGATCCTAGGTAAGATCGTTTCGAGGTTGGATCGGATCGGATCGTAGGATCGGATCGAGGATCGCAAGATCCTACAACATTCATAGATTTAGACTAGAAATATAAAATTGAATTTTGTATTATCCAATTACATGTTCAATTAACAAAAAATCAATAAATTGAGCAGTATGTGAATAATTATATTAAAAATTTTTGAATAACTAAAATAAAAAAGATTATATCATACTAAGTTCACTTTCAGTTTTAGGTAGGACACCAAATGTCTACTAACAATAAAAGCAAATCTGGACTGATGGATTGGTTTTAGCTTAAAAGCAGGAAGACGAACCCAGATTGTTGGATTGCTCGTATGCTGGAAGCAGGAAGCTTGAATTGCTCGTATACTGGATTTCTAACCGTTGGATTGCTCGTACGGCGTATGCTAGAAAGGAAGAGAAGACGTCGGCCTGAAAGTAGGAAGCAGGAAGCCACTGGATTACCAACCATTGGATTGCTCATATGCAGAAATATAAGATAGACACTGACATCACTTGAAATGGAACTTGTAAGGAAGGAAAAGGAAGACATTGTCTGAATTGGAGTCCACCGAAGACGTCGGTTTTGGCCTCCGTTTGCAGTCAACAATCGACACTTGGGATACGATAAAACAACATGATATGATTCTGTGATGGGGTATGTGGGTGGGATTGGGATAAGGTTAAGCAATGGGTTATGGCCGTTGGACCGATTGAATGGGGTCGGGATAGGGTTGGACATGTTTCTAGTTCCCTTTGGACGAATCGGTAGAATCGGGTCGGGATCGCGATCCTAAAGATCCTAAGATTCGGATCGCGATCCCAGTCGTAGATGTGCCGATTTAGATCCTAGGTAAGATCCAGATCGATTTACAAAATCTGGATCGTAGAATCGTAAGATCCTACGATCCGGATCGCGATCCTGATAACCATGTATGCGGGTCACCGACACCGCTTCGCAATGTGGGGGAGTATACGGGCCATTAGCACCGCTCGCTTGGCGAATGGAAGAGTAGGTACGCAGAATGGAAGAGTAGACACGCGGAATGGAAGAGTAGACGCACAGAGTGGAATGGTGAGTGATGGCGAAATAGGCGCACCTCAAGCACAATCTAAACATACACGAGATTTCATAACAATGAAATACAAAATATAAATCACATATTTAGAAAGGCTTATATCATCATAAAATGAAGAAAATAATCATCAACATCAAATCAAGTGGAGAAAGAGGCATAAGATACAACTGAATCCAAAGGCTTGCTGTAGATCGAAGGTGGAAGCCACTGGGTTGTCAATCCGTGTCCTGTCCTTGATCATCAACTACATCCGGGGTCCGAGAGGGCTGCCACCACCACCTAATGTACCCGACTTCGCTGGTCATAGTATTCAGCCACGTCAAATGTGAGGATCTTCTTACTTGGCGATGATCTTGCGCTAGATTCTCCTCCTTGAAGCTTAGGATGATGGGAGGTGGCCTAGGGCAAAACCCTAGCTGCTGGAGAAGAAGAACTGGAGTTGGGGTTAAACCCCTTAGGGTTTCCTCGGATAGAAATCTGGATCCATAAAAATCTGCAGAAAACAACTTAAATAGGAGTCAGGCAGAGCGCGCACGGTCGGACGCACGGTCGGACGCACGGTCGTGCGTTTTGATCGTGCGCGAAGGATAATATTTAAATAAAATATGGCGCCGAAATTCGGCGCATCAATCACTTCACCGAAAAGCTGCCCATGCCCGTGTGTTTTGTTCACGCACGGTCGAAACTGACCGTGCGAGAAGAAAACGCACGGTCTGGGACAGAACGCTCAAAACCTAAGGAAAACACGCGCACGGTTTGAAGTGCTCGTGCGCTAAGGAAATCGCACGTAACGGGTAACGATACGACGATAAAACGGTTACTTCTCTACCTAAATAATAATACATGTTCTTCGTAGGTAGAGGAAGCAGAAAGTAAGATGTGGATGAGGAATCCTCCTCACTATTCTCACCAAAATATATGTCCTTGCCCAGCAAGGTGTCGTCTTCTTCAGGATGGATGCAGGAGGAGAAGACAATGAGTGTAGCTTCCTCTATGGAGGGGGGATCAACCTCCTCACATGAGTGGATGCTCCCCTCATTGGCCTGAGGAAAATGCTCAAGTCTTCCTGGAGTCTCTGTGAAGAATCAACCTGCACAGGCTCAGACACTGAAGGGGGTCTAGGAAATAAAAGAGAAGAAAGTCATAAATAAGTAGAAATCGGGGGAGTGGTCCCGATTTCACTCCCAGCAGGATCCAAAGATAGATCGTTGTCGGTGTCATAAGAATCATAGCGATGGGCATCTGGGAGTTCAAGTGCCTCAATGGTGAGTTGGACCTCCTCGTCCAATGAGGAAGTGCAAACTTCCTCAATGTAGAGGATATCCTCCTCATCCCACTTCGGCGCGTCATCGTGTTCCAAGTAGTCCTGCTCCCCATCGGAGAGAACGACATCCTTTGTCCCACTTCGGCGCAGCCTCGGGCTCCTAATAATCTGATACCGCTGGGGGTATCGGCTAACCGATAGGGGAGACGATGGCGGACGGGGTTCCGCTGGGCTGTCGTCGAGCGGTGCTGGCGGTGGTTTGGCGGGGGCGGACGGGAGAAATAGAGAAGGAGAGAGATAGAGAGAAAGAGAGAGAGAGAAAGGGGAGCAGCCCCTCCTTACTTGATTGATCCAAAGATGAATACAAAACCTAAGGTGATCCCTTATATAGGGGGAACCCACCACATAATAAAGAGTTCAAAACAAATACAACATCATGAAATAAAAGGCTGCAGGGAAAGATAACTAGGGCCGGTCGACCCCTTAGACGGCCTTCGCTGAACCGCCCGGTTCGGAGCGGGGCTCGGTGCTGTCGCTTGGTCTCGCACGCGCCCTTCTCGAATAAACCTGCCATTCCGGCTCATCTGACTGGATGTCGGTAACAATACTGCCATCTGGAAAATTGGCCTTGTCCTCAAGGCAGTAATCCGGAAACTGTCGGCGAAAATCATCTCGAAGGAGCCAAGTAGCGGTGGTAAGGGGACGGTTTCGCCAGACCACACGTACTTCTTCTGGTTGGGCATCTCCGGCCGTGTGCTTGCGCCGATCAATAATGGCTTCCGGATAGAGGGGGTCGGAACTGGCCGAGTCCAAGTCGGTCGGGATGTGGTCGGAGACGGGATGATCGCCTATCACGCGCCGAAGTTGTGATACATGAAACACTGGATGAATGCGAGCGGCGTCCGGGAGGCGGAGGCGGTAGGCCACGGCTCCGATGCGGCTGAGAATCTCGAACGGTCCAAAGAAGCGTGGAGCGAGCTTGGGGCAAGCGCGGCGGGCCACCGTAAGCTGGCGGTAGCGGTGGAGTTTAATGAACACGCGCTCTCCCACTTGGAATTGAAGGTCCCTGCGTTTCCGATTGGCAAAAGATGCCATTTTTTGCCTGTGCCCGTCGAAGATGGTGCTTCAAACTGTCCAAGATGACATCCCTATCGTGGAGATGATCCGCCAAGCTAGCCACCGGGCATTCCCTGGGTAAGTGTCGGAGCACGGTCGGTGTTGGCCGGCCATAGACCGTCTCGAATGGCGAAGTGTTGGCGGCGTGGTGGTATGCGGTATTGTAGGAGTACTCTGCCCAGCCCAGCCATTTGGCCCACGAACCGGGCCTCTCCCCGATGAAGCAGCGCAAATATGTCTCCAAGCACCTGTTGAGCACCTCGGATTGGCCGTCCGACTGCGGGTGATATGTTGTACTCATCCTGAGTTGGGTACCCTGAAGACGGAACAACTTAGTCCAGAAACTACTGAGGAAAAGTGGGTCGCGATCGCTCACGATCGAACGGGGAAACCCATGAAGACGGACTATCTCCGCGATGAAACTGTCGGCCACCGACGCCGCAGTGTAGGGGTGGCGGAGCGGAACAAAGTGCGCGTACTTCGTTAGGCGGTCCACGACCACCAAAATGCAGTCAAACCCGTTGGAGCGGGGCAACCGGGTGATGAAGTCCATCGTGATGTCCTCCCAGACACGCTCCGGGATCGGTAGGGGCTGCAGGAGACCGCTGGGGAACATAGTCTCGTATTTGGCCTTCTGACATGGCAGGCAGGCCGCCACGTAGGCTTTTACCTGGCGAAGCATGTGGGGCCAATAAAGCGAGGCCGCTAACCGTCGGTACGTCCGATATGCTCCCGCGTGGCCGCCTGATGGTGTGGAGTGGAACTCAGCTAGCAGAGACAGAATCATCACCGACGATGCTGATATAACGAGTCGATCCCGGTGGAAGAGGCGTCTCCCGATAAGCGTAAATGGAGGCCGGGACGAGGGGTCGGCCAACAAGGCTGCCCGAATATCCTGAAGCTGGGGGTCCCGGTCCACCTCGTGCTGAATGGCCGCGGCGTCGTCCCACACCGGCCGGGAGATGGCTGTCAACTCTGGCGCGTGCGGCCGTCGGGAGAGCGCATCGGCCGCCCGATTGGTCTTGCCCGGGCTAAATTCCACCGTGAAATCATAGCCGAGGAGCTTGGCCACCCAAACCTGTTGTGTCGGCGTGGCTATCTTTTGTTGGAGGAGGTATCTCAAGCTGTGGTGATAGGTGCGGATGACGAAGGGCCGCCCCAGGAGATAAGGCCGCCAATGTTGGACCGCCAAGACCAGCGCCATGAGCTCGTTCTCGTACGCCGAACGGCTGCGTACCGCAGTGGAGAACGCCCGACTATAATATGCAATTGGCCGGCCGGCCTGCATCAAAACGGCGCCGACGCCTGTGCCCGAGGTGTCGCACTCTACGACGAAGGGCTGGTGGAAGTCCGGCATGGCCAAAACCGGGCCGTGGACCAAGGCCGACTGGAGCGCCGTGAAGGCCTCCATGGCCGCCAGTGGCCATGTGAAAGGCCCCTCCTCCAATTTCTTCAGCAGTTGGGTGAGGGGGCGGGCCAACCCGCCGTAATTTTTGATGAAGCGCCGGTAGTACCCTGTCAAGCCGAGAAAGGCCCGAACGTCGCACAAGGAGGTGGGAGTCGGCCATCGCAACACCGCCTGAATTTTATCTTCGTCCATGGCCACGCCGTGGGCTGAAATGGTATGGCCCAGGTAGCTGATAGTAGCCGTGCCGAAGGTGCACTTCTTGTGGTTGACCGTAAGATGATGTAGGCGAAGAGTGGCGAACGTCTCCCGAACATGACGGAGGTGGTCCTGCCAAGTGTGACTGAAGACAAGGATATCATCAAAAAAAACAAGGACATGCTTACGCAGAACGGGCTGAAATATCTCGTTCATCGTGGCTTGAAATGTAGCGGGGGCGTTGGTGAGCCCAAACGGCATGACCAAGAACTCGAATTGCCCATCGTGTGTCCGGAACACTGTCTTCGGCACGTCTTCCGGCCGAACACGAATCTGATGATAGTCGGCGCGGAGGTCCAGCTTGGTGAAGAAAGTCGCGCCGTGTAACTCGTCCAGGAGCTCCTGAATCACCGGGATATGATATTTGTCCGGTACTGTGGCCTTGTTGAGTTCCCGATAGTCCACACAGAATCTCCAACTGCCATCTTTCTTGCGAACTAATAACACCGGGCTGGAGAAAGGGCTAGCACTGGGCCGGATGATACCTCCCAACATCTCCCGAACGAGTCGCTCTATCTCGTCCTTTTGTGCGTGTCCATATCGGTAGGGCCGCACTGACACCGCCGATGACCCCGGATGGAGAACGATGGCGTGGTCTGTCGGTCGTGGGGGTGGAAGGCCTGAAGGGGCGGTGAAGATATCCTCAAATTCCGCTAGGACAACGCCCATGTCGGCCTTGACGGTTGCGGCCGACGCTTGTAAGCTCTCCCGAAGGGGCCATAACTAGGCCGAGAAGTCCACGTCGGTGACGCGTGTCATAGCCCGATACGACAGCGGTGAGCGGAGGAGAGTAGGGTCACCCACCAAACGACACTGTCGGCCCTGCTGCTGAAAATCCATCGTCATCGAAGCCCAGTTCACTCGGACGTCCCCCAGGGTCTCGAGCCAGGCAACACCGAGAATAGCGTCGAGGCCACCTAACTCGAACATGTAAAAATCAGCCGTGACCCGGCACGGCCCCACTGACATGGTAACATCCCTGCATTGGCCCAAGGTCGGCCGGCGGCGGCCATCACCCAGGCACACTTAAAAGTCAGGTGACGGATCAATCGGTATGGCGAGCTCTTTGTCCAGATGGGCGGACATGAAGTTGTGACTTGCCCCGCTATCCACCATCACGATGACGGGGCGGTTGTGTATCTCGCCGGCCAACTTCATGGTGCGCGGCCCCGTTAATCCCCCCACGGAGTAGAATGGCAGTTCCAACACGTTGAGGGGTGCGTCCTCGAAATCGGCCGTAGGTGGGTCGGGTGTTGGCTCCAATGGCGGCGAGTCCTCGGTCACGACGTACCCCTCGCTGTCACTAAAGATGGCGTGGAACTCTTTGACCGGGCAAACATGCTGAGGCAAGTATGGTTGGCGACAGCAGAAACATAAACCGCGGCGCCGAAGGTCGTTGTAGTCGACGGTGGAGATGCGGTGCGGGCCGTCCGGGCATGCCGGCCGAACGTGGGGCACGGTGGCCGGTCGAGGACCGGTATCTCGCAATGGTTGATGACGGAAAGGGGCGGGGCCGGTGTGCCGGGGGCCGTTGTCCGCCTCGACCGCACGGGCGAGTTCAAGGGCTTCCGAGACCGTGCGAGGGTGATGAGTTCGAATGCGGGAGCGGATATTGGGTAGGAGACCTTGCAGGAAGAATCTCAGGTAATGGTCGGGCGGAAGGCCGGGAACTTGCGTGACTAGAGCGACGAATTCATCGATATATGCATCCACCGTTGTTGATTGGCGGGCGGAGCAAAGCCGCTCGATAGCGGAGCCGGTGTAGCGAGCATCATAACGGCTAATCATCTCGTGTTTGAACTCATGCCACGGAACGAGGGGTTGCACTTGGCGAAGCCAACGAGCCCAATGGAGGGCCGAGCCGTCCATGCCGACCATGGCGGTGCCGACGCGATCCGCCGGGGTGGTACCATTGAGGTCGAAATATTGCTCCGTACGGGCGATCCATCCCATAGGGTCCGTCCCGGAGAAAGGGGGAACATCCATCGCCATTGTGGATCGAAGAGCTGTGACCGGCGGGTTTGCTGGGAACGGTTGGAACGCCGCCGGCGCACGGGAGCCGGTCGCGAGCGGGGGAGGTGGGGTGCCGAGCACCGAAGCAGTGTCCGCCGGGGCCGACGGTGGTGGCGGTGTGGTCGACGACGGTTGCAGGGCCTCGAGGCGCGATAAGATCGCGTTCTGCGTGGCGAGGATGGCCTCCACCGTAGATTGCAGGCTGGAGATCTGGGTGCCGTGGAGCGCGATGTGTTCCGCGACGTGGGTGTTGTCGTCGGCGGCGGAGGGGTCGGCGGGATGCAGGCGGGTGTTCGGAGCCATTAGGGTTTCCGGCGGCTGAGAGATAGCGAGCGGAGCGGCAGGTCGGACCAATGATACTGCTGGGGGTATCGGCTAACCGATAGGGGAGACGATGGCGGACGGGGTTCCGCTGGGCTGTCGTCGAGCGGTGCTGGCGGCGGTTTGGCGGGGGGCGGACGGGAGAAATAGAGAGGGAGAGAGATAGAGAGAAAGAGAGAGAGAAAGGGGAGCATCCCCTCCTTACTTGATTGATCCAAAGATGAATACAAAACCTAAGGTGATCCCTTATATAGGGGGAACCCACCACATAATAAAGAGTTCAAAACAAATACAACATCATGAAATAAAAGGTTGCAGGGAAAGATAACTAGGGCCGGTCGGCCCCTTAGACGGCCTCCGCTGAACCGCCCGGTTCGGAGCGGGGCTCGGTGCTGTCGCTTGGTCTCGCGCGCTCCCTTCTCGAATAAACCTGTCATTCCGGCTCATCTGACTGGATGTCGGTAACATAATCACCCTGCAATATATCTACGACAGGATCATCAAAAATAGGTGTAGAAAACTCATGCAAAGAAGACGGAGGAACAACAATTTCGATGTCAGAGAAAATATGCCCAGGTGCCTTCGACGGTGAATCACACACCAACGATGAATGTACATGGGGAGTCAACTCCACAATATCAACATATGGATCAGCCGTAATTCTGATGGGCATATCCCCAACAGTCCCCCATAGACAAGGTGGTGTTGCGTATATATCATCAAAGGCTGAATGAATGCTGTCAGAATAGGGAGTAGACACGATCCGGATGTCCGGTTCATCATCTTCCTCCATCTATCTTTGAAAAGTGACCAATCCTTCAAGGCAAATTCGTACCAAGACAAAACAAACACTTCTTAGCAGTACTCATCGACATCTAAGGAGCCAAGTCATAAGACCGAGAAAATGTTTGTCTGTGAAGGCACACGATACATTGTGGATTGAATGTGGATATAAAAATAAAATTTTCTTTGCAAAGACGAACTACACTTGACAATTATATCGAACTAGGAAACCTGTTCTAAAAGCTTTAAAACAGATTAAGAAGAAATAAAATTAGAAAGGAGATTAAGAAGAAATAAAATTAGAAAGGAGATTAAGAAGAAATAAAATTAAAAAGGAGATTAAGAAGAACAGAAACGAAACAGCCAAAATTAAAACAAGCGCGATAAACTAATGAAAAAGACCTTTATCTCTTGTCTCTCTCTTCAGAAACTCACACGATCGTGTTCCCTGGCAACGACGTCAAAAACTTGATGCGCAAATCCAGCACACCGCTATAGATGAGAGCGAGACTGCGGCACGAAATGACAAGTGCACCGATCGTTCAAGTAATATAAAACGAGGAGCGAATCCCCGAATATCGATCTCACAAGGAACACAGTAAGGTGGAGTTATCTATCGAAAAAGGACTTAGATTGAAGTCCTTTAAGTCGGGTGAATTGCGGAAGATTTGGTTTGGGTGTTGAACGTGACGGAAAATAAACTAAATTAACTATGCGGGTCGTCGACACCGCTTCACAATGTGGGGAATTATAAAGGCCGCTAGCACTGCTTCGCCCTTGGCGAATGGAAGAGTAGGCACACGAAATGGAAGAGTAGACACACTGAGTGGAATGGTGAGTGATGGAGGAATGAGCGCACCTCAAGCACAATCTAAACATACACAAGATTTCATAACAATGAAATACAAAATATAAATCACATGTTTAGAATGGCATACATCATCATAAAATGAGGAAAATAATCAACAACATCAAATCAAGTGGAGAAAGAGGCATAAGATACAACCGAATCCAAAGGCTTGTTGTAGATCGAAGGTGGAAGCCACCGGGTTGTCAATCCATGTCCTGTCCTTGATCATCAATTTCATCCGGGGTCCGAGAGGGCTGTCATCACCTCCTAATGAACCCGACTTCTCTGGTCATAGTATCCAACCACGTCAAATGCGAGGATCTCCTTGCTTGGCGATGATCTTGCGCTAGATTCTCCTCCTTGAAGCTTAGGATGATGGGAGGTGGCCTAGGGAAAAGCCCTAGCTTGCTGGAGAAGAAGAACTGGAGTTGGAGCTAACCCCTTAGGGTTTCCTCGGATAGAAATCCGGATCCATAAAAATCTGCAGAAAGCTTAAATAGGAGTCAGTCAAAGCGCGCACGGTCGGACGCACGGTCGTGCATTTTGATTGTGCGCGAAGGATAATATTTAAATAAAATACGGCGCCGAAATTCGGCGCATCAATCACTTCACCGAAAAGCTGCCCATGCCCGTGTGTTTTGTTCACGCACGGTCGAAACTGACCGTGCGAGAAGAAAACGCACGGTTTGGGACAAAACTCCCAAAACCTAAGGAAAACACGCGCACGTCTGAAGTTCTCGTGCGCTAAGGAAATCGCACGACCGTGCGATTTGTCTAAATGCAGACCCCTCGTGCAATTATCTTGACGCATGGTCGAACCCGGCCGTGAACCCGACCGCGCGAGAAGAAAACGCACGAGCGCGCACTGAACACCTAATTTCAGACCAAAACAAGCATTCGACTAAAAGGTTGCTCACGCACGACCGTCCAGGTCGTCCGAAATTCGGCGCATCAATCACTTCACCGAAAAGCTGCCCATGCCCGTGTGTTTTGTTCACGCACGGTCGAAACTGACCGTGCGAGAAGAAAACGCACAGTTTGGGACAGAACTCTCAAAACCTAAGGAAAACACGTGCACGGTCTGAAGTGCTCGTGCGCTAAGAAAATCGCACGACCGTGCGATTTGTCTAAATGCAGACCCCTCGTGCGATTATCTTGACGCACGGTCGAACCCGGCCGTGAACCCGACCGTGCGAGAAGAAAACGCACGAGCGCGCACTGAACACCTAATTTCAGACCAAAACAAGCATTCAACTAAAAGGTTGCTCACGCACGACCGTCCAGGTCGTGCGATAAGGAAAACGCACGACCGTGCAATTTCCAAATTCGACTAGATGTATGCACACGCACGCCCGCGCGCGAATGAAAACGCACGACCGTGCGTGAGCAACAACATTAAACCTAAACAACATAACTCCTGCTCGCGACGCGCAAACGGACCTAGGTGAATAGCCGCCGGCATGTGCAGAATTGCCAAGTGCATAAGAGCGAATAAATGGGAGAGCAAAGTGATGTCTCCACATTACTTTGGAATCAGCACTTCGCACACCAAATTAAGCGTCAAAAGTGCTTCAAGCATGAAAAGTGATTAAGTGAGATATGCACTCTTTTAATATAAAAACGAAGCTATAACAATAAGAAATACACCTAGATGAGTCTAAAATATGCTCTAAGAAATCTACTCATCAGAACGCAATAGTACCTTCTTGTCTCAGTAAGCGCCCTCCTGTTCCCAATGATGATGGGGTGGAAGCATTTGTATCGGCGTCTGCTACTGACTCCGAGAGATGGAGCATGTTAGTTTTTTTATACTAAGTGTCTAAGATACACATCCTATCGCTGAGGTTCACTATCATATTCGTGATTTGTTTTTGATTTGGACAAAGTCTCGCATTAGATAATGATAGCTTCTATGTTTGAGAGAGGGTTCCTCTGGCCCCCAAAAGAGAGGGAGGGAACCCATATCTTCAAATAATAAGAAGCTATCTCATTAATCAATGCTAAAGGAGCAAGTATAAATGAGGGAAGCTCCGATGAGTATCCCGAACTGTAGCGATCACCTCCGGAGGACCTCTCTTCTGTAGAGAAAAAACTTTCTTGCTCTTCTTGCTTTGCAATAAGGAGCTATCTTTGTAAGGAGATATATTGCGTTGCTCTTGAGTAAGTAGCACTATCTACAGCGATCTAGCCCCCCTTGCTCTTGAGTAAGTAGCACTATCTATAGCGATCTAGCCCCCCCCCCCACAGGGGGATATAGGGGGAAACATTCGTTAAATCGCAATGTATTTTCTATCCACATCCTCCTCTCTAGGAGGATACAAGTATCTCGCGAATCCATTTTCCCATTGGGGAAATTGATTCTACGAAGGAAAACAAGCACTCAAAGCACACTTTTAATCATCAAATGAGTAACCCCACATGAAAGTGGGGACCCCATTATAAATGCTCTGATTTTCCTTATAAAATTCATTTTTGATAAAATCAATCCGCTTCTTGAAGAGGCAATTCAAAAAAATAGTAATAAATAGTTAATGCTTCTCTTCCAAATTAATATGCATTAAAATTGACTTTTTTTAATCTATCATAAAAATTGTAATTCTGTGGGACATTGTTTTTCAGAATGAATATAAAAATGGTGATAGATAGTGCTTCTCTTCCAAATGAATATGCACTAAAATTGACTTTTTTAATCCATCATAAAAATAGTAATACTATGGTACATTGTTTTTCAGAAGTAACATATTTATGTACACAAGAATGTATGCATTGTATTAGGGGGTGGGTGCTACATCTGTCTGTAAACTAGAATTATTCTCATGTTGTCTTATGTATCAATTGGAAGTAGATGTTGCCATTCTTGAAAGCATTTGTCCATTGTTATTAAATGCAGAAGTAAATTATCACTGCTCTTTTACTCCTTTCAATGTAGATCATATGCTCTTTTAAGCTGTTTCTCTCTTTGTTACTCGTGTTTATATGATCTCATTCAGGCTAAAAATGTAATGTTTGGTGCAAACCATTTGAAGTAATAATGGCATTTTGTTGGCTCCTAATCACCAATTTAGTTTTTATTTTGTGAATTATGCCCGTTTTCGAAATTAATAACCATTTTGGGATTTGTACAACTTATCTGGGGTTCTCTGATTATCTACAGTAGCCATTTCTTACCAGTTGCAATTTACACAAAATGCAAGTATTATTACTTGTATTTATGACAATAACTGAATGTTGTCATTTTTTCTTCTCGAGTAGTTTGACATGTATCCTAAGATGGGCAACATACAAGAAGAACCCATCGTGCCCACAATGCAAACATTCATTTGAGTTTTTGAATGTTCATCGTTCCCTCGATGGCTGGTATTATTACTTGTCTCTTCTTCTTGTGAAGATCGATTGTCTTGTCAATAACAACCGCTGACCTCTCTTTTTGGCTCGATATAGCATCCATGATTACATGTTTGAGGAAAGTGTCTGCCTCCTTCTTAGAGCCACTTGGTTCATTCCTCTTGTGGTTGAAACTCGTGAAGATGCTTGTGAAGAGGAAGATCTTTCTCATTACTATTATGACGAGCTCCTTGAAAATGATGAGGATGATGAAGAAGATGATTCTTATTTTACTAGAAATTCATCAGGAATTAGAATTGGCAACAGGAGGTGGGGAGACAATGGTTTCGTGAGGGCTGGAAGGAAGGAAGCGAGGCCTCTGAACCGTCCGGTGACGTCGCATTTTGAAGCTGGCCCTTCTCGCCAGTCGAAGGAGGAAGCGTCGAGTAGCGCACCACAAACGGGGAGACGAGCGAAAAGAGCCCTGAAGAGAGAAGCTGCGGATAAGGCTGCTGCTGCCAAACACCAGCAGCATCTGCAGAGGCTCGGCCTCAAGTGATCTGTCTAATGAATATTAGTTGGCTAACTTTCTTGCTTTGTAATTAGGTTATGACATGCCAGTTTTACTCACTGTACAGTTGGTCAAATTTGCTGAACCATCTCTTATGGATGGTATACCCTAATTTTTCATATTTAAATAATTTTAGTAGTAATCTTTTAGGGCTTATTCGAATGAACTAAATGTTCCTCTTCAATTATCTACTTTATCTAGCTCTTTACATCGTGCTGGGTGATTTATTGCTTTGTGCAGATATCTCCATGGTAAAAAAATAAGTACCGTTTGTCTGCATTTGTAAACTCAAAAACCTCTGCCCCGGAAGTTGTGAACGCAGATAAGAAGTTACCGCTCTATTTACTTTCACAATGTCATATCACCGCAATTCTGCTGCACTTTCTCGTTCTACCATAGCATCATGAGACTTGCTGGAGATTCTATTATTTCTGAAAATTGATATAGATGCATAGTGTGTGAAAGAACTGCCTGTTTGGTATTGGCAGAAGCCATTTTTGCTGTTTATTTTCAACCTTAAATAGAAGTTGCATTCTGAGGCGGCTATCTTCAAGGACTACCATTGATCTTCCAGTTGACATCCTTCCAATAAATTTGATAAGCATCTCTAGTTCCAATTTTTATTTATTTTCTTGCATCCTAAATGCAGGTATGTGTTGATGCAGGTATGCGTTGAGGGTGATCGGAGACCGCCATCGCGTTCATCGCGATTTTTCATATTTTTATGTATTTTATTTTTAATTTTTTGACTTGTATTTTGAGATTTATGTTATCCGATCGCGTGTTCAGGGCGTCAGATGACTTAACTTAAATCCCCCCTTAGCATTTGGGCATCGAGAATTACAGTTGAAGAAAGAACTAAAGCCCTCGCTCCAGGAGGGGACGAGCCCGATGCCCGCTCGATCCCCTCCCTGTGGTGCGACTCCACATACGCCGACGCCTTGCACCCCGCTAGCCTTCCTCCCCATAGTGAGACGCCGTTGATCACCCCTCCTTCAGGTGCCGTCTTCTAGATCCTCCTCCTACCGCCTTCCCCTCCTCGGATCTTCTTCCGTCTGCCTTCCCCATCCATGGGAAACCTTCCAGTTGCTGATCTCTTCCTCGAACCCGTCGCCACCGCCACTTCCGGGACAGCCTTCTTGATACTCCAGTCACCGGATCCACCACCCCACTACCGTCTACCGCCGATGCCGATCTTGAGTGAGTCTTTACATTTAGTTTTTATTTTCTTTATATTGTGTATGAATGCTCACGGTTGTTTCTAGTCATATTCCGCTAAATTTATTTGATAAATTCCCTTCAATGGTCACGTATTCATATTCAAAGCACTCTCAATTATATGCAGTTATTACTTGTTGCCTGCTTAGAACCACTCTAATCAATTATGGTTGTCGTATGTGAGTTTTAATTTTGTTATTTAATTAATATGCATGGTTGAATCATCTTGGAATTTACATTGCATTGGGTTTATGTGACTTATGTCATAAGTCTCTTGTTCATTGGATTGTGTTTTGATTGCGTGCGTGCATTCGCCCCCATCTTCATTTTAGGATTTATCGTGGTTGCTTGCATTGCATATAGGGTTAGAGCATCGCATGTTCGTCACCTGTAGATTCTTCCCGCGTCATTATGTTTCGGATTCGAATGGGATAGAATTTAGAAAAAATGAGCATAATAAATTACCGTGTACTTGTTTTATTCAACTATTTTATTTACTGGGAGACAATTTGATGATTTTACCAAAGTTTTGAATGCATGATTTGAATGGTACTAATTGCTTTTGATGTCATCGGTTGCTCCTCTTCTTTTGAAATATCATTACTAATTGCTTCTGAACTTTTCTTGAAGGAGCAGACAATTTCCAGTTGGTGGAGTCTTTAATTCCTGGCTGGATCAGCCATGTGAATGTCTTAAGTGGGTATGTTGACATTATCTCATTTTTTGATCTGTTCTGTTTCCATTTTTATCTTTGTACGGAATTAGAGTTAGGCTCCGCGGGCATTTTTGCTCCGGGGAGTTTGAAAAAAAGCCATCGTCATAGAATATATGTTTGACATGACAACGGTTATGACCGCCACCAAGAAAAGAATACTAGTTTTGACCATAAAAGTGGATGGAGTTACTCAGTTGAGGTCGGGCGTTCACGAACGACGGTTCATAACCCCCGCGTTCATGACCGCTACCGCCATGCCAAACAGAGCCTTATTTTAGCGGCTATGTATGGTCCAGTGATATAGAAGAGAGCATGGTTGATGAAGAAGATAGAATACATATCCATTATTCTTTGATTGATTTTTGAGTTTTCTTGATTATTTCTTATGTTTCGACGCCCAATTACTGTTCTGAACAAGTCTTTTCAAGGTTTCATTGAGGTCTTGGCTGTGCATCCTGTGCTAAATCTGAAGATTATTTTGTACCTTTTTTAATGTTTTTTTGGAGATTCTCTAGAGATTTGTCTTCATATTAGGGGTTATTTATCTTCAGTATTTGAGGAATTTTGGTAAAATATGGACATCCTATGAAATTGAATGTGTATGCTTTTAACATAAAAGAGAGAAAATAGTATGAATTGGTAATTAGGCTAATGGCTTTTGGAATAAAAATGGGTAAGGTTTTAGAAGAATTTTTCTTTGTACTTTGACCATTGTAATGAAAATGTCTTATAAACCTAGTTTTGAAGGATCATCATCATCAATATTATCCTTTTCCCAACTATTTAGGGCCGTCCGTATGATTCCTTTTTTTTGTTTCGTTCTGTCGAGCCCTACTTGAGGTGTTAAGCTTAAAATACTCGAGTCGTCTCTAGCAAACTTTATCCATTGTCATTCTTCTATCTTTGGTCTATCCTTGACCTATCTAAATATCACCTTTGCTTGTTTTTTTTAATGTTTGATGGACTCTAGTCAATAGTCAATGTAATAGCCCTTTTCTTATTTTAACACACTTTTTCCCTTTTTGTGGTCTTGTTCTTTCAATTCTCCTAGTTTCTTTTACATGGTTGAGATTCTAGCAAATTCGATACAATCTAGCTTCTTTTGCGTGACTTTGAATTACCAAATGGTTTCATGTTTCCTAATTTCAATGCGCGTTGATCTGAGTTAGTTATACTAATATGAAATTCATCATTTTTTATTATTTTGTAATGTTTATACAAAATTTCCCCATCCCATTGTGCTTAAGTTTAAGGCATCTTAAACCATTAGATACCTTGCTTGCATTAGGCTTCTCCTAGGTGTGATGGGGGGTTAGGCTTCTTTTGAGAGAGCGGTGCTATGTTGTAATTGCAGTGGTGAGAAAACATATGTTTTGGGGTAACTACTGTCATGATCATATTCCCAAAATAGCACTTTGGAAAAAAAATGTTTTTGGGTAGCTACGGTCATGAACATCATATTCCCAAAATAGCTCTTTGGGCCAAAATCGCCACCGCCTTTCAAGTGGGTTCGGGCATTAGCACCGGTGAATTCCCTGACCTGAAAAATTAGTTTTGGGACCTAAGTTGCTGTTGAAGTTTCAAACCCCCGATGTTTGATACCATAGTTTCACGCAGTCACCTGTGGAGTTCACCTAGACAGTGTTTGAGAGTGTTGTCAATGGCTTTGGTGAGAAATGGAGCTCAGAATGAAAGTTTTGACATTTTCTAGGGCACCGGAGACTTAAAAATGGAAATTACTCAAACAATTTCATATATCCTGTGAGCTCAAAAAAAAAGCCGAAGATTATTCAGTTAGCCTATGGCGCCTGTCGTTTGAAAAGCCTAGCAAAACCGCGAAACAATCTCTTAATTTTACCTCTAATTTAGAACCGATTATCACTGTCTCGAGCAGAGAAATAAGCGGAAGGGCCGAGCAATATTGCAAGCAGATAGGATTTTGGTCTCTGCGCCGAGATTGGAATGGGTTGCGCTGGGCCAAAGAAGACTCGTCTCCTCCGAGAAGAACGTCTGCGCCGAGAGCGCCACCGGGCGAAGGGGTCGGCCTCTTAGCAGAAATCGCGAGGGAGAGAGGTTTCGGTCGGGCTCCGACGGAAATGGCAAGTCACGGTGAATGGTTTGCTAATAGGTATTTCTTAGGAGGAAATAAAAAGACCTAAAATCTTTGAAGGGAGTTTTTTTTTTTGCTTATATCCATTTTGATTTCCCATAAGAATATGCTGAATTAATTATAGTCACATTGACTTTTTTTTGCAGTTCTTCAATATTTGGAGGATTAAAATCAAGCAATAAAGAGTCTAGTTTAATAAAGCATATATATTTTTTGGGATTAATTTCATAATTTTGCTTGCATTAATATGTGCGATGCATGCTACACACTACAAATTTTTTTAATTAGGGTTAGATCCAAACTCGACTCGATTTACGATCGAATTTGAGCCAAAGTAATGGCATGTTATTTGGGTTTTCAACTCTTTGCCTATGAGATGGATTTAGACTCCGTTTGGCGCAGTGGCGGCGGTCGTGAAGGCGGTGGTTATTAATTGTTGTTTGTGAACGCTCGACCTCACCCAGGGAACTTCTTCACTTTTATGTTCAAACCTAGATTTCTTTTCTTTATGGTAATCATAACCGTTGTCATGCCAAACATACATTACATCACAGAGGCATTTTTGCCCAAACCCATGAGAACAAAATCGTCACGCCAAACGCAGCCTAAAGCAAAACATTAATCGATTTTTGAAATAGCTCAAATCTTCTAAGTCAAACTATAGATTAAAATGATTTGGTCTTGTAACATTGTACATGTAATGCTTGTAGATAATATTTCATTTTTTTCAGCGCCTCTCTATTCTATTTGATCACATGTTGAGCCTGGCCTAACTATGAATCTCACTTGAATTTGAGCTCGATGTATCTTACGAACGATAATCTCAAGTCACGAGAGCATTCGATTTATAATATTTGATGAAAAGTTTGTTTGTAGTTTCACTTAATGCATTCTTACATTTTAATCCAATGATCGAAATATTGGTAGTGGCAGAAAAATTGCGAAGAGCTACAAAAACGTGCAAATAACAAAATCTGATCAACGATTTCAAACTTCTCATCTTAAATGTGAATAAATCTTCTTTTCGAATCGACACCATTATACCCCCTAAACATTTATGCTAAATTAGAAAATTGTAAATTTTTTGATTAAGCGGCCGAGCAATGTCACGGGTCGCTAGTTCATGACGCAGCCACGATCATCAATCCATGAGCATTCAGCTCGATGAGCTGCGTGGTGGTACGGTAAGGCTCTGGAGGGGTCGAAGACTTGAGCGTGAGAGCCCTTTGTAACGACTCGGATTTTAGCTTCACTTAAACTTGAATCGTCACGACGGATTAACATAATAATATCAAATCTAAAGAAATTATAGCTGAAAACATTAGTCATTGTCAAGCATATTCGAAAGTGATGTGGAACAAATATCCGCGGACTCCATGGTGCACATGTATCATCAAAAGCGTGGCAAGAACGCATGCACCAAGTAGCGTCGTGTCGCCTTCGAGTTCCATTTCCCAGCCCTTTATTTTCAGGATGGGGTTACCTTAGCTACTATGGTGTACATATGAAAGGAATCACACCATAGCCGGAGTCGATCGTCAAGCGAGGTTTGATTTCTACCTTGGGGCAGCGCCAGATCTTGATGTACCAAATCTTAACTGAGGGGGAAAAAGAAAATTGAAGATTTTGTTGGTGTGAAGTGAGCTTGAACAAGTCTAAAGCATTTACAAAAAGTTATCTCCGAAAAGCCAATGGAAAGTTAAGCTTTTAAATGGTAAGAAATAAAATCAACATATGAATTATTGATACCTAACAAAGCTTTTCTTTTACAATTGCTAAGCAATGGACCTGTTGAGTTGGTTTTGAATAGTCAAACCCACCCATATGTTTCATCTTTCTCATCTACAGGCGGTCAATGCTGACTTTTCTTCAAGCCACCAATGTGCTTTGAATGAGGAAGCTTCTTGGAAAGTGGCTAAGACATGTGAATTGACCCTATAAAAGGAGAGCGAGGCAAGCTTGAAAGACACACCAAAAGCCAAACTAAAGAGAGATAAAATCTTCAAGAGGAGAGTGGTAGAGCACGACCGAAGACGACAATGAGAGTCGACATCCGATTGCGGACTACATTGGCAACGAAGAGCGAAAGCGTGCGGGTAGCAGCAAGGCGTCAGATTCACGGGCTGCGGCAAGGTGCGCGGTGGTTGCATGCTCGTAGGCCGTGGTGGTTGTGCACAAGTGACGACATTGGCGGGCTGCGCATTCGCGGCAAGGTCAAGTCCTGACTTGGATCTCTTCTCGGTGGTGGTTGCGGCGGTTGGTCGTCTGACGACGAAGAAGGTTCGTTCTGGTGCGAATCTTGTGCGTCCGTTTTACGGATTGCAGTCAAGTTCATATTACTCATGCGGATTTTCGTAGTCCGTTCTTCTGCAGTATATTTTCATATGTGTATCTCTTAATTTGAGAACTTATTAATTTTATTGTACTAATAAAATTGTGCAAAGTGCGTATCTTCTTGTGATTATGTATTTAGTTGTTCCTGAAGATTGCGCTTCTGCGATCGAAAATCCCAACGAGTGGTATCAGAGGGAGGTTCTGTAGGCGACTGATTGGACATTTGGGGAAAGATTTGACTGTGGCAGTGAACGACTACTTCCCATCCTTTCAAATTCGACCTTGAATTAATCAGATCTCCTAGTCATATCAGAGGGCAACTATGGCAGGGAAGAATGCAACTTTGGCTCGGTACTCGGTGGAGAAGTTCGATGACAGCCAAAATTTTAATCTGTTGAAGATTCGCGTCAGAGATAT
This sequence comes from Dactylorhiza incarnata, assembly GCA_033032865.1. Lineage (NCBI taxonomy): Eukaryota > Viridiplantae > Streptophyta > Magnoliopsida > Asparagales > Orchidaceae > Dactylorhiza > Dactylorhiza incarnata. The sequence goes on from JAWHQI010000461.1 coordinate 576,022, forward strand.
GCTAGTTGAGCAAGGACTGATGCGGGTTTTGTGGGGACGAGAAAAAATGGCTGTTGAAGTGAAGGATGAGGAGTGGATTGACTTGGATGAGCGTGCCACCAACGCCATCAGAATGTGCGTTGACGACAAGGTGCTCTTTAACATTGGCGTTCGATGAGTCTGCAATCAAGCTTTGGGATAAACTTGAAAGATTGTATCTGGCCAAGTCGTTGACCACAAGGTTGTTGAAACAACGATTGTATGAGATGAAGATGCAAGATGGTGGCAACCTGCATGAGCACTATAATGTGTTTAACGGTCTTCTAATTCAATTGCATGTGGTTGGTGCGAAGGTGGAGGAAGAAGATATAAGACCCTATTACTTCCTACCTCGCTCCCGCCGTCCTTTAAACACATGGTGACCACGCTCCTGTATGAGAAGAATACAGTGGGGCTAGAGGAGATCACATCGACATTACTATCCAGTCAGATGCTGAAGGACCCCACTCCTGGGGGTGAGCATATTTTGGCGGTAAATGAACGGGGGAGAGCATTCGACAGGGGATCAAGGGGTGCATGGGCTCTGTCGGCGTCGAAGAAGGGAGCTATTTGTTACACCTGTAGACAGAGTGGTCACATCAGGAGAAATTGTCCGCAGCGTGCGCAAAGTGCTAGAGACGTCCATGATGCGGGTATGGTGGTGCTAGATCTGGGAGTGGAGAGTGATGGTCTTTATACCATCACTGAGAGTCATGACGACTCTGGCAGCAGATTGATATTAGATTCTGGTGCATCGCAACACATGCTCGGATGCATCGATGTTCAGTTCTCTGGAGGTGACGACTGGGTCGGTCTATTTGGGTGACGACTCAGGTTGTGAGGTTACATGCACAGGGACGTTGGACATACAGATGCATGATGAGGTGGTGCGCAGACTTGAGAAGGTACATTTGGTGTCCAAGTTGCGTAAGAATCTGATATCGTTGAGCTGTTTGGACTCGGGTGGCTGCAACTTTGCTGCAAGAAAAAGAGTTCTGACGATGACACATGGGTGTGTCGTGCTCATGAAGGTTGTGCAGTTCAGTAGTCTGTACCGACTGATGAGGACCACGGTGCGAGGTGGTATGCCCATGATTTCTGCGGTTTGATATAGTGGATGGTCGAGGTGGTGCAGTGGATCGCCCTTCTGTGACTCGGGTTCGACGAGTCAGGTTTTGCGATTTGGGTGCGTCGGCATCCCATAAGTGAACAAGAGCATAGATGAAGTTCGACTTACGACAAGTCGGCTGACACCTCAGACATGAGGTGGTGCTTCGTGCAGATTGGTGCTTTGTGCAGATATTACATCGTGCAGACAGTGCTTTGTGCAGAATGTGGTGTTTGAAATTCAAACCAAGGTGGTGATTGTTGAGTTAGTTTTGAATAGTCAAACCCACATGTTTCATCTTTCCCGCCTATCGTTCGTCAATGCAGACTTTTCTTCAAGTCACCCATGTGCTTTGAATGAGGAAGCTTCTTGGAAAGTGGCTAAGGCATGTGAATTGGCCCTATAAAAGGAGAGGGAGGCAAGCTTGAAAGATACACCAAAAGCCAAACCAAAGAATGGTATGTTTGATCTTGTGGCGCACTTAGAGGGGGGGGGGGGGTGAATAAGGGCAATTTAAACCTTTGATAATTTTTGTAAAAAACGAAACAATATATGAATATAGAGACAAATAATTGAATTTAAAAACAAGATTTTATTTCATCAAAGATAATGAGTAGAAAAGATTCCAATAAAGCTTAGAATCAAAGGCTTACAATCAATAAAATCTCTTGTCTCTTTTCACCGGTCCTTCTCCTAAGGACCGGTTGACTATAGCCTATATCTCCCAGATATAGACACTAGCCTCCCCCTAAATCAAATCTTGATCTAGACGCAGCACACACGTCGGTGATTTTCTCCCAAGCCCCACAAGGACTTGACACCGCACACAAGACGATGATTTACCTTAGACCACACAAGGATCTAACACCACACACAAGGTGATGATTTCCCCTAAGCCTCACACGGATTTAGACGTCGCACGCAAGACGACGATTTCTACAACGATTACAAGATGAATGTAAATATAAATGAAATACAAAATAAAAACCCCTTTAAAATTTCTGGACCAAAGCAGCGAAGAATCCTTGAGAAAGTCTCCTTGTAACGCGTGTACAATCTTCGGCTTCGCTCTCTCTTTTCTTCTTCAAGGATGGGGATTTTCGTTCTCTGGAGCTCTCTGGACGATAACACTCAGGAAGAAGGCTTGAAGGTCTGAAGGCATGAAATCCACGAAGTTCTGAACCCTTTTAATAAAAAAGAGCTGTCGCCGTCCGTTAGCTAGGTATCGCCAGAATCCGATATCTCTAGAGGCTGCCACGCGTCCCACTAATTCGAATTTTCTGCGCGAAGTGGAGGCCGTGGTTGAGACGTGGGCTGTCGGATATGCGATATTACTATCGGAAATCCGTTAGCTTGCGTAACTGCTGCACGTCGTAGACTTGCGGGAAGATCGTTGTTGGGAATTGTGTCCACAATTACCTTGATTTGAAGAAGTCCCCTTTAAACTAAGTTGAATTGAGTTTGTATTTGATATTGCTTTCTAGTATGGTGCTTGCAGGTTTTCAAATGAGTAAGTACAAACCAGTGTCAGGTTTCAATGAGTCACCAAACACAAGCCCATGCAATGTAATTCCTCATTGTATGGTTCAAGGTGTTGACTCATGTGAAATCTCTCTATTGGGATGTACTTTTGATTCAGGCACTAAGAAAGAGCTAGGAGGAAGCTGATGTTATTGGATGAGTTGAAGAAAAGAATTTTTCCAAGTGTTCTAGGAATTTTTCGAGAGCCTAAGTCCTTTTCTCGAGAAGTCAACTTCAGTTCTCGAGAGCTATGAAGTTTGTCTCGAGAGGTCCAAGTTCTCTCTCGAGAGGTTAAGTCAGTTTCTCGAGAACTTCCTTCTATATCTCGAGAAATCCATTTGATTTTCTCTTATCTCCAAGACTTTCTGTTCTAAGTCTTTGTCTCGGAAACTCTTTGTCTCGGAAAATCAATCTCTCGAGAAGTCCCCTTTTCTCGAGAAGTCATTTCTCGAGAAATGATTATTTCTCGAGAAGTCTCTCTGCTATTTCAGAAATCTCTTTTCTCGGTTGTTCCAGATCATTTCTCGAGAAGAGTCATTTATCTCGAGAAGTGCTATGTTTGTCTGAATTTCATTTCTCGAGATGTCATCTTCTATTTCTCGAGAAATCGGTTTTATTCTGATTTTTCCGTTAACTATTCTGACAGGTCGCTGTTTCCGTTTGACGACTTGGTTCGGTTCTTTTAAGGTTATTCTTGTCTTTTCATGGGCGTTTAACCTCTTCCTATATAAGGCCCTGCTCCTAATGATTAATAGGACTGCTCATCTTTCTAATCGCGATCAAACCTAATCGTTGCTTCAAGAATCGTGATTTTGCCGTGCCGCCTCCTGCAAGTGTCGAAGATCAATTTTGGTGTTCGTAATCGTTCATCTCCGACTAAGTTGAAGGATCGATTGATCAATATCTTCTCGTTAACAAGTTCAATTGGATCATACGATCAAAGGAAGGTCAGATCTGATATCTTTTCGTTCTTCCTCAATTTTCTCAAGGCAAGGTTCTTCAAATATCAAGAAGGAAGAAGGTTTCATGGAAGTCAATCAGATCTGAAGTTTTGTTGTTATTTTGTATCTTTATCTTATTATTTTGAATAGTAGGAGAAGGCTTTCTCCGAGTTGTAGGAGAGTTTGTTCTCCAAGGTGTAAGAGAGGTTTTCTCTCCGAGATTGTAGGAGATTTGTCTCCGAGATTGTAGGAGTTTTGACTCCGAGGTTGTAGGGTCTTTCTTGATCCGAGATTTAGTGAAGTAGTCAAGTCTAGCTGTGGTGCTAGATTGGCGAGGCCGGCAAGTGGAGTACCCAAGAACGGGGAACCACTATAAATCTTTGTGCCATCTGTGTTTATGATTTGCATGCTGTGTGCTTATTTCGTTACAGTAATTTTTATTCCGCAAAAGACGCAGTTATCACCTATTCACCCCCCTCTAGGTGATTTAGGTTAGCAACTAGATACTTCAATTGGTATCAGAGGGTCGCTGTTCGTATCTAGGTTAACACCTTGAACAAGATCTATCCATTCTGGTTGCCTGCAAATCATGGAAAAGTGCAAGGAATCGTCTTCGTTGAAATTGCCAATATGCACTAAGGCTAATTTTCCTATGTGGAAAGAAAGAGTCAGATTTTATATGGAAGCCGCAGACCCGAGAATCTTCCAAGTCATGGAAGAAGGACCTCATGTGCCAATGACTGCCTCAACAATCAATCCCACAGTTCAAGTGCCAAAGAAAATGATGGATTTAACAAAGGATGAGATCGCTCTCGTTGCTTTAGACAAAAAGGCAAAGAACATAATTGCAAGTGCAGTGGATGATTCGATGTTGCAAAACTTGATTCACTGTAATTCTGCCAAAGAAATGTGGATATCTTTGATAGTTCTTATGGAAGGTACTGAAGAAGTAAGAGATGATAGAAGATCTCTTTTGAATCAAGAGTACGAGGCTTTCAAGCAGAATAAAAAGGAGTGCATTGTCGATGCCTATGAAAGATTCTTCAAAATTGTAAACGGCCTAAGAAACTATGGTCGGGAATTCTCAAATGGTGAACTGAATGACAAATTCCTGCGTTCCCTAACGAAAGATTGGGATAGCAAGATTGTTGCAATCAGAGAATTTGGGAAGTTATCAAATCTAGACCCTCAGAATCTGTTTGGGAAACTATTATCCCACGAGCTATAAATGAACATTCGGAAAACAGAAGAAGATAGGAATAGAGCTTCAAGCAAAGAAAGAGCCTTGGCTATGAAGGCTGAGAGTTCTAGAAAAGGCAGAACCTTGTCTCCAATCAGAATACAAGAATCTACTGATGAAGAAGAATCTAAGGCCGGCTCCTCCAACTCAGAAATGTCTGATTGGGAATTCTCTCTTATCTCCCGTCAGTTTAAGAAACTGCTAAACAAAAGAAGACACATGAAGAATAAGTTTTCCTCTGAAAATAGACATTCTCGACGTGATGGTGATCATCACAAAAAGAGCTCTAGCAATCATGAAAGGTATAAATCTAAAACTGGTAAACATATTTCTTCTGACATAGTTTGCTATTGCTGCAATAAGCCAGGGCACATGATTGCTGAATGCCCTTATAAAAAGAAAGAGGGTGGAAGAAAAGAAGAAAAGAAATCCACCCACGGGAAAAGGAAGACTGAAAAGAGTCTAGTCGCTAAAAAGAACAAAACTTTAAGCGACGGTGACTCGTAGAAATCAAGTAGTGAAGAAGAAGCCTACTTCGGGCTAATGGCTATGACTGATGAAGAAGAAGAACCTCCATATACTTGGAAGGTAAATTCTCACACCGCCTTATCTGATTCTGATCAAGCTCCAGATGAGCAAAAGGATTATCTCTCAGATGATGATTCTGATCTCATGACCCAATACACTGAAATGCTTAAAAGTTTTGACAAATGCCGAAAGGTAGTCAAAATACAGGCCAAGGAGATCATGTCTCTCAAAGAAGTGGAATCTAATTTGAGAAAGGAAGTTGAACAACTTTCTTCCTTCAAAGAGGAAAACCAAGTCTTGAAAGACAAGATCAAAAGTTCAGATGAGCTCCTTGATCGGAGAAAGAACTTCATCAAAGTTTTGGAGGAACAGCTAGCCGCTGAGAAGAAGCTAGTTGAAAAGTTTTCACAACCGAAAACCATTCTTCCAATCATTGATAGATTCTCCGCTAAAGCAAGTGGAATAGGTCATGTGGCTGGACCTAGTGATTCTTCTAAGGGCATCCATGCCAAGAAGAAGAATAAGGTTGCTATGAAATCCACCGCCGAAGAGAAGTTATCTTTCCTACAAATGCTTATGATCTGGAAAGCTCCTATGGTCATTTGATAAGACCAGTTAACTTTGGACCTGTCATTGACTACAAGGGGTGGACTCGTCCTAGAAACTTTGGCGCAAGTGCATTCAAAGCACCTTATGAAGAGATCAATCTGAAAGATTATGGTCCTTATGTTCATGGTCCAAGTGCTAAGAGAGCACCAATAGTGAAAACTGTTGCACCTAAGCCTAAGGAGACATTCACACCTTGTGTGTGTTGTACCCATGAAGCATCCTCTTCCAAGAGTAATGCTCCTGCCAAAGCTATCATTCAAAAAGTAAAGCAGGAAAACACAAAACTAAGGTACAACCGATTTAACTGTTGGTGTTGCGGCAAAATAGGTCACTTTGCCGTAGATTGTTGGTTCAATACTACATATTCCAAGAGACCACAAATTAACAATGCAAGAAAGACCGCTCGCAATGTTAATGCTCTTCGTGGTGCTCAACTAACAAGGGACCAAGGACCCAAATTAGTTTGGGCTCCTAAGGCAAAATAATTTGTTTTTGCAGGAATGTCCAAAGGCCAACAAAAATCCTATCTGGTATTTGGACAGTGGATGCTCTCGGCATATGACCGGGACGAGAAGCCTTTTACAAAACTTCATTCCAGTTGTAAACAGACCAAAAGTTATTTTTGGCGGATCCGACAGAGGAATTACAAAAGACTACGGTATGATATCTAATGGTAATGTATCCTTTTCGGATGTTGCTTATGTGGAAGGATTAGAACATAATCTGATAAGCATAAGTCAGCTTTGTGATTAAGGGTACATAGTTGATTTTCGTAAAGACAAGTGTTTGATAAAGTCGGCAGAAAATTCCGAAACAATTTTATCAGGCACTCGGTATAGGAATATTTTCTGTTTAAATTTTATTTGTTTATCATCTTCTACTCCGGCGTGTCTTTTAGCAAAAGACAGTGCATCTCTTGCTGAATAATGGCATAAGAGATTAGCACATATAAATTTCAAAACAATAAACAAATTGTTTTCTCAAAACTTAGTGCGCGATGCGCCAAAAGTTAAGTGCATTAAAGATAGACCCTGTCATGCATGTGTAAAAGGCAAGCAAACACGAGCTACTTTTAAGAGCATAATTGGCAAAGATTCAAGTAGATGCTTATATCTACTTCATATGGGCTTGTTTGGTCCTTTGCAAATTAGAAGCTTAGGAGGTAAATCTTATACACTAGTAATTGTAGATGATTACTCACGTTTTGCATGGGTATTCTTTCTAAAACACAAGTCAGATACGTTTGATATTTTCACTAACTTCGTTAAGCAAATTCAGAATGAATTCAATTGTTCGGTGGTCAAAATTAGAAGTGATCATGGAACAGAATTTGAATCTGGAGCGATGACGAATTTCTGTGAAAGTCTTGGTATCTTTCATGAGTTTTCCTCTCCTCGAACTCCACAACAAAATGGAGTAGCTGAGAGAAGGAATAGAACACTCATTGAGGCTTGCAGAACTATGTTGAGTGACACTTCACTTCCCGAATATCTTTGGGCTGAAGCCGTCAACACTGCTTGCCACGTGCAAAACAGAGCACTCATAAACAAAAACCATGAAAAGACTCCCTATGAGCTCTTAAAAGGCAAGAGACCAACCATCTCTTATTTTAGAATATTTGGTAGTAAATGCTTTGTACTTAATAATGGAAAGCATTACAAAACCAAGTTTAGTGAAAAAAGAGCTTTGAAGGAATTTTCGTAGGCTACAGTAGCCATAGTAGAGCCTACAGAGTTCTTAATAAGAAAACACGGATTGTAGAGGAATCTATAAATGTAGTATTTGATGAAACAAGCATGCTAAATAGCAGCTCCTCTAGTACTTCTGTTGAAGAGACAGGTTCAAGACTCCAAGAATTGGATTTGGAGAAGCCAGTTGAAGAAGATGTACAGACCTTCGTCAAGATTCCTCTCCCAACCTTAACTGAAGAAGAAAATCTTGATGAAGAACAAACCCAAGTGGAAGAAGACATTCCAGTTATAGAAGAAGCCCCTGATGCACCCATCAATACTAGGAATCTTGGACTCAGACAATTGAGAGATCATCCTATTGATCAAATCATAGGAGATCCTCATGAAGGAATAAGAACGAGAAGAGGTACTACCAATGAAAATTTGTACCTAAGCTTTCTCTCGCAGGTTGAACCAAAGAAATTCCAAGAGGCAAATGAAGATCCCCATTGGATAATTGCAATGGAAGAAGAACTTAATCAATTCAAGCGTTGCAAGGTGTGGACACTTGTTCCAAAACCCAAGGACAAGAACATTATTGGAACAAAGTGGGTCTACAGAAACAAGTTGGATGAAGATGGAACGATAATAAAGAACAAAGCCAGACTTGTAGCAAAAGGGTACAGACAAGAAGAAGGAATCGACTTCGATCAAACTTATGCTCCGGTAGCAAGACTCGAAGCGATCAGGCTATTTTTGGCATTTGCTGCATTCAAAGGTTTCACCGTATACCAAATGGACGTCAAGTCAGCTTTTCTTAACGGTAATATAAAAGAAGAAGTATACGTTGAACAACCTCCAGGTTTTGTAGATTCTGAACTCCCTAATCATGTCTACTTACTGCAAAAAGCTTTATATGGTTTAAAACAAGCTCCTCGAGCTTGGTATGAGACATTGTCTAACTTTCTTCTTGAGAACAAGTTCACAAGAGGAAAGATAGATAAGGCATTATTTCTTAGGGAAGTTAAAGACAAGATTTTGCTAGTGCAAATCTATGTCGATGACATTATTTTTGGATCTACTGATGACAACCTTTGCAAGAAGTTTTCGAAACTTATGCAAGGGAAGTTTGAAATGAGCAGTATGGGCGAGCTGAAATATTTCCTAGGACTTCAAGTGAAACAATCTGAAGATGGAATTTTCATCTCACAGACGAAGTTCACTAAAGAGTTAATTAAGAAATTTGGAATGGAGAGTGCAACCTCTATGAGGACTCCAATGAGCTCAGCTATGTCTCTGGACATGGATGAGAGAGGGAAACCTTTCAATGAAACCAAGTACAGAAGCATAATTGGTTCTTTGCTCTACCTTACTGCTAGTAGACCTGATATAATGTTTTCTACATGTGTATGTGCTAGATATCAGGTGAACTCTAAGGAATCTCATTATACCGCTGCAAAGCGAATTTTGAGATATCTTAAAGGTACATCAAAGCTTGGCTTATGGTACCCAAGGAGTAATGATAGCGAATTAATAGGTTTTTCAGATGCTGACTTTGCAGGTAGCAAAGACGACAGGAAAAGCACTTCCGGGACGTGTCAGTTCCTAGGAAGAAGACTAATTTCTTGGAGCAGCAAGAAACAGAATTGTGTAGCAATATCAACTGCGGAATCGGAGTATATCTCCGCAGGCAGTTGTTGTGCACAATTGCTGTGGATAAAGAATCAGCTAGAAGATTACAACCTTAAATTCAAAGAAATTCTGATGTTTTGCGACTCCTCCAGTGCTATTGCTATTGCTAATAATCCAGTTTCGCACAGCCGGACAAAGCATATCGAATTACGATATCATTTCATTCGGGAGCATGTGGAGAATAGGGACATCAACCTCAGTTATGTTCCAACGGATAAACAAATAGCGGATATTTTCACAAAACCGCTGGATGAGACCAAGTTCTCTTTCTTCAAGACAGAACTGGGTATGCTAAATATGGAGTAAGAATCTAGTCAGAAATAAAGTCATGAAGAGAAGAAGAATTCATCTACAGATGTTAAAGGAGGCAAACAAATTTCTAAGTCATAATAGATGAAGGCTTGAAGAAATGAAGAATTCAGAAAAAATTTCTAAGTCAGAATACCACTTCTCGGGAAATCAGACTGAACTCTACTTCTCGAGAAATGGGAAATCCCTCGAGAAATCAGAAGAACTTATCGAAAAATTGAAGTTCTTGGCGAGTCATCAGACTTCTCGAGAAATCGAGGACCTCTCGAGAAATCAAGAACTTCTCGAAAAGTTTTCATGTCTTAAATTTCTTAAAATTCCTTCTTCGAGCAGTCGAACCGCCAGGTACTTATTTTACTGTTATTTCTTTTAATAAAATCGAAAAACTATATATATCAGTCTCGAGGATGACTTAAAATCCACGCGAAAACCCTCCTCCCTCTCGAAACCCCTTCTCACTATTCATCTCCCTCTCGCGACCTTCGTCACTCGCACGACAGCTCACGCGATTTCGTCCGTCAGTTCTCGCAATCTCGTCAAGCACATGAGTAATCGCATTCACCTCTAGCTATCGCAGCTCGTTTCTACAAAGCATCAATGGCTCCTTGCCCTAGAGCCAAGATCGGCATTGGCTGTGAAGTCGAAAGGTCTGGGTTAATTGAGATTTCAGACGATGTTCAGAATATGTTTTACTTACTAGATGCCGCAGGGTTGTCATTCCTTCTTGAGCACCCTTGTAGAATTTTGTTCAAGGAAGTGGAAGAACTATTTATAAATGTCAAGGCTATCAAGGAAGGGAGGATGCTCGTCTCGTTTGTGGAAAATGTGAAGGTAAAGATTTCTCCTAAATCTTTAACCAAGTTCCTTAGACTTCCAGTGATTGATTCTGAGGATGAATTAGAAGATGTGGACTGGGACAGAGCAAAGGTATTCTGTGGTTTGGAAAAGGGTGGCCGTGCTATCAGAAGGCAGAAAATGAACTTAGTTGGGAAATTACTTGTAGACATTGTGTCTAAGGTAATTCTGTGCAAGACAGGCAGCCAAGGCCATGTGTCTGAGGATATCTTCTATTTGATCACCTCAATAGTCTGTGGAAAGAAGTGTGATTGGGGAAATCGACTCTTCTTGTCCATCAAAGCTAGTATTATTGCTCCCAACTATGCAAGGATATTGTCTTTATTTCTGAATCAGCTGAACCCTCAAGTTTTTGTCATGTCTAACGGAGCTGTGCTTCATCATTTGAAGAAGCTTAATGTTGTCACAATTCAGAGATGGAATATCAGAATTGTGAAGCCAGGTCAGGAAAGTTCAAGTGGCCAGGGGGAGCCTCAACTTCATGCTGATGTGCACTCCAGGGTTGTTCCCTCTCCAAGAAGGACTTCACCTCCAGCTCCTCCCTCTGATGCACACCCTCAAGATGATGTTGTTACACCTCCTCCTCCTCCAGTTAGCTCAGTTCCTCCAGTTGCTTCAGTTCCTCCAGGTGATTCCATTCCATCTCCTCCTTCTTCTCATGTTGATCCAGCCACTCAGGCAGATTCTATTCCTTCTTCAAAGAGATTTTATACAAGAAGACCCCAGTCAAAATCCTCAAAATGTGCAATTCCATCTCCTCCTCCTTCAGCAAGTTCCCCTCATCAAGAGGATGCAGTTCCTCCTCCTCCTTCTGAAGATGTTAACAAGGCAATTGATGATGTCCTCACTGATTTACAGCATCAAGATGGTGAAAGACTCAGCCCTAGTGGGCAAGGAGGTGAGTCTGGAGCAGATTTTGACTTCTGCAATGAAGAAGATGACATCTCTGTTCATGGTTCATCTCCTTCCCCTGCAAACATTGAGGGGGAGCAAGGCTTAATGGACACTGACGAGGATGCTCAACCGGAGCTAGTTGGTGATTTTCATATTCAGCCTCAAGTATTTTCTCCTGTGAAGGTAAGTTCTGTCATTCTTGAAGAACTTCCTGAGGAACCTCAGCCTCCTCCTCCTCCTCCTCAGAGGTAACTCCTCCCACTTATGATGAACTCTTTAATGAATTACTTGAAACTTGCAAAGCATTTGATAAAAATATGAAAGATAGTATTTTATTGAATCGTGAAAATGAATCTCTTATTAAAGAAAATCAAAAGCTTTCAAAAAAACTAACTATTTTAGAAAAGAGAAGTTTCTTACCAAGAGTGTGATCATTCCACTAAAATGGCAAAAGATATTGAAGAGTCTCTTTCTAAAGCCCTCTCTCATGCCAAAACTCTTACAAAAGAGAAGGGGGAATTATAAAGAAAATTAGAAGCCTCTCTTGTGCAAATTAAAAATAATAAGAAAGGTTTTGAAAATAGATGTGTCATGCTTGTGAAAAATAATTCATCACTTAAAGCACAAGTTAATGATCTCACCATGGCCATTAAAAATTTTGGAATGGGCCAAAAATCCCTGGATATGATTTTAGGGAACCAGTGCTATGGTTCTGGAAAATTTGGGCTCGGATATCGAGGTGAGGGCTACCGCCCGGCGCTAGCCACTAATGCCGGCGCTGACACCTCATACAAGAAGCCTGAATTTTCTTTTCAAAATGTTTTTTCCTCTACAAAATTGATTCCTTTCAGCAAGAAAATATTCTAGAAAAGAGTCTCAACCCCCTTTATTATGTGTGCAAACAGTTATAGGTTTGATCATACGTCTAGTTCTTGCAGGAAATTAAAACAAACTACTTTAAAGCAAATCTGGGTGCCTAAGGCTTCCGCTTATTGCCTAAGGCTTCCGCTTATTCTATGGGTGGTACCACTTGGGTATCCAGATCTTTACTCTCATCTTCTTTTTAGATGTGCAGGCAGGCTAAGGAAAATGAAGACGTGCGGTACTTGGATTCTGGATGCTCCAAGCATATGACGGGCAATAAAGCAAAGTTCCTTAGCCTATAAAAGAAGAAAGGAGGGATCATGACATTTGGTGACAACGAAAAAGGAAGGATCATGGGAATTGGTACAGTTGGTAACGAATCCTTTACTATATCTAATGTTCTTTATGTGAAAGTATTAAAACACAATTTAATTTCTATTAGCCAATTATGTGATAAAGGATTAGATGTGTTATTTGAATCTTCCACTAATCTATGCAAAATATCTAATCCTACTACAAAGGATATTTTACTAACTGCACCGAATACATAATGTTTATATTGTTTCTTTTCATGATCTTTCTAAATCATCTATAAAATGTTTTATCACTAAAAATGATGAATTGGAACTTTAGCATAGAAGGCTAGGGCATGCTAGCACAAAGCTCATTGTAAACTTGCCAAAAGTGATTTAATTAGAGGATTGCCTAGGTTAAATGAAACTTTACCTTCACCTTGTTCACCATGTCAAAAAGGTAAATTTTCTAGATCCTCTTTCAAAAGTAAAAATTTCATTTCTACTACAAGACCCTTGCAAATAATTCATATGGATCTTTTTGGTCCCGCTAGCACTGCAAGTCTTGGTGGTAGATTATATACATATGTTTTAATAGATAATTTTTCAAGATATTGTTGGACATTATTTCTCTCTTCCAAATCTGATGCGTTTTGCGAATTTGCAAAATTATGTACTCGTATTCAAAATAAAAGTGATTTAAAAATTAAATGCATTCGCTCGGATCATGGAGGGGAATTTGAAAATGAAAAATTTACATCCTTTTGTGATATGTTAGGCATTAAGCATGAGTTATCCACACCACGCACACCACAACAAAATGGTGTTGTAGAAAGAAAGAATAGGACACTTCAAGAACTAGCACGCACTATGCTATGTGAATATAAATTACCTAAGTCCTTTTGGGCTGAAGCCGTAAATACATCATGTTATGTTATGAATAGAATCATGCTTCACCCATCTCTTAATCTCACACCATATGAACTTTATTTTCAAAAGAAGCCTAATGTATCTTATTTCAAAGTTTTTGGTTGTAAATATTTTATTTTGAATACAAAAGATAGCTTGAGAAAGTTTGATGAAAAATGTGATGAAGGAACTTTTCTTGCGTACTCTTCAACTAGTAAAGCTTATCGAATTTTTAATAAAAGAACTAGTAGAGTTGAAGAGTCAATAAATGTGAAATTTGATGAGTTTGTTCCTTGTGTAGAAAAACTTTCCGCAGGCAACGAGGATGATCTCTTACAACCTTTGGAGCATGGTGATGAGGAACCTTCCAAAGAAGAAAGAGAGGAGGCCAAGGAAGATGTCTATGTGCCTCCAAGCGCCTTGTGCTGGACATGTGTGTCACATACCTTTGTTTGAGAATAACAAATCCCAAATGATATTTGATCTTGCTTGTCGTGTGTTTATAGTGTACATGAACTATATGTGCAATACTCCACAGGTAGAAAGCAGCTTGGAACCAACAAATTGAACTTAAGCACTACCGCCAGCGCTAGCTCAAGTTCGTGCACAATGCCACTCAGCCGACGGTTTTGCAACCACTCTACATGAACGCTACCGCAGGCGCTAGGAGCTACCGCAGGCGCTAGCGAGAAGTTCTATAAATTGGAGCTTTCTTTCTCGTTTTAGCAATCCATCCCAGAGAGATTGCTTCTGCCACAATTCTACTGCTGCTATGCTGTCGAAGATGGATCTCCCACAAAAATCTTAAGGAGAATTCTGGAGGAGGACTACGTCACGCTACATCCGAAGGATGATCGCTTCGACCTCGCTCATACTACATTGATCTTTCATCTCCAACATCAGAAGATCTCATATAGGGAGTTTTTATTATTGTTATCTTTATTTTCATTCCATATATTTTTGTAACCGCTTAGAGAATTCGTCTTGTGTTGGCGACTAGGTCCTTGCGCGGCTTAGGGGGTAATTCGCCGCGTGAGTTGGCGACTAGGTCTAGGAGATTAGATCTAGGGGTGCTCGAGGCCATATCCGGGGAAGGATTGGCTAGAGCGACTTGAGGCCATATCCGGGGAAGGATTGGCTAAAGTCAACCGGTTTGTGGGGATACAAGTCGGTATAGAAAAGGAAAAGATATTTACTTTTGTACGCCTCCGATTTCTAACAATATTGAAATCAAATTTATGTAAACACTTTTTCATATAATATAATCATGTCTCTTTTTGTGTTTACTTGATTTCTCTCATTTGGCATAATCTCTACTATATTGGTTACTAAGCTTTCAAATTCAAATCACTTTATGTAAATCGTTTATTTTAATCTCTTTCATCATAAAACAATTTAGCACTTGTTTCTAAATTCTAAAATTGCAAATTACAATATTCTCTTTTTTTAGCTAAATTGTTATTTTGCCTTCTCCTATTATAAAACAATTTAGTAAATTGCTTAATATTACAAAAAGAATTTTTATTCCCTTATTCACCCCCCTTTAATGGCGCTTATCGATCCAACAAGTGGTATCAGAGCTAGGTTATTCCAAATCGGTTTAAAAAACCGGCAATAATGGCGTCTTATGATCTCGCTTCTACTAGTGGGGGAAACTTTTTTATAAATGAAAAATCTTTGGCACCACCTTTATTTGAAGGCAAAAATTATAATGGGTGGAAAACTCTTATGGAAAAATTTCTTGAATCTTTGGATATTGAAGTTTGGAATATTACAATTAAATTGCCCCCAAGTATTCTTAATAAAAATGAAATATTTTTAAATACCAAATCAATGAATAGTCTATATTGTGCATTAGATCAATATATTTTCAAACTTATTTATACACTTCCCACTGCTTATGAAGTTTGGAAATTTCTTGAGAATACTTATAGTCTTCCTTCCACAGATGATGAACAAGAGTAATTCCTTATTGATCCAAGAGAAGAAACTGATGAGGATTCATGCTTGGAGGAAGATCTATCCAAAAGAGAAGAATGCAATGTCACAACATTGGACTTAAATGATGGCAACACATCAAGTAAAAGAGAAGACAAAAATTCAACTATGGAAGAGGAATGCAAAGAAGATGATAAAGGAACCATTGGTTCAAATCTTGCCTCATCCCATAGCAATGTAAGAAAATCAAAAACTTCTCTTTTTGTTACAAATTCTATTTCTACATCTCGTATGCTTAAAATTGCTAAACGTAAAATTTTAAAGTTGAAAATTGCTAATTCTAAATTACGTTTAGAAAATAAATCTTTAAAAGCAAACGATAAAGCAGAATCAAATATTGATGTGTTAAATTCTCTTTCATGCTCTTTAGTTAAAATTCCAACTCCTTATTTAGATTGCAATTTATTAAAAGAAAAATTCAAGGATATTGAAAATGGGCTCTTAGTTTCTAAAATGCATAATGAAAAATTGATAATTGAAAATGATGCTTTAACTTGTAAGTTAAGACAATTAAAATCTTTTGTTGAAAAAGTTCTAATTTCTAGTAATATCATTCATCATAAGATTTTAAATAACAAAGATAAATTAACTTACAAAATCATTTCTAAAAAGGACCATTTTCACACATCAACTCAAAAGGAGTTTAGTTTCAAAAGGAATTATGATCCTCACAAAATTCTTAAGAGTCACTATTATAAGTCTCAATATATTTTCAATCATGACTCAAATTTAATAACTCATTTTCATGAAAAACAAACTATAAAATATTTTCCTTCACATTATAAGAGTATGTCGATCTATAAGAAAGAGTGGAAATGAAAATCATCAAAATAAGAATCAATCATTTAAAACATATTGTAACCCACTCTTTCAACATTCAATTCTAAAGAAAGACAATCACTCATATAAACTTTCAAAGAATCTATATAATAAAATTCATTATGATTATCAACATCAAGCTATTTTGAAAAATAATTTGAATAAACATAAACCCCCAATGAATTATTTTACAAACAACTATCATCATATAAAGATGTCACATAATCATTATATGGATTTAAGTGATAAACAACCAATGTATGAATGGAGACCCATAAAGAAAAATGACATATCATCTTTAATTAAAAAAGCTCATTCATCATTATCTTCCCAAAAGCCACCATGATGTATTTGGGTACCCAAAGGAACCATCCCACTTGGTCGCCTTTGGATACTTAAATCTCTTATTCATTAGTATTTTATCATTTGCATGAAGTCGAATCAATTAAAAATGAAATATCAATACTCTACTTCATGATTTGCTTTATTTCTTTTACTCTTGTTTGTTCGTATTTTTTTATCCATGTTTATGGTCTCTTTGTATTTCATAAGATATGACTTAAAAATCTTAAGCCTAATGTTTTAACAAATCAAATTGAATTAAAATTGAACATAAAGTCATATGTTTTTAAAGTGACCTATCTCTCATTTTTTATATGTTTTATTCTTTTTAAATTCATTGCCTATAAATGTCTTATATTATCATTATAAATAGAATGCTAAATTTGCTAAATGATATTATCAAGACTAATGAAATTACTTTCAAAATTGGATTTAAATGGACTTTTAGGGTTCTTAGGCTAAAAATATTAAATGCACAACTTATTGTATATTTGTCTAATTTCTTTGTTGCATATGATAGCCCCTATATTGAAAAATCATAATCGAGAAAAATCGGAATCAAATGATATAAAAGAAACCATGTGTTTTTAAATCAAAAATTGTAACTTAAAATTGTAAATAAAAAACCATGAGTTTCTAACGCCAGGCGTTATCACTAACGCCGGCGGTAGCTTATTTTCCTAAAAAAAATCTGATTTCTCTAATTATTATTTTCTGAAAAATTATGTTAAGTATCGTTATCTTCTACTTTCAGATACCTTGTATTAAAATCAAAAAGAAAATTTACAACACAATTCAAAATAACCAAAACATTTTTTTTCTTTATATATATGTAGTATAATATTCACTGTACAAGTAGTCACTACATATTAAAAAGGATGAATATGAACTATATAATCACCACAATGATCTATTAATATCATATGCTAAAATTCACTATAATCATATTTCATAATTCATGGTCTAACAAGAATTATCTTAAATCAACTAATATTATCAACCTTAGGAATTATGAAGTATGTGATGGCTATTGGTATCATAGTTTCATATCTTATTTTGTGTGTGATATGCATCTTTATTGTTTGCATGTATTTAGACCTTATAATCATCTTGTATCATTAAGTTCAAATCAAAAGTTTAATCATTCCTTTCTAGGTCTAAAGAAAATTAATTTGAAATCTTCTCATATTACATGCAACATTATCTCCATTAAATCATATATAATAACTATGCATTCAAACTCATCATCCTAGCATCACTTCTTAGTTTATGCTTAAATTTATATGCTAGGTATAATATCTACAATGTTATTCAAATTTTATGATAACTATGTGATTTGAAATTATAATCGAATACTAAAATTCCAACAAACACATAGTTTATGGATTAATCATTAGAATATATATGAATATTGTATCATAAATCATATATTATCATGCAAAACTAAAGATCAATAAATTTTATTATTGAATGCAATTTTATCATAAATTTCAAAACGTTATATATGTGATCTTTGTCTTTGATATGATTGCATGATCTTCACTTTCTAGACTTACAAATCAAACTTGTTCATTCAAAAGAAAATCACCAAATCATATTGTCATAAGTCTAGAAGGAATAGAATTCACATACATCATGATGATCTAACATATATTCTATGCAAAATTCTCTAAAATCATAAATCATAATTCATGTTCTATCAAGAAATATCTCAAATCAATAATGTCTATCACCTAGGAGTTATGCATCTTATGATAAAAATATAAATAATGTTTTCTTTACATGCACTATCACTTAATGAATATTAGTAATTGTGCTAGTTATCTCATATCATCATCTCATAAAAATAGAGAAACTATGTGGTTTTATATTGTTCTTCACTTTAAACAAAAACCATATTTTATAAATCAACCCATAGTTTAAAAGCATAGGTTATCCAAAGATTACTCACCTAAGACTTCATATCTCACAATTGCGGGGGTGTAGGGTTGTATGCATTAGAGACCTAACCTCTAAGTCATGTCTTGTCCTTAACCGGGGAGGGTTCCAGTGGGGCCTTGTGAGGCACTGGGGGGGGGGGGGGGGGGGAAAGAGTGCTAGGTTATGCGTTCTCTAGTGTGTGCATATGGGATTAACACCCCAACCTACGGTATGTGTGCAGCTCCTCATGCCCATTCGTCACTTAGTACGGGGCTAGGGTGTAGACATTTAGTCCGGGTAGTTTTTAATCTTAGGACATACTTATATTACTCACTGCATGAAATTTTTATTTACTTATCACTTAAATCATGCATATTTTGGGTTGTTCAAAATATGTCCTCTTGTGTTTTGCATAATTTGTTTATTTTTGTGCTTAAATGATTTTGAAAAACTCAAGTGTTTGAAAAAAACAAAAGTTTCATGCAAATTTGATCCATCTAGAGATCTCCAAAAATTCTGAAATTTCTGCATGACACAACTCTAAGGACACTTAATCAAAATCAAAAATTGAAAATTTCAATTTCTCAAAAAATCATGTACTGTTTCCCGCGCTAGCATTAGCGCCGGCGCTAGCATGGGTTTGTGATTTTTCTGTTTTTCAAAATTTCTAAAAAACAATAAAAATATGTTAGTTTATATGTACTACTTAGTTTTTGTATTTCTGACTTTTGTTATTTTTGTATTATTTATATTATGAAAAATCAACTACAAAACTTCAAAATTCAAAAATACAAAAATATGTTTTTGTGGTTTTCTGTTTTTCCTTTCATTAAAATTTTCAAACCAACAAAAAAACTGTATAATCTTTATTGTTAATCTCAAGCATGTATGAATTCTATTATTTAGAATTATTTACAATGTTAAAACTTATTCCTTCAAATTACTATGAACATTGTTTTGTTTATCATGCTTTGATTTATCTATTTAAAGTGCATAATTGTATTTACAAATATGTGTAGAACCAAATTTAGCATGCCTCTAAGTATGAGTAAATGTATTGTGATTGATAATGATACTTTTACACTCACTTATGTTTGGTAATGTACATGTGTGTTTAAATCTAAAAATGCTTGCTTGTGTATTATAATTGTATAATGAATTAAAATTTGCATAAGTTTATTATCTACACTACATTTGAATTGCACTTAAAATTTAATAAAAGTGGTTTAAAAATTTTAATTATGTTGGGTTTGCAAAACAACTGTATTCGAAGAATGTTGTCTCACAAAAGTGAACAAAAATAGACGAATATAACTCCACCAAGCACTACTTGAGCCTCCTGATAAGTCTTCATAAGCATTGTGAGGTTGAGCACCTTGGAAAGAATAGTAAAGTGTCTTGTGCAAACCTTGGTTAGTACACCACTTTTTTCTAAAAATATTGTGCATTAATGTGTGTGAAAATTAATATACTTGTGTTTTATTGTGCACTTTACTCTACATATGTCTTGTATTTTGTGATTTAAATCATTTGTTAACATTGCTCAAAATACACTTATGTGCACTTCATTATCTTTCATAACACTTCTTCTCATGAGTATTGGATTCTAATTCTTTATCTATACTACTCTTTATATAAGAAATGCACTAGATAACCTAGCATAATCTCTACAATGTTTTTGGTATCTTTTAAACTTGAAATTAAGTAACATTGCAGTATAATCTCTTTTTGATATGTTCATTTCATGTTTGGTATCTTTATGAAAAACTTTGAGATTTCAAAAAGGTTAAAACATCTTTCAATTTTGAACTTAAACTCATATTTTTACGTATGTTTTTCATGCTTACAAAAAGATGTTTCTTATAATCTTCCGCTTGCTTACAACTCTTATCTTTTTATTTAAAATCTCTTATATATACTATGATTAAACTCTTTATCATTATCTCTATTACAAAAGCTCGATCATGCTTTATCATTTATAAAGAGTGCCTCCTTACTACCCTCACCCCACCTTCTTTTGATAATACCAAAAGGGGAGATTAAATTGAAGAAATCTAGTGGAGAAATCTAGAAGATTAAGGCAGACTAATTCTTGTAATTTATGGGGAGTAAAACATAAATTGCATTTATGCGTAGGGGGAGCATTAAGGGAGCATTAAGATAGGGGGAGTATGCACATTCTCATGCTTATCATATATTATAGTTGCACTTTTATCTCACTTATCATATACCATAAACACCTTTGTGGATTTCTTGCTAAGAGGATTTGTTATTATCAAAATGTGGAGATTGTTGGACATGTGTGTCACATCCCTTTGTTTGAGAATAACAAATCCCAAATTGTATTTGATCTTGCTTGTCGTGTGTTTATAGTGTACATGAACTATAGGTGCAATACTCCACAGGTAGAAAGCAGCTTGGAACCAACAAATTGAACTTAAGCACTACCGCCAGCGCTAGTGGTTACCGTAGGCGCTAGCGCCTGGCGCTAGTTCAAGTTCGTGCACAACGCCACGCCGCCGACGATTTCGCAACCGCTCTACACGAATGCTACCGCAGGCGCTAGGAGTTACCGCATGCGCTAGCGAGAAGTTTTATAAATTTGAGCTTTCTTTCTCGTTTTGGCTATCCATCCCAGAGAGATTACTTGTGCCACAATTCTACTGCTCCTATGCTGCCGAAGATGGATCTCCCACAAAAAGCATAGGGAGAATTCTGAAGGAGGACTACGTCACGCTACATCCGAAGTACGATCGCTTCGACCTCACTCATACTACAGCGATCCTTCATCTCCAACATCAGAAGATCTCGTATAGGGAGTTTTTATTATTGTTATCTTTATTTAAATTCAATATATTTTTGTAACCGTTTAGAGAATTCGCCTTGTGTTGGCGACTAGGTCCTTGCTCGGCTTAGGGGGTAATTCGCCGCGTGAGTTGGCAACTAGGTCTAGGAGATTAGATCTAGGAGTGCTCGAGGCCATATCTGGGGAAGGATTGGCTAGAGCGGCTTGAGGCCATATCCGGGGAAGGATATGCTAAAGCCAATAGGTTTGTGGGAATACAAGTCGGTATAGAAAAGGAAAAGATATTTACTTTTGTACGCCTCCGATTTCTAGCGATATTGAAATCAAATTTATGTAAACACTTTTTCATATAATATAATCATGTCTCTTTTTGTGTTTACATGATTTCTCTCATTTGGCATAATCTCTACTATATTGGTTACCAAGCTTTCAAATTCAAATCACTTTATGTAAATTGTTTATTTTAATCCTTTTCATCATAAAATAATTTAGCACTTGTTTATAAATTCTAAAATTGCAATTTACAATATTCTCTTCCTTTAGCTAAATTATTATTTTGTCTTCTCCTATTATAAAACAATTTAGTAAATTGCTTAATATTACAAAAAGAATTTTTATTCCCTTATTCACCCCCTTTAAGGGCGCTTATCGATCCAACACCTTGAAATTTACAAAGGATGACCCACGGGAACTTATAATTGGCGATCCATCTATTGGGGTAAGAACTCGTTCTTCTCTTCATAAATCTTATTCAAATATTTGTTTTGTTTCCGAAATTGAATCAAAAAACCGTTTCTACCGCTTTAAATGATGAATTTTGGTTTTTGGCTATGAATGAAGAGTTAGAACAATTTGAGCATCATAATGTTTAGAAATTAGTGGAAAGACTATCTAGTCACCCGGTTGTATGTGAAAAATAAATTTTTAAAAATATATTAGATGGTGAGTCTAGAATCACTAGGAATAAGGCACGCTTAGTAGCACAAGGATATTAACAAATCGAGGGGATAGATTTTTATAAAACTTTTGCACCCGTTGCTAGGTTGGAATCTATTAGAATTTTTCTAGCATTTGCAAGCTTTAAGAAAATAAAACTATTTCAAATGGATGTAAAAAGTGCTTTTCTCAACGGGTTTGTAAAAGAAGAAGTGTATGTTGAATAACCCCCCCCCCCCCCCCCCCCCCCCCGATTTTATTAATGAAAAAATTCTCAATCATGTTTATAAACTAGAAAAGGCGCTTTATGGTTTAAAACAAACGCCCCGTGCATGGTATGAAAGACTTACATCATTTTTATTGAAGCACAGTTATATTATGGGAAGTGCGGATAACACTCTCTTCATTAAGCACAACAATGATGATTTAATTATTTTGCAAATATATGTTGATGATATAATCTTTGGATCTACTAATGAAGAGTTGTGTAATGAAGTTATTAAAATGATGAAACATGAATTTGAAATGAGTCTAGTAGGAGAACTTTCTTATTTTCTTGGTTTTCAAATATCACAAAGAAATTATGGTATTTTTATATGTCAATCCAAATATGTCTATGATATGCTTAAACGCTTTGGATTTGAAAATCTTAAACATGCTTCTACACCAATGAGTGCATAACTTAAATTAGGAAAAGATGAATCGAGAATTTCAATTGATCAAACCTTATATAGAGGTATGATAGGATCCCTACTTTATCTTAGTGCAACTAGACCCGATATTATGTTTGTCGTATGCTTATGTGCTCGATTTCAAGCCAATCCAAAAGAATCTCACTTAAAAGTGGTAAAACGATTTTTTTAGATATCTAATTAGATCATCTAGATTAGGATTATGGTACCCGCACAATAATTCATTTACACTTCACGGCTATTACGATTCGGACTATGCCAGATGCTCACTTGATAGAAAAAGCACTAGCGGTACTTGCCACTTTCTAGGATCTTCATTAGTTGCATGGTCTAGTAGAAAACAAAATTCGGTTGCACTCTCCACCACGGAGGCCGAATACATTGCACTAGGGAGTTGTTGTGCACAAGCACTATGGATGAGCCAAACTTTAGAGGACTTTAGTTTTCATCTACAACATATAGAATTAAAATGTGACAATAAGAGTGTCATTGATCTTACAAATAATCCGGTACACCATTCTAGATCCAAACATATAGATGTACATCATCATTTCATAAGGGATCACATTAAGAAAGAAAATGTTAGAATAACTTTCATTGGCACGGACTCTCAACTTGCTGATATATTCACTAAACCTCTTCCCGATGCAAGGTTTCAAATTTTAAGGTTGGAATTAGGAGTCTTAGACATCTTGGATGAATAACATGTAAAACGCAAATGTTTTATGCAATTTGAGCAATCAAGACATCTCTGAAAATTACAAAATTTCGGCATAAGACTACTCTTAAGACCCCTAATCTATATCAAAAAACAGAATTTTTAAATCTTCATTATGAAATCAACTACAAAATTTCAAAATTCAAAAATAAAAAAAATATGTTTTTGTGGTTTTCTGTTTTTTTTTTCATTAAAATTTTCCAAAAAAAAACTGTATGATCTTTATTGCTAATATTAAGCATGTATGGATTCAATCATTTAGAATTATCTACAATTTTGAAGTTGATATATCTATTTAAGTGCATCAATTGTATTGACACATATGTGTAGAACAAAGCTTAGCATGCCTTTAAGTATGAGTAAATGTATTGTGATTGATAATAATACTTTTACACTCACTTATGTTTGGTAATGTACATGTGCGTTTAAATCTAAAATGCTAGCTTGAGTATTGTAATTGTACAATGAATTAAAACTTGCATAAGTTTATTACCTACACTACATTTGAATTGCACTTAAAAATTAAGAAAAGTGGTTTAAATACTCTATTATGTTCGGTTTGCAAAACTAGTGTATTCGGAGAATGTTGTCTCACAAAAGTGAACAAATAAATAGACAAATATAACTCCACCAAGTACTACTTGAACCTCTTGATAAGTCTTCATAAGCATTGTGAGGTTGAGCACCTTGGAAAGAATAGTAAAGTGTCTTGTGTAAACCTTGATTATTACACCACTTTGTTAAAAATTATGTGCATTAAAAGTGTGTGAAAGTAATATACTTGTGTTTTATTGTGCATTTTACTCTACATATGTCTTGTATTTTGTGATTTAAATCATTTGTTAACATTGCTCAAAATACACTTATGTGCAATTCATTATCTTTCATAACACTTCTTCTCATGAGTATTGGATTCTAATGCTTTATCTATACTACTCTTTATATAAAAAATGCACTAGATCACCTAGCATGATCTCTACAATGTTTGGTATCCCTTAAACTTGAAATTAAGTATCATTGTAGTATAATCTCTTTTTGATATGTTCATTCCATGCTTGGTATCTTTATGAAAAACTTTGAGATTTCTAAAAGGTTAAAACATCTTTCAATTTTGAACTTAAACTCATATTTTTAATTATGCTTTTCATGCTTACAAAAAGATGTTTCTTATAATCTTCCGCTTGCCTACACTCTTATTTTATTTTACTTGAAATCTCTTATATATACTATGCTTAAACTCTTTATCATTATTTATATTACAAAAGCTCGATCATGATTTATTTTGTATAAAGAATGTCTCCTTACTACCCTCACCCCACCTTCTTTTGATAATACCAAAAGGGGGAGATAAATTGAAGAAATCTAGAGGAGATATCTAGAAGATTAAGGGGGGACTAATTCTTGTAATTTAGGGGGATTAAAACATAAATTGCATTTATGCATGGGGAGCATTAAGATAGGGGGAGTATGCACATTCTCATGCTTATCATATACCATAAACACCTTTGTTGATTTCTTGCTAAGAGGATTTGTTATTATCAAAAGGGGGAGATTGTTAGACATGTGTGTCACATCCCTTTGTTTGAGAATAACAAATCCCAAATTGTATTTGATCTTGCTTGTCGTGTGTTTATAGTGTGCAGAAACTATAGGTGCAATACTCCACAGGTAGAAAGCAGCTTGGAACCAACAAACTGAGCTTAAGCACTACCGCCAGCGCTAGTGGTTATCGTAGGCGCTAACACTACCGCCAGCGCTAGCGCTACCGCCTGGCGCTAGCTCAAGTTCGTGCACAACGCCACGCCGCCGACTGTTTCGCAACCGCTCTACACGAACGATAACGCAGGCGCTAGGTGCTACCGCATGCGCTAGTTCAGAGTTCTATAAAATGGAGTTCTCTTTTTCATTTTTGATTGATCATCTTAGAGAGAGTCCTTTGCCAAATTCCAGAGATGTTACTCTGCCGAATTCTCATCTCCCACTCAAAGTCAAAGAAGAATTCTGGAGAAGGAAGCCATCACGCTGCATCCGAAGAATGATCGCATCAACCTCGCTTGAGCCACATCGGTCCTTCATCATCAACTCCAGAAAATCTCATAGAGGGAGTCTTTATTTGTATTATTTCATTCCATTGTATTTTTGTAGTGAAATCGCCTTGTGTTTGGCGACTAGGTCCTTGAGCGGCTTAGGGGGAATTCGATGCGTGTGTTGGCGACTAGGTCTAGGTGATTAAATTTAGGGGCTGCTCGAGGCCATATCTGGGGGAGGATTGGCTAGAGCGGATTGAGGTCATATCCGGGGAAGGATAGGCTAAAGTCAACCGGTTCGTGGGGATACGAGTCGGTATAGAAAAGGAAAAATTGTTTTACTTTGTATGCCTCCGATTTCTAGCGATATTGAAATCAAATTTACGTAAACACCTTTGTATATAATATAATCATGTCTCTATTTGTGTTTACTTGATTTCCCTCTTTTGGGGTAAATTATAAAATTGCAAATTACAATTGTTTCTTCCTTAAAGCTAAATTGGTATTTCATTTACTTTAAAATAATTTAGTAAATCTTCTAAAAATTCAAAAAAAAAAATTATTCCCTTATTCACCCCCCCCCCCCTCTAAGGACGCCTATCGATCCAACACATCTGAGCACCAAAGCTCTGGTTCGAAAGATTCTACTTCAGGGTTTTATTGGCCAATCATGAAGAAAGACGCGGTCGAGTTCGTCCAAAAGTGTAAGAGCTGTCAAGTCCATGCGAACATACCCCATCAACCCCCAGTCTCTCTCACAGCACTCCAAGGCGTATGACCATTTGCTCAATGGGGAATCGATCTGCTCGGCCCCCACCCCATGACATATGTCCAGAGGAAGTTCATCATCATGACAATTGATTACTTTACCAAATGGGTAGAAGTTGAACCCCTCGCCAAAATCACTGAAGAGAACGCCAAGCAATTCGTATGGAAGAACATTATTTGCCGCTTCAAAATCCTAGCAGTAATCGTCGCTGACAATAGTACTCAATTCACAGGGAAGTCATTCACCAAAATGTGTGAGGATCTGAAAATTAATCTCCATCATACGACCGTAGCTCATCCAAAAACTAACGGACAGATCGAGGTAACAAACCGCACCATCCTCAAAGGACTCAAGACCTGCCTACAGGAGGCAGGGGGTAGTGGGCGGATGCACTGCCAAAGGTACTATGGGCATATCGCACCACTGAAAGGACTCAGGCAGGAGAAACATCATACAATCCCTGCAATGGCAAGGAGTCCATCATTCCCGTCGACATCGGCGTCCCCAGTATACGGGTAATGACATTCAACCCCGAAAAGAACGAGGAACTGCTCTGGGAAAACCTTGACATCAGCGTCCCTCGTACGATCATCCTCAGTTTGAATACAAATGCTATTCACCGTCGACTTCGGGACCTGTTCTCCCTATAGTCGTAAGGGTTTGTCCATCATACGGTCATCCTCGATTTGAATATGAACGTTATTCACCGTCGACTTCAGGACCTATTCCCTTATAACTGTAAGGGCATGTTCCTCATGCGGTCATCCTCGATTTGAATACAAATGATATTCACCTTCGACTTTGAGACATGTTCCCCCTATAGCCGTAAGGGTCTGTCCCTCGTCGGTCATCCTCGGATTGAATATTAATGCTATTCACAGTCAACTTCGGGACCTGTTCCCCCTATATCTGTAAGGGCTCGTCCCTCATGCGGTCATCCTCAGTTTGAATACAAATGTTATTCACCGTCGACTTCGGGACATGTTCCCCCTTATAGCCATAAGGGACTGTCCCTCGCACGGTCATCCTCGGTTTGAATACAAACGCTATTCACCATCGACTTCGGGACATGTTCTCCTTATAGCTGTAAGGGCTTGTCCCTCGTACGGTCATCCTCGATTTGCAAACGAATGCTATTCACCATCGATTTCGGGACCTATTCAACCTATAGCCGTAAGGGCCTATCCCTCACGTGGTCATCCTCGGTGTGAATACAAACGCTATTCATCGTCGACTTTGGGACATGTTCCCCCTATAGTCGTAAGGGTCTGTCCCTCGTACAATCATCCTCGGTTTGAATACAAACGTTATTCACCGTCGACTTCGGGACATGTTCCCCCTATAGCCGTAAGGTCCATTCCCTCGTGCGGTCATCCTCAGTTTGAATACAAATGCTATTCACCGTCAACTTCGGGGTCAATTCCCCCTCCAACCCTATACGTCAGAATAAACGCCATATGGAATAATGGAGTCTAGGATACCAGGTCATCACTACAACATTCTACATAACAGAATGATACTACAACACGGAAAAGAAGAGCATGACAAAGGCAAAGATCAGCTCTCGACAACATCATGACGGTCCTCCTCCGGGTAACCCCCAATTTCCTCTCCATAGGACAGAGAATCTTCTGGATGGTCCTCTAGGAAGCGACCTCACAATCGTACTTCAGCAACGTCTCCAAGTCACCGCAAAGAAGGCGATAAAACCTCCAAACCTCTCCAAGCAACATTATGGACTTTGAAGGTTCGGGGGGCAATTGATATGCACTCATTCGCAAGTGCATTCAGCCAAAGCTCCACCATAAGTGAGTGGGGATAGTGAAGACATGCCGAGTCTCATGACAAAGGGAGTAGGGTAATGGAAAAACCGCCACAACCATCGCACGGCGCCAAGACCCGCCGAACCCCGCCGAACCCCGTCACCGCACCCTACTAAGGGGGACAGTTAGATGCGCACCCCGCAAAGGGGGTGCGGGTCGCACCCCACTTAGCGGGGTGCGATCAAAGCCGCACTCCACCACGAGGGGTGCGGCCCAAGCTGGCCCCGGTCAAGCGGGGTGCGGCCAAGACCGCACCCCCTATGGGGTGCGACACACATAGGGGGGTGCGGCCCAAGCGGCACCCCCCATTGGGTAGGTGGGCCAGTATCACACCCCATATATGGGGGAGCGGCTAAGCCGACTCCTCCGGAGGGCGCACAGAAAGTCTGACGCCCCCTTAGGGGCGCAGTCGGATCCCCGACGCTCCCCCTTTCTCAAGATTAGGCGCGGCTCCCCGTATTGGGGGGGGGGGGGGGTCTTCAAGAGGCATGCCCTTGCTTTTGCAAGCACACCCCTCCGTCAACACTCGACCACATTTCTGAATTTCAGTCCGCAAAACGAGTTAAGCGCGCTTAGAATGCTCTCGTGTTTGTTGTGCGCTCAGAACACTCTCGTGTTTGTTGTACGCTCAGAACGCCCTCGTGCTCGTTGCACGCTCAGAACGCTTCCACGTTCGTGACGCGCACAACAGTTAACTTTTCCCAATTTTCTAGATTTAAGGCCTAGTTCACTTCACTCAACGTCATCAACAAAGCTGCCCAAGCTGACCGAACTGCCCGGGGGGCAGAACGAGAATATCCAAAAAGTGGAGATCCGTGTGCTCCAAATCGTCCTGCGTGATTCGTCCGTGAGGTGGTTACGGTGGTTACGACGACAAAATTACTGGGCTACTCATGCCTAAGGCTATAAAAGGAGCTCAGGGCCTTCATTTCAAGACACCTTGTCTTCTGCGCCCGAGAGAACTCCTTTAAAGATTTTCTTAAAGATCTCCTTCGATCTTCGAAGATCTTCTTCGAATCTTCGATGATCTCCTTCAAGCCTTCGAAGGTCTCTTTCGTGCATTTGAAGATTTTCCTTCGCTTTGGAAGATAGTCCAAGCGGGTTGAGAATCCTTTAAGTTACGAAAGATGACTCGAGAATCTCACTTTCGTTCCCAGAGAAGTACTTAGTCTCTCGAGAGGTGTCATGTCACCCTCGAGGTTTACTCTTTTTACCATTGTAACGAGCAGCGGCCTGTCGCGCTCTAGTTCTCAGCTTTCAATTGTAACGAACCAGAAGCTAAGTTAGTGGAATTTGGTCGATACAGCTCCGACCGCGTGGTTTTTTACCCATCTCGGGTTTTCCAGGATAAAAAGTGTTCTTGTTATTTAGAAACTCTCTCATTGACTGTTTGCGCGCTTAGCTTGCTCGTGAGCTAAGGTGGTTCAATTCGACCGATCTACCAGAGCGTCGAGTGACCCACAACAAGTATATTTCGTGGGATGCTTGGCATGCCAAATAATGACAACACTCTAGCATCATCGAGGGCGTCCTTGGACTCCTCTGTTAGACATCCAACATGTGCCTGACATTCGCTATGAAACTGGGTACACCACATGATACTTAAATATTTACTTCTGGCATCTGAGAGAAAAGAAGCCAGCTGAATTAACTAACAAATACTTCACAGTTTCAAAAAATGCAAATAAACTAAACTGTGGAAATGACTAATATAACTGTAAAAAAGAACACAAGAAACTATAAAAATATAACAAAACAAACTGGGTAAAAACTAAACCATATAGACTGAAGACATACTCAAGCAACAGTCTACACAAATTGTAAAGGGATTGATGCAACGGTAAAAACTAAACCATATAAATTGAAGGCATACTCAAGCAATAGTCTAAACAAATTCTAATGGAATTGATGCAACTGTAAAAACTTTATCAACATAAACTGTAATAGGATTAATGCAACTATAAGAACTATAACAAAATGAAATTGTAAAATGGATTATCACAACCGTAAAAACTATAACAATAACAACTGTAAAAGGCCTATTGTAATTTCTAAAAACTAAACCACCAAAAATTATAAAATCATAGCTAACAAGTACAAAATAGTTAACCATATAGACTGAAAGCATACTGATGCAATGAGATTGATGCAACCGTAAAAAATATAACAAAAATAAACTGTAAAAGGTCTATTGTAACTGTAAGAACTAATCAATCCTAAACTATAAAATTAAAGCTAACAAGTACAAACAGTCAAATAAGAACAAACTAAGCAACGAAAGCTAAAAAGAAGTGAGTGAAGCAAAGGAGTTAGGTGGTTCTCCGGACGCATAATAAAATAGTTGATAATGGAAAGAACTAAGCAAAAGAGACGACTTCCCAAGATTTTGAAAAACCCTAGCTAATCCGTCAATAATTTGCTGCAAAAAGGCATTCAGTCAATCTCAGGACGCAAGAGCACGGCGGAGAAGGCATTGAAGAAAAATATACCCTGGATTTTGAAAAGTTGATGCCTTCCTTTTCGACGGTTACGCCGACAACATCGAAGGATTTTGAGGGCCGGTGCTGAGAGGAGCTAGGGCGGCGAACTGGTGCGAAAGCCTAAATTTTTTGAAATATGGTGTGCCCATGTGAAAAAACGAACTATATATTTCCGCACGCTAGCATGGTGCGATGAGCGTATAGAAATTTTTTTCCTAATAAATAGAGCCTATTTTAGGAGTTACAAACTGAAAATAACAGTGCGATAAAAATTATTGCATCACACATGCATATATCTCATCATGCACGATCTTATTTATCATAAAAATTTCTTTGATCACTTAATTGCAGTTATTTAAGATGGGTGTTATTAGCATCGCACTTTTAACTACTCGTAACTATTTGATAACCACAAATCGCTATTTCTAGAAATTTATATCCGCAAACAAAATTTTATAAAACCTAAAATCTTAAGCATTGTAAATTAGAGCTCAACAATTTCATTGATATCAAAGAAAATCTCAAAACATCATCATAAGACAAGTAATTCTAAGCATTTATATTGTAGAAAGTTGAAGTGGGCTTTCTCAATTGAAAATTGATGCAGGCAGCAACATAATTTGATGTCAAATGCGTGGAATCGAAAGGGAAATATCAAATTTCGCCCCAAGTTGATCTCTCGAAATGCTTGGCGAATCATTGTTTTACCTAGATCAGAGGAGTAGCAGCCCTTCGTCCAAATGTTGAAGGAGTTGCAGGAATCAGAGCAGCATGCCTTCTCTGCGAGCAAAAATCAGCGAGCAGAAAATGCAGGAATCAGAGCAGCCACAAGCCTTCTCTGCGGGCAGAAATCGGCTTGTAAACCTTCCAAGAAAAGAGATCACCCATCTGTCAGCAGAAATCAGTGGGCGAGCAGAAATCGGGGGAAGAAGAGAGTGTCGGGGGCAAAAAGTAACGAGGGATGAATGGGCCGTCGGGGGCGAGCAGAAGTCGGCGAAAAGGAGTAATAAGTGAGTGTGAATAGTTTTATGTGAAAGCCCTAAAAATGAGTTGTGATAAGTGTTAATAGTCAATATTGAAGTGCTATTAACAATACCCCTTATTTAATTCGCATGTTATAATATATATAATTACAAGAGATTCTTATTAGCAAACCACGTTACGATATTAGCAAATCATGATTATTAGCAAATCATAAATTTTGAAAATGGCTATTAGCAAACATTTTTGTTATTAGCAAATCATGGAAAAATTTTAAAAAATAGTCAACATCAAAACCCTTCTTCATTCCAAAAAATGTCAAAAAAAAAACAACATTTCTTAGAGTATTCTTGCTGTCCAAAAAATTACATTCTTCATAATTCAAACATCAAAACCTTTATTCATTCCCAAAAATGGTTGAATATCCTG
The DNA here is from genome assembly GCA_033032865.1 of Dactylorhiza incarnata. NCBI lineage: Eukaryota > Viridiplantae > Streptophyta > Magnoliopsida > Asparagales > Orchidaceae > Dactylorhiza > Dactylorhiza incarnata. The sequence continues at coordinate 608,213 of JAWHQI010000461.1, forward strand.
CATAAAAATCATTCAAAATATTATCAAAATGAAATAGAAAATTGAAAAATAATCAAAGAAATTTGCATATGACTCACCTATCATTGTTCTTTAGCATTGGAAGCGTGAAACATAGATGCTCTCCCATGAACTTGAACTTGGATGATGATACCTACTCCAAGGATGATAGATTTGTGGTAGTAGGCATCCATCTTTCATGCTTAACCCCACAAAGTGATTGTTATTAATAAATCCGATGAAATTTATCTTATGCATTAGAGGTACCGATGAATCCAATGAGAAAAAAGTTATACTTTGAGCTCTTTAAATAGAACAACTCCAACTTTGATCTAACATTCCTTATTAATAATTTTGATCTTACATTGCACAGATCTAACATTGCACAGATCTAACTTTAATTTGCACAGATCTAAGTGGATATGCTTTTGACCTAACATTGCACAAACATTGCGAAGAAAAAGGGCGTCGTCGTCGGAAATATCTGAACGGTGCGTCATCGTCGGAAATACCTGAACGGTGCGTCGTCGTCGGACACGTAGAAGAAGGGAGGCAGCGTCGTCATCGGCCACGATGAAGAAGGGAGTCGTCGTCGTCATAAGAAGGGCGTCGTTGTGGGAGCGAGGAAGCGGCGTAAGAGGGTGAGGGAGCGACGGCGTCCGACACGAGGAAGAACTGAGGCGGCGTCGTAAGAGGACAAGGAAACCCTACATCGCACGATAGACGGGAGCGGAGGGAGTTTTCGAGAATGAGAAAGAAGCGGAGCGGTTTCGGGTGAGGCGGAGTTTGCTAATAGAGGGTTTTTAGAATTGAAAAAAAAAAGACTAAAAAGTCTTGAAACCGAATTTTTTTGATTTGCTAATATTGAATTTCGATTTGCTATTAACAACGTCTTTATTATATCTATTTGAATGCAGATAAATAATGCAACGATATTCTTTATGATGGCACGTGATAGGCTTCTTGATGCCACGTGCCTAAAACCTCGGAATTTAAAGCAGGAATAGGCAAAAAGGACGACGTGGACTAATTGGATGGGACTTGTGCTCCCTGCCATGGCTACAAAACAAAGTGAGTGTTGGCTTGCTTTGTCCATTCTTCCGGCTGAAGCGTCCTTCCTTCGTCGATGGGTCCCACTCCCTCGTACAGCTGGCCCCACTGATGCCGTTGGCCATCCCTGTCATCGCCTCCTTCGCCCATCGTAGCCATCCATTATTTCCGCCACATCGGACCGTCCAACAGAAGATGTGCGTGACACGTGGATGCACACACAAATAGGTGACGTGGGATTCCAAATTCACTTGTATGCTCCGAAAGATGCATTTATTCGTCCAACAGAACATGGGCTTGACACGTCTGTTTCACGCATGCATACAATAGCTGACGTGGGTTCTTACAAAGCTCTTTTATCTTAATTTTTTTGGTTGATTGTTATCCGCACAACAGTTTTGGCTATCCGCACTCTATTTATATGAGTTGTTATGCGACTTTTGGAAATACGCCTTGTACATGCATTTTTTAGGAAAAGTGATCAACACGAAAGTTGTAGATCTCGTTGAATACTTTTCCTAGCTGACGTTGAGATCTACAACTAGTTATATTTACATATATTAGCTATTCTCTATTCAAATAGTTATATTTACACACTTAAATTACATTTTTTTTTATATTTGCACATGAAGATGCCATATCACTTTAGCAAACTTCTAAAAATCTTCGTTAGTGAGCAAAGAAAACAACGGATGTTGTGAGTTTCCGGGCGAGTATATATCGAAAATGTTCACTTTTCAGTCTAATTGAGGGGTCATGAGCAGTAAAACTTTCATTTTCTTATACATGGATAGAAAGTTATTGGAATATTTCTTATAACTGCTTTAATTTCCTTGCTCGAATTCATGATATATATAGTTGTTGGAATTTTCGATGCATACTGTTTAGATTGTTTGGATGTTTTCTTTTATATATCTTCTTTTAATAGTTTGCTTGTGATGACTCTATGTAGTTGGGACCGATCAGACTCATGTCATGGGAGTATTTACGGGTGAGGTGTTACAGACTGTAGTTAATTGTTTCAAATTTCAGTTTTTTAAAATCCTACATTTGCACTCAGCCCTCCAACAAATCAGAAGTCTATCTTTATTAGATTTGTTAACAATAATCATCACTTCATTCAATTGTCAGTGAGTGAATTAAGATTGCACACTAGCTACCATTAGTGATATCTATGTGGATGAGGTATCATGCTACTGTTGCAGACAAACGAGACTTGACTTATATTTCACGAGTTAAAGTTGTTGATTGCAAAGAACAAGTGCATGAAATCATTAATTTGACCGATCCTTAAACCTACAATATGCATATTTTCCTATTACTATTCATACTCGATAAAAATTTAGGGTTAATGGGAATTTTCACACCATAACTTCTCATGCATATAGCTGAAATTTTGTCTGTACTGAATCTTTAACAGAAATCATGATTACGACGTCGTATAAAGCTACAACAAATGATTTTAATACCTTTGTTAATATTGTATATATTCGTATGTTTAATAGTTTCCTTACATATTTATGCAGGTCTATGACATTGGAGGAGATATGGATAAAGTCTTGATTCAAAGGCGCTTGTCTTAACAAAATTATTTTGGTATGATAATAGCGTTTTATTATCTTTGTTAATATTTTATAATATTCTTATGCTCTCATAGTTGCGTAATTATGCATGTCTATGAAATTGGAGAAGATTTGAAGATATTGATGAAGTCTTGAAACAAAGACGATTGACTTAACAAAATTATTTGGAAACTTGTGAGATTGACCCTTTATTATGACACACTTTTTTGTCTTTGGTTATTGTTGATATTTTGTGCATTATTCAAGGCTACTCTTCAATTGTATTACTAAATTAAGTATTTACCAAATGGGATATGCAAAATGAAGAGAATAAAATTTAAGAAATGCTGGAATTAGTTTTTTTGGTGTGCTAATAACAAGACAAATTGTCTGATAATATAATTTGATTGTCAATAGCCAAAATCGATGTTCTTTTAACATTACTTTAAATAAATCCAAAAGCTATTATATATACATATAACATTAAATATATTGGTATTAAGAGATCCATATATGATGAAGCATAATTATTCATACACATCATACTCACATGTCCAAGATCTCACTCTTCGTCACATGCGAGCGGGTCTATGTATAGAAACCTCCACTTCCATTTGTCTCCCTGTTCTTGAAAAAGACAAATTAGGTAGCCATTCCTTCATAAAGGAGTGAGAATTAAATGCTTCATCAAACAAATAGCAAGCCCTAATTTATTATGGTGATTGTTAACCACACAATAGTTTTGGCTATCCGCACTCTAATTTTAGATTTTTTTCTCTTCCAATACCGATAACCGCACGCCTCCCCTTCGCCTCTGCTGTTCACGATATTTGGCCGTCCGCGATTCCAAATGTCGAACCCGCCCCCTTCACTATAACAAAATCGTTATACGGTGACATTCTTTTATGTCTTCGGTGACGATTTTTAGCTTCGCGATAGTTTTTGCGGCGTTTATGAAAACGTCACAAAATCGTCGTGATTGCGGCTGTCACCGTAGCTTATTGCGACGCTTTCACAACAAAAAATCACGATTTGGTTGTTGAGCTATCGTGACATTTTTGTAAAAAACGTCATGATAAATAATTGATCTATCGTGACACTTTCTAAAAAACGTCACGATAAATAATTGATTTATCGTGACACTTTCTTACAAATGTCGAGAAAAATATTAACTCTACCACTACGTTTTTTGCAAAATGTCATTGTAGTTAAAACTCTACGGTAACGTTTTCCGAAAATAACGCTGCAAAATTTTGCATTTAAATTTTTTTTAAACAAATTGAAATTTATGATAATCTAAATTCTAAAAAGTAATTGTGCATCTAAAATATTAATTTATAAAATTAATTTTGATAAATATTTCAAATATTTTTTGAGAGTGATATTAAGATATGTTAAGAGATTTTTTGCAACTTGTTGTTCCAAGTATTATATCTCTAATTATAACAATAAAATTAAAAATTAATTATAATGCCCACATAATACAACATCACTGGAATTAAAGAATATAAATTTGCAAAAAATTACATTAATAATAAACAAAATGTGTTTCAAGTAATATAATTTTGCAAAAAATATATAAACATTCACTACATTGCTTTCAATATTATAAACTTGTTAATATCTCTTTAGCGCACAAAATAATATCAACTTGTAGAAAATCTCGTGAAACAAAATAAGGACCATGCAGCTTCAAAATTTTCTTCTATAACCATTGGCTCCATTGACACTGGATATTGTAGCAACTCCATTTGGTCGATTCGTTGAATATAATAGGCACAAATATTTGTCCTTAAGAGATGTAATTTGATTTTGCTGGAGAATTTATAATGTGATCAATTGCCTGCATAACAAATAAAATTGAAACACGACTTCAATCTTCATTCTAATTGCATCTATAAATAAAATAAATAACTTGGAAAAGTACCATAGCAATGTGGAGAACAAAAATTAAAGAGATCGCATGTATCCACAAGAATAAAAATAGGACATAAATCAATCAATTCATTATTGACAATGAACTCAAAATGAAACTGAATTTAAAGGAAAACAAGATGTTCTATCTATCATATTCAAGAAATATGGATAGAATTTGCCCAAATTTCTCAAATACAGATTTTTGTCCAGATTTCTGGACAGAGTTTTGGAGAAATTTGTCCAGAAATTTTTCGACAGTCCAGATTTTTTTAGATTTCTTCGACAATTCTGTAGTAACGTTTTGATTTGATCTTACCTGCAAGCATGAAACTCGTCCCTCAATGCTTACAAAGGTTAAAATTAGTGTATGTCTTCGAGATATTCTTGAAGAAACTCGAACTTAAATTATGTGTCTTATGAGAATATAAATGTGGTTGCCTAAAAGACAAATTGTGCAACAGGAAAACAAAAAAGGAATACAATATGCGAGCAAGATACGGGGTGCTTAGGCAGTAGTTGAGGTATAAATGTTGTGATTCAACCCAGATCATTCTCCTAGAGGCCTCAGGTGCATCATGGTGTCTATAGTTTCATCATGGAATCATATGTCGATTCAACTAGCTCATATTCTTGGTTAAAAATGTAACATCCCCCAAACTGCTAGGCCCCTAGAGAATTTTTGTCATGACAAGTCATGACAAAAATAGGATAAGTGACACAGGACACTAGGATGACAGTTTGAAAGGAGTGAAGAACCCATGGTGTGCACTCAGCCACCATGGGCCACCCTAGTGTAAAAAGTGAACTGAAAGAGGCTAAAGCACCTTGAGCATCACACATAGCCATGGAGATCCCCCTAGGATGGGTCAAGTACACAAAGTGGGCCAAAGAGGCCCCCTGAACTCATTAAGATAAGAAGGAATGCACTTTGGGGTGCATATAGTAAATCTTGATGGCCTAGCCTAAGGGTGACCCACAGACTCCAATGTGCCAACCTAACCTCACCATGATCCCCATGACCATCCAAGGAGGTGAATAGACAACTAGGGACCTTTGAGGCCAACCAAATTGGTCAAATTGACCAAAAGTCAACCTTAGGCCACCTAGGTCAAACCTCCATGAATAAGGGCAATTGAACTCCAAATGATCAAATTGGACCCACCATCATGTGACAACCTCCCTAGGGGACCTAATGGGCCCAAAATCCCCATCATACGATGACCAATTTGGGGAAATTGGGCCAATTACTAAAAAGCCCCAAATTGACCTACTAGTACTAAAAACCTAAATTGAACTTCAATTGACCCTTTGTGATCAAATTGACCACCCCTAACACACTTGGGCCACTCATGGAGTCTATTGGCCACACATTGGACCCTTGGCATAAGCCAATTTTGGGGGAAATTGGGAAATTGCCAACTTGCCCAAATTACCAATTATACCCTTTAGGTTTCAATTAACCTCAAATTGGCCAAATTAACCTAGCCCAACCCTACCTAAACACTAAGGGGGAGTAAATGGGACATAAACAAACCAAAGTGCACATTCAATTTTGGGGGATTAGGGCAAAATCACCAAAATGCCCAAATTGCCCCTATAGGCAAATAAGTGCAATCAAGCCCCATATGACGCCACCATGGCTCAATTCCTCTTGGAATGGGTTCATAGGATCCAAGACAACAATGTGGGCCAGTCACATTAAGTAGTGTGAGGTTGGATCAAGCCCCAAACCCAAAACCATCAATTTAGCCTATTTGGGTCAAGTGAGCCAAAAACTCAAATCAAGTAGCCTTAGCCCAATCTCATGGCTCAAGTGGTCAGCCCACATGGTGACCAGACCATAGGCATGCTGAAATTCAAATTTGGGGGAAATGAGTGATTGGTCCAAGTGTAAGAGGGGAGGAAGAAGACAAGGAATGGATGGAAGGAGAGAATAGGGGATGGGTGCCAAATGGCATCCCAATTCCTTTCCCCATGCACTGCTCTGAGCTAGGGGAGTAATTGCCCTCAGCTTGGGGCAGTGAGGAGGGGATTTGGTTGGCTGAATTGGGCGGCGAGAGGCTGGCCGAGAGCCACCATAATGGATAACAGCCATATACCCACTCTCCCCCTCAATTCTCCTCTCCATCAGCTTCAGAACATTCAGAGCAGTCGAGCCCTCCCTTCCAGATAGAGCTTTAGACCTCAGCTGCACCAAACCACCATGGATGCTAGAAATTCCAACCAAGTCTTCCTCCACCGCAATACCCGCTGCCAAACTCTCCCACAGGCAAGTTCCTTCCCCCTCCTCCTGTGCTAGCTTCCTTTCTCTCCTCCCGTCGAGCTGAGCCATGTAATGGCAGTTTTTAACTTGCGATTTCCATGTTCTTAACCGCAAAAACGAAAGGTGTCGCAGGCCACCCACGACCACCTCCGTCCACCTTCGGCCACCTCCGGCCGTGATCTCACCGCCAAGCGATAGCCCTTGGTCGGGTGAAGGAGATGGCTTGGGCGATTGCCCAGAGACGACCTCAGTTGGCCGAAAACTAGTCCGCAAATCGGCCTAGGTGCGGCGAATCAGAGCCGTTGGCTCATTGGGGAAGACGACCCCGTGGTTGTAACATCCCCAATCCTTCTAGACCCCTAGATGGTGTTAGGGCATTGGTGGTGTGCAGAATGGCCACTAAGGCCCTTGGGCCAAGTGGAGTGTGCTAAGTGCACACCAAGGGCACAAAATCAACATAGCCCAATATCACTCCCTTAGGCCAATTGACCCTCAATTCACCAAATTGACCTCCCCCATACCACCCTAACCACTAAGGAAGACCATAACCATGGAAATTGCACTTGGGTGGGACCCAATTGCATGAAATTGACCAAAGTCAACAATAGGTCAACATTAACCAAACTAAGTCAATTAGGGTTCAATTGACCCTCAAATGTTCAAATTGACCTTACCACCACACCCTAAACACCTTAAGGAACCCAATTGACCAAAAAGCCCCATCATGGTGGGACCAATTGACCCCAATTGACCAACGTCACACTTTACCCAATTTTGGTCAAATCTACACCCTTTGATTAAATTGAACCAATTGGAGCCCCACCATGGACCAACCAACCTTGGGTAATGAAAAGGGACCCAAGGCCATCAAGTGGGCCCATCCCACTCATCATGTTGACCAAGTCAAAGACAAAGTCAACTCTGGGTCAATCATGGTCAACATAGCCCAAATTAAGTGACCTAGCCTAAATACATTTGAACCAAGCCCTAACCCAATGAGCAAACATATGTTCATAACCTAATGGGTCATGTAGGCTGTAGGGAAAAGGCTAACCCAAGCTAACCCAAGCTTAGGCAAATTAGGAAAGTGGCTAAAGGTTGGGGACAAAAGCAAAAAGCAAAAGAAAAGTGGCAATCACCCTTCTCACACTCCAACCCAATCAGCCTAGGGCCTTGGGTGATTGCTGGGCACCTGAGGAGGGGACAGAGGAGCAGCTATTCAGCTGATTGGTTGGCCAAAACACCAATCTCGTGAGCACCTAAGTTCAAAACCGAGTATACATTCCTCCCCACCCCATTTTATCCATCCCATTAGCTTCAGAGCACTGAGAGCAGTCGAAATCGGCTACTGGAGCGGGGAGATTGGTGGAGAATCGCGGCTGTGAGCAGGATCGCTGATGCAAGGCACTTCCATGGCCAACCGCCGCCGCCTCCACCGCCAAGCTCCACTCGAGGTTTGTTTCTCCTCCCCTCCCTCTGTGCTAGCTTCTTAGGTCATTAGGATCAGGGGTGAGCATAAAAAACCGCAAACCGCACAAACCGCCCGCACCGCACAAATCGCACCGATTTTTAAACCGCACCGCGTAGTTTCGGTGCAGTGCGGTTTTAAACTTTTACAAACCGAGCGTGGTTCGGTGCGGTGCGGTTTTCGGATCTTGAAAACTGCAAAAACAGCAACGCACCGACTAATTATATATTATCAATTTTCATGAATATGTGACATATCACGTACATCTAAGTAAAAGTATCACTTAAAAATTATTAATTAATAATAGTAATTAACTAATTATATTAGTACACATAGTTGTTTTCTTGCTTTAGTTTATTAATTCTCTATCAATTTGTTGATTAATTTGCTAATTTGTACGCTTTTGTTAAGTGCAAATAGTATCATAATGGTTCATTTAATCATAAATATGTATTTACTAGCATTCTCTTAATATTTCAATGATTGAAGGATTAATAAAGCTACAATTATGTGGTTGTTGTGCATATCTAGGACTTAAAATCATTCAGATTCATTATATTTGCACTGAATGTGTCATTTCATATGCAACTAAAATAGTTATATCATGGGAATTATAGTATCTAAAGATCTATTTTTAGCTCGTGGTTGATTTTATAGTATTTATATTTTAAAAATATATGTATTATACATTTTTTCATGATAATATAACTCTTGTAACTATTTTTTGCCTAAATTTTACATTTTATTTCACCTCACATTATTTTTGTGGTGTCTATGTATATCATATGCTAAAAACCGCACCGAAACCGCAACCGCACCGCAAAAAACCGCACCAAACCGAAACTGCACCGCGTAATTTCGATGCGGTGCGGTTTTGCTCGGGCCAAAACCGCGCCCTTGCGGTGCGGTTGCGATTTGGGCCAAAACCGCACCGCGCACACCCCTAATTAGGATGAAGTTCCATGCTCAATTGAGCTGGAATCACATTTTCAAAACCATGAAAATCCATGGTTTTCGTCCATGCTCCAATCGCCGGAAAACGATGCCTCCGACCGCCAGTCGCCGGGAAATTGTAGCCCCGACCACCATGAAGGTGTAGGAGGGGATAGTCGGCGGTGGTGGCGCGGGGATCGCCAGGAAACGGCCGCGCAAGGTGGCCCAGGTCGGTTGAATCTCATCCGTTGGCTGGAGGTTGAAGACGACTCGGTTGCCGCTGATCTGCGTCAAGATCTGTGTGGATCTCACATTTCCCTTATTTATTTAATTCATTATTATGATTTTCTGCCCTAATTATTCAGTCAACTTCAAATAGATATTAAGGCCTCTTAATTGCCGATTTAGAAAAAGTGCCCAACATGAAAGTTGTAGGCCTTGGTCTTAACTTTCATTTGGCTCTGAGTTTAGGTCATTTGGTGACATACAGCTCCCTAGGGAGCTGTTTTACTAGGACTGGTCCTACACTAGGTCAGTCCATTAGAAAAATTACCTAGGCCAAACCCTTCCATATTTGGAGCTGTGCTTTTAACCATGGGTTGGTGTACCATAGGGGCACCCCCTTCCAAAGGGGCAGCCCTTGGTGGACACTTTTACCTAGGGTTTTTGTGGTAATTAGAATGTTTAAATTAAGTTGATTTTTGGAGCATATGATGTCTAATAAACACCAAACTTTGGTGGCATACTCTTTGGTGCATGAGTAGTGCCCACCTAAAATTTCATTCTATTTGGAGTTGATTTGATATGGAAAATTGGAAACCCTAATGAGGGCCCTTAAGGGTCAAATTAGGGTTTAGGTCATTTTTGAGGAGTTGAGTGTGTTAGCCTCCTCCCATCATGTTGGATATGTGGGTATGGATATACAAAGGCATGTGACACACCCTAGTGGTCCATTTGGAGCCATTAGGGTGGTGTGACCTTAAACCTTAAGGGTAAACCTTTAAGGGTGCAAAGTGAGACTTGTGAAGGGCATGGGAGAAAATGTTCTTGCCTTGGCTCAGAACTTTGGAGATATGTTTGTAGGAGCATAAAATGACTTAATTAATTTATTGAGAATTTTTAGAGGTATTTAAGTATTTTCTTCCTAGTAAATGAAATATCCACTCTTTCCTCAATAAAATGAAATGCATGGTCATAGGACCTTGTATGGTGTTGAAACTCCATCAGTGGCTGATTAGGGATAAAAATGGACTATAGTAATTTTGTTATGAATTATTGAAGTTTATTCCTTGTGTAGGAAATTTCTAAGTACTTGCTAGCTTAAGGGAATTTAATTTTGAAAAATGTCAAATCATGGGGCAAAATTGTGAAACTTGGTTATCTGTCATTTAATGCTATTATATGCCCATGATAAATGTTTAGAAGCTTGTAGAATTATATTTCTTGTACCTCATGTAGAAATCCCCTAGTGGTCCCTGAGTCGGAAGCTCGGGTGGACATGTTAACACCTATCACTTATTCAAATAGTGGCGAGTCTTCGGTACTAGGCTAGTCGTGTCACCGACGGTAGTACGTTGACTCAGGTGAGGGTGAGGTTTAGAGGGCCGGTAAGTTTGAGTACCGCGGTCTGGAGGACAATCCCGAATAACCCACCCGACCTTAAAGTCTGGTGGATTCCAGCAAGAGTACGCAGGAGCTCCGCTGTTGTGTTATTAGCGTTGAGGCGTACATGAGGTCTAGGCTTGGTAGTGACCATACCTGCCTAGGATGTGGAGTGCCCGATCCACTGCCACCGTGAGCCACGACGGTCGGTACCCGAAATGTTGGCTTCCTTTCAAACAAATTGGGAACTATACAGGTCTGTGCGCATAGAGTCGTGTGGGTGAGTCACATTGCATAAATTCATTAAAACATCATAACCATATCATAACATAACATACACATAGCATACCCCCATCATATAAATTAGTATGGGCTCTTTTATATGATGGGTTACCTGGACATCTTAACTTATATGTCGTATGGGCGTTCATATAAGTTAAGGTACGAATCTGTGATGGTAGTTTAGATTTACTTACTGCAATCGTTTTCTTTCTACTTACTGCTTACTTCATTGCTCTACTTTACTGCCTTATACCTGCACTATACTGCTAGCTAGATTTTACTGCTTTACTTATACCTGCTAGAGTAGTGTCATGTCACCACCTTCTTGTTTACCCCTTGTTTGTCCTCCGCTTCTTCCTCCCGCTCGGTGCCTAGGAGTCGTGGAGGGAGGCGAGGACAAAATGGCTTAGTCTTTATGACTAACGGTCGGTGTGACCGCAGGAGTCCGAGGAGGTAGAGTTGTCCCGGGCGCAGCAGGACGAGATGGCAGGACCTGAGTAGCAGATGCAGCGCACTACCACGACGCCACATGTTGATGATTAGATAGTTAGATTTCCGCTTCTTGAGAGCTTTTGTTGTAGACTTCCGCATGTTGTAGAGAGAGAGAGATAGTACATTACTTTGCATATGTATCGGGTTTAAGCTCGTTTAGTTGTACTTCTCTTATGGACTTTCTGTTTTCATTATATATGATGTTGTGATTGTGGACATGCCTTCTTTTATGTACTTACTTTTTGGCATATTTTACTTATGATCGTATAGCCGCCAGGGTTGGTGCTGAGCGGTGTTAGTCAACCCGAGTGTTGGTGACACCGCAAGGCAGCGATTCTGGGCGAAGGTCCACCTCAACCGTGCGATACGGGAGAGGTTCGAGTTTTCAAGTACCCGAACGGGTTTTGGAAAAAGAGACCTTACAAATGGTATCAAAGAACGAACGATCATAAGAGAACAGTCCACAACATACTGGGTCACCCCGCTCGAGTGTAGTTTGCGGACAAACTATGCAGCAGAAGCTGTGGTGTGCCCTTGTATGAAATCACATAAAACAGTCCATTAAGCAGCAAGCTAGGTCAAATTTTGACTTACTTAGACAATTTAGTGACGCACCCTAGCCCAAAGAGCGACCTCGGGTCTAGATTTGGTTGAAGGTTAAGGATACCAGCGTAGCTAAGGGAAGAAGTTAGTATAAGTCTTGACGTTGAGACTTTCACACTAAAGGTTACGCTTTACTATCAAGTGGTAGGACCTTATCAAGGAGATCGGGTGTCTGTAGTCTTCTTTAGAGTAATAGAAGACCCATAAGCATAACCCCTTACCATAACTTGATACTTCCCATTACAGTACGTTGAGACAACCACCATAAAATACCATAGGTCGAATTGGAATTTGAATATTTTGTTTGGAAAAGGCCCCTTTCCTAGTTAATCATATAGGGAACTCGGAAAAGTTAGCACAATTTATAGCATTGGGAGCCTAAGTTTTGTCATAACATTATGTCTCAGGGTGGAACACCAAGTCAGAAATTTTTTATGCCCTAAAGTTTTTGCACGTATGTAAGATGAATATACCGTAGAAGTATTGAAGAGACTTAGTCCAAATCATTAAAGGCTTATCCTTTTGTTTATTGGGCCAATAAAATACCGACTTAGATTACCCCCTAGACTCTGTTTAGAAAAGGTTGTGACATTTTCGTAGTAATCTCGAGTTTTGGAGTATTCAATGAAACTCAGGTGATGACGAGATCTTATTCATACACTTTTGATTTGTGGACCAACCCTCCTTAGAAGTTTGAGACCCTTGGAGAACTACTTCACCTTAAATAACATGGAGTGTTTATACCAAGTTGTGATCGCTATAGTTATACTGACAAGTTAAGTGAATGGTACACTTCAAGAGTGGGCGTGTACTCATCTTATTGCTCCAAGGCTGATTCTAAGTCGACAAAAGTGATCAACTTGTTAATCATTTGATTATACGTAAAGGGTTGTCTAGGGGATGGGCATAAGACTCTCGGAATCAAGAACGTCAGGTTAAGAATTTAGGGAATTTCACTAACTTCCTGATCCAAGCAATGTGGTCTTGTCTTTTATAAGGACGTTTGGTCATCAAGCTCTTACCGGTCACAAAGGAAGAACATCATAAACGGCAGATTCAGTGCAAGACCAAGTAGAATTTAGAATGGATAGAAGTAAGACTGGCTATAAGTCCGCCTGACCATAAGAAATAATCAGTTTATCGTAACAAACATGCAAGTGTATTGTTGTAGATACACCTTCTTAACCTCGAGACATCGATTGGTAGAGTTATCCAAATAATTAATAATCATTGACGTCCGAACAAATGTCTCGATTTAGTCAAGTATTGAAAACAAGGAAGAATGCCAGGTTTAATGGCTTGGGAAAAATGTGTCACATCATGGAATTTTGAAGTTTGGAGTCAAGTTTTCGCAAGTAAAGATTACAACTAGAGTTTCTGGCACTCCAGGGCTTTCAAGGGTAATTTTCGGATAGTATTTTTTTAATTAAAATTCAAGCCCTCTTCGTGGTGAAAATTTAGTTAAGATCATCTTACTCTTAGAGTTGGTTTATGCATCACCAGAGAACTTAGGAAGGTGACTCTTTGGATCTTGTAATGCGATAGTATAAACTATTTAGGGCTAAGATGGAGAATTTTTACTATGTTCGGATCTCGGGAAAGATGACAACGACCATCATGTGTTGAAATATTGAGGAATGGGTAGTTGAAACGATTGAGTAGTGCCGCTACTATCAACTCCCGCTTAAGATTGTTAACTTTACTTGATGATACGTAACGACGTAATTTTTGGATGACATAACTATGAGAAGGGTCGTTATGATGAAATCTTTAATTCATATTTTATAGCATAAGTGAGATGAGACCTCTTGTCTTTGAAAGTATAGCCCACCCGTTATTGGAAATCTAAAGTGAAAATATGTCGATTGATATATTGAAGATATATAATCTACATACAATCCTCCGATCTTAAGAACCAGAAAGTTACAATTTCTCCAAAATTTATAACCTCAGTTAGGAAGATTCAGGAATGAGGGAGACAAGTTTGACCTTCAGATATAAATGGTGGAATTTCTCGAGGATTAATGGGTTTTAATGAGTCACCCTTCATGTTGAAATCAAATTGTGCCAAAACTTGTCATGAAAAAGGGGTTTTACCCTCGTGAGTTATGAACCAATGGATATGGAAAGTAGATGAGAGTCATTTCGCGAACATCATTTTAAACTACAGACGTATGTTCCTCAAGAAAAACTTGGAAGATATCTACATTTATTTAACGTGCGAAAGCGTTAACCTCGTCTAACGTTCGTAGGACATAAGAGACTCTGGTCCAAGTGTAATCAAGGTTTATGTTATTATTCTGTAGCTGATAAACCTGACCTTGTATCCGCGGAGTCGGAAACGGTTTATCAGCAGAGACCTCATATGTTAAGGGATAAGGCCTCTTGGTGTAGGTGGTGTTGAACACCTACGTGTAAGGGAATCATATAGTGAAGAATCAACATAGACAATGGCGGTTGGTTAAATGGTCACGTCCTGGCTAATCGATTTATGAGCAGAGTATTAAATAAGCATGGTTCGTGAATGTAACCTTATGAAGTTAAGTTGAACTCGAAGGTTTTTGGTGCCATCTAGCGCGGCATGATAGTATAAATTAACTCGGTAAGTTTTTATGTATTTCAGGTAGATCCCCCTTCGGGGAGTGTAGTGATTTTGATAACACCCGCACCTGGTTAGCTTGTTTTGGTTTCTTTGAAGTGTCTATTTCCTATTTATTACCGGGATGGAGCAAGTAGAACCCGCATTGTGATTAATGGAATGATGATCTGAGCGGTGGGTTAAAACTTCATTTAAACCTAGTGGGAATATTGCCGACAATCTTAGCGAGTAATAGTAGAAGTGCAATGAGAAATTTTGGTAAAGAATGTTGCTCCAGTTTGATTTCTCAAATAGTAGAGGTCCGAGTTCTTCCGTGGAAGGAGATTCTGATGTCCGATCATTATAGTTAAATCATGGGCAAGAGGAGCACAACTGGGTGCCCTTGGACTTCATACAACAATGTTCCCCGGAACTCTTCACCTCAGGTGCAAATTAATCGTCTTTGAAATCCTTTACTCTTATAAGTACTTGCAACCCGTAGACCCAAACCTAAATTTCAAGGACGAAATATTTCTTTTGTTTATTGGGATTTGTAACATCCCCAATCCTTCTAGACCCCTAGATGGTGTTAGGGCATGGGTGGTGTGCAGAATGGCCACTAAGGCCCTTGGGCCAAGTGGAGTGTGCTAAGTGCACACCAAGGGCACAAAATCAACATAGCCCAATACCACTCCCTTAGGCCAATTGACCCTCAATTCACCAAATTGACCTCCTCCATACCACCCTAACCACTAAGGAAGACCATAACCATGGAAATTGCACTTGGGTGGGACCCAATTGCATGAAATTGACCAAAGTCAACAATAGGTCAACATTAACCAAACTAAGTCAATTAGGGTTCAATTGACCCTCAAATGTTCAAATTGACCTTACCACCACACCCTAAACACCTTAAGGAACCCAATGGACCAAAAAGCCCCATCAAGGTGGGACCAATTGACCAAAGTCAAACTTTACCCAATTTTGTTCAAATCTACACCCTTTGATTAAATTGAACCAATTGGAGCCCCACCATGGACCAACCAACCATGGGTAATGACAAGGGACCCAAGGCCATCAAGTGGGCCCATCCCACTCATCATGTTGACCAAGTCAAAGTCAAAGTCAACTCTGGGTCAATCATGGTCAACATAACCCAAATTAAGTGACCTAGCCTAAATACATTTGAACCAAGCCCTAACCCAATGACCAAACATATGTTCATAACCTAATGGGTCATGTAGGCTGTAGGGAAAAGGCTAACCCAAGCTAACCCAAGCTTAGGCAAATTAGGAAAGTGGCTAAAGGTGGGGGACAAAAGCAAAAAGCAAAAGAAAAGTGGCAATCACCCTTCTCACACTCCAACCCAATCAGCCTAGGGCCTTGGGTGATTGCTGGGCACCTGAGGAGGGGACAGAGGAGCAGCTATTCAGCTGATTGGTTGGCAAAAACACCAATCTCGTGAGCACCTAAGTTCAAAACCGAGTATACATTCCTCCCCACCCCATTTTATCCATCCCATTAGCTTCAGAGCACTGAGAGCAGTCGAAATCGGCTACTGGAGTGGGGAGATTAGTGGAGAATCGCGGCTGTGAGCAGGATCGCCGGAGCAAGGCACTTCCATGGCCAACCGCCGCCGCCGCCACCGCCAAGCTCCACTCGAGGTTCGTTTCTCCTCCCCTCCCTCTGTGCTAGCTTCTTAGGTCATTAGGATGAAGTTCCATGCTCAATTGAGCTGGAATCACATTTTCAAAACCATGAAAATCCATTGTTTTGTCCATGCTCCAATCGCCGGAAAACGCCGCCTCCGACCGCCAGTCGCCGGGAAATTGTAGCCCCGACCACCATGAAGGTGTAGGAGGGGATAGTCGGCGGTGGTGGCGCGTGTTGAAACCGGCAACTTGATGAACAAGCCTCGGTCTCTGTGGAGTTCGGGACCCTCAGCAAGCTGAGGGGCGACCAACACTTACTCCCCCCAAGGGAGAGCTCTAGGTTGAAGGTTGAGGCACTATGAACTGGACCAAGCGCTCGGCGAGGAGGTCCCACCACATACCCGGAAGATCTTTAGAGCGCTTCCCCTCCCAAGCCAATGCCGGGCTTGGGCACCACTGGAGGCTCTCCTCACCCCACTAGAGAGAGACCTGGGGAGGGAGAGGGAGAGAGAGCTAGCCTAGGATAAGCTTGCCCCCAAATGGTGCCCCCTTGGTCCTATTTATAAGATTTTAGAATTTGGGCTGCAAATAGCCACTAACTAGTCCGCGAAATTACCAAAATACCCTCGGAAATGGCCTGCGGATAGCCGAATCCCGCTGTTCTGGAGCGCTAAACGCAGACCAACCCCTCTCCCCGGAACCGGGCGAGGGGGGTACTTCGCGGGGCTCGGCGAACCCCCTAACTAGGGCTGGGCGAGACCCAGCCAGGGGCGCCCCCCTGCTGATCTCGCCCCTTCCTGCTGGGGCTGGGCGAGACCCAGCCAGGGGCGGCCACCCTGCTGGTCTCGCCCCTTACTGGGGCTGGGCGAGACCCAGCCAGGGGCGGCCCCCCTGGCTTGTCTCGCCCCCTACTGGGGCTGGGCGAGACCCAGCCAGGGGCGGCCCCCCTGGCTGGTCTCACCCCCATACTGGGGCTGGGCGAGACCCAGCCAGGGGCGGCCCCCCTGGCTGGTCTCGCCCCCTACTCGGGCTGGGCGAGACCCAGCCAGGGGCGGCCCCCCTGGTTGGTCTCTCCCCCTACTGGGGCTGGGCGAGACCCAGCCAAGGGCGGCCCCCCTGGCCGGTCTCGCCCCCCTACTGGGGCTGGGTGAGACCCAGCCAGGGTCGCCCCCCTGGCTGGTCTCGCCCCTTACTGGGGTTCTCGCCCCTACCTTGGGGGGCACGGGACGAGGGGAGATCACCGCCATTACTGAGCTGGGCGAGCGGGAGGTCTCCACCTCCACCGCTCGCCCTCCTCTTTCCTTACCCTGGATCATAGTGAACAATAACGCTCCCAAATGCTTCTTATGCTTCAAGGACCTACTCGGCGAATACAGGGTTGTACACAATCCCCGCTCTATTCGAGCGGGGTACACGCTCGGAAAGAAATGTCCAACCCTGTATATTCGACGAGTGTCGCTGGAAATCCGGCTAACGGTGCTACCTTGGAAAAAACACAGTCTCCCGAAAGGACCTCCAACCTTGCCGGCTAGCGAGAGTCCGGCTAGCGGAGTCACCTCGGGGGGAAAATCACTTACCCTCCCTAGGAGGTCAACCTGGCCTGCCGTCTAGTGAGAGCCCGGTCAGCGGAACCATCCAAGGGGAACATCACTTACCCTCCCTAGGAGGTCAACCTGGCCTGCCGTCTAGTGGGAGCCCGGTCAGCGGAACCATCCAAGGGGAACATCACTTACCCTCCCTAGGAGGTCAACCTGGCCCGCCATCTAGTGAGAGCCCGGTCAGCGAAACCATCCAAGGGGAACATCACTTACCCTCCCTAGGAGGTCAACCTGGTCTGCCGTCTAGTGAGATCCCGGTCAGCGGAACCATCCAAGGGGAACATCACTTACCCTCCCTAGGAGGTCAACCTGGCCTGTCGTCTAGTGAGAGCCCGGTCAGCGGAACCATCCAAGGGGAACATCACTTACCCTCCCTAGGAGGTCAACCTGGCATGCCGTCTAGTGAGAGCCCGGTCAGCGGAACCATCCAAGGGAACATCACTTACCCTCCCTAGGAGGTCAACCTGGCCTGCCGTCTAGTGAGAGCCCGGTCAGCGGAACCATCCAAGGGGAACATCACTTACCCTCCCTAGGAGGTCAACCTGGCCTGCCGTCTAGTGAGAGCCCGGTCAGCGGAACCATCCAAGGGGAACATCACTTACCCTCCCTAGGAGGTCAACCTGGTCTGCCGTCTAGTGAGAGCCCGGTCAGCGGAACCATCCAAGGGGAACATCACTTACCCTCCCTAGGAGGTCAACCTGGCCTGCCGTCTAGTGGGAGTCTGGTCAGCGGAACCATCCAAGGGGAACATCACTTACCCTCCATAGGAGGTCAACCTGTCCTGCCGTCTAGCGAGAGCCCGGTCAGCGGAACCATCCGATGGGGACATCTCTTACCCTCCCTGGGAGGTAAACCTGGCCTGTCGGCTAGTGAGAGCCCGGTCAGCAGAACCATCCGAGGGGAACATTGCTTACCCTCCCTGGGAGGTCAACCTGTCCTGCCGGCTAGTGAGAGCCCGGTCAGCAGAACCATCCGAGGGGAACATCTCTTACCCTCCCTGGGAGGTCAACCTGTCCTGCCGGCTAGTGAGAGCCCGGTCAGCGGAACCATCCGAGGGGAACATCACTTACCCTCCCTGGGAGGTCAACCTGGCCTGCCGGCTAGTGGGAGCCCGGTCAGCGGAACCATCCAAGGGGAACATCACTTACCCTCCCTAGGAGGTCAACCTGGCCTGCCGTCTAGTGAGAGCCCGGTCAGCGGAACCATCCGAGGGGAACATCACTTACCCTCCCTAGGAGGTCAACCTGGCCTACCGTCTAGTGGGAGTCCGGTCAGCGGAACCATCCAAGGGGAACATCACTTACCCTCCCTAGGAGGTCAACCTGTCCTGCCGGCTAGCGAGAGCCCGGTCAGCGGAACCATCCGAGGGGGACATCTCTTACCCTCCCTGGGAGGTCAGCCTGGCCTGCCGGCTAGTGAGAGCCCGGTCAGCGGAACCATCCGAGGGGAACATCTCTTACCCTCCCTGGGAGGTCAACCTGGCCTGCCGGCTAGTGAGAGCCCGGTCAGCGGAACCATCCGAGGGGAACATCTCTTACCCTCCCTGGGAGGTCAACCTGGCCTGCCGGCTAGTGAGAGCCCGGTCAGCGGAACCATCCGAGGGGAACATCACTTACCCTCCCTGGGAGGTCAACCTGTCCTGCCGGCTAGCGAGAGCCCGGTCAGCGGAACCATCCGAGGGGAACATCACTTACCCTCCCTGGGAGGTCAACCTGTCCTGCCGGCTAGTGAGAGCCCGGTCAGCGGAACCATCCGAGGGGAAAAGTATTTTGGAAAGAACTTGTATTACATTAGTCATTCGGTTACATGCAGGAAAAACTAAGTATGAAAACACTCTATCCTACTACATGGACTCAAAGAAAAAACTAAGCACGGAGACCGGGACTTGGGCTTCTACTCCCAGGCATGGTCCTCCTCGACCTCTTCTGGTTGTTGATGCTGCGGCTTCGTACACCTCGCCTCCCTTAACTCCAAGAACTCGGGGCAGGAGGATGTCTCGTGACCCTCCTCCTCGTGGAAGTCACAGTAAGGTAACTCCATTCGGACGCCCCCTCTTCCTCCTGCGCGGTTCCTTCTTCTTCTTTGGCCGATTGACATGGTTTGCTAGGGCGGTGGAGGGGGTGTTTTCTGCCCCTGCCTCCACCTCGGGAGGTCGGCCCCCTCTTCCAGAAAGCTGTCCTCCTCTTGGTCGAACTTCCTCTTGGGAGCCTCTACCTTCCTCCCATGCTGCCTTGCCTCTGGCTCACTCAGCTTGGCCAGCCTTCTTGTGAACTCCGGGTTGGCCTCCTCACTTTCAACTTCTTCTGCCACCCTTTCCATCAACTCCTCAAAGGACAAATGAGCTCTTCTCTTGAGGTCCATCTTGAAGAAGCCCTCCCGCAGCCCCACCGTGAAGGCGAGCTTGAGGGTGTACCCGGGCACTTCTTGGACGAGGAGAACCTCCTCCCTGAACCGCTCCAGATAGTGAGCCAGCGACTCTTCTGGCTCTTGATTGATCTTGAAAAGTGCTTCCACATCTTTCTTCCTCTTCCTTGACGTCGATAAGCGTAGCAGGAAGCCTCGACGCAAGTCTTCAAAGGCATAGATGGATCCTACATGGAGCTGGTGGAACCAATCTCTAGCCTTCTCCTTCAGAGTTGTCGCGAAGAGTCGACATTTGAAAGCGTCTGACATGGGCATGATGGAGACCATTTCTTCAAACCACTGCAGGTGTAAGACGGGGTCATCCTTGCCGAAGTAGTGAGACATCTTCGCCCCCTTGAACCCCTCCGGAATCGGGGCCAAGAAGATCAGCTCACAAAAGGGACCTCCCGTGCTCGCCCCCCTTTGGGGCTGGGCGAGTGGGGGCCTGATGCCTCCCCACTCGCCCCCTTGGGGCTGGGCGAGTGGGGGCCTGGCGCCTCGACACTCGCCCCCTTGGGGCTGAGCGAGTGGGGGCCTGGCGCCTCCCCACTCGCCCCCTTGGGGCTGGGCGAGTGGGGGCCTGGCGCCTCCCCACTCGCCCCCTTGGGGCTGGGCGAGTGGGGGCCTGGCGCCTCCCCACTCGCCCCCTTGAGGTTGGGCGAGTGGGGGCCTGGCGCCTCCCCACTCGCCTCCTCCTGGCACCTCCTTCCTGGATGGCTGCCCGAGGGTGCTCTCGCCAACCTGCTGAGGCGAGACCTCCTGTCCACTTTCTCTCCTGCTTTCGGTTATCGAGGCGAAAGCCACCTGCAAGGTCTGCATGACCTCCCGCCTGAGATTTTCAAACATCTCCAACGTCACCCCAGCTACCAGGGGTGCGAGTGACTTGGGTCGGAACCTCCTCTACCTCCGTCCATGGAGCTCATCTTAAGAGTTTCTTGAATCGGTCACACTCCACGCTCACCGCACCAAAAATGTTGAAACCGGTAACTTGATGAACAAGCCTCGGTCTCTGTGGAGTTCGAGACCCTCAGCAAGCTGAGGGGCGACCAACACTTACTCCCCCCAAGGGAGAGCTCTAGGTTGAAGGTTGAGGCACTATGAACTAGACCAAGGGCTCGGCGAGGAGGTCCCACCAGATACCCGGAAGATCTTTAGAGCGCTTCCCCTCCCAAGACAATGCCGGGCTTGGGCACCACTGGAGGCTCTCCTCACCCCACTAGAGAGAGACCTGGGGAGGGAGAGGGAGAGAGAGCTAGCCTAGGATAAGTTTGCCCCCAAATGGTGCCCCTTTGGTCCTATTTATAGGATTTCAGAATTTGGGCTGCAAATAACCACTAACTGGTTCGCGAAATTACCAAAATACCCTCGGAAATGGCCTGCGGATAGCCGAATCCCGCTGTTCTGGAGCGCTAAACACAGACCAACCCCTCCCCCCGGAACCGGGCGAGGGGGGGTACTTCGCGGGGCTCGGCGAACCCCCTAACTAGGGCTGGGCGAGACCCAGCCAGGGGCGCCCCCCTGCTGATCTCGCCCCTTCCTGCTGGGGCTGGGCGAGACCCAGCCAGGGGCGGCCACCCTGCTGGTCTCGCCCCTTACTGGGGCTGGGCGAGACCCAGCCAGGGGCGGCCCCCCTGGCTGGCCTCGCCCCCTACTGGGGCTGGGCGAGACCCAGCCAGGGGCGGCCCCCCTGGCTGGTCTCGCCCCCTACTAGGGCTGGGCGAGATCCAGCCAGGGGCGGCCCCCCTGGCTGGTCTCGCCCCCCTACTGGGGCTGGGCGAGACCCAGCCAGGGGCGGCCCCCCTGGCGGGTCTCGCCCCCTACTGGGGCTGGGCGAGACCCAGCCAGGGGAGGCCCCCCTGGCCGGTCTCGCCCCCCTACTGGGGCTGGGTGAGACCCAGCCAGGGTCGCCCCCTGGCTGGTCTCGCCCCTTACTAGGGTTCTCGCCCCTACCTTGGGGGGCACGGGACGAGGGGAGATCACCCCCCTTACTGAGCTGGGCGAGCGGGAGGTCTCCACCTCCACCGCTCGCCCTCCTCTTTCCTTACCCTGGATCATAGTGAACAATAACGCTCCCAAATGCTTCTTATGCTTCAAGGACCTACTCGGCGAATACAGGGTTGTACAGCGCGGGGATCGCCGGGAAATGGCCGCGCAAGGTGGCCCAGGTCGGTTGAATCTCAGCCGTTGGCTAGAGGTTGAAGACGACTCGGTTGCCGCTGATCTGCGTCAAGATCTGTGCGGATCTCACATTTCCTTTATTTATTTAATTCATTATTATGATTTTCTGCCCTGATTATTCAGTCAACTTCAAATAGATATTAAGGCCTCTTAATGGCCGATTTAGAAAAAGTGCCCAACATGAAAGTTGTAGACCTTGGTCTTAACTTTCATTTGGCCTTAAGTTTAGGTCATTTGGTGAGCTACAGCTCCCTAGGGAGTTGTTTTACTAGGACTGGTTCTACACTAGGTCAGTCCATTAGAAAAATTACCTAGGCCAAACCCTTCCATATTTGGAGCTGTGCTTTTAACCATGGGTTGGTGTACCCTAGGGGCACCCCCTTCCAAAGGGGCAGCCCTTGGTGGACAATTTACCTAGGGTTTTTGTGGTAATTAGAATGTTTAAATTAAGTTGATTTTTGGAGCATATGATGTCCAAATGACACCAAACTTTGGTGGCATACTCTTTGGTACATGAGTAGTGCCTACCTAAAATTTCATTCCATTTGGAGTTGATTTGATATGGAAAATTGGAAACCCTAATGAGGGCCCTTAAGGGTCAAATTAGGGTTTAGGTCATTTTTGAGGAGTTGAGTGTGTTAGCCTCCTCCCATCATGTTGAATATGTGGGTATGGATATAAAAAGGCATGTGAAACACCCTAGTGGTCCATTTGGAGCAATTAGGGTGGTGTGACCTTAAACCCTAAGGGTAAACCTTTAAGGGTGCAAAGTGAGACTTGTGAAGGGCATGAGAGAAAATGTTCTTGCCTTGGCTCAGAACTTTGGAGATATGTTTGTAGGAGCATAAAATGACTTAAGTAATTTATTGAGAATTTTTAGAGGTATTTAAGTATTTTCTTCCTAGTAAATGAAATATCCACCCTTTCCTTAATAAAATGAAATGCATGGTCACAGGACCTTGTATGGTGTTGAAACTCCATCAGTGGCTGATTAGGGATGAAAATGGACTATAGTAATTTTGTTATGAATTATTGAAGTATTATTCCTTGTGTAGGAAATTTCTAAGTACTTGCTAGCTTAAGGGAATTTAATTTTGAAAATTGTCAAATCATGGGGCAAAATTGTGAAACTTGGTTATCTGTCATTTAATGCTATTATATGCCCATGATAAATGTTTAGAAGCTTGTAGAATTATATTTCTTGCACCTCATGTAGAAATTAGAATTTTCAAGACTTGAGTATTAAATCTTTTTAAAATACCAAATCATGGGGCAATGTTATGATATTTGGTTAACTGTGGTTTGATGTTAATATATGCCCATGATAATTAATTGGAGGCTTGTAGAATTATTTTTCTTATACCTCATGTAGAAAGTGGATTTTACATCCTTATGAGTATTTAATCTTTTTAAAATATCAAATCATGGGGCATTGATGTATACTTGGTTATCTGTAGTTTTAGGTTAATATATGCCCATGATAGTTATGTGGAGGCTGGTTGAATTATATTTCAAGTACTTCCAGTAGAAATTGGTAATTGCTACCTTTGAATGTTTAATCATTGTAAAATATCAAATCACATGGTAATGACACAATAATTTGGCAGAGGACTCTAGGTCCCCATTTGGCACTTGGTATTTTTTGGAGAATTTTCAGAAGTGAAATACTATTTTTCCTAATTATAGTGGCATTTTAGTAATTATACAATTATGATGATTTAGTAGACCAGATGACATCCTAGGGTCATGTTACTCAGTTAACCACCTTGATATGGTATATTACCTTACTGATAATTTTCATGTAGCATGTATAATCATTTTGAGGGTAGTTCATGTGTAATTTGACTTAAGGCCTTAACTACTTTAAATTATATTAAATACCAATTTAATATGGAAAATTATGGAAATTGAAGCATACCCTATTAAGGTCAGTGGGAACCTTGGATAATTATTAGAGACCCTGGTGATGAATATTTAGAAGGGTTCCCTTATGGGGTTGATGGATAGTTCAAAAATGTGGTCTGCGTTTAGTAAACACAGAATTTTGAGTTCTAGACAATTCAGACCCCTAAGTAGGGTTTAGGAGGTATATCCAATCAGTAAATGAGATGTAGCACACCATGATTCAAGGAGGGTCAATCCTAGGGATACTTGTGGGGTGGTGCTAGAGTTAACGTAGAACGAATGAAGGTACGTCCAACCCGATTGGGTGGGACGGGGATGAGCTAAGTCACTTTAACTATATGTAATGATGAAGGGTGAACCAAACATTAATCACCAACTAAAGTAATTGTCTTGAATAGGATTGTGGGGTTGAGCCCATTGATCTGTAGTACCGTTAGGGGCCCCTTTACGGAGTACACCGCCGGAAGTCCAAGATTCACCCTAAGTATAATACGAACTAAATTGTAGGCAAGAGTAGCCTAAGTGGGTATGCAGACTGGTATGGATCTCCTCCGGGAAGGAGATGGGTTAGATCAGCTTGTGTGTTAGTCCCTGAGCCGGAAGCTAGGGTGGACATGTTAACACCTATCACTTATTCAAATAGTGGCGAGTCTTCGGTACTAGGCTAGTCGTGTCACCGACGGTAGTAAGTTGACTCAGGTGAGGTTGAGGTTTAGAGGGCCGGTAAGTTTGAGTACCGCGGTCTGGAGGACAATCCCGAATAACCCACCCTGACCTTAAAGTCTGGTGGATTCCAGCAAGAGTACGCAGGAGCTCCGCTGTTGTGTTATTAGCGTTGAGGCGTACATGAGGTCTAGGATTGGTAGTGACCATACCCGCCTAGGATGTGGAGTGCCCGATCCAATGCCACCGTGAGCCACGACGGTCGGTACCTGAAATGTTGGCTTCCTTTCAAACAAATTGGGAACTATACAGGTCTGTGCGCATAGAGTCGTGTGGGTGAGTCACATTGCATAAATTCATTAAAACATCATAACCATAGCATAACATAACATACACATAGCATACCCCCATCATATAAATTAGTATGGGCTCTTTTATATGATGAGTTACCTGGACATCTTAATTTATATGTCGTATGGGCGTTCATATAAGTTAAGGTACGAATCTGTGATGGTAGTTTAGATTTACTTACTGCACTGCGTTTCCTTTCTACTTACTGCTTACTTCATTGCTCTACTTTACTGCCATATACCTGCACTATACTGCTAGCTAGATTTTACTGTTTTACTTATACCTGCTAGAGTTGTGCCATGTCACCACCTTCTTGTTTACCCCTTGTTTGTCCTCCGCTTCTTCCTCCCGCTCGGTGCCTAGGAGTCGTGGAGGGAGGCGAGGAAAAAACGGCTTAGTCTTTATGACTAACGGTTGGTGTGACCGCAGGAGTCCGAGGAGGCAGAGTTGTCCCGCACGCAGCAGGACGAGATGGCAGGACCTGAGCAGCAGATGCATCGCACTACCACGACGCCACAGGTTGATGATTAGATAGTTAGATTTCCGCTTCTTGAGAGCTTTTGTTGTAGACTTCCGCATGTTGTAGAGAGAGAGAGAGATAGTACATTACTTTTCATATGTATCGGGTTTAAGCCCCTTTAGTTGTACTTCTCTTATGGACTTTCTGTTTTCATTATATATGATGTTGTGATTGTGGATATGCCTTCTTTTATGTACTTACTTTTTGGCATATTTTACTTATAATCGTATAGCCGGCAGGGTTGGTGCTGAGCGGTGTTAGTCAACCCGAGTGTTGGTGACACCGCAAGGCAACGGTTCTGGGCGAAGGTCCACCTCAACCGTGCGATACGGGAGAGGTTCGAGTTTTCAAGTACCCGAACGGGTTTTGGAAAAAGAGACCTTACAGTGGCCGTTGGATCTGGCGGCTTGTGTTAATCGCAGCCCAAACTAAATTAAATCATAACATGTAAATGAAATGTCACACTTTATAACAAATCCTGTAAGCTGAAATTGAGGCTTTTAGAGGACATATAATGAAAAATGACCAGAGACAAGTCCTGTAGATCTGGATGTCTACTTTCATTTGAAAGTAAAATCAAACCATTTGGAAAAGTGTAGGACCCACAACACTTATTTTAGTAAGGCTGGTCAAAAGAGAAACCAGATCTTTAAATGTGTATAACTTTCAAATGCCAAGTCTGATGAAGCTGAGATTTTGGCCATGCATGCATGTGCCATATACCTAGTTTAGGTTCAAAAATCAAATTTTTAGGAAATTATTTTTCTAAGGTTTTATTCAGAACATGGAAAATCAAATAAATGGAATATTTGGAGTTATATAACTCCAAATGACCCCACATTTGGCTGTCATGTCTAATTAGTCAACATTAGTCTAGGGTTAAATTTTGAGAACATTTGGACCTCTGCATGTAGGGTAATTTCTACTTGCATGTCTCTACCCTAGTGTGTTATGGTGTGCCAATAGAAAAAAAGTCTATTTTGTGTTTTTAGACCAAACGGCTTGGAGCTAGCCCTTGAAATTTTGGTCATACTTTCTTTATGACATGACACACCATCTAAGAGGATCTTAGGATTTTTGGGATCAAAATCATATGTTTTTGGATTAATGTGAATTAGGTCACATTTTGGTATATATGAAATTTTCATATCAAATAACTTGTAGAAATTATGGAACTCTGAGGAACCTATTACTAGGCCATGCAGGACCTCTATAAATTTTTGTAGAAAATTTCAGAGGCTTTTCCTTTAGGAAATTACAAAATTACCCCTAGGTCACAAATCTGAATAATAGGATTTCTTTGAGCTAAATGCATGAGAAGGTTGTGAAACAATGGAAGAAAATTAAGAATACAATTATAAATCTCTGGGATTTTTGATAGAATTTTTAGGGACATTTTTCTTGTTGAAATACCCTTTATTCATTTTGTCACCCCTTTCATGATAAATAGTAATTATGGTTTATCTTTGCTGGAAAATTTTGAAACTTAGGCACTGATGTTTTTAGGTCAATATCATACTACTGTAATTTTATCAGAATTTATTGTGACCTGTAGATGGTGGTTGTAGTGTAAACCCTTATTGACACACCACTTGTATTAAATGTATATTCTAGACAAATACTCCTTGGAAAATTATGAAACTTAGGCACTGATGTTTTTAGGTCAATATCATACCACTGTAATTTTATCAGAATTTATTATGACCTGTAGATGGTGGTTGTAGTGTAAACCCTTATTGGCACACCACTTGTATTAAATGAATATTATGGACAAATACTCCTTGGAAAATTATGAAACTTAGGCACTGATGTTTTTAGGTCAATATCATACTATTGTAATTTTATCAGAATTTATTGTGACCTGTAGATGGTGGTTGTAGTGTAAACCCTTATTGGCACACCACTTGTATTAAATGAATATTATGGACGAATACTCCTTGGAATATTATGAAACTTAGGCATGGAAGTTTTTAGATCACTATTATACTACTGTGACCTTATCAGAATTTATAGAGATCAATTGTTGACAGGTGATGTGTAAGTCACTAGTTGCACCCCTTCCGCTTTAAATAGGGATAACGATTAAATGACCCCGGGGAAATTATGGAAATTAGAATCTGAGGTTGTTAGATCATTACTCATTGTGATCCCATGGTAAGGATCTGGAAGTTATTAGGATAAGATAGGACCAGGGTTACACCTTAAGGATTAAATCTAGTTCGATTCCACCTTGGTCTGCGGATAATAGAAACAGAAGAAGTTGATTTAGACACCACTAGATCCCCATACAATCAAGCATTGATCCCTGGGTCATCGAGTGCATTGTGAAGAATGATTAGAGGTCGTCTAATGGAAACAACATTGAACGTAGAGTTGGGGTGCATTTAGTAATACATTGTTTCGGGTCTACAACAATAAGATAAAGGGATGGAGCCATGATATAGAAGAAGTGATAGGATAAAGTTAGGGACCATAGGTAGTGGTCGAGAGATAATACGATGAGGTTGTCGTTCCCTAGGGGAGATAGAGCTCGAGGTTCAGTTGAACATCGAGCCAAATGTTAAACCATCATAGGACATGGAACAACTAGAGAGGAAATAGGTAAATAAGGACGGATAGACACCAATAAGAATAAATATCCTGGAAAGGGGAATTTGGGATTCAGTCACCATCATATTCCCTAGTACCGTTGTGAGCCCTTCACCGGGTAACCCGCGGGGAGTCTGGGATTCGCCCTAAGCTTCTAAGATCAACTAACAATAGACAAGAGTAGTAAAGTAGGAGAACTTGAAATATAATCTCCCTCCCAAATTTGGGAAGGAAAGAAATAAGGACTAGGATAGTCCAGCGAGCGGTAGGCTCGTAGTTTGGATATTAGACTGTTGTAGTCTAGCGAGCGGAAGGCTCGTAGTTGAATATTAGACTGATGTAGTCTAGCGAGCGTTAGGCTCGTGGTATGAATATTAGACTGATGTAGTCTAGCGAGCGTTAGGCTCATAGTTTGAACATTAGACTGATGTAGTCTAGCGAGCGTTAGGCTCATAGTTTGAACATTAGACTGATGTAGTCTAGCGAGCGGTAGGCTCGTAGTTTGCATATTAGACTGATGTAGTCTAGCGAGCGGAAGGCTCGTAGTTGGATATTAGACTGGTGTGGTCTAGCGAGCGGTAGGCTCGTAGTTTGAATATTGGACTGGTGTAGTCTAGCGAGCGGTAGGCTCGTAGTTTGGATTTTAGACTGGTTTAGTCCTGTGAGCGGTTGGCTCGATTTCTATAAACCTTGGATGGAATTACGAGCTGGAGGCTCGGAGGTAGAGATGATAATTATGCATGTGCATAGAATGTGGTGGGTCCTCGGTTCTGTCTTAGTCATCACACCGACAGCAGTTTTGTTGACCGGCAGTGCTAGTGGTTTTTATAAGGGGCCAGGTTGTTTTACTGCGCGTCCGACGGGACGGTTTCCCTAAACACTGCCTGGCCAAATAAAGGTCTGGTTTCTTCGGATCCAGCAAGAGTACGCAGGAGCTCGTGAGTACCGGGTACCGGTATCACAGCGTACCTTTGGGCCTAGGTCTGATAGTGTGACTTACCCACCTAGGTGAGGAGATGCCCGCTCCTCTGCCACCGTTTGACCACGACGGGAGGTGCCCGAGAGGTTAGCTATCTCCGAAAAGTGGGAACTAAAGGTCTGTACGTACAGAGTCGCGTGCGTGTGTTGCATATTACATTACGTACATTGCATAACCATGACATAACATTCTTGCATACATCAGAGACCTCGGTGTATAAATCAGCATGAGCTCATTTATACGATGAGATCACCTTAGTGTCAGATCCCTTATCTTATGTGCTATTGAGTGTGCATATAAGTTAAGGTTATGTTTATAGTTGCTCTTAGTTATTATACCCGCTCTTTTCCTTATATCTGTTTCTTTTACATGTATAGTCCTTTACTTATTGCTGATTACTTACTCATTGTTAGTGTATAGCTATTTTCACTACTTGTTAGAAACTTGTATATGTTAGCTTAGTCACTTGTCACCTGCTTGATCATTTACCCCTTGTTGTCCTTCGCTTCCTCCTCCCGCCCAGTGCCTAGGAGTTGCGGGTGGAGGCGGGGAGGAATATGCTGAGTCTTATAGACTGACGGTCGGTGGACCCTATTATTACAGGAGAACCAGGGAGAGCAGGCCATCCCCCAGAGGGTGGAACTTGAGACAGTGACCAGGCCTGGGGTTGGACTCTCAGCTGCTGCAGGAAGGGCACCGGTGAGCAAACCACCTCACGTCCATACTGTTCACATTTATCCCGGGCAGAGTGAGGAGCTTTACCGTATATAGGGTGTCCGTCCGTGTGGGTGCTTAGACTATTTTATCTTTGCTAAGCGAGAGGCCAAGAAAAATAATATGTAAAAGGGCTTAAGCCCTTCCTTTCCGCACTTTGATATTTTGTACTCTATTTCTAGTTTACTTATCTCCTATGTATCTCATTTGGACTTGCGTTTAATATTTCATGATATGTTGTGGACTGGTGTATGCTTCTTTTATACTTTCTTATGCTGCGGTGAAATGGTTGGCCTGGATGATGAACAGCGGGCGGGATCGGCGTCATGTGGTGGCGACCTTCATGTTTGGAGGTGTCACCACAGGGCGGTAAGACCCGGAAATAAGGCAAAAAAAAGAGGGTCTTACAAACTGCCACGCTTCTGCTGCGTACTTTGATATTTTGTACTCTATTTCTAGTTTACTTATCTCCTATGTATCTCATTTGGACTTGCGTTTAATATTTCGTGATATGTTGTGGACTGGTGTATGCTTCTTTTATACTTTCTTATGTTGCGGTGAAATGGTTGGCCTGGATGATGAACAGCCGGCGCGATCGGCGTCATGTGGTGGCGACCTTCATGTTTGGAGGTGTCACCACAGGGCGACGGTTATGGGCGGTAAGACCCGGAAATAAGGCAAAAAAAGAGGGTCTTACAAAAAACCTGTATGGTGTGTATGTATATGTAGATACAACCTTCAATTTAGTAAAAACCAATTACACCTTAACATGAAGAGTTTTAAGTGCCCTAAACTTATGGATGGGTTTTCACCACTTCCGGGTTATTTTGACAGATAATATAAGGAGTGTTCGAACCACAGCCCATAGGTCTAACAACCACAAAGTGATGGAAGTATACATCATCATAATTGCCATCCTTATGTAGGACTCATATGGGCTTTGAGTGCATGTAGCAACGAGATTGACCTTTGAAGTCAAATCCCATATTCATAGATATTACTAAGGTAGTAACATTTTGATTTGCCTCGGTAGTAATGTTTTGATTTGCCTCTGTATTATTTTACTTTATGTTGAACTCAAGGATTTTAACACCACTCTTAATTATTTTACTTTATTTTATAAGATAACTAAGTTGACAATTTTATAATATAGTATTCGTATAAATTCAATTGAATCTCAAAAATAAATAGAAGAAAAGAGAAGTCAAACCTTGATTCGGATTGAAATTTGTAGTAGGAGATGGTGTTAGGGTGTTGTCAGGGGTAGACTCGTTTTGATTTGATCTTTGAATAGAAGTCATCATTATCAAGAACTGCACACATAATCAATATTTATAAAACAATTGTAGTTAAATTAAGCACTATGAACTAGATATAAACAAAAAATTATTACTTGGTCTGGTGATAGATAAATCTCTTGTCCCACTGATGTTCCAGATGAATCTTCCCTAGAATCTTGTTGTGACCTGGCATCCACAAGACGATCTATGGTTTTTTGCATAATAGTCATTCGTAATTTCAATTGTTCAATCTCCCGCAACTCTTCTGCATTTGTATGCCTCAAACCAGTTGTTCTTGAGCGACGCGATAAATCAGGGTATATCTGAATTGCAGTGACACCCATTCCCATACCACGACATCGTCCATAGTATTCCGGTCCAAATGTAGATCTAAAAAAATAAAAATATATTATACAATACTCTAAATTGAAATAAACTATTATAAAACATTTTTTTTACCTAAAGACAACATCATGAATTTCATTTATCGATGTGTCAGGAGGATGCTGCAATATTTGTTCCTCTATAGTCTTGTCCAATGCAACCTAGTAAGAAATACATAAATGAAATATTCAGTAAACAGTTTGGATATTATTTAAATGTTTAAATAATTTAGCTAAAGAATGAAACACTTACTTTTTTTGATATCGCCCATCATTCACCAAAGTTTTACCATTTGTCTTGCTTGCACGACTATCTAAGAATATGTCAATGCGGGTTGGCTCTCTGCCCAATTCAATTTCCTTATAAAAAATAAATTCTTTAGCTTTATGTAATAAAGTAAGAAATAATAAAGTGTGTATATATATAGGGGAATTTTAGAGAGAGAACCGGGAGAAATCCGTCAAAATATAACTTATTTCAAAAAGTCATCAACATGAAAGTTGTAGATCTCGATGAGATCTACAACTTTCATGTTGATCACTTTTTAATTTGAACCCGTTTAGGCCCCCGATTTGAGGCCCGGAAAAAGTCACGCCGAATATATATTTGGACGCCCGGGATTCGGCGTGACTTTTTCCGGGGCTCAAATCGAGGGTCTAAACGACTTCAAATCAAAAAGTGATCAACATGAAAAGTGTAGATCTCATCGAGATCTACAACTTTCATGTCGATGACTTTTTGAAATAAGTTATATTTTGACGGATTTCTCTCGGTTCTCTTCCTAAGTGGGGAGAGAACCGATTCTCTCCCTAAAATTCCCCTATATATATACACACACACACACACGGGTGTGTGCGTACCAAGTCTTTCTTTCGATTAGCAAAGCTCATCCGTCCAAGAGTATGTGAACTAATATTTTTTTGTGACAAACTTTATTTCTTTCACTTATACTCTGCACATCACAAAAGTTACACTCTCACACTTTAATATGTAAGAAATTTAAACAAAAAAGTTGGAAGAACAAACAAATAGAGATACAATACCTTTCCTTTTGGAGAATACCAATATGTCACAATGTCAACAAATTGGCTCTCTGGCATATCTGTCGGACCACCTCATGCAATAAGTGCTTCTGGAGTGCCTAATGGGTCATAATATTATTATTTAAAAGTTGACTTCCAATTCCTAAAACTTTCTCTTATAAGTTCCATGATAAGCTTTCTGTCGGTCTCAAAAATGAGAAATCTTTGCTACATGAATAAAACATAAAGCTTATAAATTATTGTTATTATATTCAATGAAATCATGATTTTTTGTTTATGTACACTCGCCTTGACCATACTCCATGCAGTTTCCTTGCTATATCGGGACACATGCGTCCAAGATAGAGGAGTCATTGGAAATAATGATGTATTTCATGCAAGTGTCCCCAAGAATGATGAAAGTTGAGGCGCCCCACTTCCAACAAATTGCCCATGTTTGTTTCTCTCCAATAAGATAATTTTATTTGACGACATAAGATGAATATCCTTACACGTCGTTGCTCCTCATAATTATTTACTTCTATTTGTACCTACATATACAAAAACTACGATTATTCTACTTGCATTTCTAGCAAATCATATAAATAAAAACACGCACTATTTACCCGAAGTCTCTAGGACTTCCTCACTAAGATTGACAGCTTCTTAATCATTATGTTGATCCTCATCAGAGCTTTCATCAATTGAAAAATAAGGCGTAGTTGTTGGATCATATAGTGGTTCCTTGTGGGCATTTGAAGTGCTCACATGAGGGTCACCACTAACAGCTTTGTGTTCATCTTTAGATAGAGAGTTATCCCTTGAAACAAATAATTTTCTGGGAGCAAATGTTCTCTTAGGAGCCATCAAATATCTGCATGATAGCAAAATCAAATATATGCATGATAAAAAGATTAAATATATGCATGAAAACAATAGTTTTCTCTTAGGTGTCAATCCCTCAGAAGATCGAAATGTTATGGGCCTACCATGGAGTTGGTTGGAGATGAGGGCCCCATGCTATAGGAGATAGTGGCAAGAAAATTGAGAACAATAAAGTGCAATTGGTTGATCTTGTCATAGAGGAGAGAATTGATCTCTAGCTATCAGAACTCCCCATTATACATTGTTTGCATGTACCCACTTTTTGCATGAGTGGGCAGAGGAA
Organism: Dactylorhiza incarnata; assembly: GCA_033032865.1. Taxonomy (NCBI): domain Eukaryota; kingdom Viridiplantae; phylum Streptophyta; class Magnoliopsida; order Asparagales; family Orchidaceae; genus Dactylorhiza; species Dactylorhiza incarnata. The sequence goes on from JAWHQI010000461.1 coordinate 642,366, forward strand.
GAAGAGATCTAATAGAAGAGACTCTCATGCTGAAGTATATAAAACTATTAGCATAGAATATAGAGTTAAGATTGTACCAAATGTGCCCAATTTACTTAAAGATATCCTCACTATTGCCTCGTTTACCAACAAATTATTTATCAACTAGTACAACAGGTGCACATTAATAACATAAAATAAATTCTAAACTCTTAATAAGAAATGTACACAACCACTGCACCATGAAGGTACAAAGCATTATATGTCGATATATACTAAAATTGAGCTAGTTATACCATGAAATGGACCGTAGCTGTTGTCTTGTGCCCGCGGTCAAAATCGGCGTGAAATTTGTATATTTCTTGCCTACGTTGTGAGCGGGTGTATTCCTTGTCGAGAGGAAAAAAAGTGATGCAGGTTATAGGATATATTGTTCAATAAAAAAGTCTTTTATATATATAATAAGAAAATATAAACAACAAATGAAAGGGTAATAAGAAAATATAAACAACAAATGAAAGGCTAAAAGAGATGCAGGTAATATGAAAGTTACAATAGGACTGCTGTCAAATAATCTTTAATTAAGGTCCGGTTCATGCGGTCGTGACCGCTTGACCGGTGAAAATAAGTCCCCCCAAACGGAGCCTGAATCTAAGAACTTGATCAATCTTCTTCACCGATTACAAAATCAAAAGAAATTTATTTAAGAGACTTATGAGACATAACAAAGTGAACCTAATGTTCTTATTAAGCTCATGGCATACGCCATATGTTTACACACAGGTATGCGATTGTGATCTAGTTGTGAGGGTTGTGACTGAGATAAGTAATTATTGTATTATGAGTGAATTTAGTAATATGTTCCAGCAAAAGTCTTCGTGTATCAAAGGTTGCAATACTTTATGATAATGTACAGATGATACTGCAGCATTAGAAGATTTATAGGAGTAGAATGGCAGTGCATTGAGAATAAGAAAGCTGCAAACTTATAGACCTTTGGTAGAAGTATATCAGAAAGGGCAAGACGATGAGCAAAATATATTTAAGAACATGCAAAAAGTAAAATGACCATGCTAATTCAGTATTGTAAAAAGATATTTAATAACACGCAAAACATAAAATGTACATGGACCTTGTCGGGAAACTATAAAATACCACAAGTTTATGAAGGATCACATCATATGGATACCTGAGAGGGGCTTGAAACAAGGGTATTCTTGACAAGCGGACAAATGCACATTTGACTACTGCATTCACAACCCGACATGTGAATTTATACTTCTCTTTGCACAAATCTAGGCTCAACATCTGTTCTAACCATCTCGATGTCTTCATCATTGACGAGTCCCGTTTATATAGAGTTTTCATACTCTTTTGGGCATGTTTTCTCACTTGTGCACTACACTTTTAGTTGTAAATCACTCACATTTATCTTTGTTAGGATTGTACACTTAGTGCACTGTTATCGCCCATCAAGGTGTGCAATTGCGCATTTTGTGCTGGGGGTATGCCTTCGGGGGATCCTCATGCCTGTCTTGCTGTTATTTTGGATGCTAGTCTTGTTTCTTGTGTGGTTGGAGCTGTGGTTTTGATTGTGTACATGTGGATCATGCCCATGAGCTGAGCATTGCAGTCTGGGCAAATCGCACGACCGTGCGATTATTGTTGACGCACGATCGAGACGATCGTGTGATTTACTCAAAGCTGTTTGTGATGATGTTCATCGTGCGTTTCCCTTTAACGCACGATTGAATCCAATCATGCGTGAAGAAAACCGCACGACCTACCTGGAAGCAGGAAAAATCGGCGACTTGTCCAACCCCGTGCGTTTTTGGTCGCGCACGAGCATTCCGCTCGTGCGTGAACAAAAACGCACGACCTTTCTGTAGCTCCAGACGCTGTTCGTCTCTTTCAATCGCACGATCCAAATGCACGGTTGTGCGTTTCTTAAATTAAAGCCCCTTATTTAAGTGCGCAGAAATTCCGACCTAATGGGGGGATCGATCATTGTAGACAGAGGGAGGAGCGGGAAAAGCTCTGATTTTTCGCCCCTTGTGAACTCCACCTTGGGAGAGGAGATCCGACCATCATTCCATCGCAAATCTTCACCAAGGACTTCGTCTCCGACCACCACCATCATAGCTAGCTCTCAAGTTCAGTTGCATAATACTTCTTGATGCCATTTGGAAGTTCTCCGGCGAGAGTACTGCCAGCAAAGACTAGCGAAGAAGACGAGTTCATTAGAAGGAAATGACAACTCCTCTCTGTACCCCGAGCGTCAATCGTGGACCGAGCTCGGACAAGGACTGACAACCCTTGACTCCGGTCGCGAATCCTGACAAGCCTTCGTATGCTTGGTTGTATTTCTTTCCCCCTTCCTTTGCTGTAGTATGGTTTATGAACTTGTGGAATGCGATTATGATGTGTAAAAATCCACTGTGCTTAGTTTTATTAATCATGTCCTTGTGCTTGATTTTGTGGTTTTTACTTCCGTGGTGCGCCTAGTTTATTTCCTCCATGTTGCTTGTTGTGTGTTTGTGTCGTCCTAGCTATTGCTAGGAGCGTGCTTAGTGAAGAGGTGATTGCGACCCTCGTTGCTCTTCCATCCACCATATTACCCATTTGGGTGATCCGCCCGAGCGACGTGGTGAAGGCGACCCGCATTTTATTTCCTCTTTGTAGTGTAGAAACACAATCACAAAACTCCCCATGTGGTTCATTTCACTCTTACAATTATTCTTCTGAATAGAGAACTCACACTCCCCACCTGCACTCCTCGAGAGATCGATACTTGGGGACTTTCTCCCATGTTTATTACTTGAGCGACCGGTGCACTTGTCGATTGCGCATCAAGTTTTTGGCGCCGTTGCCGGGGAGTGCATTCAGGTGTGTGATTTTCCTTTTTCAAGAATAACTGTCAGTGTTTGTTTTTTATTATTATCACGGTGTTTTGTTTCAGTTTGTGTCAATAAAGACCATTCTCACTCAGATCGGCGAAATATAAGACATTTTTGAAATACCTGACGAGCTAATCACAAATATTTCTCAGAACTGTGTGCTCCAGGGGAACCCCAACGAAGATGCCATTTCACACATTAAAGACTTTTTGGAAGTGTGTGGCACCTTCCAGTATTCTGAGGGACTCCAAGATAAGTTTAAGTTGCAGCTATTCTCATTCTCACTAGCGGGAAGAGCTAGAATTTGGTATAGGGATATCTGTCCACTTGAGATCACGTCATGGAGGCAAGCTGAAGACTTGTTTCTGAAAAGGTATTGCTTGCGAGAACTCTTATCCAAAAAGCACTTGGAGTTTGTCACCTTTACAAAGGCTCCGGATGAACCCCTTGAAGAAGCTTGGGGGAGATTTCGCCGGTTGCAAGCCTGGTGCTGCACTCAGAATATGTACAGAGTTATTGGCCTTCAAACGCTTTATTTCGGAATACGGGAGCAAGCCTGGTGCTGCGCTCAGAATATGTACAAAGTTATTGGCCTTCAAACGCTTTATTTCGGAATGCGGGAGCAGTACAGACCACTCTTCGACATTGCGACTGGGGGAGCACTTCTTAGTCGAGGCATATCTGAGGCGTGGCAGATTGTCGAAGACGTCATTCGCTCTAGCGGAATGTGGGGACCATCTATCAAGTCCCACTTTGTGGAAAACTCCGATTGTGATGCAAGCTTTGTGGAGAATACCCCGGATGCCATGATTGGGGAGGAGAAATTCCAACAGTTCATGAGGTGGTTCGAGGAGTGGTGGCATTCACAGGAATTGATTAGTCGAAAAATGGATACATTGTGCGCCACCCTAAGAGGAGTGATTCAAATATTAAACCATCAGCAGACTGAGACTGTGCACACTATGAATCTTCGAAGCGGAAGAGTTGTTAAGGCTGGTGATCAACAACGTAGTCGACCTTCTGGACAAATGGGATTGCCGACGGAGACTGGGACCATTGTCGAAGCACACATTTGTGTAGCACCGGAATCTGTACTGCAACAACCTGTGATGACCACACCGTCGTTCCCTCGTCGACTGCTGAATCTCCGAAAAGAGAAACAACATCACAAATTTTTGGACATGATGAAAGGTGTGCAGGTGAGCATTCCCCTGATCGATGTGCTCACACAAGTTCCTAACTACGCTAAGTTTCTAAAGGATCTTGTGGCAAAAGCAAGAACTTCAGATTTTGTCGTTGAAGTTTCAACTTTGGAGGAATGATCAACCATGGCGGGACTACATTGGCCTATAAAACTAAAAGATCCAGATAGTTTCACCATTGTTTGCACCATTGGTCAGTCAACTTGCCATCGAGCACTGTGCGACTCTGGAGCTTCAATAAATTTGATGCCGCTCTCAATCTTTCGCGAAATCGGCACGGGCGTCATTCGACCTACCGGTATCACGTTACAGCTAGCTGATCGATCAAGAAAGAAGCCTTTGGGCGTAGTGGAGGATCTGGTGGTGGCTGTCAATGGATTAGTTTTTCCTGCGGACTTCGTGATTCTCGATATAAAAAGTTGCGATGAGACACCAATTATTTTAGGGAGACCGTTCCTAGCTACAGCAAGAGCAGTGATGGATGCAGAGAATGGATTGTTAACATTGCGCCTTGGAACGGAGTCAACCACATTTGATATATACAAAGCACAAAGAGTGATCAAGAGTACCTAGTCTGAACTTCTTGACTCTGTTGCTACTGAGCTAATGGAGTGCCCAATTAATCAATTTGAGAGATATGATGATGAGACTGATGACGTTGATGGAGATGAGCAAGGTATGTTTGATACAGAGTCAGCCATCATCCATGACTCAGTTCCGGTGTCGTATTTCGCGGCTTCTGATGCTCCTTCACTCAAACCACTACCGGAGACTTTAAACTACGTATTCTTGGGGGAGAGCAGGACACACCTGGTCATTATCTCTGCTCTGTTAACGGATGATCAAGAACGTCAGCTAGTAAAATTGCTGAAATCGCACATGGGGGCGTTTGGGTGGAAAATCTCTGACATCAAAGGGATCAGCCCCACGGTTTGTATGCACAAAATACTTTTAGAAGAGAGTTTCAAACCTTCAGCTCAACCCCAACGTCGATTGAACCCTAAGTTGCAAGAGATTGTCAAGGATGAGATTATTAAACTTCTCGACGTCGGGATTATTTATCCCATTAATGATAGCAAATGGGTGAGCCCAGTTCAACTTGTCCCAAAAAATGGAGGAATGACCATAGTCACTAATGAGGATAATGAGCTACTGCCAACCCAGACGATAACTGGTTGGAGAGTGTGTATTGACTACAGAAAGCTCAATCTTGCCACTCGAAAGGACCATTTCCCTCTCCCATTCATTGATCAAATGTTGGAAAAGCTCGTGGGACATGACTATTACTGTTTCCTTGATGGATACTCAGGTTATAATCAAATTTTGATTGATCCGGCGGATCAGGAGATGACCACATTTACCTGTACATCTGGGACCTTTGCCTTCAAGCGCATGCCATTCGGGCTCTGCAATGCCCTAACCAAATTCCAACGCTGCATGATGGCGATATTTCATGACATGGTTGGCGATTTCTTGTAGGTATTCATGGACGATTTCTCTCTATTCGGAACGAGCTTTGATGTCGGGTTGAAAAATCTGGCTTTGGTTCTAAAACGCTGCGAGGACACAAATCTGGTACTAAACTGGGAAAAATGCCACTTCATGGTCGGCGAAGGAGTAGTGTTGGGACACAAAGTGTCCAGAAGGGAATTAGAGGTTGATCAGGCGAAGGTTGATATCATCAGACGGCTTCCACCTCCCTCGTCTGTTCGAGGTATTCGTAGTTTCCTGGGGCATGCTATCCCAAACTTTTCTCATACAGCTAAGCCTCTATCCAACCTATTGGCGAAAGACGTAAGCTTTGAATTAAATAGTGAGTGTCTACATGCTTTCAATATTCTGAAGGAATATCTAACCTCCACACCCATCCAATCATCGTCAGACTAGACCCTTCCCTTTGAAGTAATGTGTGACGCGAGTGATGTTGTTGTAGGGGTTGTCCTAGGGCAGCGCAGGAATAAAATTTTCCACACCATCTACTATGCCAGTCGAACTCTGAATGATGCGCAGCGTAATTACACCACGACGGAAAAGGAGTTATTATCGGTCATTTTCGCCTTTGAAAATTTTCATTCATATCTAATCCTATCAAAGGTTGTGGTACACATGGACCATGCTGCCCTATGATATCTCATGAAAAAGAAGGATGAAAAACCTCGACTGATGCGGTGGATTTTGCTACTGCAGGAATATGATATTGAAGTGCGTGACCGTCGGGGTGTTGATAATGTTATTGTTGATCACCTTTCGAGGCTCGAACACCATGGTGATTCCAAAACACCGGGGTCCCAAATTGCTGATAAATTTCCGGATGAGAGTCTTTTTGCGGTTGCATCCACCTCGTCCGCACCGTGGTATGCTGATTTCGCTAACTTTTTGGAAAGCAAAGCTTCCCCTCAAAATTTGACATATTAACAGCGGAAGAAGTTCTTCTCGGACATCAAATATTATTATTGGGAGGATCCATTACTATTCCGCACTTGTGTTGATGGAATCATTAGACGTTGTGTTCCGGATCACGAAATCAAGTCCATTTCATCACTGTCATGACCGGGAGGTAGGTGGACATTTCGGGGCTGCTCGAACTGCTCAAAAGGCACTCCAGTGTAGGTTGTTCTGGCCCACATTGTTTCGGGAAGCCTTCACTCACGTTAAAGAATACAATGAATGTCAACGCACAGGAAATATTGCTCGGCGGGATGAAATGCCCTTGAATAATATGACTGTTTGTGAATTGTTCGATGTGTGGGGAATCGACTTTATGGGACCATTCCCCATGTCTCATGGAAAGCTTTACATCATTGTGGCAGTGGACTATGTTTCTAAATGGGTCGAAGCAGAAGTTGTTGCTGCGAATGATGCGCGCATAGTTCTACAGTTCATCCACAAGAATGTATTTTCTCATTTTGGTACACCTCGCACAATAATTAGTGATGGCGGGAGTCACTTTTGCAACCAACAATTTGCTCAATTACTGAAGCGGTTCGGTCTCCACCACAAGGTCCCGCTGGCATATCATCCTCAAACTTGTGGGCAAGTGGAAGTTTCTAACCAGGAATTGAAGATTCTGGAGAAATATATAAAGTCTAACATGAGGGATTGGGCTCGGAAGGTGGATGAAGCTCTTTGGGCCTACAGAACTGCCTTCAAAGACACCTATCAGAATGTCACCGTTTCAATTAGTTTATGGAAAGTCGCTTGCCGGTTTTCTGCCCGCCCAGCCAACCTGCCGTCGCAGCCCCTTTGCCGCAACCATCACGACATCCGCCCCAGCTCGACCCCCTCTCTCGGCCGACCAAATGAGATTGTTCCGTTAGGGTTTCGACGCCAACTAGCATATTTTTAAAGGTAAAAACTATTTGTCCTCCCACCACTTCATCCCTTCCAGAATTTTGGTTCTCTATAGTTTAGATCTTAGTTTAAGGCCATATTTCTTTTGGTTCAGATTTTTTCAAGCTAAAACAATATTATTGTGATTTCAGATTTTTTGGTTCAAGCTAAAGCAATATTTTTTAAAGTTAAAGCAATAATATTTGTGATATCTTACTACATTTCATCAATAAATATGTTGTTTGTTTCTTGGTTTGAGAAGATGTTTTGCTTTGCTAATAGTAATTTGATTTGTTGATATAATTTTATCAAAAACTATTTTGCGGATATCCATTTTAGTTGTACTAATAACAGTCGCCTTTATTATATATGTACGTACATGCAGTCATTTACGGAAAATTTTTCTCTGCGTTTAACGCACCGTACTTTGCTGCGTGTTTAAATATTTTTTTTTATGGGGGCCCACTTTCATTTCGAAATTTTGGAGTTCCTGGCCCGCAACAGTTTGACGGCCTAGCTTTTCTCTGCCTCTCCGGCTCTCCGCCGGCAATCTCACCGCTCATCTCGCCGCGTTTTAGGTTAGTTTACATTAAATCTTCTCGCGAGCCTACGCCATTTTTTACTATTTTCATTTCTCTGGTTTTGTTGCCGGCAGCTTCTCCACTGGGTTCCCTCCGCCGGAGTCGACAAAGAAGACGAAGTCTGCATTTGATTTCGGTGAGTACTTGCTACAGATCTCAATGATTGAGTTATTGTTGTTCTTTTCGGTTTGTAGGTTTTTGCAGCCTCATTTTTAAGTCAAAGTTGCAGTTGTTTTTTGTTTCAGAGTTGCAGTCGAAGTTCTAGTCGAAGTTGCAGTTGTTTTTCGTTTCAGAGTTTGTTTGCAGTCGCTTTTTTAGTACTAGCTGCAGTTGTTTTTCGTTTCAGAGTTTGTTGCCGGCAACCTTCTGATTTACAGTTGCAGAATGCCCGGGAGTAAAAACCAAGCTTACATTGTCCATTCCCTCAGCAACATTCTTGGAAGAGGCTGGGTACTTGTAGCTCCGTCAGCTGACATTTTCTTGAACTTATCTGAAACAAATGACAATGAAAAACAAGCTTACAAATCTAATGGGCTATGCTTGCGAGAAGGTGTGAAAATGATGGAATCCAGTTAAGGGTTCAGCGGTTACGCAAAAGAAAACTTGGGGCGGGGGGGGGGGGGGGGGGGGGGGGGGGGGAGAAGATTTGAAGACCTACCATCCCCGACGTCGGCGGGGACGCAAATGAGGATTCCAGAAAATAAAGCTAGGTTGCTCTTTGCGGTGAGCTTTCCGGCGAGGAGGCAGGAATGTCCGGTGAAGAGGCGGGAAAAAACATGGTCGCTTTTTTCTGTGGAAAAAACAAGGTCGCTTCTTTCTGTGGACCCATCAACCAAAATGCTATTTATGCACGCAGCAAGGCACGGTGCGTTAAACGTGGAGAAAAATTTTCCGTAATTTACAAGTTTTTCCGTGCCCCGATAGTACAGTCATAAGGTTTTTCCGTGCCCAATTCGATAGTACACATGTCATTCTTATTACCGTGAATTTTGTCTCGTCAAATAAAAGATTTCATAAAAACTGAAAGGATAAGAATATACTCTTAAAATAAAATAAATATATATAAATTAAACTCAATTATAAGAAAATTTGTTATCTAAGTCCGGTATGACAACCAGTTAGATTATGAGTGAAACCGAGAAAGGTACAAGAACCAAATAATTGCCTAACTTCTCTTGACAAATAAAATTTTGTTGCTCTGATATTTTTGTAGCTAAATATCAATGACTTCTTTCGTCACACATTGGTTTCATTATATTTTTTAGGCATAAATTCATTCACTACAACTTTTTCTTCTTCGCCAAGTCTGGCCTTAGGCTCAGTTTAGGATTGTGGTGAAGCGCATGATTTTAAAGGTGTTTGGTTTACTAGATATGGGGAAAATGCTTATGCCCCAAAAAGTATTTTCATGACATTTTGGAAAACAGTAAATCATCTCGCTTTCAAAAAAAATTAAAAGGAGCATCTCGCATTTTCGCGCTTCTCTTTTTTATAGGTCAAAATTTCCCTTCTTCTAATGCTTTTTCCACCACTGCTTTTCTAACTTCTCTAATCTCACCACTGATTTCCCACCACCGTTTTCATATCATCACAATCGTCCCAAATAGTTCAATACTGTATAACCCGTAATTCGTTGAGATCAGAAATGTTTGAGGCGAGTACAGAAGACCTCGCCCACCTGGGGCGAGTTCAGAAGACCTCGCCCACCTGGGGCCAGTACAGAAGGTCTCGCCCACCTGAGATGAGTACAGAAGGCCTCCCCACCTGGGGAGAGTACAGAAGGCCCCGCCCACCTGGGGAGAGTACAGAAGGCCTCGCCCCATCTGAGGCGAGTACAGAGGACCTCGCCCACCTGAGGCGAGTTGATAAGTAGTTTTTATTTGCCCTTTTTAGTATACGTTTTAGTAATTATTTAATATGAAATTTCCTTTTTCATGTCAATTTTAGCTTATAAATAGTTTTTTTATAAAATTTGTTTCGAATTTAGGTTATTTGTATTTTTGCATAATTTTGGGACAAGTTTGGAAAAATTTGCATTACACACCCTAGGTCACACCCGTGACCAAGGGCGTGTAATCATAAGATCAATCCAGTATAATGCCGCGCAGTTTGAGCTAGTCCACAGCAAGTCACGCCTTCGGTCACGCCCGTGACCCAAAGGTCACGCTCGTGACCAAGGGCGTGTGAACTTAAAAAGATGCTCCCAGTGCTACCGTCGAGACGTGGAGATGTCGTTGAGAAGTCAACTCAAGTCACGCCCGTGACCCATAAGTCACGCCCGTGACCCATAAGTCACGACCGTGACTTTCCCGCGTGATCCCTGCTCGCCGCCGCGCCGCATTCAAGCCCACGCTGCATTAAATGAAGCCGTCCAAGTACACGCCCATGACCCAAATGTCACGGTCGTGACATGTCCTTTTCTGTCGCGTCGTCACGCAAGACCCATGTCGCTGTCCCAACTAAGATGAACAGTGATTACACGCCCTCGGTCACTTGGCCACGCCCGTGACCGAGGGCGTGTAACTTGAAATTTTTTTCTATAAATTCAGGGGATCTCCTTGAGTCCAGGGTTCAGAAATTTGGAGAGGGGAAAGTGCTGCTAGTGCTGATAGTTGCCATTTTCAAGTATTTTCATGTTTTTACTTTCCATGTTCTCTCATTCTCTTTCTCTATTCTTTGCAAGTATGGTTCAAATTTAGCTTTCTTGCAATAGTTTTTGTGGACTTGAAATCTTTTCTTGCTAGTGTTGTAACCTTTCTTTAAGCTTGTAATCCCTTTTGTTATCAATAAAATTTAGTTTTGCTCTCTTTCATTTTCTCTTTATACTTTAGTTAATTTTTCCTTTATGCAATTTTATCTTTCTCTTTTTCCCCTCCGTCATGATTAACTAATTCTCATTAGTGCTCAATCGAAATGATCCAAGGATGAGATAATCAAGTTATGATTTTCTAGCTCTCTTTTTCCGTTTTGTAAATACTTGATTTACCCTTGATTTTTAATTAGTGAAACCATATTGTCGATATATAGTTTTCGCTTATGTTTTCATACTTAGCTAGCCGAGAGGCTCAAAGTATGAATCGATCAATCAAGGGTAAAGAGAGTTGCACGCACCCCTCGAGAGAGGATGACGTAAATCTCCCTGATTGGAGTCAAATCTAATAGCGGGGTTCATAGCGTAAAGCAAGTTTTAGATAATCGATTATAGAATGAGAGTTCGGTTGATTCTTCCTAAACTTAGTTGGGCATTTCCCTCGAGAGAGGCATGTTCAAGCTTCCGGAACCTCCACGGTCGAGTAGTTTACTTAAATGGAATTAGAATTATTTTTACTCTCTTGATTATTCTCACTCCAAGGTGACATTTGATCGAGCACTAATCCTTTTTACCATCGTTTAAGCCTTCTTTAGTTTACAAATTGTCTCTTTTAGCTAAGTAAAACAAATCCCTAAAAACCGTTAGATAAGATAATAGTGACCTCCTCAAAGTAGAAGTAATCAACGCGCCCCGAGGAATACGACCTTGGTATTTCTAAAATATCATATACTATAGACGACAATGTACACTTGCCTTCATCAGATATTTAGAGGTTCAGAAATTTGGAGAGGGGAAAGTGCTGCTAGTGCTGATAGTTGCCATTTTCAAGTATTTTCATGTTTTTACTTTCCATGTTCTCTCATTCTCTTTCTCTATTCTTTGCAAGTATGGTTCAAATTTAGCTTTCTTGCAATAGTTTTTGTGGACTTGTAATCTTTTCTTGCTAGTGTTGTAACCTTTCTTTAAGCTTGTAATCCCTTTTGTTATCAATAAAATTTAGTTTTGCTCTCTTTCATTTTCTCTTTATACTTTAGTTAATTTTTTCTTTATGCAATTTTATCTTTCTCTTTTTCCCCTCCGTCATGATTAACTAATTCTCATTAGTGCTCAATCGAAATGATCCAAGGATGAGATAATCAAGTTATGATTTTCTAGCTCTCTTTTTCCGTTTTTATAAATACTTGATTTACCCTTGATTTTTAATTAGTGAAACCATATTGTCGATATATAGTTTTCGCTTATGTTTTCATACTTAGCTAGCCGAGAGGCTCAAAGTATGAATCGATCACTCAAGGGTAAAGAGAGTTGCACGCACCCCTCGAGAGAGGATGACGTAAATCTCCCTGATTGGAGTCAAATCTAATAGCGGGGTTCATAGCGTAAAGCAAGTTTTAGATAATCGATTATAGAATGAGAGTTCGGTTGATTCTTCCTAAACTTAGTTGGGCATTTCCCTCGAGAGAGGCATGTTCAAGCTTCCAGAACCTCCACGGTCGAGTAGTTTACTTAAATGGAATTAGAATTATTTTTACTCTCTTGATTATTCTCACTCCAAGGTGACATTTGATCGAGCACTAATCCTTTTTACCATCGTTTAAGCCTTCTTTAGTTTACAAATTGTCTCTTTTAGCTAAGTAAAACAAATCCCTAAAAACCATTAGATAAGATAATAGTGACCTCCTCAAAGTAGAAGTAATCAACGCGCCCCGAGGAATACGACCTTGGTATTTCTAAAATATCATATACTATAGACGACAATGTACACTTGTCTTCATCAGATATAGTTTGGAAAACATCATCAATCTCTTCGCTTATTTCATAAATCCAACTCCTTAAGTAAGAAGAAGAGATTTTCTCATATCAAGTTTGTGGCGCCGTTGCCGGGGACTTTTTCGTAGATATTTTGAAAAGAGGATAGCTATTAATTTTATCATGTTTCTTTTTATTTTATTTTACTTTAACTAGTTTCAAAAATCTTAAAGGTGTAATCTAAATCTTGGAAAGGGACGTTTAGGTTATCATCCCATCACACCTCCTAGTACCGATGAGAACCCTTCACAGGGTATACCTCGGGAAGTCCAAGACTTACTTAATCCTCCTAAAAGAAAAAAAATAATAATCAAGTTTTCATCTTTCTTTCTTTCTTTTTAATTTTTATTCTCTATTTTCTCTTTTTGTTCTTTCTTCTTTCCTCTTCTTCTTTATAGTGTCTGACCCGAGGTAGCGCTTCGATTATTCTTTTTGATCCAGAGATCATGCAAGCAAACCATTTTTCGGCGCCATCGTTCTCGTGATCAGGATACTCATTTAGAATTCGAAGAGTCGATCGGGGATACTAACACAATAAATATGGATCCTAATCTTAGTCCTCCTAATCCTAACGCGCCCAATCCTAATGAGGTCGCGCAACGGACCATGTCCTATTAAGCGCGACCAAATCTGGAAGGCACACAGTCAAGTATTGTTCGCCCCGCAGTGACAAACAATAACTTTGAGATCAAGTCCAGAATCATAACAGTAATCAGTGACCTTCGATGGTCAGCCGGACGAAGATCCAAACTGTCATATTTCTAATTTTCTTGAAATTTGCGACACTTTTAAAATCAATGGCGTCACTGATGACGTCATTCGATTACATCTTTTTCCTTTTTCTTTGCCGTCTAAGGCCAAGCAGTGGTTGGGCTCCCTACCTAAGGGGTCCATCACTACAGGGGCCGAAATGGCGGAAAAATTTCTCACTAAATATTTCCTGCCTGCAAAGACCGTCAAATTGCACACAGATATTGCGTCATTTATGCAAATCGACTCGGAGACTCTCTATGATACATGGGAGCGCTTCAAGGAGCTTTTGCGTAGATGCCCTCACCACGCACTTCCCACTTGGCAACAAGTGCAAATCTTTTACAATGGCTTGAATTTCCAAACAACGCAAATGATTGATGCGGCCGTCGGGGGAACGTTAAATAACAAAACCCCGGACTCCGCTCAAGAGCTTTTCGAGGAGATGACCATGAATGCGTATCAATGGAATATGCCCCGAGCTAGGCCTAACAAGCCGGCCGGTATTTTTGAAATATACGCAAATGCTAATTTAGCTTTACAAGTTGAGCGCTTAACAAAGCAAGTGGCGAAGATGCCTGCTTCCTCTGCCACTCCTCCTTGGGTTAATAATGTTATAATTGAAGAGCAGGTTGACTACATGGGAAATCCGCCTCGGCCTTCCTATAACCCAAACTCCGCTCCGTACAATAACACTTACAATGCGGGTTATAGGAATCATCCGAATTTCTCATGAAGCAACCAAGGAAATGCTCAGCGCCTTCTAAATATTAATCAACCTCCTAATCCCCCTCTAAATCTAAATCCTCAAAATTTTAATCCACCCGGTTTTCCACCGCAACAACAAAAGCCCTCTTCGCTTGAATAGGTCTTTGCAAAATATGTTGCTACAAATGAATCGAACATTCGGAACCTCACCAGATCGATCAAAAATTTAGAGAATCAAGTGGGCCAGCTAGCAAAAATGTTCTCTGAGCGTCCGCAAGGAGCACTACTGGGAAATACGAAGCCAAATCCATGGGAGAGCGCGAACATGATTACTCTCCGCAGCGGAAAGGAGGTGGTTTCAAAACAGGAGGTAACTTCTCCTCCTCCTCCTCCTCCTATTTTATCTTCGAATTTGTCGGCTACGTTAGCTCCGCGCGCTTCTAGTTCAAATATTCCGTATCCGTCTAAGCTTAGGAGCGAGTGCGCCGAGAAAAATTACAAAAAGTTTTTAGAAATTTTAAAACAAATTCATATTAATGTACCCTTCTGCGAGGCTATCTCTCAAATGTCGAAGCATGCAAAATATCTTAAGGAGTTGCTCTCCAATAAGAAGAAATTAGAAAATATTTCGCATATTTCCCTAAACGCAGAATGCTCCGCGGTTATACTTAACAAATTGCCTCAAAAAGCAAATGACCCGAGACGGTTCTCCATCCCGTGCCTATTTGGCAATTCGTTAGTAAAACACGCTTTAGCTGATCATGGAGCAAGAATAAATCTCGTGCCTTTATCATTATTTAAAAAGTTAGATCTAGGTGATCCTAGCCCCACTCGAATGAGTATTCAACTCGCGGATCGTTCATTAAAATATCCGGTAGGGATAGTGGAGGATGTGCTCGTTAAGGTTGACAAGTTCATCTTCCCGGTGGACTTTGTCATTCTTGATATCGAAGAGGATGCCGAAGTACCCGTCATACTAGGCCGCCCCTTCCTTGCCACCTCCCTCACAATTATCGACGTAAGTAACGGAAAGCTCCTCCTATGGGTTGGAGATGATGAAGTTACTTTTAGTATAAATCCCTCGGTGCGAAACACCTTAGAGAATGACAATTCATGTTTCTACCTAGAAGAATGTTTTGAGAATGAGTTGTATTCACTACCCGAGTTTGTCTCCACATCGAGTAATGATTCCGAGCTCCCCGAGCTCTTTTGTCTAGAAGAAGTCTCTCGATCCACACCACCCGAGACATTAGAAAAATTAAAAATTAAAACTTCATATGAAGAGCCACACGTTTGGGAGTTAAAACAACTCCCTCGTCACCTCAAATATCTATTTTTAGAAAAAGATTCTAAGCTACCCATTATTGTTTCATCCGAACTGAGCGATTCAGAAATTTCTGAATTGACTCTAGTCTTAAGCAATCACCGTCACACAATTACGTGGAAAATTTCGGATATCAAGGGTATTAACCCTTCCTTCTGCACTCACAAAATTTTTCTCGAAGATAATTCTCGCAACACGGTCCAGCCTCAACGACGGCTAAACCCGAATATGAAAGAAGTCGTTAAGGCTGAAGTTATCAAACTTTTAGATACGGGAATCATCTACCTAATATCGTATAGTACTTGGGTTAGCCCGGTACAAGTCGTGCAAAAGAAAGGCAGTGTAACGGTTGTTGCGAATGAAAACAACGAGTTGATCCAAACCTGTACCGTTACGGGTTGGCGGATGTGCATTGATTATCAAAAACTAAATGATGTCACCCATAAGGATCACTTCCCGATACCTTTTATCGATCAAATCGTAGAACACCTTTCAGGTCACTCCTACTACTGTTTTCTCGATGGTTTGTCGGGATATTTTCAAATCCATATTTTGCCTGACGACCAAGAGAAAACAACATTCACTTGTCCCTTTGGCACCTTCGCTTATCGAAGGATGTCATTCGGTCTTTGTAAAGCGCCGACTACATTCCAAAGATATATGTTGGTGATATTCGACGAGTTGGTAGAGGAAGTGATGGAAATTTTCATGGACGACTTCTCTGTCTTTGGAAACTCTTCTAAAAATTATTTAAAAAATCTCGAGCGTGTGCTACAACGTTGTGAGGAAACAAATCTAGCTCTTAATTAGGAGAAATGCCATTTTATGGTCAAAGAAAGATTAGTCCCTGGCCATAAAATATTGAGCAAAGGGATCGAGGTCGATAGAGCCAAAATCGAGGTTATCGAAAAACTCCCCCTCCAATGAATGTAAAAGCTATTAGAAGTTTCCTAGGTCACGTAGGGTTTTATCGGCATTTTATACAAAAATTTTCCAAAATCACGAAGCCGTTAACCCATCTTCTCGAAAAAAAATCTTCTTTCCTTTTTAATGACGAATGTCATCTGGCCTTTAAACTTATAGAAGATAAGCTTATAAACTCACCGATTCTAGTCGCACCGGATTGGTCGCTACCCTTCGAAATTATGTGCGATGCGAGTGATATTGCGATAGGCGCCGTATTAGGCCAACAGGTGAGTAAGTATTTCCACCCGATTAATTATGAGAGCAAGACACTCATGTCGGCACAAGCGAATTACACCACTACCGAGAAGGAGCTTGTTGAAATTGTTGAAGTGAGGAGTGAAGTGGAGGTCGGGCGGTCTGGGCATCAAACCGGGCAGTTTGGTAATTAAACCGCGGAGGTCGGGCGGTCTAGTTTGATGACCGCGCGGGTTGTCTTCCCGCATTGGACTGGCGGACTGCCAGTTGCTGGTGGCCTTGTTTTGTTGGCCATCTGGGGTCAGTTCTAATTGTAACCGAGTGGTTAGGACCGCAATTACTTCTTCTCTGTCCAGTTATTTGCTCGTGGGCTGGCATGTGTCTGCTGGTATTGCTGGAGTTTTGCGAGTAGTCCGCGCGGCTTGTTCTTAAGTCTGCGAACTATTCTGTAGGGTTATCTCAGCAAGCCGCACGAGTCAGTTCTACCCGCTGCTGTTGTGGGCGGTTATCCTATCGTATGGGGCGGTGACCACACTCCTCCTCGTGCCTATAAATAGGACCCCCACCGAAGGAAAATGAGAGAATGTGAACAGTAAGTGAGAGCTCGCGTGTTGGTGCAGATAGAATTTTCTGTTCGTGTGGTTTGAGTTTGCCTTTGCTGTGTTCGCAGGTTGTGCAGCTTGCTTGTGGTTCTGATCTGATCAGATGAGACCGCGGCGGATAAGTCGATAGCAGTCAGCGGCTGGTAGCAGCAGGAGGTCGCAGTTAGCGACAAGGCAGGTTTCTCTTTGGCGGCTTTCAATAAAGTTCAGTTTGGGCATTTAGGCGGTTTTGCCTTTGCCGGGCTATTTTCTGTTCTGTTCTTCAACATCAGTGTTCGTGGTTAGGAGCGGCTAAGCGACTACGGTCAGGCGGTTGTTAGTTATTGGGTGTCGACTTATCACTTAGAGGGGGGGGGGGGTGAATAGGTTTTTCAAATTATTTTGTCCCCTTTAGGTGTTCTTATTTTCTGGATAATAAATTTAACGTTTAAGAGAGCACATCACAGAAAATGCACAAAGACTTATAGATGTTTCTCAAGACAGGGTGTCTTGAGTAGTCCTCTTTCCCTCTGCGCCTACCTAGCAGTGTGCTAAGCTCGGCAAAACTCCGCCAATGTCTCCGGCCCGCAAGCCTTACAACTAGGACCCGCAAGTCCCTGCAGCCTAGGCCCGCAAGCCCCTTCACTGCACCCAAGCCCACAAGATTGACACTCAGGCCATCAAGCCTTTATAGCCTAGGCCCTCAAGCCCCTTAACTGCACCCAAGCCCTCAGGCTTGACACTCAGGCCCTCAAGCCTTTGCAGCCTAGGCCGTCAATCCCCTTCATTGCACCCGAGCCCGCAAGCTCGACACGTGTCGAGCCCGCAAGTCCCTCTGCCCTAGCCCTCAAGCCTCACGAATCTCAAGCCCTCAAGCTTGACACACAGATCTGAGCACAGATCTTACAGATTTTGGCCCGCAAGACATACAAAGATAGATTTACAATATTGAATCTGCCTGATGGAGATCAGCTTCTTTTCTTGAAGAAGATGAACCTTGACAGTGCAAATCTTCTTCAAGCTTCTTGCTGCGCCGGATGTTGACTGGCTTACTTTCTTGAACGATTCTTAGCATACAATGAAACTTGACTGCAACTTGAAGAACACAGAATGATCATTTTGTTCTTCCCTTCTTTTTTTTCACCGCCGCTTGTACTGTTGTATTGCTAGGCGCGATTCGTTTTCTCTCTCTTTTTAGGGCATCACTGTTCCCTTTTTATAAGATGGATGAGCCGCTTAACGGTCACATATGATGTCATATTCCAACAAACGCCCAAGCCTTAAGAGCACACGCTGATTGGATAATCAGGCGGCGAAATTAAATACTGACAGCGCGTCTGACAATATTTGAATCTGTCTTGACAATATTTCCATTGTTACGACGACAAGGACAATATCTCGACGATAGGACTTGTCATTTTCTTGGACTTGGACAGATCTTCAAGTCTGCTTCCTTCCTCTTCAGATAGAGTTGTCTCTACGACACGGAACATCCCTTCTGCATTTGTACTTAAGACGACATGAAGTCATCTAACTAATATCGGCGCGATCTTCTTGTCTGCTCGATATCGCTGTAACAACTTTATCTTGTTGATGACATAATTGATATCATATCGACAGACCGTTCTTCACCAACTGCCCGTCTTCACAACTGCATCTTTAGTGTTCTTGACGTTACGTCTTCTTTTCGACGGTATAGTTGTCATCAATCTTACTTAGCCTCTTCAGCGACAAAGCTTCTTTACGACGATACATGTCCTGTTCAGTCTTATCTACGACACAGTTTCTTGTCAACGATATCTTTGACACTGATCTTCTCTTTGCCTTTTCAACGACATTCATTTTGACTTAGCCTTATCGACGTCAAGGCTTCTTGTCGACCACATCTTTGAGTCTTCTTCTTCATCTTTGACTTTCTGATATCGTCGTGTAGATGTCACAACGATATCACCATTCTGCCTTGCTCTGCATGTTGTTGACGATATGCTTGATCCTTTTCGACGACACAGACACAATCATCCTTCTTTGCTTTGCCCTACATTTCAGCGATGTGCCTATTCTTATCGACGATATGTCCTGCCTTTTTCGACGAAATTATACTTATGCGGGTTATTGAATTACTGCACAAATTGTCTCAACTCTGCAAGCATGAACTAGATACGATATTAAATACAATTTGCATTTATCATTCAACTGGGTACTTCTTCAAATCAGGAACATTGTTGGGCATTGTTCCCAACAATCTCCCCATATTTGAAGAAGTCCTAACTTACCTCAATGATAAATGCCACACATATAAAGATTTAACATTTCAGATAATAGCATCACATAAAGCAGCAATTACAAAAATAGATTAATTGTTCTTGATAGTAGATACCAAGCACATAAATAGATTAGATGTTCATGAATAAAAGCTAGCATTCATTTGCCCCATTCTAATTAAGATTTTAACTTAGTGCTCCTCAGTGCCCGCTGCTTGCCCCTTTGTCTTTCTTCCTCTGCCTCAGATAATAGTTGATGGGTATTGGAATCTTCTTAGGAGAGGGAGGAGGACCCTGTGGGAATGCTTGTTTGTGATTCTTCCTCCTTTTTAGCTGTTTCAAATGCTTTTCCCATTCAACTGACTGATATACCCTGTGATAGTTCTCCTGAGGGTATCCAAACTGTATCCATGATTCTGTTATGATTTCCCTTGAGACTGGACTCCACCTTCCTGATTGTGGATCCAGCTCAACTTCCCTCAGTCTCTTCTGCCTATACTTGTTACTTTGAATTCTCTTTCTCTTCTTGGAGGATGCTTCTTCTCCGAATTCTATGTTGTACTCTGCTGAGACAGTGCTTTCAGAAGGGTTGACAACCTCATATTGATGATTAAAATTAATTTGAGAGCGCCGCAAAAGCTTTCCTGGGTGTGGGTAGAATTTGGCGGGCGCGTTCGAGGCGTCTCACGAGTACTCCTACTTCGAGGAACCAACCATTATCCTACCTAACGAGATGATAGAAGTAAAAGTCTTTCCTTCTTTCGGAATATCGACGTTTACGCCGTGGCGGCGGGGCCGAATTCTTTAAAATTTTAATATAGAAAAGGAGAGTTTTTGCAAGTCTTTGTATCGTTATTATCCTAACTAATCATTCGAAAAGGCAAGTATACCTTATCGCATATAGTATAGGGTAATTTTTTAGAAAATTATCAAGGTCGTATTTAGATCTGGGTCTGTTGAGTACTTCTACTTTGAGAAAACGCGTTATTGTTTTATCGACAATTGCGTGATTTAAAAGAAATTGAAATTACAGAAATTAAATGGCAGAAATTGAAAGACAGAAATTGAAATACAGAAATGCAATCTCTACCCAAATAGGTAGAGGGGAAATAAATGCATGAGCAAGTTCTACTCAAATGGGTAGACGGGAAATAAATGCAATGCAATAAAAAACTACACTACGAAAAGAAATGACATAGGCTATTAATAGAACTAGAAAAAAAGAACGAAAACATAAAACAACAAAAAGAAAAATAACGGAAACGAAAAACAACGAATGCGGAAATTGCGGGGACGAAAAATAACGAGAACAAAAATTGCTTCGAAACGAAAAATAAACAAAAACATAATGTTCGACTCTAATCTCTACCGCGTCAAGGAAGAAAAAGAACGAAAATTATGACGGCGAGTAAATTCGAATCAAAGCGAAAAATAGGTAACCAAAATTCGAATTAAAGCGAAAATAATCGAAAATGTAATATTCGCCTCCATCGATTCCGTGTCAAGGAAGAAAAAGAGCGAAAGTTACAAAGACGAATAATTTTGAATTAAAACGAAAACCAAAATTACGGCAATAAATAAATTGCTTAATTTTCGTTTATTTTTGCACCAAATTTTATTAAAAGATTATATGGCATGGAAATAAGATTTTCGTTTCCTAAACATATACATTGGGTTAATTTTGAAGATTGAAAAAATTTCATGATGGGAATAAGATTTCATTCCCTAACCCAAACTCAAATGAAAAGTGGGGTGAGAGGATAAAATTCATCAGCCTAATTCAAAAATCTCTTCTCTTACCAAGTTTCTCCCCCACCCCTTAGCCAATATAATTGAAACCTAGTAAAAAATTAAATTTTTGGGAGAGCAATATTTAGTAGTTTTTATTCTTCCTTAAAAATTTCGAAAGCGAGAAAAAATGCGGAAAATGCAGGAATTGAAGCTAAGCTAAGAATAAAATTGCAGTGCAGAAAAGAAATTGCAGTATTGAAACTACGCTACGAATTAAAATGCTAAACAGAATTGAAATTACACGAAATGAAAACTAAACTTATTTATTGTCATAATTAAGGGGTTACAAGAAATAAAAACATTACAACATTTAAAAGAAAATACAAAAAGAAATTACAAAAACAACACTTAATTAATTAATTACATAAAAAACATAGAAAATACAAAAACTAAGGTGGAAAAGATGGTGGAAGATCACCCAAATGGGCAAACCAAGAGGGGGATTGAAGAGGGGGCCAGCCTCTTTTTATAGACAAATTGGGCTACACTTAGCAAAAAAGGAAATAACAGCTGGCGGTTTGACTGGAGAAGTTGGCAAGTTTGACTTGAGCACTGGTGGGGTGCGGATAGCAGCTGACTGATTCTAGAAGGAGAGTGTTGGCGGGTTGGAGTCAGCTGGCGGACTGGAAGAGTGCTGGCAGGTTGGAGTGAGCTGGCGGGCTGGAGAGTGGTGGAAGGTGGTGCTGATAGAGCTTGGCAGCTGGCGGGTTGGGTCTCAGCTGTTGCGTTCATCTTAGCGTTTGGTTCGTCTCAGCGGCAGAACTGGTCTCAACGGTAGAACTGGTCTCAGCGGGCAGTTCGTCGAGCGCAGTGGAGAGTTCGTCGAACGCAGCGGAGAAGGATTCGTCGAATGCCGCTCGGGGAGAGTTCGTCGAGCGCAGGTCAGGGTTCGTCGAACACAGCTCGGGGAGTGTTCGTCGAACGCAGCGCGGGGAGAGTTCGTCGAACGCAGCTCGGGGAGAGTCCGTCGAACGCAGCTCGGGGAGAGTTCGTCGAACGCAGCTCGGGGAGAGTTCATCGAATGCAGATCGGGAAGAGTTCGTCGAACGTAGCTGACATATATATATACTATTATTATTATTATTATTATATGTTTATATTTAATATATATATATACTACTTAAATACTATATATTTACATAATTACTTACAAAAATATTTACATACTTATTATATAGTTTTAATATATACTTAAATAATTCATTTTACATATAAATATAAATATATAAAAACAATTCATTTATTCAATATTTAACATGAAATATTACAAATTTTTAATAAAACTATGCAAAACTATATAGAAAATAAGTATATTTTTCTATTTATCAAATACCCCAATACTTAAGCTTTTGCTATTCCAGAGCAAAAGTACGAAAATACTCTTAAGACTTTAATAAAATTTCTAGTTCGCTAAAAATTCAAATAAATCGAAAAGTAAGTTTAAAGTAAATTTTAGAGATTTAAAGAGGTAAATCCTAAACTATGAAAATGACTTACAAAGAGAAGATATTTTGGCCAACAAGACCTCTTTAAGTTAGCTAAAAGGCAAGCAATATTGCATTCGTTAGCGACAAAATTAAACTAGAATTATACAACTTTAACTTGTTATGAAATTTTTAAGGAAGAATAAAAACTACTAAATATTGCTCTCCCAAAAATTTAATTTTTTACTAGGTTTCAATTATATTGGCTAAGGGGTGGGGGAGAAACTTGGTAAGAGAAGAGATTTTTGAATTAGGGTGATGAATTTTATCCTCTCACCCCACTTTTCATTTGAGTTTGGGTTAGGGAATGAAATCTTATTCCCATCATAAAAATTTTTCAATCTTCAAAATTAACCCAATGTATATGTTTAGGAAACGAAAATCTTATTTCCATGCCATATAATCTTTTAATAAAATTGGGTGTCTATGTTTACGGAACGAAATCTTATTCCCATTGACATAAGATCTTTTAAATGATTAACAAGAAAAAGGCTAAGAGGAAAGGGGTTTTAAAAAGAAATTTCTAGAGTTAAAATCAAAAAATTTAGAGAGCAGCATACAGTAGATAGAATTTTCCTAAGCTTCCATAAGTTTGAAGTATGAATAATTTAAAGTTTAAGGTTGTTTTTTCTAACATAATACAATAAGTAGCGGTTTAAAACTAACGAGAAGTGGTGCTAAAATAAATTCTCTAATTAAATTAAATTCATAGAGTGCTTTTTAAAACCAATTCTCTTAAAATTTAAATCTTACGAACTATGATAAAATGAAGTAAAAGCAAACCAAAGATAATGAAAATGCTTAAAAATAAATCGACTAGCCTTGAAAGTAACAAAAAGCTAAGTAGGGGTTTTATTCTATTTTTGGATTTTTTTTGGATAAGTTTTCATCAATATATTTTTTTAATTTTTATTATGATCTTTTTTTTTGGAATTTTTCTTTGTTGTTGTAACAAAATACATATAAATAATTAATAAGAAGAAAAAAAATAAAAAAAAAAGATAGAAAGGAAAATAAAAACATAAATAAAATTTTTTGGTGTTATGACAAAATTTTGTGAATTTTGTTATAACAAATTTCTAAGTAATTTTTTTTTTCAATTTTTTAGATTTTTCAAATCTTTATCTTATATATACATTAATACTTAAAAAAGAAAAAAGAAGAAAAGGAAAAAAAGACATCAAAATTTTTTTCATAATGATATTTTTTGATATTTTTCAAATGTGCATAAATATATACATAATATTTTTTCCATTTTTATTTGAGGTTTTTCTAATATGGGAGAGACAAAAATAATTACAAAAGGAGGGGAAAACACCCCCATACTTAAAAGTCAACATTGTCCTCAAGGTTGAAATTAAGTATGAGGAACAAGTCTATATGTACAAAAGCATGAAAAATACAAGAAAAGAAATAGCAGGGGAAAAAGCACGTCCCTGATTTGGAGACGGAATGACCAGATTAATACCTGCAAAATATTGTTAAATAAAATCTAAATTTTTAGTATAAGAAAAACAAAACAAAAAACACTTATACAAAACAAAACATAATTATACAAAACAAAATAAGAAAAACAAAAGAAAGGAAAAAACTATTTTATCATTTTTATGAGTTTTGTAAATTTTTTTATTTTGGTTTTCTTTTTATCTTTTTACAAAAAGATATAACAAACTTTATTTATATATACAAAAATTATTCGAAATAAAACAAAATAAGTAAAAGACAAACCAAAGAAAGACATATTTTTTTGGGTGTGAGCATTTTTAAAGTTTTTCATTTTTTTTGTGATTTTTTGGATTTCCTGTTTATAAAAATAAGGAATGACATATTTTTGGTGTTTTTGGAATTTTTTAATTTTTTTTGTTTAGTTTTTTTAAAGAAAAAAATGATAAGGAATGAAATATTTTTGTGTTTTTGAGGTTTTTAAATTTTTTGTTTGGTTTTTCTTCTTTGTTAAAGGAGAAAAAAAAAGATAAGGATAAAATCAATAGAGTTTTTCTCTTTTCAAAATATCAACAAAAGTCGCCGACAACGGCGCCAAAAACTTGATGATTAAAATTAATTTGAGAGCGCCACAAAAGCTTTCCGGGGTGCGGGTAGAATTCGGCGGGCGTGTTCGAGGCATCTCACGAGTACTCCTACTTCGAGGAACTAACCATTATCCTACCTATCGAGATGTTAGAAGTAAACGTCTTTCCTTCTTTCGGAATATCGACGATTACGCCGCGGCGGCGGGGCCGAATTCTGTAAATTTTTAATATAGAAAATGAGAGTTTTTGCAAGTCTTTGTATCGTTATTATCCTAACTAATCATTCGAAAAGGCAAGTATACCTTATCGCGTATAATATAGGATAATTTTTTAGAAAATTATCAAGGTCGTATTTAGATCCGGGTCTGTTGAGTACTTCTACTTTGAGAAAACGCGTTATTGTTTTATCGACGATTGCGTGATTTAAAAGAAATTGAAATTACAGAAATTAAAGGGTAGAAATTGAAAGACAGAAATTGAAATACAGAAATGCAATCTCTACCCAAATAGGTAGAGGGGAAATAAATGCGTGAGCGAGTTCTACCCAAACGGGTAGACGAGAAATAAATGCAGTGCAATAAAAAACTACACTATGAAAAGAAATTACATAAGCTATTAATAGAACTAGATAAAAAGAACGAAAACATAAAACAACAAAAAGAAAAATAACGGAAACGAAAAACAACGAAGGAGGAAATTGCGGGGACAAAAAATAACGAGAACGAAAAATTGCTTCGAAACGAAAAATAAACAAAAACATAATGTTCGACTCTAAGCTCTACCGCGTCAAGGAAGAAAAAGAACGAAAATTATGACGGCGAGTAAATTCAAATCAAAGCGAAAAATGAGGTAACCAAAATTTGAATTAAAGCGAAAATAAACGGAAACGTAATATTCGGCTCCATTGATTCTGTGTCAAGGAAGAAAAAGCGCGAAAGTTACGAAGACAAATAAATTTGAATTAAAACGAAAACCAAAATTACGGTAATAAATAAATTGCTTACGAAAGCGAGAAAAAAATGCGAAAAATCTAGGAATTGAAGCTAAGCTAAGAATAAAATTGCAGTGCAGAAAAGAAATTGCAGAATTAAAACTACGCTACGAATTAAAATGCTGGACAAAATTGAAATTACACGAAATGAAAACTAAACTTATTTATTGCCATAATTAAGGGGTTACAAGAAATAAAAACATTACAACATTTAAAAGAAAATACAAAAAGAAATTACAAAAACAACATTTAATTAATTAATTACATAAAAAAACATAAAAAGAAAATACAAAAACTAAGGTGGAAAAGATGGTGGAAGATCACCCAAAAGGGCAATCCAAGAGGGAGTTTGAAGAGGGGGCCAACCTCTATTTATAGATAAAATCGGGCTGCACTTAGCAAAAAAGAAATAACAGTTGGCGGTTTGACTGGAGAGGTTGGCAAGTTTCACTTGAGCACTAGTGGGGTGCAGATAGCAGATGGCTGATTCTAGAAGGAGAGTGCTGGCGGGTTGGAGTGAGCTGGCGGGCTGGAGAGTGGTAGAAGGTGGTGCGGATAGAGCTTGGCAGCTGGCTGGTTGGGTCTCAGCTGTTGCGTTCATCTCCGCAGTTTGGTTCGTCTCTGCGGCAGAACTGGTCTCAGCAGGCAGTTCGTCAAGCGCAGTGGAGAGTTCGTCGAACGCAGCAGAGAGGGATTCGTTGAACGCCGCTCTGGGAGAGTTCGTCGAGCGCAGGTCGGGGTTCGTCGAACGCAGCTCGGGGAGTGTTCGTCGAACGCAGCGTGGGGAGAGTTCGTCGAACGCAGCTCGGGGAGAGTCCGTCGAACGCAGCTCGGGGAGAGTTCGTCGAATCCAGGTCGGGGAGAGTTCGTTAAACGCAGCTCGGGGAGAGTACGTCGAACGTAGCTGACATATATATATACTATTATTATCATTATATTATTATTATTATTATATGTTTATATTTAATATATATATACTACTTAAATAGTATATATTTACATAATTACTTACATAAATATTTACATACTTATTATATAGTTTTAATATATACTTAAATAATTCATTTTACATATAAATATAAATATATAAAAACAATTCATTTATTCAATATTTAACAAGAAATATTACAATTTTTTAATAAAACTATACAAAAACTATATAAAAATAAGTATATTTTTCTATTTATCACATATACTGATGGGGGGTTTTGCATTGTCTGCTTTATTTGATTTGCTATCCATATCGCTTGATGGGATCCGGCATTTATTATCTCATTCTCCCCCTTTTGGACTTGTTCAATTACCCGTTCCTCAAGACCTTCTCTGACTAGAACCAACTGTTCATGCAGCTGCCCTTCAGTCACATCCAAATCGTTCTTTAATTCGAGTAGATGGGCATCTAATGTAAAAGCAGTCTGATTAACCCTGTTGAGAATTTGATTCCTATTGTTAGTAGCACCTGTTAACTTCCTCATTGTCTGAGAGTGTTATTTGATTTGTTAGGATCATGTGGGTTTGATGTCCCACCTTGTTAACTTCCTCTCCCATCTTGTCTATTGTTGGAGCTGCCAGGGTGTAGAAGTGGGTATACTGGGTGTTGAGATGAAGGATGTCCCTCTTAACTGCCTTTATTTCAGCCTTCAGCTCCTTCCTTAGACCATCCACAGTCTTTACAACAAAAGTTTCCAGTTGTTTTCGCTGGGCAGTTAGAAGGGCTGATATCATGTGGAAGAGAGAACCTGACTGAGCCAAAGATGGCTCAACAACTTGTTCTCCTTCACCTTCTTTTTCCTGTCGAGCTTCTTCAGAGATGTCTTCAGATGATTCTTCACTTATGTGGACTATAACTTTAGCCTTCCCCTTGGAAACCTCAGGCAGTGTCTCACCTGGAGATGTGAGCTTACTAGTTATGATTAACTCTCTGCCGTCTGAGAGGGTGAGGTCTTCCATGGGCTCAGGCATATTGCCTCGATCTTCTGGGGTAGAGGGCGCATTCCCTTGATCTTCTGGAGTAGAGGGCAAATTCCCATGATCTTCTGAGGTAGAGGGCACATTCCCTTGATCTTCTGGGGCAAAGTACCCTAGTTGGGTCTCCCCCTCAACTTGAGCATCTTCTAGAGCCTCAAGCTGGGAGCTCCCCATGGATCATTTCATCATCTTGGGCTGAGCCCCCGAATTGGAACTCCCCCTCAACAGGGTCACTCCCCAAGTTGGGGTCTCTTTCTTCTTCAACAACCTATTTGGGAGCAGGATCAGGAATTGATACAGGAGCATTTCCTCGAGTAGATGTTTCACCTTCAAATGGAGGAGAATTGTGTGAGGGTGAGGGACTATCATCAGAACTGCTTGATGACTCTTCTTTTTCGAAGGGATCTATTGGGACTGGTTGTTTCTTTTGTTTCTTTGGAGCTGGCGGGACATCAGATGATGGTTTAGGGATAGACCTATCCCATCGATCGAGCATCTTTGCATCCAGTCTATTGGAGTAGTGCAGGGGGACTCCCATTCTTTTATGCAGTACTTCATCCAGGGTGTTTATAAGGAAGAGGGACAATATTCTTCCATAGGAAGGGGTGGTCAAGGTGCTCTTCATTCTTTGGAAGAGAAAACCGCTCCAGTCGGTCTTCTTGGTCAGAATTATTCGGGCCATGACGGCAAACATCTCCTTGGAGATCCTGTCATGCGATCCAGGTTTGCATAGCAATACCTTTCCCACGATATCTGCTAGCAATTTTCCTTTTTGATTAAACTCATTCCTCTTAATTGACCTGTAGGTCTTCCCGGTATGGTCGTACCAGGAATAGCTGGCCGAGATATCCTCCGTTGTTAGCTCTTCTCCCCCCTTTAATTTTTGGCAGATGGAGTGCCTTTCTGAGGTTCTTGGCTGATACTTTGACCTTCTTCCCGGCTACGACAGATTTTATCTGAGTTTCAGAATGGTTGAGTCGAGCTCCAGCGAAGAACTCCGTCAGTTCTCGGTGAAGAAGAACTGAGGGTTCGCACAACATATATTCTTGGTCGGTGGATTCTAGAAGCCCTATCACTAACCTCACTTCGTTCTAGCACGAGTTGAACCCTCCACGCTGGAGTTCGCAACCGGAAATTATTTCTTCTTACTTGGGAGCCATTGATCTAGAGCGAGAGAGAAGGCAGCACGTCTGAGATGAAGCAGTGGTTTGTCGACGGAGTAGTTTGGGACAAATGATAGCGATATTTTTATTGTCGAGCATTCACCCTATTTATAGTGTTGGCAGGTGAAGGGGCGCTTAACTTTGATTGTGTCAGTGAAAATGATCAGACGGTCCCGATGGATCGATCTAGTGTAGTGTTAAACAGCTGGACTCTGTTTCGACGATACTTCTGATTGTCATCGAAATGGTTCTTGGATACGCATCCTTCCAGCTTGATCCATTTATCGTCGCAACATCTGCTATGTCGTCGTAATAAATTATTGTATTGACGATACAGATTTCTTGAGCTAAAATCCATGACCTTAACTTAGCCATAGAAAAATTCGGTGTTGGCCAGAAAAGTCTTGATATGATTTTGGCCAACCAAAGGCATGGTAGTGCAAAAACTGGTCTAGGTTTTGTCTCTGCTAACTACCGCCCGACGATAACTGCTATCGCTGGCGGTAGTAACAGAACTCATAATTCATCGAATAATCACAAATCTGGAATTTATTCTGCTGATTCCCCATCCTCCAGCAAGAGTCCACAACAAAAACTGAAAAAGGTCTCAACCCCTTTTGTGTTATGTGCCAAGTGCCATCACTTCGGGCATACCTTGGACTTCTGCAGGATGTAGGGTTGATGTACAATCAAGCAAATCTGGGTGCCTAAGGTTTCCACCTATTCTATGGGAGGAACCACCTGGGTATCCAGATCTTTACTCTCATCTTCTTATTAGGTATGTTGGCAGGCTAAGGAAAAGGAAGACATGTGGTACTTGGAATCAGGGTGCTCCAAGCACATGACGGGCGATAAAGCCAAATTCCTTAGCCTCACTAAGAAGAAAGGAGGAATGGTGGCATTTGGGGACAATGGATAGGGAAGGATTTTAGGCACCGGTACTGTGGGTAACAATTCTTTCTCTCTTACTAATGTCTTATATGTAGAAGGTTTGAAACACAACTTGATTTCTATTAGTCAGCTTTGCGATAAAGGTCTAAATGTTTTATTTAAGTCTTCTACTTATTTATGCAAAATTATAGATCCTAAAACCAATAGTATTGTACTCACTACACCACGAATTCACAATGTGTATCTAATTGCCTTTCATGATCTATCACGTGCATCTCTCAAATATCTTATATCAAAAAATGAAGAACTTGAATTATGGCATAGGCGTCTCGGTCACTCTAGCACCAAGTTAATCTTAAAATTGTCAAAGAATAAACTCATTAAAGGTTTGCCTATGCTAAATGGAAATCTATCTTCCGTATGCTCGCCATGCCAAAAAGGAAAATTTTCAAAAACATCGTTTAAGAGTAAAAAAGAAATATCCACCTCAAGACCCTTACAACTAATTCACGTGGATCTTTTTGGGCCTATTAGCACGTGTAGTCTTGGTGGTAAAAAAGTACACTTTTGTTTTAATTGATAATTTTTCTAGATTTACTTGGACCTTATTTCTTACCTCCAAATTCGATGGGTTTTCTGAATTTACAAAGCTTTGCAATCGTATTCAAAATGAATTAGATCTAAAAAATAAGTGTATACGATCGGATCATGGAGGGGAATTTGAAAACGATAGATTCACCACTTTCTGTAATAATCTAGGTATTAAACACGAATTTTCCGCTCCACGCACCCCCCAACAAAACGGTGTGGTGGAGAGGAAAAATAGAACTCTTCAAGAACTTGCACGCACCATGCTATCCGAGTATGGGTTGCCTAGATATTTTTGGGTCGAAGCCGTAAATACATCATGTTATGTCATAAATCGTGTTATGCTTCGCCATATTTTGAAATTAACTCCATATGAATTGTACTTTCAAAAGAAACCTAATGTATCGTATTTTCATGTCTTTGGTTGTAAATGTTTTATCCTAAACACCAAGGATGCATTAGCTAAATTTGATGAAAAATGTGATGAAGGTATTTTTCTTGGTTACTCTTCCACTAGCAAAGCATATAGAGTATACAATAAAAAATTTAAAAAGGTTGAAGAGTCTATTCATGTGAAGTTTGATGAACTTGTGCCTTGTGTAGATTCTACTTGTGCAGGAAATGAAGATGTGCCTCTTTCACCATTGGAGCATGATGATGATGATCCACTTGGAGAAGAAAAAGAAGTAGAGACGGTGCAAGAAGAGCTCGTGCCTCCAAGTGTGCTTCGATTTACAAGAGATCATCCAATGGAGCTTATAATTGGAGAACCATCAAGAGGGGTAACTACACGTTCGTCTTGTAATAGGGAATTTTATTAGACTCCAGGTCGGGCAAATAACAGCCCCAGGCTGGAGGAAGAAGTTGACCGGACGTTGTTTGATAAACACTTAGATCCGTGTAGTTTATATTAGTTACTGATAAATAATATGTTTAGCGCGCGACGAAGAAGGCGTACAGATTCATATTAATTTGGTGATTTACCTTGTTTTGTTTATCAAAAGATGTTTGTAATTGGTAGATAAATGTTTGATGACAATATGAACACCTCTCTTAAATTTCATAATTTTGGATATAGGTTTGATGTGATTTTGTCAATTTTATATCATTAAATTTTGTGCCGTAAGTTGTTATCATGACTACTCCGAATGAGCTGAGATATGGTGTAAACGCTCAAGATGCTAATCATGACATATAGTAGGAATTTTAGAAGTCTTGGGTTTGATATAGCCACTTGATTAATTACTTGTTAGGTGACGCTCTAGGACAATAAGTATGGCATGAAACTTTAGGCAAGTAGTACTGATTTGAACAGTGCTCCGATTTACATTGTATGTAAAGGTTATTATTATGATTCTAATACGATATTGGAGGTGATCGATCTAAATAATGGGGCAAACCATGTAATGAACCTAAAACTTGCTAATTGGAGGTCGTTTGTACATGTTCTCATGATGGTAAGACACGACTTGACTATACTCGTAGAAATAGAATCCTTAACCGTCCACTTCATGGTTGATTCTTCAACGATATGGGACTTGTAAATATCAGTGTATATGATCAGTTTTTTATACACTCATACCAGTCAACAAATGCTGACTTGTAAGACATACGAGTGGCCACTAAAGTAGAGGAATATATTTATACGATGTCGAGATATGCACCTGGGGATCATACGGTTCGTGATGTGTCGTTAGATGAATAACTACATTGTAAAACCACTCTTTTTACCCAAGTGTTCGGATGCGATGAACGATTGATGGCGTAGAATGAATTGACATTTAAATATATATGTTGAATCTAACAGGGTTGAGTAAGAAATAACCCTTGACTAAAAGTAGAACTTAGTCATTGATCTTTAGTTTTGAGGACATGATATTGTGCTCAAGTAGTCCTTAGGTTAGGTTCGTAGGAAGTGAAATCTCAGGACTTGTGTGTCTCACTGCTTAGAGTATGCTAACTCCCTACGGGTAGCATTGAGGGCTTGGTTTAGTGATTGGGATGGGTCGACATCCTAAGTTAATGTGGGAAGGGACTGGGTTTGGAGCCCTTGCTTGCTTAAGAGAATTGAGTTAGTCTGACGAGCGGTAGACTCGAGATCCTATTGGGTGGACTAGATCTGTCCTGCAAAAGGTTGGTTCCATGTTATATAAGGAGGACAGGTCGAGTCCTCCGAGCCAAGAGTTTGGTGTTTCACTTGGAGGCATCGTTGTATCAAGTAGTACGCGGATACCCTGTGTGTTCTTAGGGGCGTACAAAGGTCTAGGTTGGGTGGTGTTACACAAGCCTAGAAGTGGACAGCCCGGTCCACTGCCCTGTTGCCTCAACTGGGTACCTGAGCAGAGACTCGAATAGAGGGATAGAGGCGGTGCTTACCAGATAGTATGCGGATACCCTGTGTGTTCTTAGGGGCGTACAAAGGTCTAGGTTGGGTGGTGTTACACAAGCTTGGAAGTGGACAAGCCGGTCCACTGCCCTGTTACCTCAACTGGGTACCTGAGCGGAGACTCGAATAGAGGGCTAGAGGTGGTGCTTACCAGATAGTACGCGGATACCCTGTATGTTCTTAGGGGCGTACAAAGGTCTAGGTTGGGTGGTGTTACACAAGCCTAGAAGTGGACAGCCCGGTCCACTGCCCTGTTGCCTCAACTAGGTACCTGAGTGGAGACTCGAATAGAGGGCTAGAGGCGGTGCTTACCAGATAGTACGCGGATACCCTGTGTGTTCTTAGGGGCGTACAAAGGTCTAGGTTGGGTGGTGTTACACAAGCCTAGAAGTTGACAGCCCGGTCCACTGCCTTGTTTGCCTCAACTGGGTACCTGAGTTGACACACTCGAACAGAGGGAACTACAAAAGGTCTGTACGTACAGAGTCGTGTGCGTGAGTTGCATCATTGCATTGCACATCATGGCATAGCATACTTGCATAAAACAGAGACCTCATCATATAAATTAGTATGGGCTCTTTTATACGATGAGTTTACTTCTTGCCAGATCCCTTAGCTTATGTGTTTGTGTGTATACACATAAGTTGAGGTTACTTCCATAGCTGCTCTAGTTGTTTCTTTACTTGATCTAGTTTACTTTATAACTACTCTGGTTTACTCACCCAGCTGCTTAGACTCTTTTATAACTGCGTGTGTATACTCACTTTGACACTCGTTTATATATATATTGCTCGGCTTCATAGTAGCCCCTTGAATTATTATAATAGATTGCTAGAAAGGTGTTTGATGTATATATATACATGTTGTTAGTTGTTGATATATAACTGCTAGGTTAATAGTACCTCCTTGTCACCTGTATATTGTACATACTGTTATATTGCAGCTTTTCTTCCTTTCCTTCCACACGGTGCCTAAGAGTCGCCGGGGTGAGAGAATGTGAAGCCACTTAGTCTTTATGACTAAAAGTTGTTACACCACTATTTTTAGGAGCACACCCAGCTGGAGCAGTACCGGACAGATCAGAGTGATAGGATTTGGAGACATGTTGCAGCTTTTGCAACAACACCTTCTGATACAATTGTGAGGGATTGTAGTTCTCGTTGTAGACTTCCGCTATACCTTGTTATAGTATATTTTGGAGCTCTTTTTGCTTCCTGTCATTTATATATTTTGTGGACATTTATACTTTGTGAATTATGGACTCTTGAAAATATTCAATTTATTGATGGGTTGGCAAATGATATTGGTAATAGCCGGCAGAATAGGCGTCTTGTGGTACAGGTTAGCCCGTGTGCTGACGCTACCGCAAGGCGGCTGTTCTGGGCATAAGACTCCCCTCGGTCGTGTTTTGTGTTCCGGGAGGGGGATCTTACACGTCTTTTAATGAATCTTTTTCAAACTTATGCTTTGTTTCCGAAATAGAACCGAAAAATGTTTCCACCGCTTTGAATGATGAATTTTGGTTTATTGCTATGAATGACGAATTGAATCAATTTGAACGCAATAAGGTTTGGAAACTAGTTGAAAGACCATCTAATCACCCGGTTATCGGTGTCAAATGGATATTTAAAAATAAATTAGATGGAGAATCTAGAATAACTAGGAACAAAGCTCGATTAGTGGCACAAGGTTATTCTCAAATCGAGGGGGTAGATTTTGATGAAACATTTGCACATGTTGCTCGCCTTGAATCAATTAGAATTTTTGTAGCTTTTGCGAGTTATAAGAAGTTTAAAATATTTCAAATGGATGTTAAAAGTGCTTTCTTAAACGAGATAATTAAAGAAGAAGTATATGTCGAACAACCCCTCAGATTTATTGATGAAAAATTTCCAAATCATGTATATAGATTAGAAAATGCGCTTTATGGTCTAAAACAAGCGCCCCGTGCTTGGTATGAACGCTTAACATCCTTTTTATTAAAGTACGGTTATAAAATGGGTAGTGTCGATAACACGCTCTTCATTAAGCACTGTGATAATGATTTGATTATTTTACAAATATACGTTGACGATATTATTTTTGGAGCCACTAATGAAGAGTTGTGTAAGGAAGTTATTCTAGTGATGCAAAATGAATTTGAGATGAGTCTAGTGGGCGAACTAACATATTTTTTAGGATTTCAAATAACCCAAAGAAATGATGGAATTTTTATATGTCAATCCAAATATGTCCATGATATGCTACAACGTTTTGGCTTTGAAAACTTAAAACAAGCTAGTAATCCAATGAGCGCATCACTAAAATTAGGAATAGATGAAGCCGGGACTTCAATTGACCAAACTTTATATAGAGGAATGATTGGATCCCTATTATACCTTAGTGCATCTAGACCCGATATTATGTTTGTCATATGATGCGCTAGATTTCAAGCAAATCCAAAATAATCTTATTTAAAAGCGGTGAAACGAATTTTTTGATATCTAATAGGCACATCAAAATTAGGACTTTGGTATCCAAATAATGATTCTTTTCTCTTGCATGGGTATTCTGATTCTGATTATGTGGGTTGTTCATTAGATAGGAAAAACACTAGTGGTACCTATCATTTCTTAGGTCCTTCTCTAGTTGCATGGTCAAGTAGAAAACAAAATTCTGTTTCCCTCTCCACCACCGAGGCAGAATATATTGCACTAGGAAGTTGTTGTGCCCAAGCATTATGGATGACTCAAACCTTAGAAGACTTTGGTGTTCATTTAACTAATATTGAACTTAAGTGTGACAACAAGAGTGCTATTGACTTAACAAACAACCATGTTCATCACTCACGATCAAAACACATTGACGTAAGACACCACATCATTAGGGATCACATCAAAAAGGAACATGTTCATGTAAACTTCATATGAACTGAATCGCAACTTGCGGACATCTTTACCAAACCTCTACCCAATTCACGATTTCATCTACTTAGACTAGAACTAGGGGTTTTGGATATACTAGCTTGAACTTGCAAAAGCAGTATTTTCATGACCAAACATATATCTGATTTCTGTATTGAACAACATTGTCACTATTCTGCACAACTATATTCAAAAGAAAAATTCTGAAAATTTTTACGTTTTCCCAAAAATTCAAATTCTGTCACTACCGTCCGGCGATAGCTGGGTACCGCTGACGGTAGTGGGTCATTTCTGAATTTCCTGTTTTCTCTTTCTTTTTATTTTTTCAGTTCCTGTTATTTTCTTTTAAAAAAATTCTAAACACAAAAAAAACTGTAAAACAAATCAAAATCCAACCATAAACATGTTTTGTTTTTATATATATCAAAACCAATTACAAAATTGAAAATCCAATTACACATCAAAAATATGTTTTTCTTTGTTTAATTTTTTGTTTTTGAAAAACTTAAAAATTATAAAAACTGGTGTAATTTTCTATGTTTCAAGGATGATATGGTTTATCTTGCCAAGTTTTGTATACAATATTTCATTCTCTATTTCAAGTATCTTAATAACATTGTTTTTGTATCATGCCTTGATCATTATCTTATAAGTGCTTCGAAATTGATTATAGAAATCATGTGTAGTATTGCATAGCATGCCTCTATATATGCATAAATGTCTTATATTTGCAAATGATTTTTTCACTCACACTATTTGATATACTACATATGAATTTAATCTTCTCCTTCATGATTGTGTAGTGTAACAACTTAATATTATTATTAGGCATGCTTAGTTTTACCTACACCACATGTAAAAATCTTTTTCATGCACCTATTTTTTCTTTGAAGAAGTATGTCTTTCCAAAATCTTTTGTTTGCACATACAAGTGAATTTGGAGACTTTTGTCGTTAAGCAAAAAAAATTCAGCTGAATATTTGACAAAGATAACTCCACCAAGCACTACTCACCCTCCTGATTAGTCTTAATGAGCATTGTGAGGTTGAGCACCTTGGAGAGAATTGTAAAGTGCCTTGTTGCAAACATTTTTTTTACTACTTCTTCTTGTACACCAAATCACAAATAACTAAAATTCAAAATAATAATTGTGATTCCCCAAGCACTACTTTGCACCCTGATAAGTCTTAATAAGCATTGTGTGTGGAGAGCACCTTGGTAGTTGTACTATTTTTTATGTGCATTGAAAATTTTATATAGATTTGTGGGAAGAGGTAACTCTAAAACCGCTTGTTCAATAATATTGTGTTTATTCCAATATACATGTCATGTGTTTTGATTAACTCATATGTATACTTTTATCAAAAACACTATTTTGTACACATCATTCTCACTTGTAAGCCTTCTACTCATGAGAATTGGAGCCTATTGCATATCTACATGTATTTTCTAAATTCTTAAGTAAATGCACTAGATAGCCATGCATGATCAATACAATGTATAAGTGTACTTGGTTTCTCAATTTAGAACATTGTATTCTTCCATCTTAACTTGATATCTTGTATCATGCTTACATATTTTTTCCGCTACGCCATGAGAACTCTGTAATGCATACCTTTCAAAACTAGTATATGACTATGTTACAACTGAAATTATTTTGTGTACTTAAAATGCTACAACATCTATTTTGTTATGTCTAAAATTCTTAATCATCTACTATGCTTCATAATTCCTATATAGATGTTCACTTCAAAAAAGTATTTCGTCATGCTTTCCACCTCTTTACTACTTGTTCGCTCGATCATGAATATGTTGTCCCAACAAGTGGTTTCTTTATGACAAATTCTTAACATTCCTTTCTTTTCTCTCTCCTATATATTGTATTTTTTCCTAAGCGTTTAACTCTTTATCATGATCATTCCCTCTCTACACAGTTATTGCACACTTTTTGTTGGACTACCTCTCCACCCTCTTTTGATAATACCAAAAGGGGGAGAATAAATTTGAAAGAAATTCGCATGTTTGGGGAAGTCAAGTTCATAGGAAGTTTTATTGTAGGGGAGCATTCACTTAGGTGGAGCATTCATTTAGGGGGAGCATATGCACATGTCTTAAATTTCATGTTTATCTCTATTATAAACACATTCTTATCAATTGAATTATTTATTTCTAAGGGGATTTGTTATTATCAAAAGGGGAGTTTGTTGGAACATGCTTTCCGCATCTCTTGGTTTGACAATAACAAATCCAATTGTATTTGATCATACTTGTTTTGTGTTTATAGTATGCAGGATTCTGTGCTTTCAAATCTCCATGGAAATGTGTTTTGTTGTTGCTACCGCGTAGCGTTAGAACTACCGCTGGTGCTAACAACCGCTGAGAAGAAACCGCTGAGAAGGAAACCACTGAGAACGGATCTGGCGTTCGACGAAATGTATGCTTTACTGCGGTGCGTTAGAACTACCGCTGGCGCTAGTGTTCGTTCGACGAATTGAAAGCTACGCTCGATGAAATGCTCATCACTGCGTTCGACAAAAATTCGATCGACGAAATGTAAAGCATGTTCGACGAAATACATGCTCTACCGCGGCGCGCTATGTATACCGCCCGACGGTAGATTTTGGAAACTTCCTGTCTGCAGTTAATTGAGGAGCAGATTTGGAAGGAGATTGTGGCTGGAGAAAGGATATCTCGCTATCGCGGGGTGTTAGCGTTACAGCGGCGCGCTAGTGCTTTGGCG
Source organism: Dactylorhiza incarnata (assembly GCA_033032865.1). Lineage (NCBI taxonomy): Eukaryota > Viridiplantae > Streptophyta > Magnoliopsida > Asparagales > Orchidaceae > Dactylorhiza > Dactylorhiza incarnata. The sequence goes on from JAWHQI010000461.1 coordinate 680,696, forward strand.
CTCAAATGTTGCATAAACTACCACAATCTGTGTGCTTCATTGCCTAATGTGGATACCGCGGGGCGATAGTACTACCGTAGGCGGTAGTGTCTGATTCTATAAAAAGACGCGCGCCTCCTCCGTTCTTGCTTGCTGTTCCAGAATGATTTGAAGCCATATTTTCAGAGCACTCGTGAGTGCCTTCCCAAGCAGCCCAAAGAACTCCATCAACGTTCGTGAACGCAAAGAACTTGAAGACCGATCCGATCGCATCTACATCGACATCAAGTTCTTCATTTGAGAGAGTCTTAGTTTTTGTCTTGTTTTAGTTTTCAAATTGTAATCTTTATATCTTTTGTTAAGTAGAGGAATTCGCCGCACGACAACTAGGGCCTTGCGGGGACAAGGGGGAAATTCGCCTCGTGTTGGCGACTAGGTCTAGGCTGTAGATCTAGGGGGTGCTCGAGGCCTTTTTGGGGAGAGAAAGGCTAGAGCGGCTTGAGGCCTTATCTGGTGAGAGATAGGCTAGAGCCAACCGGTCCTTAGGATAAGGGTCGGTATAGAAAACCAAAAGAGTTTTCATTGGTCGCCTCTTTCCAAGCTTCATTGGGAAAAGTTTTTGTAATCATAGTTATTTCAATTTAATGTTAATGAAAATATGTTTGTTTCTTCATCTCTGAATCGTGCTCTATGATTTTCATTGTTCTAACCTACAAGTATTTTCACTATCGCTAACGCCGAGCGGTAACTCTACCGCTGGTGGTAGCAACAGAAAATTAATTTCTCCAAATAATCTTGAAAATCTTAAAACCCTTATTCACAGCCCCCCCCCCCCCCCCCTCTAAGGGCGCCTACAGATCCAACATATATGGCCCTTCTTGAACAATTTGAAACATTCTAGGGTCCACTGCCTCCATGAATATTCTAGCTCTTACTTTCCAAAGGCCAAACTTCTCCCTGGAACAAGTAGCTACTCTTGATTCCATAGCTATAAGGAATGGACACCCACAGGCAGATCTGTTCAAGTGTTAAGCTTTTGTTTGAACAACCTCCCTCTGATACCACTTGTTAGTTATTGGGTGTCGACTTATCACCTAGAGGGGGGGGGGGGGGGGGGGGGGGGGGAATAGGTTTTTCAAATTATTTTATCCCCTTTAGGTGTTCTTGTTTTCTGGATAATAGATTTAACGTTTAAGAGAGCACAACACAGAAAACACACAAAGACTTATAGAGGTTCCTCAAGACAGGGTGTCTTGAGTAGTCCTCTTTCCCTCTGCGCCTACCTAGCAGTGTGCTAGGCTCAGCAAACTCCGCTAATGTCTCCGACATGCAAGCCTTACAACTCGGACCTGCAAGTCCCTGCATCCTAGGCCCGCAAGCCCCTTCACTGCACCCAAGCCCGCAATCTTGACACTCAGGCCCTCAAGCCTTTGCAGCCTAGGCCCTCAAGCCCCTTCACTACACCCGAGCCCTCAGACTCGACACTCATGCCCTCAAGCCATTGCAGTCTAGGCCCTCAAGCCCCTTCACTACACCCGAGCCCTCAAGCTCGACACGTTTGCACCCGCAAGTCCCTCTTCCCTAGCCCTCAAGCCTCACAGATCTCAAGCTCTCAAGCTTGACACACACATCTGAGCACCGATCTTACTAATTTTGGCCCGCAAGCGTTACAAAGATTGATTTACAATATTGAATCTGCCTGATGGAGATCGGTTTATTTTCTTGAAGAAGATGAACTTTGACAGTGCAAATCTTCTTCAAGCTTCTTGCTGTGCCGGATGTTGACTCGCTTACTTTCTTGAACGATTCTTAGCAGACGATGAAACTTGACTGCAACTTAAAGAACACAGAATGATCATTTTGTTCTTCCCTTCTTTTTTTCACTGCCGTTTGTACTGTTGTATTGCTAGGCGGGATTCTTTTTCGTTCTTTTCTCTCTCTTTTTAGGGCATCACTGTTCCCTTTTTATAGGACGGATGAGCCGCTTAACGGTCACATTTGATGTCCTATTCTGACAAACATGCATGCCTTAAGAGCAAGCGCTGATTGGACAAACAGGTGGCAGCATTAAATACTGACAGCGCATCTGGCAATATTTGAATCTGTCTTGGCGATATTTCCATTGTTACGATGACAAGGACAATATCTCGACGACAGGACTTGTCATTGTCTTGGACTTGGACAGATCTTCAAGTCTGCTTCCTTCCTCTTCAGATAGAGATATCTCTACGACACGGAACATCCCTTCTGTATTTGTACTTAAGACGACATGAAGTCATCTAACTAATGTTGGCGCGATCTTCTTGTCTGCTCGATATCGCTGTAACAACTTTATCTTGTCGACGACATAATTGATATCATGTCGACAGACAGTTCTTCACCAACTGCCCGTCTTCACAACTGCATCTTTAGTGTTCTCGACATCACGTCTTCTTTTCGACGGTATAGTTGTCATCAATCTTACTTAGCCTCTTCAGCGATAAGGCTTCTTTACGACGATACATATCCTGTTCAATCTTATGGATGACACAGTTTCTTATCAACAATATCTTCAACACTGATCTTCTCTTTGCCTTTTCAATGACATTCATTCTGACTTAGCCTTATCGACGTCAAGGCTTCTTGTCGGGCACATCTTTGAGTCTTCTTCTTCATCTTCGACTTTCTGATATTGTCGTGTAGATGTCACAACGATATCACCATTCTGTCGTGCTCTGCATGTTGTTGAAGGTATGCTTGATCCTTTTCGACGACACAGCCACAATCATCCTTCTTTGCTTTGCCCATCATTTCAATGATGTGCCTATTCTTGTCGGCGATATGTACAGCCTTTTTCAACGATATTATACTTAGGCAGGTTATTGGAGTACTGGACAAATTGTCTCAACTCTGCAAGCATGAACTAGATATGATATTAAATACAATTTGCATTTATCATTGTGCTGAGTACTTCTTCAAATCAGGAACATTGATGGGCACTGTTCCCAACAGCAGCCTTGCTCGGGCACACAGTGTCAACATTGGAATAACGGGCAGACCGCGTGTTGAGTTGCGGGTTGGCGACTTGGCGGTTTGCGCGGTCAGTTTTGTTAGCCGAGCGGTTTGGTGGGTTGTGTTTTGTAACCGCCAGCTTCTTGTTGTTGTTTTCTTCTTCTCATCTAGCGTCTGATAAATCATGTCTCGCCATGTATACCTCGCAATGTACAAAAGATAGTTGATACAAGATTCTTTCTTGTTCCTTCATTGTTTCTGATTTCTGGTGCTTGGTATGGTTGAGAGTGTTCCTGCGACCTGGTTCCTATTTTTTGCATATTCACAAATTTTAACATGGTATCAGAGGGGACAAAGGTTTAAGCAGTGATTCAGCCGTAGTTATCTTGTTAGATTTTTGGAAGCACAGTTATCAGTGGTATAACAATGTAAAGAGTAATAGCAAGAGGTCTTGGTATTGAGCTCCTGACGCAGACTAACTTTAAGAAGTGGAAGTCTTGCATGGAGAGTTATCTTTTGGGCGAGGACCTCTGGGAGGTTGTCGGTGGAGAAGAAACTCAAGAAGTGGTTGCTGCTGGTGAAAATGCTCATCTGGTGAGAGCTTGGAGGAGAACTAATGCTAAGGCGGAGTTTACTCTCAAGCGGGCTATCTCATCGGAGTTGTTTGATCACATCGTTGCATGTCGATCAGCTGCTGAGATTTGGACGGCTTTGGATGGCTTGTTCAATAAGAAGAATGTAGCTCGGCTACAGTTCTTGGAGAATGAGTTGGCGAAAGTCACTCAAGGAGACTTGTCCATTTCAACGTTCTTTCTGAAGATGAAGAACCTCTGCGTTGAGATATCGGCATTGGACCCGAATGAGCCTATCTCAGAAGCGAAGCTGAAAAGGCACATAATCCGCGGCTTGCAGAGGGGGTATGTGGCCTTTGTAACTTCTGTTCAAGTCTGGCCCAATCAGCCATCGTTGCTGGAGCTGGAGAACTTGCTTGCTTCGCAAGAGAGTTTGGCTAAGCAAATGGCAGGGATGTCTGTCTCCGGGGGACAAAACGAGGTCTTATACTCAGGGAAGAAGAAGCGTTGGGACAAGAAGAAGAAGTCATCTGAAGATGATTGTCCATCTACTTCATATCAGCAGGAGAGGAGTTATGCTCCTAAGCGTGATGGGAAGAAGAAGGAAGGACCTAGATGCTTCAGGTGCAATAAGCTTGGTCATTTCAAGAAATACTGCAAAGTCAATCTTCAGCCGGGCCATGCTGCAGGAAAAGAGGAGGCTGGTTCCAATGCTAATGTTAGTTGGGGTGATGGAGCTTTTATGACGGGCACTTGTGTTCGGGCTTTGGCTTCTATCAACTATCAGGATGATTGGATTGTGGACTCCGGTTGTGGTCATCACCTAATCAGAGACGAGTCGAAGTTATCTTCTTTGCAGGCATATATAGGTAATGATGCTATCATTACAACTGATGATACTATACATGCAGTTGAGAAGGAGGGTGTTGTTTCTTTGAACGATGATAGAGGCACACTTACATTGAAGAGTGTCTATCATGTTCCGGGGATGAAGAAAAACCTTTTCTCGGTGACCAATGTTGTGGATGTTGGCTATCACTTTCTATTTGGGCCAACAGAAGCGAAGTTCCTTCGGAATGTATCAGCAATGAAGGCTGATGTCACTCATGTTGGAAAAAGGGTGAAGGACTTGTTTGTATTGTCAACAAGTTCCTATATTGATAAGATGCGGACAAATGATAGCACTGCTATCTGGCAAGAAAGACTTGGACATGTCGGAATGGATAAGCTGAAGGCTATGGCGACGAGAGGTCTGGTGAGAGGCCAGCCTAGTCTTTCATCCATGGGAGATGGTCATGTTTGTGTTGGATGTCAATATGGAAAATCTCATCGTCTTCCATTTGACAAGTCACAAAGCAGATGTAAAGTGCCACTGGAGTGCATCCATGGTGATCTATGTGGACCAACCGAGAATGCCTGTCTTGGGGGTAACAGGTATATGCTGATCTTGGTTGATGATTTCACTAGGTATACATGGGTATATTTTCTGAAGGAGAAGTCGGAGGCGTTTGGGAAATTTGTGGAGTTCAAGGAGCTAGTGGAGGGTCGGCTCAAACTGCGGGTTAAGAGGTTCAGAACTGACAATGGAGGGGAGTTTACCTCCAAATCATTCTTTAACTTCTACAGGAAGCATGACATCCAAAGAAAGCTTTCTTGTGCTCACACTCTACAACAGAATGGTGTTGCTAAGCGGAAGATCCGTCACTTGATGGAGACTGTGAAGTGCTGGCTTCATGCCAAGAATATTCCTAAGTCTTTTTGGGCGGAGGGTATGTCTTGTGCATCTTCTATCATCAACAAGATGCCCCTTAGTCTGATCAACATGAAGACTCTGCATGAGCTGATGTTTAAGGAGAAGCCTTCTATGGAACACTTTCGAGTGTTCGTTTTACCTGATATGTGCATGTTCCTGATGCCCTCAGAATGAAGCTAGATGCAAAAGCAAGGAAGCTAGTCTTCGTCGGTTATGATGATCGGAAGAAGGGTTGAAGATGCATGGATCCAGAGACACGGAAAGCTATGGTCTTAAGGGATGTGGTATTCGACGAGTTAACATCATACCAGGGTAGCTCATCTATGGAGCTACAGGAGAGCAGGTCAGATGGTGGACCAGGAGAAGCTGCAAGGGAAGTTCTAGTGGAGTTGCATGTTTCTCTAGGTGCTTTAGGTGCTTCTTGCTCTGGGTCAGGTGCTTCAGGTTTTGGAAGCAGGGAGAGCAATGCTCCATGTATGCCTGAGAGGAGAGCTAGTCCAAAAGCTGTAGTTGAAGAGGTGGATCAGAGTAAAGCTCTGAGGAGGTCCAAGAGGACCATTATTACACCAGATCGGTATACGAGCGGAAACTTAGTGAGCTTCGTCTCATGTTTCTTCGCAGGTCCACTGGATGAGAGAGAGTCATCTTGTTATGAAAATGTCGTTGGATTCAAGGAGTGGGAATGAGCCATGGATGAAGAAATGGCTGCCCTCAGGAAGAATGAGACTTGGGACTTGGTGCCTAAGGTTGAGGGTGTTACTCCGGTGACTTGCAAGTGGGTTTTCAAGCTGAAGAAGAAGGCTGATGGAAGTATTGAGCGGTACAAGGCTCACCTTGTAGCTCGAGGTTTCTCTCAGAAGTATGGGGAGGATTATGAAGAAACATTTAGTCTCGTTGCCAAGATGACTTCGGTCTGGGTGGTGATCGCATTGGCAGCTTACCAAGGGGGGAAGATTTGGCAACTCGACGTGAAGAATGCCCTCTTACACAGCGAGATTGACAAGGATATCTTCATGGATCAGCCACCTGGTTATGTATCCGAAGAGAACCCAAAACATGTTTGCAAGATCAAGAAGGCTCTTTACGGCTTGAAGCAGGCGCCTCGGGCGTGGTATGAGAAGATCGCAGAATACCTCCAGTTCTGCGGATACTTTGCTTCTGATTCTGATTCGAGCTTATTCGTAAAGAAGACGGGGGAGCTTCAGGTCTTGGTGCTGCTATACGTTGACGATATGATCGTCACGGGGAATTCTAAAGTGGAGGTATCTAGGCTCCGTGCTGAGTTAGCTATCAGATTTGAGATGAAGGATTTGGGTGAGCTCCACCATTTCCTTGGACTTGAAGTGGAGAGGGAGGAGAGTGGTATGCTTGTTTCCTAGAAAGGCTATGCAAATCGAATCGTGAAGAGATTCGGCATGGAAGGGGGGAAGAGCAGCTCTACTCCACTAGAGGTTGGAGTTCATCTTCGACGAGATGAAGGGAAAGTTCTTACCAATCCTTTGGTGTTCCAGGCTTTGGTTGGTAGTCTGATATACTTGACGATCACGAGGCCAGATATTGCTTATGCAATTGGCAGGGTGAGTCGGTTTATGGCAGAGCCTCGGAAACCTCATCTTATGGCGGCTAGGAGTATTTTGAAGTATGTCAAATCCACCTCGGATTTGGGTCTCTTCTACGGGAGAGATTCGGGCTTTTGCTTGCACGGGTACATGGATGCTGATTATAGAGGAGATTTAGATGATCAGAGATCGACGTCTGGATATGTCTTTATGATAGGTTCTACAGTTATATCATGGTGTAGCAAGAAGCAGGATTCTATGTCCGTCTTTACCACGGAAGCGGAGTACAAAGCTTCGGCTCTGGCAGCTCAGGAAGCCATCTGGCTTAGGAGGCTTGTGGAGGACATTCATAGGGAGGTGCGAGGTCCTACTCTGTTACATGGTGACAATAATAGTGCTCTCAAAATGGTGAACAATCTAGTTTGTCACGCACGTACGAAACACATAGAGATTCATCACCATTTCATTCGTGAGAAGGTCTTGGAGGGATCTCTGATTGTGGAGCATGTGCAGAGCAGGGATAATATTGCTGACATCTTTACCAAGCCATTGTCGAAGGGACCTTTTGGTCGGTTGCGGAATTTGCTTGGGCTGACTAACACTTCTAACTTCAAGGGGGAGTGTTGAAATTTTTGAAGTGAGGAGTGAAGTGGAGGTCGGGCGGTATGGGCATCAGACCGGGCGGTTTGGTAAACCGCGGAGGTCGGGCGGTCTAGTTTGATGACAGCGCAGGTTGTCTTCCCGCATTGGACTGGCAGACTGCCAGTTGCTGGTGGCCTTGTTTTGTTGGCCATCTGGGGTCATTTTTGGTTGTAACCAAGCGGTTAGGACCGCGATTACTTCTTGTCTGGACGGTTATTTTCTCTCAGGCTGGCAGGTGTCTACTGGTATTGCTGGAGTTTTGCGAGTAGTCCGCGCGGCTTGTTCTTAAGTCGGCGAACTATTCTGCAGGGTTATCTCAGCAAGCTAAGCGAGTTGGTTCTACCCGCTGCTGTTGTGGGCGGTTATACTATCATATGGGGCGGTAACCACACTCCTCCTCGCGCCTATAAATAGGACCCCCATCGAAGGAGAATGAGAGAACGTGAACAGTAAGTGAGAGCTCGCGTGTTGGTGCGGATTGAATTTTCTGTTCGTGTGATTTGAGTTTGCCTTTGCTGTGTTCGCAGGTTGTGCGGCTTGCTTGTGGTTCTGATCTGATCAGAGGAGACCGCGATGGATAAATCGATAGCAGTCAGCGGCGGGTAGAAGCAGGATGTCGCGGTTAGTGACAAGGCAGGTTTCTCTTTGCCGGCTTTCAATAAAGTTCAGTTCGGGCGGTTAGGCAGTTTGCCTTTGCCGGACTATTTTCTGTTCTGTTCTTCAGCAGCAGTGTTCGTGGTTAGGAGCGGCTAAGCGACTACGGTCAGGCGGCCTTGCTCGGGCGGACAGTGTCAACATTGGAATAATGGACAGACCGCGTGTTGAGTTGCGGGTTGGCGACTTGGCGGTTTGCGCGGTTAGTTTTGTTAGCCGAGCGGTTCAGCGGGTTGTGTTTTGTAACCGCCAGCTTCTTGTTGTTGTTTTCTTCTTCTCATCTAGCATCTGATAAATCATGTCTCGTCATGTATACCTCGCAATGTACATAAGATAGTTGATACAAGATTCTTTCTTGTTCCTTCATTATTTCTGATTTCTGGTGCTTGGTATGGTTGAGAGTGTTCCTGCGACCTGGTTCCCGTTTTTCGCTTATTCACAAATTTTAACAGAGCTTCTAGCGATCGTTTTTGCTTTTCATAAGTTTAGGTCGTACATCACTCTCTCCAAAGTCATCATTTTTACAGATCACTCCGCCCTTAGATATCTTTTAAGTAAATCGGACGCTTGACGCGCTGATTCTGCACTGCCAAAAGTGAGAGCAGAATGCGGTCCGAACGGCAGTGTACCGGTCGTTGTCAAGTAATAAATTTGGGAATTTGATCCCCGAGTATCGTTCTCTCAAGGAATGCAGAGTACGTGAAATGATCGTGTCGTGAGAAGATTGCTACAGCGAGCGGAAGAAAATAAAGGGGTTGGTTTTGGGTTTCCTAATTTAACAACAAGAAAAATATAATGTGGGTCGAAAGCACCGCTTTGCTTGGCGAGATGATTTGTAGGCCGCAATGTCGTGCTTCGGTAAGCGGATGGACGGTAGGCAGATGAAAGGAGTGATCTCAAGTGCGGAAATCAGGGTCGCAGGCACCTCTTCGGAGTGTCACCTCTAGCTTTTGCTAGAGTGGCCTAACAAGTGCGTGTGAGGGTGGATGTGAGCGGAGGCGAGGCACATTCACAACATACAAACTTCAAGGGAGAAAATAACAAGGAAAACTTTCATTCATATACAAATAATAGTAATCCAAGTTCATTACAAGCATTTAGAAGTACATTTCACAAATGAGAAGAGGGTAGAGTAAACCGATAGAAGTGAAGTCTCACCGTGGATCGTGGTAAGAATGGCGGGTTGTCAAGCTGTCTCAGTGCTTGGTCCTTGGTTGCTTCCGGGATCTCGAGGTTGTCACTACCTCTGACCTTTGTCTGTCTTCTTCAGCTTGCAGCGGTGTCTTCTTCCTCTCCAAGTGGAAAATGCCCAACACCTTGAGATGGTTGTCGTGGATGGTCGGGAAGTCTTCCGGAACCTTGGATGTAGCTTGGATTCACCGGAGGATGCTTCCCAATGGAAGGAGATGGAATGGGGTGGATGGAGAGCAAAAACGGCGCAGGTGCGCGGGAGGAACTGACGGCAAATGTTCGGGCTTGCCCTAAAATCGCGGAATCTGCATTTAAATATGGAGCAGAATAAATAAGGCGTGCGATCAGTGGCGCACGACCAGTGGTCGTGCGTGAAGAAATGTCACTGATCGTGCGAGAATAACCTGTAGCAAAATCTAACACGCCAAAAAAGCGCACGATCGTTGGCGCACGACCAGTGGTCGTGCGAGAAGGAATCCAGTGATCGTGCGAACTGCTCAGGAGAAAAATAGGGGGATGCGCACGACCAGTGGTCGCGCGCCTGATCGTGCGAGAACAAATGCACGACCAGAGGCAATTTAGGCTAAAAATGGCCCATCCAACACCGAGCGTCCACGCAACCCCTGTACCTGCAGGAAAACAGTCCAGGCCACTAGCAGATGCATTCCACATGATCAACAGAAACAGTATAGCTTAATTGAAAAGATGAAACGTAAGAAATCACACCAGACTGGGCTGAAAATGTGCACTAAGAGTGAAATAGACAATGTAATCGAATAGAAGCAATAATAGGATAAAGTGTAGTGCAACGACATGTAAAATGGCCCAGATGAATCCAAAAATCACTATATAAACCGGGCTCATCACACCCCCAGACTTACCTGTTTGCGCGTCCCGAGCAAACAAATCCGGCAGAGTGGAAAAAGCATATCTAGCCAAAAATTGCAAACATGGAGTAGTATGCGAAGTTGCATACTTGTGTGCATAGAAATTAATTAGAAGAAGTTTCTAAGTATGCTAGCTAATTTATAAAAGTGTAAATGCATAAAAAGGAATTTATTTTTACTCAAAAATAGAATGTTGGTGAATCTCGTGGTCACACGTAGTATGAAAGTAAGCAAGTTGCGAAGGGAAGTGTTACCAAAGATAGGAACTCAGAATTATTTCCATTGAAATCCATCAACGTCGAGAACCATAAGCTCACCCTATCACACTCTCTCCACGGTGCTAGTAAACTCACAAGACAAATCGATAGGACTTTGGGTTTACACGAGGCTTAGGCTACGGTTTGGAATGCAAAGATAAACAGGATGGCTAATCGCAACCCAAAAGAGCTCACAAAATTGCTAAATTATAACAGCCTCAATAATACACGTGTAACACACCCCAGACTTGACATTGAAACCGGGTGTGCACACGACCTACTCCAATCGATAGAATTAGATGTTTCAATTAAAATGCTAGGGATATACTCTCTTTTTTTCTTTTCTTTTCTTTGCTTTTCTCTTTCTTTCCCCCTTTTTTTATCCCCACATCTATTCACAAAAATCGCAGCATATAGAGATTTTTAAAATATCCACATCAACACAAAAATTTCACAAGACTGCACCGCATTGGAAAATTACAATTCATTAATTCTTTTGGCTTAATTTTGGTTGTGATAATGAGATTAGCTTTTAGGCCTTGGTAAAGTATGGTGGAGCTGAACCAAAAGGTCGGGTAGGAACAAAATTGGCTAGCAACAGTTAGTGTATAGGAATGCTAGAACAAGGCTCAAGCTTGCCAAATATATGGCCTACGTCACGCTCAACTTGCAAATCGTTCGCACACATACTTCGAGAGTCGCTTGGGGCAAGTTCTTAGCCCCCGAGAAAGGTAATCCTTCCTCCCGACTCGAGCAACACGAACCTCACGCTCGCCTACACACCATACACCACTACCACTAGATTCAACCACATTCACCATTTTGAGTAAAATAAATTAAAATCTTCGCAAATCAACTAATTGTAAATTAGGAGCATAAATAAAAACTAATTCTACTCAAATTCCTAAGCAAGACACGAGTTGTAAGACCCCTTTTTTTGCTTCGCTACCGGGTCTTATGCCCAGAACCGTCGCTTTGCGGTGACACCATCACTCGGGAAGGTTGTCACTACAAAACGCCGATTATGCCGGCCATATCGATAACAACAGAAGAAAAGTATACATTTGAATATATAGAAATCAAGTCCACATCACATGAATCATAATATCTCAGAATAAAAGAGGTCCACATATAGTAATTGAAATAAAGATAGTAATAATAAGGGCTCCTGTCCGATACATCAAATCCTCACTACAATGTCACTCGCAGAAGCAAATCAACTAGTAACACTCACGGATCCTGAGACTGGTGCTCCTGTGCTTGACTGTCGCGCCTCCATCTGCACCGGCCTCTGGTGCTGCAACGTCTCCTCGGTCCCCTAAAATGATAAGGTCCACCGACCGTTAGTCAAAAAGACTAATCCAATCTCCTGCCCCTCCCCCGGTGACTCCTAGGCACTGAGCGGGAGGAATGAAGCGGAGGACAGCAAGGGGTATAAACAATAGCAAATGACGGTGAATCTAATCTACAGGAAATGTCTACCACTACACAACATACAGTACAGAGAGTAAAGCAGTAATTAGTAAGACAGTAATAAGAAAGACAATAATAAGTAAAACAGTAATAAGTAAAAGTAACTAAGAATAATAACCTTGATTGATAGGAATGCTCATACAGACCTATAAACCAAGAGGTCGTTTAGCAGGGTCTATCGTATAAAAATTCACATAACCAATTTATACGATAGGGGTAGGGGTTGAAATGCAATGTTTATGCTATGACATGCAAAGTTATGCAGTTTATGCTATGATCACACAAGTGCAACTCACACACTTCGACTCTATGCGCACAGAACTTTAGTTTCCCCCATTTTGGAGCTAGCAAAACTCCCAGGATACTCCTGTAGTGGAAATCAGAAGCGGTGGGTTGGGCCTCGCCCACCTCTAGGTTGGTATCTGCACTACCTAACCTAGACTTATCGTATGCCTCAACGCTAAGAACACAACAACGGAGCTCCTGTGTACACTTATTGGCTAGTCCACCAGACTTTTCTTTGGCAAAGTGTTAACTACACTTACCGAGCCAAAGTATCGACGTCGGTGCGACGACCGTCAATACTAAAGACCCACCACCTTTATGCACATGCAATATGGTTACTTTACATCTCCGAGCCAAAAGATCCCCGAGCTAACCTGCCCGTCACTATAACCTCCCGAGCCACCAGCTCGCCGGACAAACCCGTCCGTAAACACAACCACCGAGCCTACTGCTCGTAAGACCAAACAAACTAGCACCTGCATCAACGGTATGTGAGTGAGTGTGTTATTAAGTTAGTCTTGCATAACAATTTATTCCTACGATTTATGGTTAATCTTAGACTTCCCGAGGTCTACCATGTGAGGGGCTCGCAGCGGTACTAGGAGCTGCGATGGAATGATAGCCCAAACCGCCCTTTCCAAGACACTTATTTTTATTGATGTCTACCAATAAGAATATCCCTCTTATCATTACACTTGGATTAATCCTACATATTTAATAACTCTCTAAGGGAAAGACGATCTTTCGTCAATCCCGAACACAACCTTGCCCTTGAGCTTATCGGGCACACTCAACATATACCTCAAATCTCCTCAACCAGACTAAGTACACATCTACCTTCCATTCCCACCTAATGGTCTACAAGTTACTCAAGTTTTACAGTTTTACTATGCGCAGGCTAAATGAGTTATATGAGTTGCATGAAAGGAGGTACTCCAAATAATCATCCAAATAACTCATGATTATTACTGGGAGTCTATCATCATATTATAAGACTAAATCTAGAAGGTCATAATTTTCCTTATTTATTTGGCATTTACTATAATTTCTCCAAAATTGGCCAAGTATGAAATTGAACATGAAGTGTAAGATCTTCTTATGATATGACCTATACAAATTTATGGAAAATCTATGATATCAAAATAACAGCAAATACAGAATATCACAATTTTACAGTAAGGTATTGACCTCTAATTATAATATTGAATAATTATCCAAAATTGGAGGCTAACGAAGGAACCACCAAAAACACTTATCCAAAAATTATGGTAAAATTACCAGACCTCTATAAGGATCAGAAAAGTTTACTGACTGAGTTTTATAAATTTTCAAAACATTTAGTCACATAAATAAATATTTCCAAAAAAATCTAAACTAGGGCACATTGTGAAGTAACATATTGAAAAATACTTCCACAAATCATACAAAAATTCTCAGATCTTTCTAATGCCCTATAATATCCTATTACCAAATTTCACAATTTTCCAAAGAACAATAAACCCCTAATAAATTTTTCTTACAAATAGTTCACAAAAAGGGTATGTGAAAGCAGTACCATATAGATCATCTTAAGAATCACAACAAAATTATCAGGGAACATTAACACTAACACAAGCTAACTGGCAAAGTTTCATGATCATCCTAGGTTATATGAATATGTAATTCCTTTTAGTAAGGATAATTCTTAATTAAATCTGAAGAAATAAAAGTCTCCAAAAATTCCAAATAAATTACCTAGGGCTTTAAACCACCCTATGAACCTCTCTACCAACATTTAAGTCTATCCAAGGATATATGAGCATATGTCCTTCAATGAGTTCAATATATAACCCTAAAGTTTGAACTAGGGTTCTAGGGCACAACTACTCCAAATCACCCCAAATCTTGGAGGAGGTGTTTTATATGATATTAAATTGGTGGCCAAGGTTTCATCACTTTTGGATGAGATTTGACCATTCAACCCAACAAGTGCACTTTTGACCTTTTAACCCTTAGCTTGACCAATCTTGGGATAGTAAAATACCCAACCAAATCAATCCCAAATGGGATGAAATTTTTACCAGAGACATGGCCCTAAGGACCACCCACCAAAATTTGGAGGGGTTTGGATGTCATTAAACCCTATAATTAATTAGTACATGGATTATTAAATGTTTGGATTTCAAAAACCTTACAAAAATGTCCTCCAAAAATTCTCATTTTTGGATATGTTAAGGGTGTGGGTATAAACAACCTATGTTTCAAATTTCAAGTCATTTGGATGACTGGATTGATGGGGGCACACAAATTAAACTCTGGTCACCCCTTTGTATATGTTGCACCACTTTGAGTGTTGTGGTCAGACCAATGACCCAAATGGTGTGGAACAAATTTTAAATTAAAGTTAACCTCATGACCTACAACTATCATGTAGACCATTTCTTCTAAATCAGAGCCTAAGTATTTTTAATAATTAAAACAAAGCACTGCATAATATGTGACAAGAAATCAAATATATTAGTAATAATTCATCTAGGTCTGCGAATAGCAGATCACGCCGGATCAAAACGTTCTCCATCATCGTCCCCAATCCTTGGATGGCTCACAACAGCCCATCCTGGGTGCTTTTGCAGGCTGATTTCCCGGCCACCCTCACCTCTCCTCGGCCGACAAGTGCCACCACCACCTTCGTCGAGGTGGTGGCCGACGATAGGGGGTCCTTTGCCGGCCGGTGATGGCCGGAGTGGGGGTTTTCAGAGAGGGGAAAGGAGCTCGAAAATGAGCCCCCTGGGATGCTTGATTCGAGCCCAATTTGATGGGGATCTAGCACTAGGGAGGAGAAGGGGATCAGACCTGTGTGGTGGTCTGAGGTCGCGTATTCCGGACGGTTTCCATGGCAGGAATCAAAGATTTTGGTGTCATGCCTTCCCTGGTTTCCAGTGCCCAATTCCTCTTGGAAAGTTGTGGGAGTTTTCTTCCTCTCTGAGCACTGATGGTGGTGGGGGTTTCAATTTGAGCCTTGGGAGGCTTTATTCCCGAAAGCCATTAATGGCAATTATGGGGAATTTCGGTTTCTCTTGGGGGAGATGAATGGGGCCTCTATCTGGCCGGGAGAAGGCTGGAAACTCCTCCTCTCCCCAAGAGGAGATGATGAGGCCATTAATGGGGAGATTGGAGGTTTCTTCTTCCTCCCCATTAACTCCCCCTTTCTCTCTCTCTCTTTCAAATTGGGCTTTCTCTCTCCTGGCCTAATTTCTTGAAATTGAATGGTCAATTCAGTAATTCCCAACTCCATTAGCTTGTCGACCACCTCAATTGGGTCTAGCCCAAGTGGATTGGCTTGGTTAGGTCAAAATATGTCATTTTGACCTAAATTTAGGGTATAGTTGACCTTAGTCAATTTGACCATTTGGGTTGACCACAATGGGTGGCTAGTCACCCATTGGCCTCCCTTAAGGGTTAGGAAGGTCTAGGTAGGGTCAATTTGGCAAGGTTAGGGTCAATTGACCCTTAATTGGCCACTTTGACCAAAACAGAGCTTGGGTTGACTTAGGTCAAATTGGTGGCCCCATGCTGGGTCTTTTTGGTCCATTGGGTCCCATCCTCATAAGGGTAGGGGCAATGTCAATTTGGCATGGTGGAGGCCAATTGACCCTAATTAGGCTACTTTGACCAATTTAGGGTTAGGGTTGACTTTGGTCAATTTGACATATTAGGTTGACCCCAATGGGTCTTTGGTGCTCTAAGGGACCCCTTAATGGGTTAGGGATGTCATGGTGGGGTCACAGGGTCAAGGTGAGGCCATAAAGTCCAACCCCAGGCTTGGTATCTGGAAATTGCTATTTATAGACCACTGTGGTTTTCCTCATTGCCTAAGCTCACATGGTCTTTTGTGTTTCCTATAGTTTTGTCATGACCTTAGTCATGACAAAACCATCTTAGGGGTCTGGTTGTTTGAGGGATGTTACAAATCCCAGTACATAAAAATAAAGATTTCGTTCCCGAAATTCAGGTTAGGCATGCGGGGTTCCTACCGCAAGTGATTAAATGTAACATTACAAAATTTATATTTTACTTGTCGTAAAGAGCTCCGGATACTTTTGTTGCATCAAGTCCAGTGGATCCCAGGTGTGCTCCTTCTTGCGTCACAAGACTCGCATCTCTGTGTTGTCTATCCGGACCGACTCCAGGTGAACCGACCGATCAGTAGCTACCGACCCCTCCGTAGTAGATAGATGCTGCTCCGGCCGTAGTAGAGCCCTCCTAAGTGAGGAGGCGTGGAAGACGTCGTGCAATCCCCTAACTCCGGCGGCAACTCTAGCCTATAAGCCAAGGGGCTGATCCACTCCAGGATCCTATAGGGCCCCATATACCTCGGACTGAGCTTCTTCCGCCCGCGTACCCGCGAGACTCCATGCATCGGACGTATCTTCAAGAATACCCAATCTCCCACCTGGAACTCCACCATATGATGTCGCGCATCGTAGTACTTGGCCTGCCTGCTCTGGGCCTCCAACATCCTGTCTCGAATCAGCCACACCTGAGCTTCAGTGTCCTCCACAAACTCTGAGCCGAGTGCCTTGGGATCCTCATACTGGATCCAAGACAATGGGGTCCTGCATCTCCATTCGTATAAAGCCTCGTAGGGTGTCATGCCTATGCTGGCCTGGTGACTATTGTTGTATGAGAACTCAACTAACGACAATAGTCTCTCCCATGGCTCCACGCGGTCCAGAATGCATAGATGTAGAAGGTCCTCCAAGGTCCGCTTGGTACGCTCCGTTTGCCCATCTGTCTGGGGGTGGAATGCAATGTTGAATGTCAATCGTGTGCCCAGGTAAGCTTGCACTGCTCTCCACTACCTTGATGTAAATCATCCATCCCGATCAGACACGATCGTCCTAGGCATGCCATGGTATCGGACAAACTGCTCCACAAACTTCCGTATCAAATCATAGACCGAAGCGTCCTTCCTGACCAGAATAAATCTGGCCACCTTTGTCAACCTGACGACGATCACCCATATCGAGTCATTCCCCGCATGCGATCGGGGGAGACCATGTCTGAAATCCATCGCAATGGCATCGAACTTCCACTCCGGCATCAGGAGTGGTTGCAGTAGTCCAGCCGGGTTCTTGCATTCCGCCTTCACGAGTTGGCAAGACTCGCAGTGGGTCACAAAATACGTGATGTCTCTCTTCATGTCCGGCCAGTACATGGTCCCCTTCAAGTCTGCCATCATCTTGGTGATACCCGGGTGCACCGAATACCTACTATAGTGAACCTCTGTCATGATGTCATCCTGAATCCAGCCCCCTGCCGGTATATATACTCGGCCTCTAAAACTCAACAACTCATCCTTCAACGAATAATCTCCGGTCGTGCCTGCCTCCAAGGCCCTAAATATTGGCACCAACTTGGCATCCTTCCTATGCCTATCCCTGATACGGTCTCGTATATCATTTGTGGTATTCATCGCCGCCAGGTACTCCTCGTATAGCTCCGGATCATCCTCGGATACTAAGGAGATCTGCATGTCCCCGAACATCTGTACCAGCTCTATGGCCATCAACTAGGGCTCTGCTCCCGATGTGGTAGCTCGCCTTCCCCGGGTGGTAGTGCATGGTATAGTGATAGTCTGATAAGAACTCCACCCATCGTCTCTGTCGGATATTCAGCTCCTTCTGTGTATCCATATAATTCGGATTCTTGTGATCTAAAAAAATATCGCAGTGGACACCATAGAGGTAGTGTTGGCAGATCTTCGGTGCGAATATGACTGCTCCCATCTCCAAGTCATGCACTGGGTAGTTCCGCTCGTGATTCTTCAACTGTTGGGAGGCATATGCTATCACATGCCCATTCTGCATCAGAACGACACCCATCCCTTGGTAGGATGCATCTGTATACACCTGGAATCCTTCCTTCCCCTATGGAAGGGCAAGGATGGGGGCCGTCATAAGCTGACCCTTCAGCTCCTATAAGGCCGCCTTGCACTGCGGCATCCAAATGAACGCGGTATCCTTCTTCGTCAAGGATGTGAGCGGGAGGGCTATCTGGGAGAGCCCATATACGAACTTCCGGTAATAGCCGGCAAGTCCCAAGAAACTCTGCACGTCGGTGGCCGTCTTCAGTGGTGTCCAATCTCGTACTACCTGGATCTTTGCCAGATCCACTGCTAGTCCAGCTCCGCTGATAATGTGACCCAGGAAGGCCACTTCCTTCAGCCAGAACTGACACTTGCTGAACTTCGCATAAAGGCTATGCTCTCGAAGTTTCTCCAAAGTCAGTGCCAGATGTCGTGCATGCTCCTCCTCCATACTCGATTATATGAGGATGTCGTCGATGAACATGATGACGAAGATGCTGAGATAAGGCTCAAACACCGGTTCATCAAACTCATAAATGTTGATAGTGCATTCGTGAGCCCGAACGACATCACGGTGAACTCATACAGTCTGTATCGGCTGCTGAAAGCCATCTTCGGGATGTCCTCCTCCTGAATCCGTAGCTGATTGTATCCCGACCTCAAATCCAGCTTCGAGAACCAGTGAGCTCCCTCCAATTGGTCAAACATCTCGTCTATTCTTGGTAATGGGTATGTGTTCCGCACTGTCAGCCTGTTCGGGGATCTATAATCAATGCAGAGTCTGAGCAACCCATCATTCTTATTCACGAATAGCACCGGAGCTCCCCAAGGTGAGTAACTCAGTCTAACAAACCTTGCTTCCACTAGCTCTTGCGGCTGGCTCCGAAACTCCACTAGCTCCATTGGGGCCATCCGATAAGGAGCTCTAGATACTGGCTTAGCCCCCGGCACCAGCTGGATCTGGAAATCCTTTTCGCGGTGTGGTGGCGGCCCGGGTAGCTTCTCCAGAAATACGTCGGCAAAATCCTGCACTACCGGGATACTGGTCACATAATCCTTCTCCTCGATTGCCTCGAACATCACCTGATACACTTCGTTTCCCTGTAGGTGGGCCTTGGTGGCCTGAATAGACGATAATAAGAGGCGGGAGGGGGGTCTAATACCTTCGATTACTACTTCAGAGTCTTCATGCTTTAGAACAATCCTCCTTGTCGGGCAGTCAATCCTTGCCTGGTTCCCATGCAGCCAGTTCATGCCAGGATCAGGTCGAAATCTTTCATCTTCAAGAGCGTCGTCGGCGCTTCGAACAACTTTCCCTCAATCTCTACGTTCATGTTGCACTTGGTGTTCGTTACTATCTCCGATCCGTCTGGGAATCGCACCCTCCTGTGGATTCCCTCGAAGTGTTGGACCTGATCCAGATCGTCCACAAATTCTTTCGAGATGAATGAGTGCGAGGCACCCATATCGAATAAGGTATATGCTGGCTTGCCGCAGATGAGTACTATACCTGGGTGATTTTTGTTCATTTGGTTCAATGCTAAGGTAAAGTTAAGTTTACAAGGTACTAGTAATTATTAGAAAAACATTAAAGTACATGTAATGACCCTTGCCGAGTTTCGGGGCTAAGCCAGGTCTAAGACGTACATCTGATCCTTGTTCTGTCTCCGGTCTCTGCCCTAGAATCCACGTCCTCGGCCCCCGAAATGTTGGGCCTGTGGGGCAACCTGTAGTGCTGGTGGTGCATTTCTCTGAGGGAAGTTCCTCCGGATGTGGCCCGTCTGGTGGCACTGGTAGCACTCCGGTGGGGGAGGTGGCCCACCTCCTCCTATCCTCGGCACCTCATGCATCCGTAGAGGCTAAGGAGGCAACACTATCTGCTCTCTATGTTCCTGCCTCTCCTCCTGGCGGGGTCAGCTCTCTGTCCTCCTTTCTCCGGCATCTCGACCTCTCTGCTGATCTCTCCTGCCACCCCGTCCCTGTTCTTCCATCGGTCTCTTCCTTCCATGAATGGTGTTCTGGTCTGCCTCTAGATTCTTGGCCATCTCCAAGATCTTGTCCATACTGCCATCGAAAACAAAGAGGAGGGCCTACCTCAGCTCATCACGGAGGCCCTTGTAGAACCTCTTTGCGTATGTTGCTTCATCCAGCTGATACGAGTCCGTAAACTGCGCCAGGTGGGTAAACTCCCTGTGGTACTCCAGAACTGTCCTGCTCCCCTACCTCAACTATAGGAATCTATCCTCCAACTCATCTCTTGGAGACTACGACACGAAATGCGCCAGCAGTGCTTCCTTGAAATCATCCCAGGAAACGTCGGCAGCCTCTAATCCAGCATAAGTGGTGTCTAACAGTGACTTCCACCATCTCTTCGCATGAGACTCCAAGCATGAGACCACTAGGGGAACTTCCATCTCCGCCGAGCACTGAATCCCTGTCAGCATCTCGTCCATGATGTCTACCCACTCCTCAGTCCGCACACTACCTCCGTCCCGAGGTATGATGGAGGAGAGAGACCTCGGAATATGCTCAGCCAGTTGGCCCCAGGGTTTGGCTGAGGAGCCAGTGCCTGCTATGCTCTAAATGCATCCAATATGGTCGTCAGTGTTTGTCCCATCTCCGTCTGTTGGAACGACGAGCTGCCTTCTGAGTTCGACGAACACGCCAATTATACCTTCTCAACGGTTTTGACCCTTCGTCTCAGTGGTTCTGCTGAGACAATTCTTCATCTCTCAAGATTTGATTTCTCCTGAACTAAGGGCATGATTGGCCCTTTCTCTTGAGTTACCTGAGCCTGTATTTCTTGCACAAATATAGCTTTATCAAATACAACTTTATACTTAGCATTGAGAGTGATGCCTCTTCAAATCAAAGGAATATTGAGGGCAATATTCCCAACACCCCCCTATGATATATTTCAAGCATTGGTGGTAGGAGGATGGCACACACTTGAAGGCACTGATGAGAGGACGTCCAAAGATAGCGTTATAACTGCTCGGCGCGTCTACGATGACGAATCAGCAGTTCTTTGTCGTTCCACCCAGAGTTACGAGGAGCTCGGCTCCTTCCTCTCTCAGGAGAATCCGAAGAGCGACCCATCCGAGGACAGCACTCTCTTTGTCTCCACCTTCATCTCGTCAAAGGCCTTTTTGAAGACCACGTTCAATGGGCTCCGATTGTCTATTAGTATTTGAGAGACCTTGAATTCTTGATCGCCTCTTGGATTACCAGCGCATCGTACAACGGTTCCTCATGGGCTGGCATGTCCTTTTCCTAGAAGGTGAAATTCTCACCTGGGGGCAGGGCTCGGGAGGTCGAAGAGACACTCCGAAGGTAGATGGAGTGGAGACTCCCCTTGAGGGTGGCCTCGATCCCTACCCCCCCCCCCTCCCGTGGATCACTCCGATCCCGCCCTGGGTCCCCATATCAACTTGTTCTTCACACCGATCCTCCTCTTCTTCCCTTGCTTATGTCCCTTCCAATAATAATTATTGTTCCCCCGCTGGGCCCTTCTTCCTTCCCTAATCTTCAGAAACTCAGGGCAGGTGACCGTTGCGTGACCTTCCTCCTGGTGAAAATCACAGTAACAATGTCATCCTCCCTCTCCCTCCTCTTCCAGGATGGTTCCTCCCCCCCCCCCCCCCCCCCCCCCCACACACACACACCCCGACCCCTCCACGGCCGATCGTCATGGCCTACTGAGGCGGGGGCAGAAAAGCCCCCGGGCCCGGTCTCCACCCTAGAGGGTTAAACCTCCCTTGTCCTCCTTGGAAGTTCCCTCCCCATGGAAGTGGCTTTTTCCCTAGCCTTGAGGGGTCCCTCCTGGCGGCCTCCAGATTGGTCGGTTGACCGGTGGTTGAAATCTCCACCCTGGCTCCTGTCCTCTGGGGGGTCCTTGGAACTCCTGCCTCCTTGGCTCATCCCTCTTCTTCGCTCCCTTCTCTTGGACTCTTCCATACACCTTCCCTTCTTCTTCAGTCCACTTGGTCAACTTCGTCACAAACTCGTAATTGGTCGCCTTACTTTCAATCTCTCGTCCTGCTCGCTCCATCAGCTCCTCAAAAGACAGGAGAGGGTCCCAGGCCATCCCCATTCTGAACAACCCATGTCGTAGCCCGATGGTGAAGTCTAGTTGCAAATTGTGTCATAGCACCTTGTGGACGAGGAGGACCTCTTCTTGGAACCAATCCACAGAACTTCCTAAGGACTCCTCCGGCCCTTTCCGAATCAAGAAGAGAGCCTCAACCCCCTTCCTCCTCTTCTTTGACGTGGAGAACCTCAACAGAAAACTCCGGCGTAGATCTTCGAAATAGTAAATGATCGCTGATGGGAGCTGGTGGAACCAATCTCCCGCATTTCCCTTGAAGGAGATGGCGAACAGCCTGCATTTGAACGCATCTGTCATATGCCTGATGGAGATGACGTCTTCGAACCACTAGAGGTGCTAGAGGGGGTCATCCATGCCAGTGTATTTGGTCATGGCCGGTTCGCTAAAGCCCTCCGGGACCGGAGCCAAAATAATCAGCTCACAGAAAGGACTGCCCCCCCCCCCTGCAGGACGAGTTGGGAGCGCTCGCCCTATCTCCTCGCCTGGGTAGCAAGCACCCAAGGGACTGGGGAACAACACTCGCGCGTGGAGGGTCCGCTCGTCCTCCGCCATAGTATCGTTTCCTAGTCACCCAGCCGGATCCGCCTCGCCCAGAGTTGGCGGGACAAATACAGGCGCCGCTGGGGTCGAGCACTCGCCTGGAGGGGGAGTGCGAGGCGCAGAGTTTCCAGAATCGACTTCCTGAACTCGTCAAAATCGCTTCTCCTTGGTACTCGCCGGAAGGAGGCGAGTTTCAGAGTTCTTCGCTTCCAGTCATGACACTTGCTTAGAATTTTCCTAACGAGCTGTTGTCCACGTTCACCGCACCAAAATATTGAAACCGGAAAGCTAGGCTCAACGAAGTTCAGACTTGAGGGCAACTCGTTTTTTACTTTTCCTAAGCAAAAATCTCAAGACTGAGCACTCGGAACCCAGAAACTCACTTACTTTGGTGGCTAATCAAAAACAGACCCATGAAGCTACAGTGAGGAGGTCCCATCACAAACCTGAAAGATTCAAAGATCTCCCCCTCTCAAACCAAGACTGAGCTCGGCACCCTAAAAATCCTAGGAGGGCACTAGAAATGCAAAAAGCTCCCTAGTTTCTTTTTTTCTCCCCCTCCTTAAGGTGCCCTTGGGGGTCTATTTATAGATTTTGAAAATGGTCTATGGATAGCGGCCTCTGCCTTTTAGTTTTTACTATTCACAGCCACACTTGGTCTGCGCACAACGTAATCCCACTGTTTGGAGACGCTAAGGGCAGACCAGAGCATCCTTGGGAACAAGTCACCTTCTGGGGCCTCCGAACCAGTCTCCTCTGGTCGAGTGCCTCCTGATGGGCGATCATTTATCTCGCTGGGTACCCGTCTCTTTGAACTCTGGTCGTATTCACCTACTTCTGCTAGCCGGTCTGATCATTTTCAATCGTCAAATACGGGGTTGTACACCATTGTTCTTATCCATCCTCAATAAAGTCCCATAATGCGAATATTTTACATAAAAAAACTTAATTTTCTGTGTTCTGTTACTGTTACGCTAACATTAGTTATATTTGCATATAAATAGTTTGGAATGTTTAAGGTTTCTTTTAAAATTTGCCAAAGAATTTAAATTATTCTTTTCTAAAAATATAATAGAGTCCCTTAATTTTATTATTTATAGATATGAATCTCACAAAATAACAATCATAAAAGCTAAAAAACTGGCCAACAGCTACTGTCGACCAGCCAAATGTCCGGCCCGTTAGTGCTCAAACTGTTTAGACCACCAATTTCGGCCCGCCAATGGAAGCTAACTCCACCTTCCCCCGACGCTGATTTAGGCAAAATCATTTTACTTCTCCTAAAAAGGGAAAAAAACAAGGGGGAAGGAAGAACGGAACTTAGAATCGTGAAAAAAAGCTTGGCCTGAACATCGCAGAGCCCAGTCTCTATCTTCAGTCCCATAACTTCTTCTCATTGCAAAAAAAGCAAATAAAACGAACGAACAGAGAGCCGCACCAAAAAAGGTTCTGCCTTTCTATTGCCTCCGCCCATTCGTTAATGGCGAAGATGAAACCAGAGGAAGACGACCGCCGAATCAGATAGTGGAGAGAATGTACACGGAGAGCAACAACCAGCGCGTGAAGGCGTGGGAGTCGACGGTGCGGCGTGCCCAGTTCCTGAACCAGCAGCAGTCGGGCGGTGGCCGCCGGCGCGGCTTCCTCTTCTCCCCTATGTCCGTCTCCCCCGACGATGATGACTCCTCAGACCCCACACCGACCACCCCGCGGCATTCCGAAGATCACGACGCAGACGACTTCGCCGGCGAGCTCCACCACGCTGAGCGCCTGCTCCCAAACGGCGACTATTACACCGGCCATTGGTCCCCTGCCGGTATCCCTCATGGTGCCGGAAAGTATCTCTGGACCAACGGGTGTATGTACGAGGGAGAGTGGCGTCGAGGCGTGCCGACCGGACAGGGCAAGTTCTCCTGGCCATCCGGTGCCACCTATGAAGGCGAGTTCAAAGCCGGATTCATGGATGGCTACGGCACTTACATCAGCTCCTTCGGCCATGGAAAAAAGTCCTACTCCAATGGAGACTGCTACGACGGAGAGTGGCGCTCCGGCGTGCCCCATGGCCACGGGCGATACATTTGGATCAACGGAAACGAGTACTACGGGCAATGGCGTGAAGGCGCTATTCATGGAAAGGGGTCTTTCATTTGGGCTTGCGGAAACCGCTACGACGGCGGGTGGGATGAGGGCCAACCCATCGGGTCAGGAAGTTTCCGGTGGGCGGACGGTAGCCTTTACATCGGCGTTTGGGGCAAGGAGCAATCGCCAGAAGAGCAGAAAGGAATCTACTACCCTTCTCCGACCGCGGCCTCTTCATCCTCACGCAACCCAACGGAGTTCTTCTCCATCGCACTGAGAGAATGCAGGATCTCCGCCGTTGAGGCCGTCTCCATCCTCCCCTCGCAGAAATCCCTCAACTTTTTCGGCATGGCTTTTGGCGCCGGAAAGCTTCCGCCGCCGGTATGGCGGCGGGGTTCTGCGGACGCTTCTCCTGAGGCTGCCCCCAGAAAGCCTAACGGGAGGACGCATACTGTGATTGGGACTACAAGCAGCGGGGAGACGTGGGATTCCGACATGGACAGTAATTATGAGGGTGGGGAGGAATGGGGAGTAGGGGGTCGGCAGTCGTCTTCATCGACATCGTCGGTGAGAAACCAACTTCCGGTGAGGCTGTCGCCTAAGCCGGCGAGGAAACAGGGGGAGACGATATCAAAGGGGCATAAGAACTACGAACTCATGCTAAATCTGCAGCTTGGAATCCGGTATGTAATGTGACATTTGCATTTTATGACATTTTACTGTTTTGAACTGTGAAAAAACTAAACGAAAATTATAGTTTTCATCTTCTGATGCATGCATATAGCAGAATGTAGAGGCAATGTTCTTTAACTTTTGAAGAAGTGTATTAGTGTTGTTTACAAATCAAGCAAAAACGGTAGATAAATAAGGGACTTTGGCACTAAACACTTTTTAATTAGGAGATTTTTGCACATTGCATCTTAAATATTTAATTTTGGTACGTATTGACATTTGCAAAATCCTATTAATTAGAGGGTGCTTAGTGCCAAAAGTCATATAAATAAGCTTATAAAACATTAGATTTATGTGGTTCACCCTGAGATGAAATGTCCACGGGGTCATTTTACTACTATGTACTAACTGAGACCGTGAGACGGTTCCAAGTTGAGCGGACGTACAATTTTCATTCAACCCCGTTCGCTGACCGGGCAGCAGAACCCCTGATAAGTAGATATGGGGATCCTCTTCATTTCACAGTCCAGATGGATTGTTTTTTGATCGGACGGGTTCACCATTTCCCAACCTTTTATAATTTTTTTTAATCAAAAAAATCTCCGCCACTAGATATCTCTTACACTTATCTTGTCCATTGGATGGTGAAATGGATCCTCTTCATATGAGTTAAGATTGGACATATAATTTACAGATATTGTTCATCTATGTTTCGAAGCTCTGATCTTTAAAGTTTATAACTCCTATCTGTTCTTCAGATCTTAGCTTAATATCTGTAAATCCTACAGACATGCTGTCGGAAAACAACCAGGCCAACCAACCACACTTGATCTAAAATCTTCAGCCTTCGATCCCAAAGAGAAAGTATGGACCAAATTCCCGCCCGAAGGAACAAAACACACGCCTCCACACCAGTCCTGTGATTTCCGGTGGAAGGATTACTGTCCGTTGGTTTTCAGGTCGGTGGCTCTGATTGCTTCTACACGCTTCATGATCCTGCTCCTACCAAATGGTTTCACCATCTTCTTAAACTCAACTTATTCTACTGGTTATGCAGAACAATGCGGAAACTTTTCAAGGTTGATGCGGCGGATTATATGCTTTCATTATGCGGAAACGATGCTCTTCGAGAGCTCTCCTCCCCGGGAAAAAGTGGGAGCTTTTTCTACCTGACCAACGATGATCGATACATGATAAAAACCATGAAAAAATCCGAAGTGAAGGTGAGAACTAAGAACATTCCAGCATTTATGCAAGCATCAAAAAGCTTTCTTGCCATTGATTGTTACAAGTTGATGCAGGTACTTATCAGAATGCTTCCTGCCTACTATAAACATGTCCGATCCTTCGAGAACACCCTGGTGACCAGGTTTTTTGGTCTGCATTGTGTGAAACTAACAGGTGCTGCACAGAAGAAGGTCAGAACGGTTCGGTAACAGGTCTTCATAATCCGCTTTCATAGTTTCCCGGGATTCTATCATACGCTTAACGTTTTAGTTTTGCTATGTTTGAATGAGTCAGGTGCGATTTGTCATCATGGGTAACCTGTTCTGCTCTGAATATGCCATTCACAGGCGTTTTGATCTTAAAGGATCTTCCCATGGACGAATAACCGACAAGCCCGAATCAGAGATTGATGGCACCACCACGTTGAAGGATTTGGATCTAAACTTAATGTTCAGATTGCAGAAACCATGGTCACAGGAGTTCCAGAGGTGAGCATATTTTTCGGTATGAGGAATCATTGATCATTTGAGAAAAATTTCAATTTTTTCTGAGTATATACTATATATTCTATGCTTGTAGGCAAGTGGATAGGGACTGCGAATTCCTAGAGCAGGAAAGGATCATGGATTATAGTCTTTTGGTGGGTGTTCATTTTCGAGATGCAGCGGGAGAAGGAGTACATCAAAGCCCTTCGAGAGTAAACGCCGATCTTCCAGCTACAGCACGGTAATGATCTTACAACTCGACTATTCTTTCTATCCTGATTTTTTCCACTGTCATTGAAGAAAAGCTTTGATGCTATAGCTACTCTGTGTAACTTTACAAGAGGGCTTGCGCACTTGTATATGGATGTATGTATGTGTATATGGATTAATAGACCCGGACGTTCCATGGAACTTCCATAATTACAAGAGCCTCCCCTAACTTTTTCGCCTCATGAGGGGCGCCCTCGTAATGTACATGCTAATTGAGCGAGGGAATCTAATAACGTTGTAAACTCAGATGGGTGGTTTTTGTAATTTTAAAGAGTAGATGGGGAGGTCCCTTTAATAATGCAAAGTTCTAGGAGCCGTCCTCGTAAATAACTAAATAAGCCTATTAACATATACTCATGAAGAACATCATTGTGAGCAACTTGAATGGAACTTTGACCGTCGCACTAAAGAGTTGTCGATGAATTTGTGGCCACATATCTTCCAACAAGTTGCATAAACAAGAGCACGGTGTTCTGATTTCCTGCCAGAGCGAGCAACTAATTGTTTCTCGCTCGTCCCAAAAATAAGAGAATGTCCTAGTAGAGAGCAGTACCACGTCTTAGTAAGATCACCGGCCCAAGGGCCCCATAGAGGACTTTGTTGAAAAATGAAGGCCATAGAAAAGGGTGCCCTTGACATGTCGAAAAATGCGAAAAATTGTTGAGAAATTTGATGAGCGAGATGTCATGAATCTGACTCAATCGCGCGAATGGCCTTAAGCATTGTCTGCCGATTCACAGCAATGAGCTCGCTTATGACAATTGATTGTTTGTATGGCTTCCTGGAAAAAAAAACTTATATGAAAAAATTTAACTCTGTTTACTAACATTATGCTAATATTTTACGCCCGTACCCGACTGCTCTTGGTTGCTTTGGGCACATGAATTGCACACATCCAATATTATGATTAAAACTAATAAAATATCATAACATACTTTGCCCAAAGTACATTCTTCCTCGTAATGAACGGTGTAGATGATTTTGATGGCGCAATGCATTACAAGTTTAGTATTTTTTTATAAACTGTATAGATAATTTAAAACTGATAATACTATTTATTTCATTAGTTTTCAACATCTATTGACATTTGCTTTTGACCTCATTCACATGAAATTTCCCCTACATCAGAATTGATATGATCCTTCTTTGATGCAATTACAAATGTAAATTTTGAATCAATCAGATTAGGTATCAACCATCAAGCCCGGGTCGAGCGGATGATAAGGAGGAGCGACAGCGAGACACAATTGGTCGGCGAACCCACCGGAGAGTGCTACGACGTAGTCTTGTTCTTCGGGATCATAGACATACTTCAGGACTACGACATAAGCAAAAAGCTCGAGCACGCGTACAAATCCATCCAGTTCGACCCGACCTCAATATCCGCCGTGGATCCGAAGCAGTACGCAAAGCGATTCAGGGATTTGATATGCAGAGTTTTCATAGAGGATACATGAAGGCATGCTAACATCAAACCGCCGGTGCTGCTGCTGAAAAAGATTCCGACAAAAACATCATCATCGACGGATCTTCGGTAAACTTTCTGCACATCCGGCGATTGTCAGAGCTCGGGGAGCTCCTGGAGCACCACCTCGCCTGTGGCTTGCAGCAGCTGATCAGCTGGTGGTTCAACACAGCCTGTCTGGTCTGTGTGCTGTGCATACATAAATACATGAAATAGATGCATATTTATTCTTACAGAGATATATTAAGTGTCTTTGAGGGCACAGCTGCAATGAGAAGGAAAGCCAATTAGTGTTTGTAAATGATTATACGACCACCGCCTGGGCTACGATTCTGTCAGATATTATTCTTTTTGTAATCAGTTTTGTTGTCTTCAGCGCCTCAGGAAGAATAGAGCGCAGAATTAATCTTGTACAGCTACAGAGCAAGTTGTTTCGAGTTTCTACTGTATTTTTTCTTGTTTCTTCCTTCTTCGACTGATTCCATGTAACAGAGAACTTGATGGTTTGATTTTGTGATAATTCTTACGTGTTTATAGATGTTTCCTCATGCAGTGGCTGAGGATTTTTCCCCCATCATGGTTTCAGAGTAGTTAATTGGGCTAAGAAATATAGCTAGATTAGAAGTTTGTAAAGAAATAAAGGTGGGGTCTTGTGGTGGGTGGCTGGCCAATTTATGAAATTGAAGGTGTTGGTGACTTTGTCGGCCATGGAGAAGGCATGGGACAAGCCACTGGACACCAGCCTGCATCAGTGTCACAAATCCATGAAAAACTTTGGGTCCACTAGACACTGAAGGTAGGGTGTGGGGGCTGAGTTTGAGGAAGTTTTTTCTTCTTGCATAGTGGTACTGGTGGTCGGCCGACATGGCGGGCATTTATTAGGAGCGGATGCACCCCTAGGTCTATTTTTGGGCACTAAGAGTTGGGGGTGTCATTTATGAGAATTCAAAGTGTATTATGTATATGTCTCGCGTTGTGAGTTTGAAATTTTGTATGGTGTCCTATAGCAATAAACAAAGGGTTGTTTTTTATTAGGATCTGTTTGAATGAGTGGTTGCTCTTGAAGATGGAGCGGTTAGAGATGAAGATAAATATATGTTCTTGTTGCGGGTCGCTTAGTGTTCTCCGGAACCGGATGAATCGGACCGTCTTACTCGAGAGAGAGTCAAGCGCGCAAACATTCAAAAACAGAATCAACAGCATAACAAAAATGTATTTTATGTGGAAAAACCCGGAAAGGAAAAAAACAACGGGGTCGGTACGGTGCTGACCTAATCCACTAGTTTGTAGACAGTTACAATAGTTTGAGCTCTCAGGAGGGTGATCAGTAACCACTCTTTTTACAAGTATTTCGAGGAAAGAAAGAAAAGTAACTAAGTCTTCTGCAGCACTCGTGGGAGCGATCTCTAGAGTAGACTCTGAAGCAGTCATTGTCACGAGCAGAATGATGAGCAGGAGAGCTGTCAGAGTCAGAACTGAGCAAGAGATCTATCAGATTTAGAACTGAGCAGGAGAGATGTCAGAGTCAGAACTGAGCAAGAGAGCTCTCAGAGCGTCAAGTCTTCGCCGGAAAACTTCAGAGCTATGTTTTCACTCTTTGATTGTCTGTCCTCAAATGAATGTTTGGGGGCTTTATATAGCTTTGTTTTTTTTGTGGGTGGGTGGAGGGGGGGCCGCCGGGTTCTACTCTGGTATGAGGGGGGAAAAGGGGGGGAGGGGGGGAGGGGGGAAGGAAGAGAAAGAAAAAGAAGGGGAGGAAAAAAGAGGGGGAGGAGAAGGAAAGGGGGAGAGAGGAAGAGAAAAAAGGGAAAGGAAGAAAAAAATGGAGGGAGGGAGGGAGAACGCGGCCACAATTTGCGAAAGATAGGCATTTGGATCTCGGCGGAGATCCAAATGGCTCTCTGCGGAGATCCAAATGGATCTCCGCTGAGAACTTTTTGCTCTCCGCGGATAACCATGTAGAACTCCGCGGAGAGCCTTCTGGATCTCCGCGGAGAACCATGTAGATCTCCGCGGAGATCCTTCTGGATCTCCGCGGAGAGCCTTATGGATCTTCGCGGAGAGCCTTCTGTATCTCCACTGATTTCATTTAAAGCTATAATTATGCACATTTCGACCCATTTGAAAACGTTATTCATCCATGAAATAATTGCTATTATAGACAAACATTTCAAATGTACACGAAGAATATTTCTTAATTTACATCAATCAACCACAAAATATTTAAAGATTTCTGCACAGATCTGGGCTATAAACATAGACATTTTTTTTCTGCCAGTCTGCGCAACTCTCCCAGCTTATCACCCCTTCCTTCGCTATGTGCTCCATATACTTCATAACGAAGACACCGCAGTCCACGGAGTTCTCCTGTTGTGGTATACCAGCAGTCAAGTCGAGACTCCACTTGGAAAATTCTGCGTGTGCTTTTTTAACGGTGTCTTCTGGAGCGCAGAAATCTGCATTAACACAAATATGTTTGTACATTAGTAACTACGTAATGTACAATACTACATTGCATGTCAACGAACTGTACTTACAACTATTTTAGCGGAAACTTTTCGTTTGGGGTTACGTAGAGAGTCATGTATGAGCCACTTCTTCTCTTTAACAATACCCACCAATAAAAACCAGTGTTGATAAAAACATACTGGCATTAGAATCATTTTGATATTGGCGAGATTCTCCTTGTTAATGCCCTCGAGGAATGCAGCTACAAGCGTAGATTCTGCGTCATTGGGCCGTGGGAAGTGCAACTACATAATTTGTAACATTTTTTAGCAATGCAAACAGAATTATTAATGTACAGAGCACAGATAGGGAGATCATACCAAAAAGTTATGACTGATATACATAAACGGATGATACGCTTCTTTATCCCGCTCTCTACACAAAGTCAAGATCTTTACGTAGGCATCAATGTGACAATCTTCAACGTATTTGTCCGTCAGAAGAGCATCCATGCCATCTCGAAATCCAATTATATTCCATTTATTGAATGCTTGATCATTCCTGAAACATTAGAAATCCATCATCAATATCAATGTGCATAGATCAAAAATTTGAAAATATAAAAGTGTATAATGTCAAAAGGGCACCTCGATGGAATGGCGCTCATACGTCGATGGATGATATCTCTATCTTCTTCTTTATTAGTGGTCTCCCCGGATAGTCAACGGGGTACACATCAAGTTCATCCGCCTTTGTAGTCGTAAGGTTTCTTTCTTCTAATGTGGAGTCTGGAATATGAGTAATGGAAGTATCGTGAGGGGTAGTGAGGGTGGTAGCATTTTGGTGGGTGGGGGATCTAGAGATACTAGGGCTAGATGATGACGAGGAATGATGAAGGAGTGTGTCTATATCGGCACTCATTGAATCAAGACGGTCACATACACTGTGACTAAAAGAAATTAAATCACTATATACTCTATCTACTTTTTTGTCTAATCTATCTAGCCTATTATCAAAGGTTCCTACAAAACTATTTATCTTGCTATCTAATAATGCAAATTGATCTAACATCCTATGCTGGAAATCAATCCAAAACTGTACAGGAGGGAGAGATGGTGTGCTAGGTGGTGGGGGAGGTGATGATGTGCTAGGTGGTGGGGAGGTGATGATGAGGGAGGTGGCGATGATGGGGGAGGTGGTGATGCAAACTTCACTTTTTTCCTGCCCTAGAAGCCGGGCTTATTGATTTTCTCTTAGATGGGGGAGGTGGCGGTGTCTGCTGTGCTGTCAGCTCTGAACATAACAGCTTCTCCTCTGGTGTTATGTCCTCGAGTACTTCCAACACATATAAAGAAGAAATACAACCATTGTATTGGATAGTTCAACATTAGTAGTTAATCGAATAAAGTAAACTATTTGCCTGCTCATCCAAGATAGATGGAACAGTGACCCCCAACTCTTTCAATGTAAATGAGACCTTCTCCGACCATCTTAATAGTCGAGGCCTCAATGTCGGATAGTGCGGAGGGATGCTGGTGGTGTACTCGTGGAACCAAATCTATATGAATCATTGCAATAGTTTAGAACATATGAAACAAAATTCATTTTAAGAATTAAAAATATAGATACTTACAACTAGAACATGGGTGCATCCGTAGATGTATCCCTATGAGGACTCTGGCCTATGTTGTAGTTGGTCTTCTTCTGAAATTGGTGGCAGCTTCTCCACCATCACCCTGAACGACCTCATTAGGAAGGTATGATTGGCTTCCAGCCAATTGAACTTCTGGAAGTTCTCCAAGTTGGAGACCTCATCAAAGAACCTTGGGAACCTCTCCGCGCTCGAGGGGAAGAAGAAATTGCACAGAATGTGCAAAACCAATACGTTGGTCGTCACAGGGGACGACCCCTTCTCCATCGCCTGAAGCTCCGTCTTCAATACTGTCTTCGTGAGCGCTCCAAAAGGCTTGGAAGTCAGGATGAATTCCTCCCCATGGTTGGGAAAACCCAATATCAAAGCCACGTCATTGGGAGAGAAGGTAAGCTCCCTCTATCCAATGACGAATACGTCCTTCTCGATGTCGTACCAGCTGAGCAGACTGTATAGGAGGGGAGTGTTCTGCAGCACCTTCGGTGCATGGAAAATATGCCAGATGTTGGCATCCATCAACATCTTCTTCTGACTCTCCTCCATTCGTTCAAGAATAGCTGATGTTTGGCCCACAAATTTCGACAAATAGCACCTCGAGCTAAGAACATGAATTTTCTTTTGCCCCATAGATCTGTCAAAATTATAAACGATTGTTACAATAAATCATTGATATGCATGTATAAGAAGATATGAAAATCCAATATAAAGGTCTCCGGGGAAAGCCAAAAGGTTCTCCGCGGAGAGCCAAAAGGTTCTCCGCGGAGAGCCAAAAGGTTCTCCGCGGAGATCCAAAAGGATCTCCGCGGAGACCCTTTTGGATCACCGCGGAGATCCAAAAGGCTCTCCGGATCTCCGCGGAGATCCTTTTGGATCTCCGCGGAGAGCTATTTGGCTCTCCGCGGAGAGCCTTTTGGCTCTCCGCGGAAAGCCGGTTCTCCGAGGAGACCCTGCACAAACCCAAGGAAGAGGACAAACTTACATATTTAAATAATAAAAAACATGTCTTTCTGGGGTTCACAGACTATTGCAAGCTCTTTTTCTTGTTATTATCCTTCACCTTTTGCTTGAGCTGCACAACAGATCGAACTCGAAACTGGTTCATCCCAAACACCCGTGCGACTCGCGCCCAGTACAAGAAACGCTTGGCCAGGCTCTTCCAAGACGTTTGATCACCAGTCATCGATTTCACATGGGAGCGCTCTGCTGAACTAGTAAGCAAGTAATTGAGCAGCTCCTTCTCCGATTGAGAAAACGACTCCCCTATAGATGGGGTGAGGACGATGGCCTCCATTATTTGATTCAAAGTAGGCAATTGTTGATTGACCATGAATGGAGGACGGGAACCAATCTCGCTGACAGCGGACGAGCTGCCCGCAGCAGGTTTCTCCGTCGTCGTGATGACTGCAGAAGATGCTGGTTGAGTTGAATTCTGGGTGGTCGGAGTTTCGGCTGGCAATGGTTGTGTAACAAGTGGCGACGAAGGTAGAATGTTGAGGGATTCTTGATCACCGAGCTCCTTGGCTTCGGTATGCGACTGCAAACTGTACTGACGACCTGGTGTTGTTGATGAGGTTGATGCCCCTTTCCTTTTAAGACGTCCAAGATACTCCCAACGATTTTGAATCTCCTTGTGGGTCATCTGAACTAGATCCTCACGACGCGCTGCAATGCGGGCGTAAGCTGGGGCAACCACTTTGGTCCAGTGAATGTTGCCGGCATGCCCAACATCAATCTCTTTTTGAACAAGTCGATCAATGATATCGTTTGTTGATCCTTCAATTACTTGTTCGGGCGCGGATTGCAGATCTATTGCATGGGGTTGACTTATACAGTGATCGACGACGGTTGTCAAGGTGACGGTTCGAGTTATTGTTGTGGTGACAGTCTCTTCCAACTACATGAAACTATCCTCACGGCGCGCCTGCATTGGATCAATCAATGACGTAGCCTGATTCAAGGCAGTAATAATGATGCGTTTGGGCGCTTCTCGATGAATAGGAAATCTGAATCGAGCCTGGGCCACCATATCCTCCAAGTGTTGTTTAAAAACCTGTTCTGATTTCGGCCGAATGAACCGTTTGAAAGCAAAATTGGTGCTATGCAAAGCCGAGACCAGAACAGACCATATTCGATGCAATTGTGGAATATGCAAGGATTCAATGGGAAAATCTTTCAGATCTAGCAGTTCATCGGGCTGAAGAAATTTGAGAGCAACCGTTCGGAGTAAGCGTCGATCAAAGGGGTTGATCATTGGTGAAGTGCTCATCACAGCTTCCCAGAGATTAAGCCCTTGTAATGTCGATTGACGTTCATTGCCCATTGCGTTGAGGCTGCGAGATTTCTTATGGTGATTTGATGAAGAGCTTTGCCCATGCGATGTTGGTCCTGGTTTTCGGCGCTTGTGACTGGACTGAATGGAATGGGGCGTGTTACTTATATTGACGTCTTCGGTATGGTTCAAATCAGTAAAGTGTCGCGGTGCAACTTCGTCTTCTCCAACAATTTGATTATCATCGTGAACCCTCTCCACAACAGTTGCGGCAACATCAAGAGCATCCTTCACAATCGCATCGAACGTGTGGCTCGACCAAATTGCATTATCTGATATTGATTCGGCGATCATTCCAACGGATTCCAGTTGCCCGACAGGAATTCCTGGCAGTTGAGGAAGGGATTGTCCAAACGCTGCCGTCAATCCAAACTCGTCGTCACAATCATCAATCGAGAGAGGCAGCATATTAAACATTGTGGACAGAGACGTAGGTGAGGGCGTAATTCCATCGGTCGAAAGCAGTGCGAGATACTGAGTGAGAATGATATGCATACCCGAGATTGGCAAATACGCCCAGCGAGGATCAAATTGTAGTTCGCCGCGAAAGTTGATTTGAGCGACCACGGCATGGAGCAGCAAGATCCCTCCATCCAGGGACATAGTCTCCGGGCAAATGACTCGTCCTTGACGCCATAAGTTTTCGTTCTTCCCCGATCCACGGCATAGAGTCGAACGAAAGAAGCGATCCACGACGGTGTTCGACGCGCCTGCTGGCGGCGTTAAGCAATTTCTGATGTGCTTTTTCTGCGTCTCGTGGCAAATTAGAAGTTTGGTCGTGACAATGCGCTTCGAAGGTGGCACATTATTCTCAATTTCCCAATTTTTAATTCGATCCAACAGTGCATCCAATTCAGCCTCAATGATGGAGCATTCCCGCATTGAAGCTTGTCCATTGTCAACAATGATTTCGGCCACGACAGCCATAAATTGTTCCTGCCGAGCACGATCTGTGTCGTTCGAATTGTCCCTGTACCTCGTGATCAGGTAATGATTGTCTAGGAGAACAAAGATGTTGTCGAAGTCTTGTAGCCATTCCCGATCATCACAACACTTGTCAAGGTACATGATGAGCAGCGAAGTATCAATACCGTAAGCGTTGTACCGGTTCTGCAAACTCCGACCAACAAATCGCCGCTCCGCATTGCCCGTCGTCGTTGTGAATTGATGAGAGAGAATTTGTTGGCGCTCGTTCATGACGGAGTGTAATCCATCAACGTGGGAAAATTTCCTGCCATTGAACTCATCCGTCAATTTCATGCGTCCCAGCACGTTGTGATGATGGTCAGCCGAGAGATGCGTCCCGGTTATGGCGCCTTCCATTCGGTTGAAGAACGAAAGTTGGTGAGCAATGCAGTCTTTGACTAGGCGTGTCAGCGTTGATTCCATTGGACCGAGAGTGCCATTGTACCCGTTGCAATGCTGAAAAAACTATGGAAAATCAGCGAACACTGTCGGATCCTACTGCGATGACGTTTGCCCGAGTGCTGCATCCCATAAGCGCATATCCAAATACCACGACACGTGACCACGATATAGTGCGGCTTGACGCATGTATCGAGTCGTTCGGGCACAACGAATCACCTTGGCGGCATCAGCAATGCCGGAACGGGACGTGTCAAGTCGTAAGCCATTTGAACAAGACCGACGTCGTGCGCGCTCTGTTCGAACATTTGCACTGGATAGTTAAGGACGATGGGTGCCGGGATCAACTTCTCAGTTTTGGTCTCGTCCATGACATAGAACGTGGCACCACAGCCGCCGGAGGTGTTCGACTTCTTGCACACGTATCGAGCACTGATAGAAAATGCAGTGGTATTGATGCAATCTACAACTCGCGGGGCACTGAATTTTTTGCGGGAAAGAAAGCCGACTTTGTTGCACGATGGGCATGCACCCGCTGTCACATTGACGCCGTACTGCCGTTCCGGATCGATCACGAACAACGGTTTCAACAGATACACATTCATGTCAGGACACTTGTTCCACAGTGGCACGGGCGGATCGATTCGGATAGGAGGGCGCATGACATCCTCCATCATTTTCTGTTGAATCTTGATCCAATCCTCCTGAATTTTGTTCAACGTGTCAGATTGCTTGCCACAAATGCACGGCTCACTAGTGGGGCGGTCGAATGCTGACGAATAAAATGGAGGTGTTTGCGTCGGAATCGATTCAGGTAGAATTTCAGGGCAGCGATGAACGAGGGTCTCTATTGATCGTTGTGTTTTCGCAATGTCCCGCAGCAGAAGGTCAATATCATTCATTGCAATCAATGATGAACAGACAGACAATCTAGCAATTAATGACGAATAGACAGACAACTGATTTACCAGGTTTTGCAATAAAGAATGAACACTTGAAAAGGAATGAAGATGTAGTTCTTTATACTATGTTTAGGGCATTGGGGATGTTTTCAGGAGACAATCCAAAGCAACCCTAAACCTGTGGCTCTCCACGGAGAACCACTCGATCTCCGCGGAGAACCGTTGGGAACCTTTGGATCTTCGCGGAGATCTTTGGGTTCTCCGCGGAGATTTTGGGTTCTCCGCGGAGATCTTTGGGTTCTCCGCGGAGACCTGGCTCCGCTCCTCGGAAATCCCATGTACGCGGAGAACCCAAGAGATCTCTGTGGATCTCCACGGAGATCTCTTGGGTTCCCCGTGGAGATCCAATGGTTCTCCGCAAAGGAGGTATACGGTCTCCTTCCTTGGACAACAATGGCGGAGAAGATGAAACCCTAAAAAAAGATAATGGCGGAGAAGATGTACCAAGCGGAGATGAATCTCGAGCCTAGGATATCTTGTGTCGTGAGTCGGAGAACGCGTGTCGGAGAGTCGTTGGATTTTGGCCGGAGTCAATGGGGGAGGCGGAGCCGGAGAGCAATCGCGGGGAGCGCAGAGAGAGAGAGAGAGAGAGAGAGAGAGAGAGAGAGAGAGAGAGAGAGAGAGAGAGAGAGAGAGAGAGAGAGAGAGAGAGAGAGAGAGTGCGAAAGAGAAGGACAGGGAGAAGCTGGACGGGCGCGGGTTGATGAGAGAGGGAGAGATGATGTTTTATTATTTTAATGTTTATTATGATTATTTTATTAGTATTAAGTCAAATTCAGTGAACCAGAGTGAGGCCAAACCGAGGGGGGGGGGGGGGGGGTAATTGCCCCCTCGGAACTTGAACAGACGAATGTGAGCGTGCAATTCTGGTTACCTGAACTGCCAATTTTCAAAAAATAACGACCATGCCCCCCCCCCCCCCGGCGGCCCGAGCAAGTTCGTCGGCGAGACGGCAGCGGTGGTGGAGAGAGTAGCACAGGAGAGCGAGGCGCATGCGGGGCCTGTGCGGCCACCATGCGAGCAAGGCTTGCTTGTGTGCGACCTACTCGCCTTCGTGCACACCTAGGGGCGCGCGCACTCCCGTTCGCTTGTGCGCCCCGAAAGGGGCTTGTGCGCGGGCTCTTGGCCACTAGGACCGCTCCAGCCGAGGCGAGGCCTTGCGCGGTCGAGTCGGTCGACTTCGGAGATCCGTCGAGGTTATGATCTTGAAAATAGTGAGTTTTTTTTCTCAAAAATGCAACGGAGAAAAAATGTCCCAACAAACAGAGCCTAAGATCGATAAGTATGAATATACATATATAGGAGGGACCAGAATAGGAGCATGCATATATTGACATATAGAGTTAACATTGTACGATAAATCTGGTCGTGTAAGTGTCAAATATTGTAATGTCCTGGCTAGAGAACGAAACTGTGTAGCATTTGAATAGGAGGGACCGAAATCTGTTAGATGAGAGCCTACCAAAGGAGTTGAAATATGCTTGCAATCAACCATTTCTGCTCTATTCAAGAGATCAGGCGCATATTAGCTTGGTTGAGAAAAAGAACCTTGGCATTTCGAACAACCTCAATCCCCAAAAAATAGTGTAGATCAACAAGATCCTACATGGACAATTCTTTGGTTAGCCGGTCAATGAAAGAGCTCAACATAGAAGAGTTGCATGAGAACTGTGATAGACAAAGAGAGAGGAATTGGCACGACTAGCAATAAACCCAAGACAAAGTAAAAATTGGTTGAAACGTTGAAACCATGCTCGAGGAGCCTGTTTAAGACCATAAAGAGCACGTTGCAAGCGACATGCATGAGTTGGGAATTGCGGATCAATGTATTTGTGGGGTTGTTCCATATAGACTTCCTCGGAGAGAGACCCGTGAAGAAAAGCATTGTTGACATCAAGTTGGCGTAAAGACCAATTATTCATGGTAGCAAGGGATAAAATAATGTGAGTTGAAGTAGGTCGAACAACAGGACTAAAAGTTTCATCAAAATCAATGCCATGTTTTTGAGAGAAACCTTGCTCCACGAGACATGTTTTGTGACGCTCAATGGATCTGTCCGCATGAAGCTTGGTCTTGAAAATCCATCTACACCCGAAAATATTATGTTCAGTTGGATGAGGAACTAATCGCCATATATTATTGTGCTTGAGAGCTGCAATTTCACCATCCATTGCCAGAGCCATAACCGCAAGATGTACCTGAAACCACGAAGGAGAAGTGAAAGCGCATAGTGAATGTATAATGCGATGCTTAACAATACCATCCTGAGCACGGGTGTTCATGGGGAGAGTACTGAGGGGTAGACGGTCGGACAGCGGAAGAAGAAAAAGGAGGAGGGTCGTCCAAGGCTAGTTCAAGCGAAGAAGGTTGAGTGGGGGTGATGATAATAGGACTTGGGTCAGCGCAATGAACATAGGTAGGAGGGCAAACTAGAAGCCAGAGCCACACTTGTGGGGAGAGAACTATTAGTGGGCATAGAACTATGACAAATATCAGTAAAGGTGACATAATCAGTACCAACCGAAGAAGGAATATTGGAGGTAGCATAAGGGAAATAATCCTCAAAATATTGAACATGACGAGACACAGACCCGGTTAGATTTCTTATCCAGGCAACGAAAACCCTTATGAAGAGAACTACAGCCAATAAAAACATGAGGGATAGAGCGAGGTGATAATTTATTAGGCATATAATCATGTAGATAAGGAAAACAAAGACAACCAAAAGTACAAAGTAAATAATAAGATGGAATTTTATCATATAGAATATCATGAGGAGTCTTGCCTCTACAAACAGGTGATGGGAGACGGTTGATGAGGTAGCATGTCGTGGAGGATTCAACCCAAAGATGAAGATGTACATGTGAATGAAACATCATAGTGTGTCCGGTTTCGATAATGTGGCGATATTTTCTCTCAGCAATACCATTCTGATTAGTTGTATACGGACAAGACATGCGACGCATAATACCATTCATACAAAGAAAAGAAGTAAACGATGCTCAGTGAATTCCTTTCCTCCGTCACATTGTAAGGATTTGATTTTGCAGTTAAACAGAGTAACGACATATTGGTGAAAATGGACAAAAAAGTCAAAAAAATATGACTTAGGTTTTAAAGGGAAGATCCAATTATAGCGAGAGAAATCATCTATTAAGCCACAATAGTATCTATAACCAGATGGCGAGGGAATGGGCGATGGCCCCATAAATCGCAATGAACCCGTTCAAATAAAAATGAGCAACGTAAAAGACAAGCGGTGGTTTTTTCCTAATTGGCAACCAAAACATGGTTGGGAATTAAAATTGCCATTATCGGAAATTGTGATTACACCATGCTAATTCAAGGAGGAAGTAATGTGAAAAGAAGGGTGACCTAATCGTGCAAGCCAGATGGCAGAAGGTGCACGAGTGCTACATAGAGAAAGTTTTTGAAAAAAAAATTTGCATGCCCATGATCAAGAATATAAAGCCTCTCATATCGCCCGACTCCTACCACCGTTCTTGTGCTAGATCCTGGATGGTAAAATCAGAAGAAGAAAAGGTTACAAAACAATTGTTCTCACGAGTTAACTTACTAATGGACAAGATTCTTAGTAATGTGAGGAACAAGAACATCAGACATTTTTAAAGAGTGAGTAGCAATAAGAGAGGAAATTAATCCAATGAAATAAATAGTCAAAGATTGATCGTTACCCACAAAGACCCGTTGATTACCAGTGTAAGGAATAGATTGATCAAGCGCGGCAACATCATTAGTCATGTGAGAGG
This sequence comes from Dactylorhiza incarnata, assembly GCA_033032865.1. Classification (NCBI taxonomy): domain Eukaryota; kingdom Viridiplantae; phylum Streptophyta; class Magnoliopsida; order Asparagales; family Orchidaceae; genus Dactylorhiza; species Dactylorhiza incarnata. Next base: position 722,155 of record JAWHQI010000461.1, read on the forward strand.
TTGCGCCCGTGTCTATGTACCACTCAATATCTTGAGAATCATCAAGGGAGGTGGCGGTGAATGCTTCAATAATCAAGCCTTCAACCTTAGCTTTCTTCAATAATTTGTCAAGTTTATGACATTTCTTGGCGGTGTGTCGGTCATTGCCACACCATTGGCAAGTAGTTGCAGAGGTCTTAGTAGAATGACCAGATGTGGCATGTTTGAAGCGACCATAAGAAGAACCATGTTGAACATCCATAGCCGACTGGGAAGAAGAGTCCCCCGAGAGAGAACTAGAAAAAAGCTCATGGTTGAGAGCTTTCGGTACTAGATTGGCAAAGGAGAGCAGCGGCAACTGGGACAACATGGAGGTTGAAAAGATTTTAAAATCAAAGCCAAGACCACGTAGAAACCAATGTACCTTATCTGTGTCATCAACTAGTTTGCCAATAGCACTAAGATGATCACAAAATGATCGAAAAGAGCTTGCATATTCAGCAACGTAACGCCACAAGAGCTGCACTGCATCAGCTGAAGTTCATCTTTAAGTTGGAATTCTCTATTCTTTGAACTATGAGAAAAAAGAGACTTCAAGGGCCAGCCATGCATCACAAGAGGTAGTGCAATTGATGACTTCAGCCATACATTCCTCGGTGAGAGAGGCGTACAGAAGACTGAGTAGAATGTGATCCTGTGTGTGCAATTTCTTGTAGGAAGGATCTTGAGCAGGGGTGCAAGTAGACACCCATCGAAAAAGCCCATAAGATCCTGACTTTCAAGCGGGGGAATAAACTGACGACGCCACAAGAGATAATTTGTGGGAGTGAGTTTGATAGTTACCATATGAACCATGGTATATATTGAGCGGAAGCATAGGTGTGTTGGATTCGGCCATAGGGAAGAAAAGAGAACCTGACTATGATACCATGTAAAGAAAATGTCTCACTGAATATGATGTGAGGAGATCTTCATTTATATAGGAGGAAGATACGTGACAGTTGTACAACTAAATGTCGAAACAAAAATACAGAGAAACAATACACATATAGAAACCAATATACATGGAAACCATTAACTGCAATTAAGAAGAATTATTGGTATCTTGGGCACAATTCTTGGAGACAGACTGTCCATTAATATTTTTCCCGATGGTAATAGAGTAAACATATGAATCACCTCTCTGCTCCACTCCTCGTAGGAGAACTCTCACCAACTTTCGTGCTTACTAGGCTCCGTAATGTCATTGACGCCTTCGTCCGGAGGCTTGACCCTCCTTAAGAAGTGCATAAAACCCAAGGGTAATGTTATGAGTTCCTCCTATGTGAGACAATAGTCTGGGTTAAATTTGGAGTTGAAATTTCTAAATAAGTTTGTGTTTCATATTCGCTTTTTTGGCGGTTATTTGTTCTAGAATTGGACTAACTTTTGGCTTGTTGGGTCGTTAACTATTAAAAAAGAATTTCACAAAATTATGCAAGTAGGATAATATTGCGACCGAGGTTCACGCACAGTCAACAATTAGGGTTTGTGTCGGTGGGTGGTAATGATAAGAGATTGAGTTGTTGGAGATGGAGATAAAATTGTGTTCTTGAATAGAGCTCACTCCATGCGAATGTAATAAGGTATAAAATGACGTTATGGTAGATCCGTGGGATCGCGATTGCTGCCTATTTGGTGGAAATGTGGCCGTGCGTTCGAGAACAGGCAGATTTTTGCAAAATCCGTGCATATCGTGATCGCAGCCCAAGGGTTGCCTGGGTTGCGTCATGGTAGCCTCCACACGGATTTGCTTCACGACTGTTGCGGATCACTCAAGTCTCCGGTAGACCGGACTAAATTGGACCGCCTTAGCCCGGGAGCGTTCGAGCGTGCACACAGTCACAGAAAAGGGAAAGCTGACAAGACAATTTTTTAACGTGGAAAACCCGTCAACTGGGTGAAAAACCACGCGGTCGGGCCTGGTGCCGACCAAAACTTCCACTATTTGTTGGTTGTACAGAGCTTTTTTGAAGAACTCGAGGGCGACAGACCGCCTCTCGTTACAATTATTGAGAGAGAGAGAGAGATGTGTTCGGAGGGTGACAAGCCACCGCTCACGGAGCTAAGTCTTCCGTCTGCTGCAGAGGGGAATGTTGCGCTCTAAGTGCTTTTGAGGCTTTGAATGTTGCTCGAAGGTTGGATCGATGCGCTCTGTGTGTCTTTGTCTTTGTGGCTTGTCTCATGCTGCGCGAGAGGAGTTTGGAGTGCTGGACATGACGGTGGCTGACACGTTTGTTCTTGAGCGCACATATGCGTGCTTGTTCTTGAGCGCACGAAGGCGGGGTTGAAGTGGAGCGCACGATGGTGCGCTTGGAGCGGAGCGCACGGAGGCGCGCTTGGAGCGGAGTGCACGGAGGCGGGATTGAAGTGGAGCGCACGAAGGTGCGCTTGGAGCGGAGCGCACGGAAGCGCGCTTGGAGCGGGTGCACGGAGGTGCGCTAGTGAACGCGCAAGGAGGAGGCGCGCTTGTGAGCGCACAAGGAGGAGGCGCGCTTGGGAGCGCGCAAGGAGGGCGCGCGCTTGGGAGCGCGCAAGGAGGGCGCGCGCTTGGGAGCGCGCAAGGAGGGCGCGCGCTGGGGAGCGCGCAAGGAGGGCGCGCGCTGGGGAGCGCGCAAGGAGGGCGCGCGCAGGGGAGCGCGCAAGGAGGGCGCGCGCAGGGGAGCGCGCAAGGAGGGCGCGCGCTGGGGAGCGCGCAAGGAGGGCGCGCGCTGGGGAGCGCGCAAGGAGGGCGCGCGCTGGGGAGCGCGCAAGGAGGGCGCGCGCTGGGGAGCGCGCAAGGAGGGCGCGCGCTGGGGAGCGCGCAAGGAGGGCGCGCGCTGGGGAGCGCGCAAGGAGGGCGCGCGCTGGGGAGCGCGCAAGGAGGGCGCGCGCTGGGGAGCGCGCAAGGACGGTGCGCGCTTGGGAGCGCGCAAGGACGGTGCGCGCTTGTGAGCGCGCAAGGAGGAGGCGCGCAAGGAGGAGGCGCGCTTGTGAGCACGCAAGGAAGGAGGAGAGAGAAAATCCGTAGGAGGATTTTCCCGGCCGGAGAGAGAGAGTCTCAAAAGAGGGGAGAAATGAAGGAGGAGAAGATGGAAAAAAGAGAAGCCTTGTGGTTCTATTTATAGTTTTTGAGAGTGGCACCTTCGTAATTAAATGGGTGGTTATGGTAGTTATGGTGGTTATGCGGCTACCCGCACACCATAACCAATTTATGTATATGCACGCTTATCATGAATATAGCTACGCGCACACCAGTTTGTATGATTTTGCGGTGATATGTATTCATATGACGGATATGGTTATGCGCACACCATAACCATATTATTTGCTATACGCAGACCGCATTGCAGGATTTTACTATTTGCACCCCCATGTTGGAGGATTTTACTATTTACACCCACATGTTGGAGGATTTTACTATTTGCACCCCATGATAGGGGATTTTACTATTTGCACCCCCATGATGTGGGATTTTAATATTTGCACTCACATGTTGGAAAATTTTACTATTTGCACTCCATGATGGGGGATTTTACTATTTGCATCCCATGATGTGAGATTTTACTATTTGCACCCCATGATGAGGGATTTTACTATTTGCACCCCATGATGTGAGATTTTACTATTTGCACCCAATGATGGAGGATTTTTACTATTTGCACCCTATGATGGGGGATTTTTACTATTTGCACCCCATGATAGGTGGTTACGGGGATAGTGGGGTTTATCTTGGTCAACCTCATTTCCTCCACCAAATGAGGCGAGTGATGTTCATTAGCGCACTGCCCGAATGCACTGCCTGAACGTTTTGTGAGACCACATCACGTATCATCTTTACGGGTGCACATCATAAGCCCCCCAAACCTTAGGAGTCCGAATTACTATGCGGAGGAGTTCGAAGGTTTTGATTTTTTCTGCGGCGGCTTCGATCATTGCTATCCTCGTGGCGCCTTGGGTATGAATTGTTATTGAAGGATGAGTGTGCAATTTTTCACATAATAAAAGATAAGTTTGCGCGAGTCTGAGCTCACGGCTTTTTACATAATATAATATAAGTTTGCGCGAGTCTGAGCTCGCGGCTTTTTACATATTAGAAGATAGATTTACACGAGTCTGAGCTCACGGCTTTTTACATAGTAGAAAATAGATTTGCACGAGTCTGAGCTCACGGCTTTTTATATAGTAGAAGATAAAGTTTGCGCGAGTCTGAGCTCGCGACTTTTTATATGATAGAAGATAGGTTTGGTCGGTGAAGAGCGTATGTATTCAAACCGTGTACGAACGTAGGAGGGGCAAACACTTACGACGTCGGGACCTTACTGCGGTGGAGAAGGGCGAACCTTCAATCAATGGCAGTGAGAGATTGCTGTGAGCGCGCTGCCCGGAGGCAGTTGGTGTTCATTAGCGCACTGCGTGGAGGCAGGTGTTGTTCATTAGCACACTGCCCGGAGGCAGGTGCTGTTCATTAGCGCACTGCCCGGAGGCAGGTGGTGTTCATTAGCGCACTGCCCGGAGGCAGGTGTTGTTCATTAGCGCAATGCCCGGAGGCAGGTGCTGTTCATTAGCGCACTGCCCGGAGGCACGTGCTCTTCATTAGCGCACTGTCCGGAGGCAGGTGCTGTTCATTAGCGCACTGCCCAGAGGCAGGTGATGTTCATTAGCGCACTGCCCGGACGCAGGTGCTGTTCATTAGCGCACTGCCCGGAGGCAGGTGCTGTTCATTAGCGCACTGCACGGAGGCAGGTGCTGTTCATTAGCGCACTGCCCGGAGGCAGGCGCTGTTCATTAGCACACTGCCCGGAGGCAGGTGCTGTTCCTTAGCGCACTGCCCGGAGGCAGGTGCTGTTCATTAGCGCTCTGCCTGCAGGCAGGTGCTGTTCATTAGCGCACTGCCCGGAGGTGGTGTTCATTAGCGCACTGCCCAGAGGCAGGTGTTGTTCATTAGCGGAGGTAGGTGCTGTTCATTAGCGCACTGCCCGGAGTCAGGTGTTGTTCATTAGCGCACTGCCTAGAGGCAGGTGCTGTTCATTAGCGCACTGCCCGGAGGCAGGTGCTGTTCATTAGCGCACTGTCCGGAGGCAGGTGCTGTTCATTAGCGCTCTGCCTGCAGGCAGGTGCTCTTCATTAGCGCACTTCCGGAAGGCAGGTGTTGTTCATTAGCGTACTGCCCGAAGGCAGGTGCTGTTCATTAGCGCACTGCCCGAAGTCAGGAGCCGTTCATTCAAATAGACGTCCTTTCCTTTGGGCGAAGTGAATACGTAATTTCGATAGCGTGTGGGATGACATGCCTCTCAGTACTTCTTGGTGAGGCGCTTGCTGATCTCCTGCTGTCTGAATCGGTGCCTAGCCTCGTAGGAATTTCCTCAGTAGGCCTTGTTGGATGAGTCGCTCGATTTCATCCTTAAGCTTGGAGCAGTTTTCCGTGTCATGTCCTTGTCCACGGTGGAACTCACAATATTTTGTCTGGTCTCCCGTGTTTTTAGCGAGAGGTCTGGGCTTGCGGAGCGCTTCGTTGCCTTTGATTGCGTAAAATATGTTGGTTCTGGAGGTATTGAGGGGCGTGTTTCTTTGATGCTGCCGAGGTCGTGGATTGCTATGACATCCATTGTTCCTCCTGAGGACTGATGAAGCCTTTTGCTCCCTTTTCCTTTTCACGCCTCTATCAAACTGTTGTTGATGCGCTTCAATTGCTTCGTCGGCGACGATCTGGGCGTCGATCCGTCGAACGAGATCGGGATAGCTGGGCACGGTTTCCCGCATCAGTGCGGAGTGGAAGCCACCAGGGTGGAGCCCTCCGAGGAGAAAACCTCGCGGGAGCTCCGGTCTTATCCCAGGGATTTTTCGTGCCTCAATGGTGAAACGACGGAAGAAATCTTTAAGGGTTTCCCTTTCTCCTGGACGGATCCCGGACAGGTGGGAAGGATCTTTGACTATCCTGCGGATAGGGATGAACTGGTCCGTAAATTGTTGAGTCAGCTCTGTGAAATCCTTGATTTCTCCCTCCATCAGGGATAGGAACCAGGTGCGAGCCTGTCCTTTCAAAGTCGCCGGGAATGCCTGGCACAACAATGGATCTGGGGCATTACAGAGTTGCATCATGATTGCGAAGTGCCCGATGTGCTCTGATGGGTCGCCCGCTCCGTTGTACATCTCAATCTTTGGAAGCGTGAAGCCAATGGGAATTGGATGTGCCAGAACCTCTGGTGCGAACGGTGAGCGACGATGGAGAGGGCGAGGGCCCAAAGCGGCACGCTGCCTTGCTCGTTTGTGCTCTTCGAAAATTATGTCACGAACTTCTTCACACGTGAGTCTTACGTCTACGGGCTCACGGTATGCTGCTTCAGGGCGGTCGCGGTGATACTGAGCTTCAGGTCCTCCGTTAGGATGGGCCCCGCGGTCGTGGACACTCGTACTGGTGAGTTCTCCTTCGGGTTTGCTGATAAGCGAGTGGAGGGGAGCTAGATAAACCTGCCCCCCATGGATTGATCCTTCACTTGTGCGGACGGCTTTTCCTGCCATGATCTCTAGTCATGAGTACCGTTGTGCAGTGGGTACTGTCTTCAGTATCTTCTTCAAGTTTTGGGGGAACTCATACTTTTGTAGAGAGATCCGGGTTGCATTTAGCCAAAAACCCCACTCCCCCACTAAGATGGTGGAGGCATGGGCAAAAGAGGGTAGCAAACCGCTCATAACCGCAACCGCAACCGCCGTATCCGCCAACCGCAATCGCGCACGGCCACGCGACACCGCGCCCGGTCGTGCGGCGGTGCCGCACGGGGGCGCGTCACCACGCGCCCGCGCGGCACCGCACGCCCGTGCGGCACCGCGCACGGGCGAGCGGCACCGCCCGGCTGAGCGGCACCGCGCGGCCGCACGGCACCGCACGGCACCCACGCGGCATCGTGCGCGGCCGCGCGGCACCGCGCGACCGCGCGACCGCGCGGCACCGCGCGACCGCGCGACCGCGCGGCACCGCGCGACCGCGCGACCGCGCGGCACCGCGCGACCGCGCGACCGCGCGGCACCGCGCGACCGCGCGACCGCGCGGCACCGCGCGACCGCGCGACCGCGCGGCACCGCGCGCGGCCGCGCGGCACCGCGCGACCGCGCGGCACCGCGCGCGGCCGCGCGGCATCGCGCAAGGCCGCGCGGCACTGCCGCACCGCGTGCCCGGCACCGCGCGGTACCGCGCGCTTAACGCCGCGCGGCATCGCGCTCCCGGCACCGCGCGATATCGCGCTGGCGATGTCGCGCGCCAGCGCGCGATATCGCCCGGCACCGCACGCGGCCGTGCGGTGGGCGCGGTGCCGGTCTGCCTCCCTCGCCGTCGGGCGCATTCTACGGCCCCTCTCGCCTCATCCCCAGTCGGCCTCCCTTAACCAACAGACGCGCTCGTCCGACCCCTCTCGCCTCATTCGGCGGAGAAAATGAGGACGACCAAGCTAAACCTCCCTAAACCTGTAACCACCCATCATGGAGTGCAAATAGTAAAATTCCACATCATGGGATGTAAATAGTGAAAAACCTCCAACATGGGGGTGTAAATAGTAAAATTTTTCAATACGGTCTGCATATAGCATATAATTTTGTTATGGTGTGCGCATAACCATATCCATCATATGAATGCATATCGTCACAAAACTATACAAATTGGTGTGCGCATAGTCATATTCATGATAAGTGGGCATACGGTATGCGTCTAGCAAATAGTATGGTTATGGTGTGCGCGTAACTATATCCGTCATATGAATACATATCGTCACAAAATTATACAAATTGGTGTGCGCATAGTCATATTCATGATAAATGTGCATATAACACATAAATTGGTTATGGTGTGCGGGTAGCCGCCCTAACCACCATAACCACCCTAACCACCCTCAAAAGCTATAAAAGGAACCACAGGGCTTCATTTGAAAGGACTTGGAATTTTCTGCACGGGAGAGAGCTCTCTGGAATTCCCTCGAAGATCTTCATCAGCATTCGAAGATCTCATTCGGAACTCGAAGATCTCCTTCGGAACCCGAAGATCTCCTTCGGAACCCGAAGATCTCGTTCAATGTTCGGAGACCTTCATCAGCACTCGAAGACCTCCTTCAACCTTCGAAGAACTCCTTCGTCGCTTGAAGACCACCATCGTCGCTTGAAGATCTTCTGCGGATTTTGAAGACTTCCCGGCCAAGAAAAGTACTTAGTTTTTCTGAGAGGTGACCTGTCACCCTCAGAGACATTCATTCAACTACAATTGTAACGGGAGCGGTCTGTCGCTCCCGATTCTCGCACCATTACTTGTAACGCTCCACCACATAGTGAAATTTGGTCGGCGCTGATCCGACCACGTGGTTTTTCATCCTTTCCGGGTTTTCCACGGTGAAAACGTCTTCTTGCCACCTGTTCGTTCTCTCTGTGACTGCTTGCGCGCTCGGTTCACTCTCAGGCTAAGATGGTTCGATTCGCCCGGTCTGAAAGAACGTTGAGCGACCCGCAACAGTTTGGCGCCGTCTGTGGGAAAGGTGTTCCCCAAACTCTGCAAAAGCTTTTCGAAGAAAGTATTCGCCTCGTGGCAATACTCGTGACTGACAGCAATGGCAAGAAGAAGTGCTCGCACCACTGATGGTTCCATCCCTGAAGGACGCATCGATCCCGCTCCATCTCATTCACTCATCAACGCACCTCCCGCCGAAGAAGTCCCTTTAGCGCCCGTGGCCGCGCTAGAAGGGCGCATGCGCCAGATGGAAGAGAAGCAAACTGAAATGTTGGCTCTTCTCAGAAACCTCGGAGCCCCGCAAGGTCCAGTTCCGCCTGCCGCTCCAATCGTCCCGCCTCCCTTGGTCCCTGATCACGCTCCATTGGGAGAAGCTGCTCAAGGAGGATAAACATTCGAAGAAGAATACTCGGATGCTGCCAGCTCCGCGCATCTAGCCCGCCCTGGTAGGGCCGCCAGGGAAGAGCCCCCTCACCATCAGCAAGGAGGAGAAGGAGCCAATCACGCCATGAGAGGACCCACTCGCGATGAAATCCGCGATGTGATTGTTGAAGAGTACGGACAGGTCGGACGTCGGGGCATCTTCGCCCGCCGACCTTTACATCACGACTCCCCCCTGGTGCGCCAAATCCTAGTCCATCCAGTTCCGAACGGTTTCAAGATTCCTAGCATCGAAACGTTTGATGGGACGGATGATCCACTAGAGCACATCAACCATTTCGCCACCATCATGAGAATCTACAATGCTGCCGATCAGCTCCTTTGTCAAGTGTTCCCGGCAATGCTTAAGGGACAGGCACGCACCTGGTTTCACTCTCTGCGGGAAGGGTCCATCAACAACTTCACCGAGTTAGCTCGACTGTTTGCAGATCAGTTCGTTGCTAACCGAAGAATCGTTCGGGACCCCTCTCATCTTTCAGGGATCCGCCAGAACGAAGGAGAAACCCTGAAGGGTTTTTTCCGCCGCTTCACCGCTGAGGCGCGACAAATCCCATGGGTTGATCCTGAACTTCTGCGCGGCGTTTTCCTGGGAGGGCTCCGCCCAAGCGGCTTCTACTCCGCTCTAATGAGGGAAACAGTTCCAAATTATCCAGACCTCGTGCACCGAGTGGAAGCGCAGATAGCGGCGGATGAGGCTATCGAGGCGCATCGCCAACAGTTTGAAGGAATTCAGAAGAGAAGGAAAGGGCCGGAACAAGCTCCCAGAAGGCAAGAAGAGCGGCGAATGGAAGAACGGCGGAATCATGATCATGGTCGAGATCTCCGAAGAGATCAAGGACCCCGACCACCGCGGAATTACACTCCCCTCAACACGTCACGAACCAACGTGCTCTATGCCATCCAGGAAAACCCGGCATTCCGTAGGCCGAGGCAGCCAATCCCAAATGAAAGAACCGACCAATCAAAGTACTGTGAATTCCATAGAGGGGTTGGGCACACGACTGAAGAGTGTACCAGGTTGAAGGAGGAGATTGAGTGCCTTGTCAGGAAAGGGCTCCTCGGAAGGTTCCTGCAAGGTCAGCTACTGAACCAACACCAGCAACCCAAGCAGCCCAGAGATCAACCCCCCGCACCTCACGGTGCAGCAGCAGGAAGGCCGATGGTAGGAGAAGTCGAGACTATAGTCGGGTCTCCTAACCTCTCCGCGCAAATTCTTTCCATCGCTAGGCCAGAAAGAGAGCATGAAGATAAGAGGTTAAAGCAAGACACCATCATCGCCTTCGGAGATGAAGACCTAGAGGGGTTACGACTGCCACATCAAGACCCGCTCGTGATCAATGCTGGGATCGAGGATCCCCGTTTCAACGCCAAGAGAATACTAGTCGATAACGGGAGCTCAGTCGACGTCCTGTTCCTCTCCACTCTGCAGAGCATGAATCTCACCAAGGAGCACCTTAGCCCGGCAGCAGGGCCCATTTACGGTTTTGATAATCGCCCCGTCCCGGTCCAGGGCATGATCACCCTTCCGGTAACACTCGACGAGTTTCCAAGACAGACAAGCCACAACATTCAGTTCGTAGTCGTGGAGTCAAACTCCGCCTACAATGCAATCTTTGAGAGACCACTCCAGTCTGTCTTCAAAGCCATACCATCAATCCCACACTTAGCCATGAAGTTTTCAACTGCCGCTGGAGTAGGATTCGTTCGCGGGAATCAAGAGGCAGCCAGGACCTTCTATCTGAAGCAAGCTCAACCCACAAAGGCGACGGACCTCAACATCGACAACTTCGACCTGCGAGATGAAGCTGCTCTGCAGCGGGGGGCACCCGTTGAAGGATTGGTGGAAGTGCCGCTCTCCCAGCGGGATCCGACCCGGATTGCCCAGGTCGGGTCCCTCTTGTCGCCAGAAGAACGCGAAGAATTCGCAACCTTCCTGCAAGAGAACGAGGACATTTTCGCTTGGAGCCCGGAAGACATGCCTAGGGTAGATCCTGAAGTCATTTTTCACTCGTTAAATGTTAACCCTGCCTGCATGCCCATGATTCAAAAGAAGAGGAACTTCGCCCCCGAGCGAGTGAAGGCAATCGAAGAAGAAGTGGCTAAGCTTATGGAGGCACGGTTCATCCGTGAGGTAGATTATCCCACGTGGCTCGCTAACGTGGTGATGGTAAAGAAGGCCTCCGGGAAGTGGCGGATGTGCGTCGACTACAACAACCTGAACCAGGCCTGCCCAAAAGACAGTTTCCCTCTTCCAAGGATCGACCAGCTCGTCGATGCAATGACCGGCCACGAGCTGCTCAGCTTCATGGACGCATACTCAGGCTACAACCAGATAAGAATGAATCTCGCGGACGAGGAGCACACCGCCTTCCGCACCGATAAAGGAGTCTACTGCTACATGGTGATGCCGTTCGGCCTTAAAAACGCCGGAGCGACATACCAAAGATTGATGAACAAAGTCTTCAAGGACCTCATCGGGGAGACGATGGAGGTATACGTGGACGACATGCTAGTGAAGAGCGTCCACCGTCGCGACCATTTGAAAGACTTGGGAAAGTGCTTTCAGCTTCTTCGTCGCTTCCAGATGCGGCTCAACCCCAGCAAATGCGCGTTTGGCGTGACTGCGGGGAAGTTCCTGGGTTTCATGGTAACCCATCGGGGAATTGAGGCCAACCCCGAGAAGATCAAGGCATTGGAGGACATGTCGCCGCCTCGTTCAATCAAAGAAGTACAACGCCTGAATGGGAGGATCGCCGCGTTGTCCCGCTTCCTGTCAAGGACAGGGGACAAGTACCTCCCTTTCTTCAAGATTCTCTGGGGAGCGCGCCACACTGGTTTCCAATGGACGGACGAGTGCCAGATGACTTTCGAGCTTCTGAAACGGTACCTGGCCTCGCCGCCGCTTCTATCAAAGACAATCCCCGGGGAAACCCTGTTCTTGTACCTTGCAGTTTCGCCTACGGCCCTCAGTTCGGTGCTTGTGAAGGGTGAAGGAGGGGTGCAACGACCGATCTACTACCTCAGCAAGGTCCTCACCGATACTGAAACCAGGTATCCGGCAGCGGAAAAAACGGCCTTAGCACTCGTCTTCTCGGCGCGAAAGCTTAGGCCCAACTTCCAGGCGCACACAGTAAAAGTATTAACTCAGCTCCCGTTACGAACAATCCTCCAGAAACCAGAAGTCTCAGGAAGACTAGTGAAGTTGGCGGTGGAGGTCGGCGAATTAGACATTCAATTCTTTCCTCGGCCGGACATCAAGTCGCAAGTGCTCGCTGACTTTGTTGTAGAATACACCATCCAACCGGAAACAACTCCTGTCAAAGATATCACCACACCCCGTTGGACTCTCTACGTCGATGGTGCTTCAGGAGCTGAAGGAGCCGGAGCAGGATTACTTCTCATAAGCCCCGACGAGATCACTTTGGAGTATGGCCTCAGATTGAAGTTCCTAGCAACTAACAATGTCGCAGAGTACGAGGCTTTGATCGCCGGCCTCCGGCTCGCCATCGATTGTAGAGTTGAGAGCCTGACGATTCACGCCGACTCCCAACTTGTAGTCTCGCAAGTCGAGGGAGATTATGAGGCCAAGAGTGATCAGATGGCGCATTACCTCACATGCGTAAAGTCGCTCCTTCAGAAGATTCCGTCATACCAAATCCTGCACGTACCCCGAGAGCAGAATTTTAGAGCGGACGCGCTCTCTAAGTTCAACTTCATCCACCCGCTATCAATCGCGAAGACGCCGAGTCGAAGAAATCATGGTCCCAAGTATCCCAGGGCCATGGGAGATTGCAACAATCAATGAAGAGGAGCCATCTTGGATGACCCCCCTGCGGGCCTACCTTGAGCAGGGGCGTCTCCCCGAGGACCGCCTGGAGGCGCGCAGATTGCGAATGCGAGCGGCGTCGTTCACCATCATAGACAGGGAGATCTATAAGCGGGCATTCTTGAGGCCCTACCTAAAATGTTTACCAGCCGGCGAAGCAGACTATGCCCTAAGAGAGGTGTACGGAGGGGTCTGCGGAGAACATCTAGGAGGAAAAGCACTGGCCCAGAAGATCTTGCGCCAAGGTTTCTATTGGCCAACGATGAAGAAAGACGCGGCTGAACTCATCCAGAAATGCAGGAGCTGTCAGCTTCACGCGAACATACCTCACCAGCCCACAGTCGCGCTCACCGCGCTCCAGAGTGCGTGGCCCTTCGCACAGTGGGGGATTGATCTCCTCGGCCCCCTGCCTCTGGCATCCGGACATAGAAAATTCATCATCCTAGCCATCGATTACTTCACCAAGTGGGTGGAAGCTGAGCCCCTGGCGAAAATCACGGAGGAGAATGTTAAGCAGTTCGTCTGGAAGAACATCGTCTGCCGCTTCGGAATCCCAACGACGATCATCGCCGACAACGGCACCTAGTTTACTGGGAAGTCATGCACCAAGATGTGCAAAGACCTGAAGATCAATCTCCGACACACCGTCGTAGCACATCCACAGACAAATGGGCAGGTGGAGGTCACCAACCGCACCATCCTCAAAGGGCTGAAGACGCGTCTCGAAGAAGCCAGGGAGCAGTGCGTGGATGCGCTCCCAAATGTGTTGTGGGCATACTGTACAACAGAGAGGACTCCAACAGGAGAGACGCCGTATAACCTCTGCTACGGGACTGAAGCTGTCATCCCCGTCGACATCGGAGTGCCAAGCCTCCGGGTGCTGACTTTCGATCCCAGTAAGAACGACGTACTGCTCTGCGAAAACCTCGATTTAATCTCCGAAACTCGAGACATAGCCGCTCAGCGCATCACTATCTACCAAAGGCGAGTGGCCCGGCTCTACGACAGGAGGGTTAAGCCCAGGCCAATCAACGTCGGAGATCTCGTCCTGCGCAACGTTGAAGCAGCCAGGAAGGGCCCGCAGAAAGACAAACTCTCTCCAGCATGGGAAAGACCCTATGTGGTCACCGCGGCGGTGAAGCCTGGAACATTCAAACTCAGAACGGCGGAAGGAAAGACCCTCCCGCGCACTTGGAACGCGCAGAATCTGCACCGCTTTTATCAGTGATTTTTCTTACTCTGTTATGTACAAGCCGCGAGCCTCGACTCGCGCAAACTATCTTATCATGATTTTGTGTACAAGCCGCGAGCTACGACTCGCGCAAATTATCATACTATGATTCTATGTACAAGCCGCGAGCCTCGACTCGCGCAAACTTATCTTATTATGATTTTATGTACAAGCCGCGAGCCTCGACTCTCGCAAACTACTTTACTAAAACTTTATGTACAAGCCGTGAACCTCGATTCGCGCAAATTATTTCTCTGCAATTATTACGGAAGCCGCAAGCCCTGACTCGCGCAAGCTATCTCCCAATGATGGCTCAATATTGCTCGGGGCCAGTTCCCCAGTGATCTCACGCTGCCCGGTCTGAAGCGTCCGCCCTTCCCCGGTAGTAAGATCACGGCACCGCCAGGGCCTGCCCCCCTCACGGTCGCCCACGATTCGAAGCGTCCGCCCTTCACCGCCACTCGGGGCCAGTCCCCCAGTGATCTCGCGCTACCTGGTCCGAAGCGTCCGCCCTTCCCCGTTAGTAAGATCAAGACACCGCCAGGGCCTGCCCCCTCACGGTCGCCCACGGTTCGAAGCGTCCGCCCTTCACCGCTACTCGGGGCCAGTCCTCTAGTGATCTCACGCTACCCGGTCTGAAGCGTCCTCCCTTCCCCGGTAGTAAGATCACGGCACCGCCAGGGCCTGCCCCTCCCACGGTCGCCCACGGTTCGAAGAGTCCGCCCTTCACCGCCACTCGGGGCCAGTTCCCCAGTGATCTCGCGCTACCCAGTCCGAAGCGTCCGCCCTTCCCCGGTAGTAAGATCATAGCACCGCCAGGGCCTGCCCCCTCACGGTCGCCCACGGTTCGAAGCGCCTGCCCTTCACCGCTACTCGGGACCAGATCCTCACTAACCTCACGCAGAAATGAGAAAAACAGAAGTAAGCGGTGGACAAACAAGTAGCCATCAATCAATATAACAAAGTAAAGAGTTGTACAACTCCACTACAAGAGACGCAAATACAGGAACACGGAAGTACGATACATAACGAAAGAAAGCAAAGCATACAGACAAATAAAGACAAAGACAATCAGCCCTCAACATCTACATCAGTGCAGTCGTCCTCAGAAAGGTCGCATGCGCCAAGCCCGGACGTACTGCACCCAAGCTTCCTCTCCACCATGCGAAGGGCCTTCCCGATCCCCCTCTTAAAAGAAATCTCACACTCATCTTCCAATAGGGGGTCCACCTCCTTGGTCATGATCTCGGCTCGAAGCTCCTCAGAGATCCTAGAGCGCTCCTCTACGAATTCCAGGGAGTCCTTGTACTCGGCAACTCCCTCGGCCTTAATGGCCTTGATATCTGGCTCAAGGGAAGAAATCCTCTCCACCCCGCTTCTCAAAAACCCCAGCTCGCCATCTTGACGGAACATGTCACCCTGCAAATCTTGGACCAACTGGGAGGCACTCTCGGCGGCGGCTTTCTTTGCACTAAGCCCCCTCTGAAGACGCTCTACCTCGGAGCGAGCGTGGGCAAGATCAGACTCCAATTTGAGCCCACGTGATATCTCGTGCTCCCTCTTCTTCTGGGAATCCTCCAGCGAACTCTTCGCAACACGAAGCTCCTCTTGAAGAGCAAAAAACCCGTCCTTCAGCCCAACATAGCAATCGTTCCAAGTACGAGCGACCCTAGTCATGACATCAGCCTGTGAAAAAAAAACGGGATAAGAATCTTAGGAAAAGAGAACACATAAAAGATAAACAAAAAAAAGACATGACTAACCGCCGAAGTCATCGCCCGTAATGAAGAGGATACCCTCTTCGCCGTCACCAATGGAGGAGGAGGATCGCTCCGAGGAAGCACTTCCGCCACGAAGGAAGCCACGATCTCAGCGTCAACGTCAATGGGAATCGCCTCGAGCACGACTCCGCTGGGACCCGCACCATCAGAACGGCTCTTCGGTGGAGGTGGGGGTGGCACCATCTCTAAACCTTCGCATCTGATAACAAGCTTCATCTTCCTATCACGCGGCAAAGCAACGGCGGCATCACGCTCGACATCCGACGAAAGACCGACCAGCAATAATTTCTTCTCCTCTGCGTAATGAACCACGCCATAAAGAGCCTTCGACAAATCATCACGACCAGGAAAACCAGGAAGGGGCTGGAATTCGTTCTCTCGCCCCACTTGACGGCGGCACCGGCCTGGGAGGTTCCTCCAAAGCTCTGGCAAGTCCCATCGGTTGCATACGTACCCATACAAAGTGTTCCCATGGCGATAGTCGTTCCTTTCTTCAAAACGGAACCACCTCTTGTTGCTGCAAACATCGATCCGGCCTCCCGGATCCGTGAAGACCTCACACCAATCTTTGAAGATCTCCAAAGAAAATTGCGAACTATGCTCCCGAAAAAACGCAATCAACCCCATGATTCTCGCCATCCCGGCTGGGGTAAATTGCGAGATAGGTACGCCGCAAAATCTGAAAATCTCAACCGCCTCCTCCGATGGGGGGAAGCGAAACCCCAACTTCAAACAACTCTCAGAAATGGTAATAAAGCCGGTCGGGTGGTTCTGAGCACGCGTGCCTCCGGATATGGAATCTTCACTTCAACAGATGACGGGAGTCTAAACCGCTTGCGCCAATCTTCGACACGCTCAATGGTTAGCGAGGAACGCATCCGCATGGATTTTGATCGTGCACCGTTCCTTGACGTCTGAAAAGAGAAAAAAGAAATAAACAAAAAATAATCGACACAAATTGTGCGGATTATCACCGCACAATGCGGAGATTATTACAAAAGGCGGAACAACAAGCGACAAAATAAGAGGGAGAAATATCGCAAAATACCTCTGCCATAACGCCACCACAACGACTGGACCGCGCCAAAGGATAATAAAATCTTCGTACTTCTCTAAGCAAGATGAGCGAACTCCGAGGATTTGGGAGGCAAATGATGGGTCCTCATACTTTTGTAGAGAGATCCGGGTTGCATTTAGCCAAAAACCCCACTCCCCCACTAAGATGGTGGAGGCATGGGCAAAAGAAGGGAGCAAACCGCTCATAACCGCAACCGCCGTATCCGCCAACCGCAACCGCGCACGGCCACGCGACGCCGCGGCCGGCCGCGCGGCACCACGCCCGTGCGGCACCGCGCACGGGCGCGCGGCACCACGCCCGTGCGGCACCGCGCACGGGCGCGCGGCACCGCGCGCCCGCGCGGCACCGCGCCGCGGCCGGCCGCGCGGCACCCCTCATATCAGCCAGAAGTATGGGATTAGTGAACCCGTCATATCAGCCAGAAGTAGATCTAGACCGTCCATTTCACTACAAATGGAGAGGATTATATTCCTTGATCTTTTGGGATTTTTGATAGCAGAAGTGTTACTAACCTTTAGGCATAGCTAAATATAGATACAAATAAGAATACTTTTTGCACAACTTTATAAACACAATAAATAAATCAATACTTAAAATTAAGATAAGCAAGTCCAAGAAATACGCTGGACAACAAAAATCTGCATGACAATCCCACGCAGAAGCAATTCGTCGTCGGGCACACGACGGCACATCACCACCATCACCGCTAGAAAAGTTGACACGAAAAAAAACCAGCATTCGTGTCCAACTAAACCTGGCTCAATGCCTAACTTGGGTGCAAGCTCGTTGCTAACAGCCCCAGCCTCCCCGCTGTAGCCTCGCCACAGTCACTACAGACGACGGTCCACCGCAGGCTCGCCTTTTTTTTCTCCTCTATGAATTCACCTTCAAAAACTCCTTTCTCCACGGTGATCAACCGTATGACTTTGTCCATAACTTTGCCACTCAATCCATTATATAATAGTCATTGAAATTATATAATAATCATTATACCTAAGAAAAGAACGAGCTCCTCTTTTACGTCATGTGACCACACACGCACACACATGCGTGACAGTGTACGGGGGCCTTGTGCCTCGCGCTATCTCCGGTGCTTAGGCCGAGCAGCAGGTCTGTGCCCTACGGCCGTGGAGCGCTTGCCCCCCTCTGCGACCGGGTGGGAATTGGGATTCCAATCAACAAATCTCTGAAGGATAAGACCGCTACCTACGGTAAGAAAGGGGTCAGCCCCCCCCCCCCCCCCCCCCCCCCCCCCCCCACACACACACACACACCCACCCACCGAGCAGCGAGCCTTGGCCCTGGGTTCCCCCATCAAGTGCCACCTTCGGTCCCCCCTGCACCGAGCATCGAGCTCACAATTCGAGCGACAATCTCCAATGCTAACATTGAGCAGCGAGCTCACAACCCGAGCGTCGACCTCCGGTGCTAATGCCGAGCAGTGAGATCATAACTTGAGTGACGACCTTCAGTGCTTACGCCGAGTAGGGAGCTGACAACCTGAGTGTCAACCTCCGGTGCTTACGCCAAGCAGCGAACTCACAACCCGAGCGTCGACCTCTGGTACCCACCGCACCGAGTAGCGACTTTATAACTCGAGCAACGACCTCCGATGCCGACACAGAGCAGCGAGCTCACAACTCGAGTGTCGACCTCTAGTGCTAATGTCGAGCAGCAAGCTCATAACCTGAGCAACGACCTCTGGTGCTTACGCCAAGCAGCGAGCTCACAACCCGAGCACTGACCTCTTGTGCTAACGCTGAGAAGCAAGCTCATAACCTGAGCGACGAGCTCTGGTGCATACGCCGACCAGTGAACTCACAACCCGAGCGTCGACCTCCGGGACTAACGCCGAGCAACGAGCTCATAACCTGAGTGGCGACCTCCAGTGCTTACGTCAATCAACAAACATGCATCCTACAATCACCCCGACAGGTAGATGGGGTTTTTTAAAGTGCATCAAAAACATCCATACCATAAAAGGACGACATAAAGGAGTGGTTTCATAACTCAAAAGCAGACCATTAAAGCTACATATAAAAGCAAATCTAGGCATACTACGGTGCTACGCTACACCCGTTGTGACAAATGTAATGCAACACGCAAGATGCAATACAAAACATAAAAAAACACCATGTCGATCAACTACCAGGGTCATCCCTCAATATCGACGTCAGGTTAGTCGTCCTCTGAAACGTCATCCACACTGATGCCTGCATCACTATACTCTGCCCTCTTCCGCGCTAAGCAAAATCCCTTGCTGAAGACCCTATGGAATGCGATCTTGCACTCATCCTCCACGCGCCGATCAACCTCGGTGTCCATAATCTGGCTCGAGCCTCCTCCTCATTAGTCATCGAGGTCATCTTGAACTACCTCCACAGCTTCTTATTCTCAGCCTTGGTAGAAGCAAGCTCGGACTCTGAGCACTCTCAGCGAGAAACATCCCTTTCCCTTCTACTCCTAGCCGATGCTAGGGAGGTCGAGTGTTCGATCCATCCCGGCCTCAACAAATCACTGACCTTGTGATGGGGCCAGAGATGGGGTTGGGGTAAATGGGTTGCGGATCTTATGAAATCCCCACAGGTGGCTGCATGACAGGAATCCACCTGCCCGCCACCCTGGCGTACTAGGGGTTCCACATTGGAATCCACCAGTAGGTCTTTCATCAGGGCCGCATCCCATACACCCCAACCTCATCTCTGGTCCCACCACAGGGTCGGCGGGTTGTTGAGGTCGGGATGGATCGAACACCCGACCTCCTTGATAAAGAGTTCTTAAGAGAACTCTCATGACAAACTGAGGTCGGGTGTTCGATCCATCCTGACCTCAACAACACACCGGCACTGTGGTGGGGCCAAAGACCGGATTTGGGTGCACTGGAGCAGCTTTGAGAGCTAGCGCAACTCCGTGAACGCAGGCAGTGATCGCCTCCATCATCGTCGACGAACCTTCCCGGACCACCCGAGGGGCATGCCCATCATTTTCCAAAAAATGATAATCCAGGTGACCAGGATCATACGACCTCATTCACTGGCTCAAACTTCAAGACAACACAATTACCAAGGCGCCCCTCAGAAAAACTATAAAAAGGCACTTATGCCTTCATTTGAAGACACGCAACCAAGAACAGAAAAATGAGCTCTGAGGTTTTCAGGTGAAAACCACTCAGAGATCTCCTTCGGAGTTTGAAGACCTCATTCGGTTCTCAAGCCCTCCTTCAAGAGCGACTTGGGGACCTCCTTCAGAGTTCGACCAGCTCCAGCACCTTCTCTAGTATCTTCTCAAGTGTGGACTTACCTTTCTACGGTGCTTGCTCCAGCGCTTTCTCCAATTCTTTCTCAAGTATGGACTTAGCTTTCCACGGTGCCTGCTCCAGCGCCTTCTCCAGTCCCCCTCTCTAGCTCTTGCTCTTGAAGCCTCTCCAGCGAGCGCGAAGAAAGACTTTGCACTTTTGTTTACTTTCAATTCCTTGTAATCGGAGCGGTGGCCTGTCAACCTCTTAAAAATTTGAATACTTGTAACCTCAAACAAATAAGTGGATTTGGTCGGCACAAAACCGACCTGGTGGTTTTTTTCCTTTCTGGGATTTTCTATGTTAAAAGTCTTATCGTCTCAGATGTTAGTTCTCCTTTAACTATTTACGTGCTTGAATCACTCTCGAGCTAAGGTGGTTCGATTCTCCGTACCGGGAGAGCGCTAAGTTACCAGCAATAGTTTGACACCGTCCGTGGGAAGGTGTTCCCAAAGCTCTGAAGAATTTCTGAATACAGCGCTTATTCTACACAAGTGCTCCCAACTAACAGTAATGAAAAGAAGAAGCTCTTACGCTTCCAACAATTGTTGTTTATGAAACTATCACCTAGACGGGGGAGAATAGGTGATGCAGCTAATTTATAAATTTAATCATGAGAGCACACAGAGAAAATCACAATACAGAAAAATCATCAAGCACAACACACAGAAACACCAGATTTATAGTGGTTCTTAGACAATGTGTCTAGAATACTCCACTATCCCTCTGCGCATATCTAACAGTGTGCTAGAATCAGCAATCTCCACCAAAACTCAGATCTCTTTCACAGATCCTACACCTCATGCACAAAGGCCCTACAGCTCAGTCACTCTAGGCCCTACAACTCAGATCCTTCTAGGATCTTACCTCAGGTTCCAGGAACCCTACAACTCAGGCACTTAAGGCCCTACAACTCAGATCTACAAGAGATCCTACCTCGGGTTCAATCAAAACTCTACAGCTCAGACTCAAGGAGTCCAACACAAAATATATTATTTTTACAAGATTGAAGAATACTCCACACAGTAAAAGATATTTTGGAAAGTTTTTCTGAAGCCTGATGCAGATGGCTTCTGGACTTGAGAAAAAGCATCAAGAGAGTTTTATTGATGCACGAAACCTCTTCTTTATTCTCTTCTTCTTTCAGGAACATAGCTTATCAATCGATGGTGTTTGGCTGGGATTTAGAGAACTGAAAGCACGAGTGTATTGTTCTCAAGAAATTATTCATTTTTCTCACAGTCGTTCTATGTTCTGATTCTATTCTCTATGTTTTCTTAGGGCACACACTTTGTCTTTTTATATGACAATGTCTTCTAACGGTCTATTCTGAGCACTCTTTAATGTCAGAAGCTCATTCCTTAATGGCATCCGTTGATTGGTCCCTTAGACGGCGACATTAAATGCGGACAACGTGTTTCAAAAAATTTCAGTTTGTCTCGACGATATGAGCAACATCTCGGCGACAGAACTTGGTGTCTCAGCAATCCATCTGGGACTTGGGCATTTCTTTAAGTCTTCTTAAATCTTCACCTGAGAAAGATATCTCGACGATGTGGGATATCTCAGCTACATATGCAGTCACGACGACATGAAGTCTTCTCGTCGAGATCGTCAAGATCATCTTGTCAGCATGGGGTCTTCTCACTGATATCGTCGAGATCATTCTGACTACTACTTCAGCTGCAAGGTATCTCCACGATCTCTGACTTAGTGTTCAAGGTGATACAACTTCTTTACGACGATATGTCTTCTTAGTCAGATACTTTACTTAAGAATACTGAAGAACTTCAACACCCCAGACTTTTCAATGATATCATCGTGTGATTCTTGTTGTCATAATGATATCGTTACTTGGTTGATTCTTCTTGTCATCACAATGATATTGTCGTATATAATTTGTTGACACAACGATATCGTTGTGTTATTCTTATCGTCACAATGATGATTGACTTATTCCTAATGATGTCTTCTACGAGTAATCTTAACGATATATACAAACTATTTCAACGATATGTCCTATACTTCTCAATGATTTTGGACATAGAGAGATTAGAGAAGTACTGAACATATTGTCTATACTCTGTAGACATAAGTGATACATACCATCAAATACATAGTGTACAACCCTCATTCTCCGAGGTAGGCCCATTCAAAGCCACGTAGGCTGAAGTCAAGGTCAAAGGGTCAGCACAGGAGCCGGCAGTCCAAGACACAAGGCAACTCAGCCAGCAGGAGCAAGAGGCGAGCTGGGCGAGCAAGGGGCGAGTATGGCGAGCAAGGGGCGAGCAGAGGCGAGCTTGGGCGAGTATCTCGCGAGTATGGGCGAGTATCTCGCGAGTATGGGCGAGTATCTCGCGAGTATGGGCGAGTATCTCGTGAGTATGGGCGAGTAGCCCTTGTAACTCGCGAGCAGAGGCAGTATACTCGCCTGTACCCCCCCCCCTAGGATTTCTCTATAAATAGACCCCCAGGGGTACTAGAAATGGCACTTTTGGAAGTGGTCGAGGTCCCCCCAAGTTGGATACTCGCCAAATCCATGCCCGTCTAGTACCTCGCCCAGCTCCTAGAAGGTGTCGACCTTGTATCCGCTTCCAGTTGAGCTCGGCTCCTGCGAGGTGTCGACCTTGTCTCCACTTCCAGTTGAGCTCGGCTCCTGCGAGGTGTCGACCTTCTCTCCACCTCTAGTTGAGCTCGGCTCCTAGAAGGTGTCGACCTTCTCTCCACCTCTAGTTGAGCTCGGCTCCTAGAAGGTGTCGACCTTCTCTCCACCTCTAGTTGAGCTCGGCTCCTGCGAGGTGTCGACCTTGTCTCCACTTCCAGTTGAGCTCGGCTCCTGCAAGGTGTCGACCTTCTCTCCACCTCTAGTTGAGCTCGGCTCCTAGAAGGTGTCGACCTTGTATCCACCTCTAGTTGAGCTCGGCTCCTAGAAGGTGTCGACCTTCTCTCCACCTCTAGTTGAGCTCGGCTCCTAGAAGGTGTCGACCTTCTTTCCGCCTCTAGTTGAGCTCGGCTCCTAGAAGGTGTCGACCTTGTATCCGCTTCCAGTTGAGCTCGGCTCCTGCGAGGTGTCGACCTTGTCTCCACTTCCAGTTGAGCTCGGCTCCTGCGAGGTGTCGACCTTCTCTCCACCTCTAGTTGAGCTCGGCTCCTAGAAGGTGTCGACCTTGTATCCACCTCTAGTTGAGCTCGGCTCCTAGAATGTGTCGACCTTGTATCCACCTCTAGTTGAGCTCGGCTCCTAGAAGGTGTCGACCTTCTCTCCACCTCTAGTTGAGCTCGGCTCCTAGAAGGTGTCGCCCTTCTTTCCGCCTCTAGTTGAGCTCGGCTCCTAGAAGGTGTCGACCTTGTATCCGCTTCCAGTTGAGCTCGGCTCCTGCGAGGTGTCGACCTTGTCTCCACTTCCAGTTGAGCTCGGCTCCTGCGAGGTGTCGACCTTCTCTCCACCTCTAGTTGAGCTCGGCTCCTAGAAGGTGTCGACCTTCTCTCCACCTCTAGTTGAGCTCGGCTCCTAGAAGGTGTCGACCTTCTCTCCACCTCTAGTTGAGCTCGGCTCCTAGAAGGTGTCGACCTTGTATCCACCTCTAGTTGAGCTCGGCTCCTAGAAGGTGCCGACCTTGTATCCACCTCTAGTTGAGCTCGGCTCCTAGAAGGTGTCGACCTTGTATCCACCTCTAGTTGAGGTCGGCTCCTAGAAGGTGTCGACCTTCTCTCCACCTCTAGTTGAGCTCGGCTCCTAGAAGGTGTCGACCTTCTCTCCACCTCTAGTTGAGCTCGGCTCCTAGAAGGTGTCGACCTTGTATCCACCTCTAGTTGAGCTCGGCTCCTAGAAGGTGTCGACCTTGTATCCACCTCTAGTTGAGCTCGGCTCCTAGAAGGTGTCGACCTTCTCTCCACCTCTAGTTGAGCTCGGCTCCTAGAAGGTGTCGACCTTCTCTCCACCTCTAGTTGAGCTCGGCTCCTAGAAGGTGTCGACCTTGTATCCGCCTCCTGTTGAGCTCGGCTCCTGTGAGGTGTCGACCTTTTCTCGCCAGAAAGACAGCTCGTCGAATAAGGGTTGGATGATTCTTTCCGAGCAACTACGTTACTCGCAAAGAGCGGGGATTGTGTACAACCCTCATTCTCCGAGGTAGGCCCATTCAAAGCCACGTAGGCTGAAGTCAAGGTCAAAGGGTCAGCACAGGAGCCGGCAGTCCAAGACACAAGGCAACTCAGCCAGCAGGAGCAAGAGGCGAGCTGGGCGAGCAAGGGGCGAGTATGGCGAGCAAGGGGCGAGCAAGGGGCGAGCAGAGGCGAGCTTGGGCGAGTATCTCGCGAGTATGGGCGAGTATCTCGCGAGTATGGGCGAGTATCTCGTGAGTATGGGCGAGTAGCCCTTGTAACTCGCGAGCAGAGGCAGTATACTCGCCTGTACCCCCCCCCCCCCCCCTAGGATTTCTCTATAAATAGACCCCCAGGGGTACTAGAAATGGCACTTTTGGAAGTGGTCGAGGTCCCCCCAAGTTGGATACTCGCCAAATCCATGCCCGTCTAGTACCTCGCCCAGCTTTTGGTTGCGGAGGGGAAGTTTCTCCCAAACTTCCGGGTATGTGGTGGGACCTCCCTGCTGGAGCACCTGGGGTGTGCTTAGTCATTTTCTCTCTCCTATTTTAGCTATCAGAGCCGTGGAGTTGGACCGCAGGATCAGTAACCTCGGGCTGCATTGATCCGAATCTTGAGGTCAGGATTTTCCTGGCGTCAACACATAGTGCTTTTATCATTGACCTGAGCACTTCTTCAAATCAGGAACATTGTAGGACACTGTTACCAACAACAATGCAGTCCTCGAGGGACATACCACTCAAGCTCCAATCAATTCGCTCATCAACAACATACCACTTCTCGTGGATTCTGATGAGTCCAATATTTATAGTGTTTTATAGACTCATCTGGGTTAGTTTTCATGCATTTGCACTTCACTTTTAGCCCTTAATTGTTTATATTTCACTTGTTCAAAGTTCTCCCATGAAGTGCACATTTAAGCTTGTTTTTGTGTGCAATTGCACACTTTGTTGTTGGGGGCAAGCACAATGTGCTCCCCATTCTTTTTATGCTTTTATGATTGTGCTGGAGGTGTGTTCCCAGCGTTGTGTTTTGTTGTGCAGGTGGGCAGATCGTCCATACTTCCCAGAATTCATCTTGTATGAATCACACGGTCGTGCTTTTACTTGACGCACGGACACCTACGGTCGTGCGCAATGATCGGCTGGTAAATATGGTGATCTGCTCCGCTCGTGAGTTTTCTTCACGCACAGTTGGCTTCGACCGTACGGGAACAAAACGCTCGACCTCCTATTGTTGCCTATATTCGATCCGCCTGGGTTTGCCCGTGCATTTTTACGCACGGTCGGTTTCGATCGTGCGCTAGTAAAATCGCACGGGCAATCTGCTTCTTCTTCCTCGGCTTCCCGTAAGTTAAATATCGCACGGTCCACGCACGGTCGTGCATTTGAGTGTGCGTGACCAAATTTCTGATAATTTTCTATAAAAGCTGCAGATCTCGACCTAATCGACAGTTCGCCCGATCCATCTTCTTTCCCGCGCCTAAGGGTTCCAGCTCCATTCCAGTCCGCCGTTCCATCACCGCCCACCATTTGGAGGTGCTCCGGACACATTCTTCGCTCAAATCTTGAGCCGGAGTATCCTCTCGGCCACCTCGCATCATCCAAGCACTTCAAGGAGAGGATTCCACCCTCATCTTCATCACCAAGCAAGGGTTCTTCGCATCAGACATGACTGGATTGTAGTTTACCGGAGAAGACGGGTCCATTGGGAGGAAGTGACAGCCCTCCTCTACCCCGGATGATAGTTGGGACCGAGCTAGGATATGGATTGACACTCTGACGATTCCTACCGTGAATCTACAACAAGCCTCCGGATTCGGTCGTATCTCTTGCATTTTTCTCTTATTTGTGTTGATGTATATGAATGTAATCCTTATTATTTGATGATGTGGTACATGTAGACCTTGATTTGTAGTGTTTATTTCATGTCTATGTGAAATTACTCTTTTGTTTATATGTGTATTTGAGGTGCGCCACCAAATAGATTCCGCCCCCACTCCATTCCACTCCACAAACCCGTCATTCCATTCTGCGTGACTACTCTTCCATTCCGCGAGCCTACTCTTCCATACGCCAAGATAAGCGGTGCTAACAGCCCGTATAATCCACCTCGACTCCGCCAGTGCGAACCACTCCATCCGCTTGCCTTCTCGTCCATCCGCCTAGCGAAGCAGTGCATAGCGGATTGCATAATTTCCATCTGCTCGGCGAAGCAGTGCATAGCGGTCTGCATAGGAGTAGTTTAGTTTCTTTCTTTTATTTTCCACAAACCAATCCACCTTTTATGCAATCCATTCGATCTAAAGGACTTCAATCTCAAGTCCTTCCTCAATAGTAAACTCCATCTTACAGTGTTCCTTCGAGATTCGATACTTGGGGATTTACTTCCTCATATTATTACTTGACAACGACCGGTTCACTGTCGTTTCGTGCCGCAGTCTTGCTACCGCCTATAGCGGTGTGCTAGATTTGCGCATCAAGTTTTTGGCGCCGTTGCCGGGGAATACAGTCGTGTGAGTTTTCTAGAGAGGGAGAACCTGCGAGAGAAATTCCTCCATTTGTAAATTGCATCCTTTATTTTATTTCAGTTCTTTTTATTCCATTTTTCTTGTTTTATATAGGTTGCTTAATAAATTATTGTTGGGTGTAGTATTTTGCACAATAGTATTTTTCTTTTGAATCTAGTTATCTTCACGCAATGTGGGATTCATTTAATATTTGTTGCCATTTGTGTGGAGATATATCTCATACTAGTGATAGATGTCCAAAGGGAGATAATGACCCTAACACTCAAGGCCCAGCATATGGAGCACCGACTTCGTCTGGTACTCCATATGGTGCGCGTAAGTCCTATGGACATTCTTCGATGCCTCTACCGCATGCTTCTTTGCGGCTTCAACACCTATCATGCCGATGAAGCCAGCAAGGAAGTGCTTGTTTTGTCAAAGCATAGATCACGTCCTGAAGGATTGTGCTGAGTATCTTCGCCAATTGGACGAGGATGATGAGCCGGATATTCAGATCATCCTGACTCCTACCTCTGGCGGCACACCTTCAACATCTGGTTATGTGTATGTACCACCTTCATGTTTTGAAGGGAATGAAGCAGACACAGTATTCATATGTGTGGCTGATCTGGGCCCTGACATGGCTGAGCCCATCTCCCCTATCCATATATCACCGTGCATGGATTCGATTCTTTGTGAGGAATCGGTGCTTGACTTTTATCCAAGCACTATTCTTCCCTCTTTTGTGCATACTACTACACTCGTCTCTGACGATATTGTTGATGATGTGTCGCAAGATGAGGCTGGCGATCTAAGTATTATGCCTGTTCCTATGGAGGAGGACAACCTTCTAGGTGAAGAGGATTTTACCTCAGCACCGGTGGAGGAATTCCAAATCTTAGGCATGGACACTGTTGATCCCGCCGAACCTTGCAGCATTGATGACAATGCTGACATTATTTTACTTCCCCAACCTGATGAGAGTGAGACCGGGACCACTCCCCCGTTTGATGTTTATTTAAGTTTTTCTCTTTTATTTAATTTCCTGACCCCCTTCATCATTTGAGCTTGTGCAGGTTGAGTCTTCACAGGTACTCAAGGAGGACTTGGAGCATTTTGCCCAAGTTAATGATGAGTGCATCCTCTTATGTGAGGAGGTTGATCCCTCCTCCATAAAGGAAGCCTCATTCATTGCCTTATCCTCCTGCCGCCTCCTTGAAGACGACACCTTGTTGGGCAAGGATTATTTTGGTGAGATGAGTGAGGATTCCTCCTCCTCTTACATTCTCTTCCCTCTACCTATGTTGAGCAAATATTATTATTTAGGTAGAGGGGTAACTGTTCTAACGTCATATCGGTACCCGTTACCGACACGGATATTAGAACAGTTACCTGTGCACTTTTCTTTTCATAGACCCATTAGCTAAAACTATTTTAAATTTGAATAAGTCGTGCTGGGAAGACAATAACCCCAGTAGTTATCTTACTTTTCTTGCAATTTCAATTATCTAGTTTGTTTAGTTAGTTTTACTTTATTTTAGTCTGTATATTTTCTTTTGTTTTTGCGGAGCTCACCCGCTGCAGGTCCTTCTGGATGGCAGATGCTGCAGCTTTTTCTTGGTTTACACGCCAATCTTCCGATATGCTCACTTCTGAGCATTGGATAACTTCTCTTCCCCCAACTTTTATTTTAGTCTGTATTGTATATCTTGTATTGGAATGTTTAGATTAAGTCTGGGGGAGGGAGAAACACAGTTTTGTGTTACCCAATGTGCACGCACACATTACATTGCATACTAGAAGTAATTTTATCTCATTTATTTAGTATTATTTATCTTTGTCGCACACCACTACACCCACTTGAGCGCGCACTTAACTATAGGCATGTAACGAGTCTAACTCGTTTCTTTTGTGTGATGGGAAAATCATTGTGCTGGCTTAGAATTGTGAGTCAAAGTAAAATGTTGACTTCTATAGTGCTCCTAGTCCAGTGCTCGTGTATCACATAGAAATTTGTGTAGATTCAATTTCTCTTTACGCTTTTAGTTTATATCTTTCTATTAGCGTAGATATTGTTTACTATACTCAAAAATTTGTGAATCCGGTATGAATCAAACGGTAGCATAGGAATGTGTACAACAGTACATTCTGCGGAGAAGAAGAAGAACAAGTAGAGAACAAGATTCAAGCGTTCTCAGAAGAATCAGTCATCTCCATCGACTGATAAGAAGTCATTCCTCATCAGGCTAAGAGAAGAGATTGAAGAAGATCTGCACTTTTAAGATCTGAATAAGAAACATCTTCTTTAACCTCAAGAAGCTGATCTCCATCAGGCTAAGTTGCCGATCTCCATCAGGCAAAAGAAGCAGTTGTACGTTCGTTAGCCTCATATTGCTCAAGTCGGGAGGAAGGAAAATCTTTCTCGGTGGCTAAGAACTTGCCCCAAGCGATTCTTGAAGCATGGGTATACGGTTAGTCAATCGCGTGAATGTGATGTAGGCCATCAGTTTTGGCCCGGTTGAGCATTTGTGCCCATTCCTATCGCTCTATCCTTGCTAGCCCGGTTGTACCTACCCATTCTTTGATTCAGCCCCACTTTTTTCTCACCAAAGCCCATAAGCCATTCCGAGTCGCGCACCCAAATCTGAGCTATTTTTTGTGTTGTATTTTTATGTTGGGGGTGGTGATGTGGTGAAGTTTTGCAGATATGTGGATGTGCTCCAAAATAATTATTTGCTAAAAAATAATTGTTGAAAAAAATTGTGAAAAGAAAAATGAAAAAAGAAAAAGAAAAAGAAATGAAAAGAGTTATAATGAAAATATTTTTTTTTGTGAGTTTGTCTTGGGAGTAGGCGGTGCACACACCCATGTTATCAAGTCCAAGTCTGGGGGTGTGGTGTACCTGTGTATTTGTGTGGTGCTTGAGGATAATTTTCTGTGCTAGCTCATTTGGGTTTAGTGCTTGAGCCATCATTTTATCATTGTATATACCTCTCCTAAACCCAAGCCCAGTCTTAAACCTAAAGTCCTATTGATTCACGCATTTGAGTTAATCCAGTACCGTGGAGAGAGTGCGAACGAGTAAGCTTATGGTCACCGACATTGATGGATTTCTTTGGAGGTTGTCCCGAGCCCCGATCTTTGGCAATGCTAACCTCATCGTTCTGTCTACTTTCTTCCTATGCATGACCGGATGATTCACCGTGATTCAATTTTTGAGTAAATATAATATATGATTACGCTTATAGAAAATATAAACTATTGTGCATAATTAGAAATTTCTTCTATTATATTTCTATGCATGCGAGCATGCGACTTCGCATGGTACTCCGCAGTTGCCATTGCTATGCCAGCTAGTCCTTTTCCTCGTCCGCTTGAGGGATGATTTGCTCGGGACGAGCAAATGGTTAAGTCTGGGCATGTGATGAGTCCAATATTTATAGTGTTTTATGGACTCATCCGGGTTAATTTTCATGCATTTGCACTTCACTATTAGCCCTTAATTGCTTATATTTCACTTGTTCATAGTTCTCATATGAAGTGCACATTTAAGCTTGTTTTTGTGTGCAATTGCACGCTTTGTTGCTGGGGGCAAGCACAATTTGCTCCCCATTCTTTTTATGCTTTTATGATTGTGCTGGAGGTGTGTTCCCAGCGTTATGTTTTGTTGTGCAGGTGGGCAGATCATCCATACTGCCCAGAATTCATCCTGTATGAATCGCACGGTCATGCGTTTACTTGACGCACGGTCAGCTGCGGTCGTGCGCAATGATCGGCTGGTAAATATGGTGATCTACTCCTCTCGTGCGTTTTCTTCATGCACGGTTGGCCTCGACCGTGCGCGAACAAAACGCACGACCTCCTATTGTTGCCTGTTTTCGAGCCGCCTGGGTTTGCCCGTGCATTTTTACGCACTGTCAGTTTCGATCATGCGTGAGTAAAATTGCATGGACAATCTGCTTCTTCTTCCTCGGCTCCCCGTAAGTTAAATATCGCACGGTCCACACACGGTCGTGCGTTCGACCGTGTGTGACCAAATTTCTGATAATTTTCTATTAAAGCTGCAGATCTCGACCTAATCTACAGTTCGCCTGATCCATCTTCTTTCCCGCGCCTAAGGGTTCCAGATCCGTTCCAGCCCGCCGTTCCATCACCGCCCACCATTTGGAGGTGCTCCGAACACATTCTTGACTCAAATCTTGAGTCGGAGTATCCTCTCGGCCACCTCGCATCATCCAAGCACTTCAAGGAGAGGATTCCACCCTCATCTTCATCACCAAGCAAGGGTTTTTTGCATCGGACGTGACTGGATTGTAGTTTACCGGAGAAGACGGGTCCATTGGGAGGAAGTGACAACCCTCCTCTACCCCGGACGATAGTTGGGACCGAGCTAGGACGTGTATTGACACTCCGACGATTCCTATCGTGAATCTACAACAAGTCTCCGGATTCGGTCGTATCTTTTGCCTTTTTCTCTTATTTGTGTTGATGTATATGAATGTAATCCTTATTATTTGATGATGTGGCATATGTATACCTTGATTTGTAGTGTTTTTTTCATGTCTCTGTGAAATTACTCTTTTGTTTATATGTGTATTTGAGGTGCGCCACCAAATCGATTCCACCCCCACTCCATTCCACTCCATAAACCCGACATTCCATTCCGTGTGACTACTCTTCCATTTCGCGAGCCTACTCTTCCATCCTCCAAGCTAAGCGGTGCTAACGACCCGTATAATCCACCTCGACTCCGCCAGTGCGAACCACTCCATCTGCTTGCCTTCTCGTCCATCCGCCTAGCGAAGCAGTGCATAGCGGCCTGCATAGTTTCCATCCGCCCGACGAAGCGGTGCATAGCGGCCTGCATAGGAGTAGTTTCTTTCTTTATTTTCCACAAACCAATCCACCTTTTCCACAATCCATTCGATCTAAAGGACTTCAATCTCACGTCCTTCCTCAATAGTAAACTCCACCTTACAGTGTTCCTTCGAGATTCGATACTTGGGGATTTACTTCCTCATATTATTACTTGACAACGACTGATTCAATGCCGTTTCGTGTCGCAATCTTGCTACCGCCTATAGCGGTGTGCTAGATTTGCACATCAGATTCCACCACCATCTTAGCAACATCCGTGGAGAGGCGTATGCGCCAGAGAGAGTAGGGGCAGGATGAGACGCTTATCCTACTGAGGGATCTAGGTGCCCCTCGCACCCCAACCAGGCCATCACTCTAAGTAGTTGGTCGCTACTGATACCGAACCGTGTCTTGCCTGAAGACACCACCCTCTTTGATGATCTCATAGCGGATGTGCTATCCGGCACTGCCATCTCCATGCGCCCCGCGCTACCGGATGGGCATCCTGGAGGCGCACAACATAATCCTTGTCCGGTAGAAGAAGTTATCACTCCGGCTGATGGAGGAATTACTCGCAAGGAAGTGCACAACATGATTGAAGAGAAGTACTTACACGGCAGGCCATGGATCGTGTATCCATGACTACTCTTTCACTGCAACTCCCCCATTGACTTCACAAGTTCTAGCGCTCCCCATCCCGCTAGGATTTAAGCTGTCGAATATCGAGACCTATGTTGGTACCATTGATCCCATAAAGCATATCAACGACTTCGCAATGATCACGTGGATTTATAGAGCCCCTGATCAACTGATATGCATGGTATTTCCAGCAACTCTGAAGGAACATGTCCACACTTGGTTTCATTCTTTGAGGGAAGGAGAAATTGACAACTTTGTAGAGTTAACTAAGCTGTTTGTCGATCAATTTATCGCTAACCGTCGAACAATTCAAGAACCCTCCCATCTTACCAGAATCTGCCAGAATGAGGGCGAGACGCTCAAGGGCTATTTTCGTCATTTCACTACTCAAGGGAAGCAGATTCTAGAGGTTGACCCTGAGCTTATGCACTGGGGGGCTTTGACCTAGTGACTTCTACTTTGCACTGATGAGAGAAACAATATACAACTACCCCGATATTGTTCACCGCATCGAGGCTCAGATAACGGCGAATGAAGCAATAAAAGTACATCAACAACAATTCTAAGACAGCCTGAAAAGAAAGGAGCAGGCTCCACCTATGGTACCTAAGAGGATTGATGGGTGTCACGATGACTCCTACCCATCCCGGGGGACTGCCAGCATCAGACCTTCCATACCTCATTGCCTCTCGGACAGAAGTCTTACTCTTCATATGTGATCATGCCTCTCTTCAAAGACAGAGTTGAGGGCTCTCTCCCCAAACTCGGGGGACCAATCCAAGAACTGCGACTATCACAGAAGTTTCGGCATAGCATAGAGGATTAAAGATGTTTTGGTTGAGATCCCCCGAGAAGATACCAATGTTTGGGCTCTCACATGACGGCAGTGCAGGCCCGTCGCTCAGGTGGCAGTAGAAAATATGTTTTGGTTGAGAGCCCCTGAGAAGATACCACTGTTCGGGCTTTGACATATTAGCAGGGAAGGCCCCTAACTCGGGTGGCAATGGAAAAAGTTGTTGTGGCAGAAAGCCCCCGAGAAGATACTGGTGTCCGCCACATGCTGGCAGGGCAGGCCCCACACTCGAGTGGCAGTGGAAAAGATGTTTTGGTTGAGATCCCCCGAGAAGATACCGATGTCCGGGCTTTTTGGTTTAGATCCCCCGAGAAGATACCACTGTCTGGGCTTTCACATGACGGCAAGACATGCCCCTCACTCGGGTGGCTGTGTAAAACTATGTTGTGGTCAAAAGCCCCTGAGAAGATACCATTGTTCGGGCTCTCACATGCCAGCAGGGCAGGCCCCTCACTCGGGTGGCAGTGGTAAAAGATGTTTTGGTTGAGATTTCCTGAGAAGATACCGCTGTCCGGGCTTTCACATGCCAGCAGGGCAGGCCCCTCACTCGGGTGGCAGTGGAAAAAGATGTTTTCGTTGAGATCCCCCGAGAAGATACTGAAGTTCGGGCTCTCACATGCCGACAGAGAAAGCCCCTCACTCGAGTGGTCGTGGAAAAAGATGTTTTGGTTGAGTTCCCCAAGAAGATACCGGTGTCCCAGCTCTCACATGCCGACAGGGCAGACCCCTCACACGGGTGGTAGTGGAAAAAGATGTTTTGGTTCAGATCCCCCGAGAAGATGTCGTCATCCGGGCTCTCACATACCGACATGGGAGGACCCTCGCTTGGTTGGCAAAGAAGAATTATTTTGGTTAGGCAACCTCCAAGGAAATATCATTGTCTGGGCTCTCACAAGCTGACAGGGCAAGCCCCTCACTCGGGATGTATGAATAGGTTGAGGTGAGTAGAAGGGTATTCGACAAGGATCGACATCAAAATAATGAATGCACGAGGGAAAGAGACAAGGTGGAAATGTTGTGATAACATGAGTAAAAGTGAGGACAGGGGAGAGTACGGTTGGCCTCGCCACGATCAAGCGCGCCTCCTGCTCGCCCACTATAAGACATTATTGATCTCATAAACTGCACGACCCGCAGCGAGGAGGATAGGAGCGAGCAACCCCTTTTCCCAAAGACACGAGCACCAGTACTTGAACTCGAGCACTCTCCGAGTCTCGCGGTCTAGGCGTTGCATATTCTCGCACGTTCTCAAGTATTGACCCATTTTCCAGCATACAAATAAGTTAGTCCAGAGGTTGCGAACACGCCAGTGATGCGAAGCCAGGACCTTATGATCACCTTGATGGGCGTGAATTGGACTTACCGGCAAGATACATCTGGATTCAGAATTTGGCGAGCTCTAGAGGCTGAGGCGAGTTACCAATCAAACACACACAAGGCATCCAGCGAGAGAACAAAAAATATAAAAGGACAAACTTGGAGAAGAAAAATTCATCTATAAATATATATGAATCAATGTTAACCTATAAAAGGTGGGTTTTGCCCATTCATCACAACAGAAAGAGAGAAAAATCCTAAGCTAGAGGACTGGCGGGGTCTTGAGGGTCGACCCGGCTCGCCCTCATCGGCAGGAGAACGAGGCGTCTAGGCGTGATCGGACGAGGGCGAGCACTCCTCGGGCAGGGACAGATAGAAGTTCGGGATGAGCAGGTCGGCGGTGATGTCATCCCAGTCATTCCGCAAGGCATCGGGCTCGCGGAGGTTCTTGATCGTGAACTCGATGGATTTGGTGACCAAAGTCCGGTGAGTGACCTCGACCTCGCACAGAGTGAAGTGCAACAACCTCACGCTCTTAGAGGTAGACTCGCCACGCTTCAATGACCGCACCTTTTCTGAGGCCCTAGCGAGTTGCGTCATGAGGTTCTCCACCTCCTACTCGAACTCACCGATACGCCTCATCATTTGCTCCTCCGCATCCGTATCCTGAAGCCTGCATTAGAGGGGTGAAAGAAAAGGAGATATGCATGAATTTACCTAAGGGATGGAGACTCACCACACCGCTGGAGGCCCTCGCGAGGATCCTCTCGGCAACGCCCGCTCACATCTCAGCATCATCGACCCGCTCCTCTACAAGCTTCTTCACGGTCTCAGTGAGGAAGTACTTCTTGTTGAAGATGATCTCATGATGCGACGCTATATGGGAAAGCTTGGCGGCGCACAGAAGGGCCCGCAAGCTCTCATGATCTCGTCCAGGGTTTACTTCTCGTAGGCGGCTGCATCTTCCCTACCATACAACCCGTAGGAAAGACAGTAGGCGTCCTCGCTGGAGCCTCCGTCCTCGCCCCAAGAGGGAAGGAGGGAGGACACAGAGACCCTATTGTTGGATCAATAGGCGCCCTTAGAGGGGGGTGAATAATAGAATAAAAATTCTTTTTATAAGTTTAAGCAATTTAATAAAAAAAATTAAAATAAATTTAAAATAAAAAAATTCTTTTTATAAGTTTAAGCTAAAGGAAAAGAATATTGTAATTTGCAATTTTAGAATTTATGTCAAATGAAAGAAATCAAGTAAACACAAATAGAGACGTGATTGTATTATATAAAAAAGTGTTTACATAAATTTGATTTCAATATCGCTAGAAATCGTAGGCGTACAAATATAAATAATTTTTCTTTTTCTATACCGACTCGTATCCTCACGAACCGGTGGCTTTAGCTCATCCTTCCCCGGATATGGCCTCAAGCTTCTCTAGCCAATCCTTCCCTGGATATGACCTCGAGCACCCCTAGATCTAATCACCTAGACCTAGTCGCCAACACACACGGTGAATTCCCCCTAAGCCGTGCAAGGACCTAGTCGACAACACAAGGCGATTTAACTGCAAAGATTCAAAATAATGAAATAACACAAATGAAAACTCCCTCTATGAGATTTTCTGAAGTTGGCGATGAAGGATCGTTGTAGCATAAGCGAGGTTGATGCAATCGTTCTTCGGATGCACCATGATGGCTTCCTTCTCCAGAAATCTTCTTTAGCTTTGAGTGGGAGATGACTTTTCGGCAGAGTAATAACTCTTGAAATTTGGCACAGGAATTCTCTCTGGGATGCGTATACAAAACGAGTGAGAAAGACCCAATTTATATACATTGGAGATAGCACCTGCGGTAACTCCTAGCACATGCGGTAGCAGTCAGTTAGAGATCGTGGCGAACCGTCGAGACGTGGCGCCATAGAACGATCTGGAGATAGCGCCAGGCGGTAGCGCTAATGCCTGCGATAACTCTAGCGCTGGCGGTAGTGATCCATTCAGAGATTTTGGTTCCAAGCTGCTTTCTATCTGTGGAGTCTTGTACCTATAGTTCCTGCAAACTATAAACACACTACAAGCAAGATCAAATATAATATGGGATTTGTTATTCTCAAACAAAGGGATGTGACACATATGTCCAAGAATCTCCCCCTTTTGATAATAACAAATCCTCTTAGCAAGAAATCAACAATGGTGTTTATAGTATATGATAAGTGAGACAATAGTGCATACTATAGTATATGATAAGCATGAGAATTGTGCATACTCCCCCTATCTTAATGCTCCCCCTACATAATGCAATTTATGTTTTACTTCCCCTAAATGATAGATTACATGAATTATTCTCCCCTTAATCTTCTAGATTTCTCCTCTAGATTTCTTCAATTAATCTCCCACTTTTGGTATTATCAAAAGAAGGTGGGGTAAGGGAAGTAAGGAGTCATTCTTTATAAATGATAAATCATGACCGAGCTTTTGTAATATTGGTAATGATAAAGAGTTTAAGCATAGTATAGAAGATATTTCAAATAAATAAATAAGAGTAGTAAGCAAGCGAAAGATTATAAGAAACATCTTTTTGTAAGCATGAAAATCATAAGTATAAATATGAGTGTAATTTCAAAATGTTAAGATGTTTTAACCTTTTTGAAATCTCATAGTTTTACATAAAATTACCAAGCATGAAATGAACATATCAAATTGAGAATGTACTATTATGTTACGTAATTTCAAGTTTAAGAGTTACCAAACATTGTAGAGATCATACTAGGTTATCTAGTGCATTTCTTATACAAAGAGTAGTATAGATAAATCATTAGAATCCAATACTCATGAGAAGAAGTGTTATGAAAGATAATGATGTGCACATAAGTGTATTTTGAGCAATGTTTACAAGTGATTTAAAACACAAAATACAAGACATATGTAGAGCAAAGTGCACAATAAAACACAAGTATATTAACTTTCACACACTTTAATGCACTTATTATAGAAAGAAGTGGTGTAATAACTAAGGTTTGCACAAGACACTTTACTATTCTTTCCAATGTGTACTTGGTGGAGTTATATTTGTCTATATTTTTTTTTGTTCACTTTTGTGAGACAACATTCTCTGAATACACTTGTTTTGCAAACCCAACATAATTTTTAAACTCAACCACT
The DNA here is from genome assembly GCA_033032865.1 of Dactylorhiza incarnata. Lineage (NCBI taxonomy): Eukaryota > Viridiplantae > Streptophyta > Magnoliopsida > Asparagales > Orchidaceae > Dactylorhiza > Dactylorhiza incarnata. The sequence continues at coordinate 759,723 of JAWHQI010000461.1, forward strand.
TTTCTTAATTTCTTAAGTGCAATACAAATATAGTGTAGGTAATAAACTTATGCATGTTTTAATTCATTGTTCAAATACAATACACAAGCAAGCATTTTTAGATTTAAACACACATGTAGATTACCAAAGTAAGTGAGTGAAAAAATATCATTATCAATCACAAAATATTTACTCATACTTTGAGGCATGCTAAGCTTGGTTCTACACATATTTTTCAATACAATTGAAGCACTTAATTAGATATATCAAAACATGATAAACAACACAATGTTCATAGTAATAAATTTTAACACTGTAAATAATTCTAAATAATAGAATTCATATATGCTTGATATTAACAATAAAAATTATACAATTTTTTTTGTTGTCTTGAAATTTTTAATGAAAGAAAAACAGAAAACCAAAAACATATTTTTGTATATTTGAATTTTGAAATTTTATAGTTGATTTTCCATAACAAAAATAACAAATGTCAGGAATACAAACTAAATAGTACATATAAATTAACATAATTTTAATAATTTTTAGAAATTTAAAAAAACAAAAAACAGTAAGAGAAATCTTGAGAATTTTAAGAATCTGTTTTTTGATATTTATTAAGAATCTTAAGAGTAGTCTTATACATTTTTGTAATTTTTGGAAATGTATTTATTGCTCAAATTGCATAAAACTTTAGCATTTTTCATATAACTCATCCTAAGATGTCTAAGACTCCTGATTCCAACCTTAACATTTGAAACCTTGCATCGGGAAGAGGTTTAGTGAAAATATCAGCAAGTTGAGAGTCCGTGCCAATGAAACTTATTCTAACTTTTTCCTTTTTAATGTGATCCCTTATGAAATGATGTCGTACATCTATATGTTTGGATCTAGAATGGTGTACCGGATTATTTGTAAGATCAATGACACTTTTTGTCACATTTTAATTCAATATATTTTAGATGAAAACCAAAGTCCTCTAGAGTTTGGCTCATCCATAGTGCTTGTGCACAACAACTCCCTAGTGCAATGTATTCGGCCTCCGTGGTGGAGAGTGCAACCGAATTTTGTTTCCTACTAGACCATGCAACTAATGAAGGTCCTAGAAAATGGCAAGTACTGCTAGTGCTTTTTCTATCAAGTGAGCATCCGGCGTAGTCCGAATCAGAATAGCCGTGAAGTGTAAATGAATTATTGTGCAGATACTTTAATCCTAATCTAGTTGACCCAATTAGATATCTAAAAATATGTTTTACCACTTTTAAATAAGATTCTTTTGGATTGACTTGAAATCGAGCACATAAATATATGACAAACATAAGCTCAGTGACTCCCTTCTTATGCCTCCCGAGCTTGCGCTTCTTCCGCGAGGAGACGGGTGGAGAGGGGTCAAGATCCACTATGTCCCTCTTCCCCTTGCCAATGCTGGGAGCGGGCTCACTCAGGTCGGCGGCGCAGGACTCCGTGATAGATTTTTCCATTGCCATCTTAGAGGCAAGCTTGGCTTTGCTCGCGTATGGGGGGTTCACAAGGATCTGCCGCTCGTCTGCATCAGAAATTGAGATGTAAAATGTAGCTTCAAGAGGAGGCCAGAAGGAATGAAAATGCGCGAGTGGAAACATACCATCTCCCGGCAACAAAGGAAGGAGCACGTCGAGGTTTCGTCACAGATAGGCGACCTCGAAGTTATTCCCAGCGAAGAACTTGTATAGTTGTATAGCTTTGCCTCCACGTTATCCATGCAAGGGGTGCGATAGATCGCCTCCCTTTTTTGAACGGGCGAGTACGACATGTTGTTGAAGTTTCCTTTAATGATGAGGAACTGATCGTTCTAGTGATGTACCTTGTTCGACGTCTCGCGAACCTTCAACTGCAAGCCGGTCAGGTAGGCGACTCCATCTGGGGTCGCCCTAAAAATGAGGACTTTTCGGAGGACGGTGATGTTGAACTCCACCTTATCCTCGTGCAGATTGCACGTGAACGCGACCATCATAGCGATCACGTTGGTGGTAATCTGCGCGGGCACCATCCCGAAGTACTTTAGGAAATGCTTTACCTCATGCCAGAGCAGGAGGTGGAGTCCTACGTAGAAGTGAGGAAGGGGGAAAGTGAGTTGATCCTGGTAGAATGTGTTTATGGTCTCTCCTTCCTCTGGGCGGCGAGCCGGGTATCCTGTCGGCAGAAGGGCCGCCTTGAATGCGAGGAAATCTTCCTCCGACACCTTCCTGTTGAGGAAGAGATGGTCGGTGAAGTTCTCAGCCACTTGTCTCTCCTATCGACACTCTCCGAGTCATTGAGTAGTATGTAGCGAGTGGAGGCCGCGAGGTCAAGTAAATAAAAGGAGGAAAGAGAGGAGAGCTGGGGTGCATTTATTGCGGTATTTAAGAAGAGGGGGTATTTATAGAAGAAAAATATGAGCGAGGGGGTCGCGGTAATTAATGTGTCCTAATCTCCCTCGACCCCCTCGCTCCCGCCCGTGCCACGAAGCTCTATAGCTTGCCGATAAGTAGCGAGAACTCAATCCATATCGCAAATCTTGGCATCAAAAATAGAAAATGCAACAATAATAGCATATGAGCTCAATCAAATAAAAGCATGGGTCCCCGCGAGGCGGGGCTTCAACGCAGCAGAAAAATAACTTTGTCTAGGTACATGAAAGAAAAAGAAAAGAAAAACATATCGACATCTCAAAGGAAAGGATGGTGCGAGTGGGCTCAGAGAGGATGCCACTTTCAGGCGCCACAACCTCGCGTGCGCACCCTTGGACCTCGCATGGTACTGGTCCACTCGCGGGCGGCAGCAACTTCCTGCTGCATGGCATGCATACTATCCTCGACTCGCTGCAGATGGTCCTCTTATGGCGTAGGGTCGCCACATGTGCTCTATCAGACCTCCTCGATGAGCAGAGTGCAATCCCCTTCTAGCGCGCTCATTCTCCACTCCAGGTCGAGGATACGAGGGAAGTGTTAAAAAAAGACTCAGATGATGAAGATCCTGAATCCTGTACATTCAAGGCTATATCTTTTGTCTTTCGAGATGCATTCACTTCTTCTTTTCTATTAGACAATGTTAGCTCATATGCAAGTAAAGAACCAAGTAAATGATCAAGTGAATAAGTAGATAAATCTTTAGATTCTTGAATTGTAGTGACTTTACCATCATATAATCTAGGTAAACTTCTAAGTATTTTATTCACCTTTTCTTGATTAGTATATTCCTATCCTAGAGAATATAGTTCATTTCTAATCTTAGTAAATCTAGTAAACATCTCAGAAATAGATTCAGAAGGTAGCATACAAAATAATTCATATTGATGAACAAGATTGTTAATTCTACACTCTTACTTCATTTGTACCTTCATATGTGAGTATTAATTTATCCCAAATTTCTTTTCCTGTGGACAAGTTGCAAACTCGCATATAATCATCCGGTTTTAAAGCACAAAAAAAAGAATATTCATTCTTTTAGCATTTAATTCAGCTAATTCTTTTTGAGTAGTTGACCATTTCTCAAATGAGATTTCTAATGTAACTTCTTCCACTACGATAATCGGTGACTTATAACTTTTTTGAATTAAATTCCACATAGTAAAATTTATAGATTGTAAATAAATTCGCATTCTATTTTTCCAATAATCAAATAGAACATTATCAAATAAAGGTGGCCTAGAAGTAGATTGACCCTCAGGTAAAGTAGTCACAAAATTTTGTGCTATTTATAGGGTCTTTTCTAAGGAGGTTAGTCTAATAGTAATAAAGAAATAATAACCTATGCTCTGATACCAATTGTTGGTTGAAATGACACAATAATCCCAAGGGGGGGGGGGGGGTGAATTGGGATTAAATAAAAGTTAAATTTGATTTGAATACTTTAAATTTTATTGATTCTTTAATGAAAGCTTTGGTGAGAAAGTACCAATTTTTATAATAATAAAAATATTGATAAGTATAATAGGTACACCAAGATTATAAATCAACAGGAAGGGGTAGGCCTTGCCTGACGCCCTCTGCTCCTAGAGCTCGCAAAACATATACCCGTATTTTCGGAGGACCCTGCCATGTGATCCTTCGGCTCGACAATGCTGGAGGGGTCGCCAAGGAACTCGCCAACCATGGAAGGAGAGGGTGGCACTAAGTAGATCCCTGTATAACTCGAATCGTCAGGTCCCAAAATCTCATGTTGATCTGAGAATGCTAAGGAGTTTTCATCGTACTATGGTGAAATTCAGAGAAAAGAGGCGAGTGCAGGTCACTTACCGTGCGAGGACTCAATGCCTTTACACTAGCGATGGGGGAGGGCTCGTGGCGCCGAGCCGAGGGAAATTCCGGCCGCGCGTCAAAGGGGTTTGAGGGGGGAACGATAGGGACTTCCCCGCATCCCCTTGCGAAAGAGCTTCGTCGGGACCCAATCATAGCGGAAGCTACAGAGAGGGTAGGAGCAGTGCTCGTCATAGTGGTGGTTGCATCAACGAGCTACTGAGTGAAATCACAGGAAGGCAACTTCCTCGGCTGGGAGGTCCCAGCAAGGTTGACGAAGAGGGGCACTACCAAGAAAAGTGTGGGATTAGTTATACTCATAAAGGGCGAGCCGATCGCAAGGAGGGTGTCAGATTACTCACCAGGCACCTGAGGGAGAATCATGATTCTCCTGGGTACTCGCACCATTTTGGCCAGCGTTTATCCAAATCCCCGCGTCTTCCTCGGTGGCGAGGTTGGGCTGCGAGGATTATGATTATGTCATAACGAGAACCAGAAAAAATCATAAGCGGGTAGGAGGAGAGGGAGGTCCGTACCGATTTAGAGGTCCCTAGACCAAGACTGAATTCGGGTTGTTGTTGCCCGAGCAGTGTCCTAGCCTCCCCCGTCGACTCACGCTTAATCTTTTTGGCGATTATTTTTTCCCCGCGCTTCAGAGGAGTGCGTGCTGAGTGTTTAGACACAATGGCCATAAGGTCGGAAACATCTGTCTGGCTACTTTTCTTGTGGGTGGCGAGGCGAGACAGAACGTACTTAGAAAGTGACATGTTGATCGAAAAGAGAGGGATCGAGATGAAGAAAGGGGAAAAGAGGGGAGTCTTCGGAGTCGCCTACCCCCTGGTATTTATAACCCTCGGTGAGGCCCACTAAAAGATTCTCTAGAGTTCGTGTACTCGCCAAACAGGGGGGTTGAACTATCTTTCCGAGCTTGAAGCAAACTCACAAAGAGCGGAGATTGTGTAACCCCGTATTTAGCGAGTAGACTCATCCGGCCAACAAGTTTCAAAAAACAGTGTTTTGGAAGAGGGGCCAGTGCACTCGCCAACCACGAGCGAGTGCACCCCTAGCAGCTCTCACCCGCCCCTAATTATGGGCGAGTTGCGAGTACCCAGCATCACTGAAACTCGCCGGACCCAGGCGAGCACGCCCTGAGAGGCGAGCACTCACCCCTCAAGGGGGTAATCCCTTTTGGTCTGCAGCTAATCACACCAAACAACGGGATTCCTCTATTAGCAGGCTAATTTGGGCCGCGGATGGTAATTCGAAAAGGCGGGATTGCGCTATCTTTGGAAAGGATCATTTCTTCCCTCCTGGAGCTCTCCAGTGCACTCCAGGGTGCCCAGCTCAGCTCTGGTTTGGGAGGGGAAGTTCTTTTAAATTTTTCAGGTTTATGACGGGACCTCCTCGCTGCAGCTCACGGGGTCTGTTTTCCTAACAGTATGAGTGATGTTTCTTGCTCTGAGTGTCTGCTCAAGTGTTCACACTCAAAAGAAGTAAGCGCAAGCTACCCCAGTCGATCTGAACTCCATTGCCCCAGGTTTCCGGGTACTACGATTTGTTAACCCAGGTTTCCCGCAGAGGAAATCCGCACGGAGGCGACCCTGACGGTGGTTTTCCGCGGAAAATGCTTGGCAGGGTGGATCCCCACCGCCCGATGCGACCCCGCCAAACGCATTTATTCCAATCAAACATTTTATATCTAATTATTTATGTCACGTCCAGATTAGCTCACGAATCTGATCCTTTTATATATTTTTTCTTTGATTAAAAAATTATGCAGTTTTAGATAAAGCACCGTAAAATTATCTTAGCGTTGCTGAATATAATCTTGATATATGATAGTTTATAGTTTTTTTATCTATTGCAAACTTAAAGAAAAAACGATGACAGAAAAAAAGAATAAGGGTAGGAGATGATCATACGTAAATGTAATAAATAAATAATTATGCATAATAGTCATTGGTGGGTCAGTTAATTGCAGTAGGACATTTCACGCAATTATTTAAAACTTCTAATAGTAACGATAATAAGTTCTTATGATTTTTTTAAAATACTGCTCTACTTTCACAACTAATCATAAACCTTGGATCCTTTCTTTCCTGTTGATTAAAGAGATGTGTTTTTTTTATTCAGACTTGTCAAAATAACTATTAAATTGGGAGTAAAAACATAAATTAGAAATTATAAAACATAAATTATCTTATTTTAAAGTTATATCCACCAACGTTAAAAATATTTTAGTTATAACTGAAATGCTATTTATATACGCTATTTTATTTATTTATGTTTCAATTTATCATCATTTAAGTTATTTTTAGTTATAACTGATTTCAACATTTGACTAAAGTTAAAGACTTATTTTAAGCAAATAAAAATTTAAGGACTTATTTTATAAAGATTGATAACTTTAGGGAGTGATTTATGAGTTTTGATTTTTTTTTTTATTATATTCGATTCAACTTAGCACTGAGCTCCGGCAAATCCCTGCCGGCGCCACCCCATCATCAACCCATGCATCGTAGAAGTCCAACCCGGCACCGGTGGCGATGCAGTCATGTCGGACAAGCGATGGAAGAGTATGAATGAAGTCGCCGCTTTACCCTCTTCCTTTATTTACTCTGCACTGTAATAACTGAAGACTTTACTCGCAGCCGCAGCAAAGACAGCGGGGGGTCAGAGGAAGCAGGCGGCGGTCCCCATCCTCTCCTTTATGTATCTCTCTCTCTCTCTCCCTACTCCCTTTATTTCTGAACCGTTTTCTTCTTCTTCTTTTTTCTATTTCCGGCGTTCTGCTCTTTCTCTTCCTTCCTCGATCTGCTTTCCCTTCCAACTTTTGCTTTTCCAGTACTAACTCTGGCCGGCTTTGAAGGGCTCGAGGAGGACGGCCGCGGGTGTCTCGAAAGAAGAGGGAAGAAAGACTTTCTTTAATGCGAGACCTTCTTCCTGCATCGTGTATATTATTTTTTGACTTTTGAGCGGCCGAATTTATTGCCCGGATTCTTTCTTTCTCCTCCCAATCACATTCCTTCCTCCAAATAATTAAGGCTACTTTTCGCTACAACAAAAAAAACTAGTTTTGAATTTAAAAGTGACGAAAAATGAGTGCTAAGTGCGGAAAAAGTGTCCCCGGAACAAAAAAAAAATAACCATGCAAAAGCGCGCTAGAGCTGAAAAATGCGTTTTCGAGCGGAAAAATGTGTGCTCATAAAAAAAATGCGCTCATAGGCGAAAAAATGCATCCGGACGAAAAGACGTCTGGGCGAAAACTGCACGCCCGGGTTGAAAAATACGTGCCCGGGCGGAAAAATGTTCGCCCGTGAGGAAAATACGTGGCCGGACGAAAAATGCGTGCATGGGCGGCAAATGCGCCCCTGGAGAAAAATACGCGTCGAGGAGAAAAATGTGCACCCGTGCGGCAAATGCGCATCCGGATGAAAAATGCTCGCTCGTGCGGAAAATTGCGCTCCTAGGCCAAAAAATGCACGTCGGAGGAAAATTGCGCGTTCGGGTGGAAAATGCTCGTTGGAGGGAAAATGCGCGTCCAGGTGGAAAATGCCCGGCCAGGAAAAAAAACGCGTCCGGACAAAAATTGTGCGTCTGAGCGGCAAAATACGCGTCCTAGCGAAAAATATGCGCCCGTGCGAAAAAATGATCTCTCGTGCGGTAAATGCGCATTCGAGTAGAAAATTTGCGCACGGGCAAAAAATGTGTCCAGACGAAAAAATGCGTTCATGAAAAAAATTTGCGTTCGAACAAAAAATGCACACAACATCACAAAAATATATCGTCTAAAAGAACGGACTATTATGGAAAGTGGTTTTTTTTAAAAAGCTATAAATTTATAGAAAGTAAGATTTTTGTGTACATTTTTATGGAAGAACGACTTTTAATAATAAAAATTTATTTTATGCTAATCATTTATCGCATAGATAAATATGTATTATATAAATCATAAATAAGAAAGTTACAAAAGGTTAGCGACGAGAAGCAAATATCATGAATGAGTGAAAAAAATCTTTGAATAAAAGAGGAACACTTGAAAGCAGGAAAAACAGCTTTTAGAAAGTCATGTTTGAACGGTTGCTCAAAAAGCTCCCAAAACACATTTCTTTTAAAATTCTTTTGAAATATCTCATTATCCAAACAACCTAAAAATAAAGGTGGTGGTGGTAATTGAGTTTTTGCCACTGTCCCCACCGCCGCCACCGCCCCAAGCAGAGCTTAAATCAGTCCATAATTGTTTTTGGCAAATAGTCAAATCAGTCCCTTAAGTTTGGGGTTTATTTCACATTGGTCCCTTAAATTTATTTTGATTCAAATTGGTCCCTAAATTTTATTATCTATTTCAAATAAATCTCTCGTTAGTTTTTCGTTAAACATCTAAAGTGAATGTTTGTAAAGTATTCAAATAGGACTCTTATCTTTATGTTTCATTTCAAATAAGTCTTTTAAATTAATTTTGTTTCAAATTTATCCTTCAAATCGAGCTAAATATGTAAAAAAAAACTTAGCAACTAACTCTAAACCTCTTACTTAATTCCAAACATCTTCACGTCCAATTCAGAGAAACTTAATAATTTACATTCCTAAGAATATGATGTACATATTTTTGTGTATACTCTATAACTTCCAATTCATAGATTCAGCTTAATGATTTGCATTGGAAAATACAAAGTAAATATGAATTACGTGTAAAAATCTTAACTTCCAATCAGAGATTAAGCTTAGACCCCTTTTATTTGGAAGGAATTGTGGGTGGAAATTAGCCCCGCAATTCAAATTCCCACATTCGCCGCACATCATAATAGGGCGGAATTGGGAATCCCCCCCATTACATAGGAATTACTTAAAGCCTAATTTCTATCCCCCTCAATTCCAACCTAAAGAGGCCGAATTTCTCATTTCCCTCGCCCAGCCAACCTTCGACTGACGGCTTCACTCTCACATGAAGTTCTGATTCCTCTTCTCAGACTTTCAAAATTCTCCTGTAGCTAAATTTCTTCCACAATATTAAAAACACTCCTTGTGGCCACTGACTTCCACTCCTAAAGGTTGATTAAAGGACCATTTGAAACAAAATTAATTTAAAGACTTATTTGAAATGAAACATAAATATAAGAGACATATTTGAATATTTTACAAACAATAACCTTAGATATTTAAAGGAAAAGAAATGAGAGACTTATTTGAAATAGATAATAAAGTTAGGGATAAATTTAAATCAAAATAAATTTAAGGGATCAATATGAAACAACCCCCAAACTGAAGGGACTATGAAATAAGATTATAGACTATTTTGTCTTTTTTTTTTCTAATAATTATTTCAAATTTTTTTGTAAGATTATGAAATAAGATTATAGATTAATTTTAACAATTTTGAATAATTTAGTGTAGTCCTAAAAGGGTGATCTGACGGTCTGACCCACCATCGATATTAAAAAAATGATTAAAAATATATATTATTTTTTGTGTTTATTTAAAATCGAAATGCTAGAGATGGCATAACATAAAAAAATATTAAATAATTTTATAAATTATATAATAAAATAATAATCTTCAATATAAAAAAATGTTTAAAATTTTGGCTTAAAATTAGAGCATTGTTAATAGCACGTCCCATTTTGCTATTAACACACTTTAAAATGAAAAATAAACCTCTAATTTATAAGTATAGTCGCACCCCTCCTTTATTTCCCGTGAAAGCAAAAGCCAATATGGTTCGACTTCTTTGGATTTCGCAAATCATCGACGCTTACGCTTCTTCTTCCCAAGTCTCTCCAGATTTTGGGAATCGCCGACGCTTGTTCCCCTCGCAGTTCCGCACATGGGTCTCCTCTCAGCGGTTTCGCATGGTACAGAGAACGAATTCCGACATTGATGCATCACCTGGTACAGAGAACACATTCGTCTGAGTCTCCTCTCCTCAGCGCAAAGACTGTGAAGGGTTCGTAATTATTTGTCACCAATTAGTTAACTCTCCGACATTGCATGTATTTCAAGAGAGATTTAACTCAATGTTAAGATTTACTCTGAGAAGTATCCAAATGTTATAAGTATGTTGTTATTACTTAGATAGAGCCTTATAAGAGTATTTCATTTCTGCATGGATAGATAAATATTTACATTTGGGAAATTCCACAACTAATCGTGTGGATAGTGATCATAGCCAGCTCAAAAGATTTCTAGAAGTATCAATTTGCAACTTAACTTCTGTTTGGCAATCATTTGACCAAATGGTTGAACTACAACATACAAAAATTTAAAGGCCTTTTGGTTAAAGTGTGATGCAAGCCAACACAGATTATAGATGATCACTTTAATTTGAGTTGCTTGATTCTATTTCTATTTTTGCATTGGAGATATTAAAAAAACAGAAGAATATGCTAAAAGTGGTTGTGTTGATGCAAAAAAATGTTTACATAAGGTTAGATCTACTATGAGTTTACCTTGTTCTCACGAGTTGTTGAATTACAAGATGCATTCAACTGCCTTTCCCTTATGGATGATCCATAAACATTGGAAACAGCTCACATTGAATCAAACTAGTGCGGCTCCAAAAGCAGTGCATGTAAAGAAAGAGAGTAAAACAACACCTGATACACCTTGAGTTGGATGTCATACTACACAAATATAAAAATATTTCTGATTTACAATGGAAAGAAATGAAGAAGAAGCTGCGTGAGATATTAGATCCAACAACAAGCCAAACATTGGCGTCGGTAATTAGGCCTAAGAGATTAAAAAGTCGGTCAAAAGTTAGTTCAAATAAATGCAAAGAGTACTACAAATCAACAAAAAGAGACTCATCTCTTTTTGAACTTGTTATAATTGGTGAACAAAAAAAATTAGAGAAGCAACATAAGACATTAGCACACAAGGTTTAATCCATTAAAAGATTTGTTACCTCAATTCGTAAATAAATGACTTCTTACATTGCAAGTCACATAGTTGATGTCATCAACGTGCCAGGTAGAGCTGTCACGGTTCCGGTTCCAGTTCTACTAAGACCGTGAACCGAACCGCTAAGGTAACAGTTCTTCAAATTAGAACCAAAACCATATTTGGTTTGACCGGTTCCAGTTCTGGTTCCGGTTACGATTCCAGCATAATTTTTGGAACCGTCGTGTCAACGGTTTCGGTTCAACAAGAACCAAAACCAAATGGATAATATTGTATGATTACAATAAATCTAATCCAAAAAATTAATTAACATAAACACGGTTATTAGCATGGTGGATAAAAAGTAACACTCGATGCTCAGAAAAAATAGTCGCTTTACTGAAGTAGTTGAGGAATGATAAATATTGTTGCGGTCTACTCGAGGCTCCTAAAATTGATTCAGAATGAAACGTCTTAGCCCGGGAGTGGTCGAACGTGCAATCAGTTACTGAGAGACGAGATAGGTGGCAAATAGTCTTTTTAGCGTGGAAAACCCCAGAGAGGGATGAAAAACCACGTGGTGGGATGGTGTCAACCAAACTTCACTATTTGCTGCTTCTTTACAGGGCTTGCTCGAGAGACCAAGGACGACAGGTCACTCCTCGTTACAACCTTGGGGAGAGAGAGAGAAGCGTTCGGGGGGTGACAAGCCACCACTCTCGAAGCTCTGTCTTCTTCTTTTCAGCGATGGGAAACACCATGCTCAAGGACTTGGGCGTGCTCTGGAACTTGGGCATACTCTAGAACTTGGACGCGCTTTGGAGCTTGACGTGCTCTAGAACTTGGGATGCTTTGGAACTTGGCGTGGAAGTTGCTGGACAACCTTCGAAATGCTTGAAGGAGGACGAAGATCTTCGTCCGTATTCGAAGTGCTTGGAGATTCCTTCGAATGCGGCTTCAAAGATGTGGGAGATCTTCAAGTGAGCTCTCCCTCTCTCTTGAACTTAGGAGGAAGGAGGAAGAGAATAAGATGCTTGGAAGGAGACCCATGGGGTCTTATTTATAAGCCCTAGAGGTGATTATGGTGGTTATGCGATTATCCGCACACCGTAACCACCATAATTTCTAAGCGTAGACCGGGCTTATAAGGTTTAAGGTGCGTATTAATTTTATATTGTTCTATACGCAACCCGACCCGATTTCGGATAATCGCACCCACCCATAATGGGTGGTTACGAGGGAGGTTACGCGGGTGGTTACGTTCCGATCGGAGGGTGGAGACACTGTTGAGTGATCGTACGACGACGACGGAGAATCCGTCTGGCGAGGAGATCTACCGGCGAGGACGGACGACGGGGAGGGAGGCCGGGCCAGGGTGCTAAGTCGGGAAGGTGGCCGGCCCCGAGCAGCCGTCCGCAAGGCCACAAGGCCCTTGCACCCTTGCAACCGTTCTCAAGGCCACAAGGCCCTTGCACCCTTGCGGCCGTGCGCCACAGGCGCGCGACCAAGGTCGTCCGTGAGGCCGGCCTTACAGCCTTGGTCGTGCACCATGGGCATGCGGCCTTGGCCGGCCGTTCGGCCGGCCTCAAGGCCCTTGCGCCCTTGCGGCCAAAGTCGGTCGACCGGGTGGTCGGGGGGATGGAGAGGAGGACGATGACCGCGCGCCACGGGTGCGCCACCAAGGTCGGCCTTACAGCCTTGACCGGCCCCAAGGCCCTTGCGGCTGCGCGGCCAAAGCTGATCAGGTTGCGTGGAGGCCGACGGCCAGGTGGCACGGCGGCCGGCGGCTGGGTGGCGCGGCAGCTGGCGCCCGCACTCCATGGGCGCGTGACCTTGGCCGGCTGGCCGGTCGGCTAGCTGCAAGGCCCTTACGACCTTGCGGTCAAAGCCGGCTGATCAGGTGGTCAGCCAGGTGACGCGGTGCCCGGTAGAGGGGTGCCGACGGCGGTAGGCTTGCTTGGGCGGCGGATCGCATGACGATCGGGTGTATTGATCGCGTGCGTGGAGGTTTTTCCTTAACTCCCCACTAGGGTAGTGGGGGGTTATGGAATTCCGGCTATCCTACAGCCCGAAATTCCTATATAATGAGGGAGACCCCATCAAACATAAACATGCATAAAATAGAGAATATAATCATCAACAAAATTAAATAACAACCACCAAATATCATCTTTGTATGTTCAGGGTCCATCATTGAGTACGACTATAATCAGACGGCGCTGCAATCAAATGACTGATATTGGTATAGTGCGCATGCGTGGGTGCGTGCACGCCCTGGTGCGTGCGCACAGGTGCCTGCATGCATGGGGGTGTTGTACGTGTCGTGCGCGTGCGCGGTGTTCATTGTGTGTGTTGTGCTAGCATTCGGGTTGTTGATGTTGCAAATACTTACTTTTTTTGTAGGCTACGGGGCGGTGCACGCAAGGTAGGCCAATGCGGTTGTGCTCTTCTTTGTCCGTTGAGCATATTAGCGTCTGGAGGAAGCGGTATAACTTACCTGTTTATTTAGAGGTGAAGATCCCGCAGGTTGAGGAACGTGCACAAAATCCTCCGCGGGGTTGGATGACGTTGTGCGAGTCATCGCTGAGGTCTGTGTTTCGCTTGCCCCCTATGAGGAGCTGATCGAAATCTTGAAGCATTGTGGCATGCCGGTGTCCCAATTTACTCATGTTGGGATGACGCAAATTGTGGGCCTGATCGCCTTCTTTAGAGAGCATGGATCAAGATTCACCCTAGATTTCTTTAGGCAGTGGCGTGGCGTGCGCTCGGATGGAGGCGAACGAATTGAAGTTTTTAACAACAAGCAATGGCTCGAGTTTGAGATTCGATTGGACTATCGTCATGGGAATACTTTATTTGGTTATGTCAGAAATCCTTGAGGCTTGTCGGAGCTTTGGAAGTCGCTCCCAGATCATTGCCGCCGTTTGAAGGTTCACGACCGAGAGTTTGTCCCGGTGTTGGGGTTCGTTGAGCCTAACGCGTTGGCGAACCCTCTGTATGACATTTCTGTGTTTGTTGAGGAGAAGCGTCTCCTACTGTGCGGTCTTTCCACCGATGCTGAGCGCTCTACGCCCGTTCCATTGGATCAAGGCCGGAAGAGAAAATTGATTTTCAGGAATGATAGTTTGGATTCAGCGCCTCGTCGCTCCTGTCGGTCGGAGGTGCGTATTGACGAGGTGGCCCAGTGCAGCTCGAGAGTTGATGACGTTCCCATCGATCTTGATGTGGAAGTACTTGACTCCATTGCCCCCAGACTCCCGAGGATGTTTCTGTTCCTCCGCTGATCAGGGCGAGGCGAGTTTCTTCTTCTCTTGAGGCTATGAATGTTGCGGTAAGATTTGAGACTTTATCTTTGTTTGTTTTGTGATTAGCATGATTTTCCTTTCTTTTTCCAGATTGGAGTTCAGACCAACATTGCTCTTACATGGAACGACTGCTACGTAGGCCAGAAAGATAGTTATCTCGTTCTCCAGGAGGAGCTTCGTGACGCGCAGAGTTCCTTTTCTGATTTGAAAGGGCGACGAGATCGTGATGTGTCCTGCTTTAGGCAGATCGAGGCTGGGCTGCGGGCGAAGCTGGAGGAGTCCCGTGCTGAAGTACGGATGGAGAAAGCAATTGTTGAGAGCATGGTTCGTATGGTGGAGGATTCGCAAGCCACAATGGTTAGTCTAGATGCTGAGTTGCTATCTTTAAAGTCGGAGGTGGAGCGCCTCTCCTCGCTGGAGCAGACCGCTGAGTTGAAGGCTGCTGGAGTTGCTGAGTACAGAGCCTCTATGGATTACGTGAAGGGCGGTTCTCGGATTTCAGAGGAACTTCGCGAGGATATCTGGAGCAAGGAGGTAGAGCCTTAGCTTGAGGACGAGCGCGAGGTGGCTTTTATGCGTGGGATGGGGAAGGCCCTCCACTTGGTCATGCAGACATGAGGCTGCGACGTAACCAGATTGGGTGTCAGAGATCTTTCTGATGATGAGCGTTCTGCTTCCGATGTCGAGGAGTAGTTTTCCTTTGTATTTTGTAGGCTTTCGTTTTAATTGTATTTTGCATCTGCGTTGATATCTTTGTATCTTCGTAATTGTGGGATGTCATTTGCTGACTGTATAGCCGTTGGCGGATTGCGTCGCTTGTGTAACTATTCTAGCTTTATGCTATTTGTTTGCAATAGTAGAGTTTCTGTGGCGTTTGAACTGACGTATTGCGCGACAGACTATGTTCTATTTTTTTGGCATTGGCGTTTAGAGGACGAGACCCAGGTGGTGTTGGGACCAACTATGTGGGGAAGGGCAGACACTTTGAGCTGAGTAGTGAGAGGTCCGGACTACCAACCCAAGGTATGTCGTTGATAGTAGCGTTGAAGGGCGGATGCTTCGAACTATTTGCGAGCGCGAGGGGGCAGGCCCTGGCGATGCAGTTTAGAGGACGAGACTCAGGTGGCATTGGAACCTACTACGCAGGCGAAGGGCGGACGCTTCGATCCAAGTAGTGAGAGGTCCAGACTACCGACCCGGGAGATGTCGTTGATAGTTACAATGAAGGGCGGGCGCTTCAAACCATTTGCGAGCGTGAGGGGGGTAGGACCTGGCGACACAGTTTAGAGGATGAGATCCAGGTGGTGTTGGAACCTACTATGTGGGCGAAGGGCGGACGCTTCAAGCCGAGTAGTGAGAGGTCCAAGTTACTGACCTGGGGAATGTCGTTGATAGTAGCGGTGAAGGGCGGACACTTCGAAGCGTTTGCGAGTGCGAGGGGGGCAAACCATGGTGATGAGGTTTAGAGGACGAGGACCAGGTGGTGTTGGAACCTACTACGTGGGCGAAGGGTGGACGCTTCGAGCCGAGTAGTGAGAGGTACAAGTTACCGACCCCAGGGATGTCATTGATAGTTGCGGTGAAGGGCGGACGCTTCGAACCATTTGCGAGCTCGAGGGGGGCGGGCCCTGGCGACGCGATTTAGAGGATGAGACCTAGGTGGTGTTGGAACCTACTACGTGGGCGATGGGCAGACACTTCGATATGAATAGTGAGAGGTTCGAGTTACTGATCTGGGGGATGTCGTTGATAGTTGCGGTGAAGGGCAGACGCCTTGAACCGTTTGCGAGCGTGTGGGGGCAGGCCCTATCAATACGGTGACCTACTGTGGGGGCGAAGGGAAAACCTTCGAGCTAGGGCAATGAGGTCATTGTGCTGCGGGCTGCCCGTGGCCGAAAAGGTTGTTCCTCGAGGTGTCCTTGAGATAGTAGAATTAGTAGCACATAAAACATGTTGAGATCAATCACATAGTAGCTTGTATGCAAGAATGAGCTTACGACTTTTTTACAACAATAATTGATATAATTTAAGTATAAGTGTAAGTAAGGGACCAATTGATAAAATCGACGCAAGTTTTGTGCGTTCCAGGTTCGATGGAGTGTTTTTCCCTCCACGTTTCTGAGCTTGAATGCTTTGGGCTTGACGATGTCCGTGACGAAAAATGGCCCTTCCTATATTGACGAGAGTGTGTATTTTTGTGGGCCTTTGTGTAACATCCCGACTTTTATTGGTCACTAGACCCTAGTGGACCCAATAAAAGTAACCCAAGGATAGAAAATAACCTGATTGTAGGATATTGTGCTAGGGAACTCCAAATTGACTTTTGTCAGTTTCGTTGGGCTCGTATAATCAATACGAGTGCAATGGAACTCGTTCCATTCCAATCCGAGGTCGTTTAGATAAAATGATTATTTTGAGTATCGTAGCGCATCATGACATCATTGGGGTATAGTGACCATATATACTCCAAATTGACTTACGCCAGTTCCGTTAGTCTTGCATAATCAATACGAGTTCAATAGAACTCGTTCCATTCCAATCCAAGGTTGTTTAGAGGAAACGACCATTTTGAGTATCATAGTGCGTCACAACAACGTCATTGGGGTACAGTGACCATACGTACGAGAAATATGAGTGCAATGGAACTGGTCCCATTGGTGGCTTAGAGAAAATGACCATTTTGAGTATTGTAGCGCGTCACGACAACATCGTTGGGGTACAGTGACTATACGTACTCTGAATTGACTCCGGTCAGTTGTGTTAGACTCATATGATCAATGCGGGTGCAACTGAACTCGTTTCGTTTCAATTGGAGGTCGTATGAGAAATATGAGTGTTTTAGGTTCCGTAGCCCGCCACGGCGCACCTTTCAAAATGTTAAACGAATGAACTCGGAATCAATCACGGTCAGTTTCCTTGGACTCCTAAAGTCAAAACAAGACCAACAAAGTTCATTATAACCAATTTCGACGTCGAAAAGTCAAACTATGGTCAAATCAAGTGTTAGGGCACACCGAAAAGCGTGCGCGCACCCCTGTTAATTTAGTGCCCCAACATTGACCAGTCACCCGACGATTTGGACACACTTGGACTTTGACCAACATGAGGGGTTCACCTTAGGGTTGACTTTGGTCAAACCCTCAAATTCTCAACTTTTGGAATTATTCTCCAAAACGGGGCTTCACCCCTCCCATCACCAACACTTGGGCCCCACCCTTCTATGCTTAGGACCTCAAAATGAGCAAGGGCATCATAAGATGAGCTTTGGCAAAACCCATCACCTCCTCCCCTCCTCTTTTTTCCAAAGCCACCACCCAACTAAGGGGTGTACTCCCTCCCCTCTCATTCACTAGGATGCTTCCCAGGACTCCATGGAAATGGCCAGCTGGCCATAAGGCAATGGAGGGGGGGGGGGGGGGGAATTGAAAGTCCTCTGATATCAGTTGAATGTAATCTCTGATATCAAAGGAAAGGGAGGCTAGATCTTAGATTTACTCTAGAGGGGGGAGGGGGGGGGGGGGGGGGGGGTGAATAGAGTATTAAAAAGTTTTTCACTTATTTTTATAGCGGAGTTAAAATAGTGATATATATATGTACTGAGTGAGTTATAAAAACAAATAAAGAAAACACAACACAACACAATACAGAAAAATAAACACAAACACAGAAGACACAAGGATCTATAGTAGTTCCCCAATAAACCTGGGTACATCTACTCTTCTACCACCCTTGGTAGTAATCCACTAGGTTTTGATCAGGTGCCCTATCACCAATGAGTTTTTGACCAGGTGCCCAAACACCACTGAGCTTTTGATCAGGTGCTCAAACCAACTACAGGTTTTTGATCAGGTGCCCTGCCACCAATGGGTTAACTTTTGAAGGGAGTTAGAACCATGTACAAGATGGGATAAAGAGGGTTATGAAGTTCTTCTCTGTCAATAATCTGAGAGAAGACTAGTGGATTTGAGTTGATGTAAAGCTCCCCCTGTCTGATAGAAATGATTGACAGTTGATGGATGGAGCTTTCACTTGAATGAAATATCTTCCTGATAGTTGATGAATTTGAGAGACAATGTTTCTCAAATTTGTTGTTGCTCTTGAAGATTTAGAACTTGCAGCTGAATACAGAGAGAATATTTGTTGATGTTGTTCTCAGAGAATGAACATGCTGCTGTAGAAGATGAAGATTTGAAAAGCTTTTTCTTTTCTGCTTTCTGTATTTCTCTCTCTGTATTACATCTCTGGTCGAGAGCCTTTTTCTTTCTTACTGCTGTTATCTTATTCTTTCTTTTTCCCTGGAGAATATATCTTTGATTTGAATTTCAAATCCTCTGAATAAGAATAGAATAATCAGGAGGATTAATTCTTGGAACTGCAATCTGTTCTTTAATTCCTTTTCCTTTTACAATACGCCAAACGACTACTTTCTCGGGAGAAGAAAATGGAAAGGAATAAATAAATGGAAGGATAAAATCCTTGACTTATCTGGAATAATAGATCCGTTGCTGATTTAGGTTGATCTGAAATCAGAGAATAGAATATAACTGATCTATCTGAAAATATGAAGTTGAGGAGAAATTTCGTCGATCTGAGAACTGAGTTCGCCGATCTGAAGGTTGAGTTCATCGAACTTAATGTTGATTTCGTCGAACTGAACTTCTGTTGCTGATTCGTCGAACGCAGACTGGAGTTCGTCGATCTCAAGTTGGGGGTCGTCGAACTGAGAGATAAAATCTGATAAGCTAGCTGGAATATTAAATTCATCAGCTAAGAAGAACTTTCGTCGATCTGAACATCTTGATACTTATTCTTCGACCATAGAGCCGAGTTCGTCGAACTCAAGTTGGAGTTCGTCGAACTGAAGAATAAACTGCTGAATCTGGCTGGAGAACTGAGTGCGTCGAGCTGGAGATCAAGTTCGTCGAACGCAGAGTAGAGTTCGTCGAACGCAGAACCTTGGCAAGTTTGTCGAACTGGAGCATGCCGTTCGTCGAACGCAGGATGGAGTTCGTCGAACGCAGTATGGAGTTCGTCGAACGCAGTATAGAGTTCTTCGAATGCAGAAACTTGATCTTTTCCTTAAGTTATAACAGCCTAAAACCTTGACCCTTAGACTATACATTGGGGTCAACTTAGTCCTAGTCAACAGATAGTGATCCTAGCCAAAATCAGTAATAGGGTTGTTCCAACTGAAATATCTTCCCCCTCCCCTCGCTTTAGTCCCACATCGGGAGAAAGGGAAGGGAGGTTCTCCGCCCTCCCTATAAGAGGCATCCCCTCCCCCTTTGACTGAGCTCACACCACCCACATACCCTCCCCCCTGGCTAGAGCTATCTCGTTGGAAAACCATCCGAAGCCTCACGCCACCCCGCCACCTTTCATGGACGACCTATCCGGAACCTCCCGAGCTCCCCTATGATAGGTGGAACATCATCTCCTCTCCCTTATCCATCCTTCTGATGACCTGCATGTGCCTCACGGCCGTCGGAGCACCGTCGGCACTTCCCGAGCCAACCCTA
Organism: Dactylorhiza incarnata; assembly: GCA_033032865.1. NCBI lineage: Eukaryota > Viridiplantae > Streptophyta > Magnoliopsida > Asparagales > Orchidaceae > Dactylorhiza > Dactylorhiza incarnata. The sequence continues at coordinate 779,661 of JAWHQI010000461.1, forward strand.
GGCTCGGGTGGTGCGCACACGGGGCACATCACCCCCAGCACCGGTGGCGGCGCTGGGGGGTTGGCATCCCACCAGGGGACCCTTCCCCAATGATGGGAGGAGGCAGGGCCACTGGAGAACGTGTCTCTGACGACACCCACAAAGCCCCTATTTTCTTGTATTTTCCCCTGTTAATAGTTTTCGGTGGTGGCCGGCGGCGCCAGGCCGCCGGACCACCCCCGGTGACAAGCCCGACCCCCGGTAAGCTGGCCAGGGGCAGTAGACCTACTCACCACCAAGGGAGGGGCGGCGCGACATTGACGAAAAATGGCGCATGCCGCACCACCCGCCCTCGGGTTGCAGATTTCCGGCAGTGGCCGGCGGCGGCAGGCCGCTGGACCACTGCCAAATGGATCGCCGGCCCCCGACGAGTCGACCGGTGGCAGCACCGGCGCTTGGCATCTGCTTCCCGGTAGTAGCAGCGGCTGCCACCTCTTGTATCGCCGGCAAGTGGCGGCGGCCGTCCGATCTCCACGATGAGATCAGACGGCCCAAGATTTATTAATTCCCGCCCTGCATAAAATTACGCGCCCCAAAGAGGATCGGCTCTAGATCTGCTGTGGAGATCGAAAAAACCGCGCGCTGTCCGGCGCCCTTCTTGTTTTTAGGAATTCCTATCCGCAGACCACCCTTAACAGATTCTTGCTGATTTTTCCGAGGGAAATATAGGCTCCTAGGGAAAAATGTTTGAACACAAAAAATGTTTCTTACTAGGAGGGCTAGCTACAGTAATTTAAAGGCCATTGTCGCAGTGTCCCTAATGGTGACATTATTAGAGGGCTATGCTCGAGACTGGTGGAGGGAAACTAGCTGCTCCACATTGAGATGGCGACCATTTAGCATGATTCTCTGGGGAGAATTTTTCGAGGCCTTCCTGGAGCACTTCATCTCAGACGCCGACCGAGTCGCATTCTAGGAGCGATTCCTCATCATCCTACAGGGAGAGAGGCTCGTGCCAGAGCACCAGCGTGAGTTCATTCACTTAGCCTGCTTTGTGGGGACATTGGATACCACAGATAGAGACAGAGCCGCCAGCTTCTACCGAGGACTGCGCGGCGACCTACGACATGCCTTGATCATGATTGCACAGTCGACCTTCCACATGATTGCCACGCATGCCACCGCATTAGAGACGGACCAGCGTATGGTGTCCCAGCAGCGGATAGGATAGGTGGAGGTCCCTCGGGCCCAGGGACGGGGGAGAGGGATTGCACCTCGAAGGCAGACCGAGACTGGAGGCAAGCGTCATCGCCACCAGCCCTACAGGCAGGCACCTCAGCCTCGACATGCACCTCCAGCCCCAGCACCCCGACCAGCTCCGGCACCCCGACCAACTCTAGCACCCCAGCCCGCACCAGCCGCATGACGAGATGTTCCCTTTGCCGGGAATTGCTTCCTTTTCCAGCAGCCTAGGCATATTAGAGCTTTCTGCCCCCAGGCTTTAGGTAGGCCAGGCTTAGGAGCAGAACAGGGAGCACCGGAGAGAGGGCGAGGATGAGGAGGTCGCAGAGGATGACCTGCAGGCAGGGGGACCAACTTAGGCAGGGCAGGGCAGCACCACTTGAGGTGTACACAGTAGACCTCCAACATGGACCTGCAACGGGCGTAGTTCTATGTATATATTTTTGACATTAGTGGAAATATACCTGGATGATGTTATCTGGTAGGAGACATGCGATATAGCTTTTGTTTTTACATATATGTATCCTAGCTATATATCTTTAAAAGCCTTGTGATCGTAGTATATATATATGTTACCAGGTTTACTTTTGGTAGAAGGCCACTCTGCTAAAACATTATTCGATACCAGAGTCACACATTCCTTCATCTCCCGGGATTTCATCACAACCAAAGAGAACACCCTCCGATCGTCTGGAATGTCAATACGAATCTGACTCCTGGACGGGTCGGACACGATATCCACTAAAAGTGCTCATTCCAGTCTATGTTAGGAGGCATGGAGTTCAAAATCTTCGCAACTATCCTAGCAATAACCGAGTTCGACATCATACTGGGGATGGACTGGCTGGCCAAGCACACGGCCCAAATAAATTGCTCGACTAGAGAAATCAACCTCTAGAACCCAAATGGACAGTCTATCACGTTAGCAGGTATACCATCTGTCACTCGCATTATTCTAACGTCCACACAAACTGTCAAATCGATCAGACAAAAGGACGAAATGTACCTGATTTACTTCGAAATGGAGGACAAAACTCAAGTGCTCACCAAGGTGCCCGTAGTCCGAGACTTTCCAGAAGTTTTTCCAAAATCCCTTTCGGGGTTACCCCCGCAACGAGAAGTAGACTTCTAGATCGAGCTTGCACATGGAGCTCGACTAGTGTCCCAGGCACCTTATTGAATGGCCTCAAAGGAGCTGGCCGAGCTCAAGATACAACTGCAAGAACTAATCAATGTAGGTTTCGTCCATCCAAGTACCTCACCCTGGGGAGCCCCCGTACTTTTCGTCAAGAAGAAAGACGGGTCACTGCGTCTATGCATTGATTATAGGGAACTAAATAAACTTACCATCCGAAATACCTATACCCAACCAAGGATAGATGAATTATTTGATCATTTGCAAGGTGCATCCATATTTTCCAAAATGGATCTAAGGTCTGGGTACAACCAACTTCGGGTACGAGAGAAGTACATCCCCAAAAAATCCTTTAGCTCCCGCTACGGGCTTTACGAGTTTATGGTATTGCATTTTGGGCTGACCAACTCCCCGTCCTCCTTCATGACATAAATGAATAAAGTATTTGAGGCATATCTGGACCACTTTGTAATCGTCTTCATAGACGATATACTCATCTACTCGAGGAGCAAGGCAGACCATTCAAGGAATCTTCAAATGGTACTGCTCAAACTACGAGAATATTCACTCTTCACAAAATTCAGCAAGTGTGAGTTTTGGATGGAAGAAGTCGGGTTCTTAGGACACACAATCAATAAGAACGGGGCGGCAATGGATCAAGCCAAAGTACATGCAGTACGGAATTGGCCGCCAGTTAAGTCAGCGACAGATATCAGAAGCTTCCTTGGTCTCACCGGATACTACCGTAAGTTCGTGGAAGGATTTTCAAGAATCGCCTTACCCCTCACTACCCTCGCCAAAAGGATACTGTGTTCTGATGGACCCCCGAATGTGAAGCAACATGTCGAATTAAAGAACCGCTTAACCTCTGCTCCAATTCTTACACTCCTCTCAGGCACCAAGGGCTTTCAGATCTACACATACGCATCTCTGAAGGGGTTAGGAGTCATACTAATGCAGCATGGCAGGGTAGTCGCCTACGCATCATGGCAGTTGAAGCCTCACAAGCTTAACTACGCAACCCATGACTTAGAATTAGGTGTTGTGGTTTTCACACTAAAGATCTGGAGGCATTACCTATACGGAGTAAGATGCGAGATCTTCTCCGACCACAAAAGCCTCAAATACATTTTCACTCAGAAGGAGCTGAACCTCCGACAATGCCGGTGGCTAGAATTTCAATACGATTACGACTTCGCCCTCCAATATCACCCCGACAATTCTAACAAAGTTGTAGATGCCTTAAGTCGCTAACCCCCAGTAGTCGGGAGCTGGCTAGAGCTGATACTGTTGAAATTTTGAAGTGAAGTGGAGGAGACCGGGCGGTCTATTTTTGGGAGACCGCTGAGACCGCGCGGTCTGTGTTTGGTTTCTGCCGGTCTGTCTCTGCCTATCTGTTCTGGCGGACTGCTTGTTCTGGCGGTCTGTTCTTAGTAGCTGCGGTCTGTTCCCAAGTTGGTCTGCTGGTTGGCCTGTCTACTTTGTTGGAAGTCCGGGCGGTCTGTTCTTATGTGTGACTGCCTGTCCGGGCGGTTTATGCTTGGCGATCTGGCGACTTGTTCTAAGTCGGCCAGATGGTTCTTGTTTGCTCCTGGTGATCTAAGGGAGGAGCGATCTTGTGCCCGCGCGGCTTGTGCGCGGTCTCGTGTTCACGCGACTTGTCCGCGATCTGCCTGCTGTTCTGCGATCTTGGTCGGATGGTCGTCCAAGTGGTCTGATCGCGCGGTCTGCCTTATGAGACCGCTGGCGATCTGATGGGTGGTGACTGTATCCTGGTTTGTGCGGTGACGACATCCGTCTACCAACCAATAAATAAGGGTGCATGACCCATCATTCATATCGAGAACTGTAAGAACTGAGCCTGGGTTAACTCGTGCGATCTCACTTTGAGGTCGGGCGGTCTCGGAAGTGAGTTGACTGTTTGTTGTGTTCGCAGGTTTGCGGTCAGCAGGTTGCGGTCTCCTTCCTTGGTGATTCCCAGCAGCTTGAATAAACAGTTCGGCAGCGGTCAGTCTGCGAATTGGTTTATGTTTGTTCTTGTGCTGTTCGCAGCGAGCTCAGCGATCAGGCGACCTTCAACGGTTAGGCGATCTGAGTTGCGGTCTGGCGACAGCTTCAGTTCTTCGTTCCAATAAAGCTCCAGTTCGTGCGGTCTGAGGTGCAGTCTTGCAGTGCTGGCGGTCTATCCAGTTTCTGTTCGCGCGGTCTCAGGTCAAGCCGGGCGACTTCTGGAGTCGAGCGGTCTGTGCGGTCTCAGCTTGTCTAGCCGCCAGATTTGTTTTGGTGTGTTTTGTTCTTCTCGTCTCCGTGATTCTGATGAATCATGTCTCGCCATGTATACCTCGCACTGTAAATGAAGTTTGTGTTTCAATAAAGTTTCTTGTGTTGCTGTGTGGCATTGTGGTTTTTTGGCTTTAACTCAGTTGATGCAACTCCTGCTTACTCCTAAACGATTCAAATCAAAATTTTTAACTTGGTATCAAAGCGAGGTTGTTGGAGTGGATAAGCAGTGATCAACTTGAGTTGCCATCGTCTTTGTGAAGAAGAGACCACATAGATTGCCATGGAAGGTGGATACGCAAGAGGGCTTGGTATTGAACTCCTTACATCGACTAACTATAAGAAATGGAGGTCGTGTATGGAGAGCTATTTACTTGGCGAGGATCTATGGGAGATAGTTGGAGGAGAAGACACACAAGAAGTGTTTCTAGCACGAGATAATATGGCAGAGGTGAGACTTTGGAGGAGGACTAATGCTAAGGCAGAGTTCACACTCAAGAGGGCTATCTCACCGGAGCTGTTTGACCACATCATTGGATGTAAATCTGCTGCTGAGATTTGGACGTCTTTGGACGGGCTGTTTAATAAGAAGAATGTAGCTCGGCTACAGTTTCTTGAAAATGAGTTGGCGAAGGCCTCTCAAGGCGATCTTTCTATTTCTACCTTCTTTCTCAAGATGAAGAACCTCACAACAGAGATTTCTGCTTTGGACCCTGATGAGCCCATCTCGGAGGCAAAACTGAAGAGGCAAATCATCCGCGGGTTGCGGAAGGAGTATCTTGCCTTTGTGACTTCAGTTCAAGGTTGGGAAATCAACCATCTCTGTTGGAGCTGGAGAACTTACTTGCTTCGCAAGAAAGTTTGGCAAGACAGATGGCGAGGACTTCTATCTCTGGGGGAGATAGTGATGTGTTGTTCTCAGGGAAGAAGAAGAAGAAGTGGGAGAAGAAGAAGCCAGGTTATGATGGACCCTCTACTTCAGGTCAGCAGGATAGGGGTTATGCTCCTAAGTCTGATGGGAAGAAGAAGGGAGATGGACCAAGGTACTTCAGGTGTAATAAGACCAGCCACTTCAAGAAGGATTGCCGGGTTAATCTTCAGTCGGGACATGTAGCGGAGAAGGAGAAGCCAAAGTCTGATGAAGCTGGATGAGGAGGATCCTTTGCGGATAATATGATGGCGATGCCCGTTAAGGCCTTGGCTGCCATCAACTTTGAAGAGGATTGGATTGTTGATTCAGGGTGTGGACACCATCTCACCGGGGATGAATCAAAGTTCTCTTCTTTGTCGCCTTACTCAGGTAACGATGCTATCATTACGACTGATAATTCTGTTCATGCTGTCGAACAAGAAGGTGTTGTCTCCCTGAGCAGTGATAAGGGTCCACTCACTTTGAGGAGTGTTTATCACGTGCCTGGTATGAGGAAGAATCTCTTCTCTGTGACCAATGCGGTCGATGCCGGTTATCACGTTCTGTTTGGCCCAACAGAAGTGAAGTTTCTTAAAACTCAACCGGAGATAAAGGGAGATGTTATCCATGTTGGGAAGCGGTTGAAGAACTTGTTCGTGTTATCGACAAGTACCTATGTTGATAAGATGAAGACCAACGATAGCGCGGCTATCTGGCATGAAAGGTTGGGGCATGTTGGCATGGACAAATTGAAGGCTATGGCGGTAAGGGGCCTTGTCAAGGGCTTGCCTAGCTTGTCCTCTTATGGAGACCATCATGCTTGTGCTGGATGTCAGTTTGGTAAGTCTCACCGACTTCCATTTGATAAATCGCAAACAAGATGCAAAGCACCGTTGGAGTGCATTCACGGTGATTTGATGGGACCGACTGCCACCCCAAGCCTTGAAGGCAATAGATATATGTTGGTGTTGATTGACGATTACACCAGATATGTCTGGGTGTATTTTCTGAAAGAGAAGTCAGAAGCCTTTGCGAAGTTTGTGGAGTTCAAGGAGCTAGTGGAAGGTCGGTTAGGCTTGCGGGTGAAAAAATTGAGAACTGATAATGGTGGGGAGTTCACCTCTGGCGAGTTCTCTAGTTTTTGCAGGAAACACGGCGTTCGGAGAGAGCTCACTTGTGCCCATACTCCACAGCAAAATGGCGTTGCAGAGAGGAAGATCCGTCATCTGACGGAATCCTGCAAATGCTGGCTTCATGCCAAGAGTATCCCAAAGTCCTTTTGGGCGGAGGGAATGTCTTGTGCAGCTTACGTCATCAACAGGATGCCTCTAAGTCCTATCAACATGAAGACCAGTCACAAACTGATGTTCAAGGAGAAACTGAGTGTTGTACACCTTCGGGTGTTCGGGTCAACCTGCTATGTGCATATTCCTGATGCTCTTCGAACAAAGCTAGATGCGAAAGCAAGGAAGCTAGTCTTTGTTGGGTATGATGAGCGGAAGAAAGGATGGAGATGCATGGATCCTGAGACACGGAGATCAGTGGTATCTCGGGATGTGGTGTTCGATGAAGTGACTTCCTACAAGGGAAGTTCAGGAGTTGAACTACCGGAGAGCAGGGTTGATGAAGTAGGGAAAGCTGCGGGAAGTCTTCAAGTGGAGTTGCCTATTTCACCAGGAGCTCCAGCTGTGTTAAGCTCTGAGATTGAGGCTTCAGGTTTTGGAAGCAGGGGGAGCGATGCTCCAAGTTTGTCTGGAAGAGGAGCTTGCACAGAAGAAGCAGCTGAGGAGGTGGTTAGTCAGGTGCAACCTCTTAGGAAGTCGAAGAGGACTATCAAGCCACCAGATCGATACACAAGAGGAAACATGGTGAGCTTTGTCTCATGTTTCTTCGCTGGTCCTTTGGATGAAAGGGAGCCGTCGAGCTTTGAGAAAGCCAAAGGCGTGAAGCAGTGGGATATTCTGAAATATGTGAAGTTGACATATGATTTGGGTCTCCTATTTAGGAGAGGGTCAAGCTTGGAGTTGCATGGATACATGGATGCTGACTACGGGGGAGACATGGATGATCGGAGATCAACGTCTGGTTATGTCTTTATGACAGGCCCCACAGCTACTTCTTGGTGAAGCAAAAAGCAGGACTCGGTGTCCGTATCTACCACAGAAGCGGAGTACAAGGCTTCAGCCTTGGAAACTCAGGAAGCCGTTTGGCTCAGGAGGTTGGTGGAGGACGTTCATGAGGAGGTTCGAGGTCCCACTATGCTACGCGGGGACAATGAGAGTGCTCTCAAGATGGTTAATAATCCAGTCTGTCATGCGAGGACCAATCATATTGAGATTGAGCACCATTTCATTCGTGAAAAGGTGTTGGGAGGATCTCTTATGGTCGAGCATGTTCGGAGTGCGGACAATGTCGCAGACATCTTCACAAAGCCGCTGGCGAAGGGACCGTTTACACGGTTGCGGAGTTTTCTCGGGCTAGTCTCCACTTCCCACTTCAAGGGGGAGTGTTGAAATTTTGAAGTGAAGTGGAGGTGACCGGGCGGTCTATTTTTGGGAGACCGCTGAGACCGCGCGGTTTGTGTTCGGTTTCTACTGGTCTGTCTCTGCTAATCTATTCTGGCGGACTGCTGGTTCTGCCGGTCTGTTCTTAGTAGCTGCGGTCTGTTCCCGAGTTGGTCTGCTGGTTGGCCTATCTTCTTTGTTGTAAGTCTGGGCGGTCTGTTCTTATGTGTGACCGCCTATCCGGGCGGTTTGTGCTTAGCGATCTGACGACTTGTTCTAAGTCGGCCAGATGGTTCTTGTTTGCTCCTGGTGATCTAAGGGAGGAGCGATCTTGTGCCCGCGCGGCTTGTGCACGGTCTCGTGTTCGCGCGACTTGTGCGCGATCTGCCTGCTGTTCTGCGGTCTTGGTCGGATGGTCGTCCAAGTGGTCTGATCGCGCGGTCTACCTTATGAGACCGCTGATGATCTGACGGGTGGTGACTGTATCTCGGTTTGTGCGGTGACGACATCCGTCTACCCGCCTATAAATAGGGGTGCATGGCCCGTCATTCATACCAAGAACTGTAAGAACTGAGCCTGGGTTAACTCGTGCGGTCTCACTTTGAGGTCGGGCGGTCTCAGAAGCGAGTTGACTGTTTGTTGTGTTCGCAGGTTTGCGGTCAGCAGGTTGCGGTCTCCTTCCTTGGTGATTCCCAGCGGCTTGAATAAACAGTTCGGCAGCGGTCAGTTTGCGAACTAGTTTATGTTCGTTCTTGTGCTGTTCGCAGCGAGCTCAGCGATCAGGTGACCTTCAGCGGTTAGGCGATCTGAGTTGCGGTCTGGTGACAGCTTCAGTTCTTCGTTCCAATAAAGCTCCAGTTCGTGCGGTCTGAGGTGCGGTCTTGCAGTGCTGGCGGTCTGTCCGGTTTCTGTTCGCGCAGTCTCAGGTCAAGCCGGGCGACTTTTGGAGTCGAGCGGTCTGTGCGATCTCAGCTTGTCTAGCCGCCAGATTTGTTTTGGTGTGTTTTGTTCTTCTCGTCTTCATGATTCTGATGAATCATGTCTCTCCATGTATACCTTGCACTGTAAATGAAGTTTGTGTTTCAATAAAGTTTCTTGTGTTGTTGTGTGGCATTGTGGTTGTTTGGCTTTAACTCAGTTGATGCAACTCCTGCTTACTCCTAAACGATTCAAATCAAAAAATTTAACAGATACCGGGGGAGTTAATTCAATCCTTGGCAGACTTAGGCATCACCCTTATCAATCGCAGGGATCCTATGGACTACCAAGCCTAGCTATATTGGATGGAGATATAGTGTGATATTCAGGATAGAATATGAGAGGCTCTAAGGGTCGATCCAGAAGCGGCTCCAATCATCCAAACCCTGCAAAATGACGCTCAAGACGACTACAACCTGTATGATGGAATTCTGCAGTACAAGCACCATGTGTTCATCCCCTCCACTAAGGGGATCCAAGAAGAGATACTACGCGAAGCACACCAGTCGAGATATTCTATTCACACAGGGGTAGTAAAGATGTATACAGATTTACGGAGGACGCTATATTGGCCGGGTATGAAAAAGGATGTCACCGATTATGTAGCACACTGCCAGACCTGTCAGATGGTCAAGGCAGAATGTCGCAGCCCAGGAGGTTTACTGCAACCCCTGCCCATACCAGAATGGAAGTTTGAGGATATCTCTCTGGATTTTTTCCACAGCCTGCCCCGATCTCGTGCAGGGAACAACTTCATATGGGTCGTGGTGGATCGCCTTACAAAGGTGGCTCGTTTTATCCCGAAATGACAAAGAGACAGTGTCAATGTTCTAGCCAGGATTTTCATAGAACAGGTAGTCCGATTCCACGGAGTACCCAAGTCAATCGTATCTGACCGCAACAGACGTTTCACTTCGAAGGAATGGAGGAGGGTGCAAGCTTATCTGGGGACCAAATTAGCTTTCAACACCGCTTTCCATCCTCAAACAGACAGGAAAACAGAAAGAACAAATCAGACGACGGAGGACCTCCTCCGACTATGCACAATAGAACACAACGAACCTTGGGAGCATGTTCTACCCTTGGTGGAATTTTTGTATAACAACAGCTTCAGGAAAATATCAAGATGGCGCCATACGAGGCTCTATATGAAAGACGTTGCCGGACCCCGTTGTCGTGGACACAAGATGAAGACCCAGAAGTTTGGGGGTCACATACATAGATGACACCACAGTAGCAATAAGGTTAATCCGAGATCGAATCCGAGATCGAATGCTGGAAGCGCAGAGCCACCAAGCAAAATATTATGATGCGCGCCATCGACCGGTGGAGTTTAGCGTGGGAGATATGGTGTTCGTAAAGATCAAACCTATGCACGAGATCTTCCGGATAAAGAAGCAGAAAAAGTTGGATCCTCGCTATATGGGCCCATATCAGATCATAGAATGAATTGGCCCCATCGCATATCGGTTCACTTTGCCCGCTGAATTGGGAAATCTTCACGACGTCTTTCACGTTTTGTCATTGAGATCTGTTCGGATCAACATCTTCCCACACCACCGACATCGATACAGTCCGACCGATCCATTCAGCTCGAACCAGTAAGGATAGTGGACACTAAGGTCAAGAACCTACGAAACAAAACTATCACGATGGTCAAGATCTTATGGTCAAAGTGCAGACGCGAAGAGTTTACATGGGAACTGAAAACTCTCGTTCGAGAAAGATTGTTGGGAAAAACCCTTGTGATTTATCTAACAAATTATTTAAAATGATTTCACTAGTTAGGTTATAATACCCACATTGTATAGAAAGGGTAAATTGGTCATTAGATGTCTTAGGATGTCACACTCACCTTAGAGTGTCAAGACCAGGTCAGGATAAGCATAAATTTAGTTGAGTTAAAACTTGCGCCGAATAGAAGTCGATGCAACTTCAACTAGATGTCGACGTAACTCTGACTGAAAGTCGAAGCAACTCAATCAGCATGTCGAAGTATAAGTAAAGTCGACGCAACGTCAAAAGGGACTCAACGTAGAAGGAAGAGCTTGTCGAAGCCATCTTAGAAGTTGACGCAACTTCGACTTCTATTCGACACAGAAGATGAAGTTTAAGATGAAGCTTTCAATTTGACGGACACGTCGATAAGGAATCGACGTAACGTCGACATCTGAGTTCAGCCAGAGCTAAGAAGGAATTCGAAGCTACTCCTATAAGAACTCAGAGGTGCGTCGACATGAAGAATGATGAAGTCGACGCAGCGTCGAATACAACCTGAAAAGAAAGCTTTTTTGCTGTCCTTTTAACACCTTTTCAGAAGGACCACAAAGCTAAAGACATTTCTCCAACGATTCGTTTATTGCCAAGAATGGAATGGAGTATTCCAGGACACAGCAAAAACATTCTTGGAAGGTATTCAAATCTGATGGACGAGTCGAGATCAAAAGAAGAAAGGGAAATCATCTATCCAATAAGAATTCCTTCTAAGGACAGCCTAAAAGAAGAAAGAAATTCAAATTCAATCATAGAGAATAAATTTGCTTAGAGGAGAAGAAAAACATAACATTGATTACATTATTTTCTACCTGTCGAAAAAAGGTTCTTCTTCTTCTTCCTCCTTCAACCCTAAGATTGAAAAACAAGTGTTCTCGCTGCACAGGAAAAAAGACACAACTGCTTCTTCTTCTTCTTCATCACACATCAACTAGTTTAGAAGAAGTGCTCAGAGAATAAGGATCAAGCAAATAACCCTTGCAATCATTACAATCGTAAGCAAGGGTTCACCATATTCAGATCTAGTGAAAAACAGAAGCTGCAGTTCATTAGAAATTGCCTCTGAAGAATTCTGAAAGAAGAATTCTTTTCTCCCTCCTATTTCTATCTTCTAATTTATTCTTCAACTGTAAAAGACTTTTATTAATCCCTCTTTCAAAGGATTCAGTGGTTCTAAGTGTCTCCTTATCAAAAGACTCAGTGGTTCTAAGATTCTCCTTATCAAAAGACTCAGGCATAAGTTGTGCAATCTTACCAGGGCGGTAGAAGAGAGGAGTACCCACATTTTGGGGACCTCTATAAAAATTCTTGTGTCCTCTGTGTTTGATTTTATGTGTTGTTCTTATTTCTAGTTTTCTGTGTTTATATTTCCTGCATTCTGTGTTTACTTTATTCTGTCTTTTGGATTGTTGATTGCATAATACTTAGTGTTTTTATTGTGTGTGCATAATTATGGTAGAAAATATTTAAAACTCTATTCACCCCCCCCCCCCCTCTAAAGAATACTTAGAGGCACATTGTGTACTTTCAATTGGTATCAGAGGGAGGTTGATCATTAAATGGTTAACACCTTTATCAAAAGATCTCGTCCTCTCATTTCTTTACTCTAAATTAGTTAAAAACTATTTTCTAAAGAAAATGAGTTCTAAGGATTATGCATCAACAAGACCACCAGTGTGTAACCTAAATAAGTTTACACTCTGGAAGCAGAATAAAGCTTTACCTGAACTCTATTGATGAAGACATTTTTAATGTCATTATTACAGGTCCCCTAGTCCCAGTGAGAAAAGATGTTGATGAGACAGTAACACAAACTACAGTCCCCAGAGTATAGTGGACTGATGCTGAGAAGAAGGTGAAGGCCTGTGATGCCAAAGCCATGAATATCCTGGTGTCAACTATGTCAGATGACATATTTCAAAAAGTTGCTGATTGCAACTCTGCCAATGAAATCTGGGAATCTCTTTCCAAATTAATAGAGGACAGCTCTGATGAAAGAAAGTACAAGAAGTCCCTTCCCATATCCCAATATGAGAACTTTAAGAAAAAGGCTGATGAAATTATAGTTGAAATGTATGACAGGTTTAGCCTCATCATAACTGAGTTGAGAGGGTTTGAAAAAGAAAATTATCTGACAAAAATTAATGATAAGCTCCTCATGTACTTCCCAAGCACACGAGACTCAAGAATCTGGGCCATTAGAGATTCTAGATATCTCAGAGAAAAATCAACAGATGCTCTACTAGGGAAGCTCAAGTCTTATGAGCTCTTACTAAAAAGCAGGGCTGAGTCAGAAGCCCAGGAGAGAATCTCAACTCCTAAAGAAAGGACACTTGCACTAAAGACTGCTGAAGCAGAGCCTTCCACCTCTGAAGAAGAGATGTTTAATTTCTTAGCTAAAAGATTCAAGAGATGGGTCAAGACATAGGACTCCAGAAGGAAAGAGAGGAGTTCAAGCAAACCAAGGCATGACAAAACTTCTAAACAGGAAATTATCTGCTTCTCTTGCAGAAAACCTAGACACTTTGCCACTGAATGTCCTGAAGAAGAAAAGAACAAAAGCAACAAGCTGAAGATGGAGCACAAGAAGAAATCCTTCATGAGGAAGGATAAGAAAAGAGGATAAGGTTTCATTGCTGAAACCTAGAGTGATTCAGAGTCTGAGCCAAGCTCCTCCTCATCTGATAGTGATGAAGAGTGTGGAACTGAAGAAGTCTGTTTAATGGCTCTGGAAGACTCTACTGCTGAAAATCAGGTACCAATTTTTGATGATTTTGACTTTTCTTCAGAAGATTTTAAAGATTGTTTCAAGGAATTCTGTCAAGATTACATTAACAGTCAAAAGGAACTTAACATAATCCGAATAGAACTGGAAGACCTCAGGAAAGACATGTTGTACTCAGTTAACTATGATCTGAGAGGTCAATTGTTTAAGAAAGAAAAAGAAATATACACATTAGTTAATGAAAATTCTAAATTAGAGAAAGAACTTAAAAAGGCAAAAGCCTTTGAGGACTCACTCAATGGATGGAGTCAAAAGCTTAAGGATATCTCACAAAATCTCTCCAAGAGATTTGATCATCTTGATCTAGAATCACTACCATCCACTAGCTCACTAATCCCTAACAAACTTGCTTGGGAAAATCCCGTAGCATTCATTAGGTCTAGAATGAATCAACCTAATAAGAACTTAGAATTACGTGAAGAACAAAATAATAACCCTAATAAACTCATTATATTCAATAGGATAAAAACTACTAATCAAACAAGGATTCTAGGTAAACACCCCTTAGAAAAGACAAACAAAAATTAAAAAAATCTTAATAAAAAGAATCATATGTCGACTAGAACTCGACTCAGTTTTACAGATGCATCAAATGCAACTCAACGGAGTTCACCATACGCGACGACATTAACTCGAAGCAAGTATGAGGGTGCGTTGAATGATATTTGACGCAACCAATATTCCTCATCAAATAATTATCAACGTAACTATGCAGACACGTTGAATTACACTCGACGCTGTTGAAATTCTTCAGATACTATATTAAAATTTCTGAGGAGCAAAAAATGGGAACTAGGTCGCAGGAACACTTCAACCATACCAAGCACGAGAAACCAGAACAAAGAAGGAACAAGAAAAATCTTGTATTAACTATCTTCTGTACATTGCGAGGTATACATGGCGAGACATGATTTACCAGTACACCAAATAAGGAGAAAGAAACAAACTACAAGAAGCTGGCGGTTACAAACTGAACCCGCCAAACCGCCCAGCTAACAGAGTTGTCCGCGCAAACCACCAAGTCGCCATCCCGCACCTCAACACGTGGACTACCCGTTATTCCAATGCTCACTCTATTCGCCCAAGCAAGGCCGCCTGATCGCAGTCACTTGGCTGCTTCTAACTGCGAACAAGCTGCTGAAGAACTGAAGAGAAAACAATCCGGCAAAGGCAAACCGCCTACCCGCCGCGGACTGATCCTTATTGAAAGATGAAACGAGCCAGAGATAATTGCCTTGTCACAAACCACGACCTCCTGCTGCTACCCGCCGCTGACTGCTACCAACTTATCCGCTGCGGTCTCCTCTGATCAAATTAGAACCACAAGCAAGCCACACAGCCTGCGAACACAGCAAAGGAAAATCTCAAACCGCGCTAACAGAAAAGTTATATCCGCACAACAACTCGCGAGCTCTCACTTACGGTTCTCGTCTATATCCTTCGAGCCGGGGGGTCCTATTTATAGTAGAGGTGAGGAGTGTGGTCACCGCCTACAGTGATAGGATAACCGACCATGCCAACAATAGCAGGTAGCACACAACCCGCGCGCCTTGCTGAGAAAAGTCTGCGGAACAGTTCGCCGACTCTATGACAAGCCGCGCGGACAAATCGTAGAACCTAGCAACACCAACAACCTCAGATAGCCGAAAGATCAAAGCCACCTGTAACTGGTTAACTGCCACTCCACCGCTGGAAGATAACCCATGCGGTCTTCATACCAGACTGCCTGACCTCCGCGGTTTACCAGACCGCCCGGTCTGATGCCCAGACCGCCCGACCTCCACTTACATTTCAATTTTCAACACTCCCCCTTGAGTGGGAAGTGGAAGTCAGCCCAAGCAAACCTCGTAACCGAGTAAATGGTCCCTTTGCCAGCGTCTTAGTGAAGATATCGGTGACATTGTCCTCACTCCGTACATGCTTAACCATCAGAGATCCCTCCAACACCTTCTCCCGAATGAAATGATGCTCGATCTCGATTTGCTTGGTCCGTGCGTGACAGACTGGATTCTTAAACAGTTTGAGAGCACTCTCATTGTCACAACATAGCAGATTAGGACCTCGCACCTCCTTATGGACATCCTCCACCAATCTCCTAAGCTAGATGACTTCCTGAGCTGCCAAGGCCGAGGCCTTGCATTTCGCTTCAGGGGTAGAGATGGACACAAAATCCTGCTTCTTGCTGCATCATGAACTAGCCGCCGATCCGCATAAGAAAACATAACCAGACGTCGACTTCCGATCGTCTGAATCTCCCCCATAATCGGTATCCATGTATCCATGCAAACAAAAGCTCGTGTCTCTCCCATAAAGGAGACCCATGTTTGAGGTCGACTTCACGTCCTTCAGAATACTCTTTGCCACTACCAAATGAGGTTTTCGTGGTTTTGTCATATATCGACTTACCCGGCTAACTGCATATGCAATATCCGGCCTGGCAATCATCAGATATATCAGAGTCCCAATAAGAGCCCGGAACACCAACGGATCAAAAAAAATCTTCCCCTCATCCTGCTGAAGTTGTAGACCAACCTCCGTGGAGTAGAGCTGCTCTTCCCTCCTTCCATGCCGAATCGCTTCACAATTCGTTCTGCATAGCCTTTCTGGGAAACAAGCACACCACTCTCTTTCCTCGCCACCTCGAGTCCAAGGAAATGGTGAAGCTCCCCCAGATCCTTCATCTCGAATCTGATAGCTAATTCAGCCCAAAGCTTAGCTACCTTAGCCTCCGAGTTCCCAGAGATGATCATGCCATCAACATACAACAACACCAAGACTTGCAGCTTCCCGATCTTCTTTACAAACATACACGAGTCTGAATCTGAAGCAAAATATCCACAGAACTAGAGATATTCTGCGATCTTCCCATACCACGCCCGAGGTACTTGCTTCAACCCGTAAAAAGCCTTCTTGAGCTTGCAGGCGTGTCCTGAATGAACTTTTGATACATATCTAGGTGGCTGAACCATGAAGATATCCTTGTCAATCTCGCCGTACAAGAAAGCATTACGTCGAGTTGCCAAATCTTCCTCCCTTGGCTAGCTGCCAACGCAATGACCACTCGTACCGAAGTCAACTTGACTTGCGGACTGAACATCTCTTCATAGACTTCTCCATAATGTTGAGAGAACCCTCGAGCTACAAGGCGAACCTTATACCGCTCGATACTCTAACCAGCTTTCTTCTTCAGCTTGTAAACCCACTTGCATGTCACAGGAGTAATGTCATCAACCTTGGGTACAAGATCCCAAGTCTCATTCTTCCTGAGGGTAGCCATCTCATCATTCATGGCATCTTCCCACTCCTTGACTCCAGTGGCTTTTTCAAAGCATGACGGCTCTTGCTCATCTAGGGGGATATCAAAGAAACATGAGACGAAGCTCACCAGATTTCCCCCTGTATATCGAGCTGGTGGAATGATAGTCCTCTTGGACCTTCTCAGAGCTTTACTCTGAACCACCTCTTCAGCTACCTGTTCTGGACTAGCTCTTCTTTCAGGTAAACTTGGAGCATTGCCCCTGCTTCCAGAACCTGAAGCACCTGACCCAGAGCTAGAAGCAATTGGAGCACCTGGAGAAATAAGCAACTCCACCAGAACTTCCCTTGCAGCTTCTCCTGGTCCACTATCTAACTTGCTTTCTTGTAGCTCAACAGAAGAGATACCCTGGTATGATGTTAACTCATCAAATACCACATCCCCTGAGACAACAACTCTTCGTGTCTCTAGATCCATGCATCTCAACCCTTCTTTCGGTCATCATAACCGACGAAGACTAGCTTCCTTGCTTTCGCATCTAGCTTCGTTCTAAGGGCATCTGGAACATGCACATAGCAGGTAGATCCGAACAATCGAAGGTGTTCCACCGTAGGCTTTATCTTGAACATCAACTCATGTGGGGTCTTCATGTTGATTGGACTAAGAGTCATCCGATTGATGACATAAGTTGCACAAGACATTCCCTCTGCCCAGAAGGACTATAGAATGCTCTTGGCATGAAGCCAACATTTGCAGGTATCCGTCAGATGATGGATCTTCTGCTCTACAACTCTGTTCAATTGTGGAGTGTGAGCACAAGAGAGCTCTCTCCAGATGTCATGCTTCCTGCAGAAGTTGAAAAATGCATTTGAGGTGAACTCCCCTCCATTATCAGTTTTGAACTTCGTGATCCGCAGGTTAAGCCGACCTTCCACTAGCTCCTTGAACTCCACAAACTTCCCGAATGCTTCAGGCTTCTCCTTTATAAAGTATACCCAAGTATACCTAGTTATGTCATTAATCAAGACCAGCATATACCTGCTGCCTCCAAGACTAGTAGTTGCGGTAGGTCCAAACAGATCACCATGAATACACTCCAATGGTGATTTGCATCTGCTTTGTGTTTGTCAAATGGGTGGCGATGAGCCTTACCATATTGACACCTGCATAAACGTGACCTTCACCGAAAGATGACAAACTAGGCAAGCCTCTCACAAGGCCTCTCCCCCGCCATAGCTTTCAACTTGTCTATCCCAACATGTCCAAGTCTTTCATGTCAGATAGCAGCGTTATCATTAGTCCTCATCTTATCAACATAGAAACTTATAGATAACACAAACAAGTCCTTCACCCTTCTTTCAACATGATTACTTCAGCCTTCACCGCTGACACGTTTCGAAGAAACTTCACTTTTGTTGGACCAAACAGAATGTGATAGCCAACATCAATAGCGTTGGTCACCGAGAAGAGGTTTTTCTTCATCCCCGGAACATGATAGACACTCTTTAACGGGAGTGGACCTCTATCTCCGTTTAAAGAAACTACACCCTCCTTCTCAACTGCATATATAGTATCATCAGCAGTAATGATAGAATTATTACCTGAGTATGTCTACAAAGAAGAGAACTTGGACTCATCCCTGGTGAGGTGATGACCACACCCAGAATCCACTATCCAATCATCTTGATAGTTGATAGAAACCATAGCCCGAACACAGGCACTCGTCATAAAAGCTCCATCACCCCAACTACCACTAGCAGTGGAACCAGCCTCCTCCTTTCCT
Source organism: Dactylorhiza incarnata (assembly GCA_033032865.1). Lineage (NCBI taxonomy): Eukaryota > Viridiplantae > Streptophyta > Magnoliopsida > Asparagales > Orchidaceae > Dactylorhiza > Dactylorhiza incarnata. Next base: position 798,286 of record JAWHQI010000461.1, read on the forward strand.
ACATCATACCCTGGCTGAAGATTGACTCTGCAGTCTTTCTTAAAGTGACCAAGCTTATTGCACCTGAAGCATCTTGGTCCTTCCTTCTTCTTCCCATCACGCTTAGGAGCATAACTCCTCTCCTGCTGATATGAACTAGATAGACCATCATATCCAGATGTCTTCTTCTTTTTGTCCCAATGCTTCTTCTTTCTAGAATAGAGAACCTCACTTTCTCTTCCAGAGACAGACATCCCTGCCATTTGCATAGCCAAACTCTCTTGCGAAGCAAGCAGGTTTTCCAACTCCAGCAACGATGGCTGATTGGCCCAGCCATGAACAGAAGTAACAAAGACCATATACTCCCTCCGCAAGCCGCGAATTATGTGCCTCTTCATCTTAGCTTCTGAGATAGGCTCATCTGGGCCCAAAGCCAAAATCTCTGCACAGAGGTTCTTCATCTTCAGGAAGAACGTTGATATGGAGTAGTCACCTTGAGTGGACTTAGCCAATTCATTCTCCAAGAACTGTAGCCGAGCTACATTCTTCTTATTGAACAAGTCATCCAAGGCTATCCAAATCTCAGCAACTGATCAACATCCAACGATGTGATCAAACAACTCTGATGAGATAGCCCGCTTGAGAGTAAACTCCGCCTTAGCATTAGTTATCCTCCAAGCTCTCACCAAATGAGCATTCTCACCAGCATCAACCACTTCTTGAGTTTCTTCTCCACTGAAAGTGAGTTTAATTCTTATATATGTTAAAACTCTTATTTAAGTTTTATCTTCAAAGTATGTGATATATATAAATATATGATGTTTGCTGATTGAGTAATAACCACAAACAATTAGTGAGCATAAATATCACAGCACAGCAAATAAGAAAATAAAAACATAAACAAAGGCACACATCCAGATGACACAAGAAAATATAGTAGTTCCCCTCAATTGGGTACATCTACTCTTCTACCCACTGGTAGGAATCCACTGGAGGTTGTTGATAAGGTGCCCTCACACCAAGGTGTTTTTGATAAGGTGTCTTAAAAATGCTGAGTTAGGACAGAAGAACAAGGTCATTAAGGACCTTGAGGAAATGCTGTTGGCTGAGAAGAAACTGGCATCCAACTTCTCAATGCCCAAAACTATCCTGCCTATCATTGACACCTTCTCTGGACAGTTCAGAGCTGGTATTGGTTTTAATCAGGAGACAGTTAAGGGCAATGATTCTGAAGCTAAACCTTCCTACAAGAAGGTGCTGGTGTCAAGCCCTTCAGCCCACAGACCTGCAGCAACATCAATCAAGAGTAAGGGAAAGGCTGTTCCTACAAAGCCTGTTCCCAAGAAGGTGAATCAAAATGTGGTGAGACCGATTCCACCCCAATCTCACACATATGAGGTTCACCCAAGATCTGCTAGATAAGAAGGATTCTCCTCTGCTCATCAGCACTGCCACCACACTCAGATGGTGAAGCAGAAGAGAAGATACAATAGACATGAATGCTGGTGCTGTGGGAAAGTAGGCCACTTTGCCTTGGACTGTTGGTTCAACCCAACAGGGCTCAATGCAAAGAGAGTGCATAACCCCTCGTGGTTTAGTGTTCCCTTATACCAACCTAACAGAAACCGAGGACCCAATCCATTTTGGGTACCTAAGGGGAAGTAATTTGTCTTGCAGGTAGGTCCAAATGCCAACCAATCTCCAATTTGGTATTTGGACAGTGGCTGCTCCAGGCACATGAGTGGAGTCAGAAGGTACTTGAAAGAGTTCACCCCTGTGGAGAATGAACCAACAGTGATTTTTGGAGGTTCAGAAAAGGGAGTGACCAGGGGCTATGGCTGCATCTCAAATGGCCTTATACATAAGGGCTGGTCTAGTTCTTTAGTGGATGCAGGTACAGTGGAGAAAATAGAGAAACTATCCATTAAAGACAATGCTGACACTTCACTCAGAAATGAGAATCAGTCAGTGCCAGTTGAAATCGAGGAAGAACCTGCAGAAAGCTCAGAAACGGTGGAAGAAGTGCAACCTGGAGAAGTTGCTGATGCAGAAGTACCCAGAATACTCCCAACCGCCTTGAGACAAGTAAGAGATCATCCCCAAGAGCAGATAATAGGAAATTTCAACTAAGGTGTGCTGACAAGGAGCAGAGCTGCAAATGAAGCATTGTACCTGAGTTTTCTCTCTCAAATTGAACCCAAGAAATTTGAGGAAGCAAATCAGGATCCATTTTGGATTGCAGCAATGCAGGAGGAGCTGAACCAGTTTAAAAGATGCAAGGTTTGGAAACTGGTTCCAAGACCCCAAGGACAGAACATCATAGGAACTAAATGAGTCTATAGAAACAAGTTGGATGAAAATGGAGTCATCACCAAGAATAAAGCAAGGCTAGTGGCAAAAGGCTACAGACAGGAGGAAGGGATAGATTTTGATCAGACATTTGCTCCAGTAGCCAGGCTGGAAGCAATAAAACTGTTTCTAGCCTATGCAGCATACCAAGGATTCAAAGTCTATCAGATGGATGTGAAGTCAGCATTTCTAAATGGTGACCTCAAAGAGGAGGTATATGTAGAGCAACCGTCAGGTTTTGTAGATTCTACTCATCCTGATTACGTTTATTTTCTTAGAAATGCCCTTTATGGCTTAAAGCAGGCTCCTAGGGCCTGGTATGAGACCCTATCAAGCTTTCTAACTGAGAATAAGTTCTCACGGGGAAAGATTGATAAGACATTGTTCCTAAGGAAAGTGAAGGGTAAGATCTTGCTAGTGCAGATCTATGTGGACGTCATCATTTTTGGCTCTACAGATAACAATCTCTGCAAAAAGTTTGCCAACTTGATGCAGGGAAAGTTTGAGATGAGCAGTATGGGTGAGCTCAAATACTTCCTAGGTCCCCAAGTGAAACAATCTGAAGATGGTATATTCATCTCCCAGACTAAGTTCACTAGGGAGCTAGTCAAGAAATTTGGATTGGAGAGTGCTTCTTCAATAAAGACTCCAATGGGAACCAATGTGTCTCTGGACAAGGATGAGAAGGGCATACCCTTTGATGAAACCAAGTACAGATGCATGATTGGATCCTTGCTCTACCTAACTGCAAGTAGGTCTGACATAATGTTTGTTACATGTGTCTATGCTAGATATCAGGTGAATCCTAAGGAATCTCATCACGTCTCTGTTAAGAGAATCTTAAGATACCTAAAAGGTACATCAAATCTTGGCCTATGGTACCCTAGGAACAATGGCTGTGAACTAACTGCTATTCAGATGCAGATTATGCAGGGTGCAAGAAAGACAGTAAAAGTACATCAGAGACATGTCAATTCCTTGGTGGAAGACTGATCTCTTGGAGCAGTAAGAAGCAGACAAGTGTGGCAATCTCAACAACAGAATCAGAATATATCTCGGCTGGAAGCTGCTGTGCCTAACTGCTATGGATCAAACATCAACTTGAAGATTACAACCTAAAGATGACCAAAACACCCCTGTTTTGTGACTCTTCAAGCACAATCTCAATTGCTAAGAATCCTGCCTCTCACAGCAGGACTAAGCATATTGAGATCAGGTATCACTTCATCAGGGAGCATATGGAAAATGAAGATATCACCCTTGAGTTTGTCCCAACAGACAAACAAGTGGCTGATATATTTACGAAGCCCCTAGATGAAGCTAAGTTCAACTTCTTCAAATTCCAACTGGGAATGTTGAACTTAGAGTAATCCTCTACTTAGTTTTCACTAATCCATTTCTAGATGATTGGTTAGACAACCTTTCAGGATTTGGATGAACTATAACCGAGAAAGGGGGAGCCTTGGACTATTGCCTCCTAAAAGAAGAGCTCCAGAAAAGAAGTCAGAAAGGGGGAGAAAGGGCATCAAATGTTCAAGACAAGATTCTCAAGAAGACGACCTCAAAGATAGGGGGAGCAAAGAAGTAGGGGGAGCCATAAAAAAGAGACATCAAATCAAGGGGAAGCCACAGGCTTGATGCACTCAGAAAGTTCAGCAAAAGATAAGTACAATCTTACATGCTCACAAGTTGAGATTATAAGATTTACTTTCCAAGTAAAAGTAGTCTTGAATTGAGATTCTGACTTCTTCAAATAGGGGGAGATTGTTTGGAATCTTGCCCACATGATTCCTGATTTGAAGAAGTCACCAAGTCAAGAATACTTCACTTTGTATTTGATCATTCCTCTAGCTTATAAATCTCAGGAAACTAGAAGAACAAAATTCGTCGAACGCAGAAGGGAGTTTGTCGAACGCAGAATGGAGATCGTCGAACTCAGAAGGAAGATCGTCGACCGCTGAGATTTGGCGTGTTCGTCGAACGAAAAAGGATGATCGTCGAACTCAGAAGGAAGATCGTTGATCGCTGAGACTCGTCAAGATCGTCGAACTCAGATGGAAGATCGACGACCGCTGAGATTTGGCGTGTTCGTCGAACGCAGAAGCAAGATCATCGAACTCAGAAGGAAGATCATCGACCGCTGAGACTGGGCAAGATCGTCGAACGCAGAGAAGACGCTGTATCGTCGACTTCATCAAAGTGGCCTTGACGTCGAGAAAGAACAAACATCATCATGAAGAAGCCTTGTCGCTGAAAAGGCTAAGTATGACTGATGGCGTTGAACATCGCTGTAAAGAAGGAATGTCGTCGAGAAGACTGAAGAAGGACAGCTGAAGACTAGCAATTGGTGTAGTATGATCTGTCGATATAGTATCACTCATGTCGTCGAGAGAACAACATGAATACGACGACAATCTACAAGAAGGAAGATTACGACGACACAGTCAGAGATATCATATCGTCGTATATGAAGAATATCTCGTATCGTCGAGATGAGAGGCAGAAGCAAGAATAACTGAAGCTCTATCAATGCGTAAGGGTTCGACAAAGTCCTGTCGTCGAGATATTGTTCATGACGTTGTAATGATGGAAATATCGCCGAGACAGATTCAAATGGTGCGGACGCACTGTCAGCAATTTATGCCGCCGTCTGATTGCCTGACAGCACTTAATGCCGCCGTCTGAATGTCTATCAGCAATTAATGTTGTCAGCAATCTACGCGTGCTCTTAAGGAATGAAGTGTCTGACACTTAAGGAACTTTTTCAAGAAGACCGTTGGGAGCCTCGCAGTCTTATAAAAGAGATAGGAGGTCGCCCTAAAAAGAGAATCAACAAGAAAGAACTTGCGCATATAGTGAATCGAATAGTACAAGCGGCGCAAGATAGAGAGAAAAAGAAGAAGTAGTCATCTTCATCGACTGTTAAGTTGCCAATCTTCATCAGGCTAAGAAAAGATTTGAAGAAGAACCGTGCGTTCAAGATCTGATTCAAAAGCATCTTCTTCAATCTCAAGGAGCCGATCTTCAACAGGCTAAATTTGCCAATCTTCATCCGGCAGGAGGAACAGTTATTTCTACTGTAATTTTTGTAAGGCTTGCGGGCCAACTTGTCTAGCTTGAGGGCTGGAGAGCTGTGAGGATTGAGGGCCAGGGCAGTGCACTTGCGGGTGCGATTTGTTGAGCTTGCGGGCTCGGGGGAAGTAGGGGCTTGCGGGCCTAGGCTGTTGGGACTTGCGGGCCCGTGTTGTAGGGCTTGAGGGCCTAAGTGTCGAGCTTGCGGGCTCGGGTGCAGTAGGGGCTTGCGGGCCTAGGCTATTAGGACTTGCGGGTCCGTGTTGTAGGGCTTGAGGGCCTGAGTGTCGAGCTTGCGGGCTCGGAGGCAGTAGGGGCTTGCGGGCCTAGTCTCTTGGGACTTGCGGGTCCGTGCTGTAGGGCTTGAAGTCCTGAGTGTCGAGCTTGCGGGCTCGGGGGCAGTAGGGCTTGTGGGCCTAGGCTATTGGGACTTGGGGGTCCGTGTTGTAAGGCTTGAGGGACTGAAAGCTTTTTGGCGGAGTTTTGCTGAGCCTAGCACACTGCTAGGTAGGCGTAGAGGGAAAGAGGACTACTCAAGACACCCTGTCTTGAGAAACCTCTATAGATCTTGTGTCGTCTGCTGTGTTTTTTGTGTGTGATATTTTACTGCTGTGCTTAAATACTCATAACTCACACTAATATAGCAAAAAGAACCAAGATCACCTAACACCCCCCCCCTCTAGGTGAACGTTCCATAACTAACCGCTTTTCCCGCCGGTAGACAATCCAAACGATTTGTTAGGTGCGGTGAGATTTTTCAGAAAATGGAAATGAGCTAAAAAGCCCTCCCAAATAGACCCTTAAAACGTTTACTATTACATTATTGATAAGGTCTCCATGAAGGCGCTAACCGCACCCCATTCATGGGCGTGTGGTTATCCATAGAGCCCCCACTAGCAATGTAACTACCCAAAGTATAATCGTCGCCGCCATCGCTACCATCGTCGTCGTCGCCGCCGCTGTCATCATCATTGTCGTCATCCTCGGTCGCCGCACCTAAGAGGGGCGGCCTCCCCGTCGCCGTAGAAGGGCGGTCGTTCGGCCGCCCGCCGCCCCTAAAAGGGGTGGCCTCCCCGTCGCCGTAGACGGGCGGTCGTGAGGCCGCCGCCCCTAAGAGGGGCGGCCTCCCCGTCGCCGTAGATGGGCGGCCGTGCGGCCGCCGCCCCTAAGAGGGGCGGCCTCCCCGTCGCCGCAGATGGGCGGCCTTCTGGGCGGCCGTCCGGCCGCCCGTCCTCGGTCGCCGTCCCTAATAAGGGGTGGCCTCTCCTTATCCAAGGCCGGGCGGCCAAATTAGCTGTTCCTCCCCTCACCTGAGGAGCGGTTGCTTTTCCGTTAAGCTCCTAACCGCCCGGGGGCGGTCTCGTCATTTGTGGAAATTTGGTGATTCGTGTGCTCTAAACAGAGCATTCCTATTCGTCCTTTCGGTAGTTATCGTGATAAATTACTGGGTCGTCCCTCTTGGAATCTATAAATAGACCCTCATTCTCCTTCATTTGGATCTTCTCTTGGGCCGGGAAAATCCTCATACGGATTTTCTCTCTCCTCCTTGCGCGCTCACGATCGGGCCTCCTCCTTGCACGCTCACAAGCGCGCCTCCTCCTTCCGCGCTCACAAGCGCGCCTCCTCCATGTGCATCACAACCGCGCCTCCTCCCTGCGCGCTCACAACCGCGCCTCCTCCATGCGCGCTCACGAGCGCACCTCTTCCCTACGCGCTCACAAGCGTGCCTCCTCCCTGTGCGCTCCCAAGCGCGCCTCCTCCATGCGCGCTCACCATCGCGCCTCCTCCTTGCACGCTCACCAACGCACCTCCTCCTAGCGCACTCACAAGCGCACCTCCTCCTTGCGCTCTCCCAAGCGCGCCTCGTCCCTGCGTGCTCGCAAGCATGCCTCCTCCTTGCACGCTCACAAGCGCGCCTACTCCCTGCGCGCTCGCAAGCGCGCCTCCTCCTTGCACGATCCCGGGAGCTCCCCCGTGCGCTCCGCTCTCAAGACCGCTCTAAGCGCGCCCCTGTGCGTTCCGCTCTCAAGACCGCTCCATGCGCGCCCCAGTGCGCTCCGCTAGCTCTCAAGACCGCTCCAAGCGCGCCCACGTGCGCTCCGCTCCAAGCACGCCTCCGTGCGCTCAAGAACAAACGTGCCAGCCACCATCAAGACCAGCACTCCAAAATCCTCTCACGCAGCAGGAGTCAATCCACAGAGACAAAGACGCACAGAGTGCATCGATCCAAACTTCGAGCAGCAATCAAAGTCTCTAGAGCGCTCAGAGCGCAGCATTCCCTTCTGCAGCAGGCAGAGGACTTAACACTGTGAGTGGTGACCTGTCACGCTTTGAACACCTCTGTCTCTCTCAACAATTGTAGCGAGAGGCGGTCTATCTCCCTCGAGTTCCTCAAAAAAAGCTTTGTACATCAACCAACAAATAATGGAAGTTTTGGTCGGCACAAGCCCGACCGCGTGGTTTTTCACCCAGTTGACGGGTTTTCCACGTTTAAAAAATTGCCTTGTCAGCTTTCCTTTTTTATGTGACTGTCTGCACGCTCGAACGCTCCCGGGCTAAGACCGTCGATTTTCTGACCGGTTCAAGGAGCCTCGAGTAGACTGCAACAGTTTTGCGCCGTCTGTGGGAACGGAGTTCCCCCAAAGCTTGAAGAAGACTCTGAAGACAGTACTCATGGAACAACGGTACTCGTGGCTAGAGATCATGGCAGGAAAAGCCATCCGCACAGGTGAAGAATCAATCCGGGGGGGGGGGCATGTTGATCTAGCTCCCCTCTACTCGGTTATCAGCAAACCCGAAGAAGAGCTCTCCAGTACAAATGTACAAGACCACATGGCCCGTCCTGGCGGAGGGCCTGAAGCACAGTAACACCGCAACCACCCTGAAGCGGCAAGCCATGAGCCTGCAGATGGAAGGCTCACGCATGAAGAAGTTCATAATTTTTGAAGGGCATCGATTCGTCCAGCAGGAGATCAGCTAGCAGCCTTCCATGAAGGACTGGTGGGCAACCCTCAATACGAATATCCCGGGAGAAAGGCATGTATATGACAATCATCATCCGCGCGACCAAAGCCACGCATTCACAGCGCCCAAATGAAAGGACGTCTATTTGCATTAACAACAACTGCCTCCGGGCAGCGTGCTATATTAACAGCAACTGCCTCCGGGCAGCGCTCACAGCGACCTCCCACTCCCGCTGATCGAAGGTCCGCCCTTCTCCCCGCAGTAGGTCGCCGCGTCACTAGGGCTTTCCCCCCTCGCGCTCGCCAGTGGTTCGAAGCATTTGCCCTTCACCATCTCTCAGGGGCCACGCCTTAGTGACCTCACTGCCCCGGATCGAACGGTCATAACCCTTCTCCCCCGCGGTAGGTCACGGCGTTGCCTGGGCCTGCCCCCTCGCACTCGCCGGCGGTTCGAAGCGTTTTCCCTTCACCGTGTCTCTGGGGTCACGCCCCAGATCGAATGGTCATAGCCCTTCTCCCTCGTGGTTGGTCACGACGTCGCCTGGGCCTTCCCCCTCGCGCTCGCCAGCAGTTCGAAGTGTATGCCCTTCACGGTCTCTCAGGGGCCACACCCCAGTGACCTCACTGCCCTGGATCGAACGGTCATATCCCTTCTCCCCTGCGATAGGTCACAGCATCGCCTGGGCCTGCCCCCTCGTGCTCGCCAGTGGTTCGAAGCGTTTGCCCTTCACCGTCTCTCAGGGGATGCGCCCCAGTGACCTCACTGCACCGGATCGAACGGTCATAGCCCATCTCCCCGGCGGTAGATCACGACGTCGCCTGGGCCTGCCCGCCTCGCACTCGCCAGCGGTTCGAAGTGTTTGCCCTTCACCGTCTCTTAGGGGCCACGCCCCAGTGACCTCACTGCCCCGGATCGAACGGTCATAGCCCTTCTTCCCTGCGGTATGTCACGACGTCGCCTGGGCCTGCCCCCCTCGCGCTCGCCAGCGGTTCGAAGCGTTTGCCCTTCACCGTCTCTCAGGGGCCACACCTCAGTGACCTCACTGCCCCGGATCGAACGGTCATAGCCCTTCTCCCCCGCGGTAGGTCACAACGTCACTTGGGCCTGCCCCCCTCGCGCTCGCCAGCGGATTGAAGCGTTTGCCCTTCACCATCTCTCAGGGGCCATGCCCCAGTGACCTCACTGCCCCGGATCGAAGAGTCATAACACTTCTCCCCCGCGGTAGGTCACGGCGTCGTCTGGGCCTGCCCCCCTAGCCCTCTCCAGCAGTTCGAAGAATTTGCCCTTCACCATCTCTCAGGGGCCACGCCCTAGTGACCTCAATGCCCCGGATTGAACGACCATATCGCTTCTCCCCCGCGGTAGGTCACGACGTCGCCTGGGCCTGCCCCCCTCGCGCTCGTCAGCGGTTCGAAGCATTTGCCCTTCACCATCTCTCATGGGCCACACCCTAGTGACCTCACTGCCCCGGATCAAACGATCATCACCCTTCTCCCCCGCGGTAGGTCACGGCATCGCCTGGGCCTGCCCACCTCGCGCTCGCCAACGGTTCGAAGCGTTTTCCCTTTACCGTTTCTCTGGGGTCACGCCCCAGTGAACTCACTACCCCGGTTCGAACGGTCAAATCCCTTCTCCCCTGCGTTAGGTCACGGCATCGCCCGAGCTTGCCCCCCTCGCGCTCGCCAGCGGTTCGAAGTGTCTGCGCTTCACCGCCTCTCCAGGGGAGCAACCCCATAACTTCACTACCTCAGCTCGAAGGTCCGCCCTTCGCTATCCTGTGATAACAATCGCTCACGATAATGACGTTCAAAAGCAAGAATGGAAGCCAAGTCAAACTAAGATGACACAGTTAGCCCATCAATGCCAAATCGTCACACTAGTACCGCCATCGGCTAAACAGTCTACAATCAACAGAGTACATCAAAAGATTCACAAATACAAGTACACGTATGTGGACCCTAGTACAATAAGAAAGGATACAAAACATAAAGTAAAGCCACTCCTACATACGCACAGCGTGCGGGTGCACCTTCTTCACACCGCTCCGCTACGAGAAGTCCTTTCCTTCCGCACTACGTTGCCCGACGCCGCCACAATCGCCACAACTATTTCGCACAAAAAGTCCCCGCACCTCTCTCGCCCCGGATCTGAACTTCGGGGACTTGGGGGGAAAATGATAGGGTCTCCATGAAGGCACTAACCACACCCCATCTATGGGCGTGTGGTTATCCAAAGAGCCCCCACTAGCAACGTAACTACCCAAAGTATAACCGTCGCCGCCATCGTCGCCATCTTCGTTGTCGCCGCCGATGTCGCCATCGCCGCCACCGTCCTCGGCCGCCTCCCCTAAGAGGGGCGGCCTCCCCGTCGCCATAGAAGGGCGACCGTTCGGCCTCCCGCCGCCCCTAAGAGGAGCGACCTATCTGTCGCCGTAGATGGGCGGCCGTTCGGCCGCATCCTCGTCCGCCGCCCCTAAGAGGGGCGGCCTCCCCGTCGTCGTAGACGGGCGACCGTTTGGCCGCCCATCCTCGGCCGCCGCCCCTAAAAGGGGCGACCTCCCTATCGTCGTAGACGGGCGGTCGTTTGGCCGCCCGTCGTCGGCCACCGCCCCTAAGAGGGGCGGCCTCCTCGTCGCCGTAGACGGGCGGCCGTTCGATCGGCGCCCCTAAGAGGGGCGACCTCCCCTTCGCCGTAGACGGGCGGATGGCCGGCCGACCGTCCTTAGCCGTCGCCCCTAATAAGGGGCGGCCTCTCCTTCTCCAAGGCTGGGCGGCCAATTTAGCCGCCCGACCTTGGTCGGTGGCCTCCATCCCCGGCCGCCAGCCTCGTCGGCCGCTTCTCCCCTCGCGGGAGTAGCGGTTGCTTTTCCGTTAAGCCCCTAACCGCTCCGGGGCCGTCTCATCATTTGTGGAAATTTGGTGATCCGTGTGCTCTAAACGGAGCGTTCCTATTCGTCCTTCCGGTAGTTATCATGATAAATTATCGGGTTGCCCCTCTTGGAATCTATAAATAGACTCTCATTCTCCTTCATTTGGATCTTCTCTTGGGCCGGGAAAATCTTCCTACAGATTTTCTCTCTCCTCCTTGCGCGCTCACAAATGCGCCTCCTCCGTGCGCGCTCACCAGCGCGTCTCCTCCATGCGCGCTTACAAGCGTGCCTCCTCCCTGTGCGGTCACAAGCACGCCTCCTCCCTGCGCGCTGACAAGCACGCATCTTCCCTGCGCGCTCCCAAGCGCGCCTCCTCCTTGAGCGCTCACAATCACGCCTCCTCCTTGCGCGCTCATCAGCGCGCCTCCTCCTTGCGCGCTCACAAGCTTGCCTCCTCCTTGCGTGCTCACAAGCGCGCCTTGTCCCTGCGCGCTCGCAAGCGCGCCTCCTCCTTGCACGCTCACAAGCGCTCCCCCGTGCGCTCCGCTCTCAAGGCCGCTCCAAGCGCGCCCCCGTGTGCTCCGCTCTCAAGACCGCTCCAAACGCGCCCCCGTGCGCTCCGCTCTCAAGACCGCTCCAAGCGCGCCCCCGTGCGCTCCGCTCCTAGTGCGCCCCCGTGCGCTCTGCTCCAAGCGCGCCTTCGTGCGCTCCGCTCCAAGTGCGCCCCCGTGTGCTCCGCTCCAAGTGCGCCTCTATGTTCTCCTCTCCAAGTGGGCCTCCGCGCACTCTGCTCCAAGCGCGCCCCCGTGCGCTCCGCTCTCAAGACCTCTCCAAGCGCGCCCACGTGTGCTCCGCTCCAAGCACGCCTCCGTGCGCTCAAGAACAATCATGCCTTCATGCGCTCAAGAACAAACGTATCATCCACCATAAGACCAACACTGCAAACTCCTCTCGCGCAGTAGGAGTTAAGCCACAGAGACAAAGACGCACAGAGTGCATCGATCCAACTTTCGAGCAGCAGTCAAAGTGTCCAGAGCGCTCAGAGCGCAACATTCCCCTCTGTAGTAGGCAGAAGACTTAGCACCGTGAGCGGTGACCTGTCACCCTCCGAACACCTCTTTCTCTCTCAACAATTATAGCGAGAGGCGGCCTGTCGCCCTCGAGTTCCTCAAAAAAAGCTTACAACAACCAACAAATAGTGGAAGTTTTGGTCGGCACAGACCCGACCACATGGTTTTTCACCCAGTTGACGGGTTTTCCACGTTAAAAAAATTGTCTTGTCAGCTTTCCCTTTTTCTGTGACTTTTTGGGCGCTCGAACACTCCCGGGCTAAGACGGTCGATTTTCTGACAGGTTCAAGGAGCCTCGAGTAGACCGCAACAATTATATATATATTATAATAATATTAATATCACAAAACAAATAACGTTAAGAATAATGTTACACAATAAAGTTTTAGTTAAATAACATTATCTTTAAATATATAATTAATATAAGTACATATGAGTTTTTCTTTATGAAGAGTTACAAAATTCCAACAATTATAAGTGCAAACCAATTTTGGCTATGTGAAAACCATAGTTATGTGCAAACCAATAAAGTTTTAGTGCAGACCAACTTTTTAGGTGTAGACCACAACTTCTCTTTTCTCTAAACCGCCTCCAGCGAAGTAATTTGTTCTGAGTATCAAACGGAACCTCAATCTTAACAAGGAAAAAGATTTGGAAGGTTCAGTAATGAGGAATAAGAAATGCCAGCGAGTTGAGTATTGCATGCATGGTAATGCCACTATAGGAATTTTGGTATCCAGACTATTAAATTCTTATTATTTAAAATATCATTCGCACAGTTATAGGCGATGACATACATCATGAAGCAAGAAGTGCTCTCATTAATGTTTGTTATTCCTATCAAACAAGGCGATGAATCAAATATTACATTTAACTGGAACAATTTATTATAGTTTCTCTTCTTCCCTCTTTGCATACTGTGAGGGGATTCAATTTGTGAATTCAAGATGGGGTTTCTAGGTTGGGCAAACATAGATTTCCTTGTTATTGTAATTCTTATTTCTATAGTGGATTTTTCGTGTGCTCCGCCCTGTGGTATTTTCCTAATTGCTTTAGAGATGATTTTTCACATAAAATTTGATGTCCCCTGTGGTTGTTATTTTTCTGTGTTGTTGTTGCCATTATTATCTTCTTGGTTGCTCGTTTTGTGCACGGTGGGTCATATCCCAACATTTTGTTCTTCTATATCATTAATGATATATATATATATATATATATATATATATTTATATACATTTTGTTCTTCTATTTCATTTTGCTCTGTCACTTGCAGGACAAAAAAATAAGGAAGAAAGTGTTTGAACAGGACGAAAATTCTCTATGTTGATAGTCGTGAATACAAAGGTAGGTTGCATGTGATTAATTTATAAATGCTTATTTGATATGTGATTTTTAGTTTATGTGCCATTGACTTATTGTGTATATTTACGAGCATGTCTTCTTTATATATATGTATGCATTTGCATATTTTTTGTTAGGAGTAAAATGCATGTTTGCTTGTTCATGTGATTTATCATCCGTGCTTGTTGTTGGTTGTCCATAAAATTCAAAATGGTTGGATCAAACCGATCTGTGATCGACACGTCGAGGCGATTCCAACTAGCCCAAAACATGTGATTATGTGTTCGTTTGTCCCTCAAACACCCTCTGGATCGGCCAGTGGAGGAATCACCCAGCCTGGACCGGGCCGGTTACCCTTGATCTCACTCTAGTGGTTCAACGTGAGTTCGCGTGGGAGGCCGTGACTGTTGAAAATGTTGAAGTGTGAAGTTGGCGGTCTGGGAGGTGATCGCGCCGTCTGGTCTAACCGCACGATCTCGTGGTCTCCTCTGCGGTCAGACCTATTCGGTCTAGCCGAAGCTTATCTGGCCTGACCGCCGTTCTTTCTGTCCAAGGCTGCCGAGGTGAGGCCGCGCGGTCTGGTTCGTGTGATCGCGTGGCGAGTTGTTATTCAGTACTGTGAGGCCGCGCGGTCTGGTTCATGTGACCGCGTGGCGAGCTGTTCTCTGTACTGTGCGGGTTAAGCTGTTGGCTGCACAGGGTTGTTGTTCGGGTATCCGGAAGTCCGGTCTGGTGACTGTCCGGATTCTTGGTGGTGCGTGCCGACTAAGGTTCTCTTAGTCGCGCGGTCTCCCTTTTGTGTTCACGGTCTCTGGAGGAGGTCTCGCATATGCGAACACTGGTGGTGGGCGTCATGACCATGCAGGTTGTCATGGTCGCCCGGCTTCTTGGAGGAGTGGCGATCTCCTGGTCAGGTTTGAAGTCGGCGAGCTCACAAAGCGCAGAGCGATCTTCTGTTGATCGCGCGGGTTGACCGGTCTTGGTCGCGCGATCAGGGCGGTGACTCTATCTCATAGGGTGGTGACTGGATCTGGTCTCACGCCTATAAATAGGAGTCACTGTTGCAGCAATATTAATCGCACCAAGTGTAAGCTGAGCTCGTGCCTACAACTTGCGGTCTCGTTTTTGTGACCGCCCGGTTTGCTGATTGAATTTCCTTTGTGCAGCTTCTGCGGATTGTGCGGACAGCAGCGGTCACCTCTTCTTCTAAAGTGTCCGGGCGGTCTTGCGGCTTGCAGTGTGGGTTGTTGGAGTTCGGGAGAATCAGTGGAGTTCAGAAGGTCGCGGAGTTTCATTTGGTGTTGTTCAAGTCACCGGCAGGCTGTTCGGGCTGTCTCCTCTTCTAGTCGCGCGAACACCCATGTCGCGTGGTCAGGCGGCTTCTGTGTTCAGGCTGCCAGTTATCTTTCTTCAGCTTTGTATTTTTCCTTTTGGTTTTGTGTACTGGCGAAATCATGTCTCGCCATGTATACCTCGCTCTATAATGAAGATTCCTGCTGTTATCAATAAAGATTGCTTTGTTTCATTTGCTTCTGGTTGTTGGCTGTAACTTTAAGTTGTACGATTCCTGCTCACTCCTAGATCTACGGGAAATTTCACATGGTATCAAAGCGATGTTGGAGTGGATAGAGCAGTGAACAACTTAAAGTTGCCATCGCCTTTGTGAAAAAGGAACCAGTGGTAGAGCCATGGAAGCAGGTTTTGCAAGAGGTCTTGGAATTGAGATGCTCACGTCGACTAATTTCAAGAAGTGGAAGTCGTGCATGCAGAGTTATCTTCTGGGTGAGGACCTCTGAGAGGTTGTTGGAGGAGATAGTACGGAGGAAGTTATCCCAGTTGGGGATAATGGTCATGAGGTGAGGAATTGGAGGAGGATTAATGTGAAAGCAGAGTTCACTCTGAAAAGGGCAATATCACCTGACCTATTCGATCACATCTCAGGGTGTGGATCAGCTGCCGAGATCTGGAGAGCCCTGGACGGGCTGTTTAACAAGAAGAATGTAGCAAGGCTACAGTTCCTGGAAAATGAGCTGGCTAGGTCGGCTCACAGAGATCTGTCTATCTCTACGTTCTTCCTGAAGATGAAGAACATGTGCGCTGAGATTTCAGCACTGGATCCTGATGAGCCAATTTCTGAGGCGAAGCTGAAGAGACACATCATCCGCGACTTGCAGAAGGAGTATGTTGCCTTTGTGACGTCGGTGCAGGGTTGGGCAAATCAGCCGTCTCTGCTGGAGCTGGAGAATCTGTTTGCGTCACAGGAGAGCCTGCTAAGGCAGATGGCGGGGGTGTCAGTGTCTGGGGGAGAAGGTGAGGTTCTCTTCACAGGGAAGAAGAAGAAATGGGATAAGAAGAAGAAGACCGCTGGAAGCAATGGGCCTTCAACTTCTAGACAGCAGGAGAGGGGCTATGCTCCCAAGGCTGAAGGGAAGAAGAAGGGAGAAGGACCCAAATGCTTCAGGTGCGGAAAGCTTGGTCACATCAGGAAGGATTGCCGGGTGAATCTTCAGCCAGGGCATGCTGCTGCAGGGAAGGAGGAAACTGAGGCCGGGCTAAATGATGGAGGATGGGGAGGAGCCTTCTCGGCTTCTGTCAGAGTCGCGACTCATATCAACTATCAGGAGGACTGGATCGTGGATTCGGGGTGTGGTCATCACCTCACCGGGGACGAGTCGAAGTTTTCTTCAGCGCAACCTTACTCAGGTACTGATGTTATCATAACTGCTGATGATACTGTGCATACTGTCGAGAAGGTGGGGGTTGTTTCCTTGGGTTGTAATAGGGGGCCACTAACGTTGAAGAGTGTCTGTCATGTGCCCGGAATGAGGAAAAACCTCTTCTCCGTAACCAACGCTGTAGACGCTGGGTATCACGTTATGTTCGGTCCAACAGAAGTGAGGTTTCTATGAAACGTTGAGGCGGTTAAGGCTGATGTTGTTCATGTCGGGAGAAGGGCAAAAGACTTGTTCGTTTTATCGACAAGTTCTTATGTTGACAAGATGAGGATAAAGAAACTAAGAACTGACAACGGGGGGGGGGGGGGGGGGGGAGTTCACCTCTGGCGAGTTCTCTAGTTTTTGCAGGAAGGCGGGCGTCCGGAGGGAGCTTACTTGTGCGCATACTCTACAACAAAACAGAGTTGCAGAGCGGAAGATCCGTCACCTGACGGAGCCAATAAGTGTTGGATGCATGCCAAGAGTATCCCAAGGTCCTTCTGGGCGGAGGGAATGTCTTGTGCCGCCTACGTCATCAATAGGATGCCTCTCAGTCCCATCAACATGTTGACCCCGCAGAGATGTGAAGTATCTAGTTGCCTACCTAAATCACCTAGAGGGGTGGGTGAATAGGTGATCTCTACGTCTTTTGCGGAATTAAAAATTAAACGTAAAGCACAGCACACAAAATTAATCACAGCCACAGATAACACCAGGAATTTATAGTGGTTCCCCGTACTTGGGTACTCCACTGCCGGCCTCGCCAATCTAGCACCACAGCTAGACTTGACTACTCACTAAATCTCGGATCAAGAACGATCTACAGTCTCGGAGTCAAACTCCTACAAGCTCAGAGAGAACCTCTCTTACAACTCGGAGAAAACTTCTCCTACAACTCAGAGAACAACCTCTCCTACAACTCGGAGATAACAACTCCTACAATAGATTGAAAAGGGTTTGAACAATACTAAACCAGATCTGAATAATAGATGCGTTTTCTTCCTTCTTCTTGAATGGCTTTTGAGAACGATGAGGAAGAACAACGATCCTTCAAATCTGTCTTTGGCAATCCGAAATGATCCAATAGAGATTGCAGAACCTGAGCATGGATCAATCGAATCCTTCTTGATAGAAATCGGCAACTCCAAAGAGTAGATCGATCTCCAAACGTAGACGACGGCGAGCGGCGTTTTTCACGTTCTTTTTGATCGGGAGAGAGAGATTAGGGTTAGAACGATTCTTCAACTTCTTTTAAACAATCCTATATATATGGAGAGGAGCAATTAAAGGATTAATTAGCCTTAAAAGCGCTCCATATAGCCGTTAGAAACGAGAAGGGGCGATCACGATCCGTCCAGAACAGAGAAAACGAAACAGAAAATTTACGGACAGAAGTCTCGAGACATAAGGGATCTCTCGAGACATAAGAGATGTCTCGAGACATGAAACGGAGAGAGCAGGAAAGGGATGTCTCGAGAACTCGATGATCTCTCGAGACAATGCAAAGAATTCAGACTTAAGATCTCTCGAGACAACCACGATCTCTCGAGACATGTCTGATCTCTCGAGACATATCCTTAGGAAAAATTTGTTTCACAAAAATTTCTTTTCTTCTCTTGAACACATGCTGCAGCCGCACTCCAAAGTCTTCAATAGTCTTGAAAAAGAAGTGTACCCCAATAGTGAGATCACACATGAGTCATCACCATGTTTCATATAATGAGGGATTACATTTTATGAAACTGTGTTTGCAGACCCATTGTGACCTGACATTGGCTTACACTTAGCCATGATAATCTGCAAGACAATACTAGAAAAGCATATCAAATACAAAAGCAATTCAATCTTAGTTTAAGGGTGACTTCTCACAAATCAAGGTAATTGTGAATGCAATTTCCAACAATCTCCCCCTATTTGTAGAAGTCAGAACCCTGTACACTAAGTTGAATTACAGCAATTAAAGAATAAATATGCTACACTACACAAAGATATAGAAATGAAAAAGTAAAGAACATCAAAACATCAAATATATATATATATCTAAATTGAATTATTCAGAAGACTTGATGTTCACTAAATCAGAATGAAAACAAAATATGTCTTGTCAGCATCATCATCATCATCCTTCAAGACCTCCTTTTCCTCTTTTCTTCTTGTCTGGAGAAAAAGGCATGAGGCTTGGGATGGTAAAACGGAGGGGGTTCCGGAGCATCAGCATTATTATAACCAAAAGCTCTGAAATGAATCCTTCGCTTCCTTTGAGCTGTCTCATGTTTTTCCCATTCTTGAGAGCTGTAGCATTCAGATCTGTTCATTTTACCTTCATGAACTAACTTATAGGTTTCAAGAATAATGTCTTTTGAGACTGGGCTCCAGATTTCTGGAAAACTTTTCTCAACCTTAGCTTTGCACTGACCTGTAGAGCTAGAACTAGGAACTGATCGACTGGCAGAAGAACCTTCACCAAATTTTCTTTTTCTTTTGGTCCCAGCCCTATCTGATTGATCTTCAACTATAGGAGCCTTCCCAAGTAGTTCGTCTGGCCTGGGAGAAAACTGAGGAACAGGAACATCTGGATCAATCGTCAACTCAGGAAAAATCTGATTATGAAGCCACGTTGCTGTTTTGAAGGAATAAGCATTAATTTCAGCAACTTGCTTCAACATCCTGGAAGAGAACTGCTCAAACTGAGAATTCCATGAGCTTTGAAGAGCAGAAACGGTGCTTTCAATCAAATCTGTCATTTGAGCTACTATATTTTCCTCCCCCTTTCTGACTTCTACAGATAGGGTTTGGAGAATATCATCTTTGAACTTTCCGACTTCATCAACAATTTTGAATGTATTGGCTTCAGCCTTGTTAGACACTGATTCTTGAAGCTTTGTCAGTATAACAGTCTGAGTCAACACTGTGCCTACACCTTCAGTTGCATAATCAATTTGCTTGCTCCCTAGGCTCATCAAATCAGAGAGATTTTCATAATTGGATTTTATCTTAGCTAACTCTCTGCCTAGTTCACTTTCAACTGAGGCAATCTTCCTGTGAACAGTTGTCAAAGAATTTTCAAACTGTGCACTCTGCTTCTTGAGCAGTGCTTCAATCTTTCCTAGAAGAGAATCTTCTGCACAACCTAGCTCATCTGGAGCATTCTTGGTTGTGTCAAACTCTGACTCCCCCTCAACATGTACTAGGGGAGGTGACAATTCATGAACTGACATAACATCATCATCTTCTATGTTAAAAACAAAATCAGCACCAGACCCTGCCTGTTGGCCACTGGGACTGTGCTCTTCAGATACTGGAATGGATTCTGTTGGAGCTGATGAGGATTGACCTTTGGCTTTAGAACGGATTGAAAGCTTGGCACGACTTGAAGCTTTATAGCGAGTCCGAGATGAAAGTGGAAATGATGTTACGAAGGGTGCTAGATCTTCAGAAGAAGGAGCTGGATTTTCTGCTTCTCTTGCAACTGCAGATTTAAGAGTCTCCCCCTCAGAAGGAGCACCAGCCATTTTCGGCTTCTTGATACGAATGTCCCATCTCTGCAAGGAGTTGACATCGATCTTCTTAAGGCGATGGATAACTGTACTTTTGGACATGTTGAAAATAGCAGGGTTAAATTGATTTAGAAACAGTGAGATGATTCGGGCAAAGTTAGGAGTGTTTATGCAAGCTTTGATATTTGAGAATAAGATTGAGGCGCAATCTCTCTTCTTTCCAGTAACAATGCCAATCATCAACAGAAACATCTCTTCAGACACATGTCCTTGAGAGCCTGTCTTGCAGAAAAGTGCCTTTGAGATAATGTCCAGCAGGAGCTTCCCCACAATATTCAACTTATTCCTTTTAACTGTAGAAAAATCTGAATCAAGACCACAGAACCTTGTTGTAGTCAACCAATCAATGTCAACTAGCTCTTCTTCAGCTTCCACTTCAGACAACTGCAAATACTTAGCGAGAGTCTCTGGAGAGACTTTGATTTTGATACCCTTAACGAAAGAGATCAACATACTTCCTTCCTTGATTGGCTTTACATTGATGAAGAATTCTTCAACCTCATCAAACAAAATCCGGCAAGGATGCTCAAGAACGAAAGTGAGACCGGCGGCATCAAGTAAGCGAAACAGAGACTTGAAATCATCGGATAAACTCGCAAGACCTGACCGAATAACCTCGTTGCTGACTCCAATTTTCGGATGAGGAGAGGGAGCCATAGCAACAAGAGGGAGGGAGAGATGCCGACGGAGAGAGCTGAAGCACTAGGAGCCACCGAGAACCACCGAAAACCGCCGAAACACAGAGTCGAGTCGCGGACGATCACTGCTCGAGAGGGAGACGAAAGGTCGAGGAGGTCTCGGGAGATGATTCGCGTGAACATCAAGTTTCCGATTTCGTATTTATATATTTTGATTTTACGAAAAATAGAAAATTAGAAATAGGAATTAGCGCGTACCTGACGTTTGAGATTCCTTTTAAAAAAAAACTTATGTCTCGAGACATCGGCTATGTCTCGAGAGCTCAGGAGATATTTTCTTCATTGATGTCTCGAGAGATTACCCGTGTCTCGAGACATCACCTTATCTCGAAATCTTCTTCTTGTCTCGAGAAATCCTGCCAGGTCCCGAGACATGACTTGTCATTAGAAAACTTCTTGTCGCCAAGGTTTTGATTGACTTGACCATTACTCCATGTTGAGCATTCCAAGTTCCGTCTTGAAGAAAGAGAACTTGGTCTCATCCAGTGGCTTCGTGAAGATGTCTGCAACTTGCTTATCCGTGGGGACATAACTCAGATTTATATCACCCATCTCTACATGCTCCCGGATAAAGTGATATCGTAGCTCGATGTGCTTTGTCCGACTGTGAGAGACTGGATTATTTGCGATAGCAATTGCACTGGAAGAGTCGCAAAACATAGGAATGTCTTTGAACTTCATGTTGTAGTCTTGAAGTTGATTTCTTATTCAGAGAAGTTGTGCGCAACAACTGCCAGCAGAAATATATTCCGACTCGGCGGTTGATATTGCAACACAATTCTGCTTCTTGCTATTCCAGGAAATAAGTCTCCTTCCGAGGAATTGACACGTCCCAGAAGTGCTTTTCCTATCGTCTTTGCTACCTGCAAAGTCTGCATCTGAAAAACCAATTAGTTCACTATCATTACTTCTTGGGTACCATAAGCCAAGATTTGGTGTGCCTTTAAGATATCTCAAAATTCGCTTTGCAGCAGTATAGTGGGATTCCTTAGAGTTCACCTGATATCTAGCACATACACATGTAGAGAACATTATATCAGGTCTACTGGCAGTAAGGTAGAGCAAGGAGCCAATTATGCTTCTGTACTTGGTTTCATCAAAAGGTTTCCCTTTCTCATCCTTGTCCAGAGACGTAGCTGAGCTCATTGGAGTCCTCATAGAGGTTGCACTCTCCATTCCAAATTTCTTAATCAACTCCTTAGTGAACTTCGTCTGAGAAATGAAGATTCCATCTTCAGACTGTTTCACTTGAAGTCCTAAGAAATATTTCAGCTCACCCATACTGCTCATTTCAAATTTCCCTTGCATAAGTTTAGAAAACTTTTTGCAGAGGTTATCATCCGTAGAGCCAAATATGATGTCATCGACATAGATTTGCACTAGCAAAATCTTGCCTTTTACTTCCCTAAGAAATAATGTCTTATCTATCTTTCCTCTTGTGAACTTGTTTTCAAGAAGAAAGTTAGACAGCGTCTCATACCAAGCTCGAGGAGCTTGTTTCAAACCATATAAAGCTTTCTGTAATAAATAAACGTGATTGGGATGATCAGGATTAACAAAACCTGGGGGTTGTTCAACGTATACTTCCTCTTTAATGTCTCCGTTTAGGAACGCGGGTTTGACATCCATTTGATATACGGTGAACCCCTTGAAAGCAGCATAAGCAAGGAAGAGTCTGATCGCTTCGAGCCTTGCTACTGGAGCGTACGTCTGATCGAAGTCGATGCCTTCCTCTTGTCTATATCCTTTAGCCACAAGTCTGGCTTTGTTCTTTATGATTGTTCCTTCTTCATCCAGCTTGTTTCTATACACCCACTTTGTTCCAATGACATTTTTGTCTTTGGGTTTTGGAACAAGTGTCCATACTTTACATCGTTTGAACTGATTTAATTCTTCTTCCATAGCAATTATCCAGGATGGATCTTCATTTGCCTCTTGGAATTTCTTTGGTTCGACCTGCGAAAGAAAACTTAAATGCATATTTTCGTTAATGGTACCTCGTCTTGTTCTTATTCCTTCATGAGGATCTCCTATGATTTGATCAACTGGATGATCCCTCATGTGTCGTAGCCCGAGGTTTCTTGCATGATTTGGACCAATAGGAGTTTCTTCTACTGTTGGAGTATCTTCCTCCACTTGGAGTGGCTCTTCATCAGGATGATCTTCTTCATAGGTAGTTATTGGGGGAATCTTGATGAAGTGTTGAGAATTTTCTTCAACTGGCTGATCCAAGCTTAAGTCCTGCAGATTTGAACCTGTGTCTACAGAAGAAATGCTAGAGGAGCTGCTTTGTAGCATGCTCGTCTCATCAAATACAACATTAATAGATTCTTCTACCACCAGGGTTTTCTTATTAAAAACTCTATATGCCCTACTATGACTACTATAACCTACAAAAATACCTTCAAAGCTCTTTTCACTAAACTTAGTTTTGTAATGCTTTCCATTGTTTAGCACAAAGCATTTACTACCAAAGATTCGAAAATAAGAAATGGTCGGTTTCTTGCCTTTTAGAAGTTCATAAGGAGTCTTTTCATGGTTTTTGTTTATGAGTGCTCTGTTTTGCACATGGCATGCAGTATTGACAGCTTCAGCCCAGAAATATTCAGGTAGTGAAGAGTCACTCAACATGGTTCTGCAAGCCTCAATAAGTGTTCTATTCTTTCTCTCAGCTACTCCATTTTGTTGTGGAGTTCAAGGAGAGGAAAACTCATGAAAGATACCGAGGCTTTCACAGAATTCTGTCATGGCTCCAGATTCAAATTCTGTACCATGGTCACTTCTGATTTTGACCACCGAACAGTTAAATTCATTCTGGACTTGCCTGACAAAACTAGTGAAAGTGTCAAAGGTATCTGACTTATGTTTCAGAAAGAATACCCAGGCAAAACGAGAGTAGTCACCTACAATAACCAATGTGTAAGATTTTCCTCCTAAACTTCTAATTTGCAAAGGACCAAACAAATCCATATGGAGTAGGTATAGACACCTGGTTGAATCTTTGCCAATAATGCTCTTCAAGGTAGCTCTTGTTTGCTTGCCTTTTACACATGCATGACAAGGTCTATCTTTAATGCACTTAACATCTGGTGCATCGCGCACTAAGTTTTGAGAAAACAATTTATTAATAGTTTTGAGATTTATATGTGCTAATCTCTTGTGCCATTGGTCAATAAGAGATGCACTATCTTTAGCCAAAAGACATACTAGTGTAGAAGATGATATGCAAAGAAAATTTAAACAAAATATGTTTCTACAGCGAATGCCTGATAAAATCGTTTCATGATTTTTAGCCGACTTTATCAAACACTTATCTTTATGAAAATCGACAATGTATCCTTTATCACAAAGTTGACTTATGCTTATCAGATTATGTTGTAATCCTTCCACATAAGCTACATCGGAAAAAGATACATTACCATTAGAAATCATACCATAGCCTTTAGTTATTCCTCTGTCTGAACCGCCAAAAATAACTTTTGGACCGTTCGCAACTGGAATGTAGTTTTGCAAAAGGCTTCTTGTCCCGGTCATATGCCGAGAGCATCCACTGTCCAAGTACCAGATTGGATTTTTATTGTCCTTTGGACATACCTGCAAAAACAAATCATTTCGCCTTAGGAGCCCAAACAGATTTGGGTCCTTGGTCCCGTGTCAGTTGAGCACCACGATAAATGTTAACATTGCGAGTGGTCTGCCTTGCAACGTTCACTTGTGGTCTCCTAGTATACGTTGTATTAAACCAACAATCAACGGCAAAGTGACCAATTTTACCGCAGCACCAACAGTCGAATCTGTTGTACCTTCTCTTTACACTCCCCTGCTTAACTTTTTGAACGTTAGCTCTTGCAGGAGCAGCCCTTTTAGATGAGGATGCCTCATGGGGGCAACACACACAAGGTGGTATTGTCTTCTTCGGCTTTGGTGCAACAGCATTCACTTTTGGTGCTTTCTTAGCACTCGGACCATGAACAAATGGACCGTACCCTTTCCGATTAATCTCTTGATAGGGTGCTTGAAAAGCACTATCACCAAAGTTTCGGGGAGGAGCCCATTCCTTATGATCATTCACAGATGAAAAAGGAATTGGTCGTGTGAAATGACCATAGGAACTCTCCAAATCATAAGCATTCGTAGGGAATATGACTCTCTTGAATGCTACAGGCTCTTGATGAGCTTTCCCTTTTTCTTTGGTAGTAGCTTTCTTAGCAACCAGACCATTCTTCTTAGCAATTGTATTTTTTGAAGAATTGCTAGTACTAGCTTCATGCCCTATACCGCTTCCTTTTGCCTTAGTGGTAAAAGTACCAATAATTGGCAGAACAGTTTTAGGTTGAGAGAATGCTTCAACCAACTTCTTCTCAGCCGCAAGCTGTTCCTCCAAGACTTTTATCGAATTATCTCTCAAGGCAAGAGTCTCTTCCGAGCTTTTGATCTTGTCTTTCAAGGCTTGGACTTCCTCTTTGAGAGAAGAAAGTTCTTCAACTTCTTTTCTCAAGTTAGATTCCACCTCCTTGAGAGCCATGATCTCCTTACCCTGAGTTTTGACAACCTTTCGGCACTTGTCAAAGCTTTGGAGCATTTTGGTATATTGAGACATGAGCTCAGATTCATCGTCTGAGAGGTTATCCTTTTGTTCAGCCGAAGCATAATCAGAATCAGATAGGATAGTGTGATCATTTACCTTTCCGGTGTACGGGGGTGCTTCTTCATCATCAGACATAGCCATCAGACCGAAGTAAGCTTCTTCTTCATCACTCGACTCATCGGAGTCACTGTCGCTCAGAGTTTTGGCTTTCTTAGCGACGAAGCTTCTATCTGATTTCTTCTTTCCATGAGTGGATTTCTTGTCTTCTTTTCTTCCACCTTCTTTCTTTTTGTAGGGACACTCAGCAATTATGTGCCCTGGCTTATTACAACAGTAGCAAATAATGTCAGAAGAAATGTGTTTGTTCTGTTTGGATTTATACCTGTCATTATTGCTTGAGCCCTTCCTGTGATATTCGCCATCACGACGAGAATATTTATGATCCGAGGAAGACGGCTTGTTGTTCATGTGCCTCCGCTTGTTCAGCAGTTTCTTAAACTGACGGGAGATTAAAGAGAACTCCCCATCAGACAGTTCGGAACAGGAGGAGCTGGCTTCCGATTCTTCTTCAATATCAGATTCCTTTTCTCTGATCGGTATCACTGCTTTGCTCTTCTTTGAATTCTCTGCCTTCAAAGCTAAGGTTCTTTCTTTGCTTGAAGCTCGATTTACATCCTCTTCAGACTTTCGGATGTTCATTTGTAATTCATGAGACAACAGCTTCCCGAACAGATTTTGAGGTTCTAGACTTGGCAGCTTTCCAAACTCTCTTATGGCAACAATTTTGCTATCCCAGTCTTTCGTTAGGGAACGCAAGAATTTGTCATTTAGTTCACCGTTTGTGAACTCCCTGTCGTAGTTCCTCAAACCATTGACTATCTTGAAGAATCTTTCGTACGCATCAGCAATGCACTCCTTCTTATTCTGCTTAAACGCCTCGTACTCTTGATTAAGTAGAGACCTTCTATCTTCTCTTACCTCGTCAGTACCTTCCATTAGAACAATTAAGGATGTCCACATCTCTTTGGCTGATTTGCAGTGAATTAAGTTTTGCAACATGGAATCGTCCACTGCACTTGCAATTATGTTTTTAGCCTTCTTGTCAAGAGCAACAAGAGCTATCTCATCCTTAGTCAAATCCATCATTTTCTTAGGTATCTGAACAGTAGGATTTGTTGACGAAGCAGTCATTGGCACATGGGGACCTTCTTCCACGACTTGGAAGATTCTGGGATCTGCAGCTTTCATATAAAAACGGACTCTTTCCTTCCACATAGGAAAGTTGGCCTTGGTGCAGATGGGCAATTTCAGAGAGGATTCCTTGACTCTATCCATGGCTTGCTAGCAACTAGAAGGATGGATCCTGTTCAAGGTGTTAACCTAGCAACGAACAACGACCCTCTGATACCAATTGAAGTATCTAGTTGCCTACCTAAATCACCTAGAGGGGGGGGGGGGGGGTGAATAGGTGATCTCTACGTCTTTTGCGGAATTAAAAATTAAACGTAAAGCACAGCACACAAAATTAATCACAGCCACAGATAACACCAGGAATTTATAGTGGTTCGCCGTACTTGGGTACTCCACTGCCGGCCTCGCCAATCTAGCACCACAGCTAGACTTGACTACTCACTAAATCTCGGATCAAGAACGATCCTACAGTCTCGGAGTCAAACTCCTACAAGCTCAGAGAGAACCTCTCTTACAACTCGGAGAAAACTTCTCCTACAACTCGGAGAACAACCTCTCCTACAACTCGGAGATAACAACTCCTACAATAGATTGAAAAGGGTTTGAACAATACTAAACCAGATCTGAATAACAGAGGCGTTTTCTTCCTTCTTCTTGAATGGCTTTTGAGAACGATGAGGAAGAACAACGATCCTTCAAATCTGTCTTTGGCAATCCGAAATGATCCAATAGAGATTACAGAACCTGAGCATGGATCAATCGAATCCTTCTTGATAGAAATCGGCAACTCCAAAGAGTAGATCGATCTCCAAACGTAGACGACGGCGAGCGGCGTTTTTCACGTTCTTTTTGATCGGGAGAGAGAGATTAGGGTTAGAACGATTCTTCAACTTCTTTTAAACAATCCTATATATATGGAGAGGAGCAATTAAAGGATTAATTAGCCTTAAAAGCGCTCCATATAGCCGTTAGAAACGAGAAGGGGCGATCACGATCCGTCCAGAACAGAGAAAACGAAACAGAAAATTTACGGACAGAAGTCTCGAGACATAAGGGATCTCTCGAGACATAAGGGATGTCTCGAGACATGAAACGAAGAGAGCAGGAAAGGGATGTCTCGAGAACTCGATGATCTCTCGAGACAATGCAAAGAATTCAGACTTAAGATCTCTCGAGACAACCACGATCTCTCGAGACATGTCTGATCTCTCGAGACATATCCTTAGGAAAAATTTGTTTCACAAAAATTTCTTTTCTTCTCTTGAACACATGCTGCAGCCGCACTCCAAAGTCTTCAATAGTCTTGAAAAAGAAGTGTACCCCAATAGTGAGATCACACATGAGTCATCACCATGTTTCATATAATGAGGGATTACATTTTATGAAACTGTGTTTGCAGACCCATTGTGACCTGACATTGGCTTACACTTAGCCATGATAATCTGCAAGACAATACTAGAAAAGCATATCAAATAAAAAAGCAATTCAATCTTAGTTTAAGGGTGACTTCTCACAAATCAAGGTAATTGTGAATGCAATTTCCAACAAGATGATATTCAAGGAAAAGCCAAGCGTGGCACACCTTCAGGTGTTTGGTTCCACCTGTTATGTGCACGTTCCAGATGCGCTTCGGGCAAAGCTTGATGCAAAAGCAAGGAAGCTAGTCTTCGTGGGATATGATGATCGGAAGAAGGGCTGGAAGTGCATGGACCCGGAGGTGCGGAGATTTATTGTATCTCGCGACGTTGTGTTTGACGAGGTGACGTCGTACAAGGGAAGTTCTGGTGTTGAGTTACCAGAAAGCAGGGTGGAGGAGTCAGAGAGAGCTGTGGAAAATCTTCAGGTGGAGCTGCCTTTGTCACCAGGTGGTCCATCCATTTCTAGTTCTGAGACGGAGGCTTCTGGATCAGGAAGCAGGGGGAGCGATGCTCATAATACGTCTAGAAGGGGAGCTAGGGAAGAAGCAGCTGAGGATGATGCGAGTCAGGAGAAGGTGTTGAGGAGATCGAAGCGAGCGATCATTGCCCCTGATCGCTATACAGGAGGAAACATGGTGAGCTTTGTCTCATGTTTCTTTGCTAGCCCCCTGGATGAGCGGGAGCCGTCGAGCTTTGAGAAGGCCAAATGCGTGAAGTAGTGGGATTCGGCTATGGAGGAAGAGATGGCAGTTCTTGAGAAAAATGAGACCTGGTCTCTGGTGCCCAGGCCCAAGGGTATCACCCATGTGACATGCAAATGGGTCTATAAGCTCAAGAAGAAGGCAGGAGGCAGTATCGAGCGATACAAGGCTTGCCTTGTGGCTCGTGGATTCTCGCAGCAATACAATGAAGATTATGAAGAGAGATTTAGTCCGGTGGTGAAGATGACTTCAGTACGGTTCGTTATTGCCTTGGTGGCATTTTGTGGGTGGGAGATTTGGCAACTCTACGTAAAGAATGCTTTCTTGTACGGCGAGATTGACAAGAATATCTTCATGATCCAGCCGCCAGGCTTCGTATCTGAATATTTTCCTGACTATGTCTGTAAGCTGAAGAAGTCCCTATATGGGTTGAAGTAAGCGCCGAGGGCGTGGTATGGGAAGATTGCAGAATATCTCTTATTCTGTGGATTCGGTGCTTCAGACTCTGACTCAAGCTTGTTTGTCAAGAAGAACAGGGAGCTTCAAGTCATCATGCTGCTTTACTGTAACACCCCCATCCGTTAAGAAGCATATGACAGAAGGTCCGGCCGGGGCCCCACGCCATATACCACAAAACGAACGGGAACGTCCCTAATTGAAATACCAAACGACACTAAACGACGAACCTAACTCAGAGCATTCTATGCGGAAGCAAAAGAGAGAGACAGAATTATAAACCACAAAACCCGAACCCGGGTATGTCCACTTCTATTAACTTGGAATGAAATGTTTTTACAACAACTATTTTTAGGCACGACGGCCTTAGAAATTACCAACATTGGCGCGCAGGCTGGCCATACATGAAGAGCAAAAGAACATCAAAAGGCCTTCAAGGGCCGCAACAGCACAAGGGCTTCAGCCCGCTATGAGCCCGCTATGTTCCCGCTCGGTCCAGCACCTGTACAACAAGCCCACCAAAAACGGTGGCAAAACAGGGCAACGGTCAACTAAAGCTGACCAAATTATAACGACCCCACCCCTTCGAGGGGGTGGCAGTTCTAACCACCCCTACAAAACAACCTCAGCAGCATATATAGATATAAAAGAGTGCGACTAGCAAAGCCCACAACAATTCATACATGTAATCAATCACAAACGTGAGAAAGGTCTCCACGTCTCGTGCTCGCAAGGCACTCTTCGGTGGACTCCACCTTCCACCACCATCCCCTTGATGGTTTTGCCCTCTGAGGCTAAAGTCGGTGACCCGAATACCAAGGTACCCCGTACTTTAATTGTGAACTTCCCATAGTCCGAAGACTCTTCCCCATTGCTTCCCGACATGCTGAGCGAGGCTTACTAATGAGGCGCACAATGGTTCGGGTGCGGGTTCGCCAAATGCCCATTGTTCACACACTCGTTGAACAACACGAAATGCGGGTATGGCGTCCCCTCAGCCCAGGTATTCTCAACTAGCCAGGCCCTAAGGCGATTAGGTACCCTCAACTGGACCCCTCACAGGGTAGGCGTATGCGCCTCGGGTCCACCCAGCAGGACATTATAAAACACAGGCACGCAGGCCACAAGTCCCACAACAAGCTGGGCACAGCAAACATCACCAGAACTCAGTCTGGGAGCTATCGCCAGCGTTAACGCTAACGCCTGGCGATAGTGAACAGAAAACCCATTTTGGCTTCTAGTCGTAGGTGCTTCCCGGGGCACACCCCCAGACACTTCTGCACATGCAGTAGCACTCCCACTGTCTCAGAATGCCCAAAATCACCAGAACCAAATCTGGGAGCTATCGCCTTGCGATATTGCTATCGCCACCGATAGTGAACAGAAACTCCATTTCTGCTTCTAACTTCGGGTGCTCCCCGGGGCACACCCCCAGGCGTTGCTGCGCATGCAGTAGCACCCTCTAGTCCTACGAAGCAGTATATCAGCACGAAGTTTTCCCCGACACGCACAATAACAAAAAGCATCACCAATCCGGACGAACTGTCTCAGATGGGCTTCACACAGCGCGCCTACGTCCATTTTACGCATGGACTCTACATGTATGCAAGAGCGGACGAGGATAACACGAATCCACTCGTCGGGGGTCTCGACCTTACCCTTTTGGGTAGGAACCTCAACTATGCAAGGAACGGACTAGAACATGTCCAAATAAGGGTAAAGAGGACCGTTACCCTTGGGAGCCGCTTCGGAGCCATCCCTTGATTTTTGGCACGGATGGAAAGGAGCGTCTAGCCTCCTCTACGTGTAGCCACCAATGTTGAGGGATTCCGATGAGTGTAGCTCCACCAAAGATGAGCTCTAGGGTTGGAAAACCCTATTCATCACCACTACCAAGCTCCTCCTTCTCTCCAAACCAAAACCCTTAAGGCATAAAGGAATCCAAGAGCCTTTCGGCCTCCTAAGGCCACATCCCGGGCACCTCTGTCCAAAACAAGGCCCCAAAGTCAATGCCCCATTAATACCCACGATTTCGGCTGCAAAGTACAATTTGGCGCTGTTGCCGGGCGGTAGCGCTATCGCCTGGCGATAGCTCTAAAGAACCGACTCCGACTAGTCAACGCCACTGCTTTGAACAGTGCAGGACATGTGTCACGGTGTCGCTGGCGTTAGACTTACTGCCGCGCGACAGCCTCTCAACAGGAACCTTCTCAACAGAACGCTATCGCCGGGCGATAGCCGCTGTCGCCGGCGATAGCACTGGATTCCAGAAATCCAACTTTCTGATTTGTGGTCTTACATTTACGTCGACGATATGATCGTGACGGGGAATCGAAGGAGGAGGTAGCAAAGCTTCGGGCTGAGCTATCTATCAGATTTGAGATGAAGGGCTTGGGTGAACTCCACCATTTCCTTGGACTCGAAGTGCAGAGGAAGGAAAGTGGAGTGCTGGTGTCCCAGGCTGGATATGCGGAGCGAATCGTGGAGCGATTCAGCATGAAGGAAGGGAAATGCAGTTCTACACCTCTGGAGAAGGCCATGAAACTTCAGAAGGATGAGGGGAGGATTCTGGAAGATCCGATTGTGTTCCGAGCTCTGGTTGGGAGCTTGATTTATCTGACGATCACTAGGCCGGATATTGCGTATGTAGTTGGCAGGGTGAGCCGTTATATGGCGGAACCACAGATGCCTTATCTACTAGCGGCCAAGAATATTTTGAAGTATATCAAGGCGACTTCGGATATGGGTCTCCTATACAGGAGGGATGCAGGCTTCGAGGTGCATGGATACATGGATGCTGATTACGGGGCAGATTCGGATGATCGGAAGTCGACGTCTGGATTTGTCTTCACAGCGGGCCCTACGGCTATATCATGGTGCAGCAAGAAGCAGGATTCTGTGTCTGTCTCTACCACGGAAGCGGAATACAAGGCCTTGGCCTTGGCAGCTCAAGAAGCCATCTGGCTTAAGAGGTTGATGGGAGACATCCATAAGGAGGTTCGGGGTCCGACTCTGCTCCGCGGCGACAATGAGAGTGCACTCAAACTGATTACTAATCCAGTGTGTCACGCGAGGACCAAACATATCAAGATCGAGCATCATTTCATTCATGATAAGTTGCTGGATGGGTCTCTTTCGGTCGAGCATGTTCAGAGTATGGACAATGTTGCTGACATATTCACAAAGGCGCTGGCGAAGGGGCCGTTCACTCGGCTGAGGAGTTTACTTGGGCTGTTTTCAACTTCCCACTTCAAGGGGGAGTGTTGAAAATATTGAAGTGTGAAGTAGGCGGTCTGGGAGGTGATCGCGTGGTTAACCGCACGATCTCGCAGTCTCCTCTGCGGTTTGACCTATTCGGTCTAGCCGCAGCTTATCCGGCTTGACCACCGTTCTTTCTGTCCAAGGCTGCCGAGGTGAGGCCGCGCAGTCTGGTTCGTGTGACCGCGTGGCGAGTTGTTATTCAGTACTGTGAGGCCACGCGGTCTTGTTCATGTGACCGCGTGGCGAGCTGTTCTCTGTACTGTGCGGGTTAAGCTGTTGACCGCACAGGGTTGTTGTTCGGGTATCCGGTAGTCCGGTCTGGTGACTGTCCGGGTTCTTGGTGGTGCGCGCCGACTAAGGTTCTCTTAGTCGCGCGGTCTCCCTTTTGTGTTCGCGGTCTCTGGAGGAGGTTTCTCATATGCGAACACTGGTGGTGGGCATCATGACCATGCGGGTTGTCATGGTCGCGCGGCTTCTTGGAGGAGTGGCGATCTCCTGGTCAGGTTTGAAGTCGGCGAGCTCACAAAGCGCAGAGCAATCTTCTGCTGATCGCGCAGGTAGACCGGTCTTGGTCGCGCGATCAGGGCGGTGACTCTATCTCATAGGGTGGTGACTGGATATGGTCCCACGCCTATAAATAGGAGTCACTGTTGCAGCAATATTAATCGCACCAAGTGTAAGCTGAGCTCGTGCCTAGAGCTTGCGGTCTCGTTTTTGTGACCGCCTGGTTTGCTGATTGAATTTCCTTTGTGCAGCTTCTGCGGATTGTGCTGACAGCAGCGGTCACCTCTTCTTCTAAAGTGTCCGGGCGGTCTTGCGGCTTGCGGTGTGGGTTGCTGGAGTTCGGGAGAATCAGTGGAGTTCAGAAGGTCGCGGAGTTTCAGTTGGTGTTGTTCAAGTCGCCGGCAGGCTGTTCGGGCGGTCTCCTCTTCTAGTCGCGCGAACACCCAGGTCGCGCGGTCAATCGGCTTTTGTGTTCAGACTGTCAGTTATCTTTCTTCAGCTTTGTATTTTCCCTTTTGGTTTTGTGTACTGGCGAAATCATGTCTCGCCATGTATACCTCGCTCTGTAATGAAGTTTCCTGCTGTTATCAATAAAGATTGCTTTGTTTTATGTGCTTCTGGTTGTTGGCTACAACTTTAAGTTGTACGATTCCTGCTCACTCCTAGATCTACGGAAAATTTCACAGTGGCCACCTCCCCCCCCCCCATTTCGGCTGGCGCCATTCGGTGGGCGTATGGCCTTGGTGGTCGTCCAAGGCTCCCCACGGCCTTGACTCGACCTGCTCTTTCTCTTTCTCCCTTTTTTCTCGCCAAATCTCATTTCCTCCATTAATGTCGAAACTTTGGAAGATCATATCTCCCAAACTTCACAAAATTCAATTTGAAAACGATGGTAGAGTGCCTCGAAAATTCTTACAAGATATACCATTCAATCGAATGTTTGTTTGAGTTTTTTGGATACATTACACCAAAATGAACTTCCCACCGTCAATTTCCATACTTCTATACACAACCGCCTCGTTGCGATGAGACAGCTTCAACGAAATTTTTCTAAAGTTTAGAGAAATTTCTGGCGATATAGTCAAGTACAAAATGAAGACAAGTCAGCATATCAAGAAGATAATCATCCTGATAGGATCACTATATTTAATAGAGTGAACTCTAATAATGAGAAGAAAATCCTAGGCAAGAACAACCCAGACACAATAATGAAACAAAATCAAAAAGGTAAAACCAAAAGTAGAATCATTAGACATTCTACAGGCTTAATATATCAAGATACATTTTATGCCAACTTCCAGTATCAAAATAATAAATCTAGATTAGATAAACTTATCTTCTATCATCCAAAAAATATAATGAAAGACCAACTTAATTATTCTTTTATATCAGTTTATAATGGTAACAGCAAAGGACCCAAGGTAACCTGGGCACCCTCTAATGTTTGAACTACATGTGCAAGAAAGCTTAGAGTCCATTCCTCAGAGATAATGCAGGAAAACTAACTCCTCAAAATGGAACTTAAACTAATCAAAAGGAGTGACACTTTTTCTAAAAACTCTTGATGTTGCTTTCTACTTCACACATATAATCCTATAAATGTTAATTTCAATAAACACTATTGTTGGGAAAAACAACATAAATTTCTTGAAGAAATGCAACTATCGATTCAGAGTTACGTCGAATAGAATTCGACGCACCGTTGAGTTCTACTTGACGCCAGCTTCGAGAGCAGCCTGAAATAGATAATTTGAATAGGATTCGACGCAACGCCGAATAAATGTCGACGCATGCGTTGATTTAATAATTGCTGCACAAATTCAAAGTCACGTCAATTACAAATCGACGCAACGTCCACATGTCAAGCGTGTGCAGTTTTTGCTTCTAGAAGCTACTTCGACATGTTTTTAGCGCGTTGAATTTACTTCTTTTCGACTATGCTTCGAATACAACCCTAAGTTGCGACGAATCATCTTCTTTTATACAACTTAGGCGTTAGATTATATTACGCTTTTAAATTCTCTCTCTCTTGCTCTCGCGCTTTCTGACTCTCCAGCTCTCTCGTGTTCTTGCTCTCGCTTCCCTCTCTCTCTCTCTCTCTCTCTCTCTCTCTCTCTCTCTCTCTCTCTCTCTCTCTTGTCTTCTCTTTGCATGCACTAAAAGTAAAATTCGATGGCACCTCCCAAAGTTAATTCTGGGTTTGAGGTTGATATAGAATCGCATAATGCTGCATCAGACAATTTCAAGGCCATTCTCGGAATTTTTGAAACCGCGGGGTTGACAAAGTTAATTTTGACAAGGTGCAAGATATATGATGTCGATTTAACAGAACTTAAAGACAATATCCATATTGGAGATGATGGATCCCTCTACGGAAGAATCTCAGGGAATGATACCGACATCACATAGGAGATGGTGAGTCACACCTTTGATTTACCAGAAGGTGGTGACTCTGATGAATTGACAACAACAGAGACCAGCACTACCAATAGTGAAGTTCAATAAAGAGAAGGCAATCAATTTGAAAAAGAATGATGTGTCAGAGGAGTCCAGATTTTTGGCTGATATTGTAAGAAAAGTCTTGTTAGGCAAGATCTCTGCACATAATGCTATCCCTAAACAACAATTGCAAATCATGGGAGTTTTGGTTCTAAACAAGATGATAAATTGGGGGAGGTGCCTTGTGAAGATGATTGGTCACAAATATGCTCATAAGGAGAATGCTTACATTAGAATCATGAGCCAAATCATGATTCAACACTACCCAATGGTCTGTAAATCAAAAGGAGTGTCAATTCCTCTAGGCAAAATAATCAACATTGGAATTTTCTCCAAATAGACCAGGCAAATTCTAAAGCTTGGTCAAGCTGCACCCTCTCCTCCTCCTTCTCCAAGTCATCCAGATCATGAGAAAATCTTACCAGACCTTCCAAGTGATAATCTAGCTCAGGATCCTACAGTAGTTCCACAAGATGCAACAATAGAACTTCCAGCAAGGACCTCTCCTCAACAACAACTACAATCTACCATAATATCAGAAGAAATCCAAAGACAATCCTCTATCCATCATAATCTCACAGACCTCATTGCTGCCTCAACAAAAATCCCCCCATGTAAATCCATCGCCACCTCTTGCTGATACACCCTCTACATCCCATCCTACCCACCCCTTTGACATTGACCAGGATATCTCTAAAGCAGTGGGGCTGGCCACTGGACCTTTGCTGATTTGCTATTGACACGGGCAAGAAAGTTTAACAGGAAATACTCCTAGATAGAGAAAGAATTAAATGAGCCACATGACTCTATACAGTCAATAAGGGCGGTGATATCCTCCTCCAAAGTTAATAGACCTTTCTTAACCTCACTGGCAAGTAAGGTTTAGAAGAGGGAGATTATTCAAGAAGAGGAAGTAGTCCCTGCCCCAGAAGATAATAATCTTGCTCAGGAATTTGGAGATCCTAATAAAATCATAGTATTCAATAAAGTATTTCAAGATACTTCAGTTCCTGTTCCAGAAAAGCCAGCACAAACTTAGGGGAGATGCTTGCATCAACCCAGGGGGAGCTCTTCACAGATAATGATCATGTCATAAGAGATGTCACCTTAATTGCTCAGGAAGTTGCCCTTATTGCTGAAAATGCTGCATTACTTTAGGGGGAGATTCATAACAAAGATGATATAATTGCTGAAGAAGAGAAAGATGCGGATGATGTCAGGGATGTTGAAGAGGAGGAGGAACATCTTATCTTCCCACCAAGAAATGTACCTACACAGGTCTTCACCAGAAAGAGGAAAGCCTATCCAAAAGGTCCATAGAAGTCAGGTGAAAAGGATATAAAACAATTACTCTTATCATTCAGGTGCACATATTTGAAATATTGGAGATACAACTATGATAGACAATCACATCTATGATAATTTCATGTTTATCACGTCATTCTATTTATGTTATACCTGTTTATACTATGTTTATTTTAAAATATGATTGAAATCAGTTACACAATTTGTAAAGTTTGTTAAGATAAATATGAGAGATTGTTGGGAAAAATACCCTTTGATTTATCTTACAAATTATATACAAGTGATTTCATTATCTAGGATGTATTACTCATGTTGTATAGAAATGGTAATTTAGTCATTAGATGTTATAGGATGTCACACTCTCATTAGAGTGTCAAAGACCAGTTCAAAATAAGTCCAAAATTCAGTTGAGTTAAACCTGCGTCGAATAGAAGTCAACGTAGCTTCGACTGCAAGTCAAAGTAACTTCGAATATAAGTAACATTAACTCGGACTGAAGCTGATGCATAAGTTGAAGTCGACGCAACATCGAGATGTACTCGACGCAAAAGACAGAGTCAGTCGAGGCAGTATTTGAAGTCGACGCAACTTGGACTTATAATCGACACAGAAGGAAGTACTATGAGTTCAGGATTCCATCTCGATGGATACGTCGATAACTATTCGACGCAACATCAACTGCAAAGATCATTTCTAATTTGAGGAGGATTTCGGCGCAGCTTCAAGTAGAACTCAGAGTTGCATCGATAAGAAGACAAAAGTATTCGACGCTACGTCGAATACAGACAGAATTAAAATTTCTCCTTTATTCTTTTCTAAAGATG
Organism: Dactylorhiza incarnata; assembly: GCA_033032865.1. Lineage (NCBI taxonomy): Eukaryota > Viridiplantae > Streptophyta > Magnoliopsida > Asparagales > Orchidaceae > Dactylorhiza > Dactylorhiza incarnata. The sequence continues at coordinate 835,646 of JAWHQI010000461.1, forward strand.
ATTCAGAGGTTATACATGGAATAGTTTGGATCTCTAACTGGTCGATTATATCCATGAATGCAAAAAAGGACTACAGAGAATCAATAAAGACATTTCTGGAAGTTATTCTAAAAGGATTTGATGGGTCATCAAAATATAGAGAAAACATAATTATCTCATGGACTTTCCTATTGGGGATACAACAGAAAAGGGAATGAATTTGAATTCTATTCGATAGAAGAATAAGAGTATAAAGGAAGATTCAGACAACAATAATTCAGCAATTCAAGAATTATATCAGTCTTCATCATCTTCTTCTCGAAGTTCCATCTCTCTTTGCCTCTCTCTCAAAAAGACAGATACACCAAGAAATTTCTGTACTGAAAACATCAACATAAAGGCTTCTTCATCTTCATCCTCTCTCACGACAAGAAGCCTACAAAACACAAAGATTATGTGGATCAAAGTTTAAACAGTCCTTGCAACTTTCTCCCTGCAAGGACTCATCTACTGAAATAGAGATTCAACTACATAACACAAAGTGCCTGAATCCTCAGTGATAGCTAAAGGAGGATTCAATCAGAAGAACATTCTTCACATCTTCTTATTTCTATTACTCTTTCTATTTCTCATTGTAATATGAGTAAAGAGTCCTAAGAATCCAACTACAAAGGATTCAGTTGGTTCAAGATCTCCTTACCAAAAGATCTATTTTAGTTCTAAGAGCCCCTTATCAAAAGACTTAGTGGTTCTAAGAGTCTCCTTGTTAAAAGACTCGGTAGTTAGTTCTAAGAGTCTCCTTATCAAAAGACTCAGGCACTGTGATAGTGTATTCCTACCAAGGTGGTAGAAGAGTGGACGTACCCATAAGTTTTGGGGACGCACTATAGCTCTTATCTCTGTGTTGTGATTTTTTGTGCTGCCCACTTATTTTATTTCTGCACTATGTGATTATTTTATTCTGGGTTGGAAGCTGAATGCATAACAATTAGAAGTATTTTATTGTGTTTGCATAATAATTATAAAAAATGTTTTTAAAACTCTATTCATTCCCTTTAGAGAATACTCAGAGGACTCACTGTGCACTTTCACAGAGGCATTATGAGCACATCGTGGGCACTAAGGCATTGTGAGAGCGCCGTGAGCGCCGAGGCATTGTGAGCGTGTCATGAGCGTGGATGCCTTTTGAGCGCATCGTGAGCATGGAGACATTGTGAGCTCGTTGAGATGCTTGCGAGCTCATCGTGAGCGCGGAGATGCTTGTGAGCACGTCGTGAGTGAGCCGTGAGCACGGAGATGCTTCTGAGTGCGCCGGTCATGGTGACGAGGGTGCGTCGATCATAGCAATGATGTTGCAAGTGGTATGCGCCATGATGAGCACGTCGCTGGGAGGTGCCGATAAGGGTGCCAGAAAAGAGGGAGGGACGCGAGAAAATAAAATGTCGCATGACCCCCGGCGGTAGTCGTCGCACAACTCCCCAAATTGGGAGTGCTCGACACTCCCAAATTGAGGAGTGCCTAACACTCCCCAATTGGGGAGCGCCGATTGTGCCTAACCCCCCAATTGGGGAGTGGGGACAATCCCTAATTGGGGAGTGACACCAAGGGTGCTGACCAGAGCGGCAATTGCTGCCCCTATGAGGGGGGCGACCATTGTCGCGCACGCTAACTGTCCCGCAGAGCATGCCGCGCGACAGATGTCGCACGGTACTTTCCGCGCGGCACAAGACGCCGGAGCGACTAATAGAATAGTGGAGATACAGCCTTCCCCGACCCTCTCATTGGCAACATTGATGTCACGCATCAATGACGGTGCTAAGCGAATAAGTTCACACACTAACATAGCAATTTAACATTTTTTAGAGGAATACTTAATCATCAGATTATACGTTTTAGTAGAAGACTTAATGAGCAAATTAAATGTTTTCGCGGAAGTCTTATTACCATCAGTATCATTGAAACCAACACATATAACTGTATGAATATGAACATGCATATTTAGTACAAATGATTAATTAAGTCATAGATCAATGTTGTTGCGGGTCGCTCGACGCTTGACCGATCAAATTGAACCATCTCAGCTCGAGAGTAAGCCGAGAGTGCGCAAACAGTCAAAGTTGAGACCAACGGTTGACAAGAAGAGTTTTAGCGTGGAAAACCCAGAAATGGTAAAAATCACGGGGCCAGATCGGTGCCGACCAAATTGCACTATATCTCTGGGTGTTACAAGTAGTAGAATGCACAAGGGTAACAGACCATCGCTCATTGCAGAGGGTGCAAAGAAGAATGAGAAAGTAGAAATCCTTAAGTCCCGAAGGAAGAATCTCCAAAGGGGAATGATATATCTTCGAAGGCAGAAGGAGATCATCGAAGGCCGACGGAGATCTTCAAAGGCCGAAGGAGATCTTCGAAGGCAAATGAGATCTTACAATGATTCATCGAACGCTGAAGGATAACTCTGAAGGATCCTCGAAGGAGCTCTCTCGGGCGCTGAAGCAATGCGAGTTCAAATGAGGGCTCTGGACTCCTTTTATAGCTGCGGACATGAGCGTTCCAATAATTTTGCCATTGTAACCACCATAACCATGTTGGATCTTACGGCGCCCTTAGAGGGGGGGGGGGGGGTGAATAAGGGAATAAAAAATCTTTTTATAATTTTATGGAAATTACTAAATTGTTTTATAATATGAGAAAGCCAAAATAACAATTTAGCTAATTTGTGAGAATATCATAATTTTCATCTTTAGAAATAAGTACTAAATTGTTTTATGATTAAGAGATTGAAATAAACAATTTAGTTAAAGTAATTTGAATTGAAAAACTTTGTAGCCAATATATTAAAGATAACGCCAAAGGAGAGAAATCAAGTAAACACAAATAAAGACATGATTGCATTTATATAAAAAGGTGTTTACAAAATTTGATTTCAATATCGCTAGAAATCGGAGGCGTACAAAAGTAAAATTTTTTTCCTTTTCTATACCGACTTGTATCCCCACAAACCGGTTGGCTTTAGCCTATCCTTCCCCGGATAAGGCCTCAAGCCGCTCTAGCCAATCCTTCCCCGGATATGGCCTCGAGCCCCTAGATCTAATCACCTGGAATTAGTCGCCAACACAAGGCGAATTTCCCCCTAAGTCCTACCCAGACCTAGTCGCCAACACAAGGCAAATTCTCTAAACGATTACAAAAGTATGGGATGGAAATAATGAAAAACAATAATAAAACTCCCTATATGAGATCTCTGGAGTCGAGGATGAAGGATCGCTGTAGCATAAGCGAGGTAGAAGCGATCGTCCTTTGGATGTAGCGTGATGTAGTCCTCCTCCATAATTCTCCTTAAGTTTTTTGTGGGAGATCCATCTCCGGCAGCATAACAGCACTGGAATTGTGGCACAAGCAACCTCTCTGGGATCTCTAGCCAAAACGAGAAGCAAAGCTCCAATTTATAGAACTTGAAGCTAGCGTCGGCGGTAGTGGCTAGCGCCGGCGGTAGCTACTAGCGTTCGTGTGGAGCGGTTGCGAAACCGTCGGCGGCGTGGCGCTGTACACGAACTGGAGATAGCGCCTGGCGGTAGCGATAGCGCTGGCGGTAGCGGTAGCGGTTGTGAAACCTTCGCTGCGCACGAACTCGAGATAGCGCCTGACGGTAGCGATAGCACTGGCGTTAGTGCTGGCGGTAGCGGTAGCGCTAGCGATATCGCTAGCGTTAGCGATAGCGCTGGCGGTAGCGCTGCTCCTTTCAAAAGTTTGTTCCAAGCTGCTTTCTACCAGTGGAGTATTGCACCTATAGTTCCTGCACACTATAAACACACTACAAGTAATATCAAATACAATATGTGATTTGTTATTCTCAAACAAAGGGATGTGACACACATGTCCAACAATCTCCCCCTTTTGATAATAACAAATCCTCTAAGCAAGAAATCAACAATATTGTTTATAGATAAAATAAGCAAGATAAAAGTGCAACTATAGTATATGATATGCATGATAATGTGCATACTCCCCCTATCTTAAAGCTCCCCATACATAAATGCAATTTTATGTGTTACTCCCCCTAAACGATAGATTACATGAAATATTCGCCCCTTAATCTTCTATATTTCTTCTATATTGATTTCTTCAATTAATCTCCCCCTTTTGGTATTATCAAAAGAAGGTGGGGTGAGGGTAGTAAAGAGGCATTTATATAACATGATCGAGCTTTTCAAAATATAAATAATGATAAAGAGTTTAAGCATAACATAAATAAGAGATTTTAAATATAAAGATAAGAGTTGTAAGCAAGCGAAAGATTATAATAAACATCTTTTTGTAAGCATGAAAAGCATAAGTAGAAATATGTGTTTTGGTTCAAAATTGAAAGATGTTTTAACCTTTTTGAAATCTCAAAGTTTTTCATAAAAATACCAAGCATGAAATGAACATATCAAAGATAGATTAAACTACAATGTTACTTAATTTGTAAATTCAAGAAATACCAAAACATTGTAGAGATCATGCTAGGTTATCTAGTGCATTTTTATATAAAGAGTAGTATAGATAAAGCATTAGAATCCAATACTCATGAGAAGAAGTGTTATGAAAGATAATGATGTGCACATAAGTGTATTTTGGGCAATGTTAACAATTGATTTAAATCACAAAATACAAGACATATGCAAAGTAAAGTGCACAATAAAACACAAGTAAATTACTTTCACACACTTTTAATGCACATAATTTTTAACAAAGTGGTGTAATAACCAAGGTTTGCACAAGTAACTTTACTATTCTTTCCAAGGTGCTCAACCTCACAATGCTTATGAAGACTTATCAGGAGGTTCAAGTAGTGCTTGGTGGAGTTATATTTGTCTACATATATAATTTTTTGTTCACATTTGTGAGACAACATTCTCCGAATACACTTGTTATGCAAACCCAATTTTTAAACTTAACCACTTTTCTAAATTTCATAAGTGCAATTCAAATGTAGTGTAGGCAATAAACTTATGCAAGTTTTAATTCATTGTACAAATACATTACACAAGCAAGCATTTTTAGATTTAGACACACATGTTGATTACCAAAATAAGTGAGTGAAATGTATCATTATCAATCATAAAACATTTACTCATACTTAGAGGCATGCTAAGCTTGGTTCTACACATTTTGCAATACAATTGATGCACTTTAAATAGATATATCAAAGCATGATAAGCAAAACAATGTTCATAGTAATTTGAAAGAATATGTTTTAACATTGTAAATAATTCTAAATAATAGAATTCATACATGCTTGGTATTAGCAATAAAGATTATACAAATTTTTTTGTTGTTTTATCATTTTTAATGAGAAAAAGAAAACAGAAAAATCACAAAAACATATTTTTGTATTTTTGAATTTTGAACTTTTGTAGTTGATTTTTCAAAATATAGATAAAAACACAAATAACAAAAACATATTTTTGTATTTTTTAGATTTTGAACTTTTATAGTTGATTTTTCATAGAATGAATAAAACACAAATAACAAAAAACATATTTTTGTATTTTTGAATTTTGAATTTTTGTAGTTGATTTTTCATAATGTGAATAAAATAAAAATACCAAATGTAAGAAATACAAAAACAAAGTAGTACATATAGACTAAAATATTTTTAATGATTTTTAGAAATTTTAAAACCCAGAAAAATCAGACACTCACGCTAGCGCCGGCGCTAGTGATAGCGCGGCAAACAGTACACGATTTTTTAGGAATTTTAAATTTTTTATTTTTGATATTGATTAAGTGTCCTTAGAGTAGTCTCATGCTGTAATTTCAGAATTTTTGGAGATCTCTAGGAGGATCAAATTTGCATGAAACTTTGGCTTTTTCAAATTCACGTATTTTACAAAAACATTTAAGCTCAAAAAGATAGATTATGCAAACACAAGAGGACATTTTTTTTATTAAACAACCCAAAATATACATGATTAAAGTAAATAAAATGATCATGCAAAGAGTAATATAAGTATGTCCTAAGATTAATGACTACCCTGACTAAATGTCTACACCCTAGCCCTGTATTAAGTGACGGATGGGCATGAGGAGATGCACACATACCGTAGGTTGGGGTGTTAATCCCATATGCACACACTAGAGAACACTCAACCTAGCACTCTTTCCCCCCAGTGCCTCGCAAGGCCCCACTGGAACCCTCCCCGGTTAAGGACAAGACATGTCTTAGAGGTTAGGTTTCTAATGTATACAACCCTACGCCCCCGCTATTGTGAGATATGAAGTCATAAGTGAAATAATCTTTTGGACAACCTATGCTTTTAAATCTAAGGGTTGATATAAAAACTATGGGTTTTGTTTAATGTGATGAGTTATATAAATCCGCATAGTTTTTATTTTTACTTTTATGAGATGACGATATGTGATAACTAGCACAATTACTAATATTCAATAAGTGACAATACTAATATGATGAGTTTTGGGTTTCATGTCATGTCATAAGATTAATATTAATATTGCATGTATTTCAAAATAGAATTTCAAATTATAGATCTAGAATGGAGGATGATTTTGTTTGATTTATACTTTCATTACAAAGTTGATTCTAGAGTTTACAAATATGAGAGATACATGCAATCACTAGTAAAGCAAATCAATAAATCAAATAATGTAAAGGAAACATTATTCATAATTTTTATCATAAGATTCATAATTCCTATTATCGATTTGAGATATGTCTTGATAGAACATGAATTATGATTTATGATTATAGACAAATTGGCATAGAATATGTCTTAGATCATCATGATGTATGTAAATTCTAATTCTTCTCGACTTATGATATAGTGATATAGTGATCTTCTTTGAATAAGCATGTTTGATTTTTAAGCCTAGAAATGATGATCATCCAATCATACCAAAGACAAAGATCACATATATAACGTTTTGAAATTTATAATAAAATTGTATTGGATAATTAGATTTATTGATCTTTGGTTTTGCATGATGATATATAGTTTCATGATATATATACTAATGATTAATCCATAAACTATCTGTTTGTTGGAATTTTGGTATTCTATTATAATTTCAAAATCACATAGCTATCATGAAATTTGAATAACATTGTAAATATTATACCTAGCATATAGATTTAAGCATAAACTAAAGGCAATGCTAGGATGATACGTATGAATGCAATGTTATTACATAGAATTAATGGAGATAATGTTGCATGTAATATGAGAAGTTTACAAATTAATTTTCTTTAGACCTATAATGGAATGATTAAATTTTTGATTTGATCTTAATGATATAAGATGATTCTAATGTATAAATTACATGCAAACAATGGTGACACACATCACACATAATATCTAAATTAATATATGAAACAATTATACATAAGGATAGCATGTGATGAAAAATCAATAAATACAGAAATTTCCAAATTAAGCAAACTAAGATAGCTTTTAAAATGGAGTTGAAATTGGGCAAGTTGACAGCACCAAAAGAACTCAAATGAGCAAGCCTAGTTTGCCGTTGGATGGAGATTTTTGTGCTCTTTCCGAAAATATATTAAACGCGAAAATCAGGCGAGCGGATCAAAAGATATGGATGATTGAAGTTTTGATCGTAAACTCGCATTTTTGAGAGATTAAACATGCTTTTAGATGAATTTATATTTTCAATTTTATTTGATAATATTCTTCATTGTAAGGGCTATCATATGCAGCAAACAAATATAGAATAAAAAAGATGTTGCGCATTTTAATTTTTAGTATTAACCCCTTTAATAAACCATTTAAATCCAATTTTTAAAATAGTTTCAATAGTCTTGATAATAATTTCAAAATTCAATTTCTAATGATAATTCAAGACAATTAAGGGTAAAGGATTTAAAAGGATAAAGAACAATCAAAGATGAGAGATAGATCACTTTGAAAAAATGTATGACTTAATGTTCAATTTTAATTCAAATTTGATTTGATAGACATTAGGCTTAATATATGAAAGTCATATTACATGATATATAAAGTGATCATAGCATGTTTGTTTAAAAAAATATAAAATAAACAAAAGAAAAAAAAAGACAATAAGCATATCATGAAGTAGAGTATTGATATTTCATTTGTAATTTTTTCTACTTCATGCAAATGATTGTATACTAATTAATAAGAGATTTAGGTATCCAAAGGGGACCATGTGGGATGGTTCCTTTGGGCACCCAAATATGACATGATGACTTTTTAGAAGACAAGGGTAAATGGGCCTTTTCTATTAAAGTTGATGTATCATTTTTCTTTAAGGGTCTCCATTCATAACTTGGTGGTTTATATTTTAAATTCATATTATGATTATATGACATCTTTATATGATTAGATTTGTTTGAAAAATAATTCATTTGCAATTTATATTTATTCAAATTATTTTTCAAAATAGATTGATGTTGATAATCGTAATGGTTTTCATTATATGGATTCTTTGAAATTTTATAAGAGTGATTGTCTTTCTTTAGAAGTGATTGTTGAAAGAGTGGGTTACAATATGTTTTAAAAGATTGATTATAATTTTGATGATTTCTATTTCCACTCTTTCTTATAGACATATTCTTAAGATAATATTTTGAATTTTGATTTTCATGAAAAGGAGTTTTTAAATATGAGTCATGATTGAAAATATATTGAGACCTATAATAGTGATTCTTAAGAATTTTATGAGGATCATAATTCTTTTTGAAACTAAACTCCTTTTTATTTAATGTGTGAAAATGATCCTTTTTAGAAATAATTTTGTAAGTTAATTTATCCTTGTTATTCAAAATCTTATGATGAAATTCATTACATGACATTTGAAATTTTTCAACAAAAGATTTTAATTGTATTAACTTACAAGTTAAAGCATCATTTTCAACTATCAAATTTTCATTATGTTCTTTAGAAACTAAGAGCCCTTTTTCAATTTCCTTGAATTTTTCTTTTAATAAATTGCAATTAAGACAAGGAATATGAATTTTAACTAAAGAGCGTGAAAGAGAATTTATAACATCAATATTTGATTCTACATTATTGTTTGCTTTTAAAGATTTATTTTCTAAACGTAATTTGGAATTAGCAATTTTAACTTTAAAATTTTACGTTTAGCAATTTTAAGCATACGAGAAGTAGAAATAGAATTTGTTACAAAAAGAGAAGATTTAGATTTTCTTACCTTGCTATAGTTTTCGTCTTCTCTTTTGCTTGATGTGTTGCCAACAAATGAGTCCAACATTGTGACGTTGTATTTTTCTTCCTCCAAGCATGAGTCCTCATCGATTTCTTCTCTTGGATCCATAAGGAATTCCTGGTCGATTTCTTCTCTTGGATCCATAAGGAATTCCTCGTCGATTTCTTCTCTTAGATCCATAAGGAATTCCTCTTGTTCATCATCTGTAGAAGGAAGACTATAAGTATTCTCAAGAAATTTCCAAACTTCATAAGGAAGTGTATAAATTAGTTTGAAAATATTTTGATGCAATGCACAATATAGACTATTCATTGATTTGGCATTTAAAAATGTTTCATTTTTATTTAAAGTACTTGGGGGTATTTTAATAGTAATATTCCATACTTCCATATCCAAAGACTTAAGAAATTTTTCCATAAGAAATTTCCACCCATTATAATTTTTCCCTTCAAATAAAGGTGGTGCTAAAGATTTTTCATTTATAAGAAAGTTTTTCCCGTAAATAGAAGCGAGATCATGAGACGCCATTATTCCTGGTTTTTAAACCGTTTGGAATAACCTGTCCTCTGATACCACTTGTTGGATCTTACGGCGCCCTTAGAGGGGGGGGGGGGGGGGGTGAATAAGGGAATAAAAAACTTTTTATAATTTTATGGAAATTACTAAATTGTTTTATAATATGAGAAAGACAAAATAACAATTTAGCTAATTTGTGAGAATATCATAATTTTCATCTTTAGAAATAAGTACTAAATTGTTTTATCATTAAGAGATTGAAATAAACAATTTAGTTAAAGTAATTTGAATTGAAAAACTTTGTAACCAATATATTAAAGATAACGCCAAAGGAGAGAAATCAAGTAAACACAAATAAAGACATGATTGTATTTATATAAAAAAGGTGTTTACAAAATTTGATTTCAATATCGCTAGAAATCGAAGCCGTACAAAAGTAAATTTCTTTTCCTTTTCTATACCGACTTGTATCCCCACAAACCGGTTGGCTTTAGCCTATCCTTCCCCGGATAAGGCCTCAAGCCGCTTTAGCCAATCCTTCCCCGGATATGGCCTCGAGCCCCCTAGATCTAATCACCTAGAACTAGTCGCCAACACAAGGCGAATTTCCCCCTAAGTCCTACCCAGACCTAGTCGCCAACACAAGGCGAATTCTCTAAACGGTTACAAAAGTATGGAATGGAAATAATGAAAAACAATAATAAAACTCCCTATATGAGATCTCTGGAGTCGAGGATGAAGGATCGCTGTAGCATAAGCGAGGTAGAAGCGATCGTCCTTCGGATGTAGCGTGACGTAGTCCTCCTCCAGAATTCTCCTTAAGCTTTTTGTGGGAGATCCATGTTCGGCAGCATAACAACACTGGAATTGTGGCACAAGCAACCTATCTGGGATCTCTAGCCAAAACGAGAAGCAAAGCTCCAATTTATAGAACTTGGAGCTAGCGCCGGCGGTAGTGGCTAGCGCCGACGGTAGCGTTCGTGTGGAGCGGTTGCGAAACCGTCGGCGGTATGGCGCTGTACACGAACTGGAGATAGCGCCTGGCGGTAGCGATAACGCTGGCGGTAGCGGGAGATAGCGCTGGCGGTAGCGGTTGCGAAACCGTCGCTGCGCACAAACTCGAGATAGCGCCTGGCGGTAGCGATAGCGCTTGCTTTAGTGCTGGCGGTAGCGGTAGCGCTAGCGATAGCGCTGGCGTTAGCGATAACGCTGGCGGTAGCGCTGCTCCTTTCAAAAGTTTGTTCCAAGATGCTTTCTACCAGTGGAGTATTGCACATATAGTTCCTGCACACTATAAACACACTACAAGCAATATCAAATACAATATGTGATTTGTTATTCTCAAACAAAGGGATGTGACACACATGTCTAACAAACCACCTGAGGGGGAATCACGTTCGTCGATCTGGATCACACAGATCGACAGTTTTTGGTTATGACATTTTTGCCCTCTCCCGGGCAGTTTGGGCAGCCTCCAATCCTTGTGGACAAGAGAGGCAAAGAAGATAAAATACAACCTGTGTTCAAAAAGAATTTGGCGTTCTGCATGAGTGAGGCAAAATTTGGCATTATTGCGAGAAAGCAGAGGCCTTGGCGTTCTCACGTTAACGTGGAAGCCTTGTGAGAATGGCGTGAACGCGGAGGAACTTAGCATTCTAGCGTGAACGCGGAGATCTTATGAGTGCGTCGTGGGCGTGAAGGCGTTAGGATCGCTGATGCGTTGTCAACATACCGTAAGTGCGCCGTGAGTGCGGAAGCATGGTGAGCACGCCGTGAATGCGGTGGTGTTGTCAGAGCGTCGTGAGCGCGGAGGCGTTGTGAGCGCGTCGTGAGCGCGTCGTGAGCGCGGAGGCATTTTGAGCGCATCGTGGGCGCTCAGGCGTTGTAAGCACGCCGTGATCGCGGAAGCATTGTGAGCGTGTCGTGAGCGCGGTGGCCTTTTGAGCGCGCCGTAAGCGCAGAGGCCTTGTGAGTGTTGAAATGCCTAATTGGGGAGCGCCACCAAGGGCGCTGACCAAGTCAGCGCCCCAAGGGGGCACTGACTTGGTCAACGCCCTAATAGGGGAGCGGCAATTGCCGCCCCCTATGAGGGGGGCAACAATTGTCGCGCGCAGCAGCGCGCGACAACTATCGCACAAAACTTTCCGTGCGACAGATGTCACACGGTACTTGCCGCGCGGCACTTGCCCCATCATATTGTCTTGTGGTGATTTGCCCCCTCCCCGCTACGTGTAGAGCCCGCGTGATTGGCGGTGCTTGTGCGAACTGGCGTTCCTACGTCCGATTTGGAGTCCAAACGAACTCGAAATTGTATGCGTGATTGGGCCCGTTGAAGTGGTATCGACGAGCTGATCGCGGTCGCGGCGAGAAATCCCCGGTTCGGTCGAGTTATTAATGTGGAACCCTATCAATTGCATTGAATAAGATTTTATAACATTAAATGCATAACGATATATAGCTTGTTTGTGGATTCACCTCTATGTATCATTGACGTTCACTCGTACATGTCATTTACGCTCATTGTTGGGGTAGAAATTGCCAGAACTCCACACAATAGAAAATAAAGAGATGATGGTATTGTGAGTGAGAGAGTACTCCTGACCGCGAATACTAGGAGATAAAATGGTTTCGCGAGTGGCGAAATCAGATTTTGCATGGCACGAACCTTAATTTTGCATGATTTTATTAATTGAAATGATTACATTCGAATTACAAATAAAACTTAATACTACAAAAAGGTAATAACAGACTTTGTTTTTGGGCGTGTGAGTACAAAGGAAGATCTTAACTCAAGTTTCGATGCCTTTACAACTACTGTTCATAACCTATTTATAGATCAAAGGGGTTTGCCCGCAAGCAACCTCTAAAAGACGGGTTTCCCGCTTACAAGTTTGGGCAAATTGAAGAAAAATACTAAGTACAGAGAACGAGCAAAGATCCTGTGAATCCTCTAGGAGGGGACGCAAATACTCCAGGAGGTGGTGCGAATACTCCAGGAGTTGCCGTGAATACGCAAGTGAATATTTCAAGTGTTGCAAAGTACACTCCGACAGAATTGCGATTACTCTCATAAGAGTGGTGACAGTGAATACTTCATAGTGACATGCTGCTTAGTTACAAATATTCCAGTAGGTGCTGGGATTACTCTCATAAGAGTCTTTTGACACTGTTTTATATGCATTCACTTATGTTTTACTTGCTTATTACTACTACATTCTGTGATGATATATTTTCGCCATGTATTAAGCTTAGCACATGTACCATGCTTCTACTTTTACTTCTGCTTTACTCTATGACGGTTGTGTTATTGATTGAGTTTCGCTTAGCACCATCAGCGATTTGTGATGTGGAAGTGTGTGATAGGCGATAGTTAAGACGTGTACCTCAACTCTCTTTTTGGGCAATTCTACATTGTGGATTGGGGTGTGGCGCAATAAGATTCCCCTCGTCGGTGCTATTTTTCGGAAGGGGATCTTACAATCAAAATGTCATAACATGATACTAATTCAAAGTAGAATGCCCACTTACTCATCATCCTGACCACCAAAACCCTGCAACATCATGGTTAGACCATAATAATATGCACATATGATAACAATCATCATATCCCAAACTAATCATCTAATCATGCAAAGGTGTGATAATAAATTAATCAAATCAAAACAAGGCCAAACTGATCTCAAAATAATTCCAAATCTATCTCGCGGTGATATATCATAATCATAAAATCCTCGCCAAAATTAGGGCTCCGGAAATTAATTAAAAGCATAATTAATTTTTGTTTAATTAGCACTTTGATATTTGATGTATTTTCAATAAAATTATAGGACCGAAGTCGTCCAAAAGTTCTCCAAAATTTTGTAGAGCTACATATGACACAAAGACACATGCCTATAGAGTTTCACAACATTACGATTAAGGGCGACAAAATATTTAAAATATCTTTTTGTCACAGTAAAAGCTTAATCCAAATTAAACTATAGTCTTTATTTTCTTTTTAAATCTCGATTTGATGCACGGATCTTGGCAAGATCTGACGGCTATAGAGGTATTCACACACATAATGACCTTCTCCCACACAATGGATTTGCTCTCGATTCGATCCGTTGTGGGGGCCAGCCACAATGGCTACGGAGGCATCCCTCCATCACTCCTGCTGTTCGACGATAATTAATTGTGCATCGGAGGTAAAAGTATTATTTCGGCTACATTTTCACAGCATCTTGGAAGACTTCGACACAAGGTGAGGACAAAAACTAGCTCCTTATCTTCTCTTCGGCAGCAATCCGAAACTCTCTCTCTCTCTCTATTCCATCTTTACTTCTCTCTAAACTTCCTTTAACGTGGAAAAGAAATGGAATGAAAAGAAAGTTTGGTTTGATTAGTATTTATAATAGCTTTTCAACTTCTATAAAAATGTTGAAATCGGAGCTACGGATCCCTAGAAATCTCGAAAAAATCATCAAAAGTCAATTTGAATTTCTCCTCTACTCAGCTGGGAGCTACGTGGCCCATATACGGGCACCCCTCTGGGACTGGCGCACTGGGCACGCGAGTGCCCAACCTGCGTTTATTTGTCCAATGGCAGGCCATCACGCGGGCGGGCACGTGGCCCGCACGCGGACAAGCACTTGTGCGGCCCGTGTGGTCTGCCATGCACCTGGCGTGCGTGGCCCGCCGATTGAGCGGGCGTCGCTTGGCTCCCGCGTACTGTGTGTTCGCCATGTGGTGCCAACAACTGCCACGCAGTGCCGGTGGTTGGCACGAGTCGCCGCCACCTCTTCTTTTTGACTTTTGGGGATTTTTAATGCCCTAGAAAATTATGAAAATACCATCTCTAAGGTTTTTCAACGTTCTAGATCCGATTCCGCCCTTTGTTTCGCCAAATTCCTAACGATTTTTGCCAAAAATATACTTTTTCATGAGTCCTGAGTTCAGCAAATAAAATATCGATTATCATGTATTTCAACGTTTCGAGTTTACTGACAGACTTAGTTCCTCGAAATTCGCGTTGGTTGCACTGAAAAACACATTTTTTCTAATGATTTCGATTTCGACAAATGATATGTCGATCCCTATGTATTTTGACGTTATTACTTTACTGGCGAATTATGTTTCTCGAAAATTGTGTTGGTTGCACTAAAAATCATGTTTTTTTTCTTCTAAGGATCTCTGATTTTAGCAATTGATATGTCGATTTCTATGTTTTTTGACGTTCTGAGCCTAACTGTAGTCTTCATTTTCTGAAATTCGACTCTGTTTGATAATTTTAGTGCCCGAAACTTATTTTTAAATTTTTTTGTTATAAATATGTTTATCGATCCATAATCAACATTAATTATTGTTAATTCTGATTAAATATTTACAAGATGTTACAGAACCTCTCTGATCGGGAAGTTTATATTTCCAGGAGCAATCCGCACAGTGGACTCTCCTGGCCTACGACATGGTGCTGACCCGCACTTGGTATTAGGCGGACGCATACGTGGCGCTGAGAAGAGGAGCCTTCTTGAGAGAAGATGCTTTGTGGGGAGCGCCCTTTGAGGGTCGCTCGTGGGGAAGGTGATCAGGGAGAAAGATGTTGCCCCTCCATGACCATCGGGATTTGTATGGTCCCCAGAGGCTGGACCCCCCGAAGAGGAAGCGACAAGGTCACCAAAAAGGCCTCTAAATATGAAATGACGGTTAAGTTGGTCAGTACGCCATGGCATGAGGGGAAGCTCGCTCTCCAACGCACCACCCCTTGGATAAGGAGGTCGCGAATATTCCATTATGGTGTCCAACATTATTGTTGCAGATCGTTCAACGCTCTCCTAGACCAGTCGAGCTGAATCGTCTTAGCTCGAGAGTGAGCCGAACGCGCAAACAGTCAAAAGAGAGAACCAACTGTATACAACGAGATTTTTACGTGGAATACCGGAAAGAGAAAAAATCACGGGGCCTAGGTCAGTTCTGAATGATCAACTAGTGTTGTGAGTTACAAAGAGTTATTTTTCGAGGGTGACATGCCACCGCTCGTTACCGAGATTTTGATAAGTCATCCAAGTCCTCGGGAGCCGAGCGTGGTGAAGCATGCGCGGGGACAGCCTTGAGCATGCAACTTGGCAGAGAAGTCCTGAGCAAAGCGTTGCTGAGTAGCCTAGAGCAGAGCGCTGCGGGGCAGCCTGGAGCGGAGCAGCCTGGAGCAGAGCGCCACCGAGTAGCCTGGAGAGGAGCACCGCGAAGCAGCCTGGAGCGGAGCGCCGCAGAGCAGCCTAGAGCGGAGCGCCGAGGAGCAGCCTGGAGAGGAGCACTGCGGAGCATCCTGGAGCAGAGCGCCACAGAGCATCCTAGAGAGAAGCGCCGCGGAGCAGCCTGGAGCGGAGCGCCGCGGAGCAGCGTCGAGCGGTGCGATGCGGAGTAGCCTGGAGCAGAGCGCTGCGAAAAAGACTGGAGCGGAGCACCGCGGAGCAGCCTAGAGTAGTGTGGTGCGGAGCAGCCTGGAGCGGAGCACCGCGAAGCAGCTTGGAGTGGAGTGCCATGGAGCAACCTGGAGCGAAGCGCCATGGAGCAGCCTGAAGTGGAGCGCCGCGGAGGAGCCTGAAGTGGAGCACCGTAGAGCATCCTGGAGCGGAGTGCCGCAGAGCAACCTGGAGCGCAGCGCCGTGGAGCAGCCTATAGCGGCGCGCCGCAGAGCATCCTGGAGCGGAGCGCCACGGAGCATCCTAGAGAGGAGCGTCGTGGAGCAGCCTAGAGCGTGGCGCCGCAGAGCAGCCTCGAGCGGTGCGGTGTGGAGAAGCCTGGGGCGGAGCGCTGCGGAGAAGACTGGAGCGGAGCGCCGTGAAGCATCCTGGAGCGGTGCGGTGCGGAGCAGCCTAGAGCAGAGCGTTGTGGAGCAGTCTAGAGCGGAGCGCTGCGAATCAGTCTGGAGTGGAGCACTGCAGAGCAGCCTGGAGAGGAGCACTGCAGAGCAGTCTGGATCAAAGATGTCTAGGGGGTCCACGCCGGATAGTTTGGAGCCCAACCGAGATCCTCGAAAAATCCTTTAAGGAGAGTTGGAATGTTGATGGAAATCTTTAAGGGGGAGCTTGAAGGGCGATGAAGATCTTCAAAGTGTCCTTGCCGAAAAACTCAAGGGCTCCTTGTCTCAATGCTAAAAGTCCCCTCAAATGGAGGCCTGACCCCCCTCTTTTGTAGTTTTTGAGAAGGGCATTCTAGTAACTGCGCCATCCTGATTCCTGAACGAGCGAATGAGAATGCTTGATTCGAGGCACAAAGATTGTCAATTTGAGGTTATGACGAGTTTGCCCCCGGTCACATTGGGCAACCTGGGCAGCCTCCCTGGTGGTGTGGTCGGCGATCACCGCCTACGATGGATGATGGTGGCATGCCCCATGGAGTAGGGATGAGCGGGAGTGCTTCCTGCAGAGCAGGGATGAGTGGGAGCGCTCCCTGCAGAATAGGCGATAGCGGGAGCGCTCCCCATGGAACTGGCGAGAGCGGGAGTGCTCCCCGCAGAACTTTCGGGAGTGGTAGCTCTCCCTGTGAAGTAGGCGCGAGCGGGGGTGCTTCCTGTGTTGGATTTGTTGGCGTCATAGAGGGGGTGGGGGGTGGGGGTGAATAAGGGTTTTAAAAAACTTTTAGGTTTAATAGGAATGATTTGATATTTTATTAGAAATAAATTGAAGCAAAAGTAAAGTGCTAGAAATTGAAAATCAAATCAATTTTATTGAACAAGTAAAGAGATAATTATCATTTATAAAATCGATTACAAAATTAAATTTCTATCACACTAGAAATCAAGGCAAATAATATGAAAACTCTTTTTGTGTTCTATACCGACTCTTCTCCCTAAGAACCTGTTGGCTTTAGCCGATCTACCCCCAAATATAGCCTCAAGCCGCTCTAGACTTCCCCCCCAGAAAGGCCTCAAACACCCCTAGATCTAATCCGAAGACCTAGTCGCCACACCCACGCGGTGAATTCTCTCTAGTGCTCGCAAGGCCCTAGTCGCCAACACGGGCGAATTTCTCTACCGTTGAAAATAAGAGAAACCATCTTTAAAGACTAAAATATCAAAAACACCCTCAAAGATTGAACTTGACGATGATGTAGGCGTGATCGATTCGTCTCCAAGTTCTAAGCATTCACAAGCATTGATGAAGTTCTCTTGGCTGCAAGGAGGAGACTCTCACGAAAGTTTAGGAGTTATAGCTTGTTATTCTTCGTGTATCGACACTGCTTAAACGAGGAGGACCACTCTTTATATAGACTCGGATCTGCGCTAGTGGTAGTGCTACCATCGGGCAGTTGCCACTTTAGGCAATAAGCTGACACACAGATTGAGTCATCTTAGGAAACATTCTTGCTCCAAATTTGGCAGCCCCTCCTACCGCTCCGCAGTAGTGTTAGGATCGTAACGATAGAGGATTGTAACAATTGAGTCATCTTAGCCTTAATGCGCCATGATAATAATTGCTATTTTTGAGTCCCGTCGACATTCCTTTCTCGATGATGTTTCCTTCTCGACGACGTTTCCAAGTATGTTGAAGCTACCGTCAGTGGTAGCATTAACGCGCCGCGATACCAAACCGAGCGTTGTAACGATAGAGGACCGTCGTCTTTCTTTTTTATACTCATAGGGGCTTGAGAGTTGAAGTTCCTGCACATTATAAACACATGACAAGTAAGATCAAATACAATGAGATTTGTTATTCTCAAACCAAGAGATGTGGAAAATATGTTTCAACAAACTCTCCTTTTTGATAATAACAAATCGTCCTAGAAAGAAAACATGCACATATAAGATTAGTGTTTATAGTAAAGGATAAGCGTGATAGAAGGCATATGCTCCCAATATATGAGTGCTCCCCCTACATCAAAGCATCCTATGTATTTTACTCCCCTTAACTGTGAATTTTCTTTCAAAGTTATTCTCCCCCTTTTGGTATTATCAAAAGAGGGTGGAGAGAAAAAAATATTGTTTAAGGTTTAATATAGTGTTTAATGCAGAGATGAAAATGAGCATAACATAGATTGACCACCTAGTGATACCACTTGGTTAGTAAAAAGTTGATTTGGAAGAGTGAGGTACCATTAATGTAGAAATAAGAACACTTGTTTGACAAAAATAGTCATGATCGAGCGTACAAGTAGTAATATAGTGGAAAGCATGTTGAAAGATTTTGTAACGAAACATCATTATAAGAGTTTGAAGCATAGTAAATGAGTAAGATTTTTAGTCTAGTAAAATTAGATTTTTTAGTAATTGAAGTTTAAGATTAAATATCACTTGTAACAAAACATAATATCACTTCTTTAGAAAGTAAATTTATCAAGATTGAGTATACAAGGCGTAGCGAAAAATTGGTTCACAAAGAATGTTTATATGATTCACTTTATCAAGGCAAGATAGAAAGATATAATATTTTAAATTCATAATGCAGGTAGACTTAAACATTGTAGAGATCATGCAATGTTATCTAGTGTATCTACTAAAGAGTTTAGAAAGAAAATGTAGATATGCATTAGAGTCCAATACTCATTAGTAAAAGTTTTACAAGAGATAATGATGTGTACAAATTCTGTTTTTTGATATGAGTATACACATGATTTAATCAAAACACATGACATGTATAATGGAATAAACACAACATTATTGAAAATGCATTTTTAGAATAACTTCTACCCACAAAGCTAAATTTTATTTCAATGCACATAAACAAAAGTACAACCACCAAGGTGCTCTGCACACGCAATGCTCATTAAAACTTATCAGGGTGCAAAGTAGTGCTTGGGGGATCACATATATTATGTTTTCTTTGATTTATTTGTGATCCAAGTGTACAAGAAGTAGTGAGTAAAAGAGTTTGCACAAGATAGTTTACAATTCTCTCCAAGGTGCTCAATCTCACAATGCTCATTAAGACTTATAGGAGGGTGAGTTGTGCTTGGTGGAGTTATCTTTGTCATATATTCATTTGAATTTTAGTTTGGTGACAAATTTCTCTGAATTCACTTGTTTTTGCAAACATAGAGTTTTGAATTAACACACTTCTTCAAATACGGGTGCAAAAAAGGGATTTTAATTGTGATGTAGGTGAACTAATCACACATTTAACAATATTAAGTTGTTACGTTACACAATCATGCAAGAGTAAGATTAAAGTCATATGTAGATTATCAAATATGTGAGTGAGTAAACATTATCAAATATAAAATATTACTCATACTTAGAGGCATGCTAAGCAATCCTACATATGATTTATATAATCCATTTCATTGCACATTACAAGATAACGTTTAAGGCATGACACAAAAAACAATGTTTTAAGATACTTGAAATTAGAATTTAACATTGTATTTTTATCTTGAAAAGATAAACGTAATCCTCCTTGAAACATTTCAATAAATAACAATCAGTTTTCTCTATACATTTTAGAATTTTTAAAGACAATACAAAATTGAAAATATATTTTTGCGATTTTAATTTGTTTTTCAATTTTGTAGGTTATTATATATATATATAATATATATTTTTCGTTTGATTTTTATTGGTATTTCATAATTTTTTGTTGTTTTTAATCTTCAGAGAAAAACAAGAAATGAATATAAATACAAAGCTTTGTAAAATAACAAATTCAGTATTTTATACTACCGCCAGCGGTAACACTTATCGCCAACGGTAACACTTACCGCTGCGCGGTAAGTAACAGAGATCATGTTTCTAAGAAAAAATGCGTGTTTATGAAATTTTTCTCCTGATTATGATTGTTCAATGTAGAGGCTATGTATTCAGGAAAAGAAATCAGACAGGAGTACACACAATATGCAGGTTTATCATTTTTAAGTTAAGATGTCCAAAACCCATAATTCTAGCCTAAGTAAAGCAAATCGTGTATCAGGTAGAGGCTTGGTAAAGATGTCCGCAAGTTGGGATTCAGTTCCTATAAATTTTACATGAACATGTTTCTTTTTTATATGATCCCTAATGAAGTGATGTCTCACGTCTATGAGTTTGGATATGGTGTGAAGAACAGGATTATTTGTTAGGTCAATAACCCTCTTGTTGTCACATTTTAGTTCAATGTTGGTGAGATGAACTTCGAAGTTTTCTAAGGTTTGAGTCATCCATAACGCTTGTGCACAACTTCGTAGTGTGATATATTCGGCCTCGGTGGCAGAAAGGGCAACCGAGTTTTGTTTTCTACTTTACCATGCAACTAGTGAAGGGCCTAAGAACATGTGTCACTAATGTTTTTTCCATATAATGAACACCCCGCATAATCAAAATCGGAATAGTCAGGTAAAAGAAAAGAATCATTGTTTGGATACCATGGACTTAATCTAGATGTTCCGATTAAATAACTAAAAATTCATTTCACCGCTTTTAAATGAGATTCTTTTGGATTAGCTTGAAATCTAGCACATAAACAAACGACACAAGTAATGTCAGGTCTATAAGCACTCAAATGTAATAATGATCCAATCATTCCACTATACAAAGTTTGATCAATTGAAATTCTGGTTTCATCCTTTCCTAATTTTAGTGATGCGATTATTGGTGTACTAGCAAGTTTTAAGCTTTCAAATCCAAAATGTTTTAGCATATCATGTACATATTTAGTTTGACAAATAAAGATTCAATCATTTCTTTGTGTGATTTGAAAACCTAAAAAATATGTGAGTTCTCCAACTAGGCTCATCTCAAATTCATTTTGCATTACTTGTACTACTTCATTACACAACTCTTCATTTGTGGCTCCAAAAATAATGTCATCAACGTAAAATTTTAAAATAATCAAATCATTGTTAATATGCTTAATGAAGAGTGTGTTATCAGCACTACCCATTTTATATCCGTGCTTTAATAAAAAAGTTGTTAAACGCTCATACCATTCACAAGGCGCTTGCTTTTAACCATAAAGCGCTTTTTCTAATCTATTGACATGATTAAGGAATTTTTTATCTATAAAACCGGGGGTTGTTCAATATAGACTTCTTCTTTAATTATCTCATTTAAGAAAACATTTTTGACATCCATTTGAAATAGTTTAAATTTCTTATAACTAGCAAAAGCAAGAAAAATTCTAATAGATTCAAGGCGGACAACGAGTGCAAATGTTTCATCAAAATCTACCCCCTCAATTTGAGAATATCCGTGTGCTACTAGTCTAGCATTGTTCTTAGTGATTCTAGAATCTCTATCCAATTTATTTTTAAATATTCATTTTACAGCAATTACCCGGTGATTATATGGTCTTTCTACTAACTTCCAGACCCTATTTCGTTCAAATTGATTTAGTTCTTCATTCATAACAATAAATAAAAATTGATCATTTAAAGCGGTTGAAACATTTTTGGGTTCAATTTCGAAAACAAAGCATAAATTAGAAAAGGATTCATGAATGGAAGAACGTGTCGTTATCCCTCTTGATGGTTCTCCAATGATAAGTTCCCTTCGATAATCTTTTGTAAATCTAAGCAAGCTTGAAGGCATGAAATCTTCTTGCATCTCCTCTATTCCTTTATCAACATCAATTGGTTCATCATCCTCGTGCTCCAAGGGTGAAAGAGGTTCCTCTTGTTTTCCTGTAATATTAGGATCTACACAAGGAACAAGTTCATCAAATCTAACATGAATAGATTCTTCAACCTTTATAGATCTTTTATTGTATATTCTATATGCTTTACTAGTTGAAGAGTAACCAAGAAAAATTCTTTCATCACTTTTCACATCAAATTTACCTAAGATATCTTTGGTGTTTAAAACAAAGCATTTACATCCAAAAACATGAAAGTAAGATACTTTAGGTTTCTTTTGATAGTATAGTTCCTATGATGTCAATTTTAAAATTGGGCAAAACATGACTCGATTAATTACATAACAAGATGTATTTATCACTTCGGCCCAAAAAGATCTAGGCAACCCAAACTCGGAAAGCATAGTGCGTGCAAGTTCCTGAAGGGTTCTATTTTCCTCTCCACCACATTATTTTGTTTATGGGTGCGTGGAGCAGAAAATTCGTGCTTGATGCCTAGATTATTATATAAAGTGGTGAAATTTTCATTTTCAAATTCCCCTCCATGATCCGAGCGAATGCATTTAATTTTTAAATCTAACTCATTTTGAATACGATTGCATAATTTTGTAAATTCAGAAAAAGCATCGGATTTGGAGTTAAGAAATAATGTCCATGTAAATTTAGAATAATCATTAATCAACACAAATGTGTACTTTCTGTCTCCTAGACTACAAGTGCTAATTGGTCCAAATAGGTCCATGTGAATTAGTTGTAAGGGTCTAGTGGCAGAAATTTCCTTTTTATTTTTAAATGAGGTTTTAGAAAAAAATTCTTTTCGTCAAGGCGGGCAAAGTGAAGATGTATTTCCATTTAACATTGGCAAGCCTCTTATTATTTTATTTTTTTGACAATTTTAAATTTAACTTGGTGCTAGAGTAACCAAGACGTCTAGGCCATAATTCTAGTTCTTCATTTTTTGATATTAGACATTTTAGTGAAGCACGTGAAAGATCACGAAAAACAATCAAATAGACACTGTGAGTTCTTGGTGCAGTGAGTACATTAAGACTTTTATCGCATAGTTGACTAATCGAGATTAAGTTATGTTTTAAGACGTATACATATAAAACATTTGTAATAGAGAATGAGTTGTTACCCACTGTACCAATGCCTGAGTTTTTTCCCTTTCCATTGTCACCAAAAGTCACCATTCCTCCTTTCTTCTTTGTCAGGCTAAGGAATCTTGCTTTGTCACCCGTCATGTGTTTGGAGCATCCCGAGTCCAAGTACCACATGTCTTCCTTTTCCTTAGCTTGCTAACACACCTAAAAATAAGATGAGAGTAAAGATCCGGATACCTAAGAGGCTCCTCCCATATAGTAGGTGGAAACCTTAGGCACCCAGATTTGCTTGAAAGCACATCATCCATTTTTCTTATAAGATTTCATGGTGTGTCCAAAGTGAAAGCACTTATCACATGACACAAAAGGGGTTGACACCTTTTTCAAAATTTTCTTTGGACTCTTGATGGAACATGGGGAACCGACAGAAATCATTGTCGATTTGTTAATATAAGAATTACAATATTTGTTACTACCGCCAGCGGTAAGAGGTATCGTCGTGCGGTAACTTCCAGAGACATACCCAAGCCCATATTTTGCACTTCTATTCCTTTGGTTGGCCAAAATCATGTCAAGGGTTTTCTGAGCAACTCCGATTTTTTCTATAGTCATGCTCAAGTTATAGATCCGGGATTTTAAGAAAGTGTTTTCATTAACTAGATTTCCACATCTATTTGCAAAAATTTTCTTTCCTCTTCAATTTGAGAATGAGAGTTTTTTAAAATTCTTTCTAAGTCTTTCTTTTGCTTTGTAAGAGATTCAATATTTGAGAGAGCCTTAGAAAGATCGTTTTCAAGTTCATTTATCCTTGCCAAGTAGTGATCATTCTTTTGGCAAGACCCCTTCTCTTTTCCCAAAGAGTTTACTTCCTTAGTTATCTTTTGATTTTGTTTTAAAAGAATTTTATTTTCAGTTTTTAAACGATCAAGATCTTTTAGACTTTTATTAAAAAAATTGCAAGTTTTCATATATTCAGTATAAAGATCTTCATAAGTAGAAGGAAGTACCTCAGTGTCGCTTTGGATACTGCAATCATCGTCCGATGATTCATGACTTCTTCCCATGAGGAATAGATTTGCCTCTTCGCCATCGCTTGAGGTAGAGTCATTTGAGCTCTCAGATGAAGAGTCATCCCATGTTATTGCCTTCAAAACCTTCTTCTTTTCTTTTCCTTTGTGTCACTTTTCTTTTTGTTCTTTCAGGTACTTTGGGCACTGACTTCGTATATGCCCGGTCTTCCTATAATGGAAGCACTCCGGTGAAGGCCGCTCATCATCGTTGTCGCTTGCTTTCTCCTTTTTCTCCCTTTTGGATGATGAGCCTTTTTGAAGATACTTTCGGAAGGTGTTCCTCCTTTCCAGATTCTTCATGAACTTTGTGAAAATTTTCACAAAATGGCTCTCTTCAGCCTCCTCCTCGTCGTCGTCCTCTTTTCTTGACTTTAGAGCGAAGGCTTTCTTCTTTGGGCTTTTTGATGTATTCTTCATCTTGGATTTTGAGTTCCATCTCATAAATTTTGAGATTCTCAAAGAGGCTCTAAGTTTAGAGCCGTCTTAGATCATGTGACTCAGAGATAGACGTCACCTTTGGATTGAACTTCGGAGGGAGAGACCGAAGGATTTTCCTCACCAAGTCACCATTCGAGAAAGTTTTCCCGAGTATCTTTGAGGGGTTGACAATCTTGGTGAAGCGAGTGTACATCGAGTCTGCATCCTCGTCTGGATCCATTCTGAACCTTTCAAACTCCGACTCCAGTTTGTATAACTTTGAGTCTTTAACCTGCGAATTGCCTTCGTGAGTTATTTCTAATAAATTTCATATATCGTAAGCAGTTTTGCAAGCACTAACTCGATTGAATTCAGTTCAATCTAAAGTGCAAAATAAGACGTTCATTGCTTTAACGTTATTTTTACATCTACTTTTATCTCAATCATCTCATTTATCTCTAGGCTTTTCAAAAATTACTTCTGCAACAACATATGTAGGAGTAGTATAACATTGTTCTACCTAAGTCTAGACATCTAAATCTAGATTCATTAGAAAATAACGCATACATGTTCTCTAGTAATTGTAATCATTTACAGTGAAAGTGGAGATCTACTTATCCCTGGCCCTCCTGAAAACGAGATCATGGTGCGCCATTATTCCATGTTGTGAAAGTGGGGATAGATCAAGATTACTCTAGAGGGGGGTGAATAAAGTATTTTAAAATAATTTTACTTAGCTTAAAGAAATCTGTAGAAAACAATTTGAGTTATTTAAGTATATGTGTAAGTGAGTGCAGCACAGATATAAACAGAAACTAAAACACAGCACACACAGCACAACATAAATAATAAAGGCAAACATAGAAGACACAAGGATCTATAGTAGTTCCCCAATCAACCTGGGTACATCTACTCTTCTACCACCCTAGTAGGAAATCCACTAAGGCTTTTTTGATCAGGTGAGCCTTCACCACAGAGCTTTTGATCAGGTGCTCAAAACTACCACAGAGCTTTTGATCAAGTGCTCAAAACCAAAAATCAACTTTTGAAGGGAGTTACAACCCTGTACACAGTTATAAAATAAAAGTAAAATAAAGATGATGGTGTCTTCTCTTTTCTCTAACAACAGAGAAGACTAGTGGATTGTTGAATGATTGTCAGATCTCCCCCTGTGAATAAGAGTAAGAAAAACAGGAGAGAAAATTTGCTCAGAGTGTAGGTCTTCTTGATCTTCAGAGTATCTCCAGCAAAAGTTCTCTAGAAGGAATTGATGCAGATGATTCCTAGAGATTAAGAGTAGGTGTCTGGAGAAGATGAAGACTTCAGAGAAAATCAGAGAGAGTTCTTGAGAGGAATGAAAACTGAGCAGCAAAAGATTATTTCTCTGTATCTGTGTCTCTCTCTAGAATAATAGCAATGATAATCTCTGGACCAGAGAGAGTTGATCCTCTTTCAAATTTCAAACAGGGCTGGAAAGGAATGAGACAAAAAGGAAAGGTTTGCCTCTGACAGAAAAAAGAATACTAATATATTAAATTCCTTGAAACTTGCAATCTGCCTTATAAAATAATCTGCACGTAGCCCTTAATTAATGCAGCAACGGCCATAAAATCTTTGATAGAAAATACTGCAATAACTGACTGATATTATAATAAGAACAACTGTCAGCCTTCATAAGAAATCCTGAGGATAACTCCAAAATAATACTCTGAATAGAAGAGGTCACTGAATATAGAAACTCTGAAGAAGTTCGTCGACCTGGGGGAAAGTTCGTTGAACTTAAACTGGGAAGTTCGTCGAACAAGAAGAAACTTTCGTCGAACAGAACTTTGAAGTTCGTCGAACGGATTCTTGAATTCGTCGAACGTGTTCGACGTTCGTCGAACACCTTGACTTAGTTAATCATCAAATCTCTTCTAGACTTAGCCTATGACCCTTATACTATACATTATGGGTCAAAACAAATCTTATACCTAGAAATAGACATCCTAGCCCAAATCAGTAATAGGGTTGAACTATTTTCCAACAATCTCCCCCTATTTGGGTTAGGATCCTATGCACAACATTTATCAACTAAACAAATATGCATAACTGAATTATAGGAAAAATATCTGACAGAAAGGAAATTCAGCAGATATAAATCAATTGTCACAAGCAGATATCATCACAGAATAATTAAGAGTCAATTAACCAGAGAGAGAATTTTAAGGATTCCTGTCCTCTGAAGATGGCTTCTTGAAGATTATTTTCCTGCTAGTATCTTCAGATTGCCTTCTGCTTAGCTTGCAGTCTTCATCACCCAGTGTTACCTTCTTGGAAACAGTTGGCAGAACAGCCTCTGGGTGGAGACTCATGTAGGCAGAAGTGTTGAACATATTCTTCACCTGGTACTGTTGAAATTCCTGTTCTCTATAGGGAGACATGGTAGAAATATGAGAGGTATCCATACCTTTTTCTCTGGCATCTTTCATCTGAGATAGAGCAACATGCTCTTTAAACCTTGCCATATTATACAATCTATCTGCTTCAGCTTTATCTTCAGCTTCCTTATCTTTGATTTCTTGTTCAGATAATTGGCTATGCCTTCTTCCATAAACCTGATAGCCTGAAGATCTTCCTTCCCTGTATGAAGAGGATTGACCAGATGGCTTGGAGCCAGCAGACTGAGATGTCCTGGATGTGGAAGAAAGTCCTCCTGCAGAACCTGCACCTAGAGGAGGTGGAGGAGGAGGGGGTTTCTTGAACACAGCAGGGTGATCCTTCTGGTATCTTCTTTCAAACTTCCTTCTCTTCAACTCATTCTTGGAGAATTGCATCCAAGGTTGAGTTATTTCATGAGGCTTGAGATTTTTCTACACATAATAGGGAATGTCATTTTTATCAGGCTTTTTGGAAGGGGCTGGCAGCTTCTTGCATGGAGCTTTTCTTTTCTTGGATTTGACTTTGGCATCACTATCATCACTGTCACCATCATCATCAGAATTTGAAGATGAAGGCACATTCTCATACATTTCATTAATCCTTCTTTTCTCTAAATCATCATCAACATTCTTGACAGCAGCAGCAGGCTCAGAAGAAGAGTAGGGGGCAGAGGCAGAGGCATCAGGCATCTATTCATCAAGAACTGCCTGTTCAGGAACAGCAGATTCCTGATCTGCCTTAGAGATAACTGGCTCTGGAACTGGAGACACTAGCAAATCTCCATGCCTGGCTTCCAAGTATGGGGAATAGCAGATAATGGCCTCGGAGAGGTCTTCAGCTGATTCTTTGGAAGATGGGTCTGAGCAGAGGGACTGAATGGTAAGCTGCAGAATCTGATCCACTAGAGGAGTGGATTTGAAAGAGCTGCTGGGAGGAACTTTTGGAGGAGGAGGAGGAGCACCTTCTGTGCTTTGAGCCAGGGAGACTAAGACTGTGCTGACATCAGCTAGGTCTGACCCTTGCTCTTCAGGAACTTCTGCCTCTAGAGCTTCATCCTGGAACATCTCCCCATGCCTAGACTCTGGGAAACTAGAGTCTGGGCCCCAGATGAAGGGAAAGAGGAAGAGGAGAGAGAAGCAAGTTGAGAGAGAATAAGATCAAGATTAGAATGCACTGGGGCCAGACTTTGATCAATAAGCTCCTATAATTTAGAAGCTATATGACCAAACACCTGGGTGGCTATCTGTGAGACATCCACAACCAGTACATCTGGAGTTGGGTGAGAAGAAGAAGAAGAAGGGATGGAAGATGTGGTATGAGCACAAGAAGTGGATGGAGGAGGAGGAGGAGTGAAATCTGATGGGATTTCATCCTGAGAAAAGTCTGGAATGGAAGTGTCTTGTGGAGGAGGAGGAGAATTTTGAGGAGGTGAAGGTGGAGATAGAGTGGAGAGGTTTTCTGGAGGTGGAGGAGGAAGTGAAGAGGAGGCAGGCTCTTTAGAATGTTGAAGAGTCTGTGAGAGAGGAGGAGGAATCTGGGGTGGGGGAGTGGCTATTACAGCCCTGGTGTCCTCAGAAGCTTGAACTGTTGGAGCCACTGGAGCTGATTTCTTCTGGAATGTCCTATCCCACTTCTTGAAAAGAAGGGGAGTCAGTTTCTTTGAGGCATTAATGCCAACAACAGTAGAAACTGAGAGGGCTGGACACTTGGCCTGAAGGAAGATTCCCAGAATCCTTCCATAGCCTACATTCCTTGAGGTCACTTTCTTTTTGATGGAATCAAACAGAGTCAGACCCCAGTTGATGTGCCTCTTCTCAATCAAAGCACTCATGACTAGAAATTGATGCCTGTTTGTGTAGTCATGTGTTGAGCTCTTCCCCATCAGAATCTTTCCCACAACATCTGCCAGGAAGGTGTATTCCACTGCAAAATCACGTTTCAGAAGATGTTTAGGGTTACTCCCAGAGTACCCCATCCTGTCCAGCATCAGATTGAACTCTTCCCCAGTGAGTTCCAAATCATCATCTCCATTTTCAAATTCAAATATCTCAGACAAAACAGCAGCACTCAGAACAACTTCATTCCCTGAAACCTTTCCTGCAATTTCTGTGTCATTTCGAATCTCAGAAGTGAATGCCCATTCCTTTATCTCATTAATATGAATCTTGGGCCTGCAAGTCATAAACTTGCGCAAATTCGGGTCTTCAAAGAGATTCAGAATGTCTGTGAAGCCTTCTCCTGACTGGGAAAACGATTCCAGATCAATATCGAATCCCGTATCGAACTTTATTGAGGCGAGGACTCCAGCAGTGATCGACATTGTTCCTGCAAAGAAAGAAAAACGATCAAGTGCAAAGGGAATTGGAGGGAGAAGAAGAGTTTGAGAGCGCAAAAGACGGAATCCAGACGAATAGAGATTAAATATTAGGGTTCGGCGAAGACGAGGGTTTGCACAGAATGGATTCGACGAGAAGACACGTGTTAGCGGGAAATAAAAAGCTGTCTTTCGTCGATCCCGTTCGACGAATGAAATATTTCGTCGATCTCGTTCGACTAATAACTTTTCAAAACTTCTTTCATAAGGAAGATAGAACGTCAGAGACTTCGTCGATCGGGTTTGACGAAATCGAGACTTCGTCGATCGAGTTCGACGAAAATTCTTCAGAACTTTAGAAAGAAATCTTGACCAGTTCGTCGACCTCGTTCGACGAAAAAGATGTCGTTCGTCGAGCGCATTCGACGAATTTTCTGAACCTTAATATATTGAAAAATTTTGTTGGGTAGAAAACTTTGCCAATTAGATTGACTCCCCATTTATCATTCCAAGCTGATTTATAAAGAATTGATGTTTCTTTTCATCCAAAGGCTTGGTGAAAATGTCAGCTCTCTGTAAATCAGTTGGTATGAAGTCTAAACATATTTTTCCCTTCTCCACATTATCTCTGATAAAGTGGTGTCTGATCTCAATATGTTTAGTTCTACTGTGGAGTACTGGATTTTGTGTTATTGATATTGCACTGGTGTTATCACAAAAGATTTTTGAATTATTTAGATTGTAACCATAGTCTAGGAGCTGGTTCTGTATCCACAAAATTTGTGAGCAGCAACTGTCAGCTGCTATGTATTCAGCTTCTGCAGTTGATGTAGACACAGAGGTTTGTTTCTTACAAAACCAGGACACAAGCTTATCTCCAAGGAACTGACAAGTCCCTGAGGTGCTTTTCCTGTCTATTCTGCATCCAGCATAATCAGCATCTGAGTATCCAGTTAACTCAAATCCTGATTCTGTAGGATACCAGAGTCCTAGATCTGGACAACCCTTTATATATCTTAAAATCCTTTTTAATAAAATATAGTGAGATTCTTTAGGATTACCTGAAATCTAGCACTAATACATGTGGCAAACATGATATCTGGTCTACTGGCTATTAAGTATAAAAGAGACCCCACAATGGCTCTATATACTTTCTGATCAACAGGTTTTCCTGATTCATCAGTGCCAACAGCTGCATTTGAAGGCGTGGGAGTTTTCACGGGGGAGGCATCTGACATCCCAAATCTTTTAACAAGCTCTTTAGCATATTTAGATTGGGATATGAAGATGCCTTCTGTTGTTTGCTTAACTTGCAAACCAAGAAAGTAAGACAGTTCTCCCATACTGCTCATTTCAAATTTTGAATGCATTAGATTTGAAAATCTTTTGCATAACTTAGAGTCAGTAGAACCAAATATTATATCATCTACATATATTTGTACCAATAGGGTTTCAGATTTATGATTTCTAAAAAACAGTGTCTGGTCTACTTTGCCTCTAGAAAACTTATTCTCCAAAAGAAAGTTTGTAAGGGTCTCATAGCATGCACTAGGGGCTTGTTTGAGACCATACAAAGCTTTATGTAAACTAAAAACATAAGTGGGTTAAGTTGGAGAAATAAAACCTGGTGGTTGTTCCACATATACTTCTTCTTTGATATCTCCATTTAGAAAGGCACTCTTAACATCCATTTGAAATACCTTGAATCTTTTGTATGCAGCAAATGCTGGGAATATTCTAATTGCTTCCAGCCTTGCTACAGGTACAAAAGTCTGATCATAGTCTATGCCTTCCTCTTGGCAGTATCCTTGAGCCACTAGTTTTGCCTTATTTCTGACTATGACTCCTTGAGCATCCAATTTATTTCTGAATACCCATTTAGTGCCAATCACTGGATGATTCTTGGGTCTTGGAACAAGTTCCCATACTTTGTTCCTTTCAAATTGATTTAATTCCTCTTGCATAGCAGTAATCCAGTTGGGATCTTGCTCTGCATCTTTGATGGATCGAGGTTCAATTTGAGAGAGGAAACAGGTGTGCAAATTATTTTGATTTAGTTGATTTCTTGTTTGCACACCCACTGAGATGTCACCAATTACTTGAGGTCTAGGGTGATCTCTTATGTTGACATAATCAGTAGGGAAAATAACTTCTCCTTGAGCTTGTTCATTTTCTCTATGAGGAATTTCTATGTCCTCCTGAACTTCAGCATTAACAGCCTCAAGATTTGTAGGAATATTTGATGTATCCAATGTTGGTGCAATAGGACATTCTTCTTCACTGTCCTCATTAGGTAATAGAGAAGGATTTATTAAATCCTCTTTCTGTAGAGTTAGATTATCTAACTTCTCACAGATAATTGGTACCTGTGCATCTTGTGAGGTAGAGATATTTCTCTCCTTGCAACTCAAGTTAGTTTCATCAAAAGATACATGAATAGATTCTTCTATTTTAAAAGAAGATTTGTTAAATACTCTGTAAGCTTTACTACTAACTGAATAACCAAGGAAAATGCCATCTGAAGCTTTTGCTTCAAATTTTCCTAGGTGCATCTTGTCATTATTATGAATGAAGCACTTACAGCCAAAAGCCCTAAAGTAATTTACTCTATGTTTCTTCCCTTTAAGCAGTTCATAAGGTGTCTTGCCCTTTTATTTATGAATTAAACTTCTGTTTAAGACATAGTTTGCTATGCTGACAGCCTCAGCCCAAAAGGATTGGGGCAAAACAGCATCTGCAAGCAATGTTCTTCCAGATTCAATCAGTGTTCTATTTTTCCTTTCAGCTACCCCATTTTGTTGAGAAGTTCTAGGAGCTGAAAAGCATTGCCTGATACCTTCCTTCTCACAGAATTCTCTCATCAGAAGAGATTCAAACTCAGTGTCATGATCACTTCTGATCAATGCAATCTGAGTGGAATACTCAATCTTGATGCTCCTAAGAAAGTCTGTAAGAACCTTGAAGTTATCTGACTTGCTTCTCAGAAAGAATACCCAACTGAATCTAAAGAAGTCATCAACAATAACTAAGGTGTAAAACTTACCTCCCAAACTGTGTATGGGAAGGGGTCCAAAAAGATCTAAGTGCAGCAAGTACAAAATCCTAGGAGAATCACTCTTAGATAGTGACTTAAAGCTGCTCTTAGTCTGCTTTCCCAATTGACATGCCCTGCAAAGGCTTTCCTTCTTATATGATCCAGAAGGTAGTCCCCTGACAAGGTTGCCCTTTGATAACTTGGCTAGGGTCCTATGGTTCGCATGACATAGTCTCCTATGCCACAAATCAGTATTTTTACTGACTTGGTTAAACAAGCAGATCTCAGATTTGGCTGAATTAAAATCTACTAAATAAACATTACCTTGTCTATTTCCTAAAATAACAATATTATTTTCAGAAAAGATAATGCATCTAGATTGGTTGAAGCATACCTGATATCCTTCATCACATAGTTGACCTATGCTGATGAGGTTATGTTTGAGTCCACTTATATAGGCTACCTTTTTGAATGTGATAGTCCCAATCTGGACTGATCCATAGCCTTCTGTTTGTCCCCAATTGGAATCTCCAAAAATCACTCTTGGTCCAAGCTTTGCCTTATAGTTGATTAATTTGGCTCTTTTTCCTGTCATATGTCTTGAACATCCTCTGTCCAAGTACCACTGTTCCTTTGTGGTAGGACAATTCTTTTTCTGCAATATAAGGAGGGTTAGGTGTTCTTAACCCAGGTTACCTTGGGTTGCTTTTTGTAACCTTGAAATGCAGAAATATATGAGACAGCAGGTTGACTATGATAACCTAGAGGGTGATATCTTCTAGGAGGGATAATCCAATCAATAAAGGAATTCTTCAGTTTAGAAGAGGATGTATGTGGTCTGTCCTTAGTAAAATTGGCGTTCGACAAACTTTGTTGTGTTCGTCGACCTGGTTCGATGAAAGATGTGGCATTCGTCGAGCCCTGTCTGCAGCATGTTTTCTGCTTAGATTCAGGCCTTGGTTTTCGTCGATCTGTGTTCGACAAAACCTGTTGGTTTCGTCGATCGCCGTTCGACGAACTTGCTTGAGCAATATTTGTTTCAGGAATTTTTCCCGTGTCTTGTATTGCTTCTTTCCCTTTTGCAGATACAAATTTTACGGGGGTAGATAACATATTCTTCTTCAAAAGAAGAGGTTGATTAGATGATGCCCCCAAGCCCAGTTTGCCATTCAGCCTGGCATTCACTGTGCTTGTGATATCCATCAGCTTGAGACTTCTCCCATTTAGAGAATTCTCTAGCTGTTTGGCCTCAGTTAGCTGTGTTTCTAGAGAACTCACTTGTTCCTGGAAATC
This sequence comes from Dactylorhiza incarnata, assembly GCA_033032865.1. Taxonomy (NCBI): domain Eukaryota; kingdom Viridiplantae; phylum Streptophyta; class Magnoliopsida; order Asparagales; family Orchidaceae; genus Dactylorhiza; species Dactylorhiza incarnata. Next base: position 869,521 of record JAWHQI010000461.1, read on the forward strand.
CTTAGCTCATCTTTGAGCTTAGTGTTTTCAGTGGATATTCCATCCATCTCAGCTAACTTATCTCTCAGAGAAATAATTTCTTTCTCTGATCTAATCATATCTTTACACAACTGTTTAAAGTCATCTTTAAACTGTTCTGAATGAAAATCAAAACTGGAAATTACCTCATCCCCATTAGCTTCAAATTCATCATCTGAGTTGTCATTTGATGAGGAGGCATTGATTGCCATCATGCAGAATTCCTTGTCTTCTGCTTCCTTATCCTCATCACTGGAACTGGAGGATGACTCAGATTCAGTGTCACTCCAGGTTTCAGCAACAAAGCCTTTTTCTCTTTTCTTGTGGCCTTTTGATGAGTGTTTGCTGGAGTGTTCCTGCTCTTTTCTCCTACTTTTCTTGTGAGCTTCTGGACACTCAGTGAGGATGTGTCCAGGCTTCCTGCAACCAAAGCATATTATTTCTTTAGATGGAGTTTTATCATACCTTGGCTTTTCATTGTGCCTCTTGGACTTTCTTCTAAAGTGTTTCCTTGCCATCTTGTAAAATCTCTTTGCTAAGAGACTCAGCATCTCCTGATCACCAATCTTGTTTTCTTCCTCTGTTGCCTGGAAGGCAATGCTCTTCTCTTTCTTTGAGGATGAAGATGGAGAGGCTTCTGCTTCTCTGCTCTTTATCAGCTGCTCATAAGATTTGAGCTTCCCAAGGAGATTCTCAGTTGTAATCTCACTTAGTCCTCTGGCATCTTTAATTGGCCAGATTCTTGTGTCCCATGTGCTGGGGAAGCACATCAGGATCTTGTCATTAATTTCAGTGACTGTGATCACTATCTCCAGGGTTCTCAGCTCATTGATGATGAGGCTGAGTCTGTTGTACATCTCTGCAACAGTCTCTGATTCTCCCTTTTTGAAATTCTCGTACTGGGAGATCAAAGGTGATCTTCTGTCCTTTCTCTCATCTGCTGATCCTGCCACCATTCTTGTGAGGGAGTCCCAAATTTCTTTGGCAGAGGTGCAGTCAACCACCTTCTAAAATATATCATCGAACATGGTTTGTGCCAAGATATTCATGGCCTTTGCATCAGCTGTTTTCTGTTTCTTTTGTGTTTCTGTCCATTCTGGAAGAGGGACAGCAGTTGTGTCTGTTATTGTTGAGGTTGATGCAGTTGGAGGTCCTGTCAAAATAGAATTAAAAATTTCCTCATCAATAGAATTCATGTAAAGTTTGATCCTTGCTTGCCATAGTGCAAACTTGTTCAGATTGCACATAGGAGGTCTTGTGCTTGAATATTTTTTGTTCTGTGTCATGGCTCTAATAAACAAAAAAACCTTTAAAGTAGTCTAGATCTATCAGATCTGTTGGTCCAGGTGTTAGCCTGTAACAACCTACCCAAGCTCTGATACCAATTGAAAGTGGGGATAGATCAAGATTACTCTAGAGGGGGGGGGGGTGAATAGAGTATTTTAAAATAATTTTACTTAGCTTAAAAAAATCTGTAGAAAACAATTTGAGTTATTTAAGTATATGTGTAAGTGAGTGCAGCACAGATATAAACAAAAACTAAAACACAGCACACACAGCACAGCACAAATAATACAGGCAAACATAGAAGACACAAGGATCTATAGTAGTTCCCCAATCAACCTGGGTACATCTACTCTTCTACCACTCTGGTAGGAAATCCACTAAGGCTTTTTTGATCAGGTGAGCCTTCACCACAGAGCTTTTGATCAGGTGCTCAAAACCACCACAGAGCTTTTGATCAGGTGCTCAAAACCAAAAATCAACTTTTGAAGGGAGTTACAACCCTGTACACAGTTATAAAATAAAAGTAAAATAAAGATGATGGTGTCTTCTCTTTTCTCTAACAACAGAGAAGACTAGTGGATTGTTGAATGATTGTCAGATCTCCCCCTGTGAATAAGAGTAAGAAAAACAGGAGAGAAAATCTGCTCAGGGTGTAGGTCTTCTTGATCTTCAGAGTATCTCCAACAAAAGTTCTCTAGAAGGAATTGATGCAGATGATTCCTAAAGATTAAGAGTAGGTGTCTGGAGAAGATGAAGACTTCAGAGAAAATCAGAGAGAGTTCTTGAGAGGAATGAAAACTGAGCAGCAAAAGATTATTTCTCTGTATCTGTGTCTCTCTCTAGAATAATAGCAATGATAATCTCTGGACGGGAGAGAGTTGATCCTCTTTCAAATTTCAAACATGGCTGGAAAGGAATGAGACAAAAAGGAAAGATTTGTCTCTGACAGAAAAATGAATACCAATATATTAAATTCCTTGAAACTTGCAATCTGCCTTATAAAATAATCTGCACGCAGCCCTTAATTAATGCAGCAATGGCCATAAAATCTTTGATAGAAAATACTGCAATAACTGGCTGATATTATAATAAGAACAGTTGTCAGCCTTAATAAGAAATTCTCAGGATAACTCCAAAATAATACTCTGAATAGAAGAGGTCACTGAATATAGAAACTCTGAAGAAGTTCGTCGACCTGAGGGAAAGTTCGTTGAACTTAAACTGGGAAGTTCGTCGAACAAGAAGAAACTTTCGTCGAACAGAACTTTGAAGTTCGTCGAACCAAGTTCGTCGAACGGATTCTTGAATTCGTCGAACGTGTTCGACGTTCGTCGAACACCTTGACTTAGCTAATCTTCAAATTTCTTCTAGACTTAGCCTATGACCCTTATACTATACATGATGGGTCAAAACAAATCCTATATCTAGAAATAGACATCCTAGCCCAAATCAGTAATAGGGTTGAGCTATGTTCCAACATGTTGTTAAACCGTTTTGGAATAACCTAGCTTTGATACCACTTGTTGAATCTGTAAGCGCCCTTAGAGAGGGGGGGGGGGGGGTGAATAAGAGTTTTACAAAAATAGGTTTAATTGAAAACTTTTGACATTTTATTAGAAATAAATTGAAGCAAAAATAAAGTGCTAGAAATTGAAAATCAAATCAATTTTATTAAACAAGTAAAGAGATGATTACCATTTATAAAATCGATTATAAAATTAGATTTCTATCACGCTAGAAATCAAGTCGAATAATATGAAAACTCTTTTTGTTTTCTATACCGACTCTTCTCCCTAAGAACCGGTTGGCTTTAGCCGATCTAGCCCCAGATACAACCTCAAGCCGCTCTATCCACAGAAAGGTCTCGAGCACCCCCTAGATCTAATCCCAAGACCTAGTCGCCACACCTACGCGACAAACTATCCTAGTCCTCGCAAGACCCCAGTCGCCAACACTGGCGAATTTCTCTACCCATGAAGATAAGAGATACAATCAATAAAGACTAAAATATAAAAAAATCCCTCAAAGATTGAACTTGACGAATGTAGGTGTGATCGATCCGTATTCAAGTTCTAAGCATTCACGAGCGTTGATGGAGTTCTCTTGGTTGCAAGGAGGAGACTCTCACGAAAGTTCAGCAATTGTAGCTTGTTATTCTTCGTGTATCGGCACCGCTTAAACGAGGAGGACCGCTCTTTAAATATACTTGAATCCTAGCATCAGCGGTAGTGCTACCGCCGGGCGGTAGCCAATTTAAGCAATAGGCTAGCACACATATTGAATCATCTTAGGCAACATTCTTGCTCCAAATTTGGCAACTGCTCCTACCGCTCCACGGTAATACTAACGCGCCGCGTTAGCGTTATAGCTTTCCTAGCCGTCAGATCTCCTTCCTCTTTTGCTCCTCAATCAGCAGCGAGATGGTGGGGCTTCCATAAGTTATTGTCGGGCGTTAGCCGTAACGCACCGCGGTAATACTTGCTATATTTGAGTCCCGTCAACATTCCTTTCTCGATGATGTTTCCTTCTCGACGATGTTTCGAAGCTACCGCCAGTGGTAGCGTTAACGCGCTGCGATAACATACAGAGCGTCGTATCGATAGAGGATTGTCATATTTCTGTTTATACTCATAGGGGCTTGATAGCTGAAGTTCCTGCACACTATAAACACATGACAAGTATGATCAAATACAATGAGATGTGTTATTCTCAAACCAAGAGATGTGGAAAGTATGTTCCAACATCTTGCGGAACAGGCGTGAGCAGGATGGCTCCCTGTGGAATGGGGGAGAGCGGGAGCGCTCCTCGTCGAATAGGTGAGAGAGGGAGTGCTCCCTATGCGGCAGGAGTGAGCAGGAGCGCTTCCTGCGAAGCAGGAGCGAGCAGGAGCGAGCAGGTGCGCTTCCCATGTAGCAAGAGCTAGCAAGAGCGAGCGGGAGTGCTTCCCGTGGAATAGGAGCAAGCGAGAGCGCTTCCCGTGGAACAGGCGGGAGCGGTAGCTCGAAGGTGCTTAGCAAAGGGATTAAGACCGACCATAAATATTGGTGCCGCTTTGCGGGTACGGGCGATGCCACAATGAGAAACACTCAGTCCGGCTCAACCCAAACCCTTTTAGGGGAACCACATCAAGTATAACGATCCCCTTGATGACCTCGTCAGACATGATGATTAGCATCTCTGCAAGAACAAGGTAATAACTCAGCGTCATCGCCAAAACATTTGATTCGTATTATAACCAGGTTGCCTACTCGAGGAGGTGGAGATCTGTTCTCTATTCTTGCACTTTGAGACAACAGGTGCGCTCTTTAGAGCATCATCGACCAGATCCTAGGATCTTTTCGAGGGAAGCTCGTAAACTAAGGTTGCGAGATCGGTGACGGTCCTGAAGGCATCCCGCCTCAACATTTGAAAAACAAAGAACAAGTCTACGTCGAGTCGTCGAGTTCCCAAGACAGTTCTCCAGTTCAAATAAAGTATCCCAAGGCAGAGCGTGTTACACCGTGACAACCTTCTTCCCCGGAGGTGCGCCCCCATTGGTGGTGACCTCGATCCTACCACGCTCCTTGCTCGACTGGGTCAAGTCCTTTTTATTCTTCTCGCACTTCTTCTCATGTACGCCGAGACACCTACAGACACAAGGAAATCAACACTGACAACATAAGTAGATGGTTAGTCCATCTTAAAACCAGTATGAATGTGAAGGTGGAAAATATCATGGACCCTACTTCTATTTATAAGAGATCAGCAACTTGCTTGACTGCAGTTCGTTGAATAGGGCATGACTATTTTTTCGAGCTTGTACAAAGTGCAAAAAGAGTGGATTGTGTGCGGCCCGTATTAGAAGAGTGCAGCACATTGACATGATGTTCGTTGATCAGAGAAACATTCGTATAAAGGGACCATACACAACTCGCAACCACCTCGCTTGTGACTTACCTTGGCCTTTACATCGCCTCACCGAAAACTTGCCTAAACCTTTACAGCTTGTGCGGCCTCACCGATGACCTGATCCGGTTCACATGTGGGTGGGGTCCATTCTTCGACCACGGGGCAACCTATAAATTCGACCTAGTGGTACGAGGAAGTGGCGGTGCTAACAACTTTTGAGGGTGCTCACTTAAGACTTGGGAACTCATATGTTTCTTCTTCCTAACCTAGCTCCACATTTGGTTTGAGAGGAGTTCTTATACACTCCTGGGGTGTGCTGCGGGACCTCCTTCTAACAACTCGTAGGTTGTATTTATAGACAATACGAATTCTCGATCTCTCTCTTTTGTTCACTTCATGTTTATGCTTGCTAATTCAACGGCTAGTAACTTTATTTTATGAATCACGATCCGTGCACATATCGAAGTACTCAGAAGATCGTCGGAGATGTTGATTCGTTGCTGCGCCCTGCTCAGGAGAACGAAGACATCAATTGCTCAAGTTTAATTGGCCCGCGGATAACAATTTGTAAACTCAAATAAAATGAAAAAAAGTTGTTCTGCGGATAGACATTATGGTCTGCGAACAACAATTGCCAAAAATTAACCCATTTCAGTAGCCAATAACTCAAACAGTGGAGCGATGGACTGCTGAACAGTGAATAGCATGCATTTTGAATGTTTCAAGGAAGACTTCAATAATTCGGTCCCAAATTAAAAAGGAAGGAATCCTTTTATAAAGTATATGCATTAAAGCACGTAGTAAGTGAGCGATACTATGCCGTGCTTTAAACGTGCCATCTAATTATTATCATAAATGGGTAGTAATAAATTTTATTTTCATCGCTACACTAGTTTTACTGTTCTTCATTAGGTGGTTATATTTATCACTATTTATTTTTGTTGTTATTTATTGTGATGGGGTTTTCCTCGTATATTGTTACAACCCTAGATGTCTCACTCGCTCCACTATCTACAGTCGAAGCTCAAGATCTGCAGGTTCCTATGCTCGCTCCCCACGCCGCGCGTAGTTGTCCCCGACATTTCTCCACTCTTATTGGCGCAAAAAATGTACAAGTCCACACTTGCTCAAGCTGAAGAATGAGGAGGGGGGGGGGGGGGGGGGGGGGGGGGGGGGATTGTTGAGTAGCCGGTTACTTTGAGTCACGAGTGAAGGAGAAAAGAGATGGCCGCGAGTAGGAAAGAGGTCGCCGGGATCGATGAGAGCTGAAGTCAATGAGGTCGCCGAGGGAGATCACACGGCAGGTGGGAGATGGCCCAGGCAAAGAGGAAGAGGTCGCTGCGGTCTCAAAACTGGAGACCGCTCAAGTCACAGGCTGGGGGCTGGAAACTCTCCGAAGTCCCTTTTTTGGTACCCATGCCCCTCTATTTATAGGTGTGGGGCCTGCCTAAACGGGCAGGTCCAAGAATAACGGGCTATCCGAGAAACATGAGTCCGGAAGGAGGAGACCGCTCAGGGGGGGGGGGGGGGGGGGGAGCTCGCCTGACAGGGGCGTGACCGCCCAGCTGAAGGAGGAGACCGCCGGGAGGGGGAGCTCGCCAGGCAGGGGGAGCTCGCCCGGCAGGGGCGAGAACGCCCGACTGAAGGAGGAGACCGCCCAGAGGGGGAGCTTGCCAGGCAGGGGGAGCTCGCCTGGCAGGGGCGAGACCGCCCGACTGAAGGAGGAGACCGCCCGGCTGAAGGAGGAGACCGCCCAGAGGGGGAGCTCGCCAGGCAGGGGGAGCTCGTCTGGCAAGGGGAGCTCGCCAGGAGGGAGGTCGCCTGAAGGGAGGTCGCCCGGAGGGAGGTCTCTTGGTACCTGAAAAAGGTCAGCTTGGAGGGAATCGTCGATTTTTGGGTAAACATGATCTCCACATTTTTTTTTTTCATGTTTTGAAAAACTTCGAAAAAATAGGACTTACCCATGAGAATCGAGATCCACCTTTTCTGTCTGGACAAAAAACATGTGTTTAAAAGAGTGCAAATATCTGTAGGAACTTGCCAGTGCCTGAAGAGATCTTGTGAGCGCCTGCTTATATCTGCTAAGATATGAAGGACATGTATATGAAATAAAAGTACGCGAGTACATGAAGAGAACTCGCGAACACCTATATACTTCTGCAAAATATATGAGAAAAAGGTATATGAAACATAGAATACGCGGGTACCTGAAGAGAACCTGCAAACACCTGTATATATATCTCTGCAAAAAATATGAGCAACAGGTATATGAAACATAGAATACGCCAGTACCTAAAGAGAACTCACAAACACCTGTATATCTCTGCAAAAGATATGAGAAACATGTATATGAAACATAGAATACACGAGTACGTGGAGAGGACTCGCAAATATCTGCATATCTCTGCAAAAGATATGAGAAACCTGTATATGAAACATAGAATATGCGAGTACCTAGAGAGCTCGCAAACACCTGTATATTTATGCAAAAGATATGAGAAAAAAGTATATGAAACATAGAATACGCGAGTACCTGGAGAGGACTCACAAACACATGTATATCTCTGCAAAAGATATGAGAAAAATGTATATGAAACATAGAATACGCGAGTACCTGGAGAGGACTTGCAAACACCTGTATATCTCTGCAAAGGATATGAGAAAAAGGTATATGAAACATAGAATACGCGAGTACCTGAAGAGAACTCACAAACACTTATATATCTCTGCAAAGAGTAGTCAAAACATGTATAAAAGAAACATATTACGTGAGTACCTGAAGAGAACTCGCGAACACCTGCTTATCTCTGCAAAGAGTAGTTAGAGTAGGTATAAAAGAAACATATTACGCGAGTACCTGAAGAGAACTCGTGAACAGCTGTTTCTATCTGCACGAAGATATAAGAACAAGTATATGAAAATATAATTAGAGTATGACAGGTACCTGAGACAACTTGCTGAAACTTATTTTTGTTCACATTTGAAGGGTATAAGAAATAACATCTCCTTTGTAGAGGGGAATATGAACTCTTATTCACAATCACTTGCTTTAGTGTTGATGAAAATAATCTCTATGTAAAGAGATAAGGCAGTACCCATATTTGTGGGAAGTGAAGATAATATTCTAATAACCTCATATTCACATATTTCAGAATAATGAGTGTGAAGTCAATATATCTAGTTGATTTTGACTTGCCGATAATAATGTTTTTATTGATGTTATGTCAACTGATGCCCAACTAAGTGTATGATTTGAGAAATCTGAAGTCATAAATAAATTAATCATGAAATCCATAAAACTAGAAATCCATGACCGACATGATGCATATGAGATTTTATGGTACTGAAAAATTAGCACTCAACAAATAATTGCATAATTATTTGGTAGTGCATTGTTGTACATACTAAAATTAGTCTGTTTCTCTTGCAAGTAATATCACATTAACCTAACATCAGGTGTTAGTAATCTATCACAACCAATTCATTATCAAATGGAATCATCTTTATTCAAGCAAAGCAAGTCGATTAACTCACAGAAAAATCATAGCAATCAATGACAATCATCACAGAGAAGGAGGTTTTTGGCTACCACTACACATTTGCGGATAATTCTTGTGTGATGTGGTCTTGGCGGGTTTTACGACCCAAGAAGAAATAAGTATAGGTGGTATTTCCACCCTTCACACCAAACAACAGGCGACGGTCTTAAATGCTCCAGACCGCCCCTTAAAAAACCTTATACAACGGTCTTAAATGCTCCAGACCACCCCTTCCAAAACCTCAGGCAGCGGTCTTAAATGCTTCAGACCGCCCATTCAAAAACCTCAGGCGGCGGTCTTAAATGCTCCAGAGCGCCCCTTAAAAAACCTCAGGCGGCGGTCTTAAATGCTCCAGAACGCCCCTTAAAAAACCTCAGGCGGCGGTCTTAAATGCTCCAAACCGTCCCTTAAAAAACCTCAGGCGGCGATCTTAAATGCTCCAGACCGCCCCATAAAAACCTCAGGCGGCGGTCTTAAATGCTCCAGACCGCCCCTTAAAAATTTCAGGCTTCGGTCTTAAATGCTCCAGACCGCCCCTTAAAACTCCCAGGAGGTGGTCTTAAATGCTCCAGACCGCCCCTTAAAACCCTCAGACGGCGGTCTTAAATGCTCCAGACCGCCCCTTTTAAAAGCAGAAAATAATGTAAAGAAAGAGCTTAAGACATAATTGAATAAACGTATGCAGTGAAGGATATGGTCGTGAATCTGGATATGATGTCTGGTATATCTGACTGTCGAGAGTATCTTCGCGACGATAGCTGCTTGGTAGGACTGGTTACTGCTATACGTATTACAAGTATAGTTACAAAAGGGAAGATGCAGAAAACTCCAAACAAATGAGAGTTACATGAAACAAGAAATAAATTGACATTTTATGTCATCTCTACTCTATGCACTTCTTTTATTGAATGAAAAACCCTTTGCTTATAATATTGCTTCTGGTGGAGGATAAATTTCTAGATTATTGAGCAAGATAGTCCTGTAATTTTCTTGCTTTCCATATTTCATCTACTAGCTTCCGAAGAGTTCGACAATGTTCTGTATCATGACCAATGTCTGAGTGATATTTACAGAAGAGTTCTCCATGATGATACTTGGCCTTTGATCTCATAAGGCGAGGAATTCTAAATTCTGGCATGTTTCGAATAATCAGAAGAACGTTTTCCATGGGAACATTGAGCTGAGTATACTCTCCTGGATAATTTTCGAATTCAAGTGTACTCGGATTGTAAGACTGGATTGGACAAGCTTCCAGAAATTATGTGATATTTCTTGCTGAAGGAGTTGAGTAGGTATATTCTGAGGAAAGGAGTAAGATCTAAAGTATTTATCTCGCGGAATATCCTGTGACAAAGACGGATGTTGGTGATAAGAATTCCTTTGACGTTGTTGGGTTCTTTGATTCAGAGAAGAAGCGTAATTGGAATTTGCTGCCTCTCCATCAATAAATTGATTTGTTATTCTGATAAGATGTCCATAAGTCTCGGGTTCATTTCGGCTGACTTCAAATTTGAAAGGATCTTCTTGTAATCCATTTATCAAGGCAATTTTATACAAGTCCTGATTAATATCAACAATTTCAAGAATTTATTTTTGAAACCTGTCAACAAATTGAGCAAGAGTCTCATTATCTCCTTGCTTGATTTGAAAAAGAGCTGTTGAGCCTCTCTTTCGCTTCCTCGTGGTATCAAACCTCAAGAGAAGTGCTCTTCGAAGATCAACGAAGCAAGTGATTGATTGAGATGGCAGCTTGTAAAACCATTCTCTAGCTTGACCATCAAAGGATATAACTAATAATTTGCACTTAATCCCATCTGAGATAGTCCTCAATGAGATTGCAGATTCGAAAGCTTGAAGATAGCTGACGGGATCTTCTCCTCCCGAGAAGACCGGAAGATGGGGCTCTCTAAACTCATTAGAAACATACTACAAACGAACTTGAATTGAGAAGGGGGAAGGATCTTCCACTTCAACAATACGGGAGGAGATGAAGGATAAGCAACATAAGTAGGGGTCGAAAAATAAGCACAGTCATAATGAAAGTTCAACACTTCTGCTGGATCTTCCTGGGCAGTTGATCTGAAGTAGTCATGGAAAGCAGTTGTGAATTCCTCAGATTATGATGGTAGAGGAGCGACCAGATGTGCGAAACTTGCAGGAGGAGGAGTCTCCTCAAAAGGAGCTTGAGGTGGTAACTGCCGGAGGAGGGTGACCAAGGATGGGTAAGGCATCGAGATGCTGAGCGATCTCGCGATGATACTTCTTAAAGGATTCCCAGATGATTGATTCACCTGGGATAGATTAGACTGGATACTGGTCGAACTCGCGGTCATCCATGGCTAGTTGCGCGCACAAAAAATATTGCTGAAATTGCCGAAAGAGAAAAACTGCGATAACTTCTAAACGGAGTTAAATTTGAGCAATCCAAGGGCGCAAACAAACTCGAACGTGCAAACCAATTCGCCATTGGATGGAGGACTTCGATCCGGTACCGAAAAGCTATTGTGGGATAAAAACGGATAAGCGGATCAAAAGTTATGGTTGCTTTAAGTTTGGTAGTATTTTAGCCTAAATTCTGCATCTTCATCGCAACTGCTGTTCATCAACCACTCAAGATCTGAAGGCCGTGTGTTAGTTCTGTTGGCACGAAAAATGTACCAAATCCACACTTGCTCAAGCTGAAGAATGAGAGGGGGGGATTATTGAGTAGCCAGTTACTTTGAGTCACGAGTGAAGGAGAAACGAGATGGCCACGAGTAGGAAAGAGGTCGCTGGGATCGATGGGAGATAAAGTCAATGAGGTCGCCGAGGGAGATCGTCCGACAGGTGGGAGATCGACCAGGCAAGGAAGAAGTGGTCTCCGCGGTCTCAAAATTGGAGACCGCTCAAGTCACAGGTTGGGGCTGGAAACTCTCCGAAGTCCCTCTTCTAGTACCCCTGCCCCTCTATTTATAGGTGCGGGGGCCTGACCGGAAGGAGGAGACCATTCGGAGGGGGAGCTCTCCCGGCAGGGGCGAGATCGCCTGGTTGAAGGAGGAGACCGCCCGGGGGGTGAACTCGCCAGACAGGGGGAGCTCGCTCGACTAAAGGAGGAGACCTTCCAGAGGGGGAGCTCGCTAGTCAGGGGGGAGATCGCCAGGAGGGAGGTCGCTCGGAGGGAGGTCGCCTGGTACCTGAAAAAGGTCAGCTTAGAGGGGATCACTGATTTCTGGGTAAACAACCCTCTCCCCCATCGACGTCCTCCACTCCGCGACAGTAAAGTTTGACACTGTGTAATAAGATTGATTTGAAAGTTAATTTTACCACTATCCTATGAAGGATGAGTTAGTGAGTTGTGCACGTATTATTGTGAAATGGCGATCGACCATGGAAGTTATACATCTCTTGAGGAGACTCATTGACAATTATCGAGAAAGAAAATAAGATTTGCTTATGTTGTTTATCGATCTTGAGAAGATTTATGACAGAGTTCCAAGAGAGATCTTATGAAGAGTATTAGAAAAGAAAAGAATAAATGTATCGTGTAACATCCCGACTTTTATTGGGTCCCTAGACCCTAGTGGACCCAATAAAAGTAAACCCAAGAGGTAAAAGGAAACACGAATAGGGGATATTGTGCCAGGAAACTCCGATTTGACTCTTGTCAGTTCCGTTAGACTCGTATGACCAATACGAGCGCAACAGAATTCGTTTCGTCCTAATCCGAGATCGTTTATGGAAAACGACTGTTTTGAGTATTGTAGCGCGCCACAACTACAATATTATGAAATAGTGGCCAAACATACTCCGTTTTGACCTCTGTCAATTCCGTTAGACTCATATGAACAATACGAGCACAACGAAATTCGTTGCACCCCGATCCGAGGTCGTTTAGGGAAAACGACTATTTTGAGTATTGAAGCGCGCCACAACCACACTATTGTTGAATAGTGGCCAAACATACTCCGATTTGACTCATGTCAGTTCCTTTAGACTCGTATGACCAATACGAGCGCAACGGAATTCATTCCGTCTCGATCCGAGGTCATTTAGGGAAAACGACCGTTTTGATTGTCGTAGCGCGTCACAACCACATTATTGTAAATTAGTGACCAGACATACTCTGAATCGACTCCCGACAGTTCTGTTAGACTCGTATGATCCATACGAGTGCCACGAAACTCGTTGCACTTCAATCCAAGGTCATACAGTAAATATTCCCATTTTAGGTTTTGTAGACCGCCATGTCATAACGTACGAAATACAGAGCACACGAACTCAAAATCGACTCCAATAAGTCTTGTCTTGGTGGACCCCCTTGGACCTTGACCTACATGGGGGACCCCGCCATAGGGTTGACTTTGGTCAACCCCCCCCCCACCCCCACCCTAAATTTGCAAGTAACCCTAAGGGGTAAAGCGCATTCACCTCCTCACTAAAGGGGAGGGCTGCCCATGAGTAGGCAGCCCACCCTAGGGTAATGGAGGGAAGAGGGGTACATCTCCCCCCGCCCATCCCTCCCTTTAGTCCCACGTCAGGAATAAAGGGAGGGAGGCCTCCCTCCTCCCCTATAAAGGGGACCCGACCCCCTTGCTGAGCACAGACCCCCTCCCCTGTCTCCTCCCCCTCCCTACTGAGAAGCACCTTGCCGGAGGAGTTCTCCCCGAAGACACCACGCCGCCCCTCCGTGGAAGGACGACCTCCTCCCTCCCGAGCCCCTCTTCTCCAGGTGGAACACCTCTCCCTCCCCCTTCCTACTCCCCCGAGGCAAGCCAGCCGCCCTCCCCATCGCCGGAGCGCCGTCAGCGCCACCCGAGACTTGCCCAGGCTCGGGTGTAGTCAAGGAAGCCGCGGTGGACCTGGAGTAGTCGTTCTTTCTATTAATTGTTTGCAAATTGCTTGCTATGGAAGTGGAGGGTCAGTCACACCCGCAGACCATTCGTACCGGTGCGGGAGAGATGACGACTCATGGCGACAGGGAGATGTGCACCGCGGGTTATCACCACTTCGAACCCGCTGTTTTGCCTCCACTGGTCGGCCTAAATCTCGGAATTGCCGGATGTCGCTCACATCCAATTAGTACACGAAGCTGTACGGAAGGGCCTGGGTGATACAGTATGACTACGCTCAAAAGTGGCAGGACTGGCCAATGTCACCGACGACCACATCGGTGAGGCCCACAGGGTTTGCTACCCTACTAGAAGAGAAGCGGTCCAAACTGTGTCAACACAGGGTTGTGTGTATTCAGGTTTGAATACCTTATGTGTGTATGCAAGATAGGGTTGCTAATGTTGTCGTAAACTACGCGTCCCCCTCTGCGTTATTGAAATTGTGGCTGGTAGGCCCTTTTGAGCTATATATATACCTGCTGCTAACATTTTCCTTGTTTCGGCTATCTATTTTAGTACTTTAGCCCGCCCCCAGGATACGGATCCGGGGAGGGAATGTGTTTTCCACTTAGCTCTGTGACTAACGGTTATTCTTATAACCATTCACAAGAGAAGGGATAGCGCGAAGCCCCCGCACCGCAGGATGACTTACCAGCCCTAGATATTGCCCTATCAGACACTCCAGGCTCTCCCCCTGTCTTCCGTGACGTGAGTCCTAGAGCATAGGGCTAAATAAGGAGTCTTTTACTGTACCTATTGTAGCCCACGAGGCAGTTTATATAAACAGTAGGCCATGGCCATTTTTAGTTAGATATATATATAGTTTGTGCCTCTTCCCTAAATTCTGCTTCCGCTGTGTGACTCTGATGTGTGATGTGATGATTCTTGTGCCTGACAAGGTGATTTCTTAGTGCTTGAGAGGGTGGGTCGTCGTCACCCGGGAAGCGCTAAGTGGCCGCCTTGGGCAGTAAGACCTCCTCTCCCTGAACCGGGTTCAATTTTTTTTTGGGGGTGGGGGGGGGGGGGGGGGGGGGGGGTCTTATATATCGTACATTGACATAATCAAAGATATGTATACAAATTCAGTGACGAGCGTGAGGACATCTAGAGGATTAACAAATGAATTCCCTATCACTATTGGCTTACATCAAGGTTCAGCTTTAATCCCTTATCTCTTTACCCTTATCTTAGATAAACATATCAGACATATCCATCAAGCAATACCTTGGTGTTTATAGTTCGCGGATGATATCATTTTGGTCAATTTTGTTTTATTCGCTTACTTTACACCTGTTCTTTTAAACGCGGAACTTCAATCTTGGCTAGACACTTTAGAAAAGAAGATTTTAGGTTGATTAGGGAAAAATGAGTATATAAAGCATAAATTTAGCAGTGCAAGAAGGACGTATGACTTTGTTATTAAGTTGGGTGATTAAGATATTTCCCGCAATAAGTGCTTTAAATATCTTGGATCAATAGTTCAAAAAATGGAGGTGTTTATAAAGATGTGATACATAGAATCCAAGCAGGTTGGTTGAAGTGGAGAGGCGCGTCATGGATCTTGTGCGATCGTAAAGTACCACTAAAACTTAAATGCAAGTTTTACCATACTGCAATTAGACCAGCGATGATATATGGTTCTGAGTGTTGTGCAGTGAATTGTGTACATGAGCAAAAAATGGGAGTTGCGGAGATGAGAATGCTTAGGTGAATGTATGGACACACGAGACTGGATAAAATTAGGAATGAATGTATCAGGGATAAGACATGAGTGACACCAATTGCAGAGAAGATGCGAGAAGCTCAGCTAAGATGGTTTGGACACGTACAAAGGAGACCATTAGAGGCACAAGTTAGGCGTTGTGAGAGTTTAGACACTAGACATGTTAAACGGGGGAGGGATAGACCAATAAAGACATGAAATGAAACTATAAGGAAAGACAAGATGTACTTAGGCATTAGTGAGATTATGACTAAAGATAGGGCACAATGGCGACAAATTAAGGATCCATATAGCTGACCCACTATAGTGGGATAAAGGCGTGAGTGTTGTTGTTGTGGTGTTTTTGTCCAAAATCACCGGATCAAAAAACGTTGTGCCAATCGAAGCCGAGGTTTTTGTTGGGTATTGTATCCACAATAGCCCTGATTTGAAGAAGTCCCCTTCAAACTAGGATGAATTGTAATTGTATTTGATTATGCACTTTAGCTGTATTGTGACAGGTCATTCCACTCTAGGTACAAACCAATGTCAGGTTTCAATGAGTCGTCAAACACAGGCTTGTGCAATGTAATCCCTCATTGTATAGACCAAATTGTTGGCTCATGTGAGATCTCTCTATTGGGATGTACCTCATTTCCTAAGTGCAAGAGAAGGAGGACTGGAGCTGATGGTGGACTTTTCATAAAAAGGGATTTTTCCCAAGTAAAATTCGGTTATATCATTCAGAAACATATAGTCGAATTCGACTATATAGTTGGGATGGATATAATCGAATTCGGTGAATCATAGTTCGAAATTTCCTTGAAGAATTAGAATAACCGAATTCGGTTATTGCAATTCGGTTATATCATTTAACCGAATTCGATTCGGTTATTGCCATTCGGTTATACCATTTAACCGAATCGGTCTGCAGTAATTCTTCCGGTTCGTTTTTGAATGCGCGTTTCCTAGGGCTTCTCCTATGTACAGTACACATGGAGTTAGATCCATAATTCGCGCTTATGACCGTTGGAAGAAGACTCTATAAATACCTAAGGATTATTTCCAGATAACCCAAAATCGAGAATTGAAAAAGAAATCGCACATTACTTCTGACGGCCGACTGTTCTCACGCAAGTGTTTCGTCTCCGACAAAGCCAGCGATTCTTGTTTCGTCTTCTAAAGATTCAATCGACAAGATCAAGATCCGATTAGCTCTCATCTTCTGTTGATCAAGTCGATTCAAGTTCTCAGATCTAGCTTCAAATCGTTTTCAAGATTTCTTCATTCTTCATTCACAAAGGACTGAAGTTCACTGCTAAGAAGAAGAAATTTATTTCTCAAGATCTGAAGAAGAACTTCATCTGAAGTTTAAGAAGATTATTTCCAATCTACATTGTGTTGTAATAAACAATTTTATAAACTTTGTAGGAAGCTTGCTTCCGAGTGTTGCGTAGATCCTTGGTTAAGGATTGAGTTGTAGGAGTTGTTTTTACTCCGAGTTGTAGGAGTGGTGCACTCCGAGTTGTAGGAGTTCTTACTCCGAGGTGTAAGATTATTTTAATCTGAGTTTGGTGAAGTAGCCGAATCTAGCCTCGAAGAGCTAGATAGGCGAGGCGGGAAAGAGGAGTACCCACATCGGGGAACCTCTATAAAATCCTTGTGTCTGTGCTGTGCTTTATTGTGTGCTTTTCTGTGCTATTTTTAATTCCGCGTAAAGACATAAAATCCACCTATTCACCCCCCTCTAGGTGATTTAGGCCGCAACTAGATACTTTCAATTGGTATCAGAGGTAGGTTGTTCGCTATAAGGTTAACACCTTGAACAAGACCTCCTTATCTAGTTGCCTGAGCAAGTATGTCTGGCATGGATAAGACCAAGGATTCCGTCAAGCTTCCAGTCTGCACAAAAGAGAATTTTCCTATGTGGAAGGAGAGAGTCAGATTCTTCATGGAGGCTGCTGATCCAAGAATATTTCAGATTGTGGAAGAAGGTCCTCATGTTCCTATGAAACCATCTTCGATAAACTCTACAATTATGGTCGCCAAGAAGATGCTGGAACTCACAAAGGATGAGATTGCACTGGTCTCTCTGGACAAGAAGGCAAAGAATATCATTGCAGGTGCAGTCGATGATTCCATGTTGCAGAATCTTCTTCACTGCAAGTCCGCCAAGGAAATGTGGGACTCTCTGGTTGTTCTGATGGAAGGAACAGATGAAGTAAGGGATGATCGAAGATCATTGCTGAACCAAGAATACGAAGCCTTCAAGCAACGCTCTGGTGAATCCATTTCTGATACTTATGAGAAGTTCTTTAAGATCGTAAATGGTCTTAGGAACTATGATCGTGAATTCACTACTGGCGAACTCAATGATAAATTCCTAAGATCCCTGACCAAAGAATGGGACACTAAAGTTATAGCCATTAGAGAATTCGGAAAACTCGGATCAACGGAGCCACAAATGTTGTTTGGGAAGCTCTTGTCCCATGAATTGAAGTTGAACACCCGTAAAGCTGAAGAAGAAGGAACCAGAGCCTCTGGAAGGGAGAAGTCCACTGCACTTAAAGCTGTAAGTTCAAGAAAAGGCAAGGCTCTCTCATCTGTCAGGAGATCCTCCTCTGATGAAGATAAATCTGATGCTAGCCCCTCAGGCTCAGAAATGTCAGATGAAGAGTTCTCCTTACTCTCCAAGCAGTTCAAAAAGTTCTTTAACAAACAAAGGAACTCGAGAGGTCAAACCTCGTCTTCTCGTCATAGAAGATCAAACCGTAATGAGGATCATCACAAAAAGAAGCATGAAGATGACAGGTATAAATCTAAACCTAGTAAACATTCTTCTAACAATATCGTTTGCTATTGCTGTAATAAGCCAGGACACATGATTGCGGAGTGTCCATACAAGAAAAAGGAAGGCTCAAAGAAAGAGGATAAGAAATCCTACAAAGGTAAAAGGAAAGAAAAGAGCCTCATTGCAAAGAAGCCAAAGACTTTGAGTGACAGCGACTCAGAGGTGTCAAGCACTGATGAAGAAGCCTACTTTGGGCTTATGGCACAAACGGATGATGAAGCAAGCGACACCTCATATAAGGCAAAGGTAAATCTTCATACTCCTCTTTCTGCCTCTGAGTGTGAAACTGCATCCAGAGCAAATGAAGACTATTATTCACAGGATGAGTCAGAATTAATGACTCAGTACAAAGCTCTTTTGCAAAGTTTTGACAAATGCCGCAAGGTTGTCAGATCTCAAGCAAAGGAAATTGTCTCTCTCAAGAACGTGGAATCGGCTCTGAGAGAGGAAATCGAAAGATTAACTCCCCTCGGAAATGAAGTCCAATCCTTGAAGGAGGAATTAAGAAGCTCTACTGAATCATCAATTCTGAAAGAGAAACTTATAACTGAACTGGAAGAAAAGCTGGTGGCAGAGAAGAAAATATCAGAAAGCTTCAACAAGCCAAAAAATGTTCTTCCTCTTATTTATAAGTTCTCCACTCCTGGGAAGGCTAGTGGCATTGGTCATGAGGCTGAAAGTAGTAAGGCTGCCGAGATAAAAGCCAAAAGAGGTAAAGGGAAGGCTGATCAAAGTCAACCTTCATTCAAGAAGGTCGTTTTTCCGACAAACCCGCTTGACTTTGAAACATCCTATGGTCATCTCACTAGACCAATACCTGTTGAATCTAGCAATAGATATCAGGGATGGAGCCGACCTCGAAACTTTGACTCAACTCCTTTCAAGGCGCCTTATGAAGAAGTAATTCTCAAAGACCATGGTCCATTTGTTCATGGATCAGTTGCAAAGAAAGCACCAAAAGTTAAATCTGTTAGTGCTAAGCCTAATGAGAAGGTGGAACCCTGTGTTTGCTGCAAACACGAGGCATCCACCTCTAAGAAGGTTGCTCCTACTAGACCTCCCGTTCAAAAGGTAAAGCAGGAGAACAAGAGAAGGTACAACCGATTTGATTGTTGGTGCTGTGGCAAAGTTGGTCACTTCGCCATAGATTGCTGGTTTAATTACAGTTATGTTAAGACCCCACGAGGTAACAATGCAAGAGTGACTCCTCGCACTGTTAACACTCAAGTTGGTGGTCATCTGACAAGAAGCCAAGGACCCAAATCTGTTTGGGTTCCTAAGGGCAATTGACTATTGATTGCAGGTATGTCCAAAGGCCAATTCAAATCCAATATGGTACTTGGACAGTGGATGTTCTCGGCACATGACCGGAACAAGAAGTTTGTTACAAGAGTATACACCCGTGAAAGATGGTCCAAAAGTTATTTTTGGCGGATCTGATCGGGGAATCACAAAAGGCTACGGTATGATCACTAATGGTACAGTCTCTTTCACAGACGTGGCTTATGTTAAAGGATTACAACATAATCTCATTAGCATAAGTCAACTTTGTGACAAAGGCTATATGGTAGAATTCTACAAGGAAAAGTGCTTGATAAAGTCGTCTGATACGTCAGAAACTATTTTAACAGGCACTCGGAGTAGAAATATCTTTTGTTTAAATTTTCTTTGTTTAGACTCTTCTACACCAGTGTGTCTTTTAGCAAAAGATAGTGCATCTCTCTGTGACCAGTGGCACAAGAGACTAGCACATATTAATTTCAAAACAATAAGTATGTTATTCTCTCGCAACTTAGTTCGTGATGCTCCAGATGTTAAGTGCATTAAAGAGAGACCTTGTCATGCCTGCCAAATGGGTAAGCAGACCCGGGCTACCTTTAAGAGCATTATTGGCAAAGACTCCACCAGATGCTTATATCTGCTCCATATGGACTTGTTTGGTCCCATGCCAATCCGAAGTTTAGGAGGCAAGTCTTATACGCTGGTTATTGTTGATGATTACTCACGCTTTGCTTGGGTATTCTTTCTGAAACACAAGTCAGACACCTTTGACTCGTTCACCACATTCGTCAAGCAAATTCAGAATGAACTGGAATGTTCTGTGGTCAAAATCAGAAGTGACCATGGTACAGAATTCAAGTCTGGGGCTATGACCGAATTTTGTGAAAGCCTAGGTATCTTTCATGAGTTTTCCTCTCCTCGTACTCCACAACAAAATGGAGTAGCTGAGAGAAAGAATAGAACACTCATAGAGGCTTGCAGAACAATGTTGAGTGACTCTTCTCTCCCAGAATACTTCTGGGCTGAAGGAATCAACACTGCCTGCCACGTGCAAAACAGAGCACTAATCAACAAGAACCATCATAAGACCCCTTATGAACTCCTGAAGGGCAAGAAGCCAACCTTGTCTTATTTTAGAATCTTTGGCAGTAAATGCTTCGTGCTTAATAACGGGAAATATTACAAAACTAAGTTTAGTGAAAAATGCTTTGAAGGTATTTTCGTAGGATATAGTAGCCATAGTAAGGCATATAGGATTTTCAACAAGAAAACCCTGGTTGTAGAAGAAACTTTTAATGTTATATTTGATGAAACTAGTATGCTTCAAAGCAGTTCTTCTAGTGTTTTTGTTGAAGATGCAGATGCAAGGTTCAAGGACATAAACTTGGAAGAAGCTGTAAAGGAAGATGCTCCAAAGTCTGTTGAAGTCAACATTCCATCCGCACATGAGGAAGATGAACCTCAAGAAGATGAAGATGTACCGGAAGTGCAGGAACTCCGTGGAAATCCAAATGATGGAATGATCCGACACTTAAGGGACCATCCTGCAGAGCAAATTATTGGAGATACCCATGTTGGTGTAAGAACAAGAAGAGGTACAGCTAATGAAGTTTTACACTTAAGTTTTCTTTCACAGGTTGAGCCAAAGAAATTCGATGAAGCAAAGAACGATGCTTCATGGATCATAGCAATGCAAGAAGAACTCAATCAATTTAAGAGATGCAAAGTGTGGACGCTTGTACCCAGACCCAAAGGACAGAATGTCATTGGATCAAAATGGATATTCAGAAACAAGTTGGACGAGGATGGTGTGATCATCAAAAACAAGGCCCGACTTGTTGCTCAGGGGTATAGACAAGAAGAAGGGATCGACTTCGATCAAACTTTTGCTCCCGTAGCAAGGCTTGAAGCCATCAGGTTGTTTCTAGCGTATGCTGCTCACAAAGGATTTAAAGTCTTTCAAATGGACGTGAAGTCAGCCTTCCTTAATGGTGATATAAAGGAAGAAGTATACGTAGAACAACCCCCAGGTTTCGTAGACTCCTCATTCCCTGATTATGTTTATTTTCTTCGAAAAGCTTTATATGGTCTCAAGCAAGCTCCCCGTGCTTGGTATGAGACGTTGTCTAGCTTCCTCCTTGAAAACAAATTCACAAGAGGCAAGATAGACAAGACATTATTTCTTAGGGAAGTAAAAGGCAAGATTTTGCTAGTGCAAATCTATGTCGATGACATTATTTTCGGATCTACCGATGACAACCTCTGCAAAAAGTTTTCCAACTTAATGCAAGGGAAATTTGAAATGAGTAGTATGGGAGAGCTGAAGTATTTCTTAGGACTTCAGGTAAAGCAATCTGAAGATGGAATTTTCATCTCTCAGACAAAGTTTACCAAAGAGTTAATTAAGAAATTCGGAATGGAGAACGCAACCTCTATGAGGACTCCAATGGGTTCAGCTATGTCTCTAGACAAGGATGAGAAAGGGAAACCTTTTGATGAAACCAAGTTTAGAAGCATAATTGGATCCTTGCTCTACCTTACTGCAAGCAGACCGGATATAATGTTTTCAACATGTGTTTGTGCTAGATTTCAGGTGAACACTAAGGAATCTCACTACTCAGCTGCAAAGCGGATTTTGAGATATCTTAAAGGCACACCAAATCTTGGCTTATGGTACCCAAGAAGTAATGATTTCGAACTCACTGGTTTTTCAGATGCTGATTTTGCAGGAAGCAAAGATGACAGGAAAAGTACTTCAGGAACGTGCCAATTCTTAGGAAAACGGCTCATCTCCTGGAGTAGTAAGAAGCAAAATTGTGTTGCTATCTCAACTGCTGAATCGGAGTATATCTCTGCAGGCAGTTGTTGTGCACAATTGCTCTGGATAAGGAACCAACTTGAGGATTACAACCTAAAGCTCAAAGAAATTCCTATGTACTGTGATTCATCAAGCGCCATAGCAATTGCCAACAATCCCGTGTCTCACAGCAGGACAAAGCACATAGAGATTCGTTATCACTTCATCCGAGAGCATGTGGAGCACAAGGACATTGATCTTAGCTATGTCCCGACGGATCGGCAAATTGCAGATATTTTCACTAAGCCGCTCGACGAATCAAAGTTCAATTATTTCAAAATGGAGCTTGGTATGTTAAACAAAGACTCGTAGAGACTCTCAGAATCTCAGAAGACAAAAAGATGTTTTGTCGAACCTTCATTTAACCGAATTCGGCAACTCTATTTAACCGAATCCGGCGATTCTATTTAACCGAATCCGGCGATTCTATTTAACCGAATCCGGCGATTCTACTTAACCGAATCCGGCGATATCGATTAACCGAATTCGACTAATTTCCTTTAGCCGGATGACGAATTTTCTGGAATTCAATTCTTTCCTAAATGGAATTCGAAGGGTCACGGTTCAAATCTCAGTTCGTGCTCCTCTTCTCCGACCGACGATTGATAGTTTCCATCGATTCATCGTCTTCTTCAACCGACACTCAACTGGTTCGCTCGAATCCTCGCTTCCTCACCTCCTTCAACCGATTCAAGAGAAGCTACGCAATGCCTAAGAAAGCCTCAGAGAAGCTGCTCTTCGGGAGTGAGCTAGTCAGAACTGGTTTCGACACCTCAGTTGATGAATTCAGAAACATTGTTCTCGTTCTTGAGGTGGCCGGTCTGGGCTATGTTCTAGAACATCCCTGCAAGGTGCTTGAATCAGAAGTTCTAAAATTCTTCAAGCATGCAGAACTGAGAAAGAGAGAGTCTGTGATAAAAAGCAGGATTGGTGATGTCCAAATCAAGATTACTTCTTCAAGTCTGACCAAGCTTCTCAAGCTACCAGAAGTTTCAGAAACAGATACTCTATCTCCAAAGGATTTCAAACAAGCTCTCCGGTTTTGTGGTTTGCCCAAAGGAACAAAATCCATTTATCGAAAACAGATGAATGAGGAAGGAAAATTGCTATCTGATATTATGGGAAAGGTTCTCCTCTGTAAAGTCGGCTCTCACGACTATCTCTCCAATGATATGTTCAAGTTGCTGGGTTCAGTTATTTGCAGAAAAAGGGTTGACTGGGGAAGAGTGTTATTTGACAGAATCTCCGCTAGTTTAAATACCCCAAATTTTGGGAGAATTCTCTCTCTATATCTCTACCGTCTGGATAAAACAAGATTCAGCATGAAGAATGGAACTCCCCTCCATCATTTCAAAAGAATTGACTCCTCTATGATTGAGAGGTGGTCCAGGAAAGTTGGTGAGTCAAGAGTGATATCTCCCAGGGCTCCAAAAGTTAAGAAAATTCCCCGCACTGAATATGACAGTGAAACAGAAAGTGATCCATCCAGTCAGAAGGACAGTGAACAGGAAGCTGAGGAACACCATGAGAACCAAGATAGTGAGAAAGAAAATGAGAAGCAGGGTGTAGACCTGAATGAGAGAGAAGGTGAACCCTCCAAGGGGGAGTGTTCCAAGCTGCCTGAATCTAATAAAGAAGAAAATGCTGATAGCCACATCGACAGTAATGGAGATGATGAAGGGGGAGATGATCCTGATACTGATGCTGTGAAGACAGGTCAGTCAGAGAAAAGTCAAGCTGTTCCTCCTGAGGCTGCTATCCCCGCTCAAATTGAGGGGGAGAATGTTCATTCTGATCTCTCTGCTCCTGAAGAAGATAAGCAAGAGCAGGCAGACCTTCCTACAACCCCTGAACATGTTGCTATCCTCATAGAAGATAACAGTGCTGCAGGGCCCTCTGCCTCAACTTCAAAAGTTAAGGGAAAATCTGTGCAAGCTCCCAAGGTGCACAAAATCCAAATAACAGTCGAAGACAGGAGAAATGAAGAACCCTCTCCTCCTCCAGCTCAAAATGAAGAAACTCTTGATACTCAACAGTTTTATCACTATATGAAGGATGTGGATTCAGCGGATTTCCTCGTAGCAGAAGATGATTTTGGAATCTCTTCTCGCTTGCAAAATCAACCTCCCTCTGCCGTCGACTCAATGCTACTTAGTATGGAAGAAATGCTTATCAAACAGAAAAAGTATTTTGAATTTGCTATTCATCAAATCTTTGACAAGACCAGAGATATAAACAAAGGAATGGGCAATCACTTGCAATCTCTAGCTCATAGCATGGACAAGGTAACAGAAAAACAGGATGAGTACTTCTCTCTGGGTGCATCCTCCCTTAAGTATGTTGGGGAAGGATTACATGCCGTTTGTGAGAATACTACAAAGCTCTCTGAAAATCAAGAGTACATGTTTCAGCATGATCAACAGGGAAGATCTTCAGTTCAGAACTCTCTACAGGCTATCAAGACAGAGATCATCCAAACCCTAACTGAAGAAGTCAGAAAGGGGGAGGAAAGACTGCATGAACGAATTCAAACTCAAATCTGGGACTTAAATAGAGAGTTAGAAGGAAGGATTCAAGAATCTCAGTTAAATGTTCAATCTCAGATTGCTGAAGTTTCAAGAAGTATTGATAGCAAATTTCAAGACCTATATGGTTATCTGCACCAAAATCAGGTTTGGTTGCATAATGAGCTATCAAGAGGCTTTGCCTATGGTTTCCAAGGGACAGGTCAATCTTCTGCGCAACCAGCATTTCCTTCTGAAGTATTCCATCCGGACATTCAGGTTGCTGCTCCGTCTGAACCTCTTATTCCTCCTGAAGTTTATCATTGGTCAGACGATGAAGAAGATTTCTCCAGGAAGAGAGCTAGAGTTGATCAAGGAGGATCAAGCTCAGGTGGTTTTATGCATGATGCTAGAAGGGCTGCAGGTCCCAGACTTCTAGAACCAAGAGCACCTCATCCCAGGAAGATTGTTGGAGAACTGTGGAGTCCGGAATCCAGGAATATTATTTTGGACACTTATAATCTTGTTATGAACTCAAATGAGTCTGTCGACAATCACTACGATAGAGATGAGATCCACAAATGGGAGATGGCTAGGCTCAAGAGAAGAATTCACTACAGGAACCATCAAGATGATGAAAAGCCTCCTTCTCCTCCTCCAAGATACTATCCAAAACCAAGGGCATATTTTACCAGACAATTGAAGAAAAGTCAAAAGGAAAAGACAAAAGAGAAATGATGGATGCTTGATCGCTAGACTCTATTTCTCTTTTAAGAACATTTATATATTGTTGTCTAATTAATTTTTGGTGGACTTAAGTTTTTGTTTATGATGACTATATATAGCTTCATAGCTCAGTTCTTTACTTGCTTATATTTATTTTTCTCCTAGCAATTCACCTCAGTAGATAGGGTTCTGACTTCTTCAAATAGGGGGAGATTGTTGGGTATTGTATCCACAATAGCCCTGATTTGAAGAAGTCCCCTTCAAACTAGGATGAATTGTAATTGTATTTGATTATGCACTTTAGCTGTATTGTGACAGGTCATTCCACTCTAGGTACAAACCAATGTCAGGTTTCAATGAGTCGTCAAACACAGGCTTGTGCAATGTAATCCCTCATTGTATAGACCAAAGTGTTGGCTCATGTGAGATCTCTCTATTGGGATGTACCTCATTTCCTAAGTGCAAGAGAAGGAGGACTGGAGCTGATGGTGGACTTTTCATAAAAAGGGATTTTTCCCAAGTAAAATTCGGTTATATCATTCAGAAACATATAGTCGAATTCGACTATATAGTTGGGATGGATATAATCGAATTCGGTGAATCATAGTTCGAAATTTCCTTGAAGAATTAGAATAACCGAATTCGGTTATTGCAATTCGGTTATTGCAATTCGGTTATATCATTTAACCGAATTCGATTCGGTTATTGCCATTCGGTTATACCATTTAACCGAATCGGTCTGCAGTAATTCTTCCGGTTCGTTTTTGAATGCGCGTTTCCTAGGGCTTCTCCTATGTACAGTACACGTGGAGTTAGATCCATAATTCGCGCTTATGACCGTTGGAAGAAGACTCTATAAATACCTAAGGATTATTTCCAGATAACCCAAAATCGAGAATTGAAAAAGAAATCGCACATTACTTCTGACGGCCGACTGTTCTCACGCAAGTGTTTCGTCTCCGACAAAGCCAGCGATTCTTGTTTCGTCTTCTAAAGATTCAATCGACAAGATCAAGATCCGATTAGCTCTCATCTTCTGTTGATCAAGTCGATTCAAGTTCTCAGATCTAGCTTCAAATCGTTTTCAAGATTTCTTCATTCTTCATTCACAAAGGACTGAAGTTCACTGCTAAGAAGAAGAAATTTATTTCTCAAGATCTGAAGAAGAACTTCATCTGAAGTTTAAGAAGATTATTTCCAATCTACATTGTGTTGTAATAAACAATTTTATAAACTTTGTAGGAAGCTTGCTTCCGAGTGTTGTGTAGATCCTTGGTTAAGGATTGAGTTGTAGGAGTTGTTTTTACTCCGAGTTGTAGGAGTGGTGCACTCCGAGTTGTAGGAGTTCTTACTCCGAGGTGTAAGATTATTTTAATCTAAGTTTGGTGAAGTAGCCGAATCTAGCCTCGAAGAGCTAGATAGGCGAGGCGGGAAAGAGGAGTACCCACATCGGGGAACCTCTATAAAATCCTTGTGTCTGTGCTGTGCTTTATTGTGTGCTTTTCTGTGCTATTTTTAATTCCGCGTAAAGACATAAAATCCACCTATTCACCCCCCTCTAGGTGATTTAGGCCGCAACTAGATACTTTCAATTGGTATCAGAGGTAGGTTGTTCGCTATAAGGTTAACACCTTGAACAAGACCTCCTTATCTAGTTGCCTGAGCAAGTATGTCTGGCATGGATAAGACCAAGGATTCCGTCAAGCTTCCAGTCTGCACAAAAGAGAATTTTCCTATGTGGAAGGAGAGAGTCAGATTCTTCATGGAGGCTGCTGATCCAAGAATATTTCAGATTGTGGAAGAAGGTCCTCATGTTCCTATGAAACCATCTTCGATAAACTCTACAATTATGGTCGCCAAGAAGATGCTGGAACTCACAAAGGATGAGATTGCACTGGTCTCTCTGGACAAGAAGGCAAAGAATATCATTGCAGGTGCAGTCGATGATTCCATGTTGCAGAATCTTCTTCACTGCAAGTCCGCCAAGGAAATGTGGGACTCTCTGGTTGTTCTGATGGAAGGAACAGATGAAGTAAGGGATGATCGAAGATCATTGCTGAACCAAGAATACGAAGCCTTCAAGCAACGCTCTGGTGAATCCATTTCTGATACTTATGAGAAGTTCTTTAAGATCGTAAATGGTCTTAGGAACTATGATCGTGAATTCACTACTGGCGAACTCAATGATAAATTCCTAAGATCCCTGACCAAAGAATGGGACACTAAAGTTATAGCCATTAGAGAATTCGGAAAACTCGGATCAACGGAGCCACAAATGTTGTTTGGGAAGCTCTTGTCCCATGAATTGAAGTTGAACACCCGTAAAGCTGAAGAAGAAGGAACCAGAGCCTCTGGAAGGGAGAAGTCCACTGCACTTAAAGCTGTAAGTTCAAGAAAAGGCAAGGCTCTCTCATCTGTCAGGAGATCCTCCTCTGATGAAGATAAATCTGATGCTAGCCCCTCAGGCTCAGAAATGTCAGATGAAGAGTTCTCCTTACTCTCCAAGCAGTTCAAAAAGTTCTTTAACAAACAAAGGAACTCGAGAGGTCAAACCTCGTCTTCTCGTCATAGAAGATCAAACCGTAATGAGGATCATCACAAAAAGAAGCATGAAGATGACAGGTATAAATCTAAACCTAGTAAACATTCTTCTAACAATATCGTTTGCTATTGCTGTAATAAGCCAGGACACATGATTGCGGAGTGTCCATACAAGAAAAAGGAAGGCTCAAAGAAAGAGGATAAGAAATCCTACAAAGGTAAAAGGAAAGAAAAGAGCCTCATTGCAAAGAAGCCAAAGACTTTGAGTGACAGCGACTCAGAGGTGTCAAGCACTGATGAAGAAGCCTACTTTGGGCTTATGGCACAAACGGATGATGAAGCAAGCGACACCTCATATAAGGCAAAGGTAAATCTTCATACTCCTCTTTCTGCCTCTGAGTGTGAAACTGCATCCAGAGCAAATGAAGACTATTATTCACAGGATGAGTCAGAATTAATGACTCAGTACAAAGCTCTTTTGCAAAGTTTTGACAAATGCCGCAAGGTTGTCAGATCTCAAGCAAAGGAAATTGTCTCTCTCAAGAACGTGGAATCGGCTCTGAGAGAGGAAATCGAAAGATTAACTCCCCTCGGAAATGAAGTCCAATCCTTGAAGGAGGAATTAAGAAGCTCTACTGAATCATCAATTCTGAAAGAGAAACTTATAACTGAACTGGAAGAAAAGCTGGTGGCAGAGAAGAAAATATCAGAAAGCTTCAACAAGCCAAAAAATGTTCTTCCTCTTATTTATAAGTTCTCCACTCCTGGGAAGGCTAGTGGCATTGGTCATGAGGCTGAAAGTAGTAAGGCTGCCGAGATAAAAGCCAAAAGAGGTAAAGGGAAGGCTGATCAAAGTCAACCTTCATTCAAGAAGGTCGTTTTTCCGACAAACCCGCTTGACTTTGAAACATCCTATGGTCATCTCACTAGACCAATACCTGTTGAATCTAGCAATAGATATCAGGGATGGAGCCGACCTCGAAACTTTGACTCAACTCCTTTCAAGGCGCCTTATGAAGAAGTAATTCTCAAAGACCATGGTCCATTTGTTCATGGATCAGTTGCAAAGAAAGCACCAAAAGTTAAATCTGTTAGTGCTAAGCCTAATGAGAAGGTGGAACCCTGTGTTTGCTGCAAACACGAGGCATCCACCTCTAAGAAGGTTGCTCCTACTAGACCTCCCGTTCAAAAGGTAAAGCAGGAGAACAAGAGAAGGTACAACCGATTTGATTGTTGGTGCTGTGGCAAAGTTGGTCACTTCGCCATAGATTGCTGGTTTAATTACAGTTATGTTAAGACCCCACGAGGTAACAATGCAAGAGTGACTCCTCGCACTGTTAACACTCAAGTTGGTGGTCATCTGACAAGAAGCCAAGGACCCAAATCTGTTTGGGTTCCTAAGGGCAATTGACTATTGATTGCAGGTATGTCCAAAGGCCAATTCAAATCCAATATGGTACTTGGACAGTGGATGTTCTCGGCACATGACCGGAACAAGAAGTTTGTTACAAGAGTATACACCCGTGAAAGATGGTCCAAAAGTTATTTTTGGCGGATCTGATCGGGGAATCACAAAAGGCTACGGTATGATCACTAATGGTACAGTCTCTTTCACAGACGTGGCTTATGTTAAAGGATTACAACATAATCTCATTAGCATAAGTCAACTTTGTGACAAAGGCTATATGGTAGAATTCTACAAGGAAAAGTGCTTGATAAAGTCGTCTGATACGTCAGAAACTATTTTAACAGGCACTCGGAGTAGAAATATCTTTTGTTTAAATTTTCTTTGTTTAGACTCTTCTACACCAGTGTGTCTTTTAGCAAAAGATAGTGCATCTCTCTGTGACCAGTGGCACAAGAGACTAGCACATATTAATTTCAAAACAATAAGTATGTTATTCTCTCGCAACTTAGTTCGTGATGCTCCAGATGTTAAGTGCATTAAAGAGAGACCTTGTCATGCCTGCCAAATGGGTAAGCAGACCCGGGCTACCTTTAAGAGCATTATTGGCAAAGACTCCACCAGATGCTTATATCTGCTCCATATGGACTTGTTTGGTCCCATGCCAATCCGAAGTTTAGGAGGCAAGTCTTATACGCTGGTTATTGTTGATGATTACTCACGCTTTGCTTGGGTATTCTTTCTGAAACACAAGTCAGACACCTTTGACTCGTTCACCACATTCGTCAAGCAAATTCAGAATGAACTGGAATGTTCTGTGGTCAAAATCAGAAGTGACCATGGTACAGAATTCAAGTCTGGGGCTATGACCGAATTTTGTGAAAGCCTAGGTATCTTTCATGAGTTTTCCTCTCCTCGTACTCCACAACAAAATGGAGTAGCTGAGAGAAAGAATAGAACACTCATAGAGGCTTGCAGAACAATGTTGAGTGACTCTTCTCTCCCAGAATACTTCTGGGCTGAAGGAATCAACACTGCCTGCCACGTGCAAAACAGAGCACTAATCAACAAGAACCATCATAAGACCCCTTATGAACTCCTGAAGGGCAAGAAGCCAACCTTGTCTTATTTTAGAATCTTTGGCAGTAAATGCTTCGTGCTTAATAACGGGAAATATTACAAAACTAAGTTTAGTGAAAAATGCTTTGAAGGTATTTTCGTAGGATATAGTAGCCATAGTAAGGCATATAGGATTTTCAACAAGAAAACCCTGGTTGTAGAAGAAACTTTTAATGTTATATTTGATGAAACTAGTATGCTTCAAAGCAGTTCTTCTAGTGTTTTTGTTGAAGATGCAGATGCAAGGTTCAAGGACATAAACTTGGAAGAAGCTGTAAAGGAAGATGCTCCAAAGTCTGTTGAAGTCAACATTCCATCCGCACATGAGGAAGATGAACCTCAAGAAGATGAAGATGTACCGGAAGTGCAGGAACTCCGTGGAAATCCAAATGATGGAATGATCTGACACTTAAGGGACCATCCTGCAGAGCAAATTATTGGAGATACCCATGTTGGTGTAAGAACAAGAAGAGGTACAGCTAATGAAGTTTTACACTTAAGTTTTCTTTCACAGGTTGAGCCAAAGAAATTCGATGAAGCAAAGAACGATGCTTCATGGATCATAGCAATGCAAGAAGAACTCAATCAATTTAAGAGATGCAAAGTGTGGACGCTTGTACCCAGACCCAAAGGACAGAATGTCATTGGATCAAAATGGATATTCAGAAACAAGTTGGACGAGGATGGTGTGATCATCAAAAACAAGGCCCGACTTGTTGCTCAGGGGTATAGACAAGAAGAAGGGATCGACTTCGATCAAACTTTTGCTCCCGTAGCAAGGCTTGAAGCCATCAGGTTGTTTCTAGCGTATGCTGCTCACAAAGGATTTAAAGTCTTTCAAATGGACGTGAAGTCAGCCTTCCTTAATGGTGATATAAAGGAAGAAGTATACGTAGAACAACCCCCAGGTTTCGTAGACTCCTCATTCCCTGATTATGTTTATTTTCTTCGAAAAGCTTTATATGGTCTCAAGCAAGCTCCCCGTGCTTGGTATGAGACGTTGTCTAGCTTCCTCCTTGAAAACAAATTCACAAGAGGCAAGATAGACAAGACATTATTTCTTAGGGAAGTAAAAGGCAAGATTTTGCTAGTGCAAATCTATGTCGATGACATTATTTTCGGATCTACCGATGACAACCTCTGCAAAAAGTTTTCCAACTTAATGCAAGGGAAATTTGAAATGAGTAGTATGGGAGAGCTGAAGTATTTCTTAGGACTTCAGGTAAAGCAATCTGAAGATGGAATTTTCATCTCTCAGACAAAGTTTACCAAAGAGTTAATTAAGAAATTCGGAATGGAGAACGCAACCTCTATGAGGACTCCAATGGGTTCAGCTATGTCTCTAGACAAGGATGAGAAAGGGAAACCTTTTGATGAAACCAAGTTTAGAAGCATAATTGGATCCTTGCTCTACCTTACTGCAAGCAGACCGGATATAATGTTTTCAACATGTGTTTGTGCTAGATTTCAGGTGAACACTAAGGAATCTCACTACTCAGCTGCAAAGCGGATTTTGAGATATCTTAAAGGCACACCAAATCTTGGCTTATGGTACCCAAGAAGTAATGATTTCGAACTCACTGGTTTTTCAGATGCTGATTTTGCAGGAAGCAAAGATGACAGGAAAAGTACTTCAGGAACGTGCCAATTCTTAGGAAAACGGCTCATCTCCTGGAGTAGTAAGAAGCAAAATTGTGTTGCTATCTCAACTGCTGAATCGGAGTATATCTCTGCAGGCAGTTGTTGTGCACAATTGCTCTGGATAAGGAACCAACTTGAGGATTACAACCTAAAGCTCAAAGAAATTCCTATGTACTGTGATTCATCAAGCGCCATAGCAATTGCCAACAATCCCGTGTCTCACAGCAGGACAAAGCACATAGAGATTCGTTATCACTTCATCCGAGAGCATGTGGAGCACAAGGACATTGATCTTAGCTATGTCCCGACGGATCGGCAAATTGCAGATATTTTCACTAAGCCGCTCGACGAATCAAAGTTCAATTATTTCAAAATGGAGCTTGGTATGTTAAACAAAGACTCGTAGAGACTCTCAGAATCTCAGAAGACAAAAAGATGTTTTGTCGAACCTTCATTTAACCGAATTCGGCAACTCTATTTAACCGAATCCGGCGATTCTATTTAACCGAATCCGGCGATTCTATTTAACCGAATCCGGCGATTCTACTTAACCGAATCCGGCGATATCGATTAACCGAATTCGACTAATTTCCTTTAGCCGGATGACGAATTTTCTGGAATTCAATTCTTTCCTAAATGGAATTCGAAGGGTCACGGTTCAAATCTCAGTTCGTGCTCCTCTTCTCCGACCGACGATTGATAGTTTCCATCGATTCATCGTCTTCTTCAACCGACACTCAACTGGTTCGCTCGAATCCTCGCTTCCTCACCTCCTTCAACCGATTCAAGAGAAGCTACGCAATGCCTAAGAAAGCCTCAGAGAAGCTGCTCTTCGGGAGTGAGCTAGTCAGAACTGGTTTCGACACCTCAGTTGATGAATTCAGAAACATTGTTCTCGTTCTTGAGGTGGCCGGTCTGGGCTATGTTCTAGAACATCCCTGCAAGGTGCTTGAATCAGAAGTTCTAAAATTCTTCAAGCATGCAGAACTGAGAAAGAGAGAGTCTGTGATAAAAAGCAGGATTGGTGATGTCCAAATCAAGATTACTTCTTCAAGTCTGACCAAGCTTCTCAAGCTACCAGAAGTTTCAGAAACAGATACTCTATCTCCAAAGGATTTCAAACAAGCTCTCCGGTTTTGTGGTTTGCCCAAAGGAACAAAATCCATTTATCGAAAGCAGATGAATGAGGAAGGAAAATTGCTATCTGATATTATGGGAAAGGTTCTCCTCTGTAAAGTCGGCTCTCACGACTATCTCTCCAATGATATGTTCAAGTTGCTGGGTTCAGTTATTTGCAGAAAAAGGGTTGACTGGGGAAGAGTGTTATTTGACAGAATCTCCGCTAGTTTAAATACCCCAAATTTTGGGAGAATTCTCTCTCTATATCTCTACCGTCTGGATAAAACAAGATTCAGCATGAAGAATGGAACTCCCCTCCATCATTTCAAAAGAATTGACTCCTCTATGATTGAGAGGTGGTCCAGGAAAGTTGGTGAGTCAAGAGTGATATCTCCCAGGGCTCCAAAAGTTAAGAAAATTCCCCGCACTGAATATGACAGTGAAACAGAAAGTGATCCATCCAGTCAGAAGGACAGTGAACAGGAAGCTGAGGAACACCATGAGAACCAAGATAGTGAGAAAGAAAATGAGAAGCAGGGTGTAGACCTGAATGAGAGAGAAGGTGAACCCTCCAAGGGGGAGTGTTCCAAGCTGCCTGAATCTAATAAAGAAGAAAATGCTGATAGCCACATCGACAGTAATGGAGATGATGAAGGGGGAGATGATCCTGATACTGATGCTGTGAAGACAGGTCAGTCAGAGAAAAGTCAAGCTGTTCCTCCTGAGGCTGCTATCCCCGCTCAAATTGAGGGGGAGAATGTTCATTCTGATCTCTCTGCTCCTGAAGAAGATAAGCAAGAGCAGGCAGACCTTCCTACAACCCCTGAACATGTTGCTATCCTCATAGAAGATAACAGTGCTGCAGGGCCCTCTGCCTCAACTTCAAAAGTTAAGGGAAAATCTGTGCAAGCTCCCAAGGTGCACAAAATCCAAATAACAGTCGAAGACAGGAGAAATGAAGAACCCTCTCCTCCTCCAGCTCAAAATGAAGAAACTCTTGATACTCAACAGTTTTATCACTATATGAAGGATGTGGATTCAGCAGGATTTCCTCGTAGCAGAAGATGATTTTGGAATCTCTTCTCGCTTGCAAAATCAACCTCCCTCTGCCGTCGACTCAATGCTACTTAGTATGGAAGAAATGCTTATCAAACAGAAAAAGTATTTTGAATTTGCTATTCATCAAATCTTTGACAAGACCAGAGATATAAACAAAGGAATGGGCAATCACTTGCAATCTCTAGCTCATAGCATGGACAAGGTAACAGAAAAACAGGATGAGTACTTCTCTCTGGGTGCATCCTCCCTTAAGTATGTTGGGGAAGGATTACATGCCGTTTGTGAGAATACTACAAAGCTCTCTGAAAATCAAGAGTACATGTTTCAGCATGATCAACAGGGAAGATCTTCAGTTCAGAACTCTCTACAGGCTATCAAGACAGAGATCATCCAAACCCTAACTGAAGAAGTCAGAAAGGGGGAGGAAAGACTGCATGAACGAATTCAAACTCAAATCTGGGACTTAAATAGAGAGTTAGAAGGAAGGATTCAAGAATCTCAGTTAAATGTTCAATCTCAGATTGCTGAAGTTTCAAGAAGTATTGATAGCAAATTTCAAGACCTATATGGTTATCTGCACCAAAATCAGGTTTGGTTGCATAATGAGCTATCAAGAGGCTTTGCCTATGGTTTCCAAGGGACAGGTCAATCTTCTGCGCAGCCAGCATTTCCTTCTGAAGTATTCCATCCGGACATTCAGGTTGCTGCTCCGTCTGAACCTCTTATTCCTCCTGAAGTTTATCATTGGTCAGACGATGAAGAAGATTTCTCCAGGAAGAGAGCTAGAGTTGATCAAGGAGGATCAAGCTCAGGTGGTTTTATGCATGATGCTAGAAGGGCTGCAGGTCCCAGACTTCTAGAACCAAGAGCACCTCATCCCAGGAAGATTGTTGGAGAACTGTGGAGTCCGGAATCCAGGAATATTATTTTGGACACTTATAATCTTGTTATGAACTCAAATGAGTCTGTCGACAATCACTACGATAGAGATGAGATCCACAAATGGGAGATGGCTAGGCTCAAGAGAATAATTCACTACAGGAACCATCAAGATGATGAAAAGCCTCCTTCTCCTCCTCCAAGATACTATCCAAAACCAAGGGCATCTCCGGTTTTGTGGTTTGCCCAAAGGAACAAAATCCATTTATCGAAAGCAGATGAATGAGGAAGGAAAATTGCTATCTGATATTATGGGAAAGGTTCTCCTCTGTAAAGTCGGCTCTCACGACTATCTCTCCAATGATATGTTCAAGTTGCTGGGTTCAGTTATTTGCAGAAAAAGGGTTGACTGGGGAAGAGTGTTATTTGACAGAATCTCCGCTAGTTTAAATACCCCAAATTTTGGGAGAATTCTCTCTCTATATCTCTACCGTCTGGATAAAACAAGATTCAGCATGAAGAATGGAACTCCCCTCCATCATTTCAAAAGAATTGACTCCTCTATGATTGAGAGGTGGTCCAGGAAAGTTGGTGAGTCAAGAGTGATATCTCCCAGGGCTCCAAAAGTTAAGAAAATTCCCCGCACTGAATATGACAGTGAAACAGAAAGTGATCCATCCAGTCAGAAGGACAGTGAACAGGAAGCTGAGGAACACCATGAGAACCAAGATAGTGAGAAAGAAAATGAGAAGCAGGGTGTAGACCTGAATGAGAGAGAAGGTGAACCCTCCAAGGGGGAGTGTTCCAAGCTGCCTGAATCTAATAAAGAAGAAAATGCTGATAGCCACATCGACAGTAATGGAGATGATGAAGGGGGAGATGATCCTGATACTGATGCTGTGAAGACAGGTCAGTCAGAGAAAAGTCAAGCTGTTCCTCCTGAGGCTGCTATCCCCGCTCAAATTGAGGGGGAGAATGTTCATTCTGATCTCTCTGCTCCTGAAGAAGATAAGCAAGAGCAGGCAGACCTTCCTACAACCCCTGAACATGTTGCTATCCTCATAGAAGATAACAGTGCTGCAGGGCCCTCTGCCTCAACTTCAAAAGTTAAGGGAAAATCTGTGCAAGCTCCCAAGGTGCACAAAATCCAAATAACAGTCGAAGACAGGAGAAATGAAGAACCCTCTCCTCCTCCAGCTCAAAATGAAGAAACTCTTGATACTCAACAGTTTTATCACTATATGAAGGATGTGGATTCAGCAGATTTCCTCGTAGCAGAAGATGATTTTGGAATCTCTTCTCGCTTGCAAAATCAACCTCCCTCTGCCGTCGACTCAATGCTACTTAGTATGGAAGAAATGCTTATCAAACAGAAAAAGTATTTTGAATTTGCTATTCATCAAATCTTTGACAAGACCAGAGATATAAACAAAGGAATGGGCAATCACTTGCAATCTCTAGCTCATAGCATGGACAAGGTAACAGAAAAACAGGATGAGTACTTCTCTCTGGGTGCATCCTCCCTTAAGTATGTTGGGGAAGGATTACATGCCGTTTGTGAGAATACTACAAAGCTCTCTGAAAATCAAGAGTACATGTTTCAGCATGATCAACAGGGAAGATCTTCAGTTCAGAACTCTCTACAGGCTATCAAGACAGAGATCATCCAAACCCTAACTGAAGAAGTCAGAAAGGGGGAGGAAAGACTGCATGAACGAATTCAAACTCAAATCTGGGACTTAAATAGAGAGTTAGAAGGAAGGATTCAAGAATCTCAGTTAAATGTTCAATCTCAGATTGCTGAAGTTTCAAGAAGTATTGATAGCAAATTTCAAGACCTATATGGTTATCTGCACCAAAATCAGGTTTGGTTGCATAATGAGCTATCAAGAGGCTTTGCCTATGGTTTCCAAGGGACAGGTCAATCTTCTGCGCAGCCAGCATTTCCTTCTGAAGTATTCCATCCGGACATTCAGGTTGCTGCTCCGTCTGAACCTCTTATTCCTCCTGAAGTTTATCATTGGTCAGACGATGAAGAAGATTTCTCCAGGAAGAGAGCTAGAGTTGATCAAGGAGGATCAAGCTCAGGTGGTTTTATGCATGATGCTAGAAGGGCTGCAGGTCCCAGACTTCTAGAACCAAGAGCACCTCATCCCAGGAAGATTGTTGGAGAACTGTGGAGTCCGGAATCCAGGAATATTATTTTGGACACTTATAATCTTGTTATGAACTCAAATGAGTCTGTCGACAATCACTACGATAGAGATGAGATCCACAAATGGGAGATGGCTAGGCTCAAGAGAATAATTCACTACAGGAACCATCAAGATGATGAAAAGCCTCCTTCTCCTCCTCCAAGATACTATCCAAAACCAAGGGCATATTTTACCAGACAATTGAAGAAAAGTCAAAAGGAAAAGACAAAAGAGAAATGATGGATGCTTGATCGCTAGACTCTATTTCTCTTTTAAGAACATTTATATATTGTTGTCTAATTAATTTTTGGTGGACTTAAGTTTTTGTTTATGATGACTATATATAGCTTCATAGCTCAGTTCTTTACTTGCTTATATTTATTTTTCTCCTAGCAATTCACCTCAGTAGATAGGGTTCTGACTTCTTCAAATAGGGGGAGATTGTTGGGTATTGTATCCACAATAGCCCTGATTTGAAGAAGTCCCCTTCAAACTAGGATGAATTGTAATTGTATTTGATTATGCACTTTAGCTGTATTGTGACAGGTCATTCCACTCTAGGTACAAACCAATGTCAGGTTTCAATGAGTCGTCAAACACAAGCTTGTGCAATGTAATCCCTCATTGTATAGACCAAAGTGTTGGCTCATGTGAGATCTCTCTATTGGGATGTACCTCATTTCCTAAGTGCAAGAGAAGGAGGACTGGAGCTGATGGTGGACTTTTCATAAAAAGGGATTTTTCCCAAGTAAAATTCGGTTATATCATTCAGAAACATATAGTCGAATTCGACTATATAGTTGGGATGGATATAATCGAATTCGGTGAATCATAGTTCGAAATTTCCTTGAAGAATTAGAATAACCGAATTCGATTATTGCAATTCGGTTATTGCAATTCGGTTATATCATTTAACCGAATTCGATTCGGTTATTGCCATTCGGTTATACCATTTAACCGAATCGGTCTGCAGTAATTCTTCCGGTTCGTTTTTGAATGCGCGTTTCCTAGGGCTTCTCCTATGTACAGTACACGTGGAGTTAGATCCATAATTCGCGCTTATGACCGTTGGAAGAAGACTCTATAAATACCTAAGGATTATTTCCAGATAACCCAAAATCGAGAATTGAAAAAGAAATCGCACATTACTTCTGACGGCCGACTGTTCTCACGCAAGTGTTTCGTCTCCGACAAAGCCAGCGATTCTTGTTTCGTCTTCTAAAGATTCAATCGACAAGATCAAGATCCGATTAGCTCTCATCTTCTGTTGATCAAGTCGATTCAAGTTCTCAGATCTAGCTTCAAATCGTTTTCAAGATTTCTTCATTCTTCATTCACAAAGGACTGAAGTTCACTGCTAAGAAGAAGAAATTTATTTCTCAAGATCTGAAGAAGAACTTCATCTGAAGTTTAAGAAGATTATTTCCAATCTACATTGTGTTGTAATAAACAATTTTATAAACTTTGTAGGAAGCTTGCTTCCGAGTGTTGTGTAGATCCTTGGTTAAGGATTGAGTTGTAGGAGTTGTTTTTACTCCGAGTTGTAGGAGTGGTGCACTCCGAGTTGTAGGAGTTCTTACTCCGAGGTGTAAGATTATTTTAATCTGATTTTGGTGAAGTAGCCGAATCTAGCCTCGAAGAGCTAGATAGGCGAGGCGGGAAAGAGGAGTACCCACATCGGGGAACCTCTATAAAATCCTTGTGTCTGTGCTGTGCTTTATTGTGTGCTTTTCTGTGCTATTTTTAATTCCGCGTAAAGACATAAAATCCACCTATTCACCCCCCTCTAGGTGATTTAGGCCGCAACTAGATACTTTCAGTTTTTTCTGGAGCAGGGGAAACCTATAAGTCAGATGACGTGTAGGCTTTGTCCATAGGTCATACTAAATATTTTGGTCTTTTGCATTGATATGTAGCAATTTCTTAATTTTTTTTTGAAATCTTGGCAAAACAATTGTGATATGAGTATTGATATGGTTCCCCCTAAAGGATTTTAAGTCAAACCAGAGGGACTTCAGCTAAAACACTCAAACAGTGCAACCCGACCAAACGGACTGTGCGCAGGAGCCGCGCTCGCTCAAAGGGTTCAAAGTCACCCCAGAAGGGGGGATGAAACTATAACATCCCATTTCCTACTAGACCCCTTGACTTCAATTAGGTTAGGGCATGTGGTGAGTGAGGTGGGTTTGAGCTAGGTACTGGACTTATGTCACATTGAAATTGAGAGAACTCACATGTGGTTCACCAGAGGAGGAAGATAAAGAAGAGCCCTCTGATCTGCATCAAGATTAGTGCAGGAGTTAGTTGTTGTTGGAACATGGTCTTCCGCATCTCCTAGGTTTGAGAATAACAAATCCTATGTGTATTTGATCTTGTGTGTATAAGTGTGCAGGATAACAAAGTCCACATGACTCAAGGATTACATAAGAAGGTTGCCCCCAAAGTTGAGCCAACAAATCCAAAACACCTACTAGCGCTGGCGGTAGTACTAGCGCAGGCGCTAGCTGTCGTTCAACGAACTGTTAGCGGCGCTCGACAAAATGCTCATAACGGCGTTCGACGAAAATTCATTCGACAAACTCTTAGCGGCGTTCGACGAAATCTCATTTGATAAAAATTCATTCGACAAACTCTTAGCGGCGTTCGACGAAATCTCGTTCGACGAAATATTGGCTTAAGCGAAATTGCTGGAAGAACTTATAAAAGGATATTGCGCAAGGAGGTATCCGATAGCGCAGGCGATAGCGAGGAGCACAGTAGGCAAGAGAGAAATGTTTCCTCCGATTGAAGATTCTGCCACGCAGAATATGTCCTAATATGGGATAGCGCCGGCGTTACCACTAGCGCAGGCGCTAGCGCTGAGGCTATATAATGAACCCTTCTCTTCTCGTGTGGTGTGCTGATTCCTGAGAGAGGTCTTGTGCCAGAATTCCAAAGCCTTATATGATCGAGAGTTGATCTCCCACCAAACGCTTAGAGAGTTTCTGAAGGAGGACTTCATCACGCTATATCCAAAGAGGGATCGCTTCAACCTCGCTTATTCTACAATGATCGTTCATATCTGACTTCAGAAGTTTCTTAGAGGGAGTTTTAATATTGTTGTTGTTATTTTATTTCATATCTTTTCTGTAATCGTTTAGTGAACTCGCCTCGTGTTGGCGACTAGGTCTGGGTAGGACTTAAGGAAGAAATCCGCCTCGTGTTGGCGACTAGGTCTGGGTAGGACTTAGGGCAGAAATTCGCCTCGTGTTGGCGACTAGGTCTCGGATATAGGTCTAGGGGGTGCTCGAGGCCATATCCGGGGAAGGGTTGGCTAGAGCGGCTTGAGGCCGTCTCCGGGGAAGGATCGGCTAAAGCCAACCGGTTCGTGGGGATACGAGTCGGTATAGAAAACAAAAAGAGTCTTTCTATTCGCTTTGATTTCTAGCTTCGATAAGAGATCAAGTTTTGTAATCATGCTTCTCAAGTTAATAAAATCATGTCTTTTCTTTTACTTCACTTGATTTGTCTTGATCTTCTCTAGTTTAATAATCAAAGCTTTTTCAAAGTTATTCAAAATATATCTAAAGTTTTTAAAACCCTTATTCCTCCCCCCCCCCCCCCCCCCCTCTAAGGGCGCCTACCGATCCAACAAGTGGTATCAGAGCTAGGTTATTCCAATCGGCTTAACAACCGGGAATAATGGCGTCTCATACTCTCATGATCTCGCTTCTTTTAGTGGGGTAAATTTTTATGAAGAAGAAAAATCTCTTAAACCACCGTTATTTGAAGGAAGAAATTATAAAGGATGAAAAATAGTAATGGAAAATTTTCTTAAACGTTTAGACGAAAAAGTTTGGAATATTACTATCAAAAAACCACCTAGCGTATTAAATAAAAACGAAATGGTTTTAAATGCAAAATCTATGAATAGTCGATTTTGTGCGTTAGATCATAATATTTCCAAACGCATTCATACTTTTCCTACTACATATGAGATGTGGAATTTTCTTGAAATAACTTATGATTCTCCTTCTGTAGGTATGGAACAATCACATGAACCGGAGAATATGCAAGCCTGCACAGGTATTCAAGAAAGCTCCACACATGATGGATCCATGGAAGGCACATCAAGCGAAAGGGATGATGATATGGCATCAATGGAAGAGGAGTGCCAAAAGGATGTCAAAGGAACTATTAGTTCAAATCTTGCCTCTTCTGATTGCACTGTAAGGAAATCAAATTCTCTTATTGTTTGTAATTCTATTTCTACTTTACAATTACTACAAATTACTAAGCACAAAATTAAGAAATTGAAAAATGCAAAATGCAAATTGCGCTTAGAAAATAAAAGTTTAGAAGCAAAAGTTAAAATATAATCAAATGCTAATTCATCTAGTCTTACCCATGTCTCTTTGAATGAAACTATTACACCTTGTTTAGAATTTAATAATTTAAAAGAAAAATACAAGGGACTTGAAAAAGAACTATTAATTGTAAAAGAACAAAATGAAAAAATATCTTTAGAAAACTCATCTTTGATAAATGATTGTGCTAAGTGCAAAGACTATAAAATTGAAATTAAAGAGATGGATGAAACATTTGATGAATATAGAAATAACTATCAAGACCATATAGATTCAATTGTTTCAACTCTTAAAAATAGCACAATCGCCTATAATAAAGCTAGACATAATTTAAAGATTAAAAACGATGAATTAAAATCAAAAATCAACTTGCTTATGAAAATTGTAAATACAAAATCACAATATCAAACTATATCTAAAAACAAGTTGAATATGAATATGAACATCTTAACTAAGTCTAATAATGGGAGCAAGAATCACAAAGTGTTTGTAAATCAAAATCAAAATCATCAATACCTGCAAAATCATGTTTCTCCCAACTCAAAATTAAAATTGCACAAATTTCCTATGAACAATACTTTTAATAATCATTACAATCATAATCATCAATATAAAGATTATCACAATGGAAATTTAAAAACTAAAAATAATGTTAAACGAAGATTTGAATGGAGACCCAAAGTTAAAGATGAAACACAAACTCCACTCAAAAGGGCTCATTCACTTCCATCTCCCCAAAAGCAAACACGATGTATTTGGGTACCCAAAGGAACCGTCACACCCAGTCCTCTTTGGATGCCTAAATCTCTCATTCATTAGTATCCAATTATGTGCATGAAGTAGAAATCAACTAAAAAATAAAATATCAATTATCTACTTCATGATATGCTTACTTTCTTTTTTGTTTTTTCTTGTTTTTATTTCTTTGAGCCATCATGATATGATCACTTTATATAACTTGTGATATGACTTTCACATATTAAAACCAAAATTCATAAATAAATGAAATTGAATAAAATTGAATAAAAAGTCATATCATTTTTCCAAGTGATCTACTTATCCTTTTTTTGTCCTTCTAAATCCATTTCCTAATAGTCTTATAAAAATTGAAAATTTAAATTTGTCATATGATATTATTAAGACTAAATGAAATAAGTGTCAAAATGGATTTAAAAGGTGTATTTTAGGGGTATTAGGCTAAATTTATAAAATGCGCAAGTTTTGCTTAGGTAGTTAATATATTTGCGTCATTTTCAATTACCCCAAGTATGTTTGATCATAATCATGTTTAAATCAGAATTGAAAAATTGCATGAATATTATTTCACTTATTTATGATCATTTCACTCATGCATATGTTGTGCAAAACTAAATAATTAAGGTTTAATAAATATGAAACTCTAAAGAAGATGAAACTCATGTACTAATTTTAACTTCCGCAACTTTTTGCGATTTCTTCTCGTCTCATCACTTCAATAGACAGGCGCCTTACATTGCAAAAACATAATTAAGAAAAATTGGAAGCAAAATCAAAGAAAATCTAGGCCATATGATTAAAATAAGCACTCTCTGTGAGCTAACGCAGGCGCTAGGACCTAACGCCGGCGCTAGCTCAAGTCTCCGATTTTCTAAAATTTTAAAATTCTGAAAAATCAATAAAAATATATTATTTTATATGTACTAGTCATTTTTACAATTCTACCTGTACTTGTTTTTGAAAAATTAAAATACAAAATTACAAAAGCCAAATTACAAAAAATATTTTGTTTTGTCTTTGTTTAATTGTTTGATTTCTATTCCTATATGCAAAAATCAAATACAAAAATATAAAACAAAAACAAGTATCAAAAATTATTATTTTGAACTTAACTTTTCTATTTACATGTATCTTGCCAAAGGGTGATTTGTGCTATC
Organism: Dactylorhiza incarnata; assembly: GCA_033032865.1. Classification (NCBI taxonomy): domain Eukaryota; kingdom Viridiplantae; phylum Streptophyta; class Magnoliopsida; order Asparagales; family Orchidaceae; genus Dactylorhiza; species Dactylorhiza incarnata. The sequence goes on from JAWHQI010000461.1 coordinate 913,259, forward strand.
ATCCCATCATATCACCTAGTACCGGGCGAACCTCTCACAAGGTAGTCCTCGGGAAGTCCAAGATCAATCTTATGAGTTCAAACTTTAAATAAAAATTATTCTTCAAAAATATCAAAAATATTGTATGGACTTCATTGAAAATCAAACATGATTTAATCTATTATTTAGAACTTCTATAATGTTGCAATTTATCTTTTCAAACTACTTTGAACATTGCTTTCATCATGCTTTGATATATCTATTAATATGTGCATCAATTATAGTGAAAAAGTTGTGTAGAACTAAGCTTAGCATGCCTCTAAGTATGAGTAAATGTTTTATGTTTGATAATGATCGCTATTAACTCACTTATTTTGGCATTGTCTACTTATGTGTTTAATCTAAGAATGCTTGCGTATGTTTTGTAATAGTACAATGAATTAAAATTGCACAAGTATCTTACCTACACAACCTTTGTTTGCACTTTAAAAGTTAAGAAAAGTGGTTATGGTTTCATAAATTATATTGGTTTGCAAAATAAGTGTATTCGGAGAACTTTGTACAAAACAAAAATCATAAAATATAGTGACAAAGATAACTCCACCAAGCACTACTTGAACCTCCTGATAAGTCTTAATAAGTGTTGTGAGGTTGAGCACCTTGGAAAGAATAGTAAAGTATCTTGTGCAAACCATAACTTTCTTTCAAAATAAAAAAACCACTTATTCTTAAGTACACCGGATCACTAGTTTCAATATTAAAATAAAATAAAATATGTGATCCCCCAAGCACTACTTTGCACCCTGATAAGTCTTAATGAGCATTGTGTGTGCAAAGCACCTTGGTAGTTGTACATTTTTTTGTGCATTGAAGTTTGTGGAAGGAAAATTATTTGTGTTTTATTGTGCTCTTACTTTACATATTACTTGTATTTTTGATTAAACTCTTTGTTTACTCTACTCAAAAATACACTTATGTGCACATCATTATCTTCCATAACACTTCTTCTCATGAGTATTGGATCCTAATGCAAATTCTATACTACTCTTTATTTATGAAATGCACTAGATAACCTAGCATGCTCTCTACAATGTTTAGTATGCTTTAAAATTATGAATTAACATAACATTGTAGTACTCTCTTTTTGATATCATTATTTCATGTGTGGTTACCTTATTATTGAATTTAAAGATTTCACTTGAACAATGATTTACAAAACATCTTCTTTATGAACTTGAACTCATATATTCTTTTATGGATCATCATTGAGTACAATAAGATGTTTCTTGTATTTCTATAAGTCTTCTGCATCATCACCATATATTTCTACCTTGCACTTTCATGCTTATATCGAAGTCTTAAATACCAAAATTTCTTTTTCAACAAATGGTAGACTTACTTGGTAGAATTTATATTGGTTATTCTAAATATTGTAATGCTAAAACTCTGATTCATTAATAAATTTCTAAATAGCTACGTGAGTTGTTTGTTTATAAAAAAAATTAAAAAATAAATCCAGAGGCTATGTCACTAGATTTAAAACGCTTAAATATTTGTAATAATTATTAACCATGACTTCGTTTCTCACCATAGCGGGGGCGTAGGGTTGTAGGCATTAGATAACCTTTATCTCTAGTCATGTCTTTTCCTTAACCGGGGAGGGTTCCAGTGGGGCCTTGCGAGGCACTGGGGGGAAAGAGTGCTAGGTTGAGTTGTGTCTAGTGTTTGCATATGGGACTAACACCCCAACCTATGGCATGTGTGCAGCTCCTCATGCCCATCCGTCACTTAGTACGGGGCTAGGGTGTAGACATATTGTCTGGGTAGTTTAGTTACTTGGACATCATTACATTTGCTTATGCTACAAACTCTGATTTATGAAAATGTTGTAATACTCAAACTCTGATCTATTTAAATAAAAAGTATTCTAAAACTCCTTATCATTTCCTTCCCTACAGCTCGATCATGCTTTTATCTTATTATCAATTTATAAGTGTTGTCTCCTTACCCGCTTTTGCTAATAACAAAAGAGGGAGAACTAACATGATAAATATTAATCTGCTATCAAAATATAATGCTTAATTAAGATGATAGCTTACATATTAGGAGAGCATTCACTTAGGGGGGCATTTATTTAGAGGGAGCAATTCTAAATGCTAAAATCGTAAATTATCCTAAGTCATCACTCACACACACACAAGTATGTTTCTTCATGCTTATATATTAATGCTCTGATTTATCATTAATGGATTTGTTATTATCAAAAGGGGGAGTTTGTTGGAACATGATCTTCCGCATCTCCTAGGTTTGAGAATAACAAATCCTATGTGTATTTGATCTTGTGTGTTTAAGTGTGCAGGATAATAAAGTCCACATGACTCAAGGATTACATAAGAAGGTTGCCCCCAAAGTTGAGCCATCAAATCCAAAACACCTACTAGCGCTGGCGGTAGTACTAGCGCAGGTGCTAGCTGTCGTTCGACGAACTATTAGCGGCGCTCGAAAAAATGCTCATAACGACGTTCAACGAAAATTCGTTCGACAAACTCTTAGCGGCATTCGACGAAATCTCGTTCAACGAAAATTTGTTCGACAAACTCTTAGCGGCGTTCGACGAAATCTCGTTCGACGAAATATTGGCTTAAGCGAAATTGTCGGAAGAACTTATAGAAGGAGATAGCGCCAGGCGGTATCCGATAGTGCAGGCGATAGCGAGGAGCACAGTAGGCAAGAGTGAAAAGTTTCCTCCGATTGAATATTCTGCCGCGCAGAATATGTCCTAATATGGGATAGCATCGGCGGTACCACTAGTGCAGGCGCTAGCGCTGAGGCTATATAATGAACCCTTCTCTTCTCGTGTGGTGTGTTGATTCCTGAGAGAGGTCTTGTGCCAGAATTCCAAAGCCTTATATGACCGAGAGTTGATATCCCACCACACTCTTAGAGAGTTTCTGAAGGAGGACTTCATCACGCTACATCCAAAGAGGGATCGCTTCAACCTCGCTTATTCTACAGCGACCGTTCATCTCCGACTTCAGAAGTTTCTTAGAGGGAGTTTTAATATTGTTGTTGTTATTTTATTTCATATCATTTCTCTAATCGTTTAGTGAACTCACCTCGTGTTGGCGACTAGGTCTGGGTAGGACTTAGGGAAGAAATTCGCCTCATGTTGACGACTAAGTCTGGGTAGGACTTAGGGCAGAAATTCGCCTCTTGTTGGCGGCTAGGTCTCGGGTGTAGTTCTAGGGGGTGCTCGAGGCCATATCCGGGGAAGGGTTGGCTAGAGCGGCTTGAGGCCGTATTCGGGGAAGGATCGGCTAAAGCCAACCGGTTCGTGGGGATACGAGTCGGTATAGAAACCAAAAAGAGTCTTTCTATTCGCTTTGATTTCTAGCTTCGATAAGAGATCAAGTTTTGTAATCATGCTTCTCAAGTTAATAAAATCATGTCTTTTCTTTTACTTCACTTGATTTGTCTTGATCTTCTCTAGTTTAATAATCAAAGCTTTTTCAAAGTTATCAAAATATATCTAAAGTTTTTAAAACCCTTATTCACCCCCCCTCTAAGGGCGCCTACCGATCCAACAGTTGTATCAAGTAAAAATTGATGGATGGTCCCGTCGATGGAATTATTTTTTCCAAGTAAAAATCGAGGGATGTTCTCGTCGATCGACGGTACATCCCGTCGATAGAATTATGTCTGTCAGGTAAAACTCGACGGATGGTCCCGTCGATCGACGAGACATCCCGTCGAAGGAATTATTCTTGTTAGGTAAAATTGACGGATGGCCCCGTCGATAGACGGGACATCCCGCCGATGGAAATTAACTGAAGGTTTAGGAAAAATCGACGGATGGTCCCGTCGATCGATGGAACATCCCGTCGATCGTCGGGAATGGCAGTCAAAGTACGAATCGACGGGGCATCTCGTCGATCGACGGGACCTCCAGTCGATCGATGAGACCCACCACCCCCCCTTTCCGATTTCTATTAAGGAAGAAATTAAAAGAAATTGGTCTAAGGCCTCAACCAAAGCCCATCTTGCAGCCCACATGCGTAATTACCAGCCATGCCCTCTGAAAAAGGGAGAGAGATGACATGCAAAGGGGTAGAATGGGTTTTTCCCCAAGTCCCCATTAAAACAGGAGGAATTTGGGGAATGGAGGCCACTTGGCACTCCATTTCTCTGCCCAAATCCATGCACGAACTCTTCAGTAAATGCCTAGCCATAATTGGGCTGAACAACTTGGTGGCTCGGAGGAACAAACAAGGCATGTTTGAACCATGCCTTAATAGGAAATACTCATACAGCCCTCCTCAGTCCATTTGAACCCTCCCACGAGATTCAGAAGGTGGAGAGTAGTCGAGCCAGTGTGTTGGAGTAGAGGAATCGCTGCCGGATTAAGAATTGGAGCTAGCTCGCCGGAGAGACTCGCCGCCATGCCGCTGCCCCGAATTACACGATCTCAAGCACCCATTCAGGTCTGGTTTCTCCTCCTCTCCCTCTGTGCTAGTCTCTTAGATCAAATAGGAGAGATATCCAGCTCAATCATGCCTTGTTCGTCGGAAAACACCACCTTCGGCGGCCAAACCACCACCGACCGACAGCCACCACCTCAATGGAGGTGGTGGTGGTTGTGGCTGGCCAGGGAGGTGGCTCTGTGGCCAGGAAAAAGGAGATCAACCTCCTCCAGCTCGGGGTAGATCTGGGCCCTTGGCTGGAGGAGGAATACATAATCACAACCCTCCTTTTTCCCTACATGATGGTTATCGCAGACCTCTTTCATTTCATTTAAAATTCATGTCATACTTATTTTAGTATTCTGATTAGCTATTTTAAGGCCCTTAGAGATATAATCAGCAAAACTTTTGAATAAAAAGTTGTAGATCCTTGTCTTTTCTTTAATTGTGCACTGTTTTCATGTGACATGGTGCAACAGAGCCCTCTGGGCACCAGTTTTGGTGTAGGGTGTACAAAATGTGTGTGCATGTGTATTTTGTGAAAATATCTGTCAATACACCTTGAATGCATGTGAAATTTGAAACACAGATGAGTCATAAGGGAACACATCACCCCTCCAAAAATTAGAATTTTCCGAGAACATTTCCCTAAAGTTTTATTCATAATGTGATTAATCAAATAAATAAAATTTAAGGAGTTGTGTAACTCCAAATGACCCCAAATTTGGGTGTTATGTTTGTTAGGCCATTATTGGACCATGATTAAAATTTGGAAGCAATTGGACCCCTGCATGTGGGGTAATTCCACTTGCATGTCTTTCCCTATTATGTGACTTGGTGTGCATATAGCCAAAAAGGATATTTTGTGTATTTGACATATATGGCTTAGAGTTAGCCTCTGAGATTTTGGCCACACCCTCTTTATGACATAATACATTACCTCAGGAAAAATTAGGATTTTTGGGATCAAAAATCCTAAGTATTTGATGAATTTGAATTGTGTCACATTTATGTATTAATGAAATATTTATAGCTAATACTTTGTGGAAAATTTTGAAACTCTAATGAATTTGAATTGTGTCACTTGAAATTTTCAAAGATTATTTCTTTAGAAATTATCAAAATTATCATAGGTCACATTTCTGAATAACTGATATTTACTGAGGAAAAGTTTGAGAAATTTTTGAAACTCTGGAAAATCATTAGGAATCTAATTATGAACCTCTAAAATTTTTGGTAGAATTTTTGGATGTACTATACATGGTAAAATTCTACATATTTAGTTTGTCACACTTTTTAATTTATGAAATATTGAGGGTGAAATATTTCTGGAAAATTATGAAATTTTCGATAGGATGTTTTTAGTTCATTACAATAGTATAGTAATTTTCTCAGAATTTTTGAAAGAAATAAATTAGTACTTGCTGTGTGAAGTCACGTATTCACCCATTTTATTTTATATGAAAATTATGATTATAAATTCTCTGAAAAATTGTGAAACTTTGGAAATCATGTTATTTTGTCACCTATCACCTCTGGAAATTTTATTGGTAAGATTGAAATTACTGACATGTTAGTTCCTTTGTAATTTGGAATATGTCAAATGAATATTGAATTTTAAATAGAGGTCAAATTAATATGAAATATATCAAAACTCTGGACAATCCTTAATTTATCCCTTATGAACCTATGGTATGATTTATAGCTCATTTGGACATGATATAGTTAAAGATTGCATCTTAAGGGATCAAATCTAGTTCAATCTCATATTGGTATACGCATAGTAAAAACTTAATGTGATGATTTGATCAACAAGATCGCTTAAAAAATCAGTAAAATTTGGTTTATAATAGTAACATATCATTTATATCAGCCCCTAGAAGTTATGGAATTTATGGAGTACACTAGTACTATAGTTTAGAGAATAATTCAGATTCATGTCGCACAATACATAAAAGGGCAATTATTACCTTATGAGATCATGGTAGTTAGACAACATGGTAAGTGTTCATGTTATATCATTACAGTGTGATTAGGGACAGTTGGGAATCACACAAGACCTACACTATTTAGAGGATGAGGGATCTTAAGTGTTGAGCATCGTTCAAGAGAACTTTAGCTTAAGAATAGGGTGAAGGATAAGTCATAAAGCATCTATGTTATAAAGAGTAATAAGGAGAGTGGGTCCTTAGAAAAAGGGTAGCCAACAATAATAGTAATTGTCTTGGAAAGGGGAATTTGGGCTTCAGCCCATCACATTCCCTAGTACCGCTGAGAGCCCTTCACCGGGTAAACCTCGGGAAGTCTGGATTCACCCTAAACTCCTAGGTATAATAATAATTAGACAAGAGTAGTCTAACTAAATGAATAAGGGGTTTGGTAACTTCATCCTGAATTTAGGGATGGGAAGTTGTGTATTCAGGATGGGTTGGTCCTGCGAGCTGGAGGCTCGGGAATTTGTATTCAGGACGGGTTGATCTTGCGAGCTGGAGGCTCGGGTTGTGAAAACTTGCATGTGCATAATTAGTGGCGGGTCTTCGGTACTGGACCGATCGTCAAACCTATGACATTATGTTGACTTAGGCATGTGTGAGGGTTTGAGGGGTCAGTAGGTTGTTTATGCTGCGGTCTGGAGGACAATCCCAGAAAACGTACACCCGGCCTTAAAGACTGGTGGGTTCCAGCAGGAGTACGCAAGACTCTAGAGTGCATCTAGGATGTATACATAGGCGTATGAAGGTTCTAGGCCTGGTTGTGTGTATACCCGCCTAGGAAGTGGAGGCGCCCGCTCCACTGCTGTCGTAGCCACAACATTGGTACCAGAGAGTGAAGCTAGCTCCAAAAATTGGGAACTAAAGGTCTGTGATCGCAGATTTGTGTGAGTGAGTTGCACTTATATGAATCATATCATAGCATGCATATCATATCATACATAAACCTTAGAACATAATTTGCAGACCCTAATCATATAAATTAGTATGGGCACTTTTATATGTTAAGTTATAATTCCAGAAATCTTAACTTATAAGTTTGTATGGGCATTCATATAAGATACTCATGTAATGGTAGTATACTTTACTTGTTTACTATACTTGTGCGCACTGCTTTACTTACTTACTTCTTTTATCGTTCATTATTGCTTACCTGCTTACACTGCTAGTATAGTTTACCTTGTGATGTATATAACTGCTAGTATAGTTTACCTTGTCATGAATATACTTGCTAGTATAGATTCCCTTGTCACCTACATTTGTTATTCCACTTTGCTGCCCTTTGCTTCCTTCCTCCTGCTCAGTGCCTAGGAGTCGCGGGGGGAGGCGGGGACAAAATTTGCTTAGTCTTTATGACTAATGGTCGGTTGTGACTGTAAGAGCCTTAGGAGATGGAGCACCAGCACGACCAGTCGGACGAGGTGACAGGAACTGAGGAGCGGGTGCCGAGCATTACTTCCACTACGAGACAGGTGATGGATGATGAGAGTGTTTAGCTTCCGCATAGAGATGTTGAGAGAGAGAGAGAGAGAGAGAGAATTACTTTATTGTATTTCATTTGGTTATGTATCAGGCATAAGCCCTTACTCTCTTTTTGTGCTCATTGCTAGACTTTTACATTTCTTTATGAAATATTGTGATGGTGGACTTGTTTATCTCTATTTTCTTATTCCATTCTCTATTAGGATAAAAGGTTAAATGATCGTATTAGCTGACAGAATTGGCATCTTGCGGTGGTGACTAACCCGTGTGTTGGTGTCATCCGTAAGGTGGCGGTTCTGGGCATAAAACCCGGGTAACCCTCCTAGTAAGAGGGAGGGGGTCTTACAGACTAGTATCGCTTGAACAAATGATCATAAGAGAAAGAAGTCCACAACACTAGGCCACCCCGCTCGAGCTTTAGTTTGCGGACAAACTAAGCAGCGGAAGCAATGGTGTGCCCATGTGTAAATATTAAAGTAAATAGTCCATGTAAGCATTGAGTTAGGCCAATACTAAGGCAACCTTATGTTGTACAACCCCGATATCCGCCGAGTACTCCCAAGGATCCAGGGGAGGCAGTTTGGTAGCATCGAACCACGTAGAAAGAGCGGCATGGGCGGAGAGGGGGAGGGGGTCTTACCCCCCCTCTCGCCTAAGAGGTTGGCGCGGAGAGGGGAAGGGGGTCTCGCCCCCCCTCTCGCCCAAGAGGTTGGGGCGGAGAGGGGGAGGGGTTCTCGCCCCCCCCCCCCCCCCCCCCCCCTCTCGCCCAAGAGGTTGGGGCGGAGAGGGGAAGGGGGTCTCGCCCCCCCTCTCTCCCAAGAGGTTGGGGCGGAGAGGGGGAGGGGGTCTCGCCCCCCCCCCCCCCCCCCCCCCCCCCCCCCCCTCTCGCCCAAGAGGTTGGGGCGGAGAGGGGAAGGGGGTCTCACCCCCCTCTCGCCCAAGAGGTTGGGGCGGAGAGGGGGAGGGGGTCTCGCCCCCCCTCTCGCCCAAGAGGTTGGGGCGGAGAGGGGAAGGGGGTCTCGCCCCCCCTCTCGCCCAAGAGGTTGGGGCGGAGAGGGGGAGGGGGTCTCGCCCCCCCTCTCGCCCAAGAGGTTGGGGCGGAGAGGGGGAGGGGGTCTCGCCCCCCCCCCCCCCCCCCCCCCCCGTCCAGTTTTGCTATTCATAGTCCAGTTCTGGCTATTCGCAGTCTGGTGGTCTACGCTTAGCATTTCAGAACAGCGGGATTCGGCTATCCGCAGCCCAATTCAGGGGTATTTCGGTAATCTGGCAGACCAGTTTTAGGCCATTTGCAGCCCAAATCCAGAAATCCTATAAATAGGACCAAGGGGGCACCATTTGGAGGGATCTCTCATCCTAGGCTAGCTCTCTCCTTCTCTCTCTCCCTCCCCAAATCTCTCTAGGGGGTGAGGAGAGGCTCCAGTGGTGCCCAAGCTTAGTAGTCCCTTGGGAGGGGGAGTTCCAAGGGAACTTCTGGGTATGTGGCGGGACCTCCCCACTAAGCCCTTTGTCCAGTTCTTAGTTCCGACAACTTCGACCTAGAGCTCTCCCTTGGGGGAAGTAAGGGTTGGTCGCCCCTCAGCCTCGCTGAGGGCCCCGAACTCCACAGAGACTAGTTGTCGGTTTCAACATTTTGGTGCAGTGAGCGTCGAGTGTGACCGATTCAAGAAACCCTCAAGATGAGCTCCATGGATGGAGGTGGAGGAAGTTCCGACCCAGGTCACTCGCAGCCCCCGGTGGCTGGGGTGATGTTGGAGATGTTTGAAAATTTCAGGCAGGAGGTCCTGCAAACCTTGCAGGTAGCTTTCGCCTCGGGAACCGAAAGCAGGAGAGAAAGTGGACAGGAGGTCTCGCCTCAGCAGGTTGGCGAGAGCACCCTCGGGCAGCCATCCAGGAAGGAGGTGCCGGGAGGGGGCGAGTGGGGAGGCGCCAGGCCCCCACTCGCCCAGCCCCAAGGGGGTGAGTGGCAAGGCGCCAGGCCCCCACTCGCCCAGCCCCAAGAGGGCGAGTGGGGAGGCGCCAGGCCCCCACTCGCCCAGCCCCAAAGGGGGGCGAGCACGGGAGGTCCCTTTTGTGAGCTGATCCTCTCGGCCCCGATTCCGGAGGGGTTCAAGGGGGCGAGGATGTCTCACTACTTCGGCAAGGATGACCCCGTCTTACACCTGCAGTGGTTTGAAGACATGGTCTCCATCATGCCCATGCCGGACGCTTTCAAATGTCGACTCTTCGCGACAACTCTGAAGGAGAAGTCTAGAGATTGGTTCCACCAGCTCACTGCGGGATCCATCTATGCCTTTGAAGACTTGCGTCGAGGCTTCCTGATACGCTTCTCGACGTCAAGGAAGAGGAAGAAAGATGCCGAAGCACTTTTCAAGATCGAACAAGAGCCAGAGGAGTCGCTGGCTCACTATCTGGAATGGTTCAGGGAGGAGGTTCTCCTCGTCCAAGAAGTGCCCGGGTATGCCCTCAAGATCGCCTTCACGGTGGGGCTGCGGGAGGGCTTCTTCAAGATGGACCTCAAGAGAAGAGCTCCTTTGTCCTTTGAGGAGTTGATGGAAAGGGTGGCAGAAGAAGTTGAAAGTGAGGAGGCCAACCCGGAGTTCACAAGAAGGCTGGCCAAGCTGAGTGAGCCAGAGGCAAGGTAGCAGGGGGGAGAGTAAAGGCCCCCAAGAAGAAGTTCGACCAGGAGGAGGACAACTTCCGGGAAGAAGAGACTGACCTCCCAGGGCGGAGGCAGGAATCGAAAGCGCCCTCTCCACCACCCCAGCAAACCATGGCAATCGGTTGGGGAAGAAGGAGGAGAGCCAGAAAGGCAGATAGAAGAGGAGGAGGAGGGAACAGGGTGGGGTTGGCTTACTGTGACGTCCACGAGGAGGAGGGTCACGCGACATCCGTCTGCCCTCAGTTCTTGGAGTTAAGGGAGGCGAGGGGTTCAAGGCAGCAACATCAACAACCAGAGGAGACCGATGAAGACCTGACCTGGGAGTAGGAGACCAAGTTGGTTTCCATGCTTAGTTTTTCTTTCTATCCCTAAGTCCATGTAAGATGATGTTTTGTTCCCGTGCTTAGTTTTCTCACATGTATTAGGAGGATTAATATAATGAAAATGTTTCAAAAATACTTAGCCTCGATGCTGGCCCGCTGACCAGGCTCCAACCTAGCTGGCAGGGCCGGAGACCGCTCGATGGCCGGATGTTTCAAAAATACTTAGCCTCGATGCTGGCCCGCTGACCAGGCTCCCACCTAGATGGCAGGGTCGGAGACCGCTCGATGGCCGAATGTTTCAAAAATACTTAGCCTCGATGCTGGCCCACTGACCAGGCTCCCACCTAGGTGGCAGGGCCGGAGACCGCTCGATGGCCGGATGTTTCAAAAATACTTAGCCTCGATGCTGGCCCGCTGACCAGGCTCCCACCTAGCTGGCAGGGCCGGAGACCGCTCGATGGATGGATGTTTCAAAAATACTTAGCCTCGATGCTGGCCCGCTGACCAGGCTCCCACCTAGCTGGCAGGGCCGGAGACCGCTCGATGGCCGGATGTTTCAAAAGTACTTAGCCTCGATGCTGGCCCGCTGACCAGGCTCCCACCTAGCTGGCAGGGCCGGGAACCGCTCGATGGCATGATGTTTCAAAAGTACTTAGCCTCGATGCTGGCCCGCTGACCAGGCTCCCACCTAGCTGGCAGGGCCGGGAACCGCTCGATGGCATGATGTTTCAAAAGTACTTAGTCTCGATGCTGGCCCGCTGACCAGGCTCCCACCTAGCTGGCAGGGCCGGGAACCGCTCGATGGCATGATGTTTCAAAAGTACTTAGCCTCGATGCTGGCCCGCTGACCAGGCTCCCACCTAGCTGGCAGGGCCGGGAACCGCTCGATGGCATGATGTTTCAAAAGTACTTAGCCTCGATGTTGGCCCGCTGACCAGGCTCCCACCTAGCTAGCAGGGCCGGGAACCGCTTGATGGCATGATGTTTCAAAAGTACTTAGCCTCGATGCTGGCCCGCTGACCAGGCTCCCACCTAGCTGGCAGGGCCGGAGACCGCTCGATGGATGGATGTTTCAAAAATACTTAGCCTCGATGCTGGCCCGCTGACCAGGCTCCCACCTAGCTGGCAGGGCCGGAGACCGCTCGATGGCCGGATGTTTCAAAAGTACTTAGCCTCGATGCTGGCCCGCTGACCAGGCTCCCACCTAGCTGGCAGGGCCGGGAACCGCTCGATGGCATGATGTTTCAAAAGTACTTAGCCTCGATGCTGGCCCGCTGACCAGGCTCCCACCTAGCTGGCAGGGCCGGGAACCGCTCGATGGCATGATGTTTCAAAAGTACTTAGTCTCGATGCTGGCCCGCTGACCAGGCTCCCACCTAGCTGGCAGGGCCGGGAACCGCTCGATGGCATGATGTTTCAAAAGTACTTAGCCTCGATGCTGGCCCGCTGACCAGGCTCCCACCTAGCTGGCAGGGCCGGGAACCGCTCGATGGCATGATGTTTCAAAAGTACTTAGCCTCGATGTTGGCCCGCTGACCAGGCTCCCACCTAGCTAGCAGGGCCGGGAACCTCTTGATGGCATGATGTTTCAAAAGTACTTAGCCTCGATGCTGGCCCGCTGACCAGGCTCCCACCTAGCTGGCAGGGCCTGGAACCGCTCGATGGCAGGATGTTTCAAAAGTACTTAGCCTCGATGCTGGCCCGCTGACCAGTCTCCCACCGACCTGGCAGGGCCGGGAACAGCTCGATGGCCATAGTGTTTTTCCCCCGAGGTGGCTACGCTAGCCGGGCTCTCACAAGCCGGCAGGGCAGGAAGGCCCCTCGGGGAGGTTAAGTGTTTTTTCTTCAGAGGTAGCTCCGCTAGCCGGGCTCTCACTAGTCGGCAAGGTTGCGGTACCCCTCAGGGAGGTTATGTATTTTCCGAGATATCACCGATAATCGGGTTCCCAGCGACACTCGTCGAATATGCAGGGTTGGACATTTCTTTCCGAGCGTGAGCCATGCTCGAAAAGAGCGGGGATTGTGTACAACCCTGATATCCGCCGAGTACTCCCAAGGATCCAGGGGAGGCAGTTTGGTAAGCATCGAACCACGCAGAAAGAGCGGCAGGGCGGAGAGGGGGAGGGGGTCTCGTCCCCCCCTCTCGCCCAAGAGGTTGGGGCGGAGAGGGGAAGGGGGTCTCGCCCCCCCCCCCCCCCCCCCCTCTCGCCCAAGAGGTTAGGGCGGAGAGGGGGAGGGGTTCTCGCCCCCCTCTCGCCCAAGAGGTTGGGGCGGAGAGGGGAAGGGGGTCTCGCCCCCCCTCTCGCCCAAGAGGTTGGGGCGGAGAGGGGGAGGGGGTCTCGCCGCCCCTCTCGCCCAAGAGGTTGGGGCGGAGAGGGGGAGGGGGTCTCGTCCCCCCTCTCGCCCAAGCAGTTGGGGCGGAGAGGGGAAGGGGGTCTCGCCCCCCCCTCTCGCCCAAGAGGTTGGGGCGGAGAGGGGGAGGGGGTCTCGCCCCCCCCCCCCCCCCCCCCCCCCCCCCCCCCCCTCTCGCCCAAGAGGTTGGGGCGGAGAGGGGAAGGGGGTCTCGCCCCCCCTCTCGCCCAAGAGGTTGGGGCGGAGAGGGGGAGGGGGTCTCGCCCCCCCCCCCCCCCCCCCTCTCGCCCAAGAGGTTGGGGCGGAGAGGGGGAGGGGGTCTCGCCCCCCTTCTCGCCCAAGAGGTTGGGGCGGAGAGGGGGAGTGGGTCTCGCCCCCCTCTCGCCCAGGGGAGGCCCCCCTCGTCTAGTTTTGCTATTCATAGTCCAGTTCTGGCTATTCGCAGTATGGTGGTCTACGCTTAGCATTTCAGAACAGCGGGATTCGGCTATCCGCAGCCCAATTCAGGGGTATTTCGGTAATCTGGCAGACCAGTTTTAAGCTATTTGCAGCCCAAATCCAGAAATCCTATAAATAGGACCAAGGGGGTACCATTTGGAGGGATCTCTCATCCTAGGCTAGCTCTCTCCTTCTCTCTCTCCCTCCCCAAATCTCTCTAGGGGGTGAGGAGAGGCTCCAGTGGTGCCCAAGCTTAGTAGTGGCTTGGGAGGGGGAGTTCCAAGGGAACTTCCGGGTATGTGGCGGGACCTCCCCACTAAGCCCTTGGTCCAGTTCTTAGTTCCGACACCTTCGACCTAGAGCTCTCCCTTGGGGGAAGTAAGGGTTGGTCGCCCCTCAGCCTCGCTGAGGGCCCCGAACTCCACAGAGACCAGTTGTCGATTTCAACATATGTAGCCCCTGCAGTTCGCTGATCCACGGGATGCTTCTCCTCCCCCTCCGACTGCCACCCTTTTTTGGCAGACAGAGGTGGGCAAACTCTGACGGTTATTCTGGATGCCTTCCGAGCTCAGCAGGTTCCGACCGCTCAGCCGAACCCCGGATCATATTAGCTAAATTCCTTCAAGAGTTTGTCCCCTCCAATGTACCATGGAACAGAGAATGCCGTGAATATGGAGGAGTGGCTCAATACTATTCAAGAGCTGCTAGCAGGCATCAGCTGCCTAGTCAACAAAGTTGTCTCCTTGGAGATGTCTGCTCTGGATGCACATGCCAAAAGATGGTGGAAGTAGGTGTTGGACTCCACATTTGCAGATCGGGAGATGTCAGAAATCTCTTGGGATGAGTTCAGTGATGTCTTCTTAGATCACTTTGTATCTACCATGGATAGGGATGAGCTAGAAGAGAGGTTCTTGAACCTCCGGCAGGGGACCTGGTCAATGATTGAGTACCATATAGAGTTCTCCCACCTGACTGTTGGGTTTTTCTAGAACCATACATCACATGTAGGCGCAGCAGAAATAAAAGAGAAACAACCCAAAAGACTTGGATCGGCCATGAATATTGAATCAAGAAGTTAAAACAAAACTACTATGCAAAAATACCTTAGTGGGGTTGGATCAAATCCAACCAAGATGCTCCAAGAAGAAGAGTCTTGTCGTCGGCTATGCGAGAGTCTTCACGGAATGATGTCCGCGACTCTACAGAGATCCACACGAACAAGGAGAAGGACGACTGCACCTTGTACTTCCACGAACTGCTAGGTTCGCTCCAGGAAGAACACACACGACGACGATCGCCGGAGAGGAGGTCAGCGGAGGCGATTCAGGGCGGCGGAACACTTCCGTCTAGGGTTCGGGCGGAACACTTCCGTCGGCTATCTTCTTCAGGAGGCGTAAGAATAGAATCGAGAACCCCCTTAAACCAGGTTCTATTTATACCCGAAGGAATAAAAGGACCTAGAAAAATCGCTATCTGCAGACCACACAGCAGAATTGGGGTTTCTGTTATAATTCATCGGGATTTCACGAATCAGCATTCGTCGAGTTTACACGGGACAATCCGATGAATTCCGACGAATCCAATCAGACGGCAACATTTGCCGAGTGAAGTGTCTCTGTGACAATTCGTCGAGATTCCACGGAATGATCCGACGAATCCGACGAATCCAATCAGACAACAACATTTGCCGAGTGAAGGATCTCTGTGACAATTCGTCGAGATTCCACGGAATGATCCGACGAATCCGACGAATTCCGACGAATCCGACAAGTCATATCCGACGAATTCAGACAGCAACAATTGCTGGACTTCCCCATTCTATTATGATGATTGGTAACCTTTACCAACACAGTCAATCTTCCATCTTCTCCACATGCTCTTATGTGCGACCCTGTAGGCTCATATCGCGTTGGCAGTGACATTACATGTTTGACCACTTCTAGATCACAATGGTAACTCCAACAGTCTCCCACTTGATCTTGAAAGTATCAAACAAAAACCTCACATACAATGAGCGGCATCTAGCAATGCATCATTGCTCCCCAAGCAATAAGAGTTCATAACTCATAAGCCTTTATGACCAATGGTCCAGCGTTGTCTTTGTCCCTTTGTCCCTTACATCCGGAAAGAACTAGAGGCATGGACCGTGTCACCCTCATAATAGCTCAATCCAAGTTTCTTGATCTAGAACGGACTTCCAGAGAATGGTGAGCTCAATATCACATATTGACTCAACCAAGCATGGCCATGCATTTCCCAGTCCAATTCCATCAAGGGGCCCATGGATGCAACTCCTGTTATATAGGAGGACAAATCTCATATCTGCTCACACCCAAAAACCCAAATGATTCGTAACGTACCCAACGACCACCCTTATCATCAACCTTCTTCAAGGAAGACTTTAGATGACATCAAAGCACGCTCTTCCTCACTCGATGAATGTTGTGACTTCAGGTCAAAGGACCACAACACCATTGTCAAATGAGACCTACTTGTGACACTTTTAAGCAACAATCCACAAAGTAGTCTCAGGTTGGGTCTGTCCAGTACAACTTGTTCACTAACAAGTACCCACGTGATGATTTGATATCACAATATCATGACCTGTGAGAACCGGTCATCAGTCAACACACATGCTAGTCTTAATGTATCATCATCACCCTTAGCTTCTACGATGCTACCTCGACCAGGGACCTTTTAAGAATGAAGCTTCGAAATCATAGGCTCTCACATTCAAGTCACGTACTTGATGTCCTATGGAAGCGAACATTCTAAGGGTATTTATCACGAATTTTATTCTATCATATAGAAATAGTATATCGTAATAAAAGAACTTGCCATTAATTGTAAAAGGAAATCATTGGTACACAATTCATCATATGAATAAATATTAAACAGCCAACAAAATATATATTTTACATGCAACCCACAAGACTCCCACTAGAGTTGATCACTCAGGTATCGTATACCCATTGATCTAGTATGACCATCATGCATTCTCTGCGCGAGAGGCTTTGTCAGTGGATCTGCAATATTCTCCTCAGTCGGCACTCTGCAAATGTTCACATCTCCTCGTTCGACAATCTCACGAATAAGATGGAACCACCGAAGTATGTGCTTGGAACGCTGATGGGATCTAGGTTCCTTAGATTGTGCAATTGCACCATTGTTATCACAGTAGAGAACTACGGGACCAACAATGCTAGGAACTACATCTAGCTCGCCGATGAATTTCCTAATCCATACAGCCTCCTTCGCTGCATTTGCCACAGCGATATACTCGGCCTCAGTTGTAGAATCAGCAACTGTCTCTTGCTTGGAACTCTTCCAGCTCACAGCTCCTCTATTCAGGCAAAACACAAACCCTGACTGAGACTTCGAATCATCCCTATCAGTTTGGAAGCTGGCATCCGTGTAACCACTTACAACGAGCTCTTCCTCTCCCCATACACCAAGAATACATCCTTAGTCCTTCTCAAGTACTTCAGGATATTCTTTACGGCTATCCAGTGACATTCACCAGGATCAGACTGATACCTGCTAGTCATGCTCAAAGCAAAAGAGACATCGGGTCGAGTACATAACATTGCATACATGATTGACCCAATTGCCGAAGCATATGGAATCAACTTCATGCGGTCCTTATCTTCACAAGATTTTGGACACTGGTCCTTAGAGAGATTCACACCATGAGACATGGGCAAAAATCCTTTCTTGGACTCAAGCATGTTGAACCGCTTCAACACCTTTTCAATGTACGTACTCTGGGTCAAACCCAGCAACTTCTTCGATCTATCTCTATAGATCTTAATACCGAGTATGTAAGTCGCTTCACCCAAGTCCTTCATAGAAAAGCAGTTCCCTAGGTTGTTCTTAACAACTTTTAGGGTAGGTATGTCATTCCCGATCAACAGTATGTCATCTACATACAATATCAGGAAGACAACAATGCTCCCACTGATTCGCTTGTAAACACACGGTTCATCTTCATTCTTGACAAAACCAAACTCTTTGATCTTCTCATCAAAACGAAGATTCCAACTTCTAGAGGCTTTTTTCAATCCATAGATGGACCTATTCAGCTTGCATATTTTAGTGGCTTCATTTGGGGATACAAAACCCTCGGGTTGTGTCATGTACACTTCCTCAAGGAGGTTTCCATTTAGGAAAGCCGTTTTGACATCCATCTGCCAGATCTCGTAGTCATAATACGCAGCAATAGCAAGCAATATCCTAATGGACTTTACCATGGCAACAGGGGAAAAGGTCTCATCATAGTCAACACCATGAATTTGCTTGAAACCCTTAGCCACCAGTCGCCCTTTGAATGTCTGTACATTCCCATCCATGTCAGTCTTCTTCTTGAAGACCCACTTGCACCCTATGGGTCGTACCCCTTCAGGTGGTTCCACCAAGTTCCAAACTTGGTTTGTATACATGGAGTCCATTTCAGATTTCATAGCCTCAAGCCATTTGTCGGAGTCCGGTCCATTCATAGCCTCTTGGTAGGTCGCTGGTTCATCATCATGATCCATAAGCAACACATTACCTATTTGAGACACGAGAAATCCATATCTCTCAGGCTCAAATCTTGGTCTACCAGATCTACGTAGGACTTGTGTCTCTTGAGCAGGTTCTCCAGCTACAACATCTTGTAGTCCTGGCTCAGAATCCAATTCTGGTTCATTCACTACTTGTGGTTCTTGAACTTCTTCAAGTTCTACCTTTTGCGTCTTTCTTGACAAGAACTCTTTCTCCATGAAGACACCCGTCCTTGCGACAAACACTTTGCTCTCAGACGATAGGTAAAAGTAATATCCTTTCGTTTCCTTAGGATATCCCACCAGATAACACTTATCTGATTTGGGTTCCAGCTTGTCAGGCATTTGACGTCGTACGTATGCTTCACAGCCCCAAATTTTAATGAATGACATACTGGGACGCTTCCCAGTCCATATCTCATATGGTGTCTTTAGAACCGTTTTCGTTGGAGCGCGATTCAGTGTTATTGCAGCAGTCTCTAAAGCAAAACCCCAAAAGGAAACAGGCAAGTCTGCATGACTCATCATCTGCCGTACCATGTCTAACAGAGTATGATTTCTCCTCTCAGACACACCATTATGCTACGGTGTCCTAGGTGGAGTGAGTTGTGATACAATACCACACTCTTTCAGATGATCATGGAACTCATGACTCAGGTATTCGCCACCTCGATCAGATCGGAGTGCTTTAACCTTTTTACCCAATTGGTTCTCCACTTCATTCTTAAACTCTTTGAACTTTTCAAAAGTTTCGGATTTGCACTTCATAAGATACACGTATCCGTATCTACTGAAATCATCAGTAAATGTAACGAAGTAGAAATACCCACCTCTAGCCATAGAACTCATGGGTCCGCATACATCACTATATACAACACCCAAGAGATCCTCAGCCCTCTCACTATAACCAGTGAAAGGGGCTTTTGTCATCTTGCCTAACAAACAAGACTCGCATCACTCAAATGATTCATAATCAAATGAGTCCAATAGTCCATCTTTATGGAGCTTGGATATGCGCTTCTCGTTTATATGGCCCAAACGACAATGCCAGAGATATGTAGGATTTGAGTCATTTGTTCTTAGTCTTTTATTGTTATATACATTATAGATCGGATGGTCTAGGTTCAAAACATAAAGACCATTAAACAATTGAGCTACAGCATAACAAACATCATTCTTAAATATAGAACAACAATTGTTCTTAATTATAAAAGAAAATCCAATCATGTCTAAGCATGAAATGGATATAATGTTTCTAGTTATGGCCGAAACATAATAACAATTATCAAGTTCTATTACAAGCCCACTGAGCAAAGAAAGACGGTAAACCCCTACGGCTACAGCAGCAACTCTTGCTCCATTGCCGACGTGCAGGTCCACCTCTCCTTTACTCAGCAATCTCCTCCT
Source organism: Dactylorhiza incarnata (assembly GCA_033032865.1). Taxonomy (NCBI): domain Eukaryota; kingdom Viridiplantae; phylum Streptophyta; class Magnoliopsida; order Asparagales; family Orchidaceae; genus Dactylorhiza; species Dactylorhiza incarnata. The sequence continues at coordinate 932,891 of JAWHQI010000461.1, forward strand.
TCCCAGTTCCTGCACATTTGTACAAATGTGAGAACCACATCCGGTATCCAATACCCAAGATGAAGGAGCAGAGAGGTTCTCTATAACATAAATATTCGAAGCGGAAGTCATACCTCCCTTCATTTTCCGCAGACCGGCAATGTACGAAGGACAATTCCTCCTCCAATGACCAGCCTTGCCACAGTGGTGGCATTTCCCTTCCTTCACGGTGCTCTTCTTTTTCAGCGCAGAAGATTTGGGCTCAAGATGTGACTTAGGTCCCACCTTCGTCTTCTTGAAGCCCTTTGCCTTACCCTTGCCTTTATGTACCATCAATATGGGACTAACAGGCTTGGCCTTCTTCATGTTTATCTCGGCAGTTCGCAACATGCCTAGGAGCTCGGGCAGTGTCTTGTCTATTTCATTCATATTGTAGTTCAAGACAAACTGCTCATAACTATCCGGCAACGATTGCAGGATAAGATCTGTGGCCAACTCTTGACCCAGAGGAAAACCCAGTCTCTCCAGGTTCTCTATATACCCAATCATCTTGAGTACGTGAGTACCAACCGAGTCTCGAGCTCCCATTTTGCACTGAAATAATGCCTTCGTGACATCGAACCTCTATTGACGAGCTTGCCCTTGAAACATTTTCATTAGGTGCTCGTCAATCTCCTTGCACCCCATGTTCTCGTGTTGCTTCTGAAGCTCAGAGTTCATGGTGGCAAGCATAAGGCACTCGACGTCTAAGGCGTCATCGGTATACTTCTTATAAGCATCCTTATCAACACGGGACGAGTTCCGGGTCGGCACCTCGGGGGCTTCTTCTTCCAAGACGTAGAGCTTTCGCTCTTGCCTGAGAACAATTCTCAGGTTCCTATACCAGTCCATGTAGTTCGTCCCACTTAGCTTGTCCTTCTCAAGGATAGCTCTCAGGGACAAGGTGGAATGTGAACCACTTACCATGGAATTCTACAAGAATTCATGCAGAATTTAATCAGTACCTTAATTTCAAAATACAATTTATTTTAATTTGGACTTCAATTAAATACTCCCTCTATTTTATTCAAATTGATAGCCCTCACTATCAATTCGGAGAGTCCATGCGAGCTACTCTCTTAGTGGACAAGATCCGTATTTCACCAACACCACGAGTCCGCTTTGGCGTTCCTCTCATAATGCGGTTATTTAGGTAGGCAACGCTTGCCAATTGCATACTCATGCAACTCTTGTATGGCTGATGAATAACTCTTTATTCGCATCCATCATATGGTGCATGCCAACCCTATGCCTCTAGGCACTCAACCTTTGAGGTCACCTAGTTAAGTTAGACCCGATGTCGATAGTGGGATATCACAATTATCTGCTCGCACCCTTACCAAGATAGATTAATGCACCTTGCTTTGGCAAGCCCACACTTCATCGATCGAGGCAGGAAGAGTGTCATCCATCGGAAGGCATCCGGACAATTAATATTTGATGAAGGGATTTTAATTTTTAATAATAGGTTAACACTTAACCATGATCAACATTTGATCAAAGTGCACACCCACAGAAAAACAAGCATTCTAAAATCCACATGCATCCCTTATGTGCACAACATAAGACTATCAACCTTTGATAGACGAAAGGGCTAAATCTGGACATTTAGAACTCTTCCAAATCTTCAGATTTACATGCATTGAACAAAGGCAAAGACAACTCGACTTAAAGTAGTAGACAAGCTCGTCTCTCATTGTTGGATTCAAAATCCAAAACAATACAAGGGTTCATTAACCACTTGAGGGACGGTTACTGCTAAGGAGACAACAATTTCTAACAATTAGAAATAACCATGAAATCCCAGACGTTCCTGGCGGGGTTCCAAGACCCCCTTTGAAAAATCATCAACATTTGATGTTCCAGGAAGAAATCTTGACATTTAGAATGCTTCTAAATACCTAGATTTGCACGTACTGGAATAACCAAACTTCTGAAACAACATTCATGACCAAAACCTAGCTCTGATACCACTGTTGGGTTTTTCTAGAACCATACATCACATGTAGGCGTAGCGGAAATAAAATATAAACAACCCAAAAGACTTGGATCGACCATGAATATTGAATCAAGAAGTTTAAACAAAACTACTAGGCAAAAATACCTTAGTGGGGTTGGATCAAATCCAACCAAGATGCTCCAAGAAGAAGAGTCTTGTCGTCGGCTATGCGAGAGTCTTCACGGAATGATGTCCGCGACTCTACAGAGATCCACACGAACAAGGAGAAGGACGACTGCACCTTGTACTTCCACGAACTGCTAGGTTCGCTCCAGGAAGAACACACACGACGACGATCGCCGGAGAGGAGGTCGGCGGAGGCGATTCAGGGCGGCGAAACACTTTCGTCTAGGGTTCGGGCAGAACACTTCCGTCGGCTATCTTCTTCAGGAGGCGTAAGAATAGAATCGAGAACCCCCTTAAACCAGGTTCTATTTATACCCGAAGGAATAAAAGGACCTAGAAAAATCGCTATCCGCAGACCACACAGCAGAATTGGGGTTTCTGTTACAATTCGTCGGGATTTCACGAATCAGCATTCGTCGAGTTTACACGGGACAATCCGACGAATTCCGACGAATCCAATCAGACGGCAACATTTGCCGAGTGAAGGGTCTCTGTGACAATTCGTCGAGATTCCACGGAATGATCCGACGAATCCGATGAATCCAATCAGACAGCAACATTTGCCGAGTGAAGGATCTCTGTGACAATTCGTCGAGATTCCACGGAATGATCTGACGAATCTGACGAATTCGACGAATCCGATCCGACGAATTCCGACGAATCTGACTAGTCATATCCGACGAATTCAGACAGCAACAATTGCTGGACTTCCCCATTCTATTATGATGATTGGTAACCTTTACCAACACAGTCAATCTTCCATCTTCTCCACATGCTCTTATGTGCGACCCTGCAGGCTCATATCGCATTGGCAGTGACATTACATGTTTGACCACTTCTAGATCACAATGGTAACTCCAACACTGACCAGATTTGCGGGGGTACATGAATTGGATGATAGGAAGTACGCTAAGAAGTTTTATCGGGGTCTCAGGGATCCATTAAGGCAGGCTCTTCTATTCATATCACACGGCACATCTACCCAGATCATCGAGATGGCCAAACGGCTAGAGGCAGATCATTTGACGGTGCAGAGCAGGGGAAAGAGAACGACCGACGGATCATACTTTGGAGAGAGCATCAAGGGCCCGCAGCGGGGCAGACTGATGAGTCACAAAAGAGGTGGGGGACGTCCTCATCCCAACTTCAGACCAGAGCAGCAGCCTCCTGTAGTGATGGCTCCTCCACCACTATGGATCCAGGAGCCGGGGAGGCAGGATGATCGGGGTCGCCAGCCAGTGATATGTTATGGGTGCCGCCAGCCGGGGCACATCAGAGCTAACTTCCCTCAGCAGTTTCTTCTTCTTCCTCCTCATCCTCCTCCTCTAGCAGCCCCTCCAGCACAGCAGGGCCAAGTCCAAGGCTGAGGTCGAGGTAGAGGATGGAGGCCTCATGGCAGAGGCAGACGGCCAGAGCAGATGTACGCACTGGATATCGTAGAACCCCGGAACCCTGAGGAGGTCATTAAAGGTACTTTAATGTTTTTCCTTTACGATTACTTAGTACCTTTTAAAAGCTGCAGTTGTACTTTAATTTATGACCCAAACAACAAACCACCCAGGTATAGTGCTTGTCTGCGGCAAACCCGCATACACTTTATTTGATACGGGTGCCTCACATTCATTCGTGTCAGAGAAATTAGTAGACGACCTAGACCAAATACAACACTTTGAGGGCATCCAGAGGAAGGTACGACTTCCAGACGGGTCGGAGATAGCAATATGTGCCAAGTGAAACATGAATGTGTAGATAGGAGGAAAGACATTCGAAGCGCCGAAAATGCTTTCGAAGATGCCAGATTTTGACCTAATTCTTGGCATAAACTGGCTGCACTGGAATCATGCTAAGATCGACTGCCCGACAAAGAAAATTGTGCTGAGGCATGGAGATTCTGAAGTAGTGATCGAAGGTACTAAACCCACCTCCCGTCTTTTATTATCATCTGCACAGGTTGTCAAGGCTCATGAGAAGGGAGACGAGTGTTGAATCTGATGGCGCCCTTAGAGGGGGGTGAATAAGGGGTTTACTGTTTTTAAGATAAACTGACAGATTTTAATGAAACAGAAAACTTTTTAGCACTGTTGCTAACGCCTGGTGTTGACTAATTAATGCCTGGTGTTATCCCTCCATAAAATATTTTGGTAGAAATAAACAAAGTGATTTTACTTGCACAATCTCAAATGAAATACAATTCCAGAAAACAGAGATAATGAATATGAATATTATATTTCAAAAAGAATTACAAAGATAATATTTCAATAACACTTGAAATAGAGGCGACGAGATAAAAATCACTCTTTGTTCTTTCACCGGTCCTTCTCCCAAGGACCGGTTGGCTATAGCCTATCTATCCCCCAATAAAAGCCTCTAGCCACCCCCTAGATCTATCCTAGAACTAGTCTCCACGCACAAGGCGGCGAATTTCCCCCTAAACCAAACAAGGCCTAGTCGCCACACGCAAGGCGGCAATTTCACTACGGTTACAAGTAAATGAAAAGATAAAGATAAAAATCTGAATAAAAGACTCCCTATATTGAGCGCTGAAGGAGATGTTGAAGACACGCTTTGATCATCATCGGAGTTGAAGCGAGCGTCCTTCTTCAAATTGACCGTTGCAAATCTCCTTCTCACTCTTGTTCCTCAATGGTGGTGTTGGGAGTTCTCTCTGAATTCAGGGATGAAAATGCTCTCTCAGAAGATTGGAGTGAAGGCTTGAAGGAATTCTCTTTTGAGCAAAGAACTCAGGTCTTTAAATAGATACTAGAGCTAACGCCTGGCGTTAGCGTTAACGCCAGCGTTAAGCATTGTGTCTGGCAGTTGCTGAAGTCGTGCAAAACATCGGGATCGTGGCAGATCATGGAACGAATTTTTGTCGAACGAAATTCGTCGAACAGAATCTCATTTCGTCGAACTCAATTTCGTCGAACACATTTAGTCATGCGACAGCTCATTCGTCGAACGTCTAACACCCAGCGTTAAGTCCTAACGCCTGGCATTGTCTCTGGCTTCTTGACAGATTCCTTCTCAATGGCATTTCATCTCAACAGATTCTTTTCTCGACGGATGTTAATGCAGGGCGTTAACTACTAATGCAGGGCGTTAGCTCTCTTTCCAGAGAATCCACATCAAACACCATCCTGTTCATAGGGTTATTTAGCAATAGTACCTGCACACTTATAAACACAAGCAAGATCAAATACATAGTGTGATTTGTTATTCTCAAACTAAGAGATGTGGAACACAAGCTCCAACAATCTTCCCCTTTTGATAATAACAAATCCACTAATAAGAAATAAAAATAGAGTAGTGTTTATAGTATATGAGAAGTGTGATAATCATGCATACTCCCCCTATGTGGATACTCCCCCTACATGAATGCATGTCATAATGTACTCCCCTAAATAATAGATTTCTCTAAGTTATTTCTTGAAGTTAGTCTCTTCTCCCCCTTTTGTTATAATCAAAAGGAGACAGAGATGAGAAGTAGGAATTTGTTCTTGTGTGCACTCTGTGGAGATAATTGCAACTTCTAGAAAGTGAATACAATGAAAGCAATATTTGAACATCGTTAAGAATTTGTAAGTACAAAACATAATAAGTGTTGTAAATCAAATAAGTATATGTTTTGAATTGAAATACACAAGTTGCAAATATATTTGAAATTTGGAATATTTAAAGTTAGCAAGCAAGAATATATAATATCAATGGAAGATAGGTTTACAATGTAAAATAATTTGCATTTCAAGTAATCATAAACATTGTAAAGATCATGCGTTGCTATCTAGTGCATTTACTCATGATTGTAGAGAACAATGTAGGTAAGCTTTAAGTCCAATTCTCATGAGTGGAAGTATTATAAATGATAATGATGTGTACAATAAGTGAGTTTTGATAAAGCATACAAGTGTAGAAATCAAACCACATGAAACTATGTAATGTAAGAGCATAACTTGAATTGAACAAAAACAACTTTACTTTCACAAATTTCAATGCACTATAGATTTTTTTTTTAAAGAGAAGTGGTGAAAATTTTGTTTGCATAAGACACTTTATAATTTTTTCCAAGGTGCTCAACCTCATAATGCTCATTAAGACTTATCAGGAGATTCAAGTAGTGCTTGGTGGAGTTATCCTTGTCATTCATTTGTTGCTTTTTTGACTTAGTGACAAGGGACTCCAAATTCACTTGCTTAGCAAACATAGTTTATATTTTGTTTTGAATTTTATTTACCACATTTCTCTAAATACAAGTGCATGAAAAACAAAGAATTTAAGAAAGAATTCAATGTTGTGTAGGTAAACTGTTTATGAAATTCAAAATAAGTTCTTATGCTACATAACCATATAAAAATAAGATTTAAAAACACATGTATATTAACCAAAAAGTGTAAGTGAGACAATCATTATCAAAGATAAAAACTTTACTCATACTTAGAGGCATGTAAAAGCATTTTGACATATGTTATCTATTCTCAAACTCTTTGCACATTTGAAGATAATTAATTTTGAAGGCATGATTAGATCAAAACAATGTTTTTAATGAAACTTGAAGGTTTAAATTAAGCATTGTAAATAATCTTGAAGCAATATATATATAATCATCCATGAAATCAACATTTAAGCTTATAGTATTTTTTTGTTTTTATGTTTTGAAGGAAATACCAACACAGTTGTAAAAACACACAAAAAAAAATTTGAGCATAGAAGCTAACGCCAGGCGTTAACTTCTTAACGCCAGGACAAGGCACTAAAATTTGACTTTTTGAAACATCTTTTTCATGGTTCAATTGTAATATAAAAAGGCCTTCTTACAGTTGAAATTTCAGACATTATGGAGTTGATATGATGACCATTTTAGTGTGTTTTTGGGGATTTTCCAATGTTTTTTTTTAATTTTAATTGATTTTTAATTTTTTTTAAGAAAAAAAAATGCAATCAAATATATCAAAGTACATAAAATATTTTGATAGCTTTTTATAAGGGTCAAAGTGACATTTCTAATACACCTAATTCTAACCTAAGCATGTGAAAACGTGCATCGGGTAGAGGTTTGGTAAAAATGTCAGCAAGTTGTGATTCCGTCCCTATAAAGCTAATTTTAACATGTTCCTTCTTAATATGATCTCTAATGAAATGATGTCGGACATCTATATGTTTAGATCTAGAATAATGTACTCGATTGTTTGTGAGATCTATAGCGCTCTTGTTGTCACATTTTAATTCAATGTTATTTAGATAAACACCAAAGTCTTCTAACGTTTGGGTCATCCATAATGCTTGTGCACAATAACTACTTAGTGCGATATATTCGGCCTCGGTGGTGGAGAGGGCAACATAATTCTGTTTCCTACTCAACCATGATATAAGTGAAGGGCCTATAAAATGACATGTGCCACTGGTGCTTTTACGATCTAATGAACATCCCGCATAGTCCGAATCAGAAAAACTGTGTAGAATAAAACAATCATTATGAGGATACCATAAGCCTAATCTAGATGTTCCGATTAGATATCTAAAGATACGTTTAACCGCTTTTAAATGTGATTCTTTTGGGTTAGCTTGAAATCTAGCACATAAACAAACGGAAAACATAATATCGGGTCTAGATGCGCTTAAATAAAGAAATGAGCCTATCATTCCTCTATATAATGTTTGATCAATAGAAATACCGACTTCATCTTTTCCTAATTTTAGTGATGCACTCATTGGTGTATTAGCTTGTTTTAGGTTTTCAAATCCAAATCTCTTAAGAATATCATGAACATATTTAGTTTGACAAATAAATATACCATCTTGTTTTTGTGAGAATTGAAATCCTAGAAAATAAGTGAGTTCTCCTACCAAGCTCATTTCAAATTCATTTTTCATCACTAAAATTACTTCATTACATAACTCTTCATTAGTGGCTCCAAAAATGATATCATCAACATAAATTTGCAATATAATCAAATGATTATCTACATGCTTAATGAAGAGTGTATTATCCGCACTTCCCATTTTATAACCGTGCTTTATCAAAAATAATCTCAATCTATCATACCAAGCACGTGGCGCTCTTTAATCCATAAAGCGCTTTTTCTAACTTATATACATGATAAGGAAATTTTTCGTTTACAAAACTGGGGGGTTGTTCTACATAAACTTCTTCTTTTATAATCCCGTTTAGAAAGGCACTTTTAACATCCATTTGAAATAATTTAAATCTTTTAAAACTCGCAAATGCAAGAAATATTCTACTTGATTCTAGGCGAGCAACTGGTGCAAAAGTTTCATCAAAATCTACCCCTTCGATTTGTGAATAACCATGTGCAACAAGTCTTGCTTTATTCCTAGTTATCCTAGAGTTGCCATCTAATTTATTTTTGAAAGTCCATTTGACTCCTAAAATCGGATGATTAGATGGCCTCTCAACTAAATTCCAAACCTTATTACGTTCAAATTGATTTAATTCATCATTCATAGCTATAAACCAAAATTCATCATTTAAAGCGGTTGAAACATATTTTGGTTCTATTTCGGATATAAAACAAAGGTTTGAAAAAGACTCATGTAAAGAAGAACGAGTACTTACCCCTTTTGATGGTTCTCCTATCACAAACTCCCTTGGATAATCCTTTGAAAATTGTAGCACACTTGGAGGAACATATTCTACTTGTTCTTCTTCTTTCTCCTCTTCTTTTTCTCCAAGTAATTCATCATCCTCATGCTCCAAAGAGGGAAGGGGTTCATCTTCCTTTCCTGTATGATTAGTATCTACACAAGGAACAAACTCATCAAATCTTATATGTATAGACTCTTCAACTACTTTAGTTCTTTTATTATATATTCTATAAGCCTTGCTAGTTGAAGAGTAACCAGTGAAAATTCCCTCCTCGCATTTTTCATCAAATTTCCCTAGAGCATCTTTAGTGTTTAAAATGAAACATTTACAACCAAACACATGAAAATTACATACATTAGGTTTTCTTTTAAAGTAAAGCTCATAAGGTGTCAATTTTAAAATAGGACGAAGCATGACACGATTAATAATATAACAAGAAGTATTAACCGCTTCGGCCCAAAATGATTTAGGCAACCCATATTCACAAAGCATAGTGCATGCTAGCTCTTGAAGGGTTCTATTTTTTTCCTCTCCACTACACCATTTTGTTGTGGGGTGCGAGGAGCGGAAAATTCATGTTTAATTCCTAAATCATCACAAAAAGAAGAAAATCTATCATTTTCAAATTCTCCTCCATGATCCGAACGTATGCATTTAATCTTTAAATCAAGTTCATTTTGAATACGAATGCATAGTTTAGTAAATTCAAGGAATGCATCGGATTTGGAAGATAAAAATAATGTCCAACAAAATCTAGAAAAATCATCAATTATTACAAAAGTATATTTTCTACCTCCTAGACTAGAAGTGCTAAACGGTCCAAATAAATCCATATGAATTAATTAAAGAGGTCTAGTGGTAGAGATTACATTTTTTCTTTTAAAAGAATTTTTTGAAAATTTTCCTTTTTGGCAAGGCATACAAAGAGAAGATAAATTTTCAGTAAGCATAGGTAATCACTTAATTAATTTTTCTTTTGATAATTTCAAAATAAGCTTGGTGCTAGAGTGACCAAGGCGTCTATGTCAAAGTTCTAATTCTTCATTTTTAGAAATAAAACATTTTAAAGAATAATTTGAAAGATCATTAAAAGTAATCAAATAAACATTATGCATCCTAGGTGCGGTGAGTACGACATCATTTGTTTTAGAATTTATAATTTTACAAAGATTTGTAGATGATTCAAATAATACATTTAAACCCTTATCACATAATTGACTAATTGAAATTAGATTATGTTTTAAACCATCTACATATAAAACATTTGAGATTGAGAAAGAATCGTTACCCACTGTACTGATGCCCATGATCCTTCTTTTGCCGTTGTCACCAAATGTCACCATCCCTCCTTTCTTTATCTCAAGGCTAAGAAACTTTGCTTTGTTTCCCGCCATGTGTTTGGAGCATCCCGAGTCCAAATACCACATGTCATGTTTGTCTTAGCCTGCCAACATACCTAAAAAGGAGATGAGAGTAAAGATCCGGATACCCAAGAGGTTCCTCCCATAAAATAGGTGAAAACCTTAGGCACCCAGATTTGATTTATAGCACTGCGACCCTTTTTCTTACAAGAAGTTGAGGTGTGTCCAAATAAATGACATTTGACACACGCTATAAAAGGGGATGAGACCCTTTTTGAAGTTTTGAGTAAGCTCTTGCTAGAATATGAGGTAACATTTAAGTTTTTGAAATTATTATTACCAGAATAAATTTTACTGGAATTATGGCTAACGCCGGCGTTAGGATTTAACGTCTGGCGATAGCTTCCAAAACTATATCCAAGGCCAGATTTGGCACTCCCATGGCATTGGTTGGCCAAGATCATGTCCAGAGTTCTTTGTCCAACTCCAAATTTTTTAATAGCCATATTTAAATCACGAATACGGGCTTTGAGAGCGGTGTTTTCCTTTACTAACATAACGCACCGATTCGCAAAGCCTTTCTTTCCATCCTCTATTTGAGAAAGAGAGGTTTTTAAAGTTCTTTCCAAATCCCCCTTCTCCTAAGTAAGAAGTTCAATAGTGGAGTGGGATTTAGAAAGATCTTCTTCAAATTCTTTCACTCTTGCCAAGGAGTGATTGCACTCTTGGCAAGATACCTTTTCTTTCCCCAATTGTTTAGATAATTTTTTTTAACAAAAGTTTATTTTCAGAATTTAGAATATCAATATCTTTTAAACTTTTATCAAAAAATTTGCATGTTTGTAAATATTCAATATATAAATCATCATAAGAAGTAGAGAGAGTTACCTCACTGTCGCTTTGGACACTGCATTCATCTTCGGATATCTTGTTACTCTTTCCCGTTAGGCACATGTTTGCCTCTTCTTCATCACGAGTGGATGAGCCGCTTGAATCCTCGGAGGAGGAGTCATCCCATGTAGCCATTTTTAGGACCTTCTTCTTCTCTTTTTCCTTGTGCCCTCTTTCTTTACGCTCTTCAGATATTTTGGGCACTGGCTCCAGATGTGTCCGGTCTTTCTACAATGATAGCACTCCGGTGGTGGTCGCTCATCATCGTCCTCTTCGCTACCTCTTCCTTTCTTCGATGAAGATCCTTTCTTGATGATGTATTTATGAAAGGTATTTCTCCTTTCCGGATTCTTAATGAACCTTTTGAACTTTTTCACAAAGAGGCTTTCCTCGTCCTCTTCATCATTATCTCCGTCTACCTCCTTCTTTTCCTTCAATGCTAAGGCCTTCTTCTTTGGCTCCATGCTGTACTCTTGTTGTTGAATTTTGAGTTCAACCTCATGGGTCTTGAGGTTCCCAATAAGGCTCTCAATTTGGAGCTTCTTTAAGTCATGTGACTCTGAGATAGCCATCACCTTTGGATTGAACTTTGGAGGGAGAGATCTTAGAATTTTTCTCACCAAGTCGCCGTTGGAGAACACCTTTCCAAGCACTTTTGAGTCATTGACGATTTTGGTGAACCTTGTGTACATAGAATCCACGTCTTCATCCGTCTCCATCCGTCTCCATCCGGAATTTCTCATACTCGGATTCAAGTTGGAAGATCTTTGAATCCTTCACCTGCGATGTGCCTTCATGAGTAATTTCTAAAAGATTCCAAATATCATAAGCTGTTTCGCAAGCACAAGTTCTATTAAATTCCGTTCTATCCAAGGCACAAAATAACGCATTCATTGCTTTAGCGTTATTCTTACATCTCAACTTATCATTGTCATCCCACTTATCTCTAGGTTTCTCCATAATAACATCTCCAACAACAAATGTTGGTGGAGTGTAACTAATTTCTACCATTCCCCATACGCCATTATCTAAAGCAGTTAAAAAACAACGCATTCTTGTTTTCCAATAATTATAATCAGTTCCAGTAAATAGTGGAGGTCTACTTATCCCTTGACCCTCCAAAAAAACATGATCGTGATGCGCCATTATTCCCAGTTGTGAGACCATTTTGGAATAACCTCGCTCTGATACCAAGTGTTGAATCTGATGGCGCCCTTAGAGGGGGGGGGGGGGGTGAATAAGGGGTTTACTATTTTTAAGATAAACTGACAGATTTTAATAAAACAGAAAACTTTTTAGCATTGTTGCTAACGCCTGGTGTTGACTAATTAACGCCTGGCGTTATCCCTCCAAAAAATATTTTGGCTGAAATAAACAAAGTGATTTTACTTGCACAATCTCAAATGAAATATAATTCCAGAAAACAGAGATAATGAAAATGAATATTATATTTAAAAAAGAATTACAAAGATAATATTTCAATAACGCTTGAAATAGAGGCGACAAGATAAAAATCACTCTTTGTTCTTTCACCGGTCCTCTTTCACCCGTCCTTCTCCCAAGGACCGGTTGGCTATAGCCTATCTATCCTCAGATAAAAGCCTCTAGCCACCCCCTAGATCTATCCTAGAACTAGTCGCCACGCACAAGGCGGCGAATTTCCCCCTAAACCAAACAAGGCCTAGTCGCCACACGCAAGGCGGTGATTTCACTACGGTTACAAGTAAATGAAAAGATAAAGATAAAAATCAGAATAAAAGAATTCTTATATTGAAGAGCGCTGAAGGAGATGTTGAAGACACGCTTTGATCATCATCCGAGTTGAAGCGAGCGTCCTTCTTCAAATTGACCGTTGCAAATCTCCTTCTCTCTCTTGTTCCTCAATGGTGGTGTTGGGAGTTCTCTCTGAATTCGGGGATGAAAATGCTCTCTCAGAAGATTGGAGTGAAGGCTTGAAGGAATTCTCTTTTGAGAAATGAGCTCAGGTCTTTAAATAGACACTGGAGCTAATGCATGGCGTTAGTGTTAACGCCAGCATTAAGCATCATGTCTGTCAGTTGCTGAAGTCGTGCAAAACATCATGATCGTGGAACGAATTTTCGTCGAACGAAATTCATCGAACAGAATCTCATTTTGTCGAACTCAATTTCGTCGAACACATTTAGTCGCGCAGCAGCTCATTCATCGAACGTCTAATGCCCAACGTTAAGTCCTAACGCCTGGCGTTGTCTCTGGCTTCTCGACGGATTCCTTCTCAACGGCATTTCATCTCAACGGATTCTTTTCTCGACGGACATTAAGGCAGGGCGTTAACTACTAACGCAGGGCGTTAGCTCTCTTTCCAGAGAATCCTCATCAAACAGCATCCTGTTCATAGGGTTATTTAACAATAGTACCAACACACTTTTAAACACAAACAAGATCAAATATATAGTGTGATTTGTTATTCTCAAACTAAGAGATGTGAAACACAAGCTCCAACAATGAGGTGTACCTAATCTGTTTCGAGATGGTGGAGATGGAGGTATCCATAACAGATATCCAGTAGTTAGGGACTTCCCCGATGTGTTTCCAGAGAAATTACCGGGACTACCCCCGTCTAGAGATATGGATTTCCAGATCCAGTTGGTGCTAGAAGCAAGGTCGGTGTCTCGAGCACCGTACAGGATGGCACTGAAAGAGCTAGTGCAGTTTAGGGCCCAGCTTCAGGAGTTGGTGGACTCAGGACTTGTCAGGCCGAGTTCATCGCCATGGGGAGCACCAGTATTATTCATGAAGAAGAAGGATGGGTCGATGCGACTCTGCATTGATTACTGGGAGTTGAACCGGCTGACGGTGCGGAAGACACATCTGTTACCGAAGATCGATGAGTTATTTGACCAGCTGCAGGGAGGATTCTGGTTCTCCAAGCTCGATTTGATATCCGGATACTACCAGTTGCGGATTCAGGAGGAGGATATCCCGAAGATGGCCATAACACCAGATGTACGCAAAGTTCTCAAAATGTCAATTCTGGCTACAAGAGGTGGTATTCCTGGGACACATCATCAGCGGGGCCGGGTTGGCAGAGGACCCAGCCAAGGTGCAAATAATAAGAGATTGGCCACAGCTGAAGTCGGCCTCAGATATCTGCAGCTTCCTGGGATTGGCAGGATATTATCGTAAGTTTGTGTAGGGATTCTCAAAGATTGCACTTCCCCTCACGTCCTTGACGAAGAAGGATGTTGCTTTCTCGTGGACGGAGAAGTGCGAGACAACTTTCCAGGAGTTGAAGGACTGACTCACCTCATACCTCATCCTTGCCCTCCCATCTGGGAAGGAAGGTTTCCAGATCTACACTGATGCATCTTATCAGGGGATGGTTGCAATTCTCATGCAGCATGGTCATGTGATAGCATATGCTTCAAGACAGCTGAAGAAGCATGAACAAAATTATCCGGTACACAACCTCGAGCTTGGAGCGGTGCTCTTCTCCTTAAAGATTTGGAGGAATTATCTGTATGGGATACATTGTGAGATCTTCTCTGACCACAAAAATCTCAAGTACATCGACACCCAGAAGGATTTGAACCTACGCAAGCGGACGTGGCTAGAGTTCTTGTGCGACTATGACTACACCATGCACTATCATCCGGGGAAGGTGAACACTGTAGCAGATGCCCTGAGCAGGAGGGCAGGCACTTCTAGACCGGAGCCCCAAATAATGTCCATGGAGCTGGTGAGGATGTTGGAGGATATGCACATTACCTTGGTTTCTAAGGCGGAGCCCGAAGTCCACGGGGAGTACCTGGCATCTCTGAGCATCACATGCGATATATGAGACCGCATCAGGGCATAGCAAGGGCGGGATTCAGCTTTGGAGCCTGTATTTAGAGTCTTGGAAGAGGGCAAGTTGGAGGATTATTCACTGGGTGACGATATCGTTCATTTCCGGGGTCGTGTTTACATACCCGCAGGAGGTGCGATCCGGGAAGAGAAACTCAAATAGGCACATTGCACTCGTTACTCAGTGCACCCCGGGATCTCCAAGATGACGGCGGACCTATGGAGGGACTTATATTGGCACAAAATGAAGAGTGATATCATAGCTTTTGTCTCACATTGCGAGACCTTCCAGCTAGTGATGGCAGAATGCAGGAGCCCAGCAGGTCTTCTACTGCCACTGCCAATGCGGAGTGGAAGTTTGAGGATATAGCCATGGACTTTGTACATGGATTGCCTCGCTCCCACTCTGGGCACGACTCTATTTGGGTGATAGCAGACAGATTGACCAAGGTAGCACGGGTCATACTGGTCAGGAAGGACGATTCAGTTGCGGTTCTGGTAAGGTTATTTGTGGAACAGTTTGTCAGATACCACGACATACCCAGGACAATTGTCTCAGATTGCGACAGTCGGTTCACCTCTAGGGAGTGGAGAGCGGTGCAGGCATACTTGGGATCTCAGCTTACGTTCAGCACCGCTTTCCATCCACTGACCAACGGGTAGACATAGCGGACCAACTGGACTTTGGAGGACCTGCTACGCTTGTGCATTTTTGATACGGGAAAGACCTGGGAGAGGTTGTTGCCCATGATCGAGTTTTCATACAACAACAACCACCATGCAAGTATTAAGATGACACCGTATGAGGTTATATATGGTAAGAAGTGTCGAACACTGCTTTCCTGGTTCCAGGATGCAAACCAGAAGGAACTTGAATCAGATTTCATTGAGGACACAGACGCTACAGTTCAGATGATCGGGGATAGGATGCTAGAGTCTCAGAGTAGGCAGGCAAAGTATTACGATGCGAGGCATCAGAAGGTGTAGTTCCAAGTAGGAGGCAGGGTCTATTTGAAGATACATCCGGTGCATGGTGTCTCACGGGTGCGAGGACACAAGAAGCTCAGCCCTCGATTTATGGGGCCTTACAGGATCCTAGAGCGGATCGGCCCCTTGGCTTACAGGCTGGAGCTGCCTTTTGAGTTGGCAAACTTGCATGACATCCTCCATGTCTCTTCACTACGGAGAGCTCTACTTAGGCAGGAGCAGCACATCACTTCCACCTCCATCCTAGTAGAGTCCGATAGATCATCCTGTTTGGAGCCAGTCCGGATTGACGATACAATAGTCCGAGTCCTGCGGAAGAAGAAAGTTCCCTTAGTCAAGGTGTTGTGGTCCAATCATGGACGGGAGCAACACACATGGGAGCCTATGGATCTCATGTAGCAATAGTACCCGAGACTCTTCACTCCACATACAACATAATCTTACTCAAGATTTACTTATTTACGTTGTGTAAAGAACCCCGTAGACCTGAACTTAAATTTCGGTGACGAAATTATTCTTTTGTTTATTGTGATTTGTAACATCCCATTTCCTACTTGACCTCTTGACTTCAATTAGGTTAGGGCATGTGGTGTGTGAGGTGGGTTTGAGCTAGGTAGTGGCCTCAGGTCACATTGAAATTGAGAGAACTCACATGTGGTCTACTAGAGGAGGAAGATGATGAAGAGCCCTCCGATCTACATAAAGATTAGTGCATGAATTTGTTGTATCAAGTAAAAATCGATGGATAGTCCTGTCGATCGACGGGACATCCCGTCGATGGAATTATTTCTGCCAAGTAAAAATCGAGGGATGGTCCCGTCGATAGAATTATGTTTGTCGGGTAAAAAATGATGGATGGTCCCGTCGATCGACGGGATATCCCGTCGAAGGAATTATTCCTGTTAGGTAAAATCGACGGATGGTCCCGTCGATCGACGAGAAATCCCGCCGATGGAAACTAACTGAAGGTTTAGGAAAAATCGACGGATGCTCCCATCGATCGACGGGACATCCCGTCGATCGTCGGGACTGGCAGTCAAAGTAGGAACCGACTGGGCATCCTGTCGATCGACGGGACATCCCGTCGATCGACGAGACCCCCCCCCCCCTTCTGATTTCTGTTAAGGAAGAAATTAAAAGCAATTGGGCTAAGGCCTCAACCAAAGCCCATCTTGCAACCCATATTCCTAATTACCAGCCGTGCCCTCTGAAAATAGTAGAGAGATGACATGCAAAGGGGTAGAATGGGTTTTTCCCCAAATCCCCATTAAAACAGGAGGAATTTGGGGAATGGAGGCCACTTGGCACTCCATTCCTCTGCCCAAAGCCATGCCCGAGCTCTTCAATAAATGCCCAGCCTAAATTGTGCTGAACAGATGCCACTTGGCGGCTGGGTGGAACAAACAAGGCATGGTTGAACCATGCCTTAATTGTAAATACTCATACAGCCTTCCTCAGTCCATTTGAACCCTCCCACAAACTTTAGAAGGCGGAGAGTAAGCGATCCAGTGTGTTGGAGCAGAGGAATTGCTGTCGGATTGAGAATTGAAGCTAGCTCGTTGGAGAGACTCGCCGCCACGCCGCCGCACCGAATTACACGATCTCAAACCCACATTCAGGTCTGGTTTCTCCTCCTCTCCCTCTGTGATAGTCTCTTAGATCAAATAGGAGAGATATCCAGCTCAATCGAGTCGGATCCAAGTGAAGAAAATGAGAAAATTTCCATGGATTCGTCCATGTCGGGTTCGCTGGAAAACACCACCTCCGGCGGCCAAACCACCGCCGGCCGAAAGCCACCACCTCAATGGTGGTGGTGGCGGTGGCCGGCCAGGGAGGTGGCTCTGTGGCCGGAAAAAAGGGATCAACCTCCTCCAGCTCTGGCAGATCTGGGCCCTTGGCTGGAGGTGGAAGACATAATCACATCCCTCCTTTTTCCCTGCATGATGGCTATACGCAGACCTCTTTCATTTCATTTAAAATACCTGTCATACTTATTTCAGTATTCTGATTAGCTATTTTAAGGCCCTTAGAGACATAATTAGCAAAACTTTTGAATATGAAAGTTGTAGATCCTTGTCTTATCTTTAATTGGGCACTGCTTTCATGTGATTTGGTGCACCAGAGCCCCGTGGGCACCAGTTTTGTGTAGGGTGTAAAAAATGTGTGTGCATGTGTATTTTGTGAATATATCTGTCAATACACCTTGCATGTATGTGAAATTTGAAACACAAATAAGTCATAAGTGAACACATCAACCCTCTAAAAATTAGAAATTTTGGAGAACATTTCCCTAAAGTTTTATTCATAATGTGATTAATCAAATAAATGAAATTTATGGAGTTGTGTAACTCCAAATGACCTCAAATTTGGGTGTTATGTTTGTTAGGCCATTATTAGACCTTGATTAAAATTTGGAAGCAATTGGACCTCTACATGTGGGGTAATTCCACTTGCATGTCTTTGCCTATTATGTGACTTGGTGTGCATATAGCCAAACAGGATATTTTGTGTATTTGGCATATATGGCTTAGAGTTAGCCTCTGAGATTTTGGCCACACCCTCTTTATGACATAATACATTACCTCAGGATAAATTAGGATTTTTGGGATAAAAAATCCTAAGTATTTGATGAATTTGAATTGTGTCACATTTATGTATTTGTGAAATGTTTATGGCTAATACCTTGTGGAAAATTTTGAAACTCTGAAAAATCACTTTGAACACCATTTAGAATCTCTAAAAAATTTTGTAGAAATTTTCAGAGATTATTTCTTTAGAAATTATCAAAATTATCATAGGTCACATTTCTAAATAACTGAAATTTTTCTGAGGAAAAAGTTTGAGAAATTTTGAAACTCTGGAAAATCATTAGGAATCTAATTATGAACCTCTAGAATTTTTGGATGTATTATACATGGTAAAATTCCACATATTCAGTTTGTCACACTTTTTAATTTATGAAATATCTTGGGTGCAATTTTTCTGAAAAATTATGAAATTTTGGATAAAATTTTTGTAGGTCATTATAGCACAACAGTAATTTTCTCAGAATTTTTAGAAGACATAAATTAGTACTTGTTGTGTAAAGTCACATATTCACCCATTTTATTTTGTATGGAAATTATGATTATAAATTCGCTGAAAATTGTGAAACTTTGGAAACCATGTTATTTTGTCACCTATAACCTCTGGAAATTTTATTGGTAAGATTGAAATTACTGACAAGTTAGTTCCTTTGTAATTTGGAATATGTCAAATGAATATTGAATTTTAAATAGAGGTCAAATTAATATGAAAGATGTCAAAACTCTGCACAATCCTTAATGTATCCCTTATGAACCTATGGTATGATTTATAGCTCATTTGGACATGATATAGTTAAAGATTGCATCTTAAGGGATCAAATCTAGTTCAATTTCATTTTGGTCTACGAATAGTCAAAACTTAATAAGATGATTTGATCAACATGATCACTTACAAAATCAGTAAAATTTGGTTAATAACAGTAACGTATCATTTATATCAGCCCCTAGAAGTTATGAAAATTTTGGAGTACACTAGTACTATAGTTTAGAGAATAATTCAGATTCATGTCGCATAATACATAAAAGGGCAATTATTACCTTATGAGATCATGGTAGTTAGATAGCATGGTAAGTGTTCATGTTATATCATTAGAGTGTGATTAAGGACAGTTGGGAATCACACGAGACCTACACCATTTAGACGATGAGGGATCTTAAGTGTTGAGCATCGTTCAAGAGAACGTTTGCTTAAGAATGGAGTGAAGGATAAGTCATAAAGCATCTAAGTTATAAAGAGTAATAAGGAGAGTGGGTCCTTAGAGAAAGGGTAGCCAACAATAATAGTAATTGTCCTGGAAAGGGGAATTTGGGCTTCAGCCCATCGCATTCCCTAGTATCGCTGAGAGCCCTTCACCGGGTAAACCTCCGGAAGTCTAGGATTCACCCTAAACTCCTAGGTATAATAATAATTAGACAAGAGTTGTATAACTAAGTGAATAAGAGGTTTGGTAACTTTATCCCAAGTTAAGGGATGGGAAGTTGTGTATTCAGGACGGGTTGGTCCTGCAAACTAGAGGCTCGGGAAGTTGTATTCAAGATGGGTTGTTCCTGCGAGCTGGAGGCTCTGGTTGTGATAACTTGCATGTGCATAATTAGTGGCGGGTCTTTGGTACTAGAACAGTAGTCACACCGACGACAGTATGTTGACTTAGGCGGGTGTGAGGGTTTGAGGGGCCAGTAGGTTGTTTTGTCGCGGTTTGGTGGACAATCCCCGAAAATGTACACCCGACCTTAAAGACTGGTGGGTTCCAGCAAGGAGTATGCAAGACTCTATAGTGCACCTAGGAAGTGTACAGAGGCATATAAAGGGTCTAGTACTTGTAGTGTGTATACCCTCCTAGGAAGTGGAGGTGTCTGCTCCACTACTGTCGTAGCCACAACAGTGGTACCTAAGAGTGAAGCTAGCTCCAAAAATTGTGATCTAAAGGTCTGTGATCGCAGAGTTGTGTGGGTGAGTTGCACTTGTATGAATCATATCATTTCATGCATATCATATCATACATAAACCTTAGAACACAATTTGCAAACCCTTATCATATAAATTAGTATGGTCTCTTTTATATGATAAGTTATAATTCCGGAAATCTTAACTTATAAGTTTGTATGGGCATTCATAGAAGTTAAGATACTCATGTGATGGTAGTATACTTTACTTGTTTACTGTACTTGTGCACACTGCTTTACTTACTTACTTCTTTTACCGTTCATTACTGCTTAACTGCTTACATTGCTAGTATAGTTTACCTTGTGATTATATAACTGCTAGTATAGTTTACCTTGTCATGAATATACTTGCTAGTATATATTCCCTTGTCACCTGCATTTGTTATTCATTTGCTGTCCTCCGCTTCCTTCCTCCCGCTCGGTGCCTAGGAGTTGCGGGGGGAGGCGGGGACAAAATTGGCTTAGTCTTTATGACTAACGGTCGATTGTGACCGTAGGAGCTCGGGGAGATGGAGCAAAAGCACGACCAGCCGGACGAGGTGACAGGAACTGAGGAGCAGCTGCCGCGCATTACTTCCACTACGAGACAGGTGCTGGATGATGAGTGTGTTTAGCTTCCGCATAGAGTTGTTGAGAGAGAGAGAGAGAGAGAGAGTTACTTTATTGTATTTCATTTGGTTATGTATCGGGCAAAAGCCCTTACTCTCTTTTTGTCCTCATTGCTGGACTTTTATATTTCTTTATGAAATATTGTGATGGTGGACTTGTTTATCTCTATTTTCTTTTTTTATTCTCTATTGGCCTAAAAGGTTAAATGATCGTATTAGCCGGCAGAATTGGTACGTGTGGCGGCGACTAACCCATGTGTTGGCATCACCATAAGACGGTGTTTCTGGGTATAAGACCCGGGCAACCCTCCTAGTAAGGGGGGGGGGGGGAGGTCCTTACAGAAACCAAGCGCTCATAGACACTGTGCAAGCGATCAACACACGCACACATGGTCAGCGTGCGTGGCCAGCCAGTGCACATCGGTGCGCGCATGCGCTCTCTTGCTACCTCCGACCGCCATGGTATCTGGGCAACGCACCCGGGATGCCTGAACCACCCGGGGGGTATGTTCGTCATTTTGTGAAAAGTGGTGATTCAGGTGACCAGAACAGAGCAACACCATTCGCCAACCCAGGATTCAGTAAGGCTTAATTACCACCGCGTCCTTTCAAGAAAGCTATAAATTGGCCCCATGCCTTTATTTGAAGAGAAGCAATTAAAGAGACTAGGGAGAACTCTGAGGTTTTCTGGCGAGAGCGTAGGGCTTAGATCGCTCCTTCACTCAGAATTCACTCTGCTTACTTTCTAGTTCTCTCACGCTCAACACTCACTGTGATGCTTTAGTGGGCTCAAGGAAAAGCAAGGAAGAATGCTTTTGTGGATACTTCGTAGAAGCACCGACGGGCACTCACTTCAAGGATTCGTGGGCTTAGCTAATTTTCTCCACTCTTCTTCACTAAAAGCTTGTAACGGAGTGGTGTCCTGTCACCCTCCGAAGGAACTCAAATTCTTGTAAACTCAAGGAAACTAGTGGATTTCGGCCCGTCACAGATCCGACCACGTGGTTTTTCACCATTTCCAGTTTTCAACGCTAAAATGTCTCTGTATCATTGTTGTTTGGTTTTCTCTTGACTGTTTGCACACCCGGTTCGACTCAGAGCTAAGGCGGTCCATTTCTCCATACCAGAGAAAAATTGAGCGACCTGCAGCAGTTTGACGCCAGTTGTAGGAAGGGGTTCCCAACACTCTACAACAAATTACTGAGGACTGTGCTTTGCTTGCGCAAGCACCACCAACGGACAACAATGACAAAAGGATGCGCACACGCCACGGATAGGGAAACTAGCAGTGAGTCTGATAATCAATCCTCTAGCAACTCGCCACACTGACATCTTCAGTGGAAGAGAGGATTTGTCAGATTGAGGAATGTCAAGCTCAGGCGCTCGCCCTGCCAAGGAAATTGGGGACTTCATGGTCCCCCGGAGCGTGTTTTGCGGCTATGGACCACGCATCGCTCCCTTCAAGCTACCGCTAGCTCAGCGGAGTGGCGTACACCACACGCTGTGTCAAGTGTGCATGGGCTCGGGGGCACCGAATGATGGGGGAATCAACCGCAAAGGAGCACCAGTCTAGCGAGGACCGAGAAGTCAAAAAGAAAAGAACGGGCACAACCTAAATGTCGCGTCCCAAAAAGGAGGCGGCCCCTCAGATGACGCCCTATAGATTAGGGGCAGTTGCGAGAGCAAAACCTCACTCCACTCAACATTTCTAATGCGGAAGTTTACGAGCCCTCAAGGACCGCCCCTTAATATAAAGACTTAAGGGGCTCCCGTATGGCAGGGGGGATCAAACCAAATATTGCCACTACCACCAGGTTCGCGAACACAACACAGAAGAATGCATACACCTGAAGGAGGAAATAGAGCGGCTCTTACGCCTTGGCTTACTCAAGAAGTTTCACGTGAAAAAGGCGGCAGCGCAGCCTGCCTTGACCAAGTTCATAGGAGGTCAGGACCACGGAGGGGCTCCCCCCGAAACATGACAAGAGATGGCCAGGACAACCCCCCCCCCCCCCGGACGCACTAGGACCTTCGTCAAATCCTCAACACATCCGTGCGATCATCAGATATCCCCCTATGTAACTGAGCAGATATTAATGTTGGATCTGATGGCACCCTTAGAGGGGGTGAATAAGGGGTTTACTATTTTTGATATAAACTTACAAATTTTAAATAACAGAATTTTTTTTGCTTGGTCGCTAACGCCTGGCGTTAAGAGTCAACGCCGGGCGTTATCTCTCCAGAAAAAAATATTTTTACAAAAATATTCAAAATGATTTTCTTTATGAAATGCAATTCCAGAAAAATTAGATATACTGAAAAAGAACTTTATATTTCACAAAAATGATAAAAAGGATAAAATTTCAATAACGCTTGAAATTAGATGCGACAACTTAAAAATCACTTTTTGTTCCTTCACCGGCCCTTCTCCCAAGGACGGGTTGGTTATAGCCAATCTTTCCCCAGATAAGGCCTCTAGCCACCCCCTAGATCTATCATAGACCTAGTCGCCATGCACAAGGCGGCAAATTTCCCCCTAAACCGAACCCGGCCTAGTCGCCACATGCAAGGCGGCGAATTCACTACCGTTACAAGGAAAAAAGAAAAGATAAAGTAAAAATCAGAATAAAAGACTCCCTAGAATGAAGAGTGCTGAAGGAGATGTTGAAGATACGCCATGACCACGTCGGAGTTGAAGAGAGCGTCCTTCTTCAAATTTGTCGTTGGAAATCTCCTTCTCACTCTTGTTCCTCAATGTTGGTGTTGGGAGTTCTCTCTGAATTCGGAATGAAATGCTCTCATAGATCTCTGGAATGAAGGCTTGAATAATTGTATCTAGAGAAAATGAAATAAGGTCATTAAATAGACACGAGAGCTAACGCCCAACGTTAAGAGTTAACGCCAGCGTTAAGCATCGTGTATGGTAGTTGCTGAGCTCATGCAAACTGTTAGGATCGTGGCAGATCGTGACTCAACGTGGGCATTAAGAGTCAACGCTGGCATTTTCTCTGGCTTCTCGATGGATTCCTTCTCGACGACATTTCATCTCGACGGTTCCTTCTCGACTGATGTTAACACGGGGCATTAACTACTAACGCAGTGTGTTATCTCTCTTTTCTGAGAATCATCATTAATCAACATCCTGTTCATAGAGTTATTTAACTATAGTACCTGCACACTATAAACACAAGCCAGATCAAATACATAGTGTGATTTGTTATTCTCAAACTAAGAAATGTGGAACACAAGCTCCAACAATCTCCCCCTTTTGATAATAACAAATCCACTAATAAGAAATAAATTATAATTAGAGTAGTGTTTATAATATATTTTATGCGTGGCTAATCATGCATACTCCCCCTATATGGATACTCCCCCTACATGAATGCATTTCCTAATGTACTCCCCCTAAATAATAGATTTCTTTATTTCATCAATTATTTTCCCCCTTTTGTTATAATCAAAAGAAGGTGGGATAGAGTCATAGCAATATAAAACAATATGCATTTAGTAGAGATAAGAGCAACTATAGTATAAATAGTGAACACAGTGAAAGCAATTTGTAACATCTTGTAGAAATTGTAAGTACAAAATATAATAAGCGTTTAACTCAAAATATTTAGATGTTTTGAATGTTAGAAATAAAAGTTGCAAGTTCATTTGTAATTTGTAACAAAAAGTAGCAAGCAAGATTATAAAAATATCAAGTAAAGAAATGTTTACAATGTTAATAAAGTTGCATTCCAAGTATACATAAACATTGTAAAGATCATGTGTTGCTATCTAGTGCATTTACTCATGATTGTAGAGAATAGTATAGATAAGTTTTTTGTCCAATTCTCATGAGTGGAAGTATTATAAATGAAAATGATGTGTTCAGTAAGTGTGTTTTGATAAAGTATACAAGTGTATAAATCAAACCACATGAAACTATGTAATGTAAGAAGATGACTTGAATTGAACATAAACAACTTTACTTCCACAAATTTCAATGCACATATATTTTTTATTTTTATTTATAAAGAGAAGTGGTGAAAATCTAGTTTGCACAAGACACTTTACAATTCTTTCCAAGGTGCTCAACCTCACAATGCTCATTAAGACTTATCAGGAGGGTGAGTAGTGCTTGGTGGAGTTAACCTTGTCATTCATTATTTGTTTTTTAGTTTAGTAACTAAGGACTCCGAATTCACTTGTTTTTGCAAACATAGAAATTTTATTTTATATATCACATTTCTCTAATCACAAGTGCATGAAAAACAAAAAATTCAAGAAAGAATTCAATTTTGTGTAGGTAAATTATTTATGAGATTCAAAATAAGTTCTTATATTACACAATTATGCAATAAGATTTAAAACACATGAATATTAACAAAAATGTGTAAGTGAGAAAATCATTATCAAAGATAATAACTTTACTCATACTTAGAGGCATGTAAAAACATTTCTACACATGTAATCTATTATCAAATTGTTTTTGCACATTTTAAGATGATATTCAAGGCATGATAAAATTAAAACAATATTTTTAAGAAACTTGAAGGTTTAAAATAAATATTATAAAGAATCCTTAAGCAATATATATAATCATCCTTGAATTAAACATTTAAGCATAATTTTTTTTTAACTTTTAGAAGTAAATAAATAAAAAAATAAGAAAACCTTTTAAAAAAATTAAAACAAAATACTACAATAAAATAATACCAAGAGTATTTCAATAAATCAAAAAAATTGAGCATGGAGGCTAACGCCAGGCGTTAGCTTCTTAACGCCGAGACAAAACTCCAATTTTTGACTTTTTGAAAAATCTTTTTCATGATTCATTTGTAATATAAATAGGCCTTCTTACTGTTGAAATTTCAGACATTATGAAGTTGATATGAAGGCTCTTTTAGCGTGTTTTGGTGGTTTGTCTATAGTTTTTACATTTTTATTTATCTTTGAATTTTTTTTTAAAAAAATGCAAAAAAATATAACAAAGTACATAAGAAAATTTTGATAGCTTTTTATAAGGATTATAGTGACATTTCTAAGACACCTAATTCTAACCTAAGCATGTAAAAACGTGCATCGGGTAGAGGTTTGGTAAAAATGTCGACAAGTTATGATTCAGTCCCTATAAAGCTAATTTTAACATGTTCCTTCTTAATATGATCTCTAATGAAATGATGTCGGACATCTATATGTTTCGTTCTAGAGTGGTGTACGGGATTGTTTGTGAGATCTATAGCACTCTTGTTAACACACTTTAATTCTATGTTATTTAGATGAACACCAAAGTCTTCTAACGTTTGGGTCATCCACAAGGCTTGTGCACAACAACTACCTAGGGCAATATATTTGGCCTCTATGGTGGAGAGGGCAACATAATTCTATTTCCTACTCGACCATGATATGAGAGAAGGCCCTATAAAATGACATGTGCCACTAGTGCTCTTACGATCTAATGAACATCTGCATAGTCCGAATCATAAAAACCGTGTAGAATAAAATAATCATTATGAGGATACCATAAGCCTAATCTAGATGTTCCGATTATATATCTAAAAATAGGTTTAACCGCTTTCAAATGTGATTGTTTTGGGCTAGCTTGAAATCTAGCACATAAACAAACAGAAAACATAATATCGGGTCTAGATGCGCTTAAATAAAGCAATGAGCCTATCATTCCTCTATATAATGTTTGATCAATAGAAATATCGGCTTCATCTTTTCCTAATTTTAATGATGCACTCATTGGTGTATTAACTTGTTTTAGGTTTTCAAATCAAAATCTCTTATGAATATCATGAACATATTTAGTTTGACAAATAAATATACCATCTTATTTTTGTGAGATTTGAAATCCTAGAAAATAAGTGAGTTCTCCTACCAAGCTCATTTCAAATTCATTTTTCATTACAAAAATTACTTCATTACATAACTCTTCATTAGTGGCTCCAAAAATGATATCATCAACATAAATTTGCAATATAATCAAATCATTATCTACATGCTTAGTGAAGAGTGTATTATCCGCACTTCCCATTTTATAATCGTGTTTTATCAAAAATAATGTCAATATATCATACCAAGCACGTGGCACTTGCTTCAATCCATAAAGAGCTTTTCCTAACTTATACACATGGTTAGGAAATTTTTCACTTATAAAACCGGGGGGTTGTTCTACATAAACTTCTTCTTTTATAATCCCATTTAAAAATGCACTTTTAACATCCATTTGAAATAATTTAAATCTTTTAAAACTCGCAAATGCAAGAAATATTCTAATTGATTCTAGGCGAGCAACGAGTGCAAAAGTTTCATCAAAATCTGCCCCTTCGATTTGTGAATACCCTTGTGCAACTAGTCTAGCTTTATTTCTTGTAATTTTAGATTCACCATCTAGTTTGTTTTTAAAAATCCATTTGACTCCTATAGCTGGATGATTAGATAGCCTCTCTACTAAATTCCAAACCTTATTTCGTTCAAATTGATTTAGTTCATCATTCATAGCTAAAAATCAAAATTCATCATTTAAAGCGGTTGAAACGTTTTTTGGTTCTATTTCGGATACAAAACAAAGGTTTGAAAAAGACTCATGTAAAGAAGAACGAGTACTTACCCCATTTGATGGTTCTCCTATCACAAGCTCCTTTGGATGATCCTTAGTAAACTGCAACACGCTTGGAGGAACATATTCTACTTGTTCTTCTTCTTTATCCTCTTTTTCTTCTTCTTTTTCTCCAAGTGATTCTTCATCCTCACGCTCCAAAGGGGAAATGGGTTCGTCTTCATTTCATGTGTGATTAGAATCTACACAAGGAACAAACTCATCAAATCTTACATGTATAGACTCTTCAACTACTTTAGTTCTTTTATTATATATTCTATAAGCCTTGCTAGATGAAGAGTAACCAATGAAAATTCCCTCATCGCATTTTTCATCAAATTTTCCTATTGCATCTTTAGTGTTTAAAATAAAACATTTACAACCAAACACATGAAAATAAGATACATTAGGTTTTCTTTTAAAGTAAAGCTCATAAGGTGTCCATTTTAAAATAGGACGAAGCATGACACGACTAATGATATAACAAGAAGTATTAACCGCTTCGGCCCAAAATGATTTAGGCAACCCATATTCACAAAGCATAGTGCGTGCTAGCTCTTGATGGGTTCTATTTTTCCTCTCCACTACGCCATTTTGTTGTGGGGTGCGAGGAGCGGAAAATTCATGTTTAATTCCTAAATCATTACAAAAAGAAGAAAATTTATCATTTTCAAATTCTCCTCCATGATCCGAGCGTATGCATTTAATTTTTAAATCAAATTCATTTTGAATACAAATGCATAGTTTTGTAAATTCAAGAAATGCATCGAATTTGGAAGATAGAAATAAAGTCCAACAAAATCTAGAATAATCATCAATTATTACAAAAGTATATTTTCTACCTCCTAGACTTGAAGTGCTAACTGGTCCAAATAGATCCATATGAATTAATTGAAGTGGTCTAGTAGTAGAAATTACATTTTTGCTTTTAAAAGAATTTTTTGAAAACTTTCCTTTTTGGCAAGGTGTACAAAGAGAAAATAAATTACAATTAAGCATAGGTAAACCTTTAATTAATTTATCTTTTGATAATTTTAAAATAAGCTTGGTGCTAGAATGACCAAGGCGCCTATGCCAAAGTTCTAATTCTTCATTTTTAGTAATAAAGCATTTTGAAGAAGAATTTGAAATATCATTAAAGGCAATCATATAAACATTATGCATCCTAGGTGCGGTGAGTGCGACATCATTTGCTTTAGAATTTATAATTTTGCAAAGATTTGTAGATGATTCAAATAAAACATTTAAGCCTATATCACATAATTGACTAATTGAAATGAAATTATGTTTGTAGCCATCTACAAATAAAATATTTGAGATTAAACAAGAATCGTTACCCACTGTGCCGATGCCCATGATCCTTCCTTTTCCATTGTCACCAAATGTCACCATCCCTCCTTTCTCCATCTCAAGGCTAAGGAACTTTGCTTTGTTTCCCGTCATGTGTTTAGAGCATCCCGAGTCCAAATACTACACGTCCTTTTTGTCCTTAGCCTGCCAATATACCTAAAAAGGAGATGAGAGTAAAGATCTGGATACCCAAGAGGTTCCTCCCATAGAATAGATGGAAACCTTAGGCACCTAGATTTGCTTTATAGCACTACCACCCTTTTTCCTACAAGAGTTTGAGGTGTGTCCAAATAAAAGACATTTGACACACGATATAAAAGGGGATGAGACCCTTTTTGAACTTTTCGATAAACTCTTGCTGGAAAATGAGGTAACATTTGAATTTTTTTAATTTATTATTAACAGAATTAAAGTTTCTAGAATTATAGCTAACGCTGGCATTAGGAGTTAACGCCTGACAATAGCTTCCAGATCTATATCCAAGGCCATATTTGGCACTTCCATGGCATTGGTTGGCCAAGATCATGTCCAGAGATCTTTGCCCAACTCCAAACTTCTTAATAGCTATATTTAAATCATGAATACGAGCTTTGAGAGTGGTGTTTTCCGTTACCAACATAACACACCGATTCACAAAACTCTTCTTTCCTTCCTCTATTTGAGAAAGAGAGGTTCTTAAAGTTCTTCCTAAAACCCCCTTCTCCTTAGTAAGAATTTCAATATTGGATTGGGATTTAAAAAGAGCTTCTTCAAGTTCTTTCACTCTTGCCAAGGAGTGATTGCACTCTTGGCAAGATACCTTTTCTTTCCCTAATTGTTTAGATAATTTTTTGTTTTCTTTTAATAAAAGTTTATTTTTAGAATTTAGAAAATCAATATCTCTTAAACTTTTATCAAAAAATTTGCATGTTTGTAAATATTCAATATATAAATCATTATAAGTAGTAGTGAGAGTTACCTCAGTGTCGCTTTGGAAACTGCTTTCATCCTCGGATGTTTTGTTACTTTTTACAATAAGGCACATATTTGCCTCTTCTTCATTGCTAGTGGATGAGCCGCTTGAATCCTCGGAGGAATCATCCCATGTAGCCGCTTTTAGGACCTTCTTCTCTTTTCCCATGTGCCGCTTTTCTTTACGCTCTTTCAGATATTTTGGGCACTGGCTCCGGATGTGTTCGGTCTTTCTACAATGATAGCACTCTGGTGGTGGTCGCTCATCATCGTGCTCGTCGCTACCTCTTCCTTTCTTCGACGAAGATCCCTTCTTGATGAAGTATTTCCGATAGGTATTTCTCCTTTCCGGATTCGTCATGAACGTTTTGAACTTCTTCACAAAGATGCTCTCCTCATCCTCTTCATCATCATCTACGTCAACCTCCTTCTTTGACTTCAATGCTAAGGTCTTCTTCTTTGGCTCCAAGTTGTACTCTTGTTGTTGAATCTTGAGTTCAACCTCATGGGTCTTGAGGTTCCCAATGAGGCTCCCAATTTGAAGTTTCTTTAAATCGTGCGACTCTGAGATAGCCGTCACCTTTGGATTGAACTTTGGAGGGAGAGATCGTATAATTTTTCTCACCAAGTCGCCGTTGGAGAACACTTTTCCAAGCACTTTTGAGTCATTGACGATCTTGGTAAATCTTGTGTACATTGAATCAATGTCTTCATCCGCCTCCATCCGGAATTTCTCGTATTCATATTCAAGTTGGAAAAGCTTTGAATCATTGACCTGCGAAGTACCTTCATGAGTGAGTTCTAATAAATTCCATATATCTTACGCAGTTTTGCAAGCACAAGTTCTATTAAATTTCGTTCTATCCAAAGCACAAAATAATGCATTCATAGCTTTAGCGTTATTTTTGCATCTTAACTTGTCATTATCATCCCATCTATCTCTTGGTTTTTCCATAGTAATTTCTCCAACAACAATTGTTGGTGGAGAGTAACTTTGTTCTACCATACCCCCACACATCATTATCTAAAGCAATTAAGAAACAACGCATTCTTGTTTTCCAATAGTTATAATCAGTTCCGGTCTAATTCATTGACCCTCAATGAAAGCATGATCATGATGCGCCATTATTCCCGGTTGTGAAACCGTTTTGGAATAACCTCGCTCTGATACCAAGTGTTGGATCTGATGGAGCCCTTAGAGGGGGGATGAATAAGGGGTTTACTGTTTTTGATATAAACTTACAGATTTTAAATAACAGAAAAACTTTTTTGCTCTATCGTTAACGCCTGGCATTAAGAGTCAACGTCGGGCGTTATCTCTCCAGAAAAAAATATTTTTACAGATATATTCAAAATGATTTTATTTATGAAATACAATTCTAGAAAAATTAGATATACTGGAAAAGAATTTTATATTTCACAAAAATGATTACAAGGATAAAATTTCAATAACGCTTGAAATTAGAGGCGATAACTTAAAAATCACTTTCTGTTTCTTCACCGGACCTTCTCCAAGGGACCGGTTGGCTATAGCCTATCTTTCCCCAGATAAGACCTCTAGCCACCCCCTAGATCTACCCTAGACCTAGTCGCCACGCACAAGGCGGTGAATTTCCCCCTAAATCGAACCCAGCCTAGTCGCCACACACAAGGCGGTGAATTCACTACCGTTACAAGGAAAAAAAAGATAAAGTAAAAATCAGAATAAATGACTCCCTAGAATGAAGAGCGTTGAAGGAGATGTTGAAGATACGCCATGACCACGTCGGAGTTGAAGCGAGCATCCTTCTTCAAATTTGTCGTTGGAAATCTCCTTCTCACTCTTGTTCCTCAATGTTGGTGTTGGGAGTTCTCTCTGAATTCGGAATGAAATGCTCTCACAGATCTCTGGAATGAAGGCTTGAATAATTGTATCTAGAGCAAACGAAATCAGGTCTTTAAATAGACACGGGAGCTAACGCTCGGCGTTAAGAGTTAACGCCAGCTTTAAGCATAGTGTACGACAGTTGCTGAGCTCGTGCAAACTGTCGGGATCATGGCAGATCGTGACTCAATGCGGGCGTTAAGAGTCAACACTGGCGTTGTCTCTGGCTTCTCGACGGATTCCTTCTCGACGACATTTCATCTCGACGGATTCTTTCTCGACGGATGTTAACGCGGGGCGTTATCTATCTTTTCTGAGAATCGTCGTTAATCAGCATCCTGTTCATAGAGTTATTTAACTATAGTACATGCAAACTATAAACACAAGCAAGATCAAATACATAGTGTGATTTGTTATTCTCAAACTAAGAGATGTGGAACACAAGCTCCAACAATTAATAGACGATGATGTGTCCGCCAACATACTATTTCTATCAACCCTGCTCCAGCTCGAAATCTCTAGAAAGGATGCACATGTCAGAATGGGGGGGCATGCATGTTACGGGGCACCCAACGATCCCTATCCTGGGGAGAATTATATTACCGGTGACCCTGGGACCCCCCCCCCCCCCCCCCCAGCGCAAGACACGTATGATGTCCAGTTCATCATCATGCAAACCACCTCAAGGTGCAACGTTATCCTCTGTGGCCACTCCTAAGGGCGCTCTGGGTGGATTCCCTCAAGCAAGGCATCACGATATAGATCTGCTAACAGGATGCAGCTCCCAAGGACGCCACCGAAACTCCATGCACTGGATAGAAGAAACTATGCCGCAATCTGACCTTCCAGCAATTCTAGAATAATAAGCCGCATGGTGAAACCTGCACGCACCTGTATCTTCTTTCAACACTAATGCAATGGTTCATTATCTCACGTGCTATAACAACCATTTGGAAGAATGGACCTCGTGTCCTTCTACTGTCAAGACGAGATAGGCGAAAGCCCATCTGCACTTCCTGAAAGAATGTACCATGTGTCCTTCTACTATCAAGGCGAGATAGGCGAAAGCCCATTTGCACCTCTTTAAAGAATGGACCCCGTGTTCTTCTACTGTCAATGAGAGATAGGTGAAAGCCCATCTGCACCTCCTGAAAGAATGGACATCATGTCCTTCTGCTGCCAAGTCGAGATAGGTGAAAGCCCATCTGCATCTTCTAAAAGAATGGACTTTATTTCCTTCTACCATCAAACAGAGATGGACAAAGGTACTTCTGCACCTCCAACTGGACAGCCCCTGAGTCCTTCTGAGGCACGAATGGACAAAGTTCCTTCTCCACCTCCATCGGATGGACCCCTAGTCCTCCCGAGGTACGAACGGACAAAGGTCCTTCACCACTTCCATCGGACGGACCCCGAGTCCTCCCTAGGCACGAACATACAAAGGTCCTTCGCCACCTCCGCTGGATGGACTCTGAGTCCTCCTAAGGCACGAATGTACAAAGTTCCTTCACCTCCTCTAATAGAACAAATAAAGTTCCTTCACCACCTCCAATAGAATGAACAAGGTTCTTTTGCCACCTCCATCGGACGGACCTCGGGTCCTCCTAAGGCACGAACAGACAAAGATTCTTCACAACCTCCAATAGAAAAAACAAAGTTCCTTCACCATCTCTAATAGAACGAACAAGGGTCCTTCACCACCTCCACCGGGGCAAAACCTGAGCTCTTCTGAGGCGCGAATGAATGAAAGTCCTTCGCTACCTCCAACAAAGCAAGCTCCAGGCTCCTCAGCCAAAGCAAGAGATGACAGGGTTTCTTTTGCGTGGCATATAGGGGAAAACCCTGAATCCCCCCTTAGGATCCGGAGAAAATGGACCCCAAGTTCGCCCGCCTCAACAGGGAGGCAAACGCCCCCCTGCACTGCGCTCAAGCACCTACGCACGAGCCAAACGCTAAACAATGACCGTTAAGATGCACAGTAATCGTCACACGCGCTCGCTAAAGCCAAAGGAACATGAAAGGGAGAAATGCTTCAAAAGGTACCCATACAAACTCAAGAATGCCCACAGGCCACATCATGAGAAAGAAAGCAACAAATACAACACGCAAGTGATAGAAGGATGCAACCAAGTCACCCCTCAAAGTCAACGCCAGGGTCGTCATCTAAAGCATCACCTACTCCAAGGTCAGAGCGCTCTGGCACCCTTCGAGTCAATCAAAACCCCTTGCCAAATCCAAGGTGGAATGCCGCGTCATGCTCATCCTGCAACAACGGATCGACCTCGGTAGACATCATCTCAGAACGAGCCTCCTCCGCAATCCGAGCCCGCTCCACTCTGAAGTCATAGGACTCCATGTACTCTGCTACGGAGGAAGCACGCACATCCTCAGTGTGCTTCAGCAATGCAGCCAGCTGATCCCTCTCCTCCTTCAGCTGCGCCATTTCATCTTCCATCTTGGACTTCTCCGCCCTGGCTGCCTCAGCACAGTGGAACGCCTCCAAGTGGCTCGCCTTAGCCATGCCGAGCTTCCCCCGAAGTGCCTCAACCTCGTCCCTAGAGGCAGCGATCTCAGCCTCTGACCTGTCCAAGAGGGAGAGGGACTTCTCGCTCCTTTTCATAGTGGAGGCAAGGGACTCCTCCGAGGAGGCCAGCTTAGCCCGGAGAGAGAAAAACTAATCCTTCATTGCCACATAGCTGTTGTCCCATGTAAGTAAGACTTCGTGCAGTTCGTCTAACTGAGAAAACAAACACTGGATTAGAAGGGCGATCATGAACAAAATGAAGAAATAAATAAACAAAGCAAAAACATACCTTCAGCATGTTAGCCTGGAAAGAGGAGGATTCCCGCTTCTTCTCCTTCACAGTAATCAGTGACAACACTGGTCCATCCCGCAAGTTCGGCTCTTCCGTGGGCGACTTCGGAATCTCCTCGGCCTTGGCGGCAGCAGGAGGCGTACCATCCTCAAACTCACCCGGGCAATCATCAGCGACCTCTTTGACAGACTCAAGAGCGACGGAGGATGGACCTGCCTCCCCCCTCTTTTGCGGAAACATCAGCTTCCTCTTCTTCCCCCACTCTAAAGGAACTGCATAGCTCTGCTCGACGTCGGTAGAGAGGCCATCCAGGACCAGTCTCTTCTCGCCAACAAATGTGTCAATCCCCATAAGCATGTTCATCAATTCGCCTGGATCCTCGAAGCCCAGCACAGAAGAGAAATCGTACTCCTATCCCTCGAGCCGGCAGCAATGCGTCGGGAGATCCCTCCAAATTTTAGACAACCTCCAAAGGTTCTTGACGAACCCAATGAGTGTTCCCCCATGACGGTAGTCAGTATTATCTTCTAAGGCAAGCCATTTCTTGTTGCTCCTCACATCGATCTGAACTCCGGTGCCAGGACAGAATTCGTACCACTCGCGAAAAAGCTGGACGGACAGGAGGGATCCATGCTCCCGAAAAAAGCAAATCAGCCCCATAATCCTCGTTATCCCGACCGAGGAGAACTGCGTGACCGAAACACCACAAAATCAGAAGATCTCAATAGTTTCCTCAGTAGGAGGGGTTCGGAAGCCAACCTTCAAACACCCCTCTGAGATCGCAAAATAACCCGGGGGGGATTCTGAACACGCTCCACCAGAAGAGAAATTTTCACCACAATGCCCGCTAGAGGGCCGAAGCATTTCCGCCATGCGCTCACCCGATCCTCGCTTAAATTCGAAGGGAGACGTATCGACTGGAAAGTTACGCTTTAGTGCCTGGGGAAAAATCAAAGGTCGGCCCATGAGTCAATAACGAGGAATATTTCAGAGCGTACATAATTAACTTGCGATTCGGGCAGGCACACTCCTAACACGCGCCCCAATAAGACGCACCTACATGAGACCAAACTAGCGGCGCACCTATGTGGGTACCGCGTGCCTACGCAAATGCAACGTACCCGCGTTGTATGCCAGCACGAGCACTGCACGCATGCGTGCATACCGCATGAATGTGTGGGTGCCGCGCGCTCGCGCAGTTGCCGGTCGCGCCCCGCGCGGGCACCGCATGAGCACGCGGGTGTAGCGCGCACCCCGCGCTCCCTGCACACGCGGTTATCGCGGGAACTGCATCGGCACAGGTGTCACGCGCTCGCGCACTGTGCGCCCATGCGGGTGACATGCGAGATCGCGGCCACGCGGGTGCCGCGCTGGCAACCCCCTCCCCCCTTTGGATGTCCGCGCGCATAGGGCTGCCTACAAACCGCGCGACGCCCCTCACACACGAGTTGGACTCCGCATTCGTTTTCTTTTTTCCCTCGTCCCCTTCTTTTTGTCGGGCTCGATTTGACTTCATAAGAACTGTTAAAGTATATTTGGACAATTAACGGGTTCGGAGGCTTATCGGGTCATTTCGGATACACAGATACCCGATACCCGTAGTTACTCCTAGGGTTTGCCTATAAATCCCAAACTAGGGACAATGGGGAGGTTGTTCCACTTTGACCAGCACCCTGGATGCTTCGAGTAACCGTCACAATCTCAAAGTTGCCCTTGGTTG
Source organism: Dactylorhiza incarnata (assembly GCA_033032865.1). NCBI lineage: Eukaryota > Viridiplantae > Streptophyta > Magnoliopsida > Asparagales > Orchidaceae > Dactylorhiza > Dactylorhiza incarnata. Next base: position 969,129 of record JAWHQI010000461.1, read on the forward strand.
CTCCCCTCTCTCGTACGCACGCTTCCAAGGAGGAACCGCCCGGATTCCCATTGACGAAGTCGCTCTCTCCCGGATCCTCTCCCGCACGCGCCACTATCATCCGCCCGCAAGGAGGACTCCCATCTGGTTCATGCTCACCATGCTAGCTCCTGATGTGGGTGCGTCCATTTGCCACCGCTACCGCACGAAGCAGCAGCCGCCCGCCCTGATGTTAGAGTCATGCGTACGATACTGTCGCTGCAGGACGCCACCACCGCCTTTTCTCACATCGAGATCACCCGTCGCAGATGCCTCTCTTGCCGGGATCCCACGTTGTAATAACAACTCTCGCACGGATCCCGCGCCGTGTCGCCGTCACCGATCCTGTTCTCGCCCGCCAACCACCATTGTCGTAGGGCTCGCCATCGACGAAGCCGCAGCCGCCGGATCTCACTACCGCAAGCCCATCTCTGGTCAGATCCCGAGCCGCAAGATAGTCTCCGGTCAGATCCCAAGCCGCCTTCACCATCTCCGCCCGGATCTTGTGCCGCTGTCGCACTGCCGCCGACTTTTTGCCTGATCGTGCTGCCGCCCGGCTACCGCCCGCGCTTGGCTATAGCCGACGCTAGTGACAGAAACTCTAATTTTCTAGATCGGAGTCGGATCTCCTTTGGTGGACGCACGATGATGAAGGGGAAAAATTTCTCGTCGCCTGTTCCTATGATAATGTTGGAGAAGTTCACGGCGACTGAGTTCAACGACTGGAAGTTGAATACTTAGTTTGGGATGAAGTATCTGAACGTGTTTTATACAGTTCAGTCTAATCGTGTTGGTGTCGTCGGGACTGATGACAAAGCTCAGTGGGTTGCTGATGAGTACTTCTATCGCAACTACTTGCTGAACTGTCTTTCCTCTAGCCTAGCAAAGACCTACCTAAAGATGAAGACTGCTAAGGAGATCTGGGAGGCATTGGAGGAGCATTTCAAGCAGGAGGAGGATCTGTCCAAAGCGCCCCTAGTATAAAAGTTCCATTCCTTCATGTTCGACGAGGAAAAAGCGATTGTCCCTCAGGTAACTGATTTTGAAAGTCTAGTTGATTCTTTGCATAGTGAGAATATTTCCCTGCCAGATAGTTTTGTAGCTGGCACTATTGTTTTCAAATTGTCTTCCACGTGGTACAAATTCAAAACTGAAATGTACCGCAACATGATGCAGGTTGGTCTTGATGACCTCAAGCGTTTTATACGCATTGAGGATGAGAATAGGACTCAACATGCTTTAGAAGTTGTTAGCAAGCTGAAAGCTATTGCTAACATGATTTCAAACTCTAAACGCATGTCGAACCCTAAGAAGACTAAACCCACACCTAGTATCTCATAGGTTGTAGGCCCTAGTAAAAATATTAAAAATTTCAAGGGCAAGTATTTCAACTGCAACAAGTGGGGACACAACGCATCTGATTGCAGGCTTCCTAGAAAGGAAAAGGGCAAAGAACCACAGGAAGGCAACCATGCAAATATGGTTAGTCTTCTAAGCCATCCAACTTTGTCGCTATGGTTGGAAATGAGAAGGTCAGTACTGAGTGGTACCTTGACTCAAGGGCAATGTGCCACGTATGCAACAATGCTAATCTGATGACAGGGCTCACTGCTGCGAGAGAATTGGTGACTGTTGTGAACAGTGATACAACTGACGTTCTGAAGGTGGGGAATGCAACGCTACTGCTCTCCTCAGGTAAGAATTTAACTCTTAAGAATGTTAAATTTATTCCTTCGGTAGCTGCTAACTTAGTGTCTATTAGTCTACTATGTGATGCTGGTATGTCTCTTACTTTCTATGGCGGTAGAGTAACTGTAAGACCCCACTCCCCTAACCGCAACCGGGTCAGGTTGGATACGGGCCTTATCGTCCAAGACGACCACTCTATGCTTTCTGAGTGACACCAACCCACTCGCCAAGAATAGAATGATCACCTTGTCAAGCTATGGAAACTCATCACATCACATTAGATCACAACGAAAGTTATTCAAAAACCAATATTGTTTAACCAGAAATCAGCGATCACCTTGAGCTAGCTTTTTGCCGGTAACCGAAGCAATCCACACCCTCTCCGGGCAGTCCAGATATTTTTCGCCAAAGATCCAAGCCTTGGCGGTCCCTCATCGCCCGGTTGGTCCCGCCTTTCATCTCGTAGAGGTCGCGCTTCGCTCGACCTCGCCTAGAAGTCATGCCCCGCGTGATCCCTCCCTCGAGAGGTCACCCCTTTGGGTCAACCTTGGCCTGAGGCAGATCGCCCCAGCTGGGGCGATCTCGGCCTGAGGTCGCCCTCTGGGTGACCTCGCCAGGTCGTCCCTTTGGGCGACCTCGGCCTGAGGCAGATCGCCCCAGTTGGGGCGATCTCGGCCTAAGGTCGCCCTCTAGGGCGACCTCGCCAGGTCGTCCCTTTGGGGCGACCTCGGCCTGAGGCAGGTCGCCCCAGCTGGGGCGATCTCGGCCTGAGGTCGCCCTCTGGGCGACCTCGCCAGGTCGTCCCTTTGGGGCGACCTCGGCCTGAGGCAGGTCGCCCCAGCTGGGGCGATCTCGGCCTGAGGTCGCCCTCTGGGCGACCTCGCCAAGTCGTCCCTTTGGGGTGACCTCGGCCTGAGGCAGATCGCCCCAGCTCGGGCGATCTCTAGGCGACCTCGCCAGGTCGTCCCTTTGGGTCGACCTCGGCCTGAGGCAGATCGCCCCAGCTGGGGCGATCTCGGCCTGAGGTTACCCTCTGGGCGACCTCGCCAGGTCGTCCCTTTGGGGCGAACTCGGCCTGAGGCAGATCTCCCCAGTTGGGGCGATCTCATCCTGAGGTCGCCCTCTGGGCGTCCTCGCCAGGTCATCCCTTTGGGGCGATCTCGGCCTGAGGCAAATCGCCCCAGCTGGGGCGATCTCGGCCCGAGGTCACCCTCTGGGTGACCTCGCCAGGTCGTCCCCCCTGGGGCGGCCTCGGCCTGGGAGGTTTCAACCCCACGCAGCCCGTTCCTTCCTGACCTGCCCATTTGGGCAGGCCCCCTCACCTATAAATAGAGGGGTAGGGGCATTGGTTTCAGGATCTTTGGAGAGTTTACAGCCCTTGCCTTTGATATGAGAGGTCTCATTTTTAAGACCATCGTATCTCTTCCCAGCAGCTGGGGCGGTCTCATTTTTGAGATCGTCAATGCTTCTTTTCAGCAGCTGGAGCTATCTCATTTCTAAGACCTCATTACCTCTTTTTCAGCAGATTCTTTTATCTCCTCCCAAGAGATTCTCGACATCTCATTTTCTCCTCCCTCTTGTCTTCCATCATAGCTCAAAGTAGTCAACCATCTAACAGTTTTCTTCCTCCACCTCTTTTCAGCTTGAGCGAGTGTGGACCTGGAGCATTTTTGGCTCGAACATAACACGCGACCTTCAGATCGGAATGGTTGATGAACAGCAGCTGCGGTGAAGATATGAGATTTTGCCGAGCGTAACACCAAATCTTAAAACGGTCATAACTTTTGATCCGGGTGTCGAAATTCAGAAATTCAAAGCTTGCCGCGACCAGATCGACCTGAACTATCCAAAAATTAAACGGGTCCTCATTCAGGCATTTTTTATCCCTCAGATTTCAAAATTTTGGCTCCGTTTGAAAGTTATTTCAGTTTTTCTCTTTTTTGACATTTTCTATTTTTTGAGTAGCAATGGACATGACAAAGGTTCAAGATCATTCACGTGGTGAACTTACTCTGGAAGCTCTTGAGCTTCGCATAAAGATTCTTCTAGAGCAATTTTGCAAAGAACTTGCTCAACAGCTGGAGCAGACTCGTCAGCAATTTAATGGGGTTAATCAAGCTATAGCAGCTATCATTCAGCATCTTCCTCCTCAAGTCGCAACTCCTTCGGCCCCTCCAGTTATAGATGAAGTGGAAGAACCTTCTCCTTTTATAGATAGAATTCATTGGGAACCTGCTCCTAATGGGTTTAGGGAACCCCGTCTACCAACCTTCTCAGGGGGAGAAGATCCAATCTCCCACCTTCAAGCCTTTGAGTCAGCTGTTGCGTTGAGAACTATATCAGATAGCATCAGGTGCAAGCTTCTCGTCATGACCTTTGGTGGTCAAGCTCTGGAATGGTTCTACGAGCTACCACCTCAATCAGTTACTTGCTTTATGGATCTCAGAAGAGAAGTTCTCTTGAAATTTGCTACCTCAAGGAAGCGAAAGAGGCGCCCAGCAGCTCTTTTCCAAATCAAGCCAGGAGTTAATGAAACTATCGCTCACTTTGTCGATAGATTCCAGAGAGAGATTCTTGAGGTTGTTAATGTTGATAAAGAGATGTATAAATGTGCCTTCATTCATGGACTTCAAGAAGCCCTCTCAAATATAAATTCAGCATAAAAGAGCCAAAGTCTTATGAGCATCTCATTGAAATAGCAAATCAGTTTATTGAAGGTGAAGCTATGAATCCTAACTATGTGCGTTCTCAGAACCATAAGATTCAGCAACATCAGAGGAAATTCTATCACAGTCACTCATCTTCAACATAGATCCCTCTACAAGTTGAGCAGTTTGAGTCTTATTCTCTTCCTCAGAATATATCATCTCCATACTTGGAAGTTTCTCCCATTCAGTCTTATGATCCTACAACACTTGAATATGAAAATCACCCAGAAGGATCTACTAAGTTGAATCTCTCCTTGGAAGAGGTCCTAACAAATATTCAAAATATGCCAGAGTATAGAAGACCTCGTCCTATAAAGTCTAAGGTTGAAAATCGCAATCAAGAGCTATTCTGCATATATCACTCAGATATTGATCATGATACAGAAGACTGTCGTGCTCTCCGAAAATTAAGAGACCAACTGTTGAATGAAGGAAAGTTACAAGACTATGTTGCTTGGTGATATGAAGATTGTTTTTCCTCTAGCAGATGCAACTTTACAAAGCAGGGAGTTTTTTCCTCAATAAAAGAAGTGCATAGAATAGAAAGGAATAGAATAACACTTTATTCCATGTTTTGTATGACTCCCATTTGTTTGGAGCTTTTTTGTATCTTTTCTTTTTTTCCTTTTTAGTTTTACTTGTAATAAGTATGACAGTGACTGGGGTTCTATCGGCAGCCATCATCACAAAGATCTTCTCAGCAGTCAGATACATCAAACGTCATATCCATATTCACTCCCGTACTTCATTGCAATCATTTATCCTTTTTTAAGCTTTTTTCGTTACTCTACTTCCTGCTATTTACATTAATACTTATAAAATTACGTGGTTACAAATGGTAGAAATACTACCTCTGATTTGGGTGATGGTCGTAAAACCCACTGCGACCACATCTCGCTAGAAGCATTCGCAGATGTGTAGTGGCAGCCCAGCCTCTTTTCCTCTCTATCTCTTTCTCTATAATGATTGTCATTGATTGTCATGACATCTCGTCGAGTTAATCAACTTGCTTTGCTTGAAACAGATGATTACATCTGATAACAGATTGGTTATGATAAAATGTTAACAACTAATGTTAGGATTGACATGCTTTGGCAAGAAAAATATACTGACTTTAGTATGTACTACAATGACTACCAAATAATTATGCAATTATTTGTTGGCTACCAATTTTTCAGGTACCATGGACTTCACATATATATATCATGTCAGATTTTCTAAATTTCTGGACTTTGGGATTTCATGATTAATCTATTTATCATTTCTGGATTTCGCAAAATCATACGCTGGTTTGGGCATCAGCTAACATAACCTCAATAAAAATATTATATCATCAAGTCAGAATCAGCCAGCTATATGGACTTCACACTCACTGTTCTGGAAAATGTAAATATGATGATATCAGAATGTTAGTTTTATCTCTCCACAAGCATGAGTACTATCTCTTCTCTTCACACAGATATTATTTCGTCAACATCAAAGCAAAGTGATTGTGAACAAACACTCATATACTCTATATAAATGGGATAATCTCTCCCACACACTTCAAGTATGAATAAAAAGAAATGGTGCGGTGACATACTTTAGATCTTCATTACCTACTTCTCATATCTTTTGCAGAGATATACAAGTGCTTGCGAGTTTTCTTCAGGTACTCGCATACTAGATTTTTCATATACCTGTTCTTAAGTCCTTTGGCAGATAAAAACAGGTGCTTGTGAGTTCTCTTTAGGTACTCTCATACTAAATTTTTCATATACCAGTCTTTATACCCTTTTTGAAGATAGAAGCAGGTGTTCACGAGTCCTTATTCAGGAATATGTACGTGCTCGTGGGCGAGTTCTCTTCTGGCATTGACAAGTCCTCGCAGGTATTTACATTTTTATATACGCATATTCTGTCTTCACAAGAGAGGTGGATCTTGATTTGCATGGGTAAGTTCTATTTTTTCAAGCTTCTCAAAATGTAAAAAATGCGGGGATTATGTTTACCCAGAAATCAGCGATCACCTTGAGCTAGATTTTTGCAGGTAACCGAAGCAATCCACACCCTCTCCCGGCAGTCCAGGTATTTTTCGCCGAAGATCCAAGCCCGGGAGGTCCCTCATCGCCCAGGTGGTCTCGCCTTTCGTCTCGTAGAGGTCGTGCTTCGCTCGACCTCGCCTAAAAGTTACACCTCGTGTGATCCCTCCCTCTAGAGGTCATCCCTTTGGGTCAACCTCGGCCTGAGGCAGATCGCCCCAGCTGGGGCGATCTCGGCCTGAGGTCGCCCTCTAGGTGACCTCACCCGGTCATCCCTTTGGGGCGACCTCGGCCTGAGGCAGATTGCCCCAACTGGGGCGATCTCAGCCTGAGGTCACCCTCTAGGCGACCTCGCCAGGTTGTCCCTTTGGGGCGACCTCGGCCTGAGGAAGATCGCCCCAGCTGCGGCGATCTCGGCCTGAGGTCGCCCTCTGGGCAACCTCGGCCTGAGGCAGGTCGCCCTAGCTGGGGCGATCTCAGCCTGAGGTCGCCCTCTGGGCAACCTCGCCAGGTCGTCCCTTTGGGGCGACCTCGGCCTGAGGCAAATCGCCCCAGCTGGGGCGATCTCGCCCTGAGATTGCCCTCTGGGCGACCTCGCCAGGTCGTCCCTTTGGGGGACCTCGGCCTGAGGCAGATCGCCCCAGCAGGGGCGATCTCTGCCTGAGGTTTCCCTCTGGGTGACCTCACTAGGTCGTCCCTTTGGGGCGACCTCGGCCTGAGGCAGATCGCCCCAGCTGGGGCGATCTCGGCCTGAGGTCGCCCTCTGGGCGACCTCGCCAGGTCGTCCCTTTGGGGCAATCTCGGCCTGAGGCAGATCGCCCCAGCTGGGGCGATCTCGGCCTGAGGTCTCCCTCTGGGCGACCTCGCCAGGTCGTCCCCCCTGGGGCGACCTCGGCTTGGGAGGTCTCGGCCCCGGGCAGCCCATTCCTTCCTGACCTGCCCGTTTGGGCAGGCCCCCTTGCCTATAAATAGAGGGATAGGAGCATTGGTTTCGGGATCTTTGGAGAGTTTCCAGCCCTTGCCTTTGATATGAGCGGTCTCATTTTTGAGACCATCGTATCTCTTCCCAGCAGCTGGGTCGGTCTCATTTTTGAGATCGTCAATGCTTCTTTTCAGCAGCTGGAGCTATCTCATTTCTGAGACCTCGTTACCTCTTTTTCAGCAAATTCTTTTATCTCCTCCCAAACGATTCTCGACATCTCCTTTTCTCCTCCCTCTTGTCTTCCATCATAGCTCAAAGTAGTCAACCATCTAACAGTTTTCTTCCTCCACCTCTTTTCAGCTTGAGCGAGTGTGGATCTGGAGCATTTTTGGCTCGAACAAATATATTTATATATTTATTAAAGGTCGTAGCCATAAGTTTGTACATGTGGCTCATTGGGCTAAATAAAACTACAACATTCTATCTCTGCTTCTACCAAGCTAAGGGCTCCCATCTCTAAGGACCGGAGATGAGACTGGTATGTTTGCTCCTGCGGGCTCTAAGGTAGGTATGCTCTCACGTTGAACTTTGCGCTGCTCCATCTCCTGTGAATGGTTATTCAATAACTGTTAGTCACAGACTAAGTGGATTCACACGTCCTCCCCAAGAACCCTAAACATGGGGACGAGAGTGAGCCTCAACACTATCAACAATAGCCGAAGCAAATGAGAGTTAGCAGCATATTGATATATTTGCACTTTCAAGAAATAAAGCTAGGAGCATTAGGCTGAACAAACGCAACAATATATAACTGGAAGTTGTAGTATAAATATTAGTTATTCCACAAAGAGCCCAACTAGCATTACACAATCACGCATGTTTTCATAGTTTGTAATCACTCCGTATGTGTTCATAACCCGCATTCACACCGCAGGTGTTCATAACTTGCGCTCACACCGCAGGTGTTCATAACCTGCTTTCACACCGCAGGTGTTCATAACCTGCGCACACACCCTATGTCAACATAGTTTGGACCGCTTCTTTTCCAACAGGGTAGCGAACCCCGCGGGCCTCGCCGATGTGGCCATCGGTGACAGTGTCCAGTCCTTCCACTTCTGGGGGTGGACGTACTGCACTACCCGGGCCCTAACGTACAACCTCGTGTACTTTTGTTCATAGGGAATGTTCGGTAATAACTGAATTTAGGCAACCAGCGGAGGGACCCAGCGGGGCATAAAAAACACAGCCGAGCTCCCGGGGTGCACGTCTCCCTATCGCCTAGAGTCGTCAACCTTCCCGCACTGGTACGCACGGTCTACGGGCATGATTGACCCGCCACTTTTTCCACATTTAATTTACAATACAAGTATTTTATAAATCAGATAATAGGCACTATTAGGTCTACGGTGGCTTGCTTTACTCGACATGAAACTATTCAGGAAGACGACCGCACAATATCAGTGTGCAGCTCACTTTAGGCAAGGAGAGCGATGAGCACGTGAGTGCCTTATTTGGGGATAACTCGTGAGGATTATCTCGACTCGTGACTATCCCCAACTAATGCATCAATAGAAAGCCAAATGCTCGTTAGAGCAGGACCTGAGCTTAAAGATGCAGAAAGAGTAAATCGCAATAAATAAGTGCGGTAAGAGAATGTTGCTAAATAAACTGCAAAATTGAAGTACTAAAATAAGGTACTAGAATAAACTATAGTGAGTAAATGCTGAACAGAAATACTGGAATAAAGTGCTGAAAGGAACTAGACCAGTACTGAGCTGGAGTAAAATAAATACTAAAGGAATGTGCGAAATCTGAAATAAAAGAAAATCAGAAAGTTAGTAGTCCTTCAGTTCCATCTCCATAACATGAGGCAAGTTAAGTTCTTCTCTCCGTTCCAAGGAGACTTCTCCGTTCCAAGGAGGCAACTCCGTTCCAAGGAGGCAACTCTGTTCATAGGAGGCTTCTCCGTTCCAAGGAAGCAACTCCGTTCATAGGAGGCTTCTCCGTTCCAAGGAGGCAAGTTCACAATTCTGCGGCGAGTTCTTAGTATTTTATCGTGTTAGGGTCCACCTGTTTGATTGTATACGATTGTTACTTTTAGTTGCCCCGTTTTGGGAGAATCATCAGATTACAAGATTTCAATCGAGCTTTATCATATTACCAAGCCTCTTTACTATAAGCACCCGATTTAATCATTAAGGCTTCAAATCTCCGTAAAAGGTTTAACACAAGCTCTTTTAACCTCAATTGCTCGTTCCGGGGCGAATCAAGTCCCTGTATTACGACCGATATTAATTTTTCTGATTTAAACCTCTTCTATTCAACAAATACCAAAGATACTTTTGTTATTCCAAATTTGGCCAAATTTTGCACGATGATTTATACTATAATAAGGAAGGCTCCCATATTTTTATCAGGCTCATTTCCCGAGGTAGGAGCTCTCTATAATAATTAAAATAATAAGAAGAGACCACAAATATTTTTTTCAAAAATAGATAACCTTTAAAAAATCACCAAACTTTTTCAGTGGGTAATCACCAAATCCACTGTTATCTAGAGATTTTCTCAGATTTTTATAACAAAGTTAAAAGCCTCTGATATTATTAAACCAGCAATTTCAACATCATTTAAATCCTTAAGAATATCAAGAATGCATAATAAAATTTGATTATTTTTCTTAGGTCGTGTCATACTCTAATACATATTATATAAAAATTTCAGCCATTTGGGTCATGAAAATCTCCCCCTTGAATATTTACAAGTAAATGACTTAACTTGATTAAATCATTAAATTATCATAATGACTTCTGAAAATTCTTAAAGAATTACCACCAGTGTAAATGTACTCTGGAAACATCCCATATTTATATCAAAATTTCTGATCTCATTTGATTTCCCTGATCATAATTCAAAAACCCAAAATATAATAGTATTTTAATTATTAAAAATACTAAATCATGACATAAAAATCTCAAAAAAAAATTGGAGATACTACTTACTGACATACACAACTTTGATGTTCAACTTTCTTGCATTTGGGCTTCCTATAAGGCCCAGAAAAATCAAAATTCTATAATAAATATAAATATAACATTTTATAAAAAAATGTTTATCAAAACTCAGCAAACCTGCACGTGCTGCTGCCCCTTGCTGGCCTTCCCCGCCACCGGCCGGCCATGGCTCTGCCCCCGGCCGACTCCCAGGGGGCGGGAGCTCCCTCCGGCGGTGGTCCGGCGGCCTGCCGCCGCCGGAGTTTATTTTTATAAAAAATTGAACAGAGGAGAGGGAGGACGGCGGCGGCTCTCCGGCCGTCGGAGTTCGCATGCGACATAGGTTCCACATTGTTTGAGGTCCTCCGGGAGCCCTCCGGCGAAGTTGCCATGGGAGGGTGGTGGAGGTGGCGGAGTTTGGCATCTCCTTCTCCGACGAGGTGGAACTCCGACAGGGGGTGACTTGGGCTCGACTTGACTTGCAGAGAAGGGTGTCTTCCTCTGATGGAGTGATAGTCCTTATATATAGGGAGGGGAGAGCCCCTCCCTCTTTATCTTTGATGTGGGATTATCTTCCCATGGGGGGAAAAGCCTTTCCTCCATCCATCTGGTTAAGACAGGTGGCAGCCATCCATTGGGGGGTGTACAACCTATAAGCCTAGCTAGTCCATTAGCCATGTGGAAGACTTGGTTTTAACCAATTGAATGAGAGAGAGAGAGGGAGAGAATGTCTTGGATTGGGCTCTTCTTCTTCATAGCAATGACTTATTTCCAACCCTTAAGGCCATCTGATTTTTATGGAAATTAAAGCCCAATAGGCCTTGGGTGATGGTTTAAGTGGAGGTTTGCTTGGAGGTAAGTGTGGGTGTAAATGAGTTTTAAGAAAAATTCAAAAGAAATGATTTTAGAGGGATTTGACCGAAGTCAACCTAGGAGTGGGTCCCCATGTAGGTCAAGGTTAAAGTTGTTTCGAATCGTCGAGAGATAAGTCAATGTTTGGGTATTTTAGTAATATTGGTGCGCGCACGCTTCTCGGTGCACCATAAAGCTTGATTTGACTCAATTGACTAACGACGTCGAAATTAAGCGCAATGAATTTTGTTGCTCTCGTATCGGTCATACGAGTCCAACGCAACTGGCTGGGGTCAATTCCGAGTTCATATGCTCAATTTACTAAAACGGCATTGTCGCGATGCGCTACGACAATCAAAATGTTCATTTTCCCTAAACGGCCCCGTATCAAAATGAAACGAGTTATGTTGCACTCGTATCAACTATACGAGTCTATTGCAACTGACAGAACTCAATTTGGAGCACGTATGCTCTATATTCTAAAACTACGCCGTCATAACGCGCTACGATACTTAAAATAGTCAAATTATCCATATAACCTCAGATCGAAATGAAACGAGTTCTATTGCACTCATATCAACTATAAGAGTCTAATGCAACTGACAGAACTCAATTTGGAGCATGTATGCTCCATATTCTAAAACTGCATCGTCGTGACGCGCTACGATACTCAAAATAGTCATATTATCCATATGACCTCGGATTGAAACGAAACGTGTTTCGTTGCACTCGTATCAACTATACAAGCCTAATGCAACTGATAGAACTCAATTCGGAGAACGTATGCTCCATATTCTAAAACTGCATTGTCGAGACACGCTACGATACCCAAAATAGTCATATTGTCAATATGACCTCAGATTGAAACGAAATGAGTTCTGTTGCACTCGTATCAACTATACGAATCTAATGTAACTGACAGAACTCAATTCGGAGCATGTATGCTCCATATTCTAAAACCGTGTCGTCGTGACGCGCAACGATACTCAAAATAGTCATATTCTCTAAACGACCTCGGATTGAGGCGAAACGAGTTTCATTGCACTTGTATCAACTATACGAGTCTAATGTAACTGACAAAAGTCAATTCCGTGTACGTATGATCCATATACTAACTAGGTCGCTGAATAACTTCTATGGCACCCTACAGGGGATCGATCGGGTCACTTTATTGGGTCATCTAGGGTCCTAGTGGCCCAATAAAAGTCTGGATGTTACAGTAACACTGTCAGTTAATTCACACTACTTTGGATGCATATACGTCCAAAATAGAATGTACCGACTAAGTCTAGCAAATGAAATAGTTCAACAAGTTCAAACAAACTTAGTTAGCCCAAAGACTCTACATGAGAGACTAGGACACGTAAACTATAGGAAAATATTCTAAATTTCTAGAACTCACCAGATCGCCTTAGACTCAACAAACAAGATTGATAAATGTGAAGTGCGTGCTCAGACTAAGATCACTAGGAAACCTTTTAGTGCGGTTACTAGAGCACAACACCTTTAGAGCTCATACATTCCGACATTTGTGATTTTAAAAGTTTTGTGACTAGAGGAGGCAGGAAGTATATGATCACTTTTATAGATGACTGTGAAAGTGGAGGTTAGATCTTAAGTTACTCTAGAGGGGGGTGAATAGAGTATTAAAACTTTTCCTTAGTTTTTATAGCGGAATTAAAATAGTATTATATATAAGTGTAAGCAGTGTGAGAATTATATAAACAGAAAAATTAAGTAAATGAAATCACACAACAAACAGCACAAGCACAGAAAATAACCAAACACAGAAGACACAAGGAGCTATAGTAGTTCCCCAATAAATCTGGGTACGTCTACTCTTCTACCACCCTTGGTAGGAATCCACTAGGAGGTTGTTGATAAGGTGCCCTCACACCAGGTGAGCTGTTGATAAGGTGCTCTAACCAAACTGCAGGTTTTTGCTAAGGTGCCCTGTCACCGGGATTAACTTTTGATGGGAGTTATAACCATGTACAAGAGAGGTAAGAAAGAGTTTATAGTGTTCTTCTCTGTCAAGATGCTGAGAGAAGACTCTAGTGGATGTTGTTGTAAAGCTCCCCCTGTCAGATTGAAGTATTTGACAGAAGATGAAGAAGCTTTCTCTTGAAAACTAAGATCTCCTGTAGCAGATTGATCTGGAAGAACAGGTTCTTCAGATTGCTTGTTGCTCTTTTAGAAGATCTGAATTTGCAGCAGATTCTGAGAGAATGCTCTTGAGGAAGATGTTCTCAGAAGAAATTTTGTGCTGCTTGTGGAAGAAGAGGAAGATGAAGAAAATACTTTCTGAGAGGTCTCTTTATCTTTCTTCTTTTTATGTTATATATCCTTTGTATTCTGTAATAGAATGATGTTTGAATTCTATCGACTCAAACGACTCTGGCAGGTCCTTTAATTTCTTGACCGTGAAAAGATTCCTTTTCATTAAATGTCAACGGCTATTGCTGTCTTGGAAAAAGGAAAGAAGGGAATATATTAACTGAGTTTAATATCCTTCCTTATCTGTCAGAATACGTCCAAAGATATTAAATAGACCCGTTATAGTCGTCATTTTGCTGTTAGGATAAATAGAATGTAGCTGATAACAAATATGGGCTTCAATAAATGATCTGTCGAACGCTGGCTATAATTTGTCGAGCGCCGTCCAGAAGATGTTGAACGATGGTTGGAAACTGTCGAGCGCTGTCCAGAAGATGTTGAACGCTAGCTGGAAACTGTCGAGCGCTGGCAACAAAAACCGTCGAACGCTGGGAGCCATCTGTCGAGCACTGCTAGCCATTTGTTGACCGCTGGGAACCTTAGATTTTATCTTAAGTTCTAGCTAGTTTATCAGCCTAAAGACTTGAACCTTAAACTATACAATGGGGTCAACTGATCCTAATCAGTACATAGTGATCCTAGCCCAAAACAGTAAAAGGGTTGCTCCAACAATCTCCCCCTATTTGGGTTAGGATACTATTTGACAAATAAATCAAATAATAAATAACACAAAGATAAACAACAGAGCAGAAATATATCTGACAGAATTGAAATGCTTCAGCAGATAATATTGAAATAAAATGCTCTGAGTTTAGAAACATTTATACTGAATCCAAGTAGTTCAAAGACAGAAGGAATTTGAAACTGTACTTTTTCACTGTGAGGAAGGCTTGAAAATGATTTCCCTGTTGGGATCTTCAGCTTGCTTCTTGCTCATGTAGCAGTTTTCTGGACTTATGATTGTTTGAGATGTAGTAGGAAGAACTACTGCTGCTGGATACTTCCTTAAAAATCTTTCAGCATTGAAAAATTTTCTGGAATTATACTTTTCAAGCTCTTGCTTTCTGAATTCAGACAATGTAGAAAATTGAGAATGATCCTCACCTTCAGCCTTAGCTTTATTGATCTGAGCAATAGCTACTGATTCTCTGAATCTAGCCATGTGAGCTATTTCATCTGTTCCTTGAATTTCTGGAGAAGGGGACCTTTCAACAGAATCATTTGCCTGATCTGAGGTTTTATTATCTTGAAGATTCATTCTGCTGTGAAATAAGCCATTTGAAAAAGTATATCTGTAATCTGAAATTGGTCTGGAAGAACTTGAGGGAGGAGCTCTGGCTGGTGTAGAACTTTGAGAGCCACTGGAGCTTTTATGAGTTCCTTCATATCTCCTAGACTGCTGGGGGCAGATCTAGAGAAGGAGGAAGACATCCCTGCTGATCCTGCTGCTGGAGGAGGAGGAGGAGGAGGATGATTGAACTTAACTGGACTATCAGGAATATAACCAGTTTTCTTGAACTTCTTTCTTCTTTTCTGCTCAATTCTGGAGAGTGTCATCCAATGATGTGAGACTTTGTCAAGAGAGATATTGTGGAGAATATAATATGGGATATCATTATCTAGATTAGGAGGCTTGGGGATAGCTTTAGACTTAGCCTTTGTTTTCTTTCTTTTCCTTGACAGTGTATCATCAGCATCACTATCATTATCTTCTTCATCAGAATCAGAAGAAGAGATTGGTGTATCATATAAATCTGATATCAATTTAAGAGCTTTGATCCTTTGCTCTTCGGCTTCATAAGCTTCATCTTCTGCTTTCCAGATCTCATCAAAGTCTGGAATTGGAGTTTCATCAAAGATAAAAGTTGGAAAGTCAGAATTTGTGATTGCTTCTTCTGACATTACAACTAGTTTTTCTTCTTGACTGAGAGCTTGATCTTGAATGAAAACTGTATCTGTAATCTTAACTCCAAAACTTCTAATTATCTTATTTAACAGAGCTTCATTAACTTGAGCAGTGTATGGGACAATTGCTCTAGAATAATTATGTTGTTGAGGTAAAACTGGTAGAACTGTACTAAACTGAGAAAGCAAATAAATAATATCTATAGAGGGATTAATAGAAACATTATTTATTTCTTCTGGACCTGGTAGAACTGGTTCTTCTGAAATTGGAAGAACTGAATTTCCAAGTGCTTGAGCATCTAGAGCTTCTTCATCAGACATCTCCCCCTGCCTAGCTTCAGAGAAACCTGAATCTAGGCCCCTAGAAGAAGGGATAGATTGAAAGGAAGGGAAGGAAGAAATCTTTTCAGATAAAGCAGAAATAGATTGAACAATTGGAGCAAGTTTTGCATCCAATAACTGGTCTATTTTGGGAAGGATGAGACCAAGTATCTGATCAGCTACAGAGAAAAGATTTAAAGAAGTGAATTCGTGAGAATGAGAGGAGGATGGCTCAGAAGAGGGAGGAATAGAGATTGGTACAAAAATGTTTGAGACATCTACACCTTGTTGAGAGGGTTCTTGATAAGTAGAAGAAGAATGATGGATAGGGCATTGGGAATCATTATGAGTAGGAGATGGAGGTGGAGAAGAGGGATGAGGGAGGAGATCAAAAGAAGGAGGGGGAATGTCATCAATATGTGTAGAAGAATTGTAAGGTGGAGATTGTGCAGGGGAAAAACTTTGAGTAGTAGGAGGTGGGAGAGGAAGGGAGGAGACCAAAGGAGGAACTTCTGGAAGGGTTAGGGAAGAGACTGAATCAGTCCTTGTGTCTTCAGAAGTTTGCTTGACTGACATTGGATTCTTCTTTGGAAATACCCTTTCCCACTTAGCAAAGAGAGCTGAGGTCAGCTTCTTGCTAGCATTGATTGTTACCTTTGGGGAGACCAGAAGGTCTGGATGCCTTTCCTGCAGAACAATTCCTAAAATTCTGCCAAAGCTAACATTCTCCTTGGAAATCTTTTTCTTAATCAAATTAAACAGAAGAGATTCCCAGTTCACTTTCTTTTTCTCCATCAAGGCCACCATCAACAGAAATTGGTGCCTTTTAACATAGTCATGTCCTGTTGTTTTTCCTAACAACACTTTGCCAACTATATCTGATAAGAATTTGTATTCCAAAGACAGATTTTTCTTAAGCAGATGATTAGGGTTTCCAGAGGAGTGACCCATTTTGACTAAAGCTGCTTCAAATTCATCAGAACTAATTTCTATATCGTCATCACCATTCACAAGCCCAAAAACTTCAGTTAGAATGGTAGGTGTAAGAGAAACCTGGTGTCCTGAGATTGTGCCCGTCAGACATTCATCTTCCTGCTTAACTGTGAAACACCATTCTTTGATTTCAGCTGTGTGAATCTTTATCCTCAAGCTCATTAACTTCCTCAACTGTTGCTCTTCAAAGAGTTGAAGGATGTCCTTGAAGATTTGATCAGATGTTGCGAAGGATTCCATATCTATGTCGAACCCAGCATCGAACTTCATGGAATAGAGCGAGGCTTGAGAAATCGCCATTGAGTCCTGCAAAAGAAGAGAAAGATCAAGTGCAATAGGGGAACTGGAGGAAAACAATTTCTGTAGGCGCGCTCTTAAGAAATACTAGTAAATATATGTAAGAGAGAAAGAGGCGCATTTGTGGAGCGGCGTTCAGCAACTAACCTTGATAAAGACAGAAGTTGAAAAGACTTTAAGTTTTTGTTAGACAGCGTTCGACAAAAAATATCCTTTTCGTCGACAGTTGTTCGACAGGTAACATTTCTTTATCGATTCTGAAAATATAAGGTTTTGTCGACCACCGTTCGACAAATGATATAAATTCGTCGTTCTCCGTTCAACAAATTTTTGAGGTAAATAGATAACTTAATTTACTAGCATATTGAGTCTCCATCTATCATTCCAAGTTGATTTATAAAGAAGATATGCTTCTTTTCATCCAATGGCTTGGTGAAAATGTCAGCTCTTTGTAAATCAGTAGGAATAAATTGTAGGCAAATTTTATTTTTATCCACATTATCCCTAAGGAAGTGGTGCCTAATTTCTATGTGTTTAGTCCTACTATGGAGAACTGGATTTTGTGCTATAGAAATTGCACTAGTATTGTCACAAAATATGATTGACTAATTTAAGTTGATACCATAGTCTAGAAGTTGATTTTGTATCCACAGTATCTGTGAGCAGCAACTGCCTGCAGCAATGTATTCTGCCTCAGCTGTTGATGTGGACATAGATGTCTGCTTCTTACAAAACCAAGACACAAGCCTATCACCAAGAAACTGACAAGTTCCTGATGTGCTTTTTCTGTCTACTCTGCATCCAGCATAATCTGAGTCTGAGAATCCAGTTAATTCAAATTCAGATGATGTTGGATACCAGAGACCTAGATTAGGAAAACCCTTTATATATCTTAAAATTCTTTTTAATAAGGATAGATGAGATTCTTTAGGGTTAACTTGAAACCTAGCACAAATACAAGTAGCAAACATTATATCAGGCGTACTAGCTGTCAAATAGAGTAATGAGCCAACAATTGCTCTATACACCTTCTGATCAACAGGTTTCCCTGATTCATCGGCATTAATGACAGCATTAGAAGCCATGCTGTGTGTTTTCATGGGAGAGGAATCAGACATTCCAAACCTTTTTACTAATTCCTTAGCATACTTGGATTGTGAAATGAAAATTCCTGATGAGGTTTGCTTCACTTGAAGACCAAGGAAGTATGATAATTCACCCAGGCTACTCATTTCAAATTTAGATTGCATAAGTTTAGAGAACTTTTTGCATAAATTTGAATCAGTAGAGCCAAAAATAATATCATCTACATATATTTGAACTAGCAGTGTTTGATTTTTATGTATTCTGAAAAATAAGGTTTTGTCTACTGAGCCTCTACAGAACTTGTTTTCCAATAGAAAATTAGCTAAGGTCTCATACCATGCCCTGGGAGCTTGTTTGAGACCATAGAGAGCTTTATTAAGCTTGAATACATAAGAAGAGTGAGTTGGAGAGATAAAACCTGATAGTTGTTCCACATAGACTTCTTCCTTGATGTCTCCATTTAGGAATGCACTTTTTACATCCATTTGATATACCTTAAATTGTTTGTATGCCGCAAATGCTAAAAATATTCTGATAGCTTCAAGTCTTGCCACAGGTGCAAATGTTTGATCATAGTCTATGCCTTCTTCCTGTGAATATCCTTGAGCTACTAGCCTTGCTTTATTTCTCACAATATTTCCTTGATCATCAAGCTTGTTCCTGAAGACCCACTTGGTGCTAATGACTGGATGGCCTCTTGGTCTTGGAACCAAATCCCAAACTTTGTTTCTTTCAAACTGGTTGAGTTCCTCTTGCATTGCAAGAATCCAATTTGGATCTTGTTCTGCATCTTTTATGGTTTGAGGTTCAACTTGTGATAGAAAGCAAGTATGCATCTGATTTT
Source organism: Dactylorhiza incarnata (assembly GCA_033032865.1). NCBI lineage: Eukaryota > Viridiplantae > Streptophyta > Magnoliopsida > Asparagales > Orchidaceae > Dactylorhiza > Dactylorhiza incarnata. The sequence goes on from JAWHQI010000461.1 coordinate 988,052, forward strand.
GGTGTAGTTGATGTCTTGTCTGAACACCTGCTGAAATATCACCAATCACTTGTGAAATTGGGTGATCTCTAACTGTGATGTGGTCAACAGTTGGAGTTAATTCTGCAGTGGTATTTATTTGGGGATTTTGTTCAGTAATTGTATCCTGTGGAGGATGTTCTGCTGTTGCTTGATTCTGATAATCAACAAGATCTGGATGATCTTCTTCTTCACTATCTTCAAGGTTTTGAGCTAATGGTTGCATTGAATCTCCTGACTGTAGATTTAGCCCATTAAGCTCTTCACATAGAGCTGGTACCTGCAAAGCATTCTTGGTAGAAGAGTTCTTCTCCTTGTAAAACATGTTAGTTTCATCAAAGGAAACATGCATAGACTCTTCTATCTTAAGAGAGGATTTGTTAAATACCCTATATGCTTTACTAACTATTGAATATCCTAAGAAAATTCCTTCTTCAGATTTTGGTTCAAATTTTCTAAGATATTTCTTATCATTGTTATGAACAAAACATTTACAACCAAAAGTTCTGAAATAGTCAACTTTAGGTTTCTTCCCTTTAAGTAATTCATAGGGAGTTTTACCCTTAAGTTTGTGTATCAAACTTTTATTCAGAACATAGTTTGCTGTGCTAACAGCTTCTGCCCAAAAGGATAGTGGCAAATTAGCATCGGCAAGCAATGTTCTTGCTGATTCAATTAGGGTTCTATTTTTCCTTTCAACTACCCCATTCTGTTGAGGAGTTCTAGGAGCTGAGAAACAATGCCTGATACCTTCCTTCTCACAGAATTCTTGCATAAGAAGAGACTCAAACTCAGTGCCATGATCACTTCTGATCAATGCAACTACAGTAGAGTATTCAATCTGTATGCTCTTAAGAAAGTCTGTAAGAACTTTAAAGTTATCTGACTTTTCTCTCAAAAAGAATACCCAAGTGAATCTAGAGAAGTCATCTACAATAACTAGAGTGTAAGACTTCCCTCCTAAACTCTTTATTGTTATAGGTCCAAAAAGGTCCATATGTAGCAAAAATAAGATTCTAGGTGAATCACTTTTAGATAATGATTTAAAATTGTTTTTGGTTTGCTTACCTAGCTGGCATGCCCTAAATAAACCTTCTTTCTCATATGATCCTGATGGTAGACCTCTAACAAGATTATCTTTAGATAGTTTGGCAATTGTTCTAAGATTTACATGCCCTAATCATTTATGCCATAGTTCACTAGGTTTGCTTAGCTCATTAAACAGGCAAATTTCTGATTTAGAGGAATTGAAATTTACTAAATATATATTACCCTGCCTAATACCTGATAAAACAATGACATTATCAGATGACTTGACAATGCATTCTGATTTATTAAAGGTTACCTGATAACCTTCATCACATAACTGACTTATGCTGATGAGGTTGTGCTTCAGACCCTTCACATAGGTGACTTCCTTGAATGTCACTGCTCCAACCTTGATTTGACCAAAGCCTTTGGTTTGACCATGGTTGGAGTCTCCAAAGATCACCTTGGGTCCAAGCTGTGCCTTGTAATTTTTCAGATTGGCCTTGTTTCCTGTCATGTGCTTTGAGCAGCCACTGTCCAAGTACCATTTTTGATTTAATCTTGGATGGCCGTGTACCTGCAAAGACAAAAACATAAACTAGTTGTTTTTGACCCAGACTACCTTGGGTCCTTTTGTGTTACCACAAAATTCAGAAATAAATGACATTTTAGGCTGGTCCTTATAGCCTTGTGGATGATATCTCCTTGGAGGTATTATCCATTCAGTGAAAGGATTTTTAGTTTGTTTGGAATTAAGATTTCTAGAATTTCCTGTATAGTATCTGTTCGACAAATTTGGATAAATTGGTCGACTATTGTTCATCTGATGACTATACTGAAAATCTGTTTTTCAGACTTCGTCGAGCTCCGTTCGACAAATTTGAATCTTTTTGTCGATCTCCGTTCGACGAATTCTTTTGAATTCTTTTATCCTTAACAGACTTGCTTGAAATATCTTTATCTCTTTTTGCAGCTTCTTTGCTTTTAGCAGAAATAAATTTTATGGGTGAGGAGAGGATATTTCTCTTAATCAGAGATGGCTCACTTGATGAGGCACCCAAGCCCAGTTTGCTATTATTAAGTCTAGCATTGACTGTGCTTGTGATGTCCATCAGTTGATACTTCTCCCATTTAGGGATTCTTCAAATTTCTTGGCCTCAAAAAGTTTATTCTCAATGAGAACAATGTGTTCTCTGGAGGCGGCCAAATCTTTCTTAAGATTTGCATTTTCTTCACTCATCTTTTTCATTTCAGCTAACTTACATCTGAGTGAGATTATTCTTTCTCAGAGTTGAGTAAGTCTGAGCAAAGGACTTTGAATTCAGCCTTGAATTCATCTGAAGTAAAATCAACATCAGACATTACCTGATCTGCATCATCTTCTTCTTCTGATTCTGAATTTTCTTCATCAGATTTGTTGGCTGAGGCATTGATTGCCATCATGCAGAAGTTCTTTTCTTCTTCATCATCACTGGAGCCTGATGAAGATTCAGATTGTGACTCACTGTCTGAGTCATAAATTGCCAGTAGACATTGGCTGTTCTCTTTTGTTTCTTCTTCATCAGAAGAACCAGATGAAGATTCTGATTCAGATTCTGTTTCACTCCAGGATGTTGCTACAAATCCTCTTCCCTTCTTTTTGTGTGAGTGGGAGGAAGATTTGCTAGAACCTTTCCTTTCTTCCTTTTCTCTTTTTCTCTCCTTTCTGTCCTTTTTGTTTTGATTCTCTGGACATTCAGGAGCAATATGTCCTGGCTTCCTGCAACCAAAACATATAATTTCATTAGAGTGATTTTTGTCATACCTTGGCTTGTCATAGCTTCTGGATGACTTCTTCTTGAAATCTTTCTTAGCCATATTATAGAATCTTTTGGCTATGAAGCTCATCAACTCCTCTTTGTTAGGAGTTGGTCCTTCTTCTTCTGCAGCCTTGAAGGCTATGCTTCTCTCCTTCTTGAGTGCTGGGGATGAAGTGGATTCTTCAGCTTCCTTACTTTTGACGAGCTGCTCATAAGATTTGAGCTTGCCCAACAAAGCTTCAGTGGTGATCTCATTTAGGCTTCTGGCTTCTTTGATTGGCCAGACTCTGGAGTCCCATGTGCTGGGAAAGCACATAAGAATTTTGTCATTGATCTCTGTGAGTGAGATCACTTTGTCCAGAGACTTCAGCTCATTAATTATGAGGCTGAGCCTATTGTACATATCAGCAACATTTTCTGATTCTCCCTTCTTGAAGTTCTCATATTGAGAGATCAGGTGAGATCTTCTATCTTTCCTTTCATATGCTGAGCCTGCCACCATGTTGTTGAGAGATTCCCAGATTTCTTTTGCTGAGGTGCACTCAACTACTTTCTGGAATATGTCATCTGACATAGTTAGGGTCAGAATGTTCATGGCCTTTGCATCTGCATTTCTCTGCTTCTTCTGAGCCTCAGTCCACTCAGGAGGTGGAACAGCAGTGTTGTCTGTTGTTGCAGTAGTATTGGTTGTTGCTATAGGTGCTGGAGGTCCTGTAAGAATAACATTGAAAATCTCCACATCAATAGAGTTCATATAAAGCCTAATCCTTGCTTTCCATAGTGCAAACTTACTGAGATTGCACATAGGAAGTCTTGTGCTAGAATATTCCTTGTTTTGTGCCATGAGTTTTGAATGATATAAAATTCTTAGATAAGGAAGCTCTTAGACAAATTAAGATCTGGTTGATCTTTGTGATTCAGATGTTAGTCTGTAAAAAATCAACCTGCCTCTGATACCAATTGAAAGTGGAGGTTAGATCTTAAGTTACTCTAGAGGGGGGGTGAATAGAGTATTAAAACTATTCCTTAGTTTCTATAACGGAATTAAAATAGTATTATATATAAGTGTAAGCAGTGTGAGAATTATATAAACAGAAAAATTAAGTAAATGATATCACACAACAAACAGCACAAGCACAGAAAATAACCAAACACAGAAGACACAAGGAGCTATAGTAGTTCCCCAATAAATCTGGGTACGTCTACTCTTCTACCACCCTTGGTAGGAATCCACTAGGAGGTTGTTGATAAGGTGCCCTCACACCAGGTGAGCTGTTGATAAGGTGCTCTAACCAAACTGCAGGTTTTTGCTAAGGTGCCCTGTCACCGGGATTAACTTTTGAAGGGAGTTATAACCCTGTACAAGAGAGGTAAGAAAGAGTTTATAGTGTTCTTCTCTGTCAAGATGCTGAGAGAAGACTCTAGTGGATGTTGTTGTAAAGCTCCCCCTGTCAGATTGAAGTATTTGATAGAAGATGAAGAAGCTTTCTCTTGAAAACTAAGATCTCCTGTAGCAAATTGATCTGGAATAACAGATTCTTCAGATTGCTTGTTGCTCTTTTAGAAGATCTGAATTTGCAGCAGATTCTGAGAGAATGCTCTTGAGGAAGATGTTCTCAGAAGAAATTTTGTGCTGCTTGTGGAAGAAGAGGAAGATGAAGAAAATACTTTCTGAGAGGTCTCTTTATCTTTCTTCTTTTTATGCTATATATATCCTTTGTATTCTGTAATAGAATGATGTTTGAATTCTATCAACTCAAACGACTCTGGCAGGTCCTTTAATTTCTTGACCGTGAAAAGATTCCTTTTCATTAAATGTCAACGGCTATTGCTGTCTTGGAAAAAGGAAAGAAGGGAATATATTAACTGAGTTTAATATCCTTCCTTATCTGTCAGAATACGTCCAAAGATATTAAATAGATCCGTTATAGTCGTCGTTTTGCTGTTAGGATAAATAGAATGTAGCTGATAACAAATCTGGGCTTCAATAAATGATCTGTCGAACGCTGGCTATAATCTGTCGAGCGCCGTCCAGAAGATGTTGAACGCTGCCTGGAAACTGTCGAGCGTTGTCCAGAAGATGTTGAACGCTGGTTGGAAACTGTCGAGCACTGGCAACAAAAACTGTCGAACGCTGGGAGCCATCTGTCGAGCACTGCTAGCCATTTGTTGACCGCTGGGAACCTTAGATTTTATCTTAAGTTCTAGCTAATTTATCAGCCTAAAGACTTGACCCTTAAACTATACAATGGGGTCAACTGATCCTAATCAGTACATAGTGATCCTAGCCCAAAACAGTAAAAGGGTTGCTCCAACAGACTGCTCTAGGTTCTGCTACATTTATCTCCTTAAAACTAAAGATGAAGCGTTTGAAAAATTCTGTATTTTCAAAACCAGGGTAGAAAACCAACTTGACATAAAAATCAAAAGGCATAGAAGTGATAGAGGAGGAGAATATATGTCTAGTGAGTTCAAGTATTTCCTGGCCCAACATGGAATCATAGCAAAAACCACTGCTCCTTACTCACACAAATCTAATGGCATAGATGAGCATAAAAATAAAACGTTAACATAAATTTTGAACTCTATGCTCCTGACTGCAGGCATGTCTTCTGCTTATTGGGGAGAAGCCGTCTTGACCGCAAACCACATTCTGAATAAGATTCATCATGCTAAGTTAGAGGTTACACCCTACGAACTTTGGTTTAAGAGACTTCCAAATATTTCTAGACTTAAGACCTTGGGTTGTATAACCTATGTTAGGGTTCGTGACCCTAGAATGTCTAAGATTGGACCAAAGACCAATACTTGTGTCTACATAGGTTATGCTGAAGATAGTGTTGCAGATAGATTCTTAGATATTTCCAATAATGTCATCATAAAATCTAAGGATGATGTGTTCTTTGAAGATAAATTCTTAAAAGATATGAACCTATCACTCCCAGGTATGCAAGTAACTATTACTGAAGAAGATCCTGAATCAGTACTGAGCAATTCCAATTCAGTTCCTGTAGACAATTTTGACCTAGAGCCTAGGAGAACTTCCGCCAGAGAGTGAACTCCCAAAACCTTGGTAGTGATTTTGTCACTTGCCACGTTGAGGCTGATCCATCCACCTATAAGGAAGTGATGAGATCAAGGGACCCACTTCTATTCAAAGAAGCAATTGATGAAGAGATGAACTCTCTACTTTAGAACAATACCTGGACGTTGATTGATAGGCTAAAAGGGGCTAAAACTGTAGGGTGTAAGTGGGTTCTGAAAAAGAAATTAAATCCTGATGGTAGCATAGTTAAGTATAAAGCACGCCTAGTGGCTAAAGGATTAATACAAGTAAGCGGAGTAGACTACTTTGATGTCTATTCCCCCCTGTGTGACCTAGCAACTATTCGAATTCTTCTTGCCATTGCGTCTATTAAGAATTTGTTGATCATCAAATTGATGTTAAGACTGCGATCCTGAACGAAGATCTGACCGAAGAGATCTACATGAATCAACATGAAGATTTCAATGTAGAAGGTCAAGAAACTAAGGTCTGTAAGCTGTTAAAATCACTATACGTATAAAAACAAGCACCAAAATTAAGGCATAAGAAGTTTGACTATAGTGTAAAAAACATGAGATTCATGTCGAGTCTCACGGATAAATGTCTTTACATACGTCGTAGATCAAATAAAGTCGTGATAATATGCCTGTATGTTAATGATATGCTCATTCTAGGGACTAATCAATCTGAAGTGGATGACGTCAAGTCAGGCCTAATAAAAAAATTCAACATTAAAGACTTAGGTATAACTGTCACTATACTATGCATACAAGTGAGATTTGGGAAGAATGGCATCTCCCTAAGTCAAAGTCACTACATAAAGTCCATGTTGGACACGTGGGGATACAATGACAGTAGAGCATCTGAGACACCATTTAACTAAAATAACCGTCTAAAGCCCAATGAAGGAGCTACGGTTAGACAGATAGATTACTCTAGACTGATTAGTAGTCGTATGTATGTTATAGTCTGCACTAGACATGACATAGCCTTTACGGTAGGCATGTTATGCAGATTCACTAGTAATCCTGGCCAAGACCATTGGAAGGACCTAGATAGGTTAATGAGATACTTAAAGCACACCCAAAAATATGATTTAAATTACACTGGTCATCCTTCGGATCTTGAAGGATATTCTGATGCATCATGATGCTCAGAATTAAATGATAGCAAGTACACTAGTGGGTTTATATTCACATTAGGAGCAGCTGTAGTCTGGAAGTTCAAAAGACAGTCCTGTATTGCTCTCTCTTTTATGAAATCAGAACTCTATGCTCTAGCTTCAGCAGGAGAAGAGGCAGTGTGGATTGGAGATGGACATTCCACTAACGAGCCTGAAACTGAGATTTGTTACATTCTACTATGACGATCAGGCCACTAAAATGATTACTACGAACACTTTGTTCAACGGCAAAAGAAGGCAACTAAGGATGAAACAATCCTGGTTGACCTCACTCACAAGTCAAGGGGTTATGACCCTGATTGATGTGAGATCAAAAGATAATGTTGCAGACGCTTTGACAAAAGGCCTGAATAGAGCGCTCACAATAAAAACATCAGGGGAGATGAGACTAAAGTTCATAGAAATATGAAACTTTCCTCCTTTTGTTTATGTTTTGATAGTGAGAACCTATAGTCACAACATTCAAGCATCTAATAATAGAGTGAAAACCCCAAATAATTTCTTGATGAAAACCCAAGATGGTCAGATGCTAGTCATTTCACATTTGTTGACTTAACATCTTTCTCATTGTAAGTTGATTCTAGAGTTATTCAACTGGGAACAGAAATTTGTTGTAAAGGTTAAACCAACATTAATGTTCATAGCACATTATTCCACACCTGATAATTTTGCAAATGATGGTGTGCCAAATCATTCAATGATGAGGTACACAGTGATCATTAATGAGTAAGATAACAATGTGTGATTTATTAAAATCATAACTTGATTGGTCCTACTGATACTGGATAGAGATGCTGACAGTGTTACTTCACCAATGCTACAAGTTCTGAGCTCATTTAGGTAGAGTTAGTTTACTTTTGACGTTACTACATATGTTTATGAATTTATTGAGTCTAACTCATGAAATTCCTTGCAGGCACTGGTGAAGATGGATGAGAGAAAGTAGTTTTTGATATGGATGTCGATGATCTACTCTTTGAGTGGAATTGTTATATGTTTTGATCCTCTGTCATTATGTTTTCAGACTTATATTCATGAGTAACACCTTTAATTTTTGGATGTTTAATTTTACTATTTAGAAACTCCTATTTATGTTTTAAATTTTCTAACTATTATGAAAATGCGTTAGGTTGAGAACTCCTTTTGTTATTCTCTACTTTCTGCACTCCAAAACGTACACATTATTTGTCACAAATATAGGAGTAGATTGTTGAAGTATATTTGGACAATTAACGGGTTCGGAGGCTTATCAGGTCGTTTTGGATACATGGATACCCGATAACCATAGTTACTCCTATGGTTTTCCTATAAAACCCAAGCTAGGGGCAACCGGGAGGTTGTTCTACTTTGACCACCACCCGGGATGCTTCGAGCAACCGTCACAAAAACAACAACAAAATTCTAACCTTCTAGGATTGAGACATAGCGATGTAGAACCTTCACGTACTCCAGGCAAGATACTCTCCAAAGACTAGGTAACAACGTAGATAAGGGAGCAAAAACTCTCTTCAATTTATAAGACCTACAGGGAATCTGAAATGGAAGGCTCCATTAAGGTCATAAAATATTCGGCTATATTCTCTCCTCCAGAAAGGGGAAACAGAGCCAATCATGATTTAATGTAATATCCTGCATAAATGGGCAGGAAATATCCGCCCTAATCATAGCAAATCTTTGGGTCAATCAGAAAGATATTCGCCACTTTACGCCGCAAAAAAAATAATTCACAGCTCGCGCACAAAGTAATGATTTGAAGTCCGGCTATGTGGTTTTTCATCCTTTCTGGCTTTTCCATGCTAAAATGTCTTCGTGTGATTGATGTTTGATTTTCTCTTGACTGTTTGCGCTCCCGGTTTGACTCGGGCCAAAGGCGGTTCATTTCTCCAGACCGTAGGAAAATCGGGCGACCCAAAATAAGTATATTTTTCATTGTTTAATTATTTTTGCCCGATCTTATAAGACCATGATGCTTATGTGAGAAAATTGATTTGATTGTGTTCTCTGCACACCTTTGAAATCACTCAACACCTTAAATCGATTATATCTACTTAGTTTATAGTCACACATAGTTTAAAATAATGTCACAATACCATATGGGGTATGATAAAAACAATAAGCATTCATAGAGTACATGTTGATGAACAGACAACCAACATATCAATATCTAGTAAAATAAGCATGACTCAATATCTATTTGGAGAGTTGATGTTGATCGAAAGGGAGTTGTCAGGAATGAAATTTGAAAAATAAGATGACTTTAAGAAAAGAAGTTTGGTGAACAAACAACCGACAAAACAATATCTAGTAAAATAAACAGTTTTTGGCCAACAAAATTTGTCAATTAACAACTTGATGACAAAAGACCATCATTATTGAAGCCAGGAAAATCCCGACTCCAAAATTCGGATCAATGCAGCCGAAGGCTACTCGCCCAGCAGTCCAACTAGTGACTTGACTGGCGACGATGAAGGAAGTAGAAAGGGAACAACAGGACCCCAGGTGCTACGACAGGGAGATCCCACCACGTACCCAAAAGCTCAGAAGAGACTTACCCTTCACAACCAAAGATGGCCGAGCAGGGTACGAGGAAGGCACTGACTTGGCTAGTATCGAGAGTATCGGCCAAGGATCACGGGTCTGAAAATTCGAAAATGGGGTTCCAAAAGCTCAAGTTCAGGTCCCAATCCAAATACCCATGTGGTCCTATTTATAGGCAAACCAAGGGGGGGGGGGGGCTAAGTTATACCCCACCCATCTCGTCGACATTGAGGCGACCTCGCCTGGAAATAGGCGAGTATCTCATATGGTCGCCCGCTCTTGGCGAGTATCAGGGCTACTCGCGCGAGTTTGTCCATACTCGCCCAGGCCTTCTTTTGCGCCTGCTGACTGGCTGTCTTGAATCTTTGACTTCTGGCTTCTATTTTGACCTTTGACTTTGACTTTTGCCTACGTGACTTTGAATGAGCCCACCCTCGGAGAATACGGGTTGTATACAATCACCGCTCTTTGCGAGTAATGCAGTTGATCGGAAAGAATCATCCAACCTTTATTCGATGAGCGGTCATACTGGCAAGCATCGGGATATAGTCGGCATCTCGCGGGCCGACGCCTGGACTCTATATATAGAGGGGGAAGGGTCTCTGATGGCGCTGCTTTTCTGAACTCGCTCAAGATGTCACGTAGTGCTGCTGAGGAAGCTGCCGCTGACATGGCCGACCTTCTGGGCTTGCTTCCGCCTCTTCGGGCACCTGCTCGCGTAGAGACCAATCTCGAGGACTTTCTCGCCTCCAAAAAGAGGAAGCGGCTTGCCAAGAAGAAGAAGAAGAACGTTGTTGCGGAGGATGTCGATGATCCTCTGGTTGGCCATAACTGCTCGACGATCTGGGTCGCTCTCATGAGGGAGGCTCGCTTGCTCCTGATCCTCCCGCGCCAAAGGTCGCTCTGGAGGCAAGTACGACCAGGGCCCCGACTCGGTCTCAATCGGATGTCGCCCCTGCGCATGGTGATAGCTCCATACTCGCCACCTTTGGACTTGCTGCTAAATTGTCGCCGCTGGCGAGGTTCTGACATCCTTTCTACTATTCGCAAATTTTTCGGCTACCGGGGCTATGGAGGATCCTTTGTTTGTACCTCATTTGCGATCATCTCCGATGATCTTGCCTGGAGCTGGGGAGGGGTCTCGCGATAGTCGCTCAGTGAGAGTCCTTCACAGCTCTCTATCGGAGAAGCGGTCTTTGAGCGAGAAGAGGGCTCCCTCAACGAGTAATGCGCCACCACCGCCACTGCCTCTACAGCGACTGGATCTGCCGAGCAGCTCGCAGTTGCCCGCGGATGGGCTTCCTCCACCTACTCCATTGCCGCTTCCAGCCGACATCCCAGACAATCATCGCTCTTTGCCTTCCACCGCTCCCTCAACCCATCCGGGAGAGTCCTTGTGTCGAGGTGGGGTTAGGGGTCGTCGGGTTTCTTCTCTCCAAAGGGGGAGGGCAACCAGTGGATAGTCGCAGCCGAGGGAATGCGCCCCCTAGCAGGGAGCAAACCGGAGGGTCTAACCTTGGCCGGCGAGGTGCTGGCCACCATAACGTCTCCCCGCATCGAGGAAGGGTCTCTCCTCATCGGTGATCACACATTCCTCGTCGCGATACGAGGAACGAAGCTCATCATCCTGGTAACTGGTTGCCGCTTTGTCAAAATTGCTGCGAATATCCTTCTATACTCGCCACAAAAGTTTTCCGCTCCCTTCATTTTTGCAGCTCGCGCTCAAACTCCCGTGGGAGCTTTGATCGACGCAGTTGGGCTTTCTTCTCGCGAGTACTAGGAGAGGGCTACTTGCGCCATCCTAGATCTGGAGGCGAAGGTCGAGCGCTTGGCGATCAGCGAGCCTCATCATTGTCTGACCGATTTGGAGGAGCGGGTATCTAGGTTGGAAGAGTTTGATACTCAGTTGTCTGGTGCGGAATCTCGCCTTCATTCTGTCGGTGACTTGGAGTGCTGAGTCGCTAGGATGGAGCATCGCCAACAGCAGTACCACAATGAGCTGGTCGGGATGCGCACGAGCATGGGCTCGGTCGGTCGTCTGGCGAGGATCGAGGACAAGCTGTGGCAAGGCCAGGAAGCGATGACCCTGACCTTTAAGCACCTCAAGCGGGATAGCAGAATGAGTTGGGTTGGGCGACATCCGCAACCTCTAGATACTCAGGCGAACCTCCAGGGTCCTTAGTAGACTTTTTTTCTTTTCCTTTGTTGAGTGTAATGCCTTCTGGCGAGTATTTGTAATCAGGACAGTTCCATTTATGTAGTTTTATTTGGCGAGTATTTAAATCTCGCACTCCATTTCTTGTCTGTTTGTTGTGATGATGTCTGAATTTTTTCTATCTTCATTTATGTGAGTAGTATTTGAATGTCGCGTATGTCCGACGAGCTATTTATATGCTGATGCAGGTTCTCGCATGTTGAAGGTCGGCGATTCGACGCGTGTTGCAGCTTCGGCGGCTTTCCTTAATACTCGCCACTTCCTTATTTGTAATCGCGGCGTCGTAGCTGACACACCAAGTTCCTCGATCCCTATAAGTAGGGGGTGGGTAAGTATTAATTACACTTTTGGCGATCATCCTTCCTTGCCAGCGATTATCTCCCGATTCCTCCTCTTTTCGCCTTTTCGATACTCGCTCCTCTCTCCTTTCTTTTTCAGGATGTCTGATGAAGCGATTATCCGGCATGCGAATCACGCGAAGAACTTCGCGGCGATGTCCTTCAAGAAGCCAATTACTCGGCAGAAGGACTTGGATGAGTTCTCTCAGAAGTACTTGTCCCTGGGGTACGTCGCTAAGTTCTTCGCCAAAGCGAGCGACTAAGCACCTTCTCATCCACCGAGATGGTCTTCCCCATTCCCCACTTCGAAGTCAGCCTGCGACTACCGCTGTGGCCAGAATTATGTCAGATTCTGCGCTACTTTGGGATAGTCCCCGCCCAGATTAACCTTAATGGCATGGCGATGATCATTGGGTTTCTCTGCATCCTGCGAGAAGAGAGGATCACCTTTGATCTCTCTTTCTTTAGGAGGGTCTTCTCTTTTATGGCGACCGGCGAAGGCGTCATCCTCCTCTGCAGCCATGTCTGCTTGCTAGTCAGTACGGCGAATAAGAACCACCATTGGGGCGAGCGGCTGATCGTCGTCAGTGGCAACTTTGAGGCCATCCCAAGCTCGTCCTTCCAGCCTCCGGAGTGCGCCTTCGTAGTTCCCTATATGGAGGGATCTCGGGAGGAGCTTCTCAAATCCTTCTGGAATTGTCGCTTCGACGTAGTCTTCTGGCGAAGGAGAGAGTAGATGTACTCGCAGAGGTATTCCCGGGTGAAGGTAGTCTTCTGAGCGAGTATCTGTTATACTCGCCTTTTGCATTTGGCTGGCGATTAATTGTTTATCCTCGGTCTTTTGCAGCTATTCGCACTTTGCCGCGCGAGCCTCTCCCCATGGTGAAGGTGGCAGCTCCTTCCCAAGGGGGCATGAGGACTTCGGCGGCCGAGGTTGGGAGCTCCTCCCCAATCAGCTTGTCGCAGGACGGTGATGATCCGGTGGTCGCCGGCGCAGAGGCCGGGACCTCGAAGAAAAGGAAGGGCAAAGGCAGAGCCCCCGAGCCCGCGAGGAAGAAGAAGCAGGTTGCGTATAGGGACCTGGAGGTGAAGGCGGATCCTTCGTAGGCTAGCGATCCACACATCCATCCGCTTTTCAATGAAGGCCTCCGTCGCGAGGATGCCTATGGTCGCCCGCTGGTGACCTGAGTAGAGCGCGCCCATGAGGTGACCCTCAGCACCAACCTCCCTATCTGGTTGGAGGATTGGGAAGATAGAGGCGAGGCATTTGATGTAATGTTCGCACTCTATGGTCGTGCGGATGCCGAGGTTCTGCAGGAGGCATCTGCAGAGTATCTAGCCCACCAGAGCTCGCACTCTCTGCTGCGATCCGTCGAGCTCAGCCATGCGACGGCGAGGCGGCTGCTCGAGTACAAGCAGATGATCAAGGTGCAGAGCAAGAAGCTCATTTCCTTGGGGCTACAGGCCTCCAAGTGCAAAGATTACAAGGTACTCGCATGCTGCTCTGCTCGCCTCTAGTATACTCGCCTTTTGTGCTAACTATCTCACTAATTTCTACTTCTTGTGTTTGCAGGCCACCGGAACGAAACGGCGAAGAGGGTGACTCAGCTGGAGAAGGAGATGGAAGACACTCGGCTGTCCTTGGAGGCCGCCCAAGTCTGTATCGCTGAGCTGGAAACTTGGCCTGCCGAGCAACAACCTTCGGAGGTGGGCCCCTCCAGGGTCGACAAGCAGATTTGGATGCATGGCGATGAAATGCCGCACATACGCAGAGAAATTGCGTGAGCGACCGGGAAGGTCGTCCTGAGTCGGTTGAAAGCTGAAGGTTACTTGAAGTCGGAGGCGATGGACCTAACTGTGGTGGACATCATCACGGCGCTACTCGCCGAGGAGTCCACCTCTCCTAGGCGAGTTCCTTCACCGTCTTCCTAAAATTGGTCTAGAATGACCGTCTTATCCCGTGAGCGGACGAGCGCACTATCAGTCACAGAATTTCAATACAGCTGGCAGGAGATCTTTTAATTGTGGAAAGCCTCGGAAAGAGGTGAAAAACCACGCGGTTGGTTCAGAGTCAACCAAACTGCAATATCAATTATTTATGTTAAGTACTTTAATAATAATATGTTCGCGTGTCGGAACCGACACCGTCCCGAGGTCTTCGTCCTACCATGATGTTGATGTTGATGCTGATGAATAGATCGACAATTAAGGAATGACAGTCGAGGAGGTCCGAGGGGACACACCGTCCTGAGGTCTCCATCCTATTGTGTTGTTGATGCTGATGAGACGAACTCTTTCCTGATATACTCAACAATCAGAGGGGATTAAGCACACCAACTCAAATGATTGGATGAAATAATCGGAAATGACGCGCTATGCTATGAGCTTTCAGCTCTCGAGGGCTTACGACGCCTTTATTCAAGGGTCCCCTGATAGGTTAATTCTATCATCCCTTCGTTGAATTGGGAGGTCGGCGTCCAGACTTCTTCCTGATAATCTCTCCAGTGCAAGTGGGGAGCTGATCTCGACCGTCAGTGCAGAGGCTTGGTCTTAAGAGAACGCACTATCGAGGCACTGTCCCATCATCCATTTTGGATTTTATAAGAATTAAGTCGGAGGCCTGTTTCCCAACCTAGCGCGGAGATCGGCTTCACCTGCTTTTCTTCATTTCTCTAAAAAACATTTTGCCGAGATCAATTAATACAAGAACCACTTTAGCCTCTCGAGGGAATACGACGCCTTTATCCAAGGGTCCCTTGATAGGTTAAGTTGATCATCCTTTCATCGAATTGGGAGGTCGGTGTCCAGACTTCTTCCTGATAATCTCTCCAGTCAGACAAGAAATGCAGTCGGAGGGTATCTACGGCCAACGTGTAAGGGGGAGCTGATCTCGACCGTCAGTGCAGAGGCTTTGTCTTAAGAGAATGCGCTACCTAGGCACTGTACCATCATCCATTCTGGTTTTTACGAGAATCAAGTCAGAGACCCGTTTCCCAACCTAGCGCGGAGATCGATTTCACCTGCTTTTCTTTAATGCTTTTGGAAACATTTTATATCGATAGAAAAAAGAACCACTTTCAATCCCATGTTTCAGGGAGGTGAGAAATTTATTTATAAATGATAAATTTACAGGAGAGGAGTGTACACGCTCCCGCTCAGGGGTAAAACCTTTTCAGGTCATCGTTGCTCCAGGTGTTCATGATTATTCAGGCGATATCCTCCTGTCGCAAGCGGCTCGTGGACGATGAAAGGCCCTCCCCAATTTAGGTTGAGCTTTCCAATGGCCGCTGATCTTCCCGCTGCGTCTACTTTCTTTAGTATGAGATCGCTTTCTTAGAAATGCTTGAGGCGGATATGCTTATCGAAGTATTTCGCCATTCAGCGCTTAATCTCCTCCTGCCTAGCTGAGGTCGGGTCTCGGAGTTCTTCTATGTAGTCGAGAGAAAGCCTCTGATCTTCCTCATTCTCTAGTCTCCATCTTCAGCAGCAATCACTCTGAGGCTTCTCACTTCAAACTCTATGGGGATGAGGGCTTCAGACCCATGAGAGAGTTTGAAGGGAGTCTCTCCCGTGGCCGAGCTAGGAGTGGTCCTCAGAGCCCATAAGGACGAAGGGAGTTGCGCCGCCCAATTTCCTCTTAGGTTCTCGACTTTTTCTTTTAAGAGGTTGATGATCACCTTGTTGGAGGCCTCCACTTGCCCGTTACTCCTAGGGTGGTACACTGAAGCGAACCGAAGATCAGTTCCGAGCTGCCTGCAAAAATCTTCCAGCTCCAAGATGGCAAATTGGGGACCGTTTTCGGTGATTATGGCGAGAGGGATCCCGAATCTGCAGACGATTTCCCCCAGATGAAGTTCTTCACGACCTGAGAGGTGGTCTTGGCCATAGATTTAGCCTCAATCTACTTGGAGAAGTAGTCGATCATGACGAGAATGAACTTCATCTGGGCACTGGCTGAAGGAAAGGGACCTATCAAATCCATTCCCCAGATAGCGAACGGCCACGATTCGGTGATCGAGCGAAGTTGTTGGGCCGGCTGCAACTGAAGGGGGCGAATAGCTGGCACTTTTGACACTTCTTTGACAATACCTCTGCATCCTTACAGATGGTAGGCTAGAAGTAACCATGCCTTAGGATCCTCTGCACCAAAGTGCGAGTACCAGAATGACTCCCGCACTCTCCCGAATGAATCTCCTCTAAGACTCGAGGTACTTCGTCTTCAGAGACGCATCTTGCCAGGGAGGTCGAGATGGTCTTACGATATAGCTCCCCGTCCTGTAATAAGTAATATGCCACTTTGTATCAAAACTTTCTCTGATCCCCATTATCTGCAGGGAGCTGACCGGTGGTTAGTGTTGATGCCGAAATTGCACCTCCACGATCGACGCTAAGAAAGCGAAGAGAAAGAGGAGGCCGCGAGTTATCGGTTACTATTGATAGAGAGCGGTTAGATTAGTTAGACCGCTAGCAGTGGTTGTTGGGAACAGTGCCCAGCAGTGTTCCTGATTTGAAGAAGTGCTCAGCTCAATGATAAGTGCAGGTTGTATTTAATGTCATTTCTAGTTCATGCTTGCAGAGATAAGACAATATGTCCAGTACTTCAATAACCTATCTATGTACAATATCGTCGAAAAAGGCTGGACATATCGTTGATAAGTATAGGCAAAGCAAAGAAGAATGATCGTGTCTGATGTCGTCAAAAAGGATCAAGCGTATCGTCGACAACAGCAGACGTATCGTCGATAACAACAGGCATATCGTCAACAACATGCAGAGCAAGGCAAAATGGTGATATCGTTGACATCTACTCGACGATATCAAAAAGTCGAGATGAAGAAGAAGACTCAAAGATGTCGAAGATATCGTCGACAAGAAGCCTTGACGTCGATAAGGATAAGGAAAGTCAGATATAGTGGACAAGAAGCTTTGTCGTCAGAAAGGCTATGTAAGACTGATGTCGATGACATCATAGTAAAGAAGGCGTGACGTCAAGAAGACTAAAGAAGGTCATATGAAGACAGGCAGTTGCTGAAGTATAGTCTGTCGACATGATATCAATTATGTCGTCGACAATATAAGGTGGTTTCAGCGATATCTAGCAGACAAGGAGTTCTCGTCGATATCAGTTTGATGACTTCGTGTCGTCTTAAGCTCGAGTGTAGAAGTGATGTCCTGTATCGTCGAGATATCACTATCTGATGAAGAATTGAAGAAGAAACCAGTTCAAGACATCGACAAGCCCTGTCGTCGAGATATTGTCCATGTCGTCGTAACAATGGAAATATCGTCGAGACAGATTCAAAAATAGTCGAACGCGTTGTCAGCATTTAATGTCGCCGCCTGATCGTCCAATCGGCGCATGTTCTTGAGGGATGGGCGTCAATCAGTAAAGGACATCATATGTGACCGTTAAGTGGCTCATCCATCCTATAAAAGGGAACAGTGATGCCCTAAAAAGGAGAAAAGAAAGGAACAAAAAAGTATCCCGCCTAGCAATACAACAGTGAAGAAAGAAAGAAGGGAAGAACAAAAATGATCATTCTGTGTTCTTCAAGTTGCAGTCAAGTCTGATCGACTATTAAGTTTCTTTCAAGAAAGGTAGCCAGTCAACATCCGGCAAAGTAAGAAAGCTTGAAGAAGATTTGTACCGTTCAGATTGAAAATCAAAAGCATCTTCTTCGAGTCAAGAAGCCGATCTCCATCAGGCAGAAAAGGTTTACGTTGTATATCTTTATTTGTAAAGGCTTGCGGGACAAAGTTGTAGGATCTGTTTTCAGATCTTAGTGTCAAGATTGAGGGCTTGAGATCTGTGAGGCTTGAGGGCTAGGGCAGAGGACTTGCAGGTCTAAACATGTCGAGCTTGCGGGCTCGGGTGCAGTGAAGGGGATTACGGGCCTAGGCTGCAGGCAAGACTTGTGGGTCTGTGCTGTGTAGGGCTTTAGGGCCTGAGTGTCGAGCTTGCAGGCTCGGGTGCAGTGAAGGGGCTTGCGGCCCTAGGCTGCATGCAAGACTTGCGGGTCTGTGCTGTGTAGGGCTTGAGGGCCTGAGTGTCAAGCTTGCGGGCTTGGGTGCAGTGAAGGGGCTTGTGGGCCTAGGTTGCAGGGACTTGCAGGTCCGAGTTGTAAGGCTTGAGGTCCGGAGACATTAGAGGAGTTTGCCGAGCCTAGCACACTGTTAGGTAGGCGAAGAGGGAAAGAGGACTACTCAAGACACCCTATCTTGAGGAACCTCTATAAGTTCTTGCGTGTTTTCTGTGTTGTGCTTTTCTAATCTATAGATCTATTAACCAGAAAACAAGTACACCAAAAGGGGGAAGAAAAATAATTTGAAATACCTATTCACCCCCCCCCCCCTCCCTCTAGGTGATAAGTCGACACCCAATAACTAACAAGTGCTACCAGAGGGAGGTTGTTCAAAGAAAAGCTTAACAACTTGAACAGATCTGCCCGTGGGTGTCCATTCATCATAGCTATGGAATCAAGAGGAGCTACTTGTCCCAGGGAGAAGTTTGGCCTTTGGAAAGTAGGAGCTAGAATATTCATGGAGGCAGTGGACCCTAGAATGTTTCAAATTGTTCAAGAAGGGTCATATGTCCCCAAGACAGTGCCTAAGAAAATGACTGAAGATGAGATCATCCTAGTCAGCTTGGACAAGGAAGCCAAAGATATTATAGCTGGTGCAGTTGACATCTCAACACTTCAGAAACTGGCTCACTGCATAACATCAAAAGAGACGTGGAACTTTCTAACAGTTCTTATGGAAGGATCAAAAGAAGGAAGAGCAGAATCAGTACTGCCTTCCAAGAATCAGAAAGAAGAAAGAAGCAGGGTAGCTGAGAAGAAAGTCAGAGCATTGAGTGATAGTGACTCAAGTTGTTCAGACTCAGAAGAGAATGTTGATTTTGTACTGACTGGTTTATCTTAGTCAGAGGAGGAAACTCGGGATGATGTCTCTCCTGAACAGGTATGCATAAGGGCTCCTCTATCTATCTCAGACTCAGAATCTGAGACAAGCTCATCAGGAAATGATGACTTGTCCAAGCCATATGATGTCCTTCTAGAAGATCTCAAAAGAGTCGAGATGCTCTGAAAGGAGCAAGCTGAAAAGATCTTGATCCTTCATGCCAAAAATTCTGATCTCTCTGAAAAGGCTGAAAAGCTAACTCTACAGAATGCAGAGTTTTGCCAACTCAAAAAGGACTTCAAGGCAAGATCCAACCTTGATCTAATAAGCAAATTTGGGAAAACTCTGAAGGCACTGATTGACAGTAGGGAGCTATGTTGTTCTCTAACAAAAGAGATTGTGTTTCTAAAGAAGGATAGAGATCAACCCAGTACCCTAAAATCTAAGAATAATAATATCAGAAGGGTGGAGGATAAATCCTTCATTGCAAGGAAGCCTGTGGCAAGCTCCTTCAAACCCTAGAACATGCCTAAAACCCCAAGGGTACCTCATGAAGAGATGATCAGAAGAACTCATTAAGTTACTGGATCTAGAGAAGAGAAGAAATCATTAAAGAAGACTGACTCCAGAGGGAAAGCCACTCACAATCAGTGCAGATCAGTCTCCTTCAAATATCCTTCTGTTCATACACAAAGGACTCATGCTCACATAGTCAGCCAGAAGGGAAGATATAATAGGTTCGAATGTTGGTGCTGTGGAAAGACTGGGCACTTTGCAATTTATTGTTGGTGCAATCCAATGGCTCCAAGGGTAACACATGCTAAACTTGCACATAACTTTGTTCATTATCACTATGCATATCCTGGAGCAATTAGATCCAGTATGCACTCTAAAGCTAACAATATCCCAGGACCCAAAGCAACTTGGGTACCTAAGGGCTTGTAAACACATTTGTGCAGGTAGTACAAGAGCCCACCAGAATCAAATCTGGGCCTTGGACAAGTTGGCTGTTCTGGCTCATTGGCTGGAACAACAAAATTAATTTACTAACATTTTTAGTGCAGGGGAGATGCCAAAAGTTATCTCCTAAGAAGGGCCGAAAGTTGCCCCAAGCTGACAAGCTTAAGAAATCTATATCGTCGATACAATAATTATATTACGATGACATAGCAGATGTTGCGACGGTAAATGGATCAGGCTGGAAGGATGCGTATCCAAGAACCATTTCGACGACAATCAGAAGTATCGTCGAAATAGAGTCCAGCTGTTTAACACGGCACTAGATCGATTCATCAGAACCGTCTGATCATTTTCACCGACGCAGTCAAAGGTATGCACCCCTTCACCTGCCTACACTATAAATAGAGTGAATGCTCGAGAATAAAAATTACGCTAGCATTTGCCCCAAACTACTCCGTCGACAATCCACTGCTTCATCTCCGACGTGCTGCCTTCTCTCTCGCTCTATATCAATGGCTCCTAAGAAAGAAGTAATTTCCGGTTGCGAACTCCAGCGTGGAGCGTTCAACTCGTGCTCGGACAAAGTGAGGTCAGTGATAGGGCTTCTAGAATCCACCGGCCTAGAATATATGTTGTGCGAACCCTCAGTTCTTCTTCACAGAGAACTGACGGAGTTCTTCGCTGGAGCTCAACTCAACCATTCTGAAACTCAGATAAAATCCGTCGTAGCCGGGAAGAAGGTCAAAGTATCAGTCAAGAACCTCAAAAAGGCACTCCATCTGCCAAGAATTAAAGGGGGAGAGGAAGAAGAGCTGACAACGGAGGATATCTCGGCCAGCTACTCCTGGTGCGGCCATACCGGGAAGACCTACGGGTCAATTAAGAGGAATGAGTTTAATCAAAAAGGAAAATTGCTAGCAGATATCGTGGGAAAGGTACTGCTATGCAAACCCGAGTCGCATGACCGAATCTCCAAGGAGATGTTTGTCGTCATGTCCCGAATAATTCTAACCAAGAAGACCGATTGGAGCGGTTTTCTCTTCCAAAGAATGAAGAGCACCCTGACAACCCCCTCCTATGGAAGAATACTGTCACTCTTCCTTCTAAACACCCCGGATGAAGTACTGCATAAAAGGATGGGAGTCCCCCTACACTACTCCAAGAGACTGGATGCAAAGATGCTCGATTGATGGGATAGGTCTATCCCTAAACCATCATCTGATGTCCCGCCTGCTCCAAAGAAACAAAAGAAACAAGCAGTCCCAATAGATCCCTTCGAAAAAGAAGATTCATCAAGCAGTTCTGATGACAGACCCTCACCCCCACACAATCCTGCTCCATCGGAAGGTGAGACATCTACTCGAGGAGACGCTCCTGTATCAACTCCTGAACCTTCTCCCAAAAGGTTGTTGAAGAAGAAAGAGACCCCAACTTGGGGAGTGACCCTGCTGTGGGGGAGTCCCAACATGGGAGCTCAGCCCAAGATGACGAGATGATTAATGGGGATCTCCCGGCAGGAGGCTCAGATGCTCAAGTTGAGGGGGAGACCCAACTGGGGTACTCTGCCCTATAAGATCAAGGAAATGTACCCCCTGCTCTAGAAGATCAAGGAAATGTACCCCCTGCTCTAGAAGATCAAGGCAATGTGCTTGATCCCATTGAAGAAACCACTCCTTCAGACTGCCGAGAATTAATCGTAGCAAGTAAGATTGTGCTTACTTCTCCAAGTGATATAATGCCAGAGATTTCTAAGGGGAAGGCCAAAGTTACAGTCCACATCAGCGAAGAATCATCTGAAGATATCTCTAAAGAAGCTCCACAAGAAAGAGAAGATAAAGAAGAACAAGCTGCTGAGCCATCTTCGGCTCAGTCAGGTTCTCTCTTTCACATGATATCAACCCTTCTGACTGCTCAACGTAAACAACTGGAAACTCTTGTCGTAAAGACTGTGGATGGTCTAAGGAAGGAGCTAAAGGCTGAAATAAAGGCTGTAAAGAAAGACATTCTTCATCTCAACACCCAGTGTGCCCACTTCTACACCGTGGCAGCTCCAGCAATAGAAAAGATAGGTGAGGAAGTCAACAAGGTGGGACATCAAACCCACAAGATCCTGACAAATCAAATAACATTTTAAGAAAATGTGGACTATGCTTTTGAGTAGATAGAAACAGGTGCTACCAATAACAGGAATCAAATTTTGAATAGGGTCAATGAGAATGCTCATACATTAGACGCCCATTTGCTCGAAGTAAGGAACAATTTGGATGTGACTGAATAGCATCTGCATGAATAGCTGACTCTGGTCAGAGAAGGTCTTGAGGAACGGATAATTGAACAAGTCCAAAAGGGGGAGAATGACATAATAAATGCCGGATCCCATCAAGCGATGTGGATAGCAAATCAAGTAAAGCAGACAATGCAAAAAACCTTCATCAGTATATGAGGTTGCTAACCCATCAGAAAGCACTGACTCAACAGAGTATGGCATAGAATTCAAAGAATCAGCAAACTCCAGGAAAAGAAAGAGAATTCAGAGTAACCAATACCGGCAAAAGAGACTAAGGGAAATTGATCGAGCTAGATCCACAATCAGGAAGGTGGAGTCCTGCCTCAAGAGAAATAATAACAGAATCATGGATACAATTTGGGTACCCTCAGGAGAACCATCATAGGGAATACCAGTCAGTTGAATGGGAGAATCATCTGAAGCAGCTGGAAAGGAGGAAGAAGCACAAGCTAGCATTCCCACAAGGTCCTCCTCCCTCTCCTAAGAAGATTCCAATGCCCATCGACTACTATAAGAGGCAAAGGAAGAAAGATAAAGGTGCAAGTAGAAACAGACAGTGAGGAGCACTGAATAGAATTAAAAATTAGAATGGGGCAAATGAATGCTAACCATTATTCAAGAACATTTAATCTATCTATATGATTGATGCTTAATGACAAGAACATTTGAATTTCTTATTATTATTGCTGCTTGATGTGATGTTGTTACCTGAAATGTTAACAATCTTTATTTGTGTGGCATTTATCATTGAGATAAGTTTGGACTTCTTCAAATAGGGGGAGATTGTTGGGAACAGTGCCCAGCAATGTTCCTGATTTGAAGAAGTGCTCAGCTCAATGATAAGTGCAAGTTGTATTTAATGTCATATCTAGTTCATGATTGCAGAGATAAGACAATATGTCCAGTACTTCAATAACCTGCCTAAGTATAATATCGTCGAAAAAGACTGGATATATCGTCGATAAGTATAGGCAAAGCAAAGAAAAATGATCATGTCTAATGTTGTCAAAATGGATCAAGCGTATCGTCGATAACAGCAGACGTATCGTCGACAACAGCAGGCATATCGTCAACATCATGCAGAGCAAGGCAAAATGGTGATATCGTTGACATCTACACGACTATATCAGAAAGTCGAGATGAAGAAGACTCAAAGATGTCGAAGATATCATCGACAAAAAGCCTTGACGTCGATAAGGCTAAGGAAAGTCAGATATCGTCGACAAGAAGCTTTGTCGTTGGAAAGGCTAAGTAAGACTGATGTCGGTGACATCGTCGTAAAGAAGGCGTGACGTCGAGAAGACTAAATAAGGTCATATGAAGACAAGCAGTTGCGGAAGTATAGTCTGTCGACATGATATCAATTATGTCGTCGACAATATAAGGTGGTTTCAGCGATATCTAGCAGACAAGGAGTTCTCGCCGATATCAGTTTGATGACTTCGTGTCGTCTTAAGCTCGAGTGCAGAAGTGCTGTCCCGTATCGTCGAGATATCACTATTTGATGAAGAATTGAAGAAGAAACCAGCTCAAGACATCGACAAGCCCTGTCATCGAGATATTGTCCATGTCATCGTAACAATGGAAATATCGTCGAGACAGATTCAAAAGTAACTGAACGCGCTGTCAGCATTTAATACCGCCACCTGATCGTCCAATCAGTGCAAGTTCTTGAGGGATGGGCGTCTGTCAGTAAAGGACATCATATGTGACCGTTAAGCGGCTCATCCGTCCTATAAAAGGGAACAGTGATGTCATAAAAGGGAGAAAAAGAAAGGAACGAAAAAGTATCCCGCCTAGAAATACAACAGTGAAGAAAGAAAGAAGGGAAGAACAAAAATGATCATTCTGTGTTCTTCAAGTTGCAGTCAAGTCTGATCGACTGTTAAGTTTCGTTCAAGAAAGGTAGCCAGTCAACATCCGACAAAGCAAGAAAGCTTGAAGAAGATTTGTACCGTTCAGATTGAAAATCAAAAGCATCTTCTTCGAGTCAAGAAGCCGGTCTTCATCAGGCAGAAAAGGTTTACGTTGTATATCATTATTTGTAAAGGCTTGCGGGCCAAAGTTGTAGGATCTATTTTCAGATCTGAGTGTCAACATTGAGGGCTTGAGATCTATGAGGCTTGAGGGCTAGGGCAGAGGACTTGCGGGTCCAAATGTGTCGAGTTTGCGGGCTCGGGTGCAGTGAAGGGGATTGTGGGCCTAGGCTGCAGGTAAGACTTACGGGTCTGTGTTGTGTAGGGCTTGAGGGCTTGAGTGTCGAGCTTGCGGGCTCGGGTGCAGTGAAGGGGCTTGTGGGCCTAGGCTGCAGGCAAGACTTAGGGTCTGTGTTGTGTAGGGCTTGAGGGCTTGAGTGTCGAGCTTGCGGGCTAGGGTGCAGTGAAGGGGCTTGCGGTCCTAAGCTGAGGGGACTTACGGGTCCAAGTTGTAAGGCTTGAGGGCCAGAGACATTGGCGGAGTTTGCCGAGCCTAGCACACTGCTAGGTAGGCGCAGGGGGAAAGAGGACTACTCAAGACACTCTATCTTGAGTAACCTCTATAAGTTCTTGCATGTTTTCTGTGTTGTGCTTTTCTAATCTATAGATCTATTAACAATAAAACAAGTACACCAAAGGGGGGAAGACAAATAATTTGAAATACCTATTCACCCTCCCCCCCCCCCCCCCCCCCCCCCACCCCCCCTCTAGGTGATAAGTCGACACCCAATAACTAACAGCTTTCGAGACCGAACTTCGCCCATCACGGCGAATGCCACTTTAGTGACGGGCTTTCCCTTGATTAAAGAAGTGTTTACAGTGGGTTACAATGAAAAGCAGGAGAGAAGCCGGCCGGAGAACAAGTCGCAAGACAGTGAACTCGAGGCCGCAACTCTAACAAGCGAGCTCCTAGATTCGAGTGTCCATGTCATGGGAACGTCGCCCCCCTATTTATAGGCTCGGGGGCCTTCCCAAATGGGCAGGGATAAAATAACTGCCTGCCCGTATACAAGAGAATCGGGCAGGGGGTGGCGAGATACAGAAGGGAAAAAATAATGAAGTCGCGCGGCTTGGCAGCTTGAGCTCCGATCCATATTAAGTCGGGGTTGAGATGAGCTGCGAATAGAGAAGGGAATCCTCTTCGGGCGGTCTATAATCCGAGACCGTAGTTTGCATGTTGTACTTGATCCCTGGATGTAACCTTCTCGATGGCGGCCTGTCGATAGGCAGACCGCACGAATTGGTTTTGATGAACTGAGAGACTTGTGCCAATAATAAAAAATGGAGCTTAGGCGGTTAGCATAGCAGACCGCCCGGTCTGATAGGTCCATTATGTCGATAGCGGTCTTCTGGGTAAACATAATCCCCACATATTTTCAAATCTCGAGGAAATTTTGAAAATATAAGTTCTAGCCGGAGACCGCGCTCGGCTTGTTCTAACATCTATAAGAAGCTCTGAAAGCTCTCCACTCTGCACAATTCTTTTGAAACCACGGGACACTACTGGCCACTTGCGGTTAGGATTTTTCAAGTCGTCAGTCCCCTATTCTACATGGCTGATTTAATGTCCAAAATTGTTGTCTGTGAGGATAAGGAGACTGGTCGCAAGAAGAAGAAGGTTCGTCAGTCTGAGAAGACCGAGCGGTCTGTCAAATTGTACTCTCCAGTCGTCGATAAAAATTCTGTGAGGCCTGAAGCGGGCTCTTCCAATCCTCCGATTAACCCGCCTGCCCCTTCTGATAAGACAGGCTCGAGTACTATCCCGCTGAAAACCGGAGATGATGCTCCCTTCGACATAATATTCTCCCCTTCCAGAAATCCGCACTTAAAGATAAATGACGGAGAGGAAGGGGTGGTTAACTCCCCGAAGCCGGATGGGTTGACTACCCCGTCTATGGTAGTAGTTGATGACAACTCCAGCCAATCTCAGCAGGCCGACCTGGAGTCTGTATAGAAGAGGAAGAGGGCCGAAACAACGACAGAGAGAATAACAAGGAAGGCCAAGAAGTTGAAGGCCAAGGTCACTCCATTAGACAAGCTGGACGAGTTGCCTCCCAATTCTACCGCCAGCATTTCAGTCAGCGATATCCTTAAGGATATGGATACTTTGGAGAGGTAGGACAAACTGCTCGACGCCCCTGCAACTATGAATGAAGTCGATCATCCTGGTAAGGATGAGGCTAATCCTGATGAGATCGCGTCGAGAAAGGACGCTTTTGAAGAAAGCGGAATGCAGTTAATGAAGATAAAGACCGAGGAGCTGAGGCGGTCTCTTGACAAGCCGCGGCAGTCAGACCCCCTGGCAAAAGGTAAACTTGATGCGGGTTATCATCCTGTTCGCTTCTTTAGAACGCGGCCTCGAAAAAATGATTTGATGTTGAATCCGCTGCCAAGCTATTTTCCATCTGCAATTCAAACTTGTGCCTTCAAACGAAGGCAGAATGAACGAGTTTGGAGGGAGCAGCGCCGAAGAATGGATCCCGAACAATCGAGGCGGCCTGTGCATTCAGGCATTAATCTTGTAGTATTTTGTGTTGTACTGTTCGCTTCTGACTGTGCTAACCACGCTTTCTTTATTGTAGATAATCCGGAACAAGTCATGAAGCCGGGCGATCTGTCGGCTAGCCTCCCTCCACTGCTTCCCCCAGCGCCAAGCCTCTCACTGGACTTAAACTCTAGAGAAGGGGAGCTAGCCGACTTCAAGGGCCTCCTTGATGCCTTGAAAGAGAGGGTGAAGGATCTGGAAGATCAGGGGGAGGCCGCATGGGCTACGCTGGAGGCCTTGAAGAAGGCGCAGCTGGAAAAAGAGAAGGTGTTGATGGAGCAAAACGCCATCCTGACCGCTCGGCTCAACAAAGAGAAGAAGGCGGTCCTGAAGCTCGAAGATGACTGCAGAAAATACCGAGAGAAATATATACATCTGACTAGGGAAATCGGCGCAAGCTGGCGACCCGTGAACACTAGTGATGAAAGGTCGCGAACGTCGAACCGCCCAACTGTTGGGGAGACCTCTAATACCCCATCGGTCAGGGCGGCCGATCCTATGATCGCTATTGAAGAGGCCGCCGCGGCACTTCCTGCTCGTATGATTCCTGCTGCGTGGGTAGAGCGGGATGTCGCGCGGCTTCACAGTACGTTCAACCACCTTCATCATAGTGTAAGTTAGATGTATAATCTTCTCCTCCAAATCAGTGAACAGGTTGCACGCCTTCATCGCGAACATCCCTCCCTGAGCACCGCCAGCCGTGAGCGGCTTTAATTTGAAGATAATGTGTCTGTAATATTATTCATTCGGTCCTTGGGACAATCTGGACGTTGGATGCTTGTTTGACTATATTCTATTTTTTGATGCCTTCAGATGTTTATATAATCAGTGTGACTTGTATTGAATGCTTGCGGTCTCCGCTTTCAAATTTATAGAATATTTTTTGGTCTTTGAACTGTTCTGTAAGCTGTGCGGCTAGTGTAATATGCTTGCGGCTTTTCTATTTATACAATGTCATGAATATGCAGGTTGCTGACCGTGCGGTTTAAGACAGTTAACCGTGACCCAGTTTTGTTATTTGCAGGTCATTGAAATCTATAAGTAGCAGAATCTTCGAAGGTATTTCCACAATATTCAAGATGCGGGCTAAGGTCAAGTCGAACCAGTCTGAGAAGATAGCAGCCATCCGAACCGACGCGGCCTTAGCGTTCCATTCAGCCGGCCACAAGGAGTGCCATCTGACTCAAGCAGAGTTGGACGATTTCGTGGAGAAGCGCATGGCGGGTAGCAACTTACTCGCGCGGCTTCCTTTGCGTGACGAGAGGATCAATTCGTCAACTCCTTCCCAGATCGCCGTTCCCATCGACCATTTCAAAAATGGCTTCAAATTTTTGCTCCCACTTGAAGTCATTACCATTTTTGATCATTACAAAGTTGTTCCAGGACAACTTCCGCCGAACTCCATAGCCTCAATCTTTGGCTTCATCTCCTACCCGCGGTCTGAAGGAGTCCGCTTCTCCATCAGCCTGTTCAGGAAGTTTTTCTCCGTGCGGTTTATCCCAGACGACAGAACAAAAATATTCAGAGGGCATCTCTATTTTGTGTGCAGGGGGATGAAGATCGTCAACTTGGCGAATAAGATCGCGAGCTGGTCAGAGAGGTACTTAATCTTCGAGGGCCAGCTCGGGTTGTAGCAAGTCAACCCACAGGACGGGGAAGAGGAGGTTTTCTTGCAGTGAGATGTCGAAGGCGTCAAGATGGAGATCTTTACATTCCTCAAGAACGTGTGGATAGATGTGAACCATTACATCCCGCTGCTCGATGAATTAGATCGAATTCGGCCTGAGGACAGTATGTTTTCCACGACCGGCTTCTTGTGACCGGGCGACCTGTTTTATTAACCTTTCGACTTTGTTTTACAGCCATTGTTGTTGTCCCAAAGAACAAACCGGTCAGCCCGGGCGGCCTAGTTCTGACTCAGAGGGAGAGGTGGCGGAAGAAAAGCAGACCGCAAATGTCTGAAGAGGAAGACTCAGCTTCTTCCGGCGAGTTTGATCCCCTCTGCTTCTGCGGCAACCCTAAGGATTTGTGGGGCGATCCGACCTTGCACTGGCACCCAGATGGCGACTGCGTGCAAGTGTCAACCGCGCTCCCGTATTGGGAGAGCGAAAAAATAAGCTGCCATGCTGTAGCCGCCGGTGCTGCAATGTATGGCCAGAAAACTCTGAAAAAACTTAAAGAAGTCCTAGAGGAAGAGCTCGCCAAGTTAGCCGCCCAGGTTAGCGCAAGGAGTTTTGCGACTAACCATTTCATGGGCCTATCATATAGGCAGCTAATATCGGCGCACAGTCATTTAGAGAAGTCATGTGCCGAGCATGCAAAGGAGATCGCGCGGTTAAAAGTGGTTGAGTCAGTAAGTTTTCACCTGATGAACATTTGTGATGTCTGATTTTCTCAAATCGTGCGGTCTAACCTTTTTCTCTTTTTTAGAAACAATACGACATCGATAATCCGGTCTTCCAAGACGAGGTCATTCCCTATGTTACCAAGGGGATTGATGCCGCCTTAGACCGCTTGAGAGAGCCCGACGGTCTGTCTTCGGGCTTCGAGGACTTCAGCTTCTCGGATGTTTACCCATCGCTGAAGAAAAAGTTAGATGATATTACCCGCAGAGCGAAGGGCAAAGACAAGGTGGATCCCAGCAGCTCGGAAGAAGAGGAGGAGGATGAAGATGAAACCTCTGCAGAAATTGAAGCCGCTGCAGAGCAGGAGGCCTCTGTTGATAATAAAGCCATTGCCGATGACGAGGATGGAGGAAGTTCGACTTCTGAAGCCGACACCACTGAATGGGAGACCGATCGGATTGAGAGCCCAAAAGATGAAGGCTCGAGCAGCGGGTCATCGAGTTCCTCATCGTCTAGCGGATAATATTTGCCTGATGTTGATATCGAAGGCGGAGGAGACTGGAGTTCTCCAATGGATAAAAGGCTAATGTCGGGTGATTAGCTTTTTTGTGTTTTAGATTTTTCTTTACAAATCCGACGACTTAAATTTGTTAGCCGGTCGGTCTAAATGATTGTAAATATATATTTTGAGAATGAATGAAAGATATTACGTGTTCAGCTCTGTCTTTGAGACTTACTTGTGAATGTTATGTGAGCGTTGTTATCATTAACTGAATATTAAGTCGTGCGGTCAGAATTTAATCCGAGCGGCCAGAAGTCCGAGATCATTTATGCGAAATTTTCAAACAAATGATTGCCCAATTATGATCTTTACTCGAAGGTCGATGCTGATTTAGCGAAAATAAATCATAGCTTGAAACCGTCGGTCATAATAAATGAATCCCAATCGTAAGTTGTGCGGCTTGAATATATCCCGGACGACTAGTAATCCATGTTACATTAGAGAATTGAGATCTAAAAGAGCATCAAGTCGCACGGTTGCTTCATAGCTCGCGTGACTGTCCATGTAGATCCCCAATACTTAGGAATTTAAATGATAACTTTCCGACGGAATGAGGCATCTGGATAATGATTATCGAGATATGCGATCGGTTCCATCCTGGGCGGCTAAATTGGATTCCTTCTTCTGAAGTTTAAAACATTCACAAGTATAGATAATAGTTAATAAGTCGCGCGGTCAACGTATAGTTCGGGCGACTAATAACCAGAGTTGAGCAATATTTATTACTGCAAGAGTAACACATGGCCGATGACTTGATTCTAACCGGGCGAATAAGATTATATCGCAAACCAATGAATGATTACAAGCTGATAGTATTAATCATAAACTTGTTAGAGATAATTCCGGCTCGCGGCAGTGTAATTAGATTAATCATAAACCGATTGTGTAAGCCGATCGGCCAATATTAAGATCGACAACCTGTTAGAAACCCTGCCTTATGGCTTCATGTAATAAGATGTTTCTAACGTTAAGGCTAAATTTAATCTAACTGATCGGTTAACATATTAAGCTGCCATTTTATTCAAGTCGACCGTCTTAATAGATCAGACCGCCCGGTCTTAAAGCCATATTTCATTAAATAGCAGACATGCGCGTACCTGTTTTAATATTGCTCCTCCCAAATGGTCATAAAAAACTATAATAGGAAAATAACTTCCTGTAAAGAAGTAAAAGAATTACAGACTCAAATGACCAAGTGGGCAGGTGCGCTTAGGTAGCAAGCATTGCTTTCCTCAAGTGGTCATAAGAGCTGTAAGAATTTCAACGGCTCAACCACTCTCTCGCCTAGGGCTACAAGCTAAGTTGATCAATTAGGCAGGTGTGGTTATGCCGCGGGGGCTTTACCGACATTGCTTTCCTCAGAGAGATCAACCTAGTTGTGGGTCCTCTGTAGGCACCGCTTGAGAGTTCCTTAGGAGTATTCGATGGTCACAGATTAAGATGATCAGTTGGGCAGGTGTGGTTATGCCGCGGAGGCTATACCGACATTGCTTTCCTCAGAAAGATCATCAAAGCTGTAAATATATCCCTTTCAAGGTACGATAGAGCTAACAATCACCTGGACCTCCCTTGACGCAGAGGTGTGTTAGATACCGGGCGGGATCCAAAATTATGAAGGCCACCGCACGGGAATTGGCAAGCTTCCACTACACGTGTGCGAAAACTCCCCGCTACACTTGGTCCTCGTGGTATTACGCTAATGACTACAATCCGAGGGGGTTCAAGCAGAACTTGGCGATGTCTCCAAGGTTAAGCGAGAGATATGTATAAAAAGTACAATCATCAGACAGAGAAACGTGTCAGTATGGGGCTTCTCATTGAATATCAAAAATGCAAATAATGAAAAAGCAACATTTCAAGGATAAAAACGTTTAGATCATCATCGCTCCAAGTACGCAAGATGTCTTCCCCATCACTTGTCAGGAGGTGATAAGCCCCACTCTTCAATACTTCCTTGACAATGAATGGTCCTGCCTAGTTAGGGTTTAATTTTCCAACAATACCTGTCCTGGCTGCAGCATCCACCATTTTTAGTACAATGTCTCCGACTACGAATTGTTTAACCCTGACATTCTTATCAAAATGCCTGGCCACTCTCCTCTTTACTTCTGCCTGCTGAATAGTTGCCTCATCTTGGAGTTCCTCAATAAAATCCAAACTATATTTTATTGCTTCATCATTGGCCTCTATCTAAGATTCCTCTCCTTGCTTTTGCATACATAACTTTGGGGCTAGTTACCTCGAATTCCACAGGAATAAGCGCTTCTGATCCATGAGATAACTTGAATGGTGTTTCTCATGTGCCCGAAGAGTCCAAAGGACTGAAAGGAGTTGCTCTGCCCAGTTCCCTCTTTGATTCAGAACCTTCTTCTACAAAAGATATAAGATTTTCTTATTCGCAGCCTACACCTGCCCGTTACTCCTTGGATGATGCACTGAGGAAAATCGCAGATCTATTCCAATTTGATCGCAGAAACTGATTATTTTTGGATTGTTGAACTGAGGTCCATTATCGGTGATAATAGCCAACAGGATTCCATGTCGGCAGACAATTTCTCCCCAGATAAAGTTCTTGATAACCTATGTGGTAGTTTTGGCCAACGCCTTCGCTTCAATCCATTTGCTGAAATAATCAATCACGACGATTATGAAATGGCGTTGCCCACTAGAGGCCGGGAAGGATCCGATAAGATCCATTCCCCAAATTGCAAATGGCCAAGGTGTTGTTATCGATCTGAGTGACTGAGCTAGTTGAAGCTGAAGTGGAGCAAACTTTTGACACTGAACACACCGCTTGGCGAATATTTCTGCATCTTTTCTCATGGTCGGCCAAAAATATCTTTGTCTTAGGATTCTCTTTTCTAGAGTCTTTGCCCCAGAATGGCTCCCACATTCTCCTAAATGTACCTCTTGGAGTATCATAGAAACTTCTTCTTCTAAAACACATCTTGCCAAAGGAGAAATGAGAGTCTTTCTATATAAGATTCCTGAAACCAAGCAATAATAGGCCGCCTTTCTCCTGAATCTCCTCTTATCTTTTATGGATGAATGGAATTCCCCTTTATACAAGTACAGTTCGTAGGGGTCCTTCCAAGAAGGATGTTGATCAATCTGCATTAACCCCCCTCCTTCTGTGACTGGATGGAAAAGTTTAGAGGTCACTCCCCCTGATGGAAGCCCAAACTTTCATAATTCATCTGCCTCTTCATTTTGTGTTCTTGGAATATGCTCGATGATGAATGATTTAAACTTCTCAATTTCTTCTTTGGCTAGCAGCAGATACTTTCTTAGCATTGGCTCCCTGGTCTCGAAGTTTTCCAATACTTGTGAGGCCATTACTAGGGAGTTTGTTTTAACATGCACATGTTCTATTCCAAGCTCTTTCACAAGCCTAAGACCGGTCAAGAGTGCTTCATACTCTGCTTGGTTGTTCGTGATCGGAAAAAAGAACTTGATAGTTTGCTCTAATTTGATGCCATTTGGACTGATCAAGACAACTCCGGCTCCCACTGAGTTTTTACCCGAGGCTCCATCTACATAGATAATACAGGCCAAATGAGATCTTTCAATCTGCTCGGGACCAATTTCTGTTGTGTCTACCAGGAAATCTGCCAATACTTGCGCCTTGATTGCTGTTCTGGGAATATAAGATATTTCAAATTTGCTTAGTTCTATAGCCCATTTAGCCAATCTTCCTGAATGATCTGGCTTTTCTAGGATACTCCTCAGAGGATGGTCTGAAACCACTTGAATTGGATGAGCTTGAAAGTAAGGGCGAAGTCTGCGAGACGACGTGACCAGAGCTAGCGCTAGCTTCTCCAAAATTGAATATCTAGTTTCCGCATCTTTGAGAATGTGGCTGACATAATAGATGGGAAACTACTTTTTCTTCTCCTTCTGGATGAGGACGGAGCTTACTGCATCTGGCCCAACCCCTAGGTATAAGAATAGCATTTCCCCTTCACGAGGGCTTTGGAGATAAGCGGTTGACGTCAGCTGTATCTTCAGTTGTTCAAAGGCATTGTAGAGAGTGGTTAGAATAGTTAGACCGCTTGTAGCGGTCGAGACCGGACTTCGCCCGTCACAGCGAATGCCACTCTTGTGATGGGCTTTCCCTTGATTGAAGAAGTGTTTACAGCGGGTTACAAGGCAAAGCAGGAGAGAAGCCGGCCGGACAATAAGTCGCAAGATAGTGAACTCGAGATCATAGCTCTAACAAGCGAGCTCCTGGATTCGAGTGTTCGTGTCTTGGGAATGTCGCCCCCCCCCCCCCCCCTATTTATAGACTCGGGGGCCTGCCCAAATGGGCAGGGATAAAATAACCGGCTGCCCGAATACATGAGAATTGGGAGGGGGTGACGAGATACAGAAGGGAAAAAAGAGTGAATCCGCGCGGCCTGGCTACTTGAGCTCCGATCCGTATTAAGCCGGGGTGGAGATGAGCTGCGAATAGAGCAGGGAAGCCGCTCGAGTGGTCTATAATTCGAGACCGTAGTTTGCCTGCTGTACTTGAGCCCTGGATGTAACCCTCTCGATGGCGGCCTGTCGATAGGCAAACCGCGCAGCTTGGTTTTGATGATCCGAGAGACTTGTGCCAATAATCAAAAATGGAGCTTAGGAGGTAGCATAGCAGACCGCCCGGTCTGATAGGTCCATTATGTCGATATCGGTCTTCTGGGTAAACAGTTAGGAATGCTGCGAACGGATCCATCCATGAGGGGTGTTGCTCGATCTCCATCATCTCCCCTTCATCGATGGACGGTCGAAATAACTCAGTGCTAGTCCCTCCAGCCCTCGGACCGTACTTGGTCGGACGGTCTACGGCCGAGTTCTCCTCCATCGGTACATGCTCGACGAAGAAGGATTGAAAGCTTCCCATCAATCCTTTTACTTTGACAAGATATTTCTGCAGGATAGTGTCGCGCACTTCGAACTCTCCTCGAATCTGCGACGTAACCACCATCGAATCAGTGAAAGTCCTGATATCTTGAATGCCCAACTCCTTCGCGAGACGCAAGCCTGCCAATATGTCCTCGTACTCTGCTTGATTCTTCGTGATGGGGAAGAGGTTCTCAACGGCTTGCTCGATCCTGGTTCTCTGTGGGCTGACAAGCACGATGCCTACTCCCACAGAGCTCCTGCCCGAAGCTCTGTCCACGAACATATGCCAAGGAACTGGATTAGAAGCTTCCTCACCCGGCTCTGCTTTCACCAAGAAGTCAGCTAAAAAGTCTGCTACCGTCTGCGCTTTGATCGCCACCCGGGGCGAGAAGGAAATGTCGAACTCGCTGAGTTCTACCGACCATTTCGCCAATCTCCCCGAATGCTCCGCCCTTTCTAAGATACTTTGAAGAGGGTGATCTGTTATGACCCGGATGGAGTGAGCTTGAAAATAAGGCTGGAGCTTCCGCACCGACACCACCAAGGCGAAGGCAAGCTTCTCCAGGATTGGATACCTCAACTTCGACTTCTTCATCACCTGGCTAACATAGTAGATGGGGAGCTGCTTCTTCACTTCTTCTCGGACTAGTGCTGAACTCACTGCTTCCACCCCTACTCCCAGGTAGATGAGTAGGTCTTCGCCTTCCTTCGGGCATTTAAGGAGAGGTGTCTGGGTCAACTGCTCCTTCAGCCTTTCGAACGCCTTCTTGCATTCCTCGGACCACTCAAAGCCTTCATCTTTTCGTAGCATTTTGAAGAATAGAGAGCACTTTTCCCCGGCCTTTGATTGGAAGCGGCTAAGACCAGCCAGCCTCCCTGTCAACCTTTGCACCTCCTTCACGGTCTTCGGCGAGGTCATCTCCAGGATTTCCTTAACCTTATCAGGGTTAGTCTCTACTCCTTTTGGGGTGAGGAGATGCCCCATGAACTTCCCCCTTCCTGCCCCAAACACGCACTTTGCAGGGTTGAGCCTCATCTTGAATCTTCTGAGCATTGTGAAGGTCTCCACCAGATCGGCCACATGCTCTCGGACGCTCTTGCTTTTGATCAAGAGGTTGTCTACATACACTTCTAGATTTCTCCCCTTCTGCTCCTTGAAGACATGGTCCATCATCCGCTGGTAGGTAGCCCCTGCGTTCTTTAACCCGAAGGGCATCATTTTGTAGTTGTAGCAGCCATCACTAGTGATGAAGGAGACATCGAGGCAGTCGGGGGGATGCATCCGGATCTGGTGGTATCCTGAAAACGCATCATGGAAGCTCATTATAGAAAAACCGATGGCTGCATCAACCAGCGCGTCGATTCGAGGCAAGGGATAACAATCCTTTGGGCATCTTTTATTCAATAACGAGAAATCTAAACACATCCTCCAGCTGCCCCCAGCCTTTTACACCATTTCAACGTTTGAGACCCAGCCTGGGTACTGGATCTCTGACACAAAGCCTGCTTCTAGTAGCTTCTTCACCTCTTCCCTAATCGACACGACCAACATCGTGGCATTCGACCTCTTCTTCTGGCGGACGGGCTTGACCGTGGGGTCTAGATTGAGGCGATGGCAAGCAACCTCTACGTCGATCTCAGGCATCTCGGCAGCACTCCAGACGAAGATGTCGACATTCTCTTGTAGACATGCCGCCACCTCGATCTATTCTTCGGTCTTCAGGGACCCTCCGATCTAGCGCAATTCAAGTACTCCTGCTTTCGAGAGTACCTCAATCTCTTCTACCTCGTCAGCTGCTTCCAGACTGGCTACTCCCTTCAGCGCTTTCTCCAGCTCCTCTGTGTCAGCCATCCAGCTAATGGTACTGACTGCACTAAGGTGGCACTCGCGGGAGGCTTTTGGATCGCTCCTGATCCTCACCTGTACATCTCCCTGCCAGTACTTTAGGCACTGATGGTAGGAGGACGGGATGGCCTTGAAGACGTTGATGAGCAGCCTCCCGAAGATTGCTTTGTAACAACTCGGGCGTCGACGATGATGAACCGACACTTGAACAAGATGCCGCCGAGGGTTACTAGGAGAACCACTCCTCCTTCCACCTCCTTCCTCTCTCTTGAGAAGCCAAAGAGGGGACCATCCGACGCCATCACCCTTCCTGCCTCCACTCCCAACCAATCAAACGTTTTCTTGAAGATAACGTTCACCGAGCTCCCGTTATCAACCAGAATCCGGTCAACGGTGAAGTCTTCCACTGCTGTATGGATCATGAGGGCATCATGAAAGGGATTCTCGTTCCCCAATATGTCCTCCTCCGAGAAAGTGATCTACTCCAACTGGGGTGGTGCTTGCGAGGTCGAAGCGACGCTCCTTCGGTAGATCTGATGGAGACTCCCCTTGCGGGAAGCTCCCAACCCTGCTCCCCCATGGATCACTCTTACAGCTGCTCCTCCTCTGATCCCCTGAACGACTTCCCCTCGACCTCCTTGGTCGACTCTATCTTCATTCCTCCTTCAAGCGGCAGCGTGGGCTACCAGCGGCTCGACAGGGGCTTCTGGCCTCCGCGGCTCTCCTCCCGCTTCTCTGCAGCTACTCTTCTCCGGGATTCCCAAAAATCGGGGCAAGCCATCGTCCCATGGCATGCTACCTGATGCTGCTCGCAGTAGAGGGGGATCTCCTCCGCCTGCTGCCTCCTCCTCTGAACTCTCCGGGCTGTCATGTTCCCATGGCGGGCAATAGCCATTGCTTCTTCGCTTCCTCTCTATTAACGCCTAGCTGGCCGGTTGAAATTTCTCCTCTCAGGGGAACGCCCCCTTCCCTTAGCTTGGCGCTGCGATCGACCTGCTTGCCTCCATGGAGGCCTAACAATGGGGATTTGGAAGCGCCTTTCCTCCTCCCTACGCTTCGGAGCCACGATGGGCCTCCTCTCCTCTCGCCTCCTTGGCTCATCCCTCCTGTGCTCCTCTCTTCTCCTCTCCTCCGGCTTCTTCCTTTCCTGCCTTCGGGAATCCTCTCGTCTCCTCGGCACGGAGACCTTCTCCTCTTCCTCATCTTCCTCCTCCCTGGTCATCCTGGTGAGCTTGGCCAGGAAGCCACGGTCAGAGGCCTCCACCTGCACAAACTTATTAGCTCTCTCGATGAGCTCTTCGTAGGACAAGGGGGATCCCTATTGATTTCTAGCTTGAAGAGGCCTTCCCTTAGGCCAAACGTTAGGGCAAGTTGCAGGGTGAAGCCATCCACCTCCTGGATGTCCAGAACTTCCTCCTGGAACCGGTCGATGTAGTGCCCCAACGTCTCCTATGCTCCCTGCACCAGATAGAAGAGGGTCGTGTTGGAGTTTCTGAGGTGATCTCAAAGCAATCAATAGTTAGTCTTGCTGCCAACGCAATATGAGCCTATAGGGTCGCACATAAAAGCGTTTGGAGAAATTGGAGAAAGGATTGTGTTGGTCTTACTCATATTGGATATGAGTGGAGGACCAATCCTGTGACTGCTTGGAATCAAGTTGAGAATGTCTCAAAAGGGAAATCGTTTAAAGTGTTTAAACGAACGGATTTACACTAGGTAATTCGGCTAAAGGTATTAACCGAATTCGACTAAAGGGTTTAGACGAATTCGGCTAATGGCATTAACCGAATTCAGCTAAAGGGTTTAGACGAATTCGGCTAATGGCAAATTCGACGAAAGGGTTTCGCTGAATTTATATAGCCGAATTTATATAGTCGAATTCGTCAAAATGGTTTCGCCGAATTCGGTTATAGTGATTAGTCGAATTCGGTTAATGTGATTAGTCGAATTCGGCGAATGTAAATCTGGACGGATTTTCTTTTGGTCTGCGGATAGCCTTTCCTATACCTTGCGTATATAAAGGCATGCGATTAGGTCTTTGAGTACGACACGGTTTTTATGACTTGATCTTTCCGCGAAGACGAGAACTGCCGACCGGAACCGTTCCGCGCGAGGGCACGTTCTCCCATCCGTCGATCGTGTTCCGCCGCCGCTAGTCGCCGCCATCGTGGTCGCCGCCCCTTGGATCAGATCTAACAGTCCGTGGGGACGTTGAGAGCTTCCTTCTCTGACCTAGTTCTTGTGCGACAAGAAGCTAGGGTTCTTCATCGCTTGTGTGGACTTCTGTAGAGGGATCGATCTATTTCGATCCTTGAAGAACTCAAAGGCAGATTTCAGATTTCTCTTGGAGCACCTTGGTTGAGTATTGACTCAATCCCGCGAAGGTACATGGTATTCTATTTGCTTATTCTCTTGAATCATGAAAATTGCAAGATCCGTTTATCTCTTTTTGGGTTGTTCTTGT
The DNA here is from genome assembly GCA_033032865.1 of Dactylorhiza incarnata. Classification (NCBI taxonomy): domain Eukaryota; kingdom Viridiplantae; phylum Streptophyta; class Magnoliopsida; order Asparagales; family Orchidaceae; genus Dactylorhiza; species Dactylorhiza incarnata. The sequence continues at coordinate 1,026,987 of JAWHQI010000461.1, forward strand.
TTATTTCCGCTGCGCATATTTGATATGTCATCCCTTATGAAGGGGTATAGAAAACCCAACAGGTCGTTGCCTCCTTCTTCCTCTTCTTGGCCGTGGAAAATCGCATCGTCACGCCTCGGGGCAAATCTTCGAAGCAGTTGATGGAACCTACTGCCAGCTGGTGGAACCAGACTCTGGCCTTTCCTCGGAAGGTGATGGCAAAGAGCCTACACTTGAAGGCATTCGACATGGTCCGGATGGAGACTACATCCTCAAACTATTGGAGATGTCAGATAGGGTCATCCCTCCCGACATAGTAAGCCATCACTAGCTCACTAAAGCCCTCCGGCGCAGCAGCAATAAGAATCTCCTCACAGAATGGGCTCCTCCCACCTGCCTGGCGACGATCCTCCACCTGGCGAGCAACACCCTTATACTCGTCATAGTACCGAGCATCCCGTGCTCTCGCCTGCTCGCCCACCTAGCGGAATCGAATTCCCTGCGAGGTCTGCTGATAGAACCGCGACCTCCTTGGTCGCTCTGCATCCTCCTCCACATGCTCCTTTCCTGCTCACTAACCGGGACCACCGTCCTCGGACGGAAGCACGTGATAACACAAGGTCGCCGTGCCTTCCGTGCGAGGAAGAAGAACTGTTCGCATAGTGTCCTCCAAGCGTCGCGCGAAGACCTCAAAGTCTGCTCGCGTCACGAACTCGCCTCCTCCCGCAGAGTGGCCCGCAACTCCCTCATGGTCGCCGACTTCGACCATATCGACTTCTTACCATACTTTCTCCCTCTGGCTACGATCCACGCTCACCGCACCAAAGTGTTGAAGCCAGGAAAATCCTGACTCCAAAATTCAGATCAATGCAGCATGAGGCTACTCGTCCAGCAGTCCAACTAGATGACTTGTCTGGAGACGACGAAGGAAGTAGAAAGGGAACAACCGGACCCCAAGTGTTGTGGCAGGGAGGTCCCACCACATACTCGGAAGCTCAGAAGAGACTTCCCCTCCACAACCAAAGATGGCCGAGCAGGGTACGAGGAAGGCACCGACTTGGCTAGTATCGAGAGTAGCAGACAAGGATGGCAGATCTGAGAATTCGAAAATGAGGTTCTAAAAGCTCAAGTTCAGGTCCAATCCAAGTACCCCTAGGGTTCTATTTATAGGCAAACAAAAAGGGGGGTCTTATTTATACCCCACCCAGCTCAGCGACCAGGCGACCTCGCCTGGAAATAGGCGAGTATCTCCTATGGTCGCCCGCTCTTGACGAGTATCAGGGCTACTCGCGCGAGTTTGCCCATACTCGCCCAGGCCTTCTTCTGCTCCTGCTGGCTGGCTGTCTTGAGTCTTTGACTTCTGGCTTCTATTTTGACATTTAACTTCGACTTCTGCCTACGTGACTTTGAATGGGACCACCCTCGAAAAATAAGGGTTGTGCAGTAATGAAATAATTATATATATAGAATCTAAAAAAACTATATATATATACCGGTATATATATAAATTATATAAAGAATATATATATATATATCTTTATATATATATATATATATATATATATATATATATATATATATCTTTATATATATATATTAATAATACTATTATATTTATTAACTTGTTGTATATATAAAGGAAACCGTGAATTACAACACAATAAAAACCTTGGGTAGATTGATAACTATGATTATTGAAATATTGTATGTCATGAGTTCAAAACCTAGTGGCTCCATTTATTAAAATCTTTTATATTTTATTATATATGAAATTTATTTTATTTTAACTAAATTCATCAAATTTTTAGTTCCTTGCTATTTTAACTAGGATAAAATACTTGGTAATATACTTGCTAAATAGAAAGTAAAAAAATTGTTTGCTAATATTAACTAGGACCAAATTAGGTAGTAATTTTTTTTGTTTCTAAATTTCTTGGTAAATAAATTTAGAAAGGAATTTGTCTATTTAGCAAGAGATTTAGAAACCGATCTGTTGCACTATCTTCTACACTGCCTAGATATACACAAGTTGTTGTTCTAGGTCCCACCTTAGGTCTCTTAAGATCTTGTATTCTAACATAAGCAATACAACCCCAAGTCTTTAGAGTATCGAATCTACAAGGATGATCATGCCACACAGCTCAAATGGAGTGGAAGTGAGTTTAACATGAGGCAATCTATTCAGAATGTGATTGTCAGTTCGAACTGTTTCTCCCCAAAAGGAATTAGGCATGTCAGCAGTAAGAAGCATAGAATTCAGCATCTCTGTTAATGTTCTATTCTTTCGGTCAGCAATACCATTAGACTAGGGTGATCGAGTAAGGAGCAGTGATTTCAAGGATTATACCTGCAGAGGCACAAAAGTCCTGAACCCCTGTTGTAGTATACTCTCCTCCTCAATCACTTCTAAAACACTTAATCTTCAGGTTTAACTTATTTTCTACCAGAGATTTGAACATCTTGAAAATATCGAATGTTTCATCTTTCGATTTCAATAAATAAACATGACAATATCTGGAATAATCATCGATGAAGGTAATGAGATACTTCCTACCCCCTCTAGTAACATGACTCCTAAAATCACAGAGGTATGAATATATCAATTCAAGAATTTTTATGCTCCTAGAAATGGACTTAAACGTTTTCCAGTGATCTTGGTTTGTGCACACACCTCACACTTATCAAATCGAATAGATAGATCTAAGGGGATGTTATGACTCATAAATAAACATGATAATTTCTTGGTAATAACTTAGGATCTATTAATGTTGAACTCACTTAGTTTATGCTATCATTATTAAGGCTAAGTCTATACATTCCGTTGACCAAATAGGCACAACCAAAGTTATGAGAATTAACAGTTAATGTTATTCTACCACTAGAGGTTGTGAAAGACATTCCTGTTTTATCTAACAAACTCATAGAAATTAAATTTTTAGTTAAACTAGGATCTACTCTAACATGTTGTAAAGTCAAAGTTTTACTTGAAGAGAGGACCGGTTGTGCTATCCCAGCAAGCTTAACTTTGGTCTCTCCTCCATTGCAGTTTTCAACCTTTTCTCTGACCTCAGTAATATTAGTGAGAAGATCTCTGTCATTTGCCACATGACAGGTAGCACTACTGTCCAGCCACCACTCTGAAGACGCGTTGCGGTGACTGCTCCCTTTCATAGCCACAAAGGACGTGGGACCGGAGATGTCAACCAGCATATTCGTAGAATTTTGTGGGGCTTCCTCCTTCTTCCTCGGACCTCTGCATTCAGCGGCCCAGTGACCCCACTTGACACAGTTATGACACTTGCCTCTCTTCCTTTTAAGAGAGGGATTTTTGGCTAGTTGTTGTGCAAAGTCTTCACTTTTGGGTGTTGCGGGCTTGCGATAAGGCGTGCTGGGTTGAGAAACGAAGTTGGCAACCTGTGAGGGTTGACCAGCTTGCTCCAAGATTTTATTAGCAGCGTTTTGATCTTCGATGTGAATGAACCTTTGGAGTTCATTTAGTGTGATCCTTTTCTTTAGTCTGTGCATTTCATTCTTGAAGGTATTCCACTCAGGAGGCAGCTTGCTTAGAAATAGGCTCATGAACCATCAGACATATCAGATTGTTCATCTTCTAGTTTGAGATGCGGGTTTTTTTAGATCGCTTAATTGAGAAGTGACTGACAAGTTTGAATTAAATTTGAAATTGAAGAATTTCTCGCCGGGGAGAGTCTTGGACAATCCATATTCTTTCTGGAAATGTGCGTTCAGACGATCCCACATTTCTTTCGTAGTCTTGTATGCGCTGTAGGTCATGACGAGGCGAGGGTTCAGGGAATTCTGGAGATAATCCCTGCAAAATTCCTCGTCCTTGCTCCAATGGTACTCGTCTTTGCTCCGTTGGTACTTGTCCACGTCCTCATGCGGCGTAGCGAAATCACTGAGGACTATGTAGAAAATTTTGCGCTCTTTCATGTCCAATTGGACATGGATTTTCCAAACAAGAAAATCCGTAGCGTCGAAGGACTGCAACTTGACGATATCGTAGGTACTACGCTTTGACATTTTTCCACACAAAAACCAGTAAAATGTCACTTGATTCGTGCGAGGATGATCGAGAGACTTTAGATCCAATCCAGTATAATTTGTCCTCCTTTTTGGCTGAAAGCAATCATCGAAGGCTATATCTGATCAACAAACTGCTTCCTCGACCAAGAGAGTTCCAAGGACCAAGATCAACTGAATGAGGTCCAATTAATCTTTGATTCACAGATGGACCGGCCACACAAGGATGAACGATAGAGAACCTCTAATCTTTACTGTCAACAACACCCCTCACTAGCAGATTCTTAATACTATACAAGAAAGGGGAGTAAAATCCTTTCCTTATCCTCTTCCAAAACAGAATGAAGAGTGGTTGTTGATTTCTCCAAGATGCAGGAGACGGTGGCCAAGATCTCACAAGCACAGACCGATGATGGAGCAGCAGTGATCCGAGCTTGATGGGAGAAAGATACGGTCCCTCGATTTCTCTAGATCTGAAATCAGAGCAACAGTTTTACTTCACCAGGAACCGAATGGAGAGAGATGATGAGACATCAAAACAAGGGTGACGCTTCTTCGACGATCCCCTTTCAGGCACGGTTCGATGAACATGAAGAACTTAGGGCCGACGCTGAAAGTCCTCTTGCCGACAGAGGAAGAAGATGGAGATCAAGCGGATTGGCGATAGAGGAGGCAGCAACAAGATCTAGGGACGATTTGCGATCTGCGGGGAAAATCAGATTGACGCAATAAAAAGCGGAGGTGAGAGATTACACCCAGCGATCGACACTGGCGATCAACTTCCCCTCGCTTGCGATCGGTGATAGGAAACAAATGGCTACACTAGATCGCGAGCGGACGAAACCACCAGCAGGCGGCCACTACTTTGTTTGTGATCAATGAGCGATGAAGATGGCAGGCGTGATCTCTGATACACCCAAATCTCCTTGCGAATCGACAAAAACAGAGAGGCTAATTCACGATCTTGAGCGGCACTGGGAGAAATTGCGAGCGATAGTAAAATCATAGAGGACGTACGAGAGAGTGAAACCCTTGATCTCTATCTTGAGAATGTTTGAATTAGGGTTTGATCAAGATAGTCCATAGTACCCATCTAATTTGGAATGGGGTTATATAGTATCTCCAGCGTAGAGAGCAAGCCCTAGGTTGATACGCGGCCTGTTAAGCGTACCAAGTCGGTTCTGACATGCAAACATATTATTATCAAATACTTAACAGAAATAATTGATGGTGCAGTTTGGTTGACTCCGAACCAACCGCGTGGGGTTTCACCTCTTTCCGAGGCTTTCCACGATTAAAAGATCTCCTGCCAACTGTATTGAAATTTTTTGACTGATTGCGCGCTCGTCCTCTCACGAGCTAAGATGGTCATTCTAGACCGATTTTAGGAAGACGGTGAAGGAACTCGCCTAGGAGAGGTGGACTCCTCGGCGAGCAGCGTCGGGATGATGTCCACCACAGTCAGGTCCATCGCCTCCGGCAAGTAACCTTCAGCTTTCAAACGACTAGGGACGACCTTCTCGGTCGCTCGCACAATTTCTCAGCGGATGTGCGACATTTCATCGCCATGCATCCTAATCTGCTTGCCGACCCTGGAGGGGCCCGCCTCCGAAAGCTGTTGCTCGACAGGCCGAGTTTCCAGCTCGGCGATACGGACTTGGGCGGCCTCCAAGGACAGCCAGGTGTCTTCCAGCTCCTTCTCCAGCTGAGACACTATGTTCGTTGTTTTGATCTCGTCGGCCTGCAAACACAAGAAGTAGAAATTAGTGAGATAGTCGGCACAAAAGGCTAGTATACCAGCAGTGAGCAGAGCAGCGTGCGAGTAACTCGTAATCTTTGCACTTGGTGGCCTGTAGCCCCAAGGAGATGAGCTTCTTGCTCTGCACCTTGATCATCTGCTCGTACTCGAGCAGCCGCCTCACCGTCTCATGGCTGAGCTCGGTGGATCGCAGCAAAGAGCGTGAGCTCTGGTGGGCCAGATACTCGGTGGATGCCTCCTACAGAACCTCGGCATCCGCCCGACCATCGAGTGCGAACATTACATCGAATGCCTCGCCTCTATCTTCCCAATCCTCTGACCAGGCGGGAAGGTTGATACTGAGGGTTGCCTCGTGGACCCTCTCAAGCACTGAGTGGTCGCCTTGTCAGGCATAAGAATCACAACAACACATCAGAAGCAATAGAATTGGAAAACTAAGCACACAACTTATATTTACATAAAGAGAAAATGCCAAAGCCTATTGTTTACAACATCTGCCTCGGGGGCTACACATAACAATAACAAAATACTCCCAAGCTAGTCCTATACTCTAGGACTCACGTCGCGGAAGACAGGGGGCGGGGCTGGAGTATCCAATCGGTCCATCTCTAAGGCCAGTGACTCATCCTGTGGTGCGGGAGCTTCGCGCTGTCCCATCTCCTGTGATTGGTTATAAGAATAACCATTAGTCAGAGAGCTAAGTAGAAAACACATTCCCTCCCCGGATCCATATACTGGGGGCGGGCTAAAGTACAGGAATAAATAGCTGAAGCAAGGTTGATGGTTAGCAGTAGGCAAACATATATACGTATATATATTTATAGGGCCTACCAACCATAATATCCACGAGGTGATATAGACGTGTAGTACGTAATAATGGCAATACTATCATGCGCACACTCGCACACAGGTATTTAAACCTGCACACACAAAAAACCCTGTGTCGACACAGCTTCGACCGCTTTGCTTCAAGCGGGGTTGTGAACCCCGCGGGCCTCACTGATGTGGTTGTCGATGATAGTGGTCAGTCCTGCCACTGCTGAATGTAGTCGTACTGTATCACTCAGGCCCTCTCGTATAACTTGGTGTACTAACTGGATGTGAGCGATATCCGGCGATTCTGAGATTTAGACCGACCAGCGGAGGCAAAACTGCAGTTCGGAGTGGTGGTAACCCGTTGTGTACATCTCCCTATCGCCATGAGTCGTCAACCCTTTCGCACGAGTATGAACGGTTTGCGGGCGTGACCGACCCGCCACTTTCACAACAAACAATCTTCAAACAGCTTAAATAAAGAGTAAGCGCTTTAAGTTTTGACGCGACATTCTTAACTCGACCGGTCACTCGACTTTTGACCGGAAGGCTCGGCGGTAGGAGGGCTCCTTATTTGGGGCTAACTCGGGAGGAGGGACTCAACTCCGGGTTCTCCCCAACTAAGGCCTCACAGAAAGGAGGAGAAGCACCGCTTGCCAGCGTAGGACAGCGGTTAGCAAAATATATAAAGTGCAACATAAGCAGTAAGAAAGGCCGGAAGTAGGGGCCAAAATATCAAGACTAATACGAGACTGAAGAATTGAAAGTACAAAAAACAGTAAATAAAGGACCAGTGCGAGACTGGATTACTGGAAATGAAGGAACAGAAATATAAGTAAAGGGGACCAGTGCGTGACTGGATTACTAAAGCATAAACAGAAAGCAAAAGTAGGGGGACCAGTGTGAGACTGGATTTAAGGAATAAATGCAGAAAGTGAATGCAGGACCAGTACGAGACTGGAGAGCATAGTAAATAAAATGGGTTAGTAGTCCAATCACTCCATAACAGGAGGCTTCAAGGTCGACTCCGTTCTTAGGAGGAAGTTCCGTTCAATCTCCGTTCATATGGGTCTTTTCTCCGTTCATATGAGCTTACTTATATTTCATGAGATTCCTTATTTTTGTGTGCCTTGGGTTCACATTTTAAAATATCTTGACGTTATTGAATTTGCGGTGTCGCCTCGCGATTGCGACCCAAATTGTGCGTCGATACTTTTAACATAGTCGATTTCTTAGATCGATACACATAATTTTACTACGTAACTAAAATACGCGTCGCGAGTCCGCCAATTTATCCCAATTAATTTCGCTCACTTTCAGACATTTAAATTGCTCGTAAAAGACTTTTAAAGACCAAAAGAAATGTCACACCTTCTAACTTTGATAGTAACTACAAGATACCCTAAATTAGAGCCTATAATTTTTGGGGAATTTTCCAAATTCAATTGGGCTTTTAATTCTATTAAATAAACCTTGTATAGGTGTTTAAAAATAGCAAAACTCCACCTAAAAATCTCAAAAAATTACATGAGGTGCCCCTCTGAGTGGGGAACATTTTTCATGTTGGGCATTTTTGCCAAGGGTGCCCCATTTACCCCCATAAAATTAAATAAGGGGAAGGGGGCTTTGGGGCGCAAATAGCGGAAAGGGGAGAGGCAGGGGGCGCTGCACCATGCGCCCTCCTGGGGTACCCACAGCGGATCTGCAGCGGATCCGCTATGGGGGCACATAAATGGAGGCGGGGGGGTGGGAGTTAAGGAAAGGGGACCCGGCCGATCTCCTGGTGGAGATCGGACGGCCCCCGTTAACCTAGCGGGAGACGGTCACTGCCGCCACCGGGCAGCAGCCGGCTGGAGTTGGCGCCACCGGGGACCGACGACCACTACGGTGGTGGTCCGGTGACCTAGAACCACCGACAACCGCTGGAAACTGCAAAGAAAGGGAGATGGGGGCGGTGGCGCAGCCTGCATACGCCATGCAGGCTTGCTGCGCCACCTCCCATGCCGCCCCTGGATTGGTTGCGGGGAGGGGGCTAACCTCCAGCTGCGGTCCGACAGCCTGGCGCGCCGGCCGCCGCCGGGGGTGGGGCTTTTACCCCGTACAGGAAGCGGAGAGGGAGGGGGAAGGGGGCGGGTGCCACCGGAGGCGCGTCCTCCGGCGGCCCTGTCGCCTCCTTCCGTCGGAGCTAGGGTCCCCGGTGGGGACCTGCTCCCCCAGCTCCACCACCGGTGCTGGGGGTGCGAGGTTCACGGCCAGCCCCCCGCCCCCTAAACCTGGCCAGGGTTTGGGGTGGGGCTGGCGGCGCTCCGGCGACTAGGGGGGCTGCCTTTAGGAGGTAGGAAGGAGGAGGGAGAGGGGTTCTACCTGGGTCGGAGGGGCTCGGGAGGCTAAGGGGAGGCTGGCCATGGTAGGGAGGTGGCGGCTTTGCTAGGAGGAGCTCCGGCAGGGGAAGGGGAAGGGCTGGCCAGCAGGGGAGGAGGAGGAGGGGGCTGGTGTGAGCTCAGGGAGGGGTTGGGGCCCCTTTTATAGGGGAGGAGGGGGCCCTCCCTCCCTTTACCCACGATGTGGGACTAAAGGGAGGGTGGGTGGGGGAGATATTTTCTCCCCCCCCCCCTCCCCTACCCTACCCTAAGGGCTGCCCACTCATGGGCAGCCCTCTTCCCTTGGGGGAGGAAATTCTCTCTCCTCTCCCCCCCCCCCTTTTCTCCTCTTTTTTCCAAACTTTCAAGCTTAGGGGGGGGGGGGGGGGTTGACCAACGTCAACTTAGGGTGAGGTCCTCCATGGTCCCGGAGGTCCATTAAGATTCTCCGGGGCCAAATTCGTGCGCTTCGTATTTCGTATGTTGTGCCGAGGCGGTCTGCATAATCCAAAACAGGCATATTCTCCATATGACCTGGGATTGAAATGGAACGAGTTCCATTACACCCGTATAGATTACACGAGTCTAACGGAACTGATGGAAGTCAAATCGGAGTACATTTGGTCATCGTACCCCCAACGACTTAGTTCCGACACACAACGATACTTAAAACGATCGTTTTCTCCAAACGACCTCGGATTGGAATGGAACGAGCTTCATTACACTCGTATCGATTATACGAGTCTAACGGAACTGACAGAAGTCAAATCGTAGTCCCTTAGTACACAATCCTATATCGGGTCATTTCTATCGCTCGGGCCTACTTTTATTGGGCTCACTAGGGTCTAGTGACCCAATAAAAGTCGGGATGTTACAATCCAATAAAAATAAAGGGATTTTCGTCCTCGAAAATTGCCTAAAGTATGGGGTTCAAAAGACATGCCTGGGGAAAGAGCGACGGGTATTTTTCCCGAACAATCGTCTCTGGTTCCCAGGTAAACTCCTCGCGTCCACAGTTTGACCATAAAATCTTGACCATCGTGATGGTTATGTTTCGCAGTTCTTTGATCTTGGAATCTACTATCTTCACTGGTTCGAGTTGGACGGATCAGTCAGATTGCACTGGTGCTGGTGGCGCAGAAAGATGTTGCTCTGGTTGGTGAAGGACATGTCTTAGCGAGGAGACGTGAAATACGTCATGAAGATTTCCTAGTTCAACTGGCAGAGCTAGCCTATATGCAACAGGGCCAATCCTTTCTATGACTTGATATGGGCCTAGGTAGCGGGGATCCATCTTTTTCTGCTTCTTTATTTGGGACACCCCATGCATTGATTTAATCTTCAAGAATACCATGTCTCACACGTTGAATTCCACCAGTCGATGACGTGCATCGTACTATTTGGCTTGACGTCTCTGTGCCTCCAGCATTCATTCTCGAATTAACCTTATAGTGGTTGTGGTATATGTAGGTGACTCCTAAAGCTCTGGGGTCTTCATCTTGTGCCCATGATAACGGTGTTTGACAGCATCTTTCGTAGATGGCCTCGTATGGTGCCATCTTGATGCTTGCCTGGAAGATGTTATTGTATGAGAATTCTACCAAGGGCATTACCTGTTCCCAAGGTTCATTGTGTTACACTATACATAGTCAGAGGAGGTCTTCCATTGTCCGGTTCTTCCTTTCTGTTTGCCCGTCGGTCTGGGGGTGAAAGGCGGTGCTAAAAGCCAATCTGGTTCCCAGGTAAGCTTGCACTCTCCTCCATTCTTTCGAAGTAAAGCGCCCGTCGCGGTCAGATACGATTGACTTGGGTACCCCATGAAATCGGACCACCTGCTCTATAAATAGCCGGGCTAAAATGCTGGCGCCATCGCCTTGTCGGTTTGGGATAAAATGGGCCACTTTGGTGAGGCGGTCTACTACGACCCATATTGAGTCATTTCCTGCACGAGATCGGGGTAAGCCATGAACGAAGTCCATGGAGATATCTTCAAACTTCCATTCTGGTATGGGCAAGGTCTGTAGCAAACCTCCTGGCTACGACATTTTGCCTTGACCATTTTACAGGTCTGGTAGTGCGCTACATAATCAGTGACGTCCTTCTTCGTACCTGGCCAGTTTAACGTTCTTCGTAGATCTATATACATTTTCACTACTCCCGGAGCTATTGAATACCTTGATTGATGTGCTTCGCGGAGTATCTCCTCCCGGATTCCTTCGGCAGAGGGAATGAATATGCAGTGTTTGTACTGCAGGATGCCATCATATAGATTGTAGTCTTCCTGGGCGCCGTGTTGCAGGGTCTAAATGATTGGGGCCGCTTCTACGTCGATCTTCTGTGCCTCTCATATTCTATCTCTGATGTCACACTGTATCTCCATCCAGTAAAGCTGGGCCTTGTAATCCATCGGGTTCCTGCGGGTGATGAGGATGATATCCAAGTCTGCCAAGGACTTGACCAATTCTTCCGGTACCATCTCTAGCCAATTCCCGGCCATCGGAGGTTGCCGACTTAGGGCATCTGCAACCTTATTGGCTTTGTCGGGATGGTATTGGAGGGCGAAGTCGTAATCACACCTGAACTCCAACCACCGGCGCTGTCGTAGATTTAGCTCTTTCTGGGTGAAGATGTATTTGAGGCTCTTGTGGTCAGAGAAGATCTCGCATCTTACTCCGTAGAGATAATGCCTCCAGACTTTTAGTGCGAACACTACCGCATCCAGTTCCAGGTCATGGGTTGCGTAGTTTAGTTTGTGAGGCTTTAGCTGACGTGAGGCGTAGGCGTTTACCCTGCCGTGCTGCATTAGTACGGCTCCCAACCCTTTCAGCAATGCGTCGGCGTAGATTTGGAAGCCCTCAGTGCCTGAGGGGAGTGTCAGAATTGGAGCCATTATTAGTCGGTTCCTTAGTTCCGTGAACGCTGCATCGCATTTGGGAGTCCATAGGAACGTTGTATCCTTTTTGGTGAGGGAGGTGAGGGGTAGGGCAATTTTAGAGAAACCTTCTACAAACTTGCGGTAGTAGCCGGCGAGGCCAAGGAAGCTCCTGATATCTGCTGCTGAATTAAGTGGTTGCCAGTCTCGTACTGCTTGTACTTTGGCTTGGTCTACCGCCATCCCGTTCTTGTTGATCGTATGCCCAAGGAAACCGACTTCCTCCATCCAGAATTCACAGTTACTAAACTTCGCGAAGAGTGAGTGTTCCCTTAACTTGAGCAAACCCATTTGGAGATGCCTGGAATGATCGGTCTTACTCTTCGAGTAGATGAGTATATCGTCTATAAAAACGATCACAAAGTGGTCCGGGAAGGGTTCAAACACTTTATTCATTAGATCCATGAAGGCGGACTGGGCATTGGTCAGCCCAAACGACATTACCATAAATTCGTAAAGCCTGTAACGGGAGCTGAAGGCTGTTTTGGGAATGTCTTCCTCTCATACTCGGAGCTGATAGTAGCCGGACCTTAAGTCCATTTTGGAGAAGACGGACGCGCCTTGTAATTGATCGAATAATTCATCTATCCTAGGTAGTGGATAGGTATTTCGGATGGTGAGTTTGTTTAGTTCCCTGTAATCGATACACAGACGCAGGGATCCATCCTTCTTCTTGACAAATAGTACTGGAGCTCCCCAGGGCGAGGTACTCGGACGAACAAAACCTGCATCAATTAACTCTTGTAATTGTATCTTGAACTCGGCTAGTTCCCTTGGGGCCATCCGGTAAGGTGCTCGGGACACTGGTCGGGCTCCATGAGCAAGTTCAATATGGAAGTCCACTTCTCCTTGCGGGGGCAACCCGGGAAGGGATTCTGGAAAGACGTCTGGGAAGTCTCGAATTACGGGTACTCTAGAGAGCACTTGCGTCTTGTCCTCCATCTCGGAGTAGATCAGGTACTATTGGGTATGGTAGCCACAATTACCTTGATTTGAAGAAGTGTCCCTTGAACTAAGTTGAATTGAGATTGTATTTGATATTGTTATCTAGTGTGTGTTTGCAGATTATAAATGACTAAGTACAAACCAATGTCAGGCTTCAATGAGTCATGAAACATAGGCATATGCAATGTAATCCCTCATTGTGTAGACCAAGGTGTTGACTCATGTGAAATCTCTCTATTGGGATGTACTTCATATTCAAATACAAAGGAAGAGCCAAGGAAAGTTGCTGCTAAGATGGAAGAAACTTTTTTCTAAGTTTTCTGGAATTCGTCGAACTCAGTTCAACGAACGGAAATGATTTCGTTGAATGCAGATTTTCGTCGACCGCTGAGACGGGATCGTCGACCGCTGAGATTGCTGTTCTTCGTCGACTGCTGAGATAGCTGGCCGTTCGTCGAACGCAGAGAAGTAGCAGTTCGTCGAACGCAGCTTATTGGCAGATTCGTCGAACGCAGTATTGAGTTCGTCGATCTCTGCTCTGCTAAAGATGAAGTAATTTCGTTGATCGTATTCTTCGATCTCCGTTCGACGAAATGAAGAAGTTCGTCGATCTCTGTTTTTCTACAGCTGAAGTATTTCGTCGAACGCAGAGAATAGGCAGTTCGTCGAACACAGAGAGGTGGTCGTTCGTCGAACGCAGAGAGATGGCCGTTTGTCGAACGCAGAGATTTGGCCGTTCGTCGAACGCAGAGCATTGGCCGTTCGTCAAGCGTTGTTCCGTTCGATGAAATTTTAACAGATGACGGTTTTGCTTTGCGCTGTTTTAAAATTCAAATTGATGTCAAATCTCAATTAAAGCTTCACGGAATATCTTCCTTGAATCATGCGGATAGCCATTGGAGAAGAAGTATTTGCCTTATCTTTTGCTGATAGGCGTTGGAGAGAATATATTTTCCTAAATTCTTGCTACAGCTAAAGAAAGAAATATTCTTCCTTATTTCTTTCACATAGCCTTTGAGAGGAAGATATATTTATATATATTCTCTCAATATTTAAGAGTGAGTTAATCGTCAAGTGTGCAAAGAAGATATACAGATTTTTCTGTCTTGTTTTGTCGGCTAATATTTTCTCACGCAAGTTTCTCACCTCCGACAAAAAAGAGTTTTGTGATTCTTCTTCGCCAAGTGCAGTCGACAAGATCAAAGCAAATAAAAGATTCATTCACTTCTTGATCCAGTCGACTCAAGTTTCAGATCAAGGCCTTATTGTTTTCAAGATTTCATCTTCCTCCGTATTCAAGGGCTGAACTTATTTTTCTAGGAAGAAGAGTTATATTTCCAAGATCTGAAGAAGAACTTCATCTGAAGTTTTATGTGTATTTTATAACCCCCCCCCCCCCCCCCCTTTCATCTTTTTGTAGGAGATTTGCCTCCGAGTTTCTTTCGTAGATCCTTGTTAAAGGATTAAGTTTTTGTAGGAGTGGTTTGCTCCAAGTCTCTTTGTAGGAGTGGTGACTCCGAGTTTTTTGTAGGATTATTGATAATCCGAGTTAGTGAAGTATCCTAGTCTAGCCGGTCGTGCTAAATAGGTGAGGTGCAAAGTGGACTACCCAAGATCGGGGAACCACTATAAATTCCTTGTGTGGTGCTGTGCTCTTTGGTTTTCTGTGTGATTTTACTTCTATATTTTTATTCCGCAAAAAGCCATAGAATCCACTTATTCACCCCCTCTAGGTGATTTAGGTAGGCAACTAGATACTTTCAATTGGTATCAGAGGTAGGTTGTTCGTTAAAAGGTTAACACCTTGAACAAGATCTATAAAATCTAGTTGCAAGAGCAAGTATGTCCGGAATGGATAGATCCAAGGATTTCGTCAAGTTGCCCTTCTGCTCTAAAGAGAATTTCCCCATGTGGAAGAAAAGAGTGAAGTTCTACATGGAAGCCACCGACCCGAGAATTTTTCAAATTGTTGAAGAAGGTCCCCATGTCCCCATGAAACCATCTTCAATAAATTCTGCTATCATGATTCCCAAGAAGATGTTGGAATTAGACAAAGATGAAATTGCTCTCGTCGCCTTGGACAAGAAGGCCAAGAACATTATTGCCGGTGCAGTGGACGATTCAATTCTACAAAATCTTATACACTGCAAGTCTGCCAAGGAAATGTGGGATTCCATAGTTGTTCTTATGGAAGGTACATAATAAGTGAGGGATGATCGACGATCGTTGCTAAACCAAGAATATGAAGCATTCAAGCAAGATCCAAGTGACTCCATTTCTGATACTTATGAGAAGTTCTTTAAGATCGTAAACGGTCTTAGGAACTATGATCGGGAATTCACCATCGGAGAATTAAATGACAAGTTCTTGAGATCCCTGACGAAAGAATGGGATACCAAGGCAATTGCTATCCGGGAATTTGGAAAGTTGGCTACGATGGACCCACAAATATTGTTTGGCGAGCTCCTATCACATGAGCTAAAGCTGAGTATTAGAAAAGCTGAAGAAGAAGGATGCTCGACCTCTGGAAGGGAGAAGTCTGTGGCACTAAAGGCCAAGGAGGCAAGAAGAGGTAAAGTTAGATCATCTGAAAGGGTACAGTCGATCGTCAGATGAAGACGATGAGTCTGTGGCTTGCTCATCAAGCTCAGACATGTCCGATGAAGAGTTCTCTTCACTCTCTAAGAAATTCAAGAAAATGCTAAGAAAAGGGAGCCCAAGGAAAAGTCAGTCCTCATCCGATCATAGAAGATCAAGACGTGATGATGAACATCACAAGAAGGAACACAACAACGACAGGTATAAAACTAAACCGAATAAACAAATTTTGGCTGATATCATTTGTTATTGTTGTAATAAGCCAGGACATATAAGTATGGAATATCCTTACAAAAAGAAGAAAGAGAAGAAATCTTTCAAAGGAAAAAGGAAAGAAGAAAAGAGCTTCTTAGCAAAGAAGACTAAGACTCTTAGCGACAGTGACTCAGTCGAGTCAAGCTCAAATGATGAAGCCTGATAAGTTGTATTTTTATAACTTTTTAATAGAAAATCTTGTAAATATTTAATATGAATTCTCTATTTTATGTCAAATTTAGGTTATAAGTAGTTCTTTTTGTAATTTTGATTCTAACTTAGCCTAATTTTAATATTTGCAGATTTTTGGACAAATTGGGAAAATATTGCATTACACGCCCTCGGTCACGCCCGTGACCAAGGGCGTGTAACTTGTAGACCAGTCCAGGTCGATGCCGTGTTGTTGAGCTAGTCCACACCCAGTCACGCCCCAGGTCACGCCCGTGACCCAAAGTCACGCCCGTGACCATGGGCGTGTAATATTAGAATCTGCCACGTGGAGCTGCCGTCGAGACGAGAAGTTGCCGTTGAGAAGTCAACCAAAGTCACGCCCGTGACCCAAAGTCACGCCCGTGACCTTCCCGCGTGATCCAAGCACGCCGCCGCGCGGTCTGCCTAGCCCATGCCGCATTAAATGAAGCCGTCCTGAGTCACGCCCGTGACCCATATGTCACGCCCGTGACATGTCCGATTTTCTCCCGCCGTCACGCCAAGCCCACGCCGCTGCCGGATCCAATGTTACAGTGATTACACGCCCTTGGACACGCCCGTGACCGAGGGCGTGTAACTTGAAAATTTTTCCTATAAATTCAGAGGCTCTCCTTGAGTCCAGGGTTCAGAAATTTGGAGATGGGGAGGTGCTGTTAGAGCTGAGAGTGAGTTTTTCAAGTTAATGTTCATGTTTCTTAAGGCTTTCATGTTCTCCTCCTTCCCTTTTTCATGCAATGTTGTAGTGTAACTTTCGTGTACTAGTTTCCTTAAGCTTGCAATTTTCATTTTCCTTAGCCTTCCACTCTTAATTTAAGGCTTGTAATAGTTCTTTGATTTTCAATAAAATTAGTTTTCTCTTTCATGTTCTTTTTCTCCTTAAGTAATTTCTTCCTTTTTATGCAAGGTTAAAATTTTCTCTCCTTAGTAATGTTCTTTTTTTATGCAATGTCAATTTCTCTTTCTTTTCATGCAATGTTCAAGCTTTTTATTTAGTTTGAATTTAGTTTTAATTTTAGTTAAGCGAAAACAAACCACCTCAAATTTTCGTCGATAAAATAATAGTGATTTTCCTCGAAGTAGAAGTAATCAACGCGCCCCGTGGAATACGACCTTGATATTCCTAAATATCCTATACTATAGACGATAAGGTACACTTGCCTTTATCGGATATAGTTTTGGAGAAAATCTCAACCTTTCACTAAATTTCAAAACCTACCAAATTAAATATCAAGTTTTTGGCGCCGTTGCCGGGGACTTTGCGTAGATATTTTGAAAAGAGGATAGCTATTAATTTTATCATGCTTCTTTCTATTTTAGTTTGCTTTTTCTAACTTTCAAAAAGAAAAAAAAAATTTAGTTTTTCTTCTTCCTTTCTTCTCTTTCTAGTGTATGACCCGAGGTAGCACTTCGATTCTTCCTTTTGATCCGGAGATCGAGCGAACCCTTTTGAGGCACCGCCGTTCTCGTGATCAGGGAAATCAAATAGAATCCGAAGAGTCGATCGGGGACACTAACGCAGCAAATATGGATCATAATCTTAATCCTCCTAATCTTAACGAGCCAAATCCTAATGAGGACGCGCAACGGACCATGTCCTATTATGCGCGGCCGAATTTGGAAGGCACACAATCGAGTATTGTTCGCCCCACGGTGGCGAACAATAATTTTGAGATCAAGTCCAGCATCATACAAATGGTGCAACAATCGGTGACCTTTGATGGTCAACCGGACGAGGATCCAAATTCACATATTTCTTACTTTCTTGAAATTTGCGACACTTTTAAGATCAATGGCGTCACCGATGACGCCATTCGATTACGTCTTTTTCCTTTTTCTTTGCGGTCTAAGGCCAAGCAGTGGCTGGGCTCCCTACCTAGGGGATCCATCACTACATGGGCCGAAATGGCGGAAAAATTTCTTAATAAATATTTCCCGCCTTCAAAGACCGCTAAATTGCGCACGGATATTTCATCGTTCATGCAAATCGACTCGGAGACTCTCTATGACACATGGGAGCGCTTCAAGGAGCTTTTGCGTCGATGCCCCCACCATGCACTTGCCACTTGGCAACAAGTGCAAGTTTTTTATAATGGCTTAAATCTCCAAACGAGGCAAATGATTGATGCAGCCGCCGGGGGGACATTAAATAATAAAACCCCGATCGCCGCTCAAGAGCTTTTCGAAGAGATGGCCACAAATGCGTATCAATGGAACATGCCCCGAGCGCGGCCTAATAAGCCGGCCAGAATTTTTGAAATAGACGCAAACGCAAATTTGGCTTTACAAGTTGAGCGCTTAACAAAGCAAGTGGCGGAGATGTCTGCTTCCTCCGCCACTCCTCCTTGGGCCAATAACGTTTTAATTGAAGAACATGTTGACTACATGGGAAATCCACCTCGGCCTTCCTATAACCCGAACACCGCTCCGTATAATAACACCTACAATGCGGGTTATAGGAATCATCCGAATTTCTCATGGAGCAACCAAGGAAATGCTCAGCGTCCTATGAATTTAAATCAACCTCCCCCTAATCAACTTCTTAACTTAACTCCGCCTCAAAATTTGATTTCTCAAAATTATAATCCTCCCGGTTTTCCACCGCAACAGCAAAAACTCTCTCCGATTGAAGAGGTTTTTGCAAAATATGTTGCTACAAATGAAACGAACATCCGGAACCTTACCGGATCAATCAAAAATTTAGAGAATCAAGTGGGCCAACTCGCAAAGATGATTTCTGAGCGTCAACAAGGAGCACTACCGGGGAACACCGAGCAAAATCCAAAGGAGAGCGCGCACGCGATTACACTCCGAAGCGGGAAGGAGGTGGTTCAAAAACAGGACGAACCCAAGGTAATTTCCTCTCCTCCTACTTTTAATTCATCTTCGAATTTGCCCGCTACGATAGCTCCGCACTCTTTTATTTCAAATCCGCGCGCTACTACTTCTAATATTCCGTATCCATCGAAATTTAAAAATGAAAGCGCCGAAAAAAATTATAAAAAGTTTTTAGATGTTTTAAAACAAATCCATATTAATGTTCATTTCTGCGAGGCTATCTCACAAATGCCTAAATATGCGAAATATCTTAAGGAGTTGCTCTCCAATAAAAAAAAGTTAGAAGATATTTCGCATATTTCTTTAAACGCAGAATGCTCCGCGGTTGTACTCAACAAATTTCCGAAAAAAGCAAATGACCCGGGACGGTTTTCCATCCCATGTCTTTTTGGCAATTCGTTAGTAAAACACGCCTTAGCGGATCTTGGAGCAAGCATCAACCTTATGCCGTTTTCTTTGTTCAAAAAGTTAGGTCTAAGAAATCCAAGGCCCACTCGAATGAGTATCCAATTAGCGGATCGTTCTTTAAAATATCTGATAGGAATAGTGGAGGACGTGCTCGTCAAGGTTGACAAATTCATCTTCCCGGTGGATTTTGTCATTCTTGACATCGAAGAGGATGCCGAAGTACCCCTCATACTCGGCCGCCCCTTCCTTGCCACCTCCCGCGCTATTATCGACGTAAGTAACGGAAAGCTCCTCCTACGGGTTGGAGACGATGAAGTTACTTTCGGCATAAATTCCTCGATGCGGAACACGCTAGAAAATGACGATTCATGTTTTTACTTGGAAGAGTGTTGTGAGTTCGATTCATCCCTCGAGTTAGTTTCATCGGCGAATAGTGATTCCGAGCCCGTAGAGCTCTTTTGCGATGAAGAAGAAGTCTCTCACCCCACACCACCCGAACCATTATTTTTAGAAAAATTAAAAATCAAGACTTCTTATGAAGAACCACCCGAATTAGAGTTGAAACAACTCCCCCCTCACCTTAAATACTTGTTTTTGGAAAAAGAGTTTAAGCTACCCGTCATCATTTCATCCGATCTTAGCAACTCAGAAATTTCTGAGTTGACTATAGTCTTAAGAAAGCACCACCACGCAATTGCGTGGCAATTATCGGACATTAAGGGTATAAACCCATCTTTCTGCACTCATAAAATATTTCTCGAAGATAATTCCCGAAATTCAGTCCAGCCTCAACGACGGCTAAACCCTAACATGAAAGAAGTCGTTAAGGCCGAAGTTATGAAACTTCTGGACGCGGGAATCATCTACCCGATATCGGACAGTACTTGGGTTAGCCCAGTACAAGTCGTGCCAAAGAAAGGTGGTGTTACGGTAGTTGCGAACGAAAATAACGAATTGATCCCAACCCGTACTGTTACGGGTTGGCGGATGTGCATCGACTATCGGAAATTAAATGATGCCACCCGTAAGGATCATTTCCCTCTACCATTTATCGACCAAATTTTAGAACGCCTTTCGGGTCACTCCTACTACTGTTTTCTCGATGGTTTGTCGGGATACTTCCAAATTCTGATTTCGCCCGACGACCAAGAGAAAACCACTTTCACTTGTCCCTTTGGCACCTTCGCTTATCGAAGGATGCCATTCGGTCTTTGTAACGCGCCAGCTACATTCCAAAGATGTATGCTGGCAATTTTTGACGAGTTAGTGGAGGAGGTGATGGAAGTATTTATGGACGATTTTTTCGTATACGGGAGTTCTTTTGAAAATTGTTTAAAAAATCTCGAGCGCGTGTTGCAGCGATGTGAGGAAACAAATTTAGCGCTTAATTGGGAAAAATGTCATTTTATGGTCAAGGAAGGACTAGTCCTTGGCCATAAAATTTCGGGCAAGGGGATCGAGGTCGATAGGGCCAAGATTGAAGTAATTGAAAAACTCCCCCCTCCCACAAACGTAAAAGCTATTAGGAGTTTCCTAGGCCACGCGGGGTTCTATCGGCGCTTTATACAAAATTTTTCCAAAATCACAAAGCCGTTAACCCATCTTCTTGAAAAGGAATCCTCATTTATTTTTAGCAATGAATGTCATTTGGCTTTTAAACTTATTAAAGAAAAACTTATAAACTCCCCGATTCTAGTCGCGCCGGATTGGTCGCTCCCTTTTGAAATCATGTGCGACGCGAGTGACATTGCGGTTGGTGCCGTTTTAGGCCAACGGATGAGTAAGTATTTCCACCCTATTTATTATGCGAGCAAAACACTCACGTCGGCACAAGCGAATTACACCACTACCGAAAAAGAGCTTCTAGCGATCGTTTTTGCCTTCGATAAGTTTAGGTCATATATCACTCTCTCGAAAGTTATCGTCTTCACGGATCACTCCGCACTTAGGTATCTTTTAAGCAAATCGGACGCTAAGCCTTGTCTTTTGCGATGGATCCTCCTCTTGCATGAGTTTGACTTAGAGATCCGGGACAAAAGAGGAGCCGAAAACTTGGCGGCCGATCACCTTTCTCGTTTAGAAAATCCCTCCTCGGAAGTATTGATAGAATCTGACATCGATGATAAATTTCCCGAAGAGCGCCTCCTCGCTCTCGAAAATATTAATTCATCGTCTACCCCCTGGTTTGCAGATCTGGCTAACTATTTAGTAGCCCGGGTCCCGCCGAAAGAATTCTCGAGTCAGCAAAAGAAGAAATTCTTTTCTGATTTAAAGAATTACTTTTGGGAGGACCCCTTTTTATTCCGTGTATGCGCAGACCAAGTGGTGAGACGATGCGTCTCGAGTGAGGAGGGTCTTAAAATTTTACGACATTGTCACGAGGGACCATCCGGTGGCCATTATCATTCAAACCGAACCGCGAGGAAGGCGCTGGAGGCGGGCTTTTATTGGCCCTCGCTCTTCAAAGATGCTCACACCCTTGTGAGTACTTGCGACAGCTGCCAGCGGTCGGGCAACATCTCTCGCTGGGATGAGATGCCCCAAAATATTTTCTTAGAATGCGAAATTTTCGATCTTTGGGGCATTGATTTCGTTGGTCCTCTCCCTCCTTCGTTTTCAAATAAGTATATTCTAGTAGCGGTCGACTACGTGTCGAGGTGGGCGGAAGCGCAAGCTCTCCCCACCAACGATGCGCGAGTCGTCGTTAACTTTTTAAAAAAATATTCTCTCGATTTGGCACTCCGCGCGCTATTGTGAGTGATCGGGGCACCCATTTTTGCAATACTCAATTCACAAAAATCTTAGCAAAATATGGTGTCACGCACAAATTATCCACTGCATATCACCCACAAACGAGCGGCCAAGTTGAAGTCGTTAATCGAGAATTAAAACGAATCTTAGAAAAAACAGTTTCTATTAATCGGAAGGATTGGGCAATAAAGCTCGATGACGCGCTATGGGCCTATCGAACGGCGTACAAGACCGCTATCGGTTGTACACCATATCGAATGGTCTATGGCAAGGCTTGCCACCTTCCGGTCGAATTAGAACACCGCGCATTTTGGGCGCTTAAATTTTTAAATCTTGATTCTACTTTAGCGGGCGAACAAAGAAAATTTCAAATGAACGAATTAGATGAGTGGAGAGCGAATGCGTATGAGAGTAACAAATTATGTAAGGAGCGAACAAAGTTTTATCACGATAAGCATATAAAATTTCCAAAAACTTTTTCGCCGGGCGATCTCGTCCTCCTTTATAATTCCCGCCTTCGCCTTTTTCCGGGAAAACTAAAATCCCGATGGACCGGACCCTTTATTGTTAAAGAGGTTTGGCCCTATGGGACAATTTTAATTTCCCACCCGGAAAAAGGTACCTTCAAAGTTAACGGGCACCGCCTTAAATTATATCTTCCGGGAGAGTTACCAAATGAAAAGAGTGATTCAATTGTTTTTCAACCTTTAATATGACCGGCAAGTGGGTCAAGCTACGCGACCTTAAACAAAGCGCTTTTGGGAGGCACCCCAAAGTTATCTTTTTTTTTTGTCTTCTCTTGTTCTTTAATATATTTTGTAGGTAACCGTCGCTTCCCCGCGCAAACTTCAAAAATCAGGGAAGCCCCTTCTCTTTCTTCCTTCTCTTTTATCTTGCATTTCCTTTTTATTTTGTTTTGCACTTCTTTTTTCCTTTACTTCATACTTAGTTTTAAACATTGGGGACAATGTTTAACTTTAAGTATGGGGGTGTAAATAGTTTTTTTTTAATAGTTGTTAAATCAAAAAAAATTCAAAACAAAAAAAATATATATTTTTTCTTATGTTTTCTTCTATTTTAGCACTTGTAAAACCCAAAAACTAAAAAAAAAATAGAAAACAGAAAAATTTAAATCTTGGAAAGAGACGTTTGGGATTTTATCCCATCACACCTCCTAGTACCTTGCGAACCCTTCACCGGGTAGCCCTTGGGAAGTCCAAGACTTGCAAAAAAAAAAAAAAAATTTTAAGTTTTAAAGCTAGTTCCCTTTCTTTGTAAATAGTTTTTAATGAGAAAAATTCAAAAAAAAAAGATAATATCAAAAATTCCAAAAAATTCTTATTTCCCTCGTTGTTTTTGTGATTTCTTAGAAATCTAGTTGAGAATGTTTATAAGCTTGTTTAAGTTTTTAATTGGCTGAAATTTTGCTTATCATAGTTTGTTAATTTTAAATTTGAGGTAATTTTGATTTAAGAATCATATTATGATTTTAAATTGATTAGAGAATTTCGTTAGCATGACTTCTCTTTTTATTTTTAAATGGCTTCATTTTGTAGTAAATTTCCTAAACCTCTTTAGATTTTAATTATATTTCCTTCTAACTTCTTAGATCTTAGGAATTTTTAATTTTACTAGAATTTGCTCTCAATATGATTTAAAGCTAGCTAGATTTTTTTTCCCCTACCCTACCCCTTTGATGGCATAAAAAAAATGTATTAAAAGATCATATGTCATGGGAATAAGAGGATAAAATTCATTATTCCCTAAAACATATGCACCCAAAATATTTGAAAAGATTATATGGCATGGAGTAAGAGGATAAAATTCATTACTCCTAAACCATATACATTTTGGGTTTTTATTAGAAGAGAAAAAAAAAAGAGTAAGAAAAAAAAAAAGAGAAGGAAATTTCATGATAAATTCCATTTCCTCCATTCAAAAATTTCTCTTCTTATGCCAAATTTTATGAAATCCCCCTTAGCCAATTATCATTGTTCTAGTTTTAGTTGAAAATTATGGAGAGAGCAATATTTAGTAATTTACTTTTCCTTAAGATTCTTTTAAGATAGAGTTCTTATAATTTTAATTTAATTTAGTTTTATAATTTCTACAATTTTGTCAAACTACTTAATTTTCTTGAGAAGTTATTGCCTAAACATTTTTCCCTCTTTTCAAATCATCATCATAATTTAGGACTTAACTCCCCCTTGAATTTACTCTTAACTTAACTTTTGGTTAAATGAAATTTTAGTTTTAAATTAAAAATTTTTAAGGATGTCTTATAAATAATGTCTCACACTTTTGCTCTGGAATAGCAAAACCTCAAGTATGGGGGTATTTGATAAGTAGTATTTTTATAACTTTTTAATAGAAAATCTTGTAAATATTTAATATGAATTCTCTATTTTATGTCAAATTTAGGTTATAAGTAGTTCTTTTTGTAATTTTGATTCTAACTTAGCCTAATTTTAATATTTGCAGATTTTTGGACAAATTGGGAAAATATTGCATTACACGCCCTCGGTCACGCCCGTGACCAAGGGCGTGTAACTTGTAGACCAGTCCAGGTCGATGCCGTGCTGTTGAGCTAGTCCACACCCAGTCACGCCCCAGGTCACGCCCGTGACCCAAAGTCACGCCCGTGACCATGGGCGTGTAATATTAGAATCTGCCACGTGGAGCTGCCGTCAAGACGAGAAGTTGCCGTTGAGAAGTCAACCAAAGTCACGCCCGTGACCCAAAGTCACGCCCGTGACCTTCCCGCGTGATCCAAGCACGTCGCCGCGCGGTCTGCCTAGCCCATGCCGCATTAAATGAAGCTGTCCTGAGTCACGTCCGTGACCCATATGTCACGCCCGTGACATGTCCGATTTTCTCCCGCCGTCACGCCAAGCCCACGCCGCTGCCGGATCCAATGTTACAGTGATTACACGCCCTTGGACACGCCCGTGACCGAGGGCGTGTAACTTGAAAATTTTGCCTATAAATTCAGAGGCTCTCCTTGAGTCCAGGGTTCAGAAATTTGGAGATGGGGAGGTGCTGTTAGAGCTGAGAGTGAGTTTTTCAAGTTAATGTTCATGTTTCTTAAGGCTTTCATGTTCTCCTCCTTCCCTTTTTCATGCAATGTTGTAGTGTAACTTTCGTGTACTAGTTTTCTTAAGCTTGCAATTTTCATTTTCCTTAGCCTTGCACTCTTAATTTAAGGCTTGTAATAGTTCTTTGATTTTCAATAAAATTAGTTTTCTCTTTCATGTTCTTTTTCTCCTTAAGTAATTTCTTCCTTTTTATGCAAGGTTAAATTTTTCTCTCCTTAGTAATGTTCTTTTTTTTATGCAATGTCAATTTCTCTTTCTTTTCATGCAATGTTCAAGCTTTTTATTTAGTTTGAATTTAGTTTTAATTTTAGTTAAGCGAAAACAAACCACCTCAAATTTTCGTCGATAAAATAATAGTGATTTTCCTCGAAGTAGAAGTAATCAACGCGCCCCGTGGAATACGACCTTGATATTCCTAAATATCCTATACTATAGACGATAAGGTACACTTGCCTTTATCGGATATAGTTTTGGAGAAAATCTCAACCTTTCACTAAATTTCAAAACCTACCAAATTAAATATCAAAGCCTATTTTGGGCTAATGGCACATTCAGATGAGGAAGTAAGCGACTCCTCATACAAAGGGAAGGTAAACTCGCACACTCCTCTTTCTGCATCTGAAACTGACTCCAATGCAAATGAAGGCTATTCTTCAGAGGAAGATTTAGATCTAATGGTTCAGTATAAAGCCGTTTTGGAAGGATTTGAAAAATGCCGCAAGGTAGTCAAATCTCAGTCAAAAGAGATTGCATCTCTCAAGATGATGGAATCAGATTTGAGGGAGGAAATTAAAAAATTAACTCCTCTCAAAGATGAAATCCATATCTTGAAAGACGAACTTAAAAGCTCCACTGAATTATTAAATCTAAAGGAGACATTCATAAATGAATTAGAAGAAAAGTTAGTGGTGGAAAGGAAGATCGTTAAAAGCTTCTCCAAACCAAAAACTATTCTTCCAATCATTGATAGATTTTCTGCTCCTGCGAAGGGTTGTGGCCTTGGTCATGAGGCTGAAAGTAGTAAGGCCGCTAAGAAGAGAGCTGTGAAAGGAAAAGGAAAGGCTGATCAAAGTCAACCTTCATTCAGGAAGGTGGTTTTTCCTACAAACCCTTTTGACTTTGATTCATCCCATGGTCACTTTACAAGACCAACTCATGTTGAGTCAAGTAAGGGGAACCGAGGATGGAGCCGTCCCCGAAGCCTCGAAACAACTTCTTTCAAGGCACCTTATGAAGAACTAATCCTCAAGGATCATGGTTCATTTGTACATGGATCAGTTGCTAAGAAAGCACCAAAGATCCAATCTATTGTTGATAAATCTCTTGAAGTGAAGAAGGAGCTGTGTGTATGTTGCAACCACGAGTCTTCTACTTCTAAGAATGTTGCTCCTGTTAAACTCCCCGTTCAAAAGTTAAAACAGGAGAACAAGAGAAGATACAATCGGTTTGATTGTTGGTGTTGTGGCAAGGTTGGTCACTTCGCCATAGATTGTTGGTTTAACCCCAGAAATTATAAGACTCCATGGGTTAACAATGTAAGAATGACCCCTTGCAATGTTAACACTCCGAGTGGTGTTGATCTAACCAGGAACCTAGGAACCAAATCCTTTTGGGTTCCTAAGGGTAATTAATCTGTGTTTGCAGGTATGTCCAAAGGCCAACCAAAACTCTAATCAGGCATTTGGACAGTGGATGTTCATGGTACATGACCAGAATAAGAAGTATATAGTAAGGTTGCTGAAAAAGCTTAGGAAATCAGTCCAGGCACTAAAATTCTAAGGGGGAGATAAGACTAAAGGGGAGAAAAGATTGAGGGGGAGCTGATTCAACATATTCAAAATATACTCCTAAATGTGAAATCATATGCAGTTGCTGAGGGGGAGCTTTGATCTCTCATGCTTTTCCTTCCCTATCTGAAGTAGTCAGAAAGGGGAGAGAAGTTGAAATTGGGAGAAAAGCTGAAGTTAAAGGAGACAGTTGAAAGGGAGAGAAAGTTGAAAAAGCTAAGTTTTTTTTACTCTCCTTATCTATTTAATATATATATAAGTGCAATTCAACTCAGTACATAGGTTCTGACTTCTTCAAATAGGGGGAGATTGCTGGGTATTGTAGCCACAATTACCTTGATTTGAAGAAGTGTCCCTTGAACTAAGTTGAATTGAGATTGTATTTGATGTTGTTATCTAGTGTGTGTTTGCAGATTATAAATGACTAAGTACAAACCAATGTCAGGCTTCAATGAGTCATAAAACATAGGCATATGCAATGTAATCCCTCATTGTGTAGACCAAGGTGTTGACTCATGTGAAATCTCTCTATTGGGATGTACTTCATATTCAAACACAAATGAAGAGCCAAGGAGAGCCAAGGAAAGTTGTTGCTAAGATGGAAGAAACTTTTTTCTAAGTTTTCTAGAATTCGTCGAACTCAGTTCGACGAACGGAAATGATTTCGTCGAACGCAGATTTTCGTCGACCGCTGAGACGGGATCGTCGACCGCTGAGATTGCTGTTTTTCGTCGACAGCTGAGATAGCTGGTCGTTTGTCGAACGCAGAGAAGTAGCAGTTCGTCGAACGCAACTTATTGGCAGATTCGTCGAACGCAGTATTGAGTTCGTCGATCTCTGCTCTGCTAAAGATGAAGTAATTTCGTTGATTGTGTTCTTCGATCTCCGTTCGATGAAATGAAGAAGTTCGTTGATCTCTGTTTTACTGCAGCTGAAGTATTTCGTCGAACGCGGAGAATAGGCAGTTCGTCGAACGCAGAGAGGTGTCCGTTCGTCGAACGCAGAGAGATGGCCATTCGTCGAACGCAGAGCTTTGGTCGTTCGTCGAATGCAGAAAGATGGTCGTTCTTCAAACGCAGAGCATTGGCCGTTCGTCGAGCGCTATTTCGATCGACGAAATTTTAACAGATGACAGTTTTGCTTTGCGCTGTTTCGAAATTCAAATTGCTGTCAAATCTCAATTAATGCTTCACGGAATATCTTCCTTGAATCATGCAGACAGCCGTTGAAGAAGAAGTATTTGTCTTATCTTTTGCTGATAGTCGTTGGAGAGAATATATTTTCCTAAATTCTTGCTGCAGCTAAAGAAAGAAATATTCTTCCTTATTTCTTTCACATAGCCGTTGAGAGGAAGATATATTTATATATATTCTCTCAATATTTAAGAGTGAGTTAATCGTCAAGTGTGCAAAGAAGATATACAGATTTTATGTCTTGTTCTGTCGGCTAATATTTTCTCACGCAAGTTTCTCGCCTCCGACAAGAAAGAGTTTTGTGATTCTTCTTCGCCAAGTGCAGTCGACAAGATCAAAGCAAATAAAAGATTCATTCTCTTCTTGATCCAGTCGACTCAAGTTTCAGATCAAGGCCTTATTGTTTTCAAGATTTCATCTTCCTCCGTATTAAAGGGCTGAACTTATTTTTCCAGGAAGAAGAGTTATATTTCCAAGATCTGAAGAAGAACTTCATCTGAAGTTTTATGTGTATTTTATAACTCCCCTCCCCCTTCATCTTTTTATAGGAGGTTTGCTTCCGAGTTTCTTTTGTAGATCCTTGTTGAAGGATCGAGTTTTTGTAGGAGTGGTTTGCTCAGAGTTTCTTTATAGGAGTGGTGACTCCGAGTTTTTTGTAGGATTGTTGATAATTCGAGTTAGTGAAGTAGCTTAGTCTAGCCGGTCGTGCTAGATAGGTGACGTGCAAAGTGGACTACCCAAGATCGGGGAACCACTATAAATTCCTTGTGTTGTGCTGTGCTCTTTGGTTTTCTGTGTGCTTTTACTTCTATATTTTTATTCCGCAAAAAGCCATAGAATCCACCAATTCACCCCCCTCTAGGTGATTTAGGTAGGCAACTAGATACTTTCTGGTACACCTCATCCTTTCGTCGGACTGCTTTGACTGTTTGAGCGGATGTTAAGATGATGCGGGCGACAGAGGGTATACCTGCTATTATGATAAACTGTCCATTTGGGTTCCGTAGGTGGATCTCTCGAGTTGAACAATTGATTTGGGCGATGTGCTCGGCCGACCAATCCATTCCAAAAATGATGTCGAATCCGATTATCGCTAGAATGGTTGCGACGATTTCGAATTCTACGCCTCCTAGTGTTGCTTGGAAGGAGCACTTTTATGTGGACGTCATGTCTGATCCATCTAGGAGTCGTATTCGTATCGACATTCCAGATGATTGTACGGAATTTCCTTTGTCAGTGCGCCGGGGGCTGGCGACACTCCGGTGGTGGTCCGGCAGCCTGGCGCCGCCGACAACTGCCAGAAACTGCAAAGAAAAGGAGGTGGGGGCGGTGGCGCAACCTTCATGCGCCATGCAGGCTTGCTGCGCCACCTCCCTTATTGGGGGAGCCTCCCCTACCGCCCCTCGATGGGGAGATGGGGAGGGGGCTAACCTCTGGCGGGGGTCCGGCGGCCTGGTGCCGCCGGCCGCCGCCGGGGTGGGGATTTTACCCCGTACAGGAAGCAAAGAGGGAGGGGGAAGGGCGCGGGTGCCGCCGGAGGCACGTCCTCTGGCGGCCCTACCGCCTCCTTCGTCGGAGCTAGGGTCCACGGGTGTGGACCTGCTCCCCCAGCGCCACCACCGGCGCTGGGGGTGCGAGGTTCACGGCCAGCCCCCCCCCCCCCCCCCCCCCCCCCACACACACACAAACCTGGGCAGGGTTTTGGGTGGGGCTGGCGGCGCTCCTGCAGTGGGGGGAGGGGGCGGCCGGCTGCCTTAGGAAGGTAGCAAGGAGGAGGGAGAGGGGTTCTACCTGGGTCGGGGGGGCTCGGGCTAAGGGGCGGCTGGCCATGGTGGGGATGTGACAGCTTGGCTAGGAGGAGCTCCCGCAGGGGAAGGGGGAGGGCTGGTCGGCATGGGAGGAGGAGGAGGAGGAGGAGGAGGGGGCTGGTGTGAGCTCAGGGAGGGGCTGGGGCCCCTTTTATAGGGGAGGAGGGGGCCCTCTCTCCCTTTACCCACGATGTGGGACTAAAGGGAGGGTGGGTGGGTGGGAGATATTTTCTCCCCCCCCCCCCCCCCCCCCCCCCCCCCCCCGCTCCCCTCCACTACCCTAAGGGTTGAACACTCATGGGCAGCCCTCCTCCCTTGGGGGAGGAGATTCTCTCTCCTCTCCCCCCCCCCCCTTCTCCTCTTTTTTCCAAACTTTCAAGCTTGGGGGGGGGGGGGGTGACCAACGTAAACTTAGGGTGAGGTCCTCCATGGTCCCGGGGGTCCATTAAGATTCACCAGGGCCGATTCCGAGTTCGTGCGCTCCGTATTTCGTGCGTTGTGCCGAGGCGGTCTGCATAATCCAAAATGGGCATATTCTCCGTATGACCTCGGATTGAAATGGAACGAGTTCCATTACACCCGTATAGATTACATGAGTCTAACGGAACTGACGGAAGTCAAATCGGAGTACATTTGCTTACCGTACCCCAACGACTTAGTTGTGGCGCACAACGATACTTAAAACGATCGTTTTCTCCAAACGACCTCGGATTGGAATGGAACGAGCTCCATTACACTCGTATCGATTATACGAGTCTAACGGAACTGACGGAATTCAAATCATATTCCCTTAGTAGACAATCCTATATCGGGTCATTTCTATCGCTCGGGCCTACTTTTATTGGGCTCACTAGGGTCTAGTGACCCAATAAAAGTCGGGATGTTACAACATCGTTCTTCTTCTTCTTCTTGGCAAGCCGCTTCCTCTTTTTGGAGGAAAGGAAGTCCTCAAGCTCGGCGTCTATGCGAGCAGGTGACCGAAGAGGCGGCAGCAAGCCCAGAAGGTCGGCCATGTCAGCGGCAGCTTCCTCAGCAGCACTACACGACATCTTGAGCGAGTTCAGAAAAGCAGTGCCATCAGAGACACCTCCCCCTCTATATATAGAGTCTAGGCATCGTCTCGCAAGATGCTGACTATATCCCGATGCTCGCCAGTATGACCGTTCGTCGAATAAAGGTTGGATGATTCTTTCCGAACAACTGTGTTACTCACAAAGAGCGGGGATTGTGTACAACCCTTATTCTCCAGGGGTCGGCCCATACTCGCCAAGAGTGTAGGCAAACTCACACGAGTAGCCCTGATACTCGCCAAGAGTGGGCGACCATATGAGATACTCGCCTATTTCCAGGCGAGGTCGCCTCAATATCGCCTGGTCGTCGAGCTGGGTGGGGTATAAATAAGACCAAGACCCCATGGGTACTTGGATTGGGACCTGAACTTGAGCTTTTGGAACCCCATTTTCGAAATTTCAGACCCGTCATCCTTGGCCACTACTCTCGATACTAGCCAAGTCGGTACCTTCCTCGTACCCTGCTCGGCCATCTTTGGTTATGAAGGGAAAGTCTCTTATGAGCTTCCGGGTATGTGGTGGGACCTCCCTACCGCAGCACCAGGGGTCCGGCTGTTCCCTTTCTACTTCCTTCGTCGTCGCCAGTCAAGTCATCTAGTTGGACTGCTAGGCGAGGAGCCTCCGTCTGCATTGATCCGAATTTTGGAGTCGGGATTTTCCTGGCTTTAACATTTCGTCATCCTTGACCGCTACTCTCGATACTAGCCAAGTCGGTGCCTTACTCGTACCCTGCTCGGTCATCTTTGGTTGTGGAGGGGAAGACTTTTCTGAGCTTCCGGGTACGTGATGGGACCTCCCTGCCGCAGCACCTGGGGTTCTGTTGTTCCCTTTCTACTTCCTTCGTCGTCGTCAGTCAAGTCATCTAGTTGGACTGCTGGGCGAGTAGCCTCCGGCTGCATTGATCCGAATTTTGGAGTCGGGATTTTTCTGGCTTCAACAATCATGTTATGCTTAGTTCGGCAAGGTTGATCCCTGCAGCATGGTTCCAATATAAAGTCGGTGCAGCGCCGGATGTCTATGTTGGGAACTGCAATTTCCGCCGTCTCTTCTCCTGTGCTGCTCCAGGCCTTTCGTCTTCCCCTTTATGGCTCTGTTTGCTGCTTTGACTTCTTCGCCACCGCTTTGTTTCCTACAACAATTAATTATGCAATTAATTATCATTAAGTGTTTTTAGTTAATGCTGAATGTACTTTGCTTTCTATAAGTATGCTGTAACTTCTCTCATTATGTAAGGAATGATTTTGGGCCCGTCTTCTCTCGTTCTCCCTTTCTTTACATTGTTTTTCTGTTTCTTAAAATGCCTGTCCTACCAATATTCACACGTTTTGTGGAGCGCACCTCTCATAACCTCCAAAATAATCCCGCCATGAAGCAAGTCTCGCTCCCATTAACAATCATATAGCCTTGAATTGACGAGCACATTCCGGGAATCCTACAGAGGAGGCGGCTGGAGGAGGCGAGTAATCATGAGGTCTGGCGTTATTTGGTGTGTGATTTATGGTTCTGTGCTGATAATATTTGTAGGGGATAAATTTTAGAATAAAATCTGAAGTTATTTGATATGCGGATTGCCAAATGTGCGGTGCCTCGAACAATTCATTTTATTTAGTTATTCTTATTGTGTTTTGTACATTCGGACCTGCAACTGTTAGCATGACTCCATATCTATTTGTGAGAGTAGATGCACGCTGATCGAAATGAAACTATTAGAAATGGAGTTTAAACAATGGTGCTGCTATAAGCACCGCACTTTTGTCTATTTGTACTCGCCGCTATTAGCAAGCGCTGTTTTAAGTGATTGTGTATTCGCACTCAACCTGTCTATTAGCAAAGCACTATTACTATTAGCACTTTTTAATCTATTTTTTTAACATAATAAAAATATCATTTTCACTATCATCGCCGCCGCCAACGCCATCGTCGCCGCCACCAACGCCATCGTCGACGCCGCCGACTCCAACGCCATCGTCGCCTCCGCCAACGCCATCGTCGTCGCCGCCTACTCCAACGTCATCGTCGCCTCCGTCAATGCCATCGTCGTCGTCGCCAACTCCAACGCCATCATCGTCGCCGCCAACGCCATCGTCGTCTCCGCCAACTCCAACGCCATCGTCGCCTCCGCCAACGTCATCGTCGCCGCCACCAACACCATCGTCGCCGCCGCCAACGCCATCGCCGTCGCCGCCAACTCCAATGCCATCGTCGCCTCCGCCAACGCCATCGTCATCGTCGCCGACTCCAACGGCGTCGTTTCTGCGAGAGGAGGTGTAGGGGCATGCATCTAAGGGGAAAGGGCTGCTTGCGGTTATTAAAAATAACACCCTAAAATTTTAAATTTTTGAGTGCTAATAGACAAAAGTGAGTGCTAATAAGTCCTAAAATATTAAAATTTTGAGTGCTAATAGACAAAAGTCCGGTGCTAATAGCAGCGACCTTTAAAAAATAGTTATTCGTAAGAAATAGAGTTTTTGATATGAACTGTTTGAATAAAACTCTTGTTTACAAAGTATTGATGATGATGACTCCACTCCTCTTCCTCTTTAGGCTCTCTCCAGTGATGTGATGCTAGGACTCAATAAGAGTGGAAATTAGATAACTTGTGACTTGTGGATCATAACCTATTTATAGCAAGCCCTAACTAATGTGACCGTTTTACATTTAAGCTAATCATATTGATGGGGTATCCTTAGAAGCGCTAACCGCACCCCATCAATGGAGGTGCGGTTATCCAAAGAACCCCCACTAACGGCGTAACTATCCGAGGTATAACTGTCGCCGTCATCGCAGCTGTCACCGCCATCGCCGCCATCGTCGTCGTCCTCGTCGCCGCCGTCACTGCCGTCGTCTCCTCCGTTTAGCCCGGTCGGCCCCTCGCCGACGGGTATACCCAAAGCCACAGAGTGGCCCCGTAGCCGCGCGGCTTCCGCCGCCGCCCCAGAGACGGGCGGGAGCCCGATCTCGGCCACTGCCCCCACCGGGGGCATCCACCTTTCGCCTAGTTGCCAGGGGAGGCGTGGCGTGAAAGTCGAAAAAAGCCACGCGGTAAGGGTCGCACGTCAATCTCCACGCCAACAAGGCGCGACAGTCGCCGCGCCAACCAGGGGGTGCGCGATTTGCCACACCCCTGCCCAAATAAGTGGCGCTGAACAAGTCAGTGCCCATTTTGGGCGCTGACTTGGTCAGCGCCCAGGTGGCACTCCCCAATTGGGGAGTGTAGAGCTCTCCCCAATTGGGGAGTGTTCCCGGCCACGAAGACGGCGTTGTGTCGCCAAGGTCGTACGACCGCCTCGGCCTCGAGGTCTTCTCACGGCCTCCTCCTCGCGACCATCCGAGGCGCACACTTGTAAGCGGGAGCATCCTCCCGCACCGTGAGAGCGTGAAGTCGCTCTCACGCTTGCATTATCACGTTCCATCTCTTATCTCCACCAGGCCCGCCGCGTATTCATCAGTGCCATGACTGGCACTCTTCCGCGCTAACTGCACGCTCAGAACTACTCCGTGCTAACTGCGCAGTCACAACACCTCCTAAGTCCACATTCATAGCACACCCGGAACTCCCCCAAGTGAACACCGCGCGTCGAACGCCTCCGCGCTCACCGCGCCCTCCGAACGACTCTGCACTCCCCACGCGCTCAGAACGACTCCGCGCTCACCGCGCGCTCCGAACGCTTTCGCTCTCACCGCTCGCTCAGATCGCCTCCGCGCTCACCGCGCGCTCCAGAACGCTTTCATGTTCATCGGACGCTCAAAACGCTTCCGCGTTCATCGCGCGCTCAGAATGCTTCCGTGTTCATCGTGCGCTCAGAACGCTTCTGTGTGCATCGCGCGTTCAGAACGCTTCCTTAGAACAGTTCCGTGTTCGCGATGCGCGCGACAGTTAACATTTCATAATTTCCTAGATTTCAGGTCTAGTTCGCTGCACTCAACACCGTCAACGAAGCTGCCCACACTGCCCAAGCTGACCGAAATGCCCGGTGGGCAAGACGGGAATATCCAAAAAGTGGCGATCTGTGTGCTCTAAATCGGCCAGCGTGATTTGCCCGTCAGATGATTACAGTGGTTACAACGGCGAAATTACCGGGCTACCCCTGCCCAAAAATATAAAAGGAGCGTAGGGCCTTCATTTCAAGGTACGTATTTTGCCTTCTACGCCTGAGAGAACTCTTTTGAAGATTTCCTTGAAATTCTCATTCAACGTTGTAAGATCTCATTCAATCTTCGAAGATCTCTTTCGGGCCTTCGAAGGTCTCCTTCGTGCCTTTGATGTTTTTCCTTCGCTTCGGAAGATAGTTTTCTTTCTCTATCATTGTAACGAGCAGCGGTTTATCGCGCTCGAGTTCTCAGCTTTCACAGATAAAAAATGTTCTTGTTATTTAGTAACTCTCTCGTTAACTGTTTGCGCGCTCGGCTCGCTCGTGAGCTAAGGTGGTTCATTTCGACCAGTCTACCAGTGCGTCGAGTGACCCGCAACAAACATAAAAGTGAATATGATGAAGTTCGATTGAGCGTTCACAAACTATGGTTCATAACCACCATGCACGTTCACGACTGCCGCCACCATGCCAAAAGGAGCCCTAGGCCTCTTTGGTGGGGCTGATCCGTCGTGGTCGGGCGGACTACACTGCCCGGGCGTAGCACCGCGCCGTTCGGAGGGGCCACGGTCGGGTGCGCGGAGGGGATCTGCCCCGCTGCTAATTATCGCAGATTTCCTGCAGATTTCATCTGCACTGCAGGAACCGCGATCACGATTGTGCGTCACGGATGATAATTCGCGCTAAACGAGCCCTAGTCTCTCCCTCTCTTTCTCTCTCCCATGCATGTAAAGGAGTAAAAAATGCTAAAATACTAATAACAAGAAGAAGGAAGAAATAACCCTAAATCATACGAGTTTGCTGTGCGCTAAGGTGCGCCAATCTAACAATTTGGCATCATTAATGGCATTTATTAATCTATTAAATTATTGGATGGAAGCATACATTGTAATTAATTAAGCTCTTAATATTAGCCAGAAATATTATTACAATTTTATTCTGGCGATCTTAAATCAAAATGTAGATATTCAGATTATTGAGAAATACAAAGAAGGCAGCTTGGAAATCTGGAGATGAGGATGGTGTAGGGGTGTGGTCACCACCCCATGCATGCTTCCAGTCATTAACCTACACACTCTATGATGATGACAGCGCAGGGATCAGAAGTCATTAATCTGAACCCACCTTCTTCCTCTGTCGTTTCTAACAAATCATCGTCCTACCAAACACTTCTCCTTTCTTCTTCCACACTACTCTAGCTATGCAACCTCTCTCTCTCTCTCTAGACCTCTCTCTCTCTCTCTAGACCTCTCTCTCTCTCTCTCTGTGGGTCACTCTCTCCCTCTCTAGGTCTCTCTCTCTCTCATGTGTGAATTGCATGTTCTTCGTTCTGGAGATCGAGACAAAATTATGCAGCAGTAATGCTTAGTTGGAGATTTGGTTCTGCACGCCCGAAGCAGTGGTGCCGTTCTGAACGAGCTCCTTTTCAAAACTCCAGGCCAAACGGTGCCTATTTTTTTCGGCTCATGCATGCAAATTATTGTTCTCATGGGAAACGCAGACTATTAATACCTGCGTTTAATTATGGGCGCTGATATTCAATTTTTTTTTTTTAAATTTGTTGTATAGGTCTCCAATACCGGCCGACCGATCATTCTCCTGTCTCCGGCAGTGAGTCGACGGAAGATTCAATTCCTCCGGCTGCCTGTTCACCGATAATTCTCCTGCCCTTTGCTGCAATTTAAGTGGATTTAAGAATTATAAGTCCTGTTTTTTGTTCATCTTTTCTTCCCCATTTCCTGTGGAAACCCTAGATTTCAAAATCCTGTAATTGGAATTGAAGTCTAATTCCAATTTTATTGTTCGTTTGCGCGCTTGAACGTTGGAGTTGGAATTCCACATAATTCATTATAAACTAAAACCAAGTCTTTCCAATTTATATAATAATTGGATAATTCCGGTCTTGGCGCAGTTTTCGCACATGGGTGCGTTTTTTCACCCATACACGCTTTTTTCGCTTGGGGTGCGCACGCTTTTTCGCCTGAGAGTACGTATTTTACCCGGGCGCGCATATTATCACTCGGGGGAGCTCTTTTCACATGAGCGTGTGTTTTTTCACCCGGACGAGCATTTTTTCGCCCGGGCGCGTGTTTTTTCGCCTGGGATGCATTTTATTCCCAGGAGCGCATTTTTTGCTCCCGGGCGCTTGCCTTTTCTCTCGGCAACGCGGTTTTCACCCGGGCGCCCTTTTTTCGTCCGAGCTTACATATTCGCCCGGGCGCGCGCTTTTTCTCCCGGGTGCATTTTGCGACCGGACGCACATTTTGCGATCGGGTGCATTTTGCTATTGGGCGCGCGTTTTGCGACCTGTCGTGCATTTTTTCTCTAGAGCATGCATTTTTTCGCCCGGGAACGTGTTGTTTTCCTAAGAGCACATTTTTCGGCAGGATGTATAATTTTTCACTGTGACACACATTTTTCGACCGGACGCGCATTTTTCGTTCGTGCATGTGTTTTCCACCCGTGCGCACATTTTTTTTTCTCCAAGACACGCGTTTTTTTTTTTGCTTTGGCGGGTTTTTTCACCATGGCGTGTTTTGTTCGTTTGCGCACATTTTTCGGCATGACGGATATTTTTCAGTCGGGCGTGCATTATTTTTTGACCAGACGCTCATTTTTCGACCAGACGCGCATTTTTCGCTCTGTCGAAAATGGTAGTTTCTTATTGAATGCATTATGCTATAATTAATGTCAATATATGCGAGAGAATGTTAGGTTCTTTTTGAATGTTAACCTGATAGTAATCTAACTCACTTAGAGGGGGTGAATAGGTTTTTTGCCTTTTCAGTTAATAATTAGATGTTTTAGTTGTTTAAGCAAAGTAGAACACAACACAG
Source organism: Dactylorhiza incarnata (assembly GCA_033032865.1). NCBI lineage: Eukaryota > Viridiplantae > Streptophyta > Magnoliopsida > Asparagales > Orchidaceae > Dactylorhiza > Dactylorhiza incarnata. The sequence goes on from JAWHQI010000461.1 coordinate 1,064,754, forward strand.
AAAATTACACAACTATTTCACTACACCATATCATGCATATGATAACACTTAATTTGTAGCGGTTAAGTAAACGCTGCCAAAAGATATTTATGGTAGCGTTTATTACCGCAACTGTAGATAAATAAACGCTACTATAAACTTACGGATTAAGTTTGCCTTTGACGTGACCTGTGGGTTAAACCCTTCCAGAGTTCCAGGTTAATTTATTTATTTATTGCTAAAAGAAAGTTCTTTTGGGAGGCATTTGGGCTTTTTAGGAGCCCCTACATAAATCTGAACCCTCCAACAAATACCTCCCCTTTCATTGAAGCCACCCAAAAAACTTTATTTTGAATCCCATAATTTCAAATCTCGCAAGTAATTGGCGGCAGAAGAGGTGCTCTCCCACATTACTTTCACACTCTGGCTTATTTTGTAACGCCTCAACTTATTTAAAATTGATTTTGGGGTGCGAATAGAGGTTATGGGGTGCGAATAAAGATTATGATCTGCGGATAGTGCTTTGCTAGGTTTAGAATAAAATCTAAAACCCTATGCCAACCCTCCCTCTCCCCAATCTCCCTCCCTCTCAGATCGTGTGAAACGACCGCAGCCCTCCCTCTCCCTCTCGTTGCACAGAGCAGCCCCCCTGATCCCTCTCCTCCCTCTCTCCCGTCGCCTCTCCCTCTCCCGTCGCCCCTCCTCCCCGTTGGCCTGGAGCAGGGAAAACGCCGCCCGAGCCCTCTCCTCCCTCCTCCCCGTCGGCCTGGAGCAAGGAGGAAAACTCCAGCATATTTGACTCCTCATGACACATATCATAGTCGTCTTCCCCGTCTTCCCCTCGACGCCTCATCCCCCTTACCCGATATACTCACGCTCTGTCGGTCTCCACTTTTTCAAAACCCCCAAAACGGCTGCCCTAACCCTCTCTGAACGCTCGCCCACTGCGCTCCTCTGATGTTCGCCTTCGCTCGACGACTCCATTGCAGACCGATGCAGAGATCCAAGTCCTTCGTGTTCTATAGCATTTCCATGTTTGTGTTTCGGCATTTCCAGGTTTCCTTGCGAGCATTTTCAGGTTCAGCAATGGGCTTACCCGTCAGCAATGGAGTCAGCCGGAATCTTCTTCGCATGACAGCATTTCCAGATTTGCTTATTCACGACGCCTCCAACTCCTAGGCACGGCCAATGCTCCCTTAACTTCTGATGCCATGCGATCTACTTATGGAGTCAGCCATTATTTACTGAAATCTTATCAAATATGTGTTGATTGAGTGTAATTATAGTTCACCTAGTTACTGGTTTGTGTATGTTTAAGCAAATCATCTTTTTTTTACTTCACAACTTAATTATTGTTAACTAAGATGATTTGATGATAGTTTTGCTTAATTTTTTCATCTGGTGTGATAAATTTGAGATGCTCCTTTCTCTATAAGATTCAATAAAAGAAGAGAAATCCTTGGCAAATTTGAGTTTGTTCGAAGACATTGGAAAGTTTTCTAAGGAAGCTTTTCATATTCTTTCTGTTGCCTGGCCGGTGATGAAGAATCATAGTCATTGTTGTAGAATGGTAGCGCTCAATAACTGCTATCATTGAAAACCATAAATGCTATAATAGATGTACCTATGGTAGCGGTTTCAGGACGCCGCAATACATTATGTAACCGCTACCATACCATACGACCACGACGGCAGATGCAACACACACGCAACCGCTACCGTAGCCCTACAGTAGCGGTTTTTTCATATATAGTAGCGGTTTTTGAGTGCTACCATATGCATGATATGGTGTAGTGTTTATCTTGGATCCCCAAGGTATGGGTACAACTACTTTCCCTCTCCACCTTTCTAACATTGTGTTAGACAAGGCAACATCCTTCAATAACTCAGCTCAATGAGCTTACACCACAAATCACTCAGGATTTCTCAGGTTTTCTCCAAAACCCTACCTCAGGCCAGCAGCCCTACACTCAGACTTATCAAAAAACCCTACCTCAGAGTCCTCCAACTCCCACAACTCAGAAACTCTCCAAGTTTCCTACCTCAGACTTATCTCAAGTCTTACCTCAGATTTCCACTGAAATCCTACAACTCAGGCTCAGAGTACAACCCTACAACTCAGAACAATATCATTCTTACAGAGATTAATGAATCTATTATTACAACAGAAGACTAATTAGATAAACCTTCAGCTTGAATCTTCTGTTGTAGTGTACAACTGACGCTGTCTTGAAGCAAGGCTGAATAACAGTAGCTCCAGTCCTTGCTTCACCTGACCTTCTTCTTCAGTTAAATGAGGAAGATAAACTTGTTCTTTTGAAGACAAACAGTAAGAACCAGCGATCTCTCTTGGATTGATCTACTTCTGGCTTGAGAGAGAGATTACTTCATAGGAAGAAGATGATGATCTTCAGCACAAGTTCAACAATATTCTTGTCGCCAATCAGTACCCTTCCATTTGCCCTAGCTATCTCTTTTATACTTCCAACAATCTTCAACGGCTCTAAGGAGTGTCTAGTCACAGCATGGACAAGAATAGAAAAGCTTATCTTGCTTTCCAGGAACTTCTGCCAAAACAGATCCCGTCAGAGTAAAGTTCATATTTGAGTTTGTCTCAGCGGATGGGCTGAGATAGGCTTCAGTCTCAACGACTGAAATAATTTGTATCTCAGCGAGACAGGTAGTCTTCTCAGCGGTTTACTCTAGCTGAGACAGACTTATTCTCAGCGGGTATACAACTGAGTCTCAGCTGTTCAACTAAGACCAGTCTATTATCTTAGCTGATCTTCATTGTGATATAATCAATACTTATTCCAAGGTTTGGAATGTCTTAAGCCTGTATTAAACATGAAAGAAAAAGGCTTATCAAATACACCATGCACTTAGCATTGTATGCGATGCATTTTCAAATCTAAGGGACATTGAAGGACAATATTCCCAATAGGTTTTTCATAACTTATGTGAGTTAATGTAAAGTTTTCATAATATTTGGGAGAAAATGTTTTGTTCTCATCGCAAGTGATAAAAATAATAATTCCTAGATTAAATTTTTTCTAACAAACGAACAACAAAATTGATCAATTCCATAATATTCTTCAATTCTGTTTATTGGGTGAACACTAGAATGAGAATTTGGGAATTGGAATTGATCTCAATTTCAAATCCATCCAAACAAATGGGCCCTAAGTGTATTACCCGTAATTCGTCGAGATCAGAAATGCTTAAGAAGACGGCTATATCCTGACCATTCAGCTCTGCAGCCTGACGGCTATTCACAGATCTCACCAGAAGAGTACTCGACATCCTCAAGGAAGAGAATAGTGGAGAGTATTTATCAGTATAGGTGAGTAGCCCTTGCAACTCGCGAGTATGGGCGATTATCCCTTGCAACTCGCCAGTATGGGTGAGTATCCCTCGCAACTCGCCAATATGGACGAGCATCGAAATACCGTTAGAGTGTGGGTTCTCGCAATATTTGTTATAGGCAAGTAGCACCTCCTAGTCGCCATGTGGGCGAGTTCCTCCTTAACTCGCATAGCAGATATATCGCAGGGGTAGGGTATTCTCGCATACATACCCCCTCCTTTTGATTTGTCTATAACTAAGACCACATGGGTACTAGGAATGACACGTTGAGACCCCCTAGCTCCATACTCGCCAAGTCTGTGTCTTTCTCGTACCTCACTCAGTTTTTTAGTTGCGGAGGGGAAGTTTTTCATAACTTCTGGGTACGTAGTGAGACCTCCCTGCTGAAGCACATGGGGTGTGCTTATAGACAGTTCAGTTCTCTCTCTTGTTCTAGCCATCGGATCAGTGACTTTCGATCGTAGGATCAGTAACCTTATGCTACACTTAGGTCCGAAGATTTAGGACCAATATTTTCTTGACTCCAACACTAAGGGTCAGTTCGTTTGAACGGAATTGAGATCCTGCAATTCGAATTGAAGGTATAATTCTAATTTTGTTGTTCGTTTGCGTGCTTGAACGTTGGAATTGGAATTCTAATGAATTCCATGTAATTCATTTTAAACTAAAGCTAATTCTTTCCAATCTTTGTAAGAATTGAATAATTTCGTCAGGGAAACATTTTTCACTCTGGGCGCATTTTTTTCTCCTAGGTGAGTATTTTTCTCATGAGCGTATTTTTCCGCCTGACGCGCATTATTTGCCCTGCCGCATGCTTTCCGCTTGAGCGAACGTGTTGGGTCCATCGTCCCTTCACTTGACCTGTAGCGCCTTTCCTACTCCCTTAAAGAAAAAGTAGCGCCCTTCTCATCAGTCCAGGCTTTTGGGATAGTTGGTTGCGCTTGATCCTACAAGTGGTATCAGAGGAGGTTGTGGGTTCGAGACCGGGGGGGGGGGGGGGGGGGGGGGGGGGGGGGGGGGGGGGGGGGGGGCGTTGATTAAATCCTGATATTTCTCTACCTGTGTGGGTCCCGGCGGGTCAGGCGGCCGGAGCATCACCTATGTTATTCGCCCGTGCGCATGTTATTCGTTCGTGCTCGTGCTATTCGCCCGAACACGCATTTTTTCTCCCTGCCGCACGCTTTTCTCCCGGACGCACGTTTTACGCCCGAGCACATTTTTTCTTCCGAATTATGTTTTTTATCCTGTAGCGCAGTTTTGTCCTGTGCGCGCATTTTTTGATCGGGCCAAAATGTTAGGTTCTTATTAAATGTATTATGCTATAATTAATGCTAATATATGTGAGAGAATGTTAAATTCTTCAAAATATATGTAAATGAATATTAGATTTTTCAAAATATATGTGATAGAATGTTTGTTTCTTTATCGTTAATAATAAAAATAATAATTTTTAGATTAAATTCTTTCCTTGAGGTGTCCAACATCTGCATAAATTCTTTTCTCAGTTCTCTGAAGGAACCTATGGATCCGGAGGAGAGGCTGTAGAACCACTCCCTAGCCTTTTCGTCGAAGGTAGTTGAGAGGAGCTTGCAATGAAGCCCTTCTGTGAGGTGTTGGAGGGATATCGTCGCGTCAAAAGCTTGGAGATCGTATGTCAGATCCTCCTTTCCTGATAACCGGAAGAGTCGAGGCTCCCTGAAACCGATAGAGCAGATTCTCATGTGATGACAGGGTCGAATGGGGAATGAATTTCCTTCCCCTTAGAGTAGTCGCTCTTCAAAATCTTGGGTCCTACCGTGGTAAGCAACCATAGTTTCTTTAAAGAAACGATGGCGAGCCTGCGCATCCTTAGCGGAGGCAGATTTATCGGTGGGGGGGGGGGGGGAAGCGGTTGATCGGGAGTCGCGACCTCTGGTTGGAGTCCAGGGGCTTGGAGGTGAGGAACTTTTCCTGCAAGCTGAGTGATCATTGTGAATAACTTGTTGAAATCTTCACCGGTGACTGGGCCCTCATCATGTACTGAACTAGCACATACCCTTTTCGTGGAAAGGGAAAGCGCGGCTACTAACTGAGTAACTTGTCGTGCCCATCCTGTGATGTTTCTTTCCGAGCTCCTCCGTTGCTCGCAAAGAGCAGGGATTGTGTACAACCCATTTTCTTTGAGTGTGGGACCCGATTCAGGCCACGTGGGCAGAAGTCAAAGTCAAAAGGTCAAAGCAGAAGCCGAGAGTCAGAGGTTAAAGACAACTCAGCCAACAAAAATAGTAGAAAGCCTAGGAGAGTACATGTGAGCATGTGCGAGCAGCCCCTCATACTCGCCAAGGTGGGCAAACATAGGCGATGCTCGCCGAATCCATGCGAGATCCCCTCAAATATCGCATAGTCGTCGGGTTGGGCTAAGCTATAAATAAGACCCTCCTCAATTTTGGTATTCCTATAAATAGGACCCCAGGGGTACCAGGAATTGCACTTTTGGCTGAGCTTTCGGAACCCTACTTTTGAGCACTTGGACCTGTCATCCTTGGCTGTCACTCTTGATACTCGCAAGTCGGTGCCTTCCTCGTACCATGCTCGGCCATCTTTGGTTGTGGAGGGGAAGTCTCTTCTGAGCTTCTAGGTACGTGGTGGGACCTCCATGCCGCAGCACCTGGGGTCCTGTTGTTGCTCTCTTAGTCCCTTCGTCTTTGTCTGTCAAGCCGTCGAGCCGGATTGCTAGACGAGTAACTTTTGGGTGCATTGATCTGAATTTTTTGGGTCGGAGTTTTCCTGGCTTCAACATATATATATATATATATATATATATATATATATATATATATATTCCTGCAAAATTTAATGACAATAATTTATTTTTTAGAAATTAATATTTGTATAATAAGATTTATAAAATAACATTAAAATGCCTAATGGGAAGAGGCACGCGAAATTTCGCGCTACCCTAATTAAGATTAATATTGTCTCCCTCTTGTGCAGGTTAACCACATCAAATTAGATTCCAAGGCACAACGTCCCCCGACACTTCCGGAAACTTCGAATCACACAAATTTTCTAAGCGATTTAGAAGATTTAATTTTATGTGGATGCTCAGAATAATTTAAGTAAAAAAGGCAGCTCGGTGCATAATATTGTCTCCCTCCTGTGCAGAGCGAGTGTTGAACTCGAAAACCATGGTACAAGAGGAGTTCAGTCCTATGGGGGATAGCTTGCACTTACTTCTCCTAGGTTAGAACACTAGGACATACACTCGGCGTAAAGAACCTCACTCACAAGGGTGGGTAACTAGAAACAGACCCCGTGGTATGCAGTGAGGAGGTCCCTCCACAAACCCAGAAGATCAAAGAGAGCTTTCACTCCCAAGCTACTACTGAGCCGGGCACCCTAGAGCACTTGAGAGCAACAGACTATTAGCACGAAAACCATGACAAACATAATGTTGGAGCTCTTGCCAACCAGAAACAGCCTAAGGAGAGAGGAAACAAAAGTGTTGTCCTCTCCAAAGGTGTCATTGGGGGTCAATTTATAGTTATTTGAAAATGGTCTGCGCATAGTAGAATCCCACCTTGTGGAACTACTAGATGCAGTCGAAATTGGTCTGCCAACAACAGAATCCCGCTGTTTGGAATGACTAAATGCAGGCCAAAATGGGATTTCCTGGAAAAATGGGCTATCCCTAGGGGCGAGTCCACGCCACTTGAGGCGTGCTCGCCCGGGGGTGGCGAGTACCCGATATGACTAGGTGCTTGCCACTTGCCCCGAACCGGGGGATGGTACTAGATATTAGAGCTACACTTGCATATCAACTAGAAGTCTAGCCGATCGGCTAGAGGCGAGTCGACTTGCCTGGGCTTAACACCTCGCGGTAACGATATCGTTGGCAGTAGTGAATCTTGCACCTTCTACATGCTGATCTTGCAGGGTCCACTCGACAAACACGAGGTTGTACACAATCTCCGTTCTTTACGAGTTTGCCTCAAGCTCGGAATGACAGTTCAACCTCGAGTGTTTGGGAGTGCCTTAATTTAGAGCTAGAGAATCTTTCGGTGGAACCCTCCATGGGTTATATATATCCATGGGAGGGGGAGGCCATCCCCAGGACCTACCTTCGCCTCTTCCCCTCGGTTCACATCGGTCGGTAGCTTTCTCTCCATCATGCCACCCTCCAAGGATATTCTTACTCACCTCGCCACCCTTAAGGAACAAAATGAGGCGGTCTCTTCTGAACTTTTGGCCTTCGTCTCCGAGCACTTCGCATGCACACCTCAGATACGCACAGAAAAAGAGTCGCCAATAAGGTGAGGCGCGAGTCCTTGGTGGGGCGATGACTCTGCCAGGGCTGCAAAAATGACTCGACTTCAGCCTGAGTCTGGGGCATCTGATTTGGTGCGAGTCCCATTCTCCCTCTCTACTCACTCAAAAATTCCTTTTAATGAACTGACATTTCAAAACCACAGAACCCGCAACCCAACCCCTCCATCATGTATAGTAAGACGACACGAGAAGCCAGGAGGGCGACAAACATGAGGGCTCGAGCGCTCAGGCGAACCCAGACACTCACCCCCAGGTTCTTAGTAAGCAACCATTTTTCTCCTCGCGCTCGACTTGTGCCTTATGAGTATATTTAACCTCGGGTTTGCTTTCGCAGTACCCTCTTTTATTGATCTCACCTGGACGCACCCGTTGCTAAAGTCGCCTTCTCACAAACTAGAGCTCGCCAATACAGATCTCACCCCGGCGAGCAATGTCACTGGCCTCGTTGCGACTCCTGCGACGTAGGGTCCTGACATGGATCTCATGCGAGTGGGTTCGGGGAAGTCCCTTGTACTCCCCATGTCCAAACCTTTTGACCGGAAGCCTAATCTACCTCCCAGCCGTCGCCACGATCCCTCTTGTAACATCCCTAATCCTACTAGACCCCGTGAAAGTGTTAAGGCATGACATGTTGAAAGTGAGGTATTAGATCTTAGACTTACTCTAGAGGGGGGTGAATAGAGTATTAAAAATTTTAACTTATTTTATAGCAGAATTAGAATAATGATATATGCATGTGTAATTGAGTGAGTATAAAAGCAAAATAATAAACACATCACAGTACAGAAAGAAAACACAACCACAACAAAGACACAAGGATCTATAGTAGTTCCCCAATCAACCTGGGTAAATCTACTCTTCTACCACCCTTGGTAGGAATCCACTTAGGTTTTTGATCAGGTGCCCTATCACCACTGAGCTTTTGATCAGGTGCTCAAACCAAACCACAGGTTTTTGATCAGGTGCCCTGCCACCAAAGGTTAACTTTTGAAGGGAGTTAAAATCCTGTACAAGATGGGGTAAAAGGATAAACAAAAAAGTTTATGAAGTTCTTCTCTTCTCAATAAGATCTGAGAGAAGACTAGTGGATTGCTGTTGTTGTAAAGCTCCCCCTGTCTGATAGAATTTGTTGACAGTTGGTGAAGCTTTCTCTTGGGTGTAGAAGATTAAGAATCATCAGATGAAAACTTAAAGAAGATTTTAGATGTTTTTCTCAGTGAGTGAAGATGTTGTTGTAGATGAAGATTTATGTATGCTCTCAGTATTTCACAAGTATATCTTCTTGAATGAATCTTATCTTATCTTATCTCTACTGTATATCTCTCTTCTACTTTTCTTACTGATTCGTTCTTTTTCTTTAGGTATATAATATGATTTGAAAATTCAAATCTTTTGATAAGGAATAGAATAATCTGAAATAAATCTTTCTTGGGACTGCAATGACAACTCTATAAAATACTTTTATTCCTTTTCTATGAAAGTTTCCTTTTCCAAAATATGTCAACGGCTAGAATAAAATGAATATATAAAAGGGAGGCAGAAATCTTGTCTTATCTGATAATGAATAAGTTCAAATATATGAATAGATCCGTTGCTGGAAAGTCGATCTGAGTTCAGAGAAAAGAGATAACTGATTCTTCAGAAATTTGTCAAGCTCAAAATGAATTTCGTCGAACAGAAAGCTTGTGTTCGTCGAACAGAGAGCTTAGTTCGTCGAACTGAACACTTAGTTACTAATTCGTCGAACAGAACACTGAGTTCGTCGGGAGTTCGTCGAACTAAAAGATAAAATCTGCAGAACTGCTTGAAAGACTGATTTCGTCGAGCTGGGGATCAATTTCGTCGAACTGATAAACGACGTTCGTCGAGCTCAGGAAAGAGTTCGTCGAACACAGAAAACTTAGAATTTCCTAAGTTCTAGCTAACTCAGACAAGCTTAAACATTGACCCTAAGACTATACATTGGGTCAACTTAAGTCCTAATCATAGATAGTGATCCTAGCCCAAATTAGTAATAGGTTTGTTCCAACAATCTCACCCTATTTGGGTTAGGATACTATTTGACAAAATTAAATAAAAAAACAACAATAAACACAGAGCATATATATCTAATAGAATTTAACTTTCATTTTAGCAGATAGAAAAATATAGTACTCTGAGTTTAGGAAGTTTTACATTGAAAGCAGAATTTTGCAGAACCAAATAATCATGAGCTTTACTCTGTCTTTGAGGAAGGTTTGAAAATGATTTCTCTGTTAGGATTTTCAGATTCTCTCTTACTCATATAGAGGTCATTAGCTCCCAGCAGGGTTTGAGATGAAGCTTGAGGAACCACTGCAGTTGGGTGCAACCTTAGGTAGTCTTCAACATTGAAGAGATGCCTTAAGCTGTATCTTTCAAATTCCTGTCTTCTGAATTCAGACATAGTTGTAAATTGAGAATAGTCTTTTCCTTCAACTTTGGCTTTATTGATTTGAGCAGTAGCAATTGTTTCTCTATATCTAGCCATGTAAGCATTCTTTTCTGAATCTGGAATAATAGGAGATGGAGGCCTTTCATCATGATCACTGGACTGATATGAAGATTGAAGATCTTGAAAATTTCTTTTCCTGTGCAAGGAGCCATCAGAGACATGATATTTGTAAACTAAAGATAGAGCTCTGGCAGATCCTGAGGGAGGAGCTCTGGCTGATCTTGAAATGTAGGAGCCAATGGAACTTCTGTGACTTTCTACTGATCTTCTTGATAGTTGAGGGGAAGGTTTCTGAGAGGAAGAGGACAAACCTGTTGATCCGGCTGCTGGAGGAGGAGGAGGAGGGGGATTAAACTTTACTGGCTTACCAGAATAGAATCCTATTTTCTTCATTTTCTTTCTCCTGATATTCTCATTCCTTGAGAATCTCATCCAGGCTGGTGAATCTTTGGTGAGAGTGATGTTTTTCAAAATGTAATAGGGGATGCCATTTGTAGAAGATTGAGGTTTGGGGGCAGCCTTTGCTTTGCTTCTGGATTTCCTTTTCCTTGAAGATGAATCATCAGAATCATTATCATCATCATCATCAGAAGAAGAAGGCTGTGCAGGATCATTATACAAATCATCAAGTTCTTGAAGAACATTATCAACATCTTGCTCAAAATCTTCTGAAAGAGGGGAATCATCATAGACAAATGTTGGAGGTAAATTCACCAAGTCAACTTCTTCTGTAACTGCAACTGCAATTGGAACCTGAACTGGAACTGGAATGCTTTTGATGATTTTCTTTAGCAACATTGAATCTATTGGAGCTGAATAGGGAACTATAGCCTTTAAACTAACTTGAGGCTTAGGCAGACAATTGAAAACAAAACTGAATTTTGATAATAAAGAAATAATATCTACTGAAGGATTAATAGAAATATTATTCACTGAATCTATAACTGGAATAAATAACTCTGAAGCTGCAACTGAATCTGTAATAACTGAATCAATAGCCATATCTGAATCTACATCAATCGGAGATTCTTCATTAAGCATCTCCCCCTGCCTAGGTTTAGGGAGACCCGAATCTAGGCCCCTAGAAGAAGAGACAAAGGATGAGGAGGAAGGAAGGGAAGCAAGCTTAGAAGAGAGTTCTAAGATAGCTTTGAGAACAGGAGCTAGCTTCTCATCTAGAGGAGCCGTCTGCCTAGGAGATATATGGTTGAAAATCTGATCAGCAATGGAAGAGAAATCAACATACACAAAGTCAGATGTATGCTGAGAAGATGAGGATGCTGGAATAGAAGATGAGGGAATAGAGGTGTGAGCCTGATTGTCACACACTGAGGAGGGTAGGAAGATGGTTGTAGCATATGAGATGGGTTGAAGATTATCCACATGGATGGGAATATGAGGTGGAGAATGTTGAGGAGACAAGAGGTCAAATGAAGGAGGGGGAATGAAGGGGGGAAGAGAATCTTCATTTGGAATAGATGAGGATGGAAAATCTGCAGACAGATTTGTCTAGAGAGGAGGAGAAGAAAGCAATGAGGAAGGAGTGTCTATGGGAGAATTGGAGGGAAGAACTTCTTCAGTAGTAATGTTCTGAAGAGGTTGAGAAGGGAGATGAGTTGAAGATTCAGAGAGAGGAGCTTCTGGTAGGGTCGAGGGAGTGACTGTATCAGTCCTTGTACTTTCAGAAGCTTGCCTGGAAGTTTCTGCCCTTGAAGTCCTTTTGGGAATCACTCTCTCCCATTTACCAAAGAGAGCTGGAGTCAGCCTCTTGCTTGCATTGATAAAGACTGTTGGTGACACCAACAGCTCTGGGCATTTTGCTTGAAGAACAATGCCTAAGATCCTGCCATAGCAAACACTCATTTTTTTCTTATTCTTTATGGATTCAAAAAGAATCAATCCCCAATTGACCTGCTTCTTTTCAACTAAGGTCACCATCAACAGAAATTGGTGCCTTGTAATATAGTCATGAGCATAGGTTTTTCCTAACAAAACCTTGCTAACAATATCAGCTAAGAATTTGTATTCAATAGACAAATTCTTTTTCAGAAGATGATTAGGGTTTCCACTGGAGTGGCCCATTTTATCCAATTCAATATTAAACTCATCAGAGGTAATATCCAAATCATCATCACCATTTATCAAACCAAAAACATCTGTTAAAATCTCTGGAGAAAAAGGAACCTGGTTTCCTGAAATAGTTCCTGAGATGGTTGTTGCAGTCAGTGACTGAATAGTTTGTACTCATTCCTTGATCTCTACAACTGGTAGCTTTATCCTTGTAGTCATAAACTTCTTTAACTGCTGTTCTTCAAAGAGTTGAAGAATGTCTTGGAAAATTTGGTCAGAATGAGCAAATGATTCCATATCTATATCAAAACCTGCTTAACATCATTGATGAGATCACTGCATGAGAGATTGTCATTGGTACCTGCAAGAGAAAAAGATCAAGTGCAAGGGAACTGGAGGCAAGAGCAAGTTTTATAGGTGCAAAGACGAAATGGAATCAAAATTTGATTATAAAGAAAGAGATCAGAGAAGGCGCAAGCTTTCGTTGAACTGGGTTCGGCTAAACCTAATAAGAACAGAAGTCGAAGAGCCCGGGGCTTCATCAGACTGCGTTCGAAGAAAAATAAATTTTCGTCGATCTCAGTTCGACTAAAGAGCTGGCTTCATCGATCTCTGAATCTAATAGATTTTGTCGATCACCATTCGACGAATGATTAATTTTCATCGTTCTCCGTTCGACGAAAAGAGGGGATAAGTAAAAATAATTTTTTTTAATTTATTGAATCTCCATCTATCATTCCTAGCTGATTTATAAAGAAGATGTGCTTCTTTTCATCCAAAGGCTTGGTGAAAATATCAGCCCTTTGTAAGTCAGTGGGAATAAATTGTAGGCAGATTTTATTTTATCCACATTATCTCTAATAAAGTGGTGCCTAATTTCTATGTGTTTAGTCCTACTATGGAGTACTGGATTTTGTGCTATAGATATTGCACTAGTATTGTCACAAAATATAATTGATTTATTTAAGTTGATACCATAATCTAAGAGTTGATTTTGTATCCACAGAATCTGTGAGCAGCAATTGCCAGCAACAGTATATTCTGCTTTAGCTATTGATGTAGACACAGATGTCTATTTCTTACAAAACCAAGACACAAGTTTATCATCAAGGAACTGGCAAGTTCCTGATGTGCTTTTCCTGTCTACTCTGCATCCAGCATAATCAAAATCTAAGAATCCAGTTAATTCAAATTCTGATGCAGTTGGATACCAAAGTCCTAGATTTGGACAACCATTTATATATCTCAAAATTCTTTTTAATAAAATAAGGTGAGATTCTTCAGGGTTAACTTGGAACCTAACACAAATGCATGTAGCAAATATTATGTCTGGTCTACTAGTTGTTAAGTAAAGTAAAGAGCCAACAATTGCTCTATACACTTTTTGATCAACAAGTTTCCCTGATTCATCATTGTCTACAACAATATTGGAGGGCATGGGTGTTTTCATAGAAGAGGCATCAGACATACCAAATCTTTTCACTAATTCCTTAGCATACTTGGATTGTGATATGAATATCCCATTAGGAGTTTACTTCGCTTGAAAGCCAAGGAAGTAAGATAACTCACCCATACTACTCATTTCAAATTTGGATTGCATTAGGTCAGAAAACCTTTTGTATAAATTTGAATCAGTAGAGCCAAAAATAATATCATCTACATAGATTTGAACTAGTAAAGTTTGATTTTTATGTATCCTGAAAAATAAAGTTTTATCAACATTGCCTCTACAGAATTTATTCTCTAAAAGAAAATTAGCTAGGGTCTCATACCATGCTCTGGGAGCTTGCTTGAGACCATAGAGAGCTTTATTAAGCTTTAAAACATAAGAAGAGTAAGTTGGAGAGATAAAACCTGGTGGTTGTTCCACATATACTTCTTCTTTGATATCTCCATTTAGAAAAACACTATTCACATCCATCTGATAGACTTTAAATTTCTTGAAAGCGGCAAATGCAAGAAATATCCTGATAGCTTCAAGTATTGCAACAGGAGCAAAGGTTTGATCATAATCAATTCCTTCTTCCTTAGAGTATCCTTGAGCTACCAATCTGGCTTTATTTTTGATTATCAAGCCTTGATCATCTGGCTTGTTCCTAAAGACCCATTTAATGCCAATAACTGGATGGCCCTTTGGTCTTGGAACCAAATCCCAGACTTTGTTCCTTTCAAATTCATTGAGTTCCTCTTGCATTGCAAGAATCCAATTTGGATCTTATTCTGCGTCTTGTATGGATTGAGGTTCAATTTGTGATAGGAAACAAGTATGCATCTGATTTTGGTTGAGTTGATGCCTTGTTTGAACACCTGCTGATATGTCTCCAATAACTTGAGATATTGGATGATCTCTAACTGTGATGTGATCAACAGTTGGAATAGGTTCAACAAGAGTATCCTCTTGAGGGATTTGATCAGCTGTCACTTGATTAGAATTATCAGCAAGATCTTCTGGATTATCTTCTTCTTCACTGTCTTCAATAATTTGAGCTGATGGGAGTAGAGAGTCTTTATTCTGTAGATCCAATCCATTAAGCTCTTCACATAGAGCTGGTACCTGCAAAATATCTCTGGTAGAGGTGGTATTCTTCTCCTCATTTAATATGTTAGTTTCATCAAAAGAAACATGCATGGACTCTTCTATCGTAAGAGTTGATTTGTTATAAATTCTATATGCTTTACTAGAAAGAGAGTATCCAAGGAATATAGCTTCAGCAGCCTTTGCTTCAAATTTCCTTAGATATTTCTTATCATTGTTATGCACATATCATTTACAACCAAAAATCTTAAAATAGTTAACCTTATGCTTTTTATTCTTAAGCAATTCATAGGGTGTTTTACCCTTAAATTTGTGTATCAGACTCCTGTTTAACACATAATTTATTGTGTTCACTGCTTCTGCCCAAAAAGAGATTGGCAAGTGAGCATCATCAAGCAATGTAGTTGCTGATTCAAGTAATGTTCTAGTTTTCCTTTCAGCTACCCCATTTTATTGAGGAGTTCTAGGAGCAGAGAAACATTGCCTGATCCCTTCTTTTCCACAGAATTCTCTCATCAGAAGAGATTCAAACTCAGTGCCATGATCACATCTGATCAATGCAACTAGATTTGAGCACTCAATCTTGATGGACCTGAGAAAGTATGTCAGAACACTGAAGGTGTCAGACTTGTTCTTAAGAAAGAACACCCAAGTGAATCTAGAGAAGTCATCTACAATAACTAAAGTGTAATGTTTCCCTCCTAGACTCTGTATTGCAGTGGGTCCAAAGAGATCCAAATGCAGTAAGTATAGAATCCTAGGTGAATCACTCTTGGATAAAGATTTGAAACTACTCTTGGTCTGCTTTCCTAGTTGACAAGCCCTGCAGAGTCCTTCCTTCTTGTATGAACCAGAAGACAGTCCTCTTACCAGATTGTCCTTGGAGAGCTTAGAGATAGTTCTAAGGTTAATATGTCCTAGCCTTTTATGACATAACTCATTTGTTTTACTTATTGAATTAAATAAACAAATGTCTGAATTGGCAGAATCAAAATTGACTAAATATATATTTCCTTGTCTGATACCAGATAACACATTGATGTTCTTATTATTGGTAATAAGACATAAGGAGTGATCAAAAGTTACCTGATAACCCTCATCACATAGCTGGCTTATGCTGATGAGGCTGTGCTTGAGACCCTTGACATATGCTACCTCTTTGAAGGTAACTGCTCCAACTCTGATTTTTCTATATCCTTTAGTCTGTCCATAGTTGGAGTCTCCAAAAATTACTTTGGGTCCAAGCTTTGCCTTATAATTTCTCAGATTAGCCTTATCTCATGCCATGTGCTTAGAGCAGCCACTATCAAAATATCAGTGTTCCTTTATGTTTTGATAGCCTTGTACCCGCAAAACAGAAAATGGACTAGTTGTTCTTGACCCAGACTATCTTGGGTCCTTTTGTCTTACCACAAAATTTAGAAATGTAAGATATCTCACGCTGATCTTTATAGCCTTGTGGATGATATCTCCTTGGAGGAATAATCCACTCAGTAAAGGGATTCTTAGTATGTTGAGAATGAGAATTCTTTAGAAATGCAGTATATTTTTTGTTCGACGAACTTGGCTGAGTTTGTCGATCGCCGTTCGACGAATTGAAGTTATTTTGTCAAGCGCCGCTTGAAGGATAGTTATAATGAAAATCTGTATTCAGCGTTCGTCGACCACCGTTCGTCGACCACCGTTCGATGAATTCATGTGATTTCGTCGAACGCCATTCGACGAATTCTTTTGAATTCCTTTGTTCTTAACAGCCTTGCTTGAGATGTTCTTACCTACTTCTACTGCCTCTTTGCCTTTGGCAGAAATGAATTTTACTGGAGTATATAGAGTGTCTCTCTTAAGAAGGTATGGCTCACTTGATGATGCACCCAAGCCCAGTTTGCCATTGAGTCTGGCATTTACAGTGCTTGTGATGTCCATCAGTTTGATGCTTCTCCCATTGAGAGATTCTTCAAACTTTTTAGCCTCATATAATTTGTTCTCAATGAGAACAATATGTTCTTTGGAGGCAGTCAGTTTTATCTTAAGATTGGCATTATCTACAGTCAGTTGGTTCATTTCAACCAACTTACTTCTGAGGGAAATTATCTCCTTCTCAGATTGAATCAAATCTAGACAAAGAGTCTTAAATTCACTTTTAAAACCATTTGAAGTAAAATCAAAGGTAGAGATTACCTGATCACTATCAGTGTCAGATTCTGATTCATCATAATTATTTGTTGAGGCATTGATAGCCATCATGCAAAAGCTTCTTTCATCTGCATCATCTTCATCATCACTTGAGCTGGATGATGATGCATGTTCTGAATCACTGCTTGAGTCATAGATAGCCATCATGCATAGATCCTTTTCATTTGTATCATCTTCATCTTTAGAGGAGCTGGGTAATGAATCTGACTCAGTCTCACTCCATGTCTCAGCCACAAAGTCATTTCCCTTGTGTTTATATTTGTGGGAGGATGGCCCGCTAAAGTGTTTCTTTTCTTCCTTTTCTTTTCTTCCTTTTCTTTTCTTCTGTCCTTCTTTTGATTTTCTGGACACTCAGGTAGGATGTGTCCAGGCTTCCTGCAATCAAAACAAATAATTTCTTTAGAGTGTGTTCTGTCATACCTTGGTTTCTCCTTGGATCTGAAGTCCTTCTTTCTAAGGTCCTTTCTAGCCATTTTGTAGAAACTTTTGGCTAGGAGGTTCATGAACTTCATTTCTCCTGGAGCTTTTTCTTCCTCCTCTGTTGCCTGAAAAGCAATGCTTCTTTCCTTTTTGGTGGCTGGAGAGGAGGTAGACTATTCAGCTTCTCTTGACTTGATAAGCTGCTCATAGGATTTTAGTTTGCCTAATAAGGTCTCAGTAGAGATCTCATTTAGGATTTTGGCTTCCTTGATTGGCCAGATCCTTGAGTCCCGTGTGCTAAGGAAGCACATTAGGATCTTATCATTTACTTCAGTGATTGAGATCACTTTATCCAAAGACTTCAGCTCATTGATGATGAGACTGAGTCTGTTATACATATATGCAATTATTTCAGTATCTCCCTTCTTGAAGTTCTCATATTGGGAGATGAGATGAGATCTCCTGTCCTTTCTCTCATCTGCAGATCCTTCAACCATGTTGTTGAGAGAGTTCCAGATATCCCTGGCTGAGGTGCAGTCCACAACCTTCTGGAATATGTCATCAGACATGGTCTGTGCCAAGATGTTCATAGCTTTGACATCTGCATTCCTTTGTTTCTTCTGAGCATCTGTCCACTCAGGAGGTGGAACAACATTAGTGTTGGTTGCTGTTTCAGTACTTGTTGTTGCTGATGGAGTAGGAGGTCCTGTCAAAATAGAATTAGAAATATTTTCATCAATAGAGTTCATATAAAGTTTGATCCTTGCTTTCCATAATGCAAACTTGTTAAGATTGCACATAGGAGGTCTTGTGCTTGAGTAATCTTTGTTCTGTGCCATGAGTTTTTAGAAAAAGGAAACTCTAGAAAAAGTTAAGATCTAATTGATCTTTGGATTCAGGTGTTAGCCTGTGTAATCAATCAACCAACCTATGATACCAATTGAAAGTTAGGTATTAGATCTTAGACTTACTCTAGAAATCTTCTTGACTGCTTGATATCGTTGTAAGCACCTTATCTTGTCGACGACATAATCGATATCATGTCGACAAACTATTCTTCAACGACTGCCTGTCTTCATGAGACCTTCCTTAGTCTTCTCGATGTCAAGCCTTCTTTACGATGATATCATTAAAATCAATCTTATTTGGCCTTATCGATGACATGGCTTCCTTACGATGATATCGTCGACATCTAACTTATTTTTGTGCTTGAGTTTTCTCCATCATATCGACTTTCTGATATCGTTGTAAGGTGTTGTAGTGTTGATGTCACAACGATATCATCATTTGCATGTTGTCTCGACGATAACCGATATGATCATTCTGCTTTGCTCTGCACATCATTTAAACAATATGCATACACTTTTTCGACGATATGTGTCAGCTCGACATTCTTTGAACTTGTCTTCTACTGAGATGATAAAGCTAAGAAGGTAATCAAATAAATAGTGACGTTCTTTTGAATTGGTGACTTCTCCAAATCAGGAATCATGAGGGCAAGATTCCCAACAAAAAGGATCCAACCTTCATTATCATAAAAGAATGGATATAAGGACTTTGGACAGGTTCTCAAGGGTGCTCCCAATGAGTCGGCCCTCTGAGGTAAAGGAGAAGAAAAAGAAATTAGTCAAAGGACTAAAGAAGGCCAGAATAGTGTGTTCTGATTCTGATTCAGATACTGCAGAAATAATCCCTACTGATGATGATCAAGGACCTGCCAGCAGTTTAGACAAATATTTTCATGAAGTGCATGAAACTGAAGGAAATAAGGATCATGCTGCTGCTAAAGAGCATGAGAAAGATGTGGAGGCTGCTGCTGCTGAAGAAAAGTCTGATGGAAATGAAGGAGATCATACTCAAAGTGATGCTCCTAATCCTCAAGATGCTGATAGCAATACACAAATTGTGCATGCTGAGCCTGCAAGGCATGATGAGGAGCAATCAGACTTACAAAGTAAGATTGACAATATCATTTTTAATCTTGAAAGAAGAACTAATCTAATCCCTTATGAACCAACAAATTATTGGGGGGATGATCTAGAAAGGATGGATGCCCCATATGAGGGGGAGCAGCAGAAAAGGTCATATGATGATGAAGATAATGATGCTCCATTTGAGGGGGAGCAAGAAGGATCAATTGGAAAAGAAAGCCAGGAGGCAGAAGATAATGATGTTGTTGTGCATAATGATGGTGCTGATAAGACTGGTGATAGAATTGAGGGGGGCAGATCCTTGCTCTGGCTGAGGGGGGGGGGGGGGCATGAAGAGCATGCAAAGGAGCCATCCACTCTACATGAGTGTGATAATCAAGTCCTCCAAGAGAAAAGCATACCCACTGTGGTAGCTGAAGTACAACCCTCCACCTCTGCAATGTCAAATGAACTCATCCTAAGTTCAATCAGCACACTTATTGATGATCATATTACATCAATAAAGGAATATATTGATAGGTATGTGATAAGTAGTAAAATATACGTATTTGTAGTATAGTTTTTAGTATGATTTTAAGTAATATTGTAATATTTTATGTAAATTAAGGAATAAACTTGCTTGTTTTATTATTTTCCTTACTAACTTAGCTTTCTTTTTATTTTCAGCATTTTTTACATTTTTTGTTAAGTTACTCCCTGGGTCACGCCCGTGACCTTGAGTCACGCCCGTGACCTTGAGTCACGCCCGTGGCCAAGGGCGTGTAATCTTAAAATGCCAAATTTCAGCTCGATCGACATCCCATCCCGTCGATCGACATCTGGTCTCGTCGATCGGCTTGCTGTCCTGTCGATTTACAAGGTGACGCCCGTGTACCTACAGTAATGCCCGTGTATCCCGCGACCAACTCCAGTCTTATCGATCGACACCTACTCCCGTCGATCAGCACCTTCTCCCATCAATTTTGCAAAGTCACATCGGTGACCAAGGCCGTGACCTATCAAGTTCTTCTAGAAGCCAGCAGAACATGCCTCAACGCCACGCCCTTGACGTCTGCCGCCTAAAGACACGCCTGTGACACCTCGGTCATGCCTGTGTGCAGCCATATTTCACGACAAATCCTTCCAGAAGACGGCCAAGCCTATCTTCAGAATACGCCCCAGGGTCACGCCCCTTGGTCACGCCCGTGATCGAGGGCATGTAAAAATAAAATTTTTCCCTATAATTAGAGGGGCTCGACTGAAGGAAAAGGATCCAGATTTCGAGAGTGTTTTAGTGTTTTTTGAATTGTGTTGAGTGTATGTGAGTTTATTTATGCATTTAAGTTTTAAGTTCGTTTGTAATTTGTATTTTCATAGCCTAGTTGTAATGTTTGTTTTGAAAATAAAATATTGTTTTTCTCATTTGGATCATCTTTAGTCTTTTTATTATAACTAGAGTGTGTGCGTGTATGAGATTAATTTTATTGCTTTCATAAGTTAGATTTATCGCTTTCATAACTTAGATTTATAAGCTTTCATAAAATAGTTTATCGCTTTCTTTAACGCTTTATTTATTGCTTTCTTTTAATGCTTTCTTTCGATTCAATCTTTTTATTACAAGTAGAGTGCGTGTGTGTATGAGATAGTACTTTTTTTTACTTAGATTTATTTCAAGTCTTATTACCACCCCCATCCCGGATGAAAGGCTAAGAACTTTTTAGCGCTTGATTAAGATGGTTGGGACGGATATTATTTCTGCTTTTATATAAGTCTTTCAATTCTATACCACCCCCGTCCCGGATGAGAGGCTAAGAATTTTTTAGCGCTTGATTAAGACGGTTGGGACGGATACTATTTCTGCACTTTTATAAGTCTTTTAATTTTTCTTTACCGCTTAAATTATTAACATGTCTTTTCGTTTTATTAATGTCGTTCCCATTCCGATGAGTGGCTAATTTCCTTTAGTGCATGATGTCGAAGAGCATTGGGACAAATAAGAGGGGTGAATAAAGTATTAAAATTTTTAACTTATTTTATAGCGGAATTAGAATAATGATATATGTATGTGTAATTGAGTGAGTATAAAAGCAAAACAATAAACACATCATAGTACAGAAAGAAAACACAACCACAGTAAAGACACAAGGATCTATAGTAGTTTCCCAATCATCCTGGGTACATCTACTCTTCTACCACCCTTGGTAGGAATCCACTTAGGTTTTTGATCAGGTGACCTATCACCACTGAGCTTTTGATCAGGTGCTCAAACCAAACCACAGGTTTTTGAGCAGGTGCCCTGCCACCAAAGGTTAACTTTTGAAGGGAGTTAAAACCCTATACAAGATGGGGTAAAAGGATAAACAAAAAAGTTAATGAAGTTCTTCTCTTCTCAATAAGATCTGAGAGAAGACTAGTGTATTGTTGTTGTTGTAAAGCTCCCCCTTCTGATAGAATTTGTTGACAGTTGGTGAAGCTTTCTCTTGGGTGTAGAAGATTATGAATCTGCAGATGAAAATTGAGAGAAGATTTCAGATGTTTTTCTCAGTGAGTGAAGATGCTGCTGTAGATGAAGATTTATGTATGCTCTGAGTATTTCACAAGTATATCTTCTTGAATGAATCTTATCTTCTCTTATCTCTACTGTATATCTCTCTTCTACTTTTCTTACTGATTCATCATTTTTCTTTAGGTATATAATCTGATTTGAAAATTTAAATCTTCTGATAAGGAATAGAATAATCTGAAATAAATCTTTCTTGGGACTGCAATGGCAACTCTGTAAAATACTTTTATTCCTTTTCTATGAAAATTTCCTTTTACAAAATATGTCAACAGCTAGATTCTCAAAAGAAGAGAATAGAATGAATATATAAAAGGGAAGCAGAAATCTTGTCTTATCTGATAATGAATAAGTCCAAATATATGAATAGATCCGTTGCTGGAAAGTCGATCTGAGTTCAGAGAAAAGAGACAACTGATTCTTCAGAAATTTTTCAAGCTCAAAATGAATTTCGTCGAACAGAAAGCTTGAGTTCGTCAAACAGAGAGCTGAGTTCATCGAACTGAACACTTAGTTACTAATTCGTCGAACAGAACACTGAGTTCGTCGATCTCAATCAGGAGTTCGTCGAACTGAAAGATAGAATCTGCAGAACTGCTTGAAAGACTGATTTCGTCGAGCTGAGGATCAATTTCGTCGAACTGATAAACGACGTTCGTCGAGCTCAGGAAAGAGTTCATTGAACACGGAAAACTTAGAATTTCCTAAGTTCTAGCTAACTCAGACAAGCTTAAACATTGACCCTAAGACTATACATTGGGTCAACTTGAGTCCTAATCACAGATAGTGATCCTATCCCAAATTAGTAATAGGGTTGTTCCAACACATGTGGTGAGAATGGGGAGTCGAGACAAGGAGATGACCTTAGGACTCACTAAGTTGAGGTGAACTTACATAGTGCTCACAAGTGAGCACAAGTCAACTTAGGTCAAATTAGCCAAATTGAACTCACAAGTACTAATTGACCTCACCACTATGTTCCTAACCCTAATGGAGACTCACTTGACCAAAATCCATAGCAATTAGTCAACCAAATATGCCAAATTGACCAAAGTCAAACTTAGGTCAACATAGATATGTTCAACACAATTAGACTCAATTGACCTCCAATACCTCAAATGGGCTTCACCTAGGTCCTCATAATCACTAAGGAAGGTCATTAGGTCAATTATCACTAATTGGTTCCACTCAATTTCAAAGAATTGACCAAATCGACCTAATCAAGGATCAATTGACCTTCAATTGGCCAAATTAACCTAATCAAGGATCAATTAACCTTCAATTGGCCATTTCTTAATCAACATAACACAAATTAACCTAATCAAAGATCAATTAACCTTCAATTGGTCAAATTGACTTCACCCCTAACCTTCTAACCCCATTAAGGACCCATGAGACCCAAAATCCCCATCAAATGGTCAACCAATCCACCCAATTTGAACAAAGTCAAACTTAGGCTAATTTGGGTCAAACTCATACCGTATGGATCAATTATTTCAATTGGAGCAACACCATGGTCCAATGGACTTTTGGTAAGGTCATAGGACTCAGAACATCAAGTGGGGCTAACCCACTCACCAATTTGACCAAGTCAACCCAAAAGTCAACCATGGTCAACATTAAGCTTTAAGGAAGAAATCAAAAGCCCAAATGGAATCCAAGTGGACTAAGACCCCAACCCAAGCCCAACCGGTAGGTCACAGGCTTATTGGCATCCCAAGCTCTTGAATTTGGAGAGGGAAGATGGGCATGTGGGCAAAAAGGGCATTTTCCCCAAATGCCTTAAGGGAAAAAGAAGCTTTTGAGGAATGGAGGCCCCATGACCCTCCACTCCTCTGCCCAAGCTTGTATCTGACCACCTCAGGCATGAACAGTCTCCATTGGGGGATGACAACCGCTCAGCAGTCAAGGGGAAGGGAAAATTGCCATGGTCGACAACACATGCCTCCCATTCTCTCTATACAGCCATCACCACCCCCAATACGCACTTCCATCATCTTCAGAAGGCTATAAGGAGTCGAGCCAGCCATTGAGAAGATGGTCATTGGTGGAGAATCGATGAATCAGACAAGCTCGTCGGAGAAGAAGAGAACCATGGCCAGCGCCCCGGAACACTAGTTGTCGAGCTCCAATCGAGGTCTATTTCTCCTTCTGTCCCTCTATGCTAGCTTTCTAACTCCTTAGGCAGAGAAATCAGGCTTAATTGAGTCGCGATCCATGTGATAAAGGTGAGATATTTCCGAGCTATTCACCCCACTCAGGTTCGCCGGAGAGGCAACCTCCGGCCGGCATTTTGCCGCCAATCGATAGCCCCCACCTAAATGGAGGTGGTGGTGGTCGGCCGTCGAGGTGTCTGGAGGGCCAGGAAATCAGCTTGGAAAACAGCCCAAGACGGGATAATCTTGTCCCTTGGCTGGAGGTAGGAGATGCAATCACACCTGTTTATTTCCGCGACTGATGGCTATACACAGGCCATGATGTATTAAATGAATTTTTTGTCACAATTTATATAAAAAATTAATTCTCATAATTAGACCTCTTAGAAGCCTTTTTAGGCAAATGTGTTAGAGACCATTTTTGCAGCCCTTGAGGTCTACTGTCCATAGGACTTTGAATCACCAGATTTGGTTGCCTACATCTCCTTGTAGGGCCATTCTCCCGAGGTGTGTCCTAAAGGGGGGCCATTCACTAAGTGGTAAATTTATTTAACATAGATATTTGTATAGACCTAATACTTTGGACATGAAGTCATATACTATAGACACACCCCCTGCCCAAAAATCAGAATTTTTGGGCATCATTTTTTAAGATTTTGTGGGAAATAGTATTTTTCATATTATTGAAATAAATATGGCTAGATAAATTCAAAATGACCCAAATATTGTGTGGAATGTTTGTTATGTCACAAATTGTCACATGTAAAAATTTGAGGTCATTTGAACCACTGTAGAACAATATATTCCACATACATGTGAATGAGATGTATGAGAAGGTGGTGTGCATATAGCACTTTTGGTACTTTGTGAATTTGTCATAGATGGCTTGTTTTATGCTCATGATATTTGGGAAATACACCTATTATAATGAAGGGTATCATCCCTAGAAAATTTAGGATTTTTAGAATGAAAAATCCTAGGTATTTAATTAATTATATTAATGTCACATAAGTGCATTAATCAAATGATAGCGACCAAATGAATTATGATAATTCTGATCTTCTGCCACCTGATGATTTAGGGTAACCTATACCTCTGGAAATTTTATTAGGATTTTTGGAGTTGATATTCCGAGTTATTTGATCATAATTGATTATGACACATAAATGTATAAATGAAATAAACATAACCTAATGCCTTGATAAAAATCCAATTTTCTGTCACATGGTACTTCATGTTGAAATATATCTCTGAAATGTTTAGTAGGATTTTTGGAAGTCATACACAGTAAATTATCAAAAATGTCATTTATCACACTTATGTATTATTGCAATTTTCATAGTTAATATTATTTGGAAAATTCTGAAAGTTTGGATAGACTTTTGTAGATCCTTATAAACGTATGGTAATTTTTCCAGAATTTTTGAATGAATTATCTTGGTACTTACTGTGTAATGTGACAAATTGACCTAAATATTTAAGTGCTGAAATAATGGTCATAAATACTATAAAAAATTAGGAAACTCTGTCATGCATGTTATTTCATCATTATATACAACTTATAAAATATTTGGAGAACTTTGACTTCTGAAGTTGGTACTTTATGTGTAAAGTGACGCGTGTCTTGACTTTACAGAATTTTTATTCATGGTCAAATTAATTAGGATAATTATGAATTTCTGACCATTTATTAATTTTGTCATGATGAACCTATGGTATGAATTGTAGGACATTTGGCCAAGTTATAGTGAAGTTCACATCATAGAGATCAATTTAGTTCAATTCTAGTGCCAGTCTGCGAATAGCAAAAACTTGATGTAATGTTTAGACTATTCAGAACATATAAGAATTGAATAAAATTTGGAACACATAGGTAGGACATCCATCATATTAGCCCCTACAAGTTGTAGCATTGTTGGAGGACTTTTGTCCTATAGATGATTAGTAAACTAGAATCACGTCACAAAGTGAGCAATAAAAATCATTTGGGATATTTCCCTCTTAGGCAATTATGATGATATTTAGAATGATAATATGATCATGGTGCATCTTTAAGATAAGTGTTGGATACATAGATAAATACATAAGGGTTTGCACCATGCATCACATATAGGTCGACACCTTTCCTAAGAGAATTCTAAGTCATCTTAAGGTAATTTAAGAGCAACCATGAGAATGGCCTTGGCATTGGGTAATTACAAATAAAAGTAAATATTCAGAGAAAGGAAGGTTTGGGATGTCACCCTAGAATACCTTCTAGTACCACTGCGAGCCCTTCACCGGGTAGACCTCGGGATGTCAAGGATTCACCTTAAATCGCTATGATTAACTAAATAACAATCAAGAGTAACTTTAAATAGGAGAATTTGAGAAAAGTAAACCTCGTCCCAATGTATCGGACGGAATGGTTCAGCAGTTGTTAGTCCTTCAAGCTGGAGGCTTGGGTAGTGAGATAAACCTTGCATGTGTATAAACTAGTGGTGGGTCTTTGGTACTGGTCAAGTTATCACACCGATGGCAGTACGTTGACTTTGGCGGGGTGTGGTGAGTTAGAGGGCCAGTAGGTTACTTTACTGTGGTCTGGAAGACAATCCCTAATAATCCACACCCGACCATAAAAGACTGGCGGGTTGCCAGTAAGAGTACGCAAGAGCTCATGGAAGTGCACCTAAGGTGTGTACAATATTGTATGTAAGGTCTAGGTCTGGTAGTGTGTATACCCACCTAGAAGTGGAGTGCCCGATCCACTATTTCCGTAGCAACGATGGAAGTACCTGAGAGGTTTGCTACTTCCAAAAAGTGGGAACAAAAGGTATGTGTGCGCAGAGTCGTGTGAGTGAGTTGCAATGTATGAACATATCATAACATACATACATACTATAGGCATATGCACTGACAGATCCTTATCATATAAATTATTATGGGCTCTTTTATATGATAAGTTATAATCCCGGAAACCTTAACTTATAAGTTTGTATGAGCATTCATATAAGTTAAGGTACTCTAGATGATAACATAATAGTTTACTTATTACCTTTACTTGTGTCGCGCTTACATATTTACTGCTTACTTATTATCTCTTATTGTTGTACATACTGCTCACTTATTCATATATGCTGCTAGTATAATTCATGTCACCTGCTCTTGTGTTACCCCCTGATGTCCTTCGCTTCGTCCTCCCGCTCAGTACCTAGGAGTTGTTGGGGGAGACGAGGACAAAATGACTTAGTCTTTTTGACTAACAGTCGGATGTGGATGTAACACCAATAGATCGAGGAGCGGGAGGAGTAGTACGTAAGGCAGGATGTGATGGTAGACTCTGAGGAGCAGATATCGAGCATTACTA
The DNA here is from genome assembly GCA_033032865.1 of Dactylorhiza incarnata. NCBI lineage: Eukaryota > Viridiplantae > Streptophyta > Magnoliopsida > Asparagales > Orchidaceae > Dactylorhiza > Dactylorhiza incarnata. The sequence continues at coordinate 1,092,071 of JAWHQI010000461.1, forward strand.
CTACCACACGACGATAATTGTTGAGAGTATTTTGATTAGCTTCTGCATAGTGTAGTGTGAGAGAGTGTATTTCTATTTCCTTTTGGATTTGTACCGGGCTTTAGCCCTTGCACTCTTTTATATTCGTTCTCATTGTGGACTATTTGCATCTTATATATATATATATATATATATATATGTGTGTGTGTGTGTGTGTGTGTGCGCGCGTGTGTGTGTGTGTGTCTGTGGTTGTGGACTTGTCTTATTTAGTAACATTTCTTTCTTCGCAAAATTGGCATGCGATATGATTGAACTAGCCGACAGTAATATAGATATGCCTTGTCCATTTAGCAAAGAGCTTAATGAAAAGACTCCTTCTTGGAGGAATATGTACCCCTCATATATATAAAGAGATGTGAAACAAGACTGACTCTCGACTGAATTCATCCCTCTCTTTAAAATTCAGAATTCTCTCTTCCCTCCAGAAGAAGTTCTTTCCAAGAATCATAGCCGACAAGATCTCTCTCTGATCTTAGGCTTTCCTTCTCTCAGGGGTTTATCTTCTTCATCTCCAGAATTTCTCACATATTTGATTCATTTTTTTGTTGAAACATGTGTTCTGCATCTCCTTAGTTTGACAATATCAAATCTCATACTCTATTTGATCATACATGTCTTGGGTATATTGTGCAGGTTTACATGTGTGAAGGCGTCGAGAATTCCACTCTTTCTGACCTACCGTCGGGCGCAAGTCCTACTGCGGGTGCTAATCATTGCATCGAGATGAATGTCATATCATCTCATTGGTGTCATCGAGAAGACTTATTGTCTCGACGGATTCATCGAGAAGACTATCGCTGCACAATAACCTACCGCGGACGCTAACCATTGCGTCGAGATGAATGCCATATCGTCTTAACGATGTCGTCGAGAAGACTTATTGTCTCAACAGATTCATCGAGAAGACTGCCGCCGCGCGCTAGCCTACTGCCGCGCGCTAGCTCTATCGTAGAGAAGATTATGTCAACGGGATGACTCTGCTGTTGTCGAGAAGAAATTGACGTGATTGCTACCGCGCCGCATTTGCTAGCGCACAACGCTATCTAAAGACGGCAAGAGAATGTTTTCGGACACCTTCCTGATTTGGTGTTAGACAGCTGGCAAAAGTGCGTAAAGATACTACCGCCGCGCGGTAACCCTACCGTCGACGATAACTTTAAAGAATCAGCTATAAATGGTCTCGATTCTTTTCCCGAATGAGAGAGACACACACTTATGAGAATAGGGTTCCTCAGTCGCCTCTGGTGCAGAGAACCACAGTCTCCTTGCAAGGAAAAGAAAGTTATCTCCCTCCCGCTCAAGTTTGACGATCTCCGAAGAGCAAAGTCTACAACGACCATCCGCTGATGATCGAGTGCAAGATAAATGATATTTAGAAGCATCGATCGCTCACCGCTCTATGGAGGATCTTGGTTTTTGAGGGAGCAATAGTTTCTATCTGTTTATTATTCATTCTTTCATTTTTCTCTTTGTTTTGTGTGAAGGAAAATCGGCCGGGGAGGTCGTCAGAATCCTGGGAGGATTCCGTAGGAAATCATCCTGGGAGGACGTCTAGATCTGGGAGATTAGTGGGGCTCTAAGACCCTTCCTGGGAGGAAGGAGAAGAGCCAGCTCGAAGACTTTTCCTGGGAGAAAAGGGAGAGAGCCAACCGGTCCTTGGTTTAGGGTCAGTATAGAAAACCCAAGATTGTCACATTCATCGCCTCCGATCTCCAGCGTCATGGAGATCTAAGTTTTTGTATAAATAATGTCTTGTTATTCAATGATATCTTGAATCTATATTTTATTATATATCCTGTTGTGTTTTCCTGGAGAAATATTGGTTGCTGCAATGTTTTTCTCAAAATATTATCTTACAATAATTGTGTTGTTTCCAGAGCTAAAGCCGCGCGGTAGGGTTACCGCCCAGCGCTATCCCCCGTGCGCGCATTCCTGCAGTGTTTTATTTAAAGCTCAAAGAACTATTTGAAAACCTTATTCCCCTCCCCCCTCTAAGGTTGGCCACCCGATCCAACAAGTGGTATCAGAGCCAGGTTATTCCAAAATGGTCTTCCAACTGGGAATAATGGTGCATCTTGATGCCGCATCTACGAGTGGGGATGAAGCTATCTATATTGAAAACACAGTAGCACCATCATTGTTTACAAGTGTGAACTATCTAGGATGGAAAGCTTTAATGAAAAGATTCATTGTATCTCAAGGTATAAGTTCTTGGAATATAACGAATATAAAACCTCCAAGCACGCTTAATAAGGAAAAATGCTTTGCTAACGCCATGACCATGAATAGTTTATTGTGGTCTTGGTTGATTAATTTTCAAACTAATCTATACGCTACCTACTGCATATGACATTTGGAAATTTCTTGAGATTACTTATAGTCCTCCTTCCACAGATACGGAATCCGAGCAATTTCTTATGGATCCCAGCGAAGTACCGGATGAAGAAACTTGCTTGAAGGAAGACTGTGCAACCACATCCAGTAGAAGGGAAGATGAGCAGTTACTGTTGGAAGAGGATCATCAAGAAGATATTAAAGGAACTTTATGTCCAACTCTTGCCTCTTCCAAAACAATTGTAAGCAATGTTACCCTCCCTACTATATCCTTTTCACCTACACTACGTGTGCTAGAATCTGCTAAGCGTAGGATTAAGAAAATAACTTGTATTAATTCTAATCTACGTTTAGAAAATAAAAAGCTAAAAACACTACTTAGTGTAGAAACCAAAACGGATGTGTCTTCTTCTCTACCAAGCTCTTCAGTTGAAACTGTTAAACCTTGTAATAATTTGAATGAAAAATACAAGGCACTTGAGAAGGAGCTTGTCATTTCAAAAGAAAATAATAAAAAACTTCGTCTAGAAATTTTATCATTAAAAACTGATTGTGCTAAGTGTGAAAATTAAAAAACTAAAATCAAAGAAATTAATGAGACTTTGGACGAATTACAAAATAAATATCAAGCTCACATCGAATCAATTGTCTTCACACTTAAAAACAGCACAATAGCATATAATAAAGCTAGATAAAATTTAAAAATTAAAAATAATGAATTGGAAAACAAAATCATCTCGCTCAAGGAAATTATAAAGAAAAATTCGCAACAAGTCCAAGAGCGAGATGAATATAAATTTCCATAATATTAATAAATTGAACGTATGTAGTAGGAAAAGCCAAATGAAAGTAAATGACATTCCTAAAAAGAATAACCTTTCTCATTTACAAAATAGAACCTCTCCAGTGGAAAAACCAATTGAAATCAGATTTCCTAAAAATCAATTCCAAAACAATAAACATGGAAATTTGAACCATACAATAAAAGTTCAATCAAAGTATGAATGGAGGCCAATAATCAAAAATGACAAGGTGAGTCCACCTATACGGACACATTCATCATTGTCTTCCCAAAAACCAACACGTCAAGTTTGGGTACCCAAAGGAACCACCGTTCTTGGTTCTCTTTGGATACCTAAAACGATTATTCGTTAGTATCCTTGTCTTGCGTGAATTAGAGCAGAAGTGCAAATTATACTTTCTACTTCACGATATGCATAACTATCTCTTTTCCTATTTTCTTTTTCCTCTCTTCTTGGTTTATCTTTTGTTTGAGCTAACATGCATTTGGTTACCCAACTTATAATACAAGATGATTTATAAATACTAGAACAAAATTTTAAAATCAAATTCATGTACCCATAGGCCATAACTACATAAAAATCATCTCATCACAAGTGACCAAATTTATTATATTAAATTTAAAATAAATTGTAAATGTCAAGTTATCAAGAGTGTCAATTAAAATTAAAATTAATTAGCCACAAATATTTAAAAAATTTAGAACTTAAATATAAGCAGGTTGTTGTCACAAAATAATTCATAACGGATACAATGAAATTATGCAATACATAAACTAATATGTGTGTCCAACTTGTCTTAGTACAACACAAAATTAAATAAATGTTTAGTCATGACTGCCTTCTGAGGAAGTCAGTGAAACATTCAACTTCCTCATCATTTTCTTCATCATCTTCTTTAATCCTCCAACAAGCTTCTTCGTCTCCTTTATCTCCTGTCCCTGTTCCTCGATCATTTCGTACATATCCTAACGGGGCTCTCGGAGTGAACTTCCACGGCAAAGAGGAGGACGTGTAGTGCATGGGCGTGCGCTAGGTGCTGAGATCTCATTTACTAGATATGTGGGAGGACGACTATATATCATTTGGAAATGTTGTCCAATCAATGGTCGGATACTTTTGCTCTAACACTTTCTGAATCACGCCACCCAATGGCAGTGTGTTTAGCCGTTGGTGCTTGGGATCTCTCAGTCTAAAAATATATCTCATAATATATAAAATCAAATCAGATACACTAAATGACATACCGACCAAGATATAATATGTCACCATCGAAAGCTGGGTGGTAATCTTCTTTGTATCCCCTGATTTGTACATTAGAGAATGGTGCAAGACGTCCTGAATGATGCAAGCATCGGGAGTGAGAGAAGTCATGGACGTGATAAGGTCCTGGTGATTTTCCTGTCCATGGAGGAGCTGGTTTACCAAGGTCATATCCCGAAAAGTCTGGAAGGACTCCACGATGTCGAGTCAGGTGTGGGTTGGAGTCAAGCTATACATCCTCTCCAAGTCCTCGTGCTCGACGGTCACGATAAGTGAACCAATACAGGACTGCACCCCTCCATTGAGTGACGCGAGGGCTTGATCCCAGAGACTGTTGTAGAACTCTCGGACCAGCACCGATGAGAATGCGTCTTCTGATGTAATAACTGGGAGGATATCTACATCGGCTAGATAAGTGTAGATGTGGGGATATCGATCCACATCAATCTCCACGGCCATGGCCACACTCACGGTGGCATTCTCCACCGCAGGGTTCGAGTGGGTAGTAGAATGGTGTCATTTTGCGAAACTGCGTCGAGGCTGTGCACTTGAAGATGCCATGACCTGGTAAGAAAGAAGAAGAAAAATTATTAGCGCAATGTGGTCTGAAAGTTACCGCCGCGCGGTAACGTGCGGTAGTCAGACGACCATGAACCCGTCTTCTTCCTCCAAATTCATTTCAAAAAACCCAGATTCAGCCATAAATTGTAAGAAATCCGTGAGGTAGGATCAGTATATGACCTACATCTAAGCCAAGATAAAATTCTGCCATGGATCTATGAAGAAAATAAAAAACCCCTAACTCCAACTTCTGCAAAACCTCAAATCCATAAACCATTTTCCTAGATCTAAATGCAATTCAAAAATCCTCCTTGAAATCAACCAAAAATTTCAAATCGAAAAACAAAAAGGGGAAGAACTAGGGGGATTTACCTTAGAATAAGGGTAGCGCCGGTCGAAAACTACTTGAGGAAGAAGAAAATGACAAGATGAGATATGGGGGGGGGGGGGGTGGCAGATCTGGTCAAAGGTCTTTAAAGCGTGCTACCGCGGCGCAGTATCTTTACCGTCGGCGGTAGCCTATTTCTTTGGAATATTTTCTTCTATTTCTGAGTACACTAAAATGCTTGAAAATATCTCCTTTGTTTTGATTCTTATATCTGGTTGTTCTTCAGTCCATTCGTGTTCTTACATTTGTCCCTGAGTATAGATGTCTTAGATTTGTCTCACCATAGCGGAGGCGTAGGGGTGTGTGCACTAGAGACACTAATCTGTAAATCACGTCTTGTACTTAACCGGGGAGGGCTCCAGTGGGGCCTTGTGAGGCACTAGGAGGAAAGAGTGTTAGGTTAGATGGGGCTTTAGTGTATGCATATGGGACTAACACCCCAACTTACGTCATATTTGCAGCTCCTCATGCCCATCCGTCACTTAGTACGGGGATAGGGTGTAGTCATATCTGTGATGTCTTAATCTTGAACAGTATTTGGAAGCTATAACAGCCAAAATCTGGACTGTTTTCTCGAGAAATCGTGTTCTGTTACTTACCGACAGGCGTTAGTCTTACCGTCGGCGGTAGATGTTCTTCATGAATGATCCGATTTCTCTTCTGATTTTACTTTGTTTATTTCTCCGTCTGTTTTTTGTTTCTTTCCAGTCTTTTTTAACCAAAAACACATAAAAACCAGAAAACACCAAAATCACAAAAACATGTTTTTTTGTTGTTGTGTGTTTATTTTTTGAAAAGCTTAAAAAACACTAAAAATGATCATGCTAAAGGGGCATACATGACATGAAATTGAAGCTCCATGATTACATACTCTGTTTGATTTATAAGTTCTAATTCTTGTATACATTATATGTCTTCGTCATGATATGTCCTAATCTAAAGGTAGCCACTACTGAGTGCTAAGTGATTAGTAATGTATGTTTAATATGCCTCTAAGTATGAGTGAGGATTTAGGCTAGACAATGATTTTGCACATCCACACATCCTTAGAAAATGCACTCATGTAGAAATCCAAATGCTTACATGATATAACTTGTGATATTGTGTCTAACAATCTAGTAATGACTTGAAAAATCAATATCATGATACTCATCTTAGCAATATTGGCATAGAACCTTGGGCAAAAATTATATTGGTAAATGGGTTGTGTATACAAGTTAAAGTGTATCTATCTATATGGGTAGATTTCGTTTGATTCGGGAACCTTGTATAAAAGAAAGAAAATTAAAATGATAAATTTGATAGTGCTACAAATAATGAAAATTATATACTATCAATCTTGCTGACAAGAATTTCCCCCAAGCACTACTCACTCCTCCTGATAAGTTTTCATGAGCATTGTGAGGATGAGCACCTTGGTCAAAAGAATCGTTACGATCTTGTGCCAACCCAGAACATAAATTAGTGCCCTATTTCTATACTTGGTATCTGTGTAAGATTGACAAACATGACATGATTTATCACTTCATTACTCTTGTGTTAGCATATAGAATTATTGAGATATAGCTTGTACTAAAATTGATTTCACTTGATGTTATTTCAATTGATGCTACACAAACACTTGTCATTGTTTAGTCTAACACTTTAATGCATAAGAATTGAACTTGAACTGTATTATCTATCTCTTGCACATTTATACTAATACACGATTGGCTTTCATGACACATACGATGTTCATTTGAATTAGTTTTATAAATCTTGTGACATTGTGTGAAATTTCATGTGTATTCAGGCTCGTGGCATGTGTCCAATTCACATATGTATTACCAAGTCTTCTAATGCAAAACTGCTCAAATTTAAAGTGCTATTTTAACTTCCCCGTGCGCTTTGACCCATGTCTTTTTAATTTCTCTGATTTTTCTTTCGGTCAACCCTTACTCCTATTATGATTTACTTGTATGTGTGCATTTATTTTTCAACTCCACTGCATCTCTCATATATCTACGTTAGTTTGATCTAGACCACCCCTTTAGCTAACATCAAAGGGGAAGAGTAGAGAACGTTCATGAGCTAGTCACACACTAGACATCTAGGGAAGATCACTTATCGGGAGAGATACTCTTATAGAGTGCACATCGATAAGGGAGCACGTATGTAGGGGGGACATACTTCTGTAGGACAAGTTCACATTTTATGTTGGATCTTGATATATAAACATGTTCAAGTTTCATGATTATTATTGATTACACTATACCATGCTCTTAATGATATGTGTTGATTATATCTCATGAACGGGATTTGATATTATCAAAAGGGGGAGTTTGTTGAAACATGCATTTTGCATCTCCTTAGTTTGACAATATCGAATCTCATACTGTATTTGATCATACATGTCTTGAGTATAGTGTGCAGGTTTACAGGTATGAAGGCGTCGAAAATTCCACTCTTTCTGACCTTCCGCCGGGCGCTAGTCCTACAACAGGCGCTAACCATTGTGTCAAGACGAATGCCATATCGTCTTAACGGTGTCATCCAGAAGACTTATTGTCTCGACGGATTCATCAAGAAGACTATCGGCGCGTGATAACCTACCGCTGGCGCTAACCATTGAGTCGAGATGAATGCCATATCATCTCCACGGTGTCGTCGAGAAGACTAATTGTCTCGACGGATTTATCGAGAAGACTACCCCTGCGCGCTAGCCTACCGTCGCGCGCTAGCTCTATCGTCGAGAAGATTATGTCAACGGGATGACTCTGCTGTCGTCGATAAGAAATCGACGTGATTGCTACTACGCCGCATTTGCTACCGCGCAGCGCTATCTAAAGATGACAAGAGAATGTTTTCGGGCACCTTACTAATTTGGTGCTGGACAACTGGCAAAAGCGCGTAAAGATACTACCGTCGCGCGGTAACCCTACCGCCGGCGGTAACTTTAAGGAATTAGTTATAAATGGTCTCGATTCTTTTCCTGAATGAGAGAGACACACACTTACGAGAATAGGGTTCCTCAGCCGCCTCTGGTGTAGAGAACCATTGTCTCCATGCAAGGAAAAGAAAGTTTTCTCCCCCCCGCTCAAGTTTGACGATCTCCAAAGAGAAAAGTCTACAACGACCATCCGCTGCTGATCGAGTGCAAGAGAAACGATATTTAGAAGCATCGATCACTCACTGCTCTACGGAGGATCTTGGTTTTTGAGGGAACAATAGTTTCTATCTCTTTCTTATTCATTCTTTCATTTTTCTCTTTATTTTGTGTGAAGGAAAATCGACCGGGGAGGTCGTCGAAATCCAGGGAGGATTCCATAGGAAATCGTCCTAGGAGGACATCTAGATCTGGGAGATTTAGCGGGGCTCTAAGACCCTTTCTGGGAGGAAGGTGAAGAGCCGGCTCGAAGACTTTTCCTGGGAGGAAAGGGAGAGAGCCAACCATTCCTTGGTTTAGGGTCGGTATAGAAAACCCAAGGTTGTCACATTCATCGCCTTCGATATCCAGCGTCATGGAGATCTAAGTTTTTGTATAAACAATGTCTTGTTATTCAATGATATCTTGAGTCTATATTTTATTATATAACCTATTGTGTTTTCATGGAGAAATATTGGTTGATGTAGTGTTTTTCCCAAAATATTATCCTACAGTAATTGTGTTGTTTCCAGAGTTAACGCCGCGTTATGGGGTTACCGCCCAGCGCTAGCCCCAGTGCGCGCATTCCTACAGTGTTTTATTTAAAACTCAAAGAACTGTTTACAAACCTTATTCACCCCCCTAAGGTTGGCCACCCGATCCAACACGTTTCTCTATTGAATCCTTATCTATCTCAAGAGGAATTTGATGATGATGTTACTGTCAAGAATCCACACAGTGCATCAAAGATCAAGATCTTTGTTGAAGAAATATTATATTATAGAAAAAATTGCTTCTACATATTCATCATCTAGAAAGAGTTTTGAGAATCTCTCATTAAAGGATTCAGTGATTCTGAGAGTCTCCTTAGCAAAAGAGGTCCTCAGAATTCCCTTATCAAAAGATTTAGTTGGTCATGAGAATCCCCTTATCAAGGGATTCAGTTGGTCCTGAGAATCCCCTTATCAAAAGATTTATATTGGTTTTGTTAATCACATTATTAAAAGATTCATTGTATTGGATCTAAGAGTCTCCTTACAAAAAGACTTAGCACTGTTTAGTAAAATATCTACCAAGGAGAGAGGACCTACCCAATATTGTGAGGAACCTCTATAAAACATGTGCCTTCTGGTTGTACATCTCTCTATTATTTCTATGCTTTAATTTGTTTCTGCTATTTTTTAATATAATAACTGTGACATATACTGTGAATGATTGTGTGATATTAAAAAATTATTACTCAATTCATTCCCTTCTTTAGTAATTCTCAATAACTCTCTCTCTCTCACTTCCACATTTGTGAAGAGGGCTGGTTGTTTTACCCTTGTGATTTCTAGCAAGGTCAAGAGGGAAGAAGCTCACTTTATCCCAACCTTGCACATAAAAATCGTGCCCGAGGGGATGACCCGAGCGCGTCTCAGAAAAATCCTAGTGAGGCCCGGTCCCGGGAACCCATGTCGGGTTGTGCGGCCTAAGAGGGCCCCCACATCAAGCATTTGCCCGGGCTGATACCCGGGCCGGGATGGGCAAAACCCAGTTTTTTGACCCAGGCCAAAACTGGGTCGGGCAAAGCTTGACCCACTGTTGGCTGGCAAGCCCAACGACTCTTAGAGCCGTTGGATCAACAACTCTTAGAGCCGTTGGATCAACGACTCTTAGAGTCTTTGTTCCAACGGCTTTTAAGAGCATGAATGACAGCCTATTGTCTGCCATTATGGAGGCTGGCAGCCTATTAGCTGCCATATGGCCTAGGGCCTAGGCTGCCAGCCTAGGCCAATAATTTTTTTAATAATAAAAAAAATTTATAACCCCCACCCCCAACCAACCACCCTCTCTCTCTCCCAAATTCTCTCTTTCTCTCTCTCCAATTCTCTCTCACTCTCTCTCCAATTCTCTCTCTCTCTCTCTCACACACTCTCTCTCTTTCTCTTTAGTCTCTCCCCCCCCACACACACTCTCAAATCGAATATGGCATCGTCGTCTTCGATGGCGCCGTCATCATCAACGGTTGCGCATGAAGTGGTGGAGCACAAGCATAAGACTTTGGTTTGGGAGCATTTTGAAAAAGTTAAAGTCGGCGATGAATACAAGTCGAAGTGCAAATTATACGGGAAGTTGCTGACTATGAGCAACAACTCGACACTAGCAAGACACATCAAGTCTTGCATTGCGAAACAAGCTCCGGAGTCCAGTCAGGCACAAATATCAGGAGCCAGGCAAATTTGGATGTACGATCAAGGTCGATAACAGGAGCTGCAAGTGAAGAACGTCATCAGACGTGGATTGTCGTTTAGCCGCTACGACGATGAGGAGGAGACCGAATACATACACGAATGATTTCAACCAAAATATCAGAAGGTTAGTAGATCCTCTCTTAGGCGCGACATGCTCAAATTTTATTTAATTTGTAATCAAACAATCTTTAATAAACTATTTTGAAAATTTCAAAGGACGCGTGAGTTTGACGAGTGACGTTTGGTCCAGTAGCATAAAATTATGACTATCGTATATTTGTATAACTTGTAATTGAGTCGATCCCGTTTCATGGGATCTAAATAAACGTATAATATGTTTGAAAGTTTCAAGGTCTCGCACACAAGTCAAGTCATATATCAAGTAATTATAAAATATCTGCGAGAATTTAAAATTAAAGATAAAATTATGAGTATTTATTTCGATAACGTCACTAATAAGACCGTCGCAATTGGGTAGTTAAATGCGATTTAAAACCAATGTTAAGCGATGCGTTTTTTCATACTCGGTGTGTTTGTTACGTTTTAAATTTATTTGTACAAGATAGTTTATCTTTTATGGAACTAAATATTAATAAAATTTGGCTTATGTTGCAATTTATTTATAATTCTAGGCAACGAAGACAAGATTTTAAAAAAATTGTAAACGATAAATTCAAAATTATTTGAAACCTAAATTTGACATGTCAATTAAATGGAACTCAACATATAAAATGTTAAAGAGAGCGTTACGACAAAAAATAATTCTTATGAAATACTACACTATTCTAAATATTCATGATTTGAACTATAACGATTTGGACGTAATAGAAATTTATTTGTATTTACTAAAATATTTTTATAGGCGACAATTTATTTATCTGGCGTATATTATCCGACTAGCTCTCTAGTTATCGAAAATTTTGTTAATTTTGCACAAAAATTTAACTATTATAAGCAACACGAAGGGTGGTCATTTAATTGAGAAAATGAAATTTTTTCTAAAATATTATAAAGAAATGTTAGTAATATTTTCATGCGCCGCCGCTTTGAACCCTATATTCGGCGTACACGGCGTAAAAAATCTAATCGAAGAAATAAATACAAATTTAGACTTAAATATAACTTTTTCGGAATTTGATAACGTTGGTATTTCAAATTTTAACTATTTTTTCATTGAATTTTAAAACTATTACGATCAATCATACAGATCGCAGCCCCGAGAGAATATATCACAACCTAAAAAAATAAAATTTTAAAAATAAAATTTTAGAATTAGTTTCTAGGAAAAAAAACTCGCACATCATCTAGTTGTTTAAATGAATTAGGATTGTATATTAAAAGACAATTTCACGATTTTATGAGTATGGATGAAATTGAAATTTTCGATCTTTTAAAATGGTGGAAAGGTTAGGTTAATACATGTTCTATTATGACATATATGACCCGTGATTTATTAACAATCCAAGCTAGCATGGTAGCTTCAGAGTCTGTTTTTTCTCTTAGTGTCAGGATTTTGACCGAGCCGAGGAGTCGCCTAAGCAAAAAATCGCTGAAAATTTACAAATGCTACAAGGACCACTTGGATGCTATGAAGAGGGAGCAACACATTTCGCCGATCGAGGATAGCTCGACAGACGTTGAAGACGAGATGAACACAATAAATTTAGGAGATGATTAAGTGCGCGCACACTCACATGCCGCATTCGAGGAGCTGAATTTTTTTGTAATGATTTAAATTACTGGATTTAGTAAAAAATTTGTCATTCAAATTTTATAATAATAAATTATTATTTTTTGTATTTTTCATTTTTTTTATTTGTAAATATGTATTTTCAGTTTTTTCTATTTAAAATATATATATAAAAAAATAAAATTAAAAAAAATTAAAAAACCGGGCTTCCGGGGACTGGCCTGGCCCGACCTTGGAGGCCTTATCAGGCTCCCCCTAGGGGAGGGAGCCCGAGCCCGGTTTAGGCCCGGGCCTACCGGGCTTTTTAGACAGGGCTAATTTATCCTATGTCCTGCATCAACATTGAAATTATGTAAATGATGATGATTTAGACTACGTTTGGCACGGTGGTGGCAATCGTGAACACAGTGGTCATGAACTGTCATTCGTGGTCGCCCGACCTCACCTAAGGAACTTCATCCACTTTTATGTTCAAAACTAGTTTTTTCCCCTGAACTCACCGGATCAAAAACACCGCACCAAATGGGGCCTTAACGCTCTTCCCATTTTGTTCCTAAAAAATTCAAGTCACTGTAGTTGGAGAACTTTGAGAGCGCTTTTGTAGAACTAAAATGCTGAATTTTTACTGTACAAAACAGAATGGATCTAGTAAATTGTGGGAGTGCCAGAAGTTATTATTTCCATTCAAATGGATTTTATTTATCTAAGCAGGAATCTACGCATTGATCAAGAAACTAATGAGATCAGGGGAGCATGCAGAACTTTTCAAAACAGGAAGCAAAAAAGAACAACATCAGCAGCTTGAGATCCGGCGGTGGGTGGGGGCTGAGACCGGAACCCGGTGACGGATCGGCCCTTGGAATGCAGTTTCGGCGTCGGATCAGGCCAGGGAAGGGATTTCCTGCATCAGGTGGGTCTGGGAATATGGCCTTCCGACGTCGGTTGGGGCTGGAAGATGAAAAGTCGCAAACGGGTGGGAGCTCGGGGTAGCAGAGGGGGCGAACTTAGGTTTAGAATGGTATTTGCTTTCAAAGACTAATGTGCACATAACCAGATTAGTTGTGCCCTTAGCACCTCTGCACGAGGGCGTGTATAAAAAACAAAACACTCTACCTGGATCAAACCGATCCAATCGAACTAAGCAAAACAGACAATGACGCAAGAACACAAACTTATTCTGAAAATTGCGCAGGATTCTTTCAATTCTCGCATTTTGAAATACAAAATCACATTTCTCAACTTTTTTGCGAAAATAAAGCAATACATTTTGATTTGATTTCATCAGACCTTTCAATTTATGCACAATAATTGCGGAATCCTGTAGCCTTACTTCTGTATATCAGAAAACCGAAGAGTGCGAACAGACTCGTATAATTTCGGTTCGATTTTGGTTTCGCTTTAAAATCAAACTGAACCAATAAACCAAACTATTTGCAGGCCTACCTCTATATAAATTACGGGTGGACCACCTAGGGTGGAGAAAGGGAAAAGTTTTTAATGGGGGGAGATGGGTTGGTGCTTCAATAATTGCGTTTGTTTTAGCTTTTTACTAATATAAAATAAATATCGGACGCTTTCTGATGCTGCGATCACTATAGAGAATAGAGTAAAGACTCTAGCCTTTAGACTCTACAATAATAGGTCTGTAGATGCTTTTTTTAAGTTTGCGTATAGCTCCTGATTCTTGAAACGCAGATTTGGTTGCTTCCGTTTCCCTGCTTTCTCAATATCAGCTTTCCTATGCGACATGTTCCCTCGCCAAATAATTAATTTGGTCCTTAAATTTTACTTTATACTTTTAAGTCACTAATTTTAGTATCCAATGTTTTCCTTTATTCCAAATTTATGTTAAATATATCTTATTTAGTGTTACAGTCCACGCAGATTCCCATTTTTTGAAGTCATGCAGCCCGTACATCTCAATCTATCTCTGCACACGGAGCGCGGTCATCAATGTGCGGCGGGTTGTTGAGGTGAGGTCTTGAACCCACGACTTTCTAGATAGAATGACTTAGCGTTGACCTCCTTCAATAGTCGAGCTGAGCGTCAAGCGACCCGCAATATTTAGTATAAAAAATATTAACATAATCATTTTAAATATTTTTTCTGGATTACTCGAAAAAGAATGAATTTAATAATGGACACTTATATTTGCAGTATCTATATAGATATTTGCAACCCCAAATCATTATTACTTAGCATTTTATAATCTAAAATCAATCCTCTATTTGTAGCCCTTTTCTAACCTACCCTATCTCATCGGAGACCGTTGGTTCACTTCGCTTGCTGTCAAAGACCGCCTCCCACCGCCAAATCACACTGACGAATTGTTCATTTGCGTCTGCCTCCTCCCCTGTTCTATTCTGAGCTCAAGCTAGAGGAAATGAGAAATATTTTGTCGCATATTCCGGCGTCTGAATCGAAAAATCCCACTACCACACTCGCTCCCGAGGAAATCAAACAATTCGTGCCACCGGCGTTTGAAATCATAAAATCTCACCTCATTCACTCACAAAACAAACAGTTTCTACCATTTGTGTCATCGTCGTCAGATTCAATATGTACGAAGTGAACTGAGGCGCCTCCTTCCGCATCTACAAGATCTGACGTCACGATTGACTTTCAAGATGTGTTGGTCGCCGCTCAGGCTATTGTAGAAAAAGTGGAGCGAGCAGCCGCAGCTGCGAGTCTCACCCAAGCGAGAATCAGAGAGCTCACGATGAAGAACAAAGCCAAAGACTCATCAGAAATGGAGGTCGAGACCACTATATCAGTAAGGTTTTGTTAGGTTATTTAGTTAATATGTCTGCGCGTATCATGACCGACTCGGAACGACCCAATGAGTTTCGTGTCACTAGGGTTAAAGGCTCTAAACTGGAGATATTATATATGATCATTCCATATTTGATGAGCCTTAATGGACTATCTTGAGCAGATCCCCTAACATTCTCAAGATATTTTTTCTAGGGTTGCCGCTCTCGCTCTCATAGTTCTCGTTTTCAGCCGCTCACGGTCTTGCAAGCTCGCAACTTCTTCTTCCCGTCGCCGTTTTCAAGCTTGCGATTTTAGATCCCTGAAGCCACTTGATCGCGAATCGATGTCATTCACAAGGGTTCCACGCTGTCGCTGACGCGTGAGATCTGAAGGAGAAAGGAGTTCCTGTCTCTCTCTCGGTGGAAGATCCGCGCCGATGTTCAAGCACAGACAAGCTCGCATTTTTTTTCACTCTTACGATCTTGTTCCCTTCGCAGATCTTGGGCAGATCGAAGGATCGATGTTCTCCCGGTAATCGCTGATCCCAAAAGTTTCTTGATCGCGAAGAAGGAGACTCTCTGTCTTTCGTTCTTGTCGTCACCGCTGCAAGGAGGAGATCTCGCTCCAACCGCTGCAGACCTACCACCGTCAAGGTCAGATCTAGGTTGATCTTGACGATATCGGCATGTGATCACGACAACAAGCCATTGGTCTCGATGATTTTTGCCTTGAGCCAACCAATCACTGATATCGTTGAGTGATCTCGACGACAAGCTAGTGATCTCGACGACAAGCCAGTGATCTCTGTTGGATCGTGTGACGCCCTTAGAGGGGGGGGGGGGGGGGGTGAATAAGGGTGTGTTTAAAAATATAATTTTTACTTAATAATTTTTAGACAAATTTTACTTTACTAAAAAGTTACTTATAAATAATTTTAAACCAATGCAATTTTTGTATTAAACCAAACACAAATTTCTAAGATAAAGATTTAAGTAAACAAATTTGCAATTAGTGAAAAGAGCATAATTATATTTATCATGAAATTTGCATACAATAAAAAATGATCTTAACAATGCTTAAGATCAAGGCACAATTATGATAATAAAAAATACAATAATTTTTGGTTTACCAATTCTTCTCCCAAGGATCGGAAGGCTATCACTTGTCTCTCCCAAGACCAAGCCCAAGCCTATCCTCTAGATCTTCCCAAGATCTAGACGTAGCACACAAGGCCACGATTTCCCACCAAGCCACGCAAGGATTTGGACGCTCCGCACAAGGAAGCGATTTTCCCCTAAGCCGCGCAAGGACTTAGACGTCGCACGCAAGACGACGATTTCTCTACCAATTCAAAATGAAATGTGTGTAAATGGAAATACAATATGAAAAGAACAACTCCCTAGAAATTCAGATCTCTGAATGGATGGTTGAAGCCTCGAGATGATCGTTGATGTAGAAGCGCGCCCGATCTCGTCTTCAATCTTCAATCCTTCTTTGCACAAATGGGAGTTGAAGAGGTTCTGGAGCTCTCTGGTTCGTATGCACTCAGGAAGGGACTTGAAATTCTCAATGCATGGAATGCACGAACACAAGGAGTCAATTTATAGAAAACCGCTGTCGCCTGGGCGACATCGACTGTCGGAATTTTCCGACAGCGCTAAACTGCCGCTGAAGTGCCGTCGTGCGGGTAGTTGCTGTAACCGCCGAGCTGTCGCCTGGGCGACATCGATGTCGGATTTCCGACAGCGCAAAACTGCCGGTCGTGGGTGGTGTCGTGGGCAGTGGTTGTAACCTCCGAGCTGTCGCCTGGGCGACATCGCTGTCGGATTTCCGACAGCTCAAAACTGCCTTTCGTCGTGCTGCCGTGGAGGGAAGTAGTTGTAATTTCTCTGCTGTCGCCGGGGCGACATCGGCTGTCGGAATTTTCCGACACTGAAATTTTCCCACATTCAAATTTAGCTCCAGCAGAAATGTGAACATCTCATACCTGTTACCTGCACACCATTAATAAAAAATAGAATCAAATACAAATGGGACTTTGTTATTATCAAACCGGAGGAGTGCGAAACGCATGCTCCAACAATCTCCCCCTTTTGATAATAACCAATCCGTATAAAAAGAATTCATGTCTATTTAGATTGTTGATTTTAACATTTGGTGTGTGCACAAAAATAACATGATATATTTCTCTTAAAAATAAATAATTTCCCTTTAGATGAAAGCTCCCCCTAAATGAATGCTCCCCTTAAATGTATGATCCCCCTAAATATATGCTCCCCC
The DNA here is from genome assembly GCA_033032865.1 of Dactylorhiza incarnata. Classification (NCBI taxonomy): domain Eukaryota; kingdom Viridiplantae; phylum Streptophyta; class Magnoliopsida; order Asparagales; family Orchidaceae; genus Dactylorhiza; species Dactylorhiza incarnata. The sequence continues at coordinate 1,109,538 of JAWHQI010000461.1, forward strand.
TAAATGTTAAAGTAAGTTGAAATGATGTATTGTTTAGGTGGAATATTTAGGTGTAATAGATTTGTGATTTCTCTTTTCATACTTTTAATTCTCCCCTTTTTGGTATTAGCAAAAGTTATTATTAGATAAAAGAGTAGTTCTTAAGGGAAAAGATATAGGATGTAGAAATGAAGAGTAAGCGGAAGCACTTTGTTGGAAATGATTGAAGTTCATGAAATAATAGGAATATGCCATAGTATGAATAAACTCCTGAAGTGACGGTATAGCCATATGAAGTAATGAAAGAAAATAACTTAAACATGTGTAAGGTCATTTGAAAGTATCATAGAATGACACAATAGTGTATAGATTTATGGAATATTTTCTGTCCAGTTCTCATGAGATGAATGTTTAAATAACATAATGATGTGTACATGTGATACTTAGATCAAACATATGAAGTTATTTAATCTACATGATCATTGAAATGGAGAACATAATATAAGCATATAAAGTCAACTTTGACTTTGAAGATATATCACAAGAAGAATAGTAAACCATTTTTCTTTTGCACAAGACACTTTACAATTCTTTCCAAGGTGCTTAACCTCACAATGCTCATTAAGACTTATCAGGAGGGTAAGTAGTGCTTGGTGGAGTATCCTTGTCTTTATTTTAAATTTTTTTTTTATCACAGATTTTGTGATCTCGTATTTTTGAGATATTGATAATTTTTTTATTGACCAAGGATCTCCGAATTCACTTGAATCGCAAAAGATGGTGTATATTTTGTTGTGCTAACAAATCAAGGTTGAAAGTTGTATTTATGAAGTGCTATTTTATTATGTTAAAGCAAATATGATTCATGTATATATTAAATAAAAAGACATACGTATTGATCAAAAGAAGTGAACGTGATAGTTCATTATGATAGATAAACAATTTCTCATACTTAGAGGCATGCGAAAACAATTTCCAATGGTCTAAACAACTAAGTAGGAGTGTCAATACGATGATAGCTTGGAAATAAAATCATATAATCATGTAAGAGCCATTTTTTTAAAGATAAAAAGCACATGGTTTGTCATCAAGTCATGAGGTGAAGCATTAATAATGACATATAACTATTGTAAAGCATCAAAGGGACCAAAAATTGGAGATTTATCAAATCGGGATCTGTCGGAAATTTCCGACAGTCACTGTCGCCTGGGCGCCAGCCAAAAATATAAATACGGCTTTGGACCGAGTCAAACCCTATTGTGCATCATTTTTCTGAACTGAGTCCTAGATCTAAGGTATGGTTTTGGATTTTTAAGTGTTTTGAAAAAAAATTTTTAGGGATTTTTGATTTTAGAAAGGGGAGATGATAAAAGATGTATGTTTTTTATTTTCCCTTTGATGAATGGTGTAGATCTTGGAAGTTTTGTGTTTTAAAAGTGTAGATCTAGTGTAAAACAAGGGGATCTTGTTGGATCTTGGTGAAAAATGTTTTGTTTTTGTGATTTTTGTGGTTGAAGTTTTGCATTTGTACATAGTATATTTTTTTAAAAAAAATGGAAGATTTGCTTTAGGAAGAAGGTTGAAGATGATGAATAGTAAGGATATGGAGAAGATGTAGATTTGAAAAAATATTATATATATATTTTTAAGACTTGATGTTGAAATAAAACTTGATTTTGAGTAGATCTGGAAGTTTATGTAAAAAATTTCAAGAGAAGTTTACTGAAGTACTGCCGGAATTTTCCGACAGTCACTGTCGCCTGGGCGACAGTGTTCCAGTGCACAGCACATGTTTAATCCATTTTTTATATGTTATTTGCAGAATGGCTTCCAGTTCTAAAGCGCGAAGAAGTACTTCTGAAGATGCGCATAGTTCGTATCAAGTGTACCCTGGGGTGGAGAAAGCCATAGTTGGAGTAGCGAAATATGTTGAATTTGATTCGCCGAAGCATGATCATATCTATGATCGGCTTGCGAATGCAGGTATACTCTCAATAATCATAGCAGATTCGTTTTCATCCTTTTTGGTTCGAGAATTCTATAATCATTTGGAAGATCCCAATTACACTGAATTGGATGGGGGAGATAGATCAAGAATCCAAGGTCAACATGTGGAAATAACACATGTTGATCTAAGAGAGGAATTCGGACTAGTGATGAGTGAAAATATGCCGGATATAGTGGAGAGTTATAGAAAAGATAGAGATTGGACCCTTGTAAACATGAGTTTACATGGGAGTCAAAAGAAGACTCTAACCACTGAAGTTACGTCACTCACTCCGGATGCTTTTTTAGTTCAAGATATATTAAGGAACTCAGTCATGTTGAAGAGTGGAGTTACAAGAAGTATCACGGCTCAGTTGACCCTCATTACTTACTTCATTATGGAGGATGAAATTTTCGATGTGGAGGACTTCATACTCTCCCAGATTCGGTATGCGTTTAGATTAAAGCATCCAAAATGGGTGAAGGTTCACACGCTGCCAATGGGGGCGATAATTCAGCGTATATTATATAAGAAGTACGGATGGATAGCTCAAGATTCTTATTTTGATGATTGTTATCCGGAGATATATTATACGGGTACGATGAAAGTGAAGAAGACGCAGAAAAAGGCCCATCCTGGAATTGAGATTAGAGAGCCGCCAATGCCTAGGGCAGGATCACTACGAGAGTCCATTGATGATTTACGTGATTCATTAGAGGATCACAAGAAAGAAGTGAAAAAGGACCGTAGTCGAATGCAGAAGTTTATGAAGTTTCTTGTCAAAGGTCTGAAGTTAAAGCCAACTCCGGAGGAAGAGGCCGAATGGCAAGTTCCAGACGAAGAACCGCCACGCCAATCGGTGAGGCGGACTCGCCGTGGTAAGGCCGTGAGACGAGGACCTCCAGAAGATTTGCCAGAGAGCAGCGGGGCTGGTTTTGAGGATTCTGAGTAGTTTCATCAGGCTGCTGCTGCTGACTGATGTCGGAAATTTCCGACATCCACTGTCGCCTGGTCGACAGTGAACTTCTTCAGATGTTGTTTTCTGTTAATGAACTTGAAACTAATGTTGTTTTCTACTGTTTTTATTGGAACAATAGTGATGTAATATTAATGACGTTTGAATTTTTTTTAAGTCATTTGAAATTCTATGGTTTGATTTTAAAATTTAGGCTTTTTCTTTTTAAAATGTATGGGTTTTGTGATGATTTTTTTAATTTTATAGGTTTTAAGTAGTGATATATTCATTGAGAAATGTCTAGGATTCCCAATTCTAGCCTAAGCATAGAAAAACGGGAATCCGGTAACGGCTTAGTGAATATATCCGCTAGTTGATTTTCCGTGCCTATAAAGTTGATTTTTATATTACCCTTCTTAATATGATCCCTTATAAAATGATGTCGGACATCTATATGCTTAGATCTAGAATGTAATACGGGATTGTTAGTTAAGTCTATAGCACTTTTATTGTCACACTTTAATTCTACACTACTCTGTTGTATGCCAAAATCTTCTAACGTTTGTGACATCCAAAGAGCTTGGGCACAACAACTACCTAGTGCAATATATTCGGCCTCGGTAGTAGAGAGGGCAACAGAATTCTGTTTCCTACTCGACCATGAAATAAGTGAAGGGCCGATAAAGTGACAAGTGCCACTAGTGCTTTTCCTATCTAAAGAACATCCCGCATAATCCGAATCCGAAAAACCATGCAAAATAAAAGAATCATTATGAGGATACCATAATCCTAATTTTGATGTTCCTATGAGATATCTAAAGATACGTTTCACCGCTTTTAAATGTGACTCTTTAGGATTAGCTTGAAATCTAGCACATAAACAAACGGCAAACATAATGTCAGGTCTAGATGCGGTTAAATACAATAAAGATCCTATCATACTTCTATAAAGGGTTTGTTCAATTGAAACACCACTTTCATCTTTTCCTAATTTTAGTGAAGTACTCATAGGAGTGTTTGCATGCTTAAGATTTTCAAATCCAAATCTTTTTAACATATCATGAATATATTTGGTTTGACATATAAAAATACCATCATTTTTTTGTGTAATTTGAAAACCTAGAAAATATGAAAGTTCTCCAACCATGCTCATTTCAAATTCATTTTTCATAATTTGAACTACTTCATTACACAACTCTTCATTAGTGGCTCCAAAAATAATATCATCAACATAAATTTGTAAAATAACTAAATCATGATCAATTTGCTTAATGAAGAGTGTAGAATCAGCACTTCCTATTTTATAATCGTGCTTTAACAAATATTGAGTTAATCGATCATACCAAGCACGAGGCGCTTGTTTTAATCCATAAAGTGCTATATCTAATTTATAAACATAATTTGGATATTTCTCATTTATAAAGCCAGGGGGTTGTTCTACATAAACCTCTTCTTTTATATACCCGTTTAAAAATGCGGTTTTGACATCCATTTGATATAATTTAAATCTTTTAAAAAAAGCAAATGCAAGAAATATCCTAACCGCTTCTAATCTTGCTACGGGTGCAAAAGTTTCATCAAAATCTACCCCTTCAATTTGTGCATAACCTTTTGCAACTAATCTGGCTTTATTTCTAACAATTCTAGATTCATTATCCATTTTATTTTTAAAAATCCACTTAACACCAACTACAGGATGATTTTTGGGTCGTTCTACAAGATTCCAAACCTTATTCCGTTCAAATTGATTAAGTTCTTCATTCATGGCTTAAAACCAAAATTCATCATTTAAAGCGGTGGAAACATCTTTTGGTTCTATTTCAGAGACAAAACAAAGATTTGAAAATAAAACATGTAGCGATGAACGAGTACTAACCCCTTTTTGCGGATCTCCAATGATAAGCTCCTTTGGATGATCCTTTGAAAACCTCAATTCACTTGGAGGCTCATATTCTTCTCTTTCTTTTACTTCTCTATCTCCTTCTTCTCTTTCTCCTTCTTTTTCTTCTTCTTCTTTTCCTTCTTCATTTTCTCCAAGTTCTTCATCATCATTCTCCACCGATGGAAGGGGATCATCTTCTCTTCCTGTAATTTTCTTTTCTACACATGAAGCAAACTCATCAAACCTAACATGAATAGATTCTTCAACTATTTTTGTTCTTTTATTAAAAATCCTACAAGCTTTACTAGTTGAAGAATAGCCAATAAAAATACCTTCATCACATTTTCATCAAATTTTCCTAAGGAATCTTTAGAATTCAAAATAAAACATTTACAACCAAAAACTTTGAAATAAGAAACATTTGGTTGTTTATTAAAAATTAATTCATAAGGAGTTAATTTTAAAATAGGGCGAAGCATTACTCTGTTAATTACATAACATGCCGTATTAACCGCTTCAGCCCAAAAAGATTTTGGTAATTTAAATTCAGATAACATCGTACGGGCTAACTCTTGAAGAGTTCTATTTTTCCTCTCCACTACAGAATTTTGCTGTGGTGTGCGTGGAGCAGAAAATTCATGTTTAATTCCTAACTCCGTACAAAAAGAAATAAACTTTTCATTTTCAAATTCTCCTCCATGATCCGATCGTATGCGTTTAATTTTTAACTCAAATTCATTTTGGATACGCAAACATAATTTTGAAAATTCTGAAAATGCATCGGATTTGGAGGTTAGAAATAAAGTCCAACAAAAACGAGAATAATCATCAATAAATACAAATGTGTATTTTCTACCTCCTAAGCTAGAAATTCCAATTGGCCCAAATAAATCCATATGTATTAATTGAAGTGGCCTAGTGGTAGAAATAATGTTTTTACTTTTGAAAGATGATTTTGAAAATTTTCTTTTTTGGCAAGGCACACATAGTGAAGAAGATAAATTTCCATTTAACAAAGGTAAACCTTTAATTAATTTATCTTTTGAAAGTTTTGTAATTAACTTGGCACTAGTATGTCCAAGTCGCCTATGCCATAAATCTAATTCATCATTTTTGATAAAAAACATTTCAAAGTAGAATTTGAAAAATCTTGAAATTTAATCATATATACATTATGACATCTAGGTGCGGTAAAAACAATTTCATTTGTTTTGGAATTAATAATTTTGCACAAATTTGTAGAAGATTCAAATAAAACATTTAAACCCTTATCACATAATTGACTAATAGAAATCAAATTATGCTTTAATCCTTCTACAAATAAAATATTTGAAATTGAAAAATTTTCGTTACCCACAACTCCGATGCCGATGATTTTTCCTTTTCCATTGTCTCCGAAAGTAACAACTCCTCCTTTCTTCATCTCTAGGCTAAGGAACTTCTCTCTATTGCCCGTCATGTATTTTGAACAACCCGAGTCCAAGTACCACACGTCTTCTTTGTCCTTAGCCTGCCAACACACCTAGAAAGAAGAGGTGAGTAAAGATCTGGTTACCCAAGTGGTTCCACCCATATTATAGGTAGAAGCCTTAGGCACCCAGATTTGTTTGATTTTACTTTTTCCTTCTTTCCAGCAAGAGTCCGTAGTGTGACCAAATCTATTGCATTTGGCACATGTAATGTATTTAGAGGAGTATAACCTTTCTGGACTTTTACTGGATGAGGGTGCAATATTTGACAATTCATTAATTTTAGAATTTTTTAAAGTAAATTTTCTGGACTTTTCACTGTTGCCGGCGACAGTGGTTGTCGCCGGGCGACAGCTTCCAGACGTGTATCCGAGCCCAAACCTTTCAGATCCATGGCGTTGGTATCCTAAGGTCATATCCAGTGATCTTCGGCCCATTCCAAATTTTTTCATGGCTAGTGTTAAGTCATGAATCTGGTTTCTCATTTCAGTATTCTCGGATACTAGATTTACGCATCTACGTTCAAAAGATTTCTTTCCCTCATGGATTTTGGAAATTGAAGATTTCAGATCTCTCTCTAAAATCTCATTCTTTTTAGTAAGAAATTTTATTGTAGAATGAGATTTGGAAAGAGATTCTTCAAGTTCTTTAATTCTTCCCAAAAAGTGATCACACTCTTGGCAAGAAATATCTCTTTTTCCAATGGTCTTAATTTCATTTAACAATTTTTTGTTTTCTTTAAGTAAAATTTCATTTTCAGATTTAAGAAGATCATTATCTTTTAAACTTTTTTCAAAAAATTTGCAAGTCTTTAAAAATTCAGAAAATAATTCATCATAGGTTGGAGGAGTTACCTCAGTGTCTCTTTGGACACTGCATTCGTCATCAGATATGACGCTCTTTCCCATTAAGCACATGTTGGCCTCCTCTTTTTTACTTGAGTCTGAACTGCTTGCATCCTCAGAAGTAGTATCATCCCATGTTTCCGCCTTTAACACCTTCTTCGACCCTTTGTGCTTCTTTTCTTTAAGTTCTTTCAAGTACTTTGGACACTTGCTTCGGATGTGTCCTATCTTCTTGCAGTGATAGCACTCCGGTGGCGGTCTCTCTTCCTCCTCATCGCCTTCCTTTCCTTTTTTCTTCCTAAAAGTCTCCTTCTTAAAATACTTCTTAAAAGTATTCCTCCTCTCCGGATTTTCCATAAATTTTCTAAATTTTTTAACAAATAAACTTTCCTCATCTTCTTCATCCTCCTCAGAATCACTAGTTTCTTCCTTCTTAGATCTTAGAGCCAATCCCTTCTTCCTTGGCTCCATATACTCTTGTTGTTGAATTTTCAATTCAACTTCATGAGTTTTCAAGTTCCCAATGAGGCTCTCCAATTGTAAGGTCTTAAGATCATGTGACTCGGAAATTGCAGTCACTTTAGGATTGAACTTCGGGGGAAGTGATCTTAAGAGTTTCCTTACTAAATCTCCATTTGAGAACACCTTTCCTAGCACCTTTGAGTCGTTCACAATTTTTGTGAATCGTGTGTACATCGTATCAATCTCTTCATCTACCTCCATTTTCAACCTTTCAAATTCAGACTCCAGTTGAAATAGCTTTGAATCTTTTACCTGCGAAGTACCTTCATGAGTGATTTCTAACAGATTCCAAATTTCAAATGCAGAATTACAAGCACAAACTCTATTAAATTCAGTGCGATCTAGTGCGCAAAATAAAGCATTCATGGCTTTTGCATTGTTCTTACATCTTAATTTATCATTGTCATCCCACTTGTCTTTGGGCTTATCCATAGTTACATCTCCTACAACAACTGTTGGAGAAGTGTAACTAGATTCTACCATATTCCATACTTCTATATCTAGCGCAATTAGAAAACAACGCATACGTGTTTTCCAATAATTATAGTCTGTGTCCGTGAATAAAGGTGGTCTACTTATGCCTTGCCCCTCAACAAACGCATGATCGTTGTGCGCCATTACTCCCGGTGGTAAAACCGTTTTGGAGTAACCTCCCTCTGATACCACTTGTTGGATCGTGTGACGCCCTTAGAGGGGGGGGGGGGGGTGAATAAGGGTGTGTTTAAAAATATAATTTTTAGACAAATTTTATTTTACTAAAAAGTTACTTATAAATAATTTTAAACCAATGCAATTTTTGTATTAAACCAAACACAAATTTCTAAGATAAAGATTTAAGCAAACAAATTTGCAATTAGTGAAAAGAGCATAATTATATTTATCATGAAATTTGCATACAATAAAAAATGATCTTAACAATGCTTAAGATCAAGGCACAATTATGATAATAAAAAATACAATAATTTTTGGTTTACCAATCCTTCTCCCAAGGATCGGAAGGCTATCACTTGTCTCTCCCAAGACCAAGCCCAAGCCTATCCTCTAGATCTTCCCAAGATCTAGACGTAGCACACAAGGCCACGATTTCCCACCAAGCCACGCAAGGACTTGGACGCTCCGCACAAGGAAGCGATTTTCCCCTAAGCCGCGCAAGGACTTAGACGCCGCACGCAAGACGACGATTTCTCTACCAATTCAAAATGAAATGTGTGTAAATAGAAATACAATATGAAAAGAACAACTCCCTAGAAATTCAGATCTCTGAATGGATGGTTGAAGCCTCGAGATGATCGTTGATGTAGAAGCGCGCCCGATCTCGTCTTCAATCTTCAATCCTTCTTTGCACAAATGGGAGTTGAAGAGGTTCTGGAGCTCTCTGGTTCGTCTGCACTCAGGAAGGGACTTGGAATTCTCAATGCATGGAATGCACGAACACAAGGAGTCAATTTATAGAAAACCGCTGTCGCCTGGGCGACATCGACTGTCGGAATTTTCCGATATCGCTAAACTGCCGCTGAAGTGCCGTCGTGTGGGTAGTTGCTGTAACCGCCGAGCTGTCGCCTGGGCGACATCGATGTCGGATTTCCGACAGCGCAAAACTGCCGGTCGTGGGTGGTGTCGTGGGCAGTGGTTGTAACCTCCGAGCTGTCGCCTGGGCGACATCGCTGTCGGATTTCCGACAGCTCAAAACTGCCTTTCGTCGTGCTGCCGTGGAGGGAAGTAGTTGTAACTTTTTTGCTGTCGCCGGGGCGACATCGGCTGTCGGAATTTTCCGACAGTGAAATTTTCCCACATTCAAATTAGCTCCAGCAGAAATGTGAACATCTCATACCTGTTACCTGCACACCATTAATAAAAAATAGAATCAAATACAAACGGGACTTTGTTATTATCAAACCGGAGGAGTGCGAAACGCATGCTCAACAATCTCAACAACAAGCAGTGGTCTCAACGACAGGAACTGGTCTCGACGATATCGATAGGATTCTCGATGACACAGCAAGCCCTCTCGGCGACTTTTGACAGATTCTTTTCTGGATTGGATCTGAAGTTCACCGATCGTCCTCGCGCGTATCAGGTGACCTCATTCTAGAAGTATTTTTAATTTCTATTTAAATCTAGTGCGATGTTGCTGAAACCAATAAATTGGTCTCTGTGGAGTTTGGGCCCTCAACAAGTTGGGGGGTGACCTCACACTTACTTCTCCCAAGGCAGAGCTCTAGGCTAAGAGGCTAAGGAACTAGGATTGAGACCAATGGCTTAGCTAGGAGGTCCCACCACACACTCGGAAGAACTTAGAGTGCTTCCCCTCCCAGCCAATGCTAAGCTTGGGCACCTTTGGAGGCTCTCTCCACCCACTGAAGAAACATGGGGAGAGAGTGGCCAAAAGAGAAGTCTCTCCAAATGGTGCCCCCTTAGTCCTATTTATAGATTTCTCAACCTGGTCTTCCAATAGCCACATTCTGGCCCACGAGATTACAAAAATGCCCTCAAGTTTAGCCTGCCAATAGCCAAATCCCGCCATTCTGAGGCACTAAACGCAAACCCCCCTCTTGGGGCTGGGCGAGAGGGGCATGCCACCCTTACCGGAGCTGGGGAGAGAGGGGGCAGGCCACCCTCTCCTCTTGCCCCCTTGTTGGGGTGGGGGCGAGAGGGGGGCTGGCCGCCCCTCCTCCTCTCGCCCCCCTGCTGAGGCGGGGGCGAGAGGGGGGCTGGCCACCCCTCCTCCTCTCGCTCCCTTGCTGGGGCGGGGGCGAGAGGGGGGCTGGCCGCCCCTCCTCCTCTCGCCCCCCTTGCTGGGGAGGGGGCGAGAGGGGGGCTGGCCGCCCGTCCTCCTCTCGCCCCCCTGCTGGGGAGGGGGCGAGAGGGGGGCTGGCCGCCCCTCCTCCTCTCGCCCCCGTGCTGAGGCGGGGGCGAGAGGGGGGCTGGCCACCCCTCCTCCTCTCGCCCCCTTGCTGGGGCGGGGGCGAGAGGGGGGCTGGCCGCCCCTCCTCCTCTCGCCCCCCTTGCTGGGGAGGGGGCGAGAGGGGGGCTGGCCGCCCGTCCTCCTCTCGCCCCCCTGCTGGGGAGGGGGCGAGAGGGGGGCTGGCCGCCCCTCCTCCTCTCGCCCCCCTGCTGGGGCGGGGGCAAGAGGGGGGCTGGCCTCCCCTCCTTGATTGAAGCCACCCATTCCTCTCAGTCCTTCTCCATCTCCCTGTTGATGAAGACCCCCACATGGATCCACACTTTGTGGGGGATGAGGACGTTGCTGATGATGCGGAAGCTGTTAGCCATTTGGAGTTTGATGATTGTGATGGGCGCTGCCGCCAACTTGAGGATTCGGACGTTGGCGCGATAACCACCGTCGACGTCGCGCCGACATCTCCACTTCTTGGGATACATGCAAATATATGATTATAAATTATTTTCCAACTCTTGGGATAATATTTATAATTATATATTTTATTTACGCATTTTTATGTTCAACATTGCTTTTAATTTGGGACTGTTTATTTTGTGGCCTGCGTTTAGCCGTCCATTAGAATTTTTATTAGTTGGGCTGCGTTTAGCCGTCGTATGTGTGTGAGCCTATAAATAGGCCAAACTGTATGTTAATTTTAGATTATAATAGATTTGAAATTTGAAAACAGAAATCCAAACTTGGAATTCTCCCCCCTCTTCCTCTCTTCCTCTCTTCCTCTCTTGGAATTTCTGCCCCCTCCCCCCCCCCCCCCTCTTTCTTCCCTCTCCTTGGTCGCCCCTCTCTCTCATTTCCCTCTTGAAGGTTTCGGCCTCCACTTCTCCCCTCTCTCCCTCTTCCTCTCTTGAAGAAATTCGGCCAACCCCCAAGGGCTTGTGGAAAGAGACCTCTTAGCTCGGATTTGGCTCTAAGGGCTTGATCATGGTGGAAGCGGCGAAGGCGAACGTGCTCTACATCAAGTGACTCATCTCCGGTGATCTCCGCGGACAAACAATCTTTAGGATTCCTACATCTCGGATCTACGATTCCGAGAGGGTAACGAACTCTCCACTCGTGTGATTCTTTTCTTAGATAGTTCTGTGGTGGCTAGATCTGTGATGTGATCTTTGAATCGTTGATTTTCTCGCGAATTTTCTTTATTTTGAATTGGTATTTCGATCTTGGATTTCGTTTTAATTCGATGAGGAGTTGCGATCTTCTTTTGTTCTTGTTGGGGGAGATTTTTCGTTTCCGAAATCTTTACCCTTTTCGGAGGATCTCTCTTTGGTAGACAACTTAACAACAACCGCTCGATCGGATCGTGTGGATCCTTTTAGCCGGGAGCGAAGTTGGCCCATAGCCTCCTTCCGTTCCCTCGCGGTGTGGCTGCCCGTGCGTGATAAATAACGTGAATAAAAAAATCATTCCGCGAGTCGGCTGCATTCGTTCATGCTTGTGTGAGATTAGGAAGCGTTGTGAGTAAACTAATCGATTGCGCACGAGTGAGTGAACCTAAACATCCTTTCCTACATCAATTTGGTATCAGAGGGAGGTTCGTGCCAACTTCTTAATTGACGCATTCCTTAGGTTTTCTTAGAACGCCGACACTCACAATCTTCACACAATTTTGCGCTAAAAAAAATAATTAAAAATAAAATTTCGTCGGTCTGCGAATAGCGGCCTAAAATTCTCATTATTCTGCGAAATTGAAAAAAAGAATTCTGGTAATTCTACTTCAAATTCAAATTTCAAAATTTTGAAATTCACATTCAAAATTCAAATTTTTCGATCCACTATTCCTCGTGATGACTAGAGAGACCCCCCGAACTCTAACCACTATTCCTCGTGATGGAGTGCCACACCGCAATAATAAAAGTTATTACACTGAACCTCGAGCCTTAGATAAAGGGTGGGACATCGTTGCAAGAGTGTTTAGGTTTGACCGTGACATAACAAGAAAATTTTCGAAAAATTTTAAGCACGGTGAGAAGTGGTGCAAACTAGTTGTTGACAGCATTTGCCGCATAAATGTCGTTTCTAAAAATGCTATCACGAGGATGTGTTTGACCACCGAGACGCACCCCCGTCCCTATCGGCTTGTGTGTTCTAACGAGAGCACTGTTTTAGTGTCTAGGCGATGTTTGGTGCCCTCACCATCAAAGTCTATTCTGAGCGCGTTTGGTGTGATGTCCTTCCTATGAAAGATTGTCATGTATTGCTAGGACGCCCATGGCTTTCTGACCATGTGGTCATCCACGATGACCATGAAAACACGTTAGAATTCTAGCATAATGGTCAGCTTATCATTCTGAAGGCCACCCCGCCTAAAAGGCTTACGATCCCCTCTAAGGACACAACTAGTCCTGAGGAACAGAAAACATTAAGCGTAATAGTTAAGACTGATGTTGTCCCGGTTAGTCGAAATCGGCCTATAGACTGTATTAGCCCCTCCGAAACGAACACTTTAAGCTTAATCGATAAAGCTAAGGCTGACCCTGTTAGTCCAAGTCTTCCTAAGGACCCTTCGATTCAATTTAGTGAGACCGTCACTCCTATGGAGGACAAGACCTTAAATTTAATCAATAACTTGGTGATTGCTCCAATTTTTCCTAACCAACCCAAACATGAGAATATTACATTAGCCGACCCATTTTGGTCTTATCACGTTATGTGTAGCACGCAAAAGAGAGCATCCCATCATAAAATGGGAGATTTAATTATGGAATGTCTCAACCCAGAACGATGGCCTTCTGGCGCTTTAGAGGACATCATGAGTCCGAACGCTAAACCTTTTCGAATTTCACTGAATTTAGGAAAGAGTACTCTTCATATGAAGGTTTCTGCTGAGTGGGGTTTGCCCCCTATTTTTGATGTTTCAAATATTACGTCATGCTTTCTACCACCACTTATACTGTCTCCCCTTCCGTTACTATCTACTAATCATTCTATTGGGTTGAGAGGTGAGCAGGGTAGTAGATTGTTTTCTCCTAAGGTTATCACTGGAGGTATGTTGTCCGTTGATGTTTTAGCATATTCTCCTTCGTTATCTAATGCTGCTTTTAAGGTCCCAAAGACCAACTCTGTGCTTGACTGGAATTCTGAGGTTGCAATCCTTCCAGTTCTCCACGATGCCGACTCATCGGTGATGAGTCCTTTCAAGTTGGGGAGGATTGATGGAGGCCACCCATTCCTCTCAGTCCTTCTCCATCTCCCTGTTGATGAAGACCCCCCATGGATCCACACTTTGTGGGGGATGAGGACGTTGCTGAAGATGCGGAAGCTGTCCGCCACTTGGAGTTTGATGATTGTGATGGGCGCTGCCGCCAACTTGAGGATTCATACGTTGCCGCGACAACCACCGTCGACGTCGCGCCGACATCTCCACTTCTTAGGATACATGCAAATATATGATTATAAATTATTTTCCAACTCTTGGGATAATATTTATAATTATATATTTTATTTACGCATTTTTATGTTCAGCATTGCTTTTAATTTGGGACTGTTTATTTTGTGGCCTGCGTTTAGCCGTCCATTAAAATTTTTATTAGTTGGGCAGCGTTAGCCGCCGTATGTGTGTGAGCCTATAAATAGGCCAAACTCTATGTTAATTTTAGATTATGATAGATTTGAAATTTGAAAACAGAAATCCAAACTTGGAATTCTCTCCCCTCTTCCTCTCTTCCTCTCTTGGAATTCCCCCCCCCCCCTCTTTCTTCCCTCTCCTTGGCCGCGCCTCTCTCTCATTTCCCTCTTGAAGGTTTCGGGCTCCACTTCTCCCCTCTCTCCCTCTTCCTCTCTTGAAGAAATTCGGCCAGCCCCCAAGGGCTTGTGGAAAGAGACCTCTTAGCTCGGATTTGGCTCTAAGGGCTTGATCGTGGTGGAAGCGGCGAAGGCGAACGTGCTCTACATCAAGTGACTCATCTCCGGTGATCTCCGCGGACAAACAATCTTTAGGATTCCTACATCTCAGATCTAGGATTCCGAGAGGGTAACGAACTCTCCACTCGTGTGATTATTTTCTTAGATAGTTCTGTGGTGGCTAGATCTGTGACGTGGTCTTTGAATCGTTGATTTTCTCGCGAATTTTCTTTATTTTGAATTGGTATTTCGATCTTGGATTTCGTTTTAATTCGACGAGGAGTGCCGATCTTCTTTTGTTCTTGTTGGGGGAGATTTTCCGTTTCCGAAATCTTTACCCTTTTCAGAGGATCTCTCTTTGCTAGACAACAACAACCACTCGATCGGATCGTGTGGATCCTTTTAGCCGGGAGCGAAGTTGGCCAATAGCCTCCTTCCGTTCCCTCGCGGTGTGGCTGCCCGTGCGTGATAAATAACGTGAATAAAAAAATCATTCCGCGAGTCGGCTGCGTTCGGTCATGCTTGAGTTATATTAGGAAGCGTTGGGAGTAAACTAATCGATTGCGCACGAGTGAGTGAACCCAAACATCCTTTCCTACATCACTCCTCCTCTCGCCCCCTTGCTGGGGCGGGGGCGAGAGGGGGGATGGACGCCCCTCTTCCTCTCACCCCCTTTGCTGGGGCGGGGGCGAGAGGGGGGGGCTGGCCGCCCCTCCTCCTCTCGCCCCCCTGCTGGGGCGAGGGCGAGAGGGGAGCTGGCCGCCTCTCCTCCGCTCGCCCCCTGCTGGTTGGGCGAGCGGGAGTCTCCTACCTCCAACGCTCTCCTCGTGCACGAGCTGGGCGAGCGGAAGGCCTCCACCTACACCGCCCGCCCCCCCCTCTTCCTGCCGTGGACCGTGCTAAAAAATAATGTCTTAAAAGACCCCTTGGGCCCCGGGGACCCACTCGGCGAATACATGGTTATACACAATCCCCGCCCTTTTCGAGCGGGGTACACGCTCGGAAAGAAAAGTCTAACTCTGCATATTCGGTGAGTGGCGCTGAATGAAATTTAGAAGACCCCACACCGCCCTGGTGAAAAATTGCTCAAGCTTCCCAGAGAGACCATCCTACCCTGCCGACCAGTGAGAGCCCTGGAGCGGAGCCAACTCGGTGAAAATCACTTAGACTCCCCGAGAGGCCATCCAACCCTGCCGGCTAGTGAGAGCCCGGCTAGCGGAGCCACCTTGGGGGAAAGATCACTTAGCCACCCCGAGAGGCCATCCTACCCTTCCGGCTAGTGAGAGCTCGGCTAGCAGAGCCATCTTGGGGAAAGATCACTTAGCCTCCCTGAGAGGCCATCCTACCCTGCCCGCTAGTGAGAGCCCGGCTAGCAGAGCCATCTCGGTGGAAAGATCACTTAACCTCCCCGAGAGGTCTTCCTACCCTGCCGGCTAGTAAGAGCCCGGCTAGCGGAGCCAACTCAGGGGAAAATTCACTTAGCCTCCCCGAGAGGCCTTCCTACCCTATCGGCTAGTGAGAGCCCGGCTAGCGGAGCCACCTCGGGGGAAAGATCACTTAGCCTCCCTGAGAGGTCTTCCTACCCTGCTGGCTAGTGAGAGCCCGCCTAACAGAGCCACCTCGGGGGAAAATCACTTAGCCTCCCCGAGAGGCCTTCCTACCCTGCCGGCTAGTGAGAGCCCAGCTAGCGGAGCCTCCTCGGGAGAAAAATCACTTAGCCTCCCCGAGAGGCCTTCCTACCCCGCCGGCTAGTGAGAGCCCGACTAGCGGAGCCACCTCGGGGGAAAGATCACTTAGCCTCCCCGAGAGGTCTTCCTACCCTGCCGGCTAGTGAGAGCCCGACTAACGGAGCCACCTCGGGGGAAATATCACTTAGCCTCCCCGAGAGTTCTTCCTACCCTGCCGGCTAGCGAGAGCCTGACTAGCGGAGCCTCCTCGGGGGAAAAATCACTTGGCCTCCCCGAGAGGCCTTCCTACCCTGCTGGCTAGCGAGAGCCCGGCTAGCGGAGCCACCTCGGGGGAAAAATTACTTTGAAAACCTCCGGCCACCGAGTGGTTCCCGGCCCTGCCAACTAGGTGGGAGCCTGGTCAGTGGGCCAACATCGGGGATAAGTACTTTCCTTCCTGCCACCGAGCGGTTCCCGGCCTGCCAGCTTGATGGGAGCCTGGTCAGCGGGCCAACATCGGGGCTAATGACTTTCCTCCCTGCCACCGAGCGGTTCTCGGCCTTGCGAGCTAGGTGAGAGCCTGGTCAGTTGGCCAGCATCGGGGCCAAGTACTTAGAGAACTTCTGGCCACCGAGCGGTTTTCGGCCCTGCCAGCTAGGTGAGAGCCTGGTCAGTGGGCTAGCATCGAGGCTAAGTACTTCGAGAACTTCCAGCCACCGAGCAGTTTCCAGCCCTGCCAGCTAGGTGAGAGCCTGGTCAGCGGGCCAGTATCGGGGCTAAGTACTTTCCTTCCTGCCACCGAGCGGTTCCCGGCCCTGCCAGCTTGATGGTAGCCTAGTCAGTGGGCCAGCATTGGGGCTAAAGTCTTTCCTTCCTGCCACCGAGCGGTTCCCGGCCATGCCAGCTAGGTGGGATCCTGGTCAGCGGGTCAGCATCGAGGCTAAATACTTTCCTTCATGCTAGCGAGCGGTTCCCGACCCTGCCAGCTTGATTGGAACCTGGTCAGTGAGACAACATCTGGGCCAAGTACTTTGAGAACTTCTGGCCACCGAGCGGTTCCCGGCCCTGCCAACTAGGTGGGAGCCTGGTCAGCGGGCTAGCATCGGGGCTAAGTACTTTCCTTCCTGCCACCGAGCGGTTCCCGGCCCTGCCAGCTTGATGGGAGCCTGGTCAGCGGGCCAGCATCGGGGCTAATGACTTTCCTCCCTGCCACCGAGCGGTTCTCGGCCTTGCGAGCTAGGTGAGAGCCTGGTCAGTTGGCCAGCATCGGGGCCAAGTACTTAGAGAACTTCTGGCCACCAAGCGGTTCTCGGCCCTGCCAGCTAGGTGAGAGCCTGGTCAGTGGGCTAGCATCGAGGCTAAGTACTTTGAGAACTTCCAGCCACCGAGCGGTTCCCAGCCCTGCCAGCTAGGTGAGAGCCTGGTCAGCGGGCCAGTATCGAGGCTAAGTACTTTCCTTCCTGCCACCGAGCGGTTCCCGGCCCTGCCAGCTTGATGGGAGCCTAGTCAGTGGGCCAGCATCGGGGCTAAAGTCTTTCCTTCCTGCCACCGAGCGGTTCACGGCCATGCCAGCTAGGTGGGATCCTGGTCAGCGGGTCAGCATCGGGGCTAAATACTTTCCTTCATGCTAGCGAGCGGTTCCCGGCCCTGCTAGCTTGATTGGAACCTGGTCAGTGGGACAGCATCCGGGCCAAGTACTTTGAGAACTTCTGGTCACCGAGCGGTTTCCGGCCCTGCCAGCTAGGTGAGAGCTTGTTCAGCGGGCTAGCATCGAGGCTAAGTACTTTCCTTCCTGCCACCGAGCAGTTCCTGGCCCTGCCAGCTTGATGGGAGCCTAGTCAGCGGGCCAGCATCGAGGCTAAGGACTTTCCTTCCTTCCTCTAAGCGGTTCTCGGCCCTGCCAGCTAGGTGGGAGCCTGGTCAGCGGGCCTGCATCGGGGCTAAATACTTTCCTTTCTACCACCGAGCAGTTCCCGGCCCTGCCAGCTTGATGGGAGCTTGGTCAGCGGGCAGCATCGGGGCCAAGTACTTTGAGAACTTCCGACCACCGAGCGGTTCCCGGCCCTGCCCGCTAGATGTGAGCCTGGTTAGCGGGCCAGCATCAGGGCTAAGTACTTTGAGAACTTCTGGCCACCGAGCGGTTCCCTGCCCTGCCAGCTAGGTGAGAGCCTGGTCAGCGGGCCAGCATCGGGGCTAAGTACTTTGAGAACTTTCGGCCACCGAGCGGTTCCCGGCCCTGCCAACTAGGTGAGAGCCTGGTCAGCGGGCCAGCATCGGCGCTAAGTACTTTCCTTCCTGCCATTGAGCGGTTCCCGGCCCTGCCAGCTTGATGATAGTCTAGTCAGCAGGCCAGCATCGGGTCTAAGGACTTTCTTTCCTGCCACCGAGCGGTTCCCAGCCCTGCCAACTAGGTGGGAGCCTAGTCAGCGGGCCAGCATCAGGGCTAAATACTTTACTTCCTGCCACCGAGCGGTTCCCGGCCATTCCAGCTTGATGGGAGCCTGGTCAGCGGGCCAGCATCGGGGCCAAGTACTTTGAGGACTTCCGGCCACCGAGCGGTTCCCGGCCCTGCCAGCTAGGTGAGAGCCTGGTCAGCGGGCCAGCATCGGGGCTAAGTACTTTGAGAACTTTCGGCCACCGAGCGGTTCCCAGCCCTGCCAGCTAGGTGAGAGCCTGGTCAGCGGGCCAGCATCGGGGCTAAGTACTTTGAGAACTTCCGGCCACCGAGCGGTTCCCGGCCCTGCCAGCTAGGTGAGAGCCTGGTCAGCGGGCCAGCATCGGGGCTAAGTACTTTCCTTCCTGCCACCGAGCGGTTCCCGACACTGCCAGCTTGATGGGATCCTGGTCAGCGGGCTAGCTTCGGGGCTGAAGACTATCCTTCCTGCCACCGAGCGGTTCCCGGCCCTGCCAGCTAGGTGGGAGCCTAGTCAGCGGGCCAGCATCGGGGCTAAATACTTTCCTTCCTGCCACCGAGCGGTTCCCTGCCATGCCAGCTTGATGGGAGCCTAGTCAACGGGCCAGCATCGAGGCCAAGTACTTTGAGAACTTCCGGCCACCGAGCTGTTCCCGGCCCTGCCAGCTAGGTGAGAGCCTGGTCAGCGGGCCAGCATCGGGGCTAAGTACTTTGAAAAACTTTCATTATATTAATCATCATAATACATGCAAGAAAAACTAAGCATGGAAATGAAACATCGCAATACATGGACTTAAGGGTAGAAAAAACTAAGTATGGAAACCAAAGCTTGGTCTCCTACTCTCAGGCCTGGTCTTCTTCGACCTCTTCCGGTTATTGTTGTTGCTGCCTCGGACCCCTCGCCTCCCTCATCTCTAAGAACTCAGGGAAGGTGGATGTCACGTGACCCTCCTCATCATGGAAGTCACAGTAGGGTATCGCTACCCTTTCCCCTACTCTTCCTCTCTTTTCTGCTTTCCTTGCTCTTTTCCTCCTTCCCCCGCCAATCACCATGGCATGCTGAGGTGGTGGGAGAGGTTCTTTCGTCCCCTGCCTCCACCTTGGGGGGTCGGATCTCTCTCCCTGGAAGTTGACCTCTTCTTGGTCGAACTTCCTCTTGGGAGACTCTACCTCCCCCCCTGCTGCCTTGCCTCCGGCTCACTCTGCTTGGCCAACCTTCTTGCAAACTCCGGGTTGGCCTCCTCACTTTTGATTTCTTCCGCCGCCCTTTCCATCAATTCTTTGAAGGATAGGGGGGCTTCCGCTTCAAGCTCATCTTGAAGAACCCCTCCCGCAGCCCCACTGTGAAGGCGAGCTGGAGGGTGAACCCTGTTACCTCTTAGACAAGCAAAACCTCTTCCTGGAACCTATCCACGTAGTGAGCCAGTGACTCCCTTGGCTCTTGCTTGATCTTGAAGACTGCTTCGTGTTGGGAATTGTATCCACAATTACATTGATTTGAAGAAGTCCCCTTAAACTAAGTTGAATTGGGTTTGTATTTGATGTTGCTCTCTAGTAATGTGTTTGCAGGTTTTTAAATGGCTAAGTACAAACCAATGTCAGGTTTCAATGGGTCATCTAACATATGCCTATGCAATGTAATTCCTCATTGTATGGACCAAGGTGTTGATTCATGTGAAATCTCTCTATTGGGATGTACTTTTTATTCAAACACAAAGGAAGAGCTAAAGGGAGGTGCTGATGTTCTGTGTTCAAGGAAGAAACATATTTTTTTCTAAGTAATTCTGCGTTCGACGAATTTAGATGAGTTCGTCGATCTCAGTTCGACGAACGGAAGCATTTTCGACGAGCTCTGTTCGATGGTCAGTTTTATTGGAAATCTCAGTTCCGCGTTCGTCGATCTCAGTTCGACGAACTGAATGAACTTCGTCGACCTCGATTTTGCCTTAGCTGTAAGGAGTTCGTCGACCGCGTTCGTCGATCTCCATTCGACGAACAGAAGATGTTTTCGTCGACCGCCGGTTCGCCATAGTTAAAGTTGGTTCGTCGATCTCCGTTCGACGAACAAGAAATAATTTCGTCGACCGTTGTTCTTCAGAAGTTCCGTTCGATGAACCTAAGTACTTTCGCCGATCTCAGCTTTGTGAAGCTTCTATGTTTTTTGATGAACTAAAATGAGTTCGTCGAGCTCTGTTCGAAGAATTTTCTTCTCAGGCAGAGGAATTGACTCTATGCTGTTTTGTTTCTCCAATTCTTTTCTCGAGAAGACTTTATATTTCTGGAAAAGTTTTTCACTATCCCGTAAATCCTTCTATTCTCTTCTCTAAGCCGAAACCTATTTATTTCTCGAGAAATACTTTGTTCTAGATAAATTAAATTCTTTCGTTCTTAATTCCTTTTTCTCAGTAGCTCATTTATTTCCCGAGAAATTATTTGTTCTCGAGAAATTAATTCCTTGTGTTCCTAATCCTGTTTTATCAGAAGTTCTTTTTATTTCTCGAAAAGTCCTTTTTGTTCTCGAGAAATCTATTCATACCCTGAAATCATTTTTCAATTCTTTTTGACGGGACGTCATTTCCGTCTGTCTAATCTGACGGCTCTTTTGTTTTCGTTTAAGGTTCATTCTACCTTAACTGATGTCGTTAAGTCTTTTATTATAAAATGCACTCGTTCTTAAGTTCCAAAAAAAGAATTCATTACTCTTCCTGATCAACCCTAATTTCTCATGTCATTCCAAAAACACGAGAAAGTGCCGCCTCCTGTCGAAAAGCTGGAGATCGATCAGCTGTTCTAAATCAGTCATCTCCAGTTGATGTGAAGGTTCGATTGATCACTGCTCCTTCATCTACAGTTTCTTTTGGATCAAATTGAATCAAAGAAGGTCAGATCTGAGTTTTGTTGTTCTTCCTCATCAACAACAAGTCAAAGTTTCTCAAGCCTCAAGAAGGAAGAAGATCTCAAGGCCTTTCAGATCTGGTTATGTATTGGTAAACTTATATCAATTCTTTATTACATTTGTTTGTAGAAGAAGTTTTCTCCGAGTTGTAGGAGAGGTTATTCTCCAAGTTGTAAGAGAGAGTTTCTCTCTGAGTTTGTAGGAGATTTGTCTCCGAGATTGTAGGAGTGTTGACTCCGAGATTGTAGGATCTTTCTTGATCCGAGTTTTAGTGAAGTAGTCAAGTTTAGTTGTGGTGCTAGATTGGCGAGGCCGGCAAGTGGAGTACCCAAGAACGGGGAACCACTATAAATTTCTGTGTTATCTGTGATTGTGATTTGCTTGCTGTGCGTTCTATTTTATTAAGTTCTGTAATTCCGCAAAAGACGCAGTTATCACCTATTCACCCCCTCTAGGTGATTTAGGTTCACAACTAGATACTTCAATTGGTATCAGAGGGTCGCTGTTTTTGAAAGTTAACACCTCGAATAGGATCTATCCATTCTAGTTGCTAGCAATCATGGAAAAGTGCAAGGAATCTTTCTCATTGAAACTGCCTATCTGCACAAAGGCCAATTTCCCCATGTGGAAAGAGAGAGTGAGATTCTACATGGAGGCCGCAGATCCAAGAATTTTCCAAGTCGTGGAAGAAGGCCCTCATGTGCCTATGACTGCTTCTACTATTGACCCAACTCTAATAGTGCCTAAAAAGATGATGGATTTAACCAAGGATGAGATCGCTCTCGTTGCCTTGGACAAAAAGGCGAAGAACATAATTGCCAGTGCAGTGGACGATTCGATGTTGCAAAACTTAATTCACTGCCAATCTGCCAAAGATATGTGGACATCCTTAATAGTTCTTATGGAAGGTACTGAAGAAGTAAGGGATGACAGAATATCTCTTCTAAATCAAGAGTACGAGGCATTCAAGGAAAGTAAAAAGGAGTGCATTGCCGATGCATATGAAAAATTCTTCAAAATCGTTAACGGCCTAAGAAATTATGGTCGAGAATTTACTAATGGTGAACTGAATGACAAATTCCTGCAATCCCTGACGAAAGACTGGGATAGCAAGATAGTTGCAATCAGGGAGTTTGGAAAGTTACCAAACCTAGACCTACAGAATCTGTTTGGGAAGTAATTATCCCATGAGATGCAAATGAATATTCGCAAAACAGAAGAAGACGGGAATATGATTTCAAGCAAGAAAAGGACCTTGGCTATGAAGGCCGAGAGTTCCAGAAAAAGCAGAGCCTTGTCTCCAATTAGAGCACAAGAATCTGATGATGAAAAAGAATCTGAAGCCGGCTCCTCTAGTTCTGAAATGTCTGATGGTGAGTTTTCTCTAATCTCCCGACAGTTCAACAAACTGCTCAGTAAAAGAAGGCACATGAAGAACAAGTCTTCCTCCTCTGACTATAGGCATTCTCGGCGTGATGGTGATCATCACAGAAAGGGTTCTAGCAATCATGACAGGTATAAGACTAAAACTAGTAAACATATTTCTTCTGACATAGTTTGCTATTGTTGTAATAAGTCAGGGCACATGATCGCTGAATGCCCTCACAAAAAGAAAGAGGGTGGAAGAAAAGATGAGAAGAAATATACTCATGGGAAAAAGAAAAATGAAAGAAGCCTAGTCACCAAAAAGTCCAAAACTTTAAGCGATAGTAACTCAGAGAAACCAAGTAGTGAAGAAGAAGCCTACTTCGGGCTGATGGCCATGACTGATGATGAAGAAGAACCCCCATATACCGGGAAGGTTAATTCTCACACCATCTTATCTAATTCTGATTATGCCTCAGCTGAATAAAAGGATTACCCCTCAGATGATGACTCAAACCTCATGACCCAATATACAGAAATGCTTAAAGCTTTGACAAATCCCGAAAAGTAGTCAAAATTCAGGCCAAGGAGATCATGTCTCTCAAAGAAGTGGAATCTAATCTGAGAAAGGAAGTTGAACAACTTTCTTCCTTCAGAGAGGAAATCCAAGTCTTTAAAGACAAGATCAAAAGCTCGGATGAGCTCCTTGATCGGAGAGAGAACTCCATCAAAGTTCTGGAAGAACAGCTAGCCGCTGAGAAGAAGCTAGTTGAAAAGTTTTCACAACAAAAAACCATTCTTCCAATCATTGATACTTTCTCTGCTAAAGTAGGTAGCATTGGTGTAGGTCATGTGGCTGGGCCAAGTAATTCTTCTAAGGGCACCCTTGCCAAGAAGAAAAATAAGAATGCTAAGAAAGCTACCGTCGAAGAGAAAGGGAAAGCCCATCAAGATCAAGTGGCATTTAAGAAAGTTTTCTTTCCTACAAATGTCTATGATATGGAGAGCACTTATGGTCACTTGACACGACCAATTAACTTTGCGCCTGTCAATGACTATAAGGGGTGGGCTTGTCCTCGAAATCTCGGTGAAAGTGCTTTCAAGGCACCTTATCAAGAGATTAATCTGAGAGATTATGGTCCTTATGTTCATGGTTCAAGTGCTATGAGAGCACCAATAGTGAAGGTTGTTGCACCCAAGCCTAAGGAGAAAGCACTACCATGTGTGTGTTGTACTCATGAGGCATCCTCATCTAGAAGGATTGCTCCTGCCAAAACTAACGTTCAAAAAGTTAAGCAGGAGAATACTAAGAGAAGGTACAACATGTTTAACTGTTGGTGTTGCGGCAAAATAGGTCGCTTTGCCGTAGATTGTTGGTTCAATTCCACTTATTCCAAGAGACCACAAGTGAACAATGCAAGAAAAACTGCTCGCAATGTTAATGTTCATCGTGGTGCTCAACTAACAAGGGACCAAGGACCCAAATTAGTTTGGGCTCCTAAGGCAAAATGATTTGTTTTTGCAGGAATGTCCAAAGGCCAACAAAAATCCTATCTGGTACTTGGACAGTGGTTGTTCTCGGCATATGACCGGGACAAGAAACCTTTTGCAAAATTACATTCCAGTTGAGAACGGGCCAAAAGTCATTTTTGGCGGATCTGACAGAGGAATAACAAAAGGCTACGGTATGATTTCTAATGGTAATGTATCCTTTTCCGATTTGGCTTATGTGGAAGGATTAGAACATAATCTTATAAGCATAAGTCAACTTTGTGATAAAGGATACGTAGTTGATTTTCGTAAAGATTGTTGGATCGGTCGGCCCCCTTAGAGGGGCGGGGTGAATAAGGGTTTTCAAAAACTTAAGATTATATTTAGATAACTTTGAAATATTGTAAGATTAATACAATGAGAAATCAAGTAAAATAATAATGAAGAGACATGCTTTATTAATATCAAATAATGTTTTACAAAACTTGATTTCTATGACGCTGGAAATCGGAGGCGACTAATAAAAATCTTTTTTCGTTTTCTATACCGACTCGTATCCCCACAAACCGGTTGGCTTTAGCCGATCTCTCCCCAGATACGGCCTCAAGCCGCTCTAGCCAATCCTTCCCCGGATGTGGCCTTGAGCACCCCCTAGACCTAACCTAGATCTAGTCGCCAACATGAGGCAATTTTCAGCCCTAAGTCCTACCCCAGACCTAGTCGCCAACACGAGGCGATTTCACTACCGTTTACAGAAAAGATATGAAATGAAAAGACAATAATATAAAAACTCCCTCTATGTGGATCTCTTGGAGAAGTGGACGAAGGCCCGCAGAGTATGATCGTAGTCGATGCGGCCTTTCGTCACGATGATGACGCGTGTTGAAATCTTCTTCATGGATCTCCTTAAGGCTTTATGGAATTGTGGGAGTATCGCTCTGAATCTTCCTCTCTCTGCTGTGGCACGAAGCTCTGGAGTTTGGGATTGGAGGAGGATGAAGAAGACGGAGCCAAATCATCCAATTTGTAGCCTTCACGCTACCGCCGACGCTAGCGCTACCGCCGGCGCTAGCTCGGATTAAGTAACAATTTGAGCGGCAGAATCTCCCATCCACGGCAATATCTTGCTCTATTCCTTCTGTGCGTCGGCGCTAGCGCTACCGCCGACGCTAGCTCGGATTAAGTAACAATTTGCACGACAGAATCTCCCATCCCCGGTTAAGGACAAGACATGACTAGAGATAAGGTTATCTAATGTCTACAACCCTACGCCCCCGCTATGGTGAGAAATGAAGTCATGGATAATAATTATTGGAAACATACAACATTTAAATCTAATGGGAAATATCACAGCATATGGGTTTATATTTCACATATCTATATTGAAATTCATGAATGAATCAGAGTTTGAGTATTGCGGAAGATTTCGAAAAAGAAACATCATAATACTAAATAAGAGTTTAAGTTCAAAAAGAGATGTTTTATAAGCAATATTTCACTTGTTGGAGGAGTGTTTAGAATATAAATAGATCAGAGTTATAAGCCAAAAAAATTCAACCAATATAAAGTTTACCAAGCAAGTCTATCACTTGTTGCAAGAAAGGAATTTGAAGATTCAAGTGATGATGCACACAAAATGAAAGATTTTAAATAAGCATGAAAGTGCAAGGTAAAACAATTATATGGCTATGATGCGGAAGACTTATAGAAGTACAAAAAACATCTTATGGTAATCAATGATGGTGCATAGAAAGATATATGAGTTCAATTTCAGAAAGAAGATGTTTTTGTAAATCATTTTGCAATTAAAATTTTTGTTTTGACAATACAGTAACCAAGCATGAAATATTCTGATCAAAAAGAGATTACTACAATGTTACTTTAATTCACAATTTCAAAACATACCAAACATTGTAGAAAGCATGCTAGGTTATCTAGTGCATTTCATAAATAAAGAGTAGTATAGTATTAGCATTAGGATCCAATACTCATGAGAAGAAGTGTTATGGAAGATAATGATGTGCACATAAGTGTATTTTTGAGTAGAGTAAACAAGTGTTTTAATCAAAAATACAAGTGATATTTAAAGTAAAGAGCACAATAAAACACAAATAATTTTACTTCCACTCACTTCAATGCACAAAGAAAAATGTACAACTACCAAGGTGCTCTGCACACACAATGCTCATCAAGACTTATCAGGGTGCAAAGTAGTGCTTGGGGGATCACATAGTTTTATTCGTCAAGATTGATTTTTATTGTGATCCGGTGTACTTAAGAATAAGTGGTTTCTATTTTGAAAGAAAGTTATGGTTTGCACAAGATACTTTATTATTCTTTCCAAGGTGCTCAACCTCACAATGCTTATTAAGACTTATCAGGAGGTTCAAGTAGTGCTTGGTGGAGTTATCTTTGTTACTTTATTTTATGATTTTGTTTTGTACAAAGTTCTCCGAATACACTTGTTTTGCAAACCAATATAATTTATGAAAAAGATAACCACTTATCTTAACTTTTAAAAGTGCAAATAATGGAGTGTAGGTAAGATACTTGTGCAATTTTAATTTATAGTACTAATACAAAACATACACAAGCATTCTTAGATTAAACACATAAGTAGACAATGCCAAAATAAGTGAGTGAATAGCGATCATTATCAAACATAAAACATTACTCATACTTAGAGGCATGCTACGCATAGTTCTACACAACTTTTTTAATATAATTTATGCACATATTAATAGATAAATCTAAGCATGATGAAAACAATGTTCAAAGTAGTTTGAAAAGATAAATTGCAACATTATAGAAGTTTTGAATAATAGATTAAATCATGCTTGATTTTTACAATAAAGTCCATACAGATATTTTTGAAAAATAATTTTTATTTAAAGTTTGAACTTATAAAATTGATCTTGGACTTCCCGAGGACTACCTTGTGAGAGGTTCGCCCGGTACTAGGTGATATGATGGGATGATAGCCCAATGACCCTTTCGCAAGATATAAGTAAAAAGTTAAGTTCAAAAACTGATTTTTGATAAATTTTTTTTGTTTTATATTTTTGTATTTGATTTTTGCTTTAGGAAATAGGATTTAAACAAATGACAAAAAAACCAAAAGACAGAACAATTTTTTTTTGTGATTTGGATTTTATATTTTTGTATTTGATTTTTCAAAAATAAAATAAAATCTGAAGTGCAAAACTAAATAGTACATATAGATTAGTATATTTTTAGGGATTTTTCAAAAATTTAAAATTATAGAAAAACAAACCTCGACGCTAGCGCCGGCGCTAGCGCTAGCGCGGGAAACAGTAAGTGATTTTTTAGGGTTTTAAAAATTTTGATGCTTGACCTTGATTAGGTGTCCCATTAGTAGTTTCATGCTGAATTTTCAGATTTTTCGGAGATGTTTAGATAGTGCAAATTGCATGAAACGTTAGCGATTTTCTTATATGACTAGACTACCTAACCATCGCATGAGACATATTTTCTTATATCTTTATTATGATATTTCAAATGCTTGTGTTTACCAAAATAATGTAAACTGAAAATAGATAGAGAATGTAAACACAAGACATCATGTTTGAATCAGCCAAATAATACATGTTCTAATGATTAATCCATAAACTATGTGATTGATGGAATTTTAGTATTCTATTATGATTTCAAATCACATAGTTGTCATAAAATATGAATAACATCATAAATGTTGTACCTAGCATAGATATATAAGCATAGACCAAAACGAGATGCTAGGATGATGAGTTTGGATGCAATGTTAAACATATGATTAATCATGTATTTTGTGAAAAATATTTCTCTTCATTATAAAGGCTATCATAATTAACAAAACAAGATCAATGCATTTCGCATTTTAATTTTTAGCCTAAGCCCTTTAATAAACTATTTAAATCCATTAAAGTAATATCATTAGTCTTGACAATAATTTCAATTTACAATTTATAATTCAAGACATTTAAAAAGTAATGGATTTAGAAGGTAAAAATAAAAATGATAAGTAGATCACTAAAAAATGATATGACTTTTATTCAATTTGATTCATTTATGAATTATGGTTTAATTTATGAAAGTCATATTACAAGATATATAAAGTGATCATATCATGATGGTTTTAAAACAAAAACAAAAGAAAATAAACAAAAAGAAAGTTTAAGCACATCATGAAGTAGGGAAATGATATTTCATTTTTATTAGGTTTCTACTTCATGCAAACGATGGGATACTAATGAATAAGAGATTTAGGTATCCAAAGAGGACCAGGTGTGACGGTTCCTTTGGGTACTCAAATGCATCGTGTTTGCTTTTGGGGAGATGTGATTGAATTGACCTTTTCTTTTGACATTAGAGCGTTATTCTTAAGAATGGGTCTCCATTCATACCTTCGATAAACATTATTTTTAGTTCTCAATTTTCCATAATCATTTACTTGAATATTTGGATAAAAGTGATTTTTGAAAGGAAATTTATTTGCATTTAATTTTAGGTTGGGAGAAGCACGGTTTTGTAAATAATGATGATTTTGATTTTGATTTACAAATCCTTTATGTTCCTTACTCCCATTATTAAACTTTGTTATGATATTCATATTCTCATTCAACTTGTCTTTAGATATAGTTTGATATTGTGAATTTGTATTTACAATTTTCATAAGCAAGTTGATTTTTGATTTTAATTCATCATTCTTGATCTTTAAACTATGTCTAGCTTTTTTATAATTGATTGTGCTATTTTTAAGAGTGGTAACAATTGAGTCAATATGTTTTTCATATTTATCCCTATACTCATCAAATGTTTCATCCATCTCTTTTATTTCAATTTCATAGTCCTTACACTTAGCACAATTAATTTTTAAAGATGAATTTTCTAAACATAATTTTTCATTTTGTTCTCTTATAAAAATAATTTCTTTTTCAAGTTCCTTAAATTTTTCCTTAATATCATTACAATCAAGAAAAGATTTTGTATTTTCAATTGAAGTGACATGAGTAAAGCTAGATAAATCGGATTTTGATACTACTTTACCTTTTGCTTTTAAATTTTTATTTTCTAAGCGCAATAGTTTATTAACATTCTTTAATTTCTTAATTTTGCGCTTAGTATTTTGTAACAATTGTAATGAAGAGATAGAAGTACAAAAGATAGAATTTGATTTCCTTACATTGCTTTTGGATGAGGGAGGATTTGAACATATTGTTCCTTTGTCTTCTTCTTGGCACTCCTCTTCCAAAAGTAAGATTTCTTCTTCATTTTCTCTTGGTGTATTGTTCTCCTTTTCTATTTCAATATTCTCCATGGCTTTGCTCCGAGAGAGATCTTCTTGAATGATAATGGATGCTTGTACGTTCTTTTCCTCCTGTGTTTGTTCCATACCTGCGAGAGGAAGATCATACATTTCTTCAAGAAATTTCCATACTTTATAAGCACTAGAAAAGCAATACACAAATTTGAAAACTTCATTTGAGATACCACAAAATAGATAATGTTTAGCTTTTGCATCTAAATGAAGTTCCTTTTTATTTGATTCATCCACATGTCTTATAATTGCTAAGTTCCATACTTCGATATCTAAAGTTTTAATAAATTTTTCCATTAAAATTTTCCATCCTTTATAATTTGTTCCTTCAAACAAAGGTGGTTTATGTGATATTTCATCTTCACAGAAATTTGCCCCACTAGTTGAAGCGAGATCATGAGACGCCATTATTCCCGGTTGTTATGCCGATTGGAATAAAACCCCTCTGATACCACTTGTTGGATCGGTCGGCGCCCTTAGAGGGGGGTGAATAAGGGTTTTCAAAAACTTAAGATTATATTTAGATAACTTTGAAATATTTCAAGATTAATACAATGAGAAATCAAGTAAAATAATAATGAAGAGACATGCTTTATTAATATCAAATAATGTTTTACAAAACTTGATTTCTATGACGCTGGAAATCGGAGGCGACTAATAAAAATCCTTTTTCGTTTTCTATACCGACTCGTATCCCCACGAACCGGTTGGCTTTAGCCGATATCTCCCCAGATACGGCCTCAAGCCGCTCTAGCCAATCCTTCCCCGGATGTGGCCTTGAGCACCCCCTAGACCTAACCTAGATCTAGTCGCCAACACGAGGCGATTTTCAGCCCTAAGTCCTACCCCAGACCTAGTCGCCAACACGAGGCGATTTCACTACCTTTTACAGAAAAGATATGAAATGAAAAGACAATAATATAAAAACTCCCTCTATGTGGATCTCTTGGAGAAGTGGACGAAGGCCCGCAGAGTATGATCGTAGTCGATGCGGCCTTTCGTCACGATGATGACGCGTGTTGAAATCTTCTCCATGGATCTCCTTAAGGCTTTATGGAATTGTGGGAGTATCGCTATGAATATTCCTCTCTCTACTGAGGCACGAAGCTCTGGAGTTTGGGATTGGAGGAGGATGAAGAACACGAAGCCAAAGCATCCAATTTATAGCCTTCACGCTACCGCCGGCGCTAGCCCGGATTAAGTAACAATTTGCACGGTAGAATCTCCCATCCGCGGCAACATCTTGCTCTATTCCTTCTGTGCGTCACGCTACCGCCGGCGCTAGTAGCTACCGCTGGAGCTATCCCCGATTAAGAAACTTCTTGCGCGACAGGATCTTCAATCCGTGGCAACCTTGCTTTTATTCCTTCTGTGTTCATCGCTTCCGCCGGCGTTATCCGCTACCGCCAAGCGTTAGCGCCTTCTATAACAGCTCCTGGAATTGCGCTCTTCATCACTAGCGCCGGCGCTAGGTGCTACCACCGGCGCTAGTGAGCCTCTTCTAATTCTGGCTTCAATTTTGGGGGCAGCCATCATGAGTACTCCTTGAGTCATGTGGACCTAGTAAACCTGCACACTTGAACACACAAGATCAAATACACATAGAATTTGTCATTCTCAAACCTAGGAGATGCGGAAGACCATGTTCCAACAAAGATAAGTGCTTGATAAAGTCGGCTAAAAATCTAGAAACGATTTTATCAGGCACTCGTTGTAGAAATATATTTTGTTTAAATTTTCTTTGTTTATCCTCTTCTACACCAGTGTGTCTTTTAGCAAAAGATAGTGCATCTCTTGCTGACCAATGACACAAGAGATTAGCGCATAAAACTTTCAAAACTATAAATAAATTATTTTCACAAAACTTAGTGCGTGAGGAGCCAAATATTAAGTGCATTAAAGATAGACCTTGTCATGCTTGTGTAAAAGGCAAGCAAAGAAGAGCTACCTTTAAGAGCATAATTGGCAAAGATTCAACTAGGTGTTTATACCTACTTCATATGGACTTGTTTGGTCCTTTGCAAATTAGAAGTTTAGGAGGTAAGTCTTACACATTAGTTATTGTAGATGATTACTCACGTTTTGCATGGGTATTCTTTCTAAAACACAAGTCAGATACATTTATTGTTTTCACTAAGTTTGTCAAGCAAATCCAGAATGAATTTGAATGTTCAGTGGTCAAAATCAGAAGTGACCATGGAACAGAATTTGAATATGGGGCCATGATAGAATTTTGTGAAAGCCTTGTTATCTTTCATGAGTTTTCCTCTCCTCGAGCTCCACAAAAAATGGGGTAGCTGAGAGAAGGAATAGAACACTCATTGAGGCTTGCAGAACAATGTTGAGTGACACTTCACTACCCGAATACCTTTGGTCTGAAGCCGTCAACACTGCTTGCCACGTGCAAAACAGAGCACTCATAAACAAGAACCATGAAAAGACTCCTTATGAACTACCAAAAGGCAAGAGACCAACCATTTCTTATTTTAGAATCTTTGGTAGTAAATGCTTTGTACTTAATAATGGAAAGCATTACAGAACCAAGTTTAGTAAAAAGTGCTTTGAAGGTATTTTCGTAGGCTATAGTAGCCATAATAGAGCTTATAGAGTTTTTAATAAGAAAACCCTGGTTGTATAAGAATCTATTAACGTTGTATTTGATGAGACAAGCATGCTACATAGCAGCTCTTCTAGTGCTTCTATTGAAGTTGTAGGTTCAAAGTTACAAGATATAAGCTTGGATGAGCCAGTCAAAGATGATGCTCAAACCTTCATCAAGATCTCTCCCCCAACCTCAACAGTAGAAGAAGATCATATTGATGAAGAGCCAATTCAAGTGGAAGAAGACATTCCTGTAGTAGAAGATGTTCCCGATGTCTAAATTCATGCAAGGAATCTTGAATTCAGACATATGAGGGATCATCCAGTTGATCAGATCATAGAAAATCCTCAAGTCGGAGTAAGAACGAGAAGAGGAACTACTAACGAAAATATGTATTTGAGTTTTCTTTCACAGGTTGAACCGAAGAAGTTTCAAGAAGCAAATGAAGTCCCTCATTGGATAATTGCAATGGAAGAAGAATTGAATCAATTCAAGCGTTGCAAAGTGTGGACTCTAGTTCCAAAACCCAAGGATAAAATATCATTGGAACGAAGTGGGTCTACAGAAACAAGTTGGATGAAGACGGAACAATCATAAAGAACAAAGCCAGACTTGTATCAAAAGGTTACAGACATGAACAAGGGATCGACTTTGATCAAACTTATACTCCAGTAGCAAGACTCGAAGCGATCAGGCTATTTTTAGCCTATGCGGCATTCAAAGGTTTCACTGTATACCAAATGGAAGTCAAGTCAGCATTCCTTAACGGTAATATTAAGGAAGAAGTATACGTGGAACAACCTCTAGGTTTTGTTAATCCTGACTTTCCTGAATATGTTTAGTTATTACAGAAAGCTTTATATGGTTTGAAACAAGCACCTCGAGCTTGGTATGAGACGCTGTCTAACTTTCTTCTTTAGAACAAGTTCACAAGAGGAAAGATAGATAAGACATTATTTCTTAGGGAAGTAAAAGGCAAGATTTTGCTAGTGCAAATCTATGTCGATGACATTATTTTTGGCTCCACGGACGACAACCTTTGCAAAAAGTTCTCAAAACTTATGCAAGGGAAGTTTGAAATGAGCAGTATGGGTGAGCTGAAATATTTCTTAGGACTTCAAGTGAAACAATCTGAAGATGGAATTTTCATCTCACAGACGAAGTTCACCAAGGAGTTAATTAAGAAATTTGGAATGGAGAGTGCAACCTCTATGAGGACTCCAATGAGCTCAGCTATGTCTCTAGACAAGGATGAGAAAAGGAAACCTTTCGATGAAACCAAGTACAGAAGCATAATTGGTTCTCTGCTCTACCTTACTGCTAGTAGACCTGATATAATATTCTCTACATGTGTATGTGCTAGATATCAAGTGAATTCTAAGGAATCTCACTATACCGCTGCAAAGAGAATTTTGAGATATCTTAAGGGTACACCAAATCTTGGCTTATGGTACCCAAGAAGTAATGATAGCGAGCTAATAGGTTTTTCAGATGCTGATTTTGCAGGTAGCAGAGATGACAGGAAAAGCACTTCCGGGACATGCCAATTTCTCGGAAGAAGACTTATTTCCTGGAGCAGCAAGAAGCAAAATTGTGTTGCAATTTCAACCACCGAGTCAGAATATATTTCTGCAGGCAGTTGTTGCGCACAACTTCTTTTGATAAAGAATCAGCTAGAAGATTACAACTTGAAGTACAAAGGCATTCCAATGTTTTGTGACTCCTCCAATGCTATTGCAATCGCAAATAATCCAGTCTCGCATAGCCGGACAAAGCATATAGAATTACTATATCATTTCATCCGGGAGCATGTGGAGAATGGGGACATCAACCTATGCTATGTCCCGACGGATAAGCAAATTGTGGATATTTTCACGAAGCCGCTGGATGAGACCAAGTTCTCTCTCTTCAAGACAGAACTCGGTATGCTCAACATGGAGTGATAATCAAGTCATAAATGAAGCCATGAAGAGATGAAGAATTTCAAATGTTCTGATTGTCAAGAAAATAAAGGCCTAAATTTTTTCAGAAAAATTCTAAGTATTCTTGATACTTTTCGAGAAATACAGTTTACTTTTCGAGAAATGGTGTTCTCTGATGAAACTGGCTAAGGATAGCACTTTTCGAGAAAACATTTTATTTCTCGAGAATTGGGTAGTCCCTCGAGAAATAATCAGGCTCAGATGAATCTGCTGAAGCTCTTAATTTTGCGAGAGATCAAATAGCTCTCGCGTAATTGATCCTTTTCTAGAAAGTCAGAAATATCTACTTTCGAGAAGTCGAAAAGGCAGGCACGCTGTTTTTATTTTTTATATATTAAGTAAATTCATAAAATGTTAAATAAAATCAAAACTATAAATAGAACATCAAGAATGACTTAATGTTCACGCAAACCCTTTCTCGTTCTTCTCGAAAGCCCCTCTACTGTTCATTATCTTCTCGCGACATCTAGTCTCCAGTTCATTTCATCTTGCGATTTCTCCCAGCAAATGCAAGTTCAACAGCTTTGTCTCGATGTCCCCGTGTCTTAAGGCTAAGATCGGCGTCGGATGTGAGCTCGAAAGGTTATGTCTGATCAATCTTTCGGACGACTTTCAGAATCTTTTCTATCTCTTAGATGCCGCTGGGTTATCTTTTATTTTGGAACATCCTTGTCGTATTCTATTCAGAGAGGTAGAGGATTTCTTCCTAAATGTGAAAGTTGTCAAGGAAGGGAGAATGTTAATCTCCTTTGTAAATAATCTGAAGATTAAGATTTCCACCAAAACTTTGACAAAATATCTAAGGCTTCCAGTGATAGATACTGAAGATGACCTAGATGATGATGGGGACAGAACTATGACATTTTGTGGTTTAGAAAAGGGATATACTACTGTTAGAAGACAGAAGATGAATGCAGTTGGAAAGTTGTTGGTAGACATTGTTTCTAAGGTCCTTCTCTGCAGGACAGGTAGTTTAGGATATATTTCTGAAGATGTGTTTTGTTTGATGATGACTATTGTGACTGGGAAGAAGTGTGACTGGGCCACTCTTCTTCTTATTAAGGGTGCGTTTGGTTGGGCTGTTGCTGATGGAAATCTGCTGATCTGAAATGGAGTTTTCAATAAGTGCTGATTCTGAAAAATCGAGTTTTGTTAAAAATCTGTTTGGGTGAAATGGAGTTTGCAAAACAGAGTTTCGAAAAATTTGTTTGAGAACAAAATAAAATTTTGGGTGAAAACAAATAATAATTTGAATACAAAGAATACTAATAAGAATATTAATAAAATTAATAATAATAATACTAATAATAATTAAAAGACAAATAATAATTATAATAATAAGAAAAATAATGTCCTACCTTTATATAAAACTATAGGTCGCCAGTAAATTGTTTTAACACCCAAACGGTGCCGCCGGAGAGAGCAAGGAAGAGTTGCGACAACATCATCGGATCGAAGAGAAGCGGAGCTGCCGGAGAGAGCAGTTGTAGGAGAGCGCAGCCACCGGAGCAACATGTAGCCATCGCCTACATATGCTCCTGGATCCCGTCTCGATCGAAGTCGGCCGGAGGGTTAGCGGCCCCACCGACGAAGTTCAATGGAAAATGTTTGAGATCAGCAGCTCTGCGGAGACGCTCCTCAACCTCCTGCTCTCCACCCCGCCGTCTCCATCATGGAAGCGCCGCCGACGCAAGATGCAATTCCCAGAAATGGTCGCCTCCCGCATCCTCCGCATACTTCGGATATGGATGGCGGGAAAAAAGATCCGCGCAAACGGCGCGGCCGCGGTCAACTGGAGCTCAGGGGCGCGGTTCCGAGGATAGAAGAAAACCACGTCTATTATTAAACTCGGTTTACAGGAGCCGCCGAACCAAACTCTACTTTTAGCATAAACAGAGGTTTCCGCCAGCCGCACCGGTGTCAATCCGCCAAACCAAACGGGGCCTAAAATCAAAGCAAGTTTCCTTGCTCCAACATATGCAAGGATACTTTCTTTGTATCTGAATCAGATGAACCCAGTTGTGTTTGACATGTCTAAAGGTGCAGTCATTCATCATCTAAAGAAGATCAATGTCTCCTCAATTCAAAGGTGGGACATTAGGATTACCAAGCCAGGTAATGTAGGTGCAAGTTCCCAGGGGGAGCCTCTTCCTTCTGTCAATTCTGAACTTCAAAATGTGACTCCAGATGCAGCTCCAACTCCTCCTTCTGATACACCTCCTTTAGTTGTTACTTCAACTCCAGCACAGCAATCAGCTCAGCCAAAAGTTCCAGATTCACCTCATCAAGATGATGTCATTCCATCTCCTTCACCTCCTCCAGATGTTGTTGTTGAGAATATTCAGGCTGAAGCTGTTGACAGTACAATTGCTGATATTCTTAATGAGATTCATCAAGAAAACCTTGAAAAGCACAGTCCCAGTGGCCAAAGGGCAGGGTCTGGTGCTGATTTTGATTTCTGCAATGGAGCAGATGATGACTCTGTTCATGAATCATCTCCTTCCCCAACACATGTTGAGGGGGAGCAAGAGTTGTTGTTGGACACAAACAAGGATGCTCAAGGAGAGCTAGTTTGTGAAGAACATGGTCAGGTTAAAGTGTCTTCTCCTAAAGTGGTAAGTTCAGTGATCATTGAAGAAATTCCTGAAGATGTTCAACCTGCTTTCATTCCACCTCCTCAGTTTGAAGAAGACTCACTTCTTGGTAAGATTGAGTTATTACTTAAGAGACAAAGTGACAAGTTTGATTCTTCTTTTAAGGAAATTCATGCTAGAATTTTAGATGTTGAAAAAGAGATGAATAAGAAATTTGTTGAATCAAAAGCTAGTACTGACAAGCTCAAAGAAGTTGTCATTCAAGGAGGTAAAGCTATAGATCACACCATTAAAGGTGTAGCAGCAGTTCTAGAAGAAGTAATTCAGGTCAGAAAAACTCAAGAATCCCAGACTTCAAAGGCTGAAGAAAGTTCTTTCAGGTTTATTGATGAAGTTGGAATGTTCAAGGA
Organism: Dactylorhiza incarnata; assembly: GCA_033032865.1. Taxonomy (NCBI): domain Eukaryota; kingdom Viridiplantae; phylum Streptophyta; class Magnoliopsida; order Asparagales; family Orchidaceae; genus Dactylorhiza; species Dactylorhiza incarnata. The sequence continues at coordinate 1,146,713 of JAWHQI010000461.1, forward strand.
ATCTGTCATCCAAACCCTATCTGTAGAAGTCAGAAAGGGGGAGGATAAATTGGCAGAGCTCTTGGATAATCAAGCTTCTCAGCTCTAAAGAAATGGTTGTGATCAATTTGAGCAGTTGAATGTTTGTGTTCAGAAGCAAATTGCAGATGTAAATTCATATACATTCAAGACTGCAGTTTGGCTTCACAATGAAATCTTTCCAGAATTGCAGGTTCACAATGTTCATCCTCCTCAATTCTCTCCCAGGCCCGAAGTCCAACCTCAGCTTGTTCCTCCTGTGGATTCTTCTCAGGTGTGGGATTCTGATCATTCTGCAGAACCTTCTGTGAGGCCTAGTTCCAAGAAGAGAAAATATGGTGAAGGTCCTTCTGCAAGCAGGTCTGTTCCAGGGTCCAGTTCAGCATGTTCTGGTAAAGCAGTAGCTGAGGAAGTTCTTCCTGAAGTATGGAGTCCAGTCTCCAAAATCATTATTTTTGATACTTTAAAGTTAGATAAAGAAGGTGGCATGAAATCTTCTAATTATTACAGTTATTCTGAGTGGAAAAAGTATGACACAATCAAGATAGAGAATGATTCACTTCAGCACTTATGGTCACAACAATCCTACAGCTCCAGCCCCTCCCCCAAAGTACTATCCTAAGCCATTTGCTTATTTTACAAGACAAGAGCAGAAGAGAAGGAACAATGCCTGAAGAAAAGCTTATGAGTTCCATCAAATCTTTTGATGATTCTGATTGTGTGAACATTAAATCATTTTAACAATCTTAACCATATATAGTTTTTGATTTTGTTGCTCATTTTTCTTTTTCTTCTTTCTCTGTGTTGTGTAGTTTATCTGTTTTATTTTGTTACAATTCATCTTAGTTTTAGGGTTCTGACTTCTACAAATAGGGGGAGATTGTTGGGAATTGTATCCATAATTACCTTGATTTGAAGAAGTCCCCTTGAACTAAGTTGAATTGAGTTTGTATTTGATGTTGCTCTCTAGTAATGTGTCTGCAGGTTTTTAAATGGCTAAGTACAAACCAATGTCAGGTTTCAATGGGTCATCTAACACAGGCCTATGCAATGTAATTCCTCATTGTATGGACCAAGGTGTTGATTCATGTGAAATCTCTCTATTGGGATGTACTTTTTATTCAAACACAAAGGAAGAGCTAAAGGGAGGTGCTGCTGTTCTGTGTTCAAGGAAGAAACAGATTTTTTTCTAAGTAATTCTGCGTTCGACAAATTTAGATGAGTTCGTCGATCTCAGTTCGACGAACGGAAGCATTTTCGTCGAGCTCTGTTCGATGGTCAGTTTTACTGGAAATCTCAGTTCCGCGTTCGTCGATCTCAGTTCGACGAACTGAATGAACTTCGTCGACCTCGATTTTGCCTTAGCTGTAAGGACTTCGTCGACCGCGTTCGTCGATCTCCGTTCGACGAACAGAAGAAGTTTTCGTCGGCCGACGGTTCGCCTAAGTTAAAGTTGGTTCGTCGATCGCGTTCGTCGATCTCTGTTCGACGAACAGGAAATAATTTCGTCGGTCGCTGTTCTTCAGAAGTTCCGTTCGATGAACCTAAGTACTTTCGTCAATCTCAGCTTTGTGAAGCTTCTATGTTTTCTGATAAACTAAAATGAGTTCGTCGAGCTCAGTTCGAAGATTTTTCTTCTCAGGCCGAGGAATTGACTCTATGTTGTTTTGTTTCTCCAATTCTTTTCTCGAGAAGTCTTTATATTTCTCGAAAAGTTTTTCTCTATCCCGTAAATCCTTCTATTCTCTTCTCTAAGCCGAAGCCTATTTATTTCTCGAGAAATACTTTGTTCTCGAGAAATTAAATTCTTTCGTTCTTAATTCCTTTTTCTCAGTAGCTCATTTATTTCTCGAGAAATTATTTGTTCTCGGGAAATTATTTATTCTCGAGAAATTAATTCCTTGTGTTCCTAATCCCGTTTTATCAGAAGTTCTTTTTATTTCTCGAAAAGTCCTTTTTGTTCTCGAGAAATCTATTCATATCCTGAAATCATTTTTCAATTCTTTTTGACGGGACGTCATTTCCGTCTGTCTAATCTGACGGCTCTTTTGTTTTCGTTTAAGGTTCATTCTACCTTAACTGATGTCGTTAAGTCTTTTATTATAAAAGGCACTCGTTCTTAAGTTCCAAAAAAAGAATTCATTACTCTTCCTGATCAACCCTAATTTCTCTTGTCGTTCCAAGAAACACGAGAAAGTGCCGCCTCCTGTCGAAAAGCTGGAGATCGATCAGTTGTTCTAAATCAGTCATCTCTAGTTGATGTGAAGGTTCGATTGATCACTGCTCCTTCATCTACAGTTTCTTTTGGATCAAATCGAATCAAAGAAGGTCAGATCTAAGTTTTGTTGTTCTTCCTCATCGACAACAAGTCAAAGTTTCTCAAGCCTCAAGAAGGAAGAAGATCTCAAGGCCTTTCAGATCTGGTTATGTGTTGATAAACTTGTATTAATTCTGTATTACATTTGTTTGTAGGAGAAGTTTTCTCCGAGTTGTAAGAGAGAGTTTCTCTCTGAGTTTGTAGGAGATTTGTCTCCGAGATTGTAGGAGTGTTGACTCCGAGATTGTAGGATCTTTCTTGATCCGAGTTTTAGTGAAGTAGTCAAGTCTAGCTGTGGTGCTAGATTGGCGAGGCCGGCAAGTGGAGTACCCATGAACGGGGAACCACTATAAATTTCTGTGTTATCTGTGATTGTTATTTGCTTGTTGTGCGTTCTATTTTATTAAGTTCTTTAATTTCGCAAAAGACACAGTTATCACCTATTCACCCCCCTCTAGGTGATTTAGGTTGGCAACTAGATACTTCACTTCGGCATCCTACTTCCTCTTCCTTGACGTCGAGAAGCATAGCAGGAAACCTCGACGCATGTCTTCGAAGGCATAGATAGACCCCCCGGGGAGCTGGTAGAACCAATCCCCTGCCTTCTCCTTCCGAGTTGTCGTGAAGAGCCGGCACTTGAAAGCGTCCGACATGGGCCTGATGGAGACCATGTCCTCAAACCACTACAGGTTCATGACTGGGTCATCCTTGCCGGAGTAGTGAGACATTTTCGGCCCCCCCTGAACCCCACTGGAACCGAGGCTGAGAGGATCAACTCACAAAAAGGACTTCCCTTGCTCGCCCCCCTTTGGGGCTAGGCGAGTGGGGGCTGGCCGCCTCCCCCCTCGCCCCCTTGGGGCTGGGCGAGTGGGGGTATGTCACCTCCCCACTCGCCCCCTTGTGGCTGGGCGAGTGGGGGTATGGCACCTCCCCACTCGCCCCCTCCTTGGGGACCGGGCGAGTGGGTGGCGAGTGGGGGCCGAATGCCTCCCCACTCCCCCCACTGGTACCTCCTTCCTGAATTGCTGGCCGGGAGTGCTCTTGCCCACCAACTGAGGCGGGACCTCCGGACCACTTCCTCTCCTGCCTTCGCCTATCATGGTGAAAGCTACCTGCAAGGCCTCCAGGACCTCCCGCTTGAACATTTCAAACACTTCCAATGTCACTCCAGCCACCGAGGGTTGCTAGTGACCTGGGTCGGATCCTCCTCCACCTCCATCCATGGAGCTCAGCTTAAGATTTTCTTGTGCTGGTCACTCTCCACGCTCACCGCACCATAATGTTGAAACCACTAAATTGGTCTCTATGGAGTTCGGGCCCTCAACAAGTTGGGGGTGACCTCACACTTACTTCTCCCAAGGGAGAGCTCTAGGCTAAGAAACTAAGGAACTAGGAATGAGACCAAGGGCTTAGCTAGGAGGTCCCACCACACACCCGGAAGATCTTAGAGTGCTTCCCATCCCAAGCAAATGCTAAGCTTGGGCACCTTTGGAGGCTCTCTCCACCCATCGAAGAAACATGGGGAGAGAGTGGCTAAAAGAGAAGTCCCTCCAAATGGTGCCCCTTGGTCCTATTTACAGATTTCTGGACCTGGTCTTCCAATAGCCACATTCTGTCCTACGAGATTACAAAAATGCCCTCAAGTTTGGCCTGCCAATAGCCAAATCCTGTCATTCTGAGGCGCTGAACGCAGACCCCCCCCCCTCTTGGGGGGTGGGCGAGAGGGGGCAGGCCATCCTTACTAGAGCTGGGGCTAGAGGGGGAAGGCCACCCTCTCCTCTCGCCCCCCTTGCTGGGGCGGGGGAGAGAGGGGGGCTGGCCGCCCCTCCTCCCTTGCTGGGGCGGGGGCAAGAGGGGTGTTGGCCGCCCCTCCTCCTCTCGCCCCCTTTGCTGAGGCGGGGGAGAGAGGGGGGCTGGCCATGCCTCCTCCTCTCGCCCCCTTGCTGGGGCGAAGGCGAGAGGGGGGCTGGCCGCCCCTCCTCCTCTCACCACCCTGCTGAGGCGGGGACGAGAGAGGGGCTGGCCTCCTCTCATCCTCTCGCCCTCCTTGCTGGGGCGGGGGAGAGAGGGGGCTGGCCGCCCCTCCTCCTCTCGCCCCCCCTTTGCTGGGGCGGGAGTGAGAGGGGGGTTGGCCGCCCCTCCTCCTCTCGGCCCCCTTGCTGGGGTGGGGGAGAGAGGGGGTGTAAACTCTCCCTCCCCTCCCCAAATCGGAACCCAGTTCAGGGATGGGGGATCTTAATGCCCAAGGATGGCCACTAGCGCTTCCCGGGTGGCAGCGGCCCACCCTCTCAAGCACTGAGTGGTTGCCTTGTCAGGCACAAGAATCACAACAACACATCAGATTCACATAGCGGAAGCATTAGAACAGGAAAACTAAGCACACAGCTGATATATACATAAAGCGGAAAAGGGTCGAAGCCTATTGTTTAGTACATCCGCCTCGGGGGATACACATGACTATAATAAAGTGCTCTTACACTAGTCCTACACTCTAGGACTCACGTCGCTGAAGACAGGGGGCGAGGCTGGAGTATCCGGTTGGGCCATCTCTAAGGCCGGTAACTCATCCTACGGCGTTGGGGCTTCACGCTGTCCCATCTACTGCGATTGGTTATAAAATAATCGTTAGTCACAGAGCTAAGTAGAAAACACATCCCCTCCCCGGATCTGTATCCTGGGGACGGGCTAAAGGACAGGAATAAATAGTCGAAGCAAGGTAGAGGGTTAGCAGCAGGTAAAACATATATACATATATATATCAATAATGCCTACCAATCATAATTTCCACGAGGTGACACAGACGTGCAGTACGAAATGACAAACAACACTAACTTGCACCTACCCGCAACCAGGTATTCAAACCTGTACACATAAAACTCTATGTCGACACAGCTTGGACCGCTTTGCTTCAAGCGGGGTTGCGAACCCCGCGGACCTCACCGATGTGGCCGTCGGTGACAGTGGCCAGTCCTGCCACTTCTGAATGTAGTCGCACCGTATCACTTAGGCCCTTTCGTACAACTTGGTGTACAAACTGGATGTGAGCGACATCCGGCGATTCCGAGACTTAGGCTGACCAGCGGAGGCAAAATTTCGGGTTCGGAGTGGTGATCACCAGTTGTGCAAATCTCCCTATCTCCATGAGTCGTCAACCCACCCACACCGGTACGAACGGTCTGCGGGCGTGACCGACCTGCCACTTCCAAAACAATCTTCAAAAGCATAAGCACAGAGCAAGCGCTTTAATACTTGACGCGACATTCTTACTCGACCGGTCATTCGACTCTTGACCGGGAGGCTCGGCAGTAGGAGGGATCCTTATTTGGGGCTAACATAGGAGGAGGGACTCAACTCCAGGTTTTCCCCAACTAAGGCCTCACAAAAAAGAGGAGAAGCATCGCTAGCCAGCGTCGGACTGCGGTTAGCACTAAAATATAATTCAAGTGCAACATAAGCAGAAAGAAAGGCCGGAAGCAGGGGCCAAATATATTAAGACCAGTACGAGACTAGAGAATTGAAAGTACAGAAAGCAGTAAATAAAGGACAAGTGCGAGACTGGATTACTGGAAATGAACGAACATAAATAAAAGTAAGGGGACCAGTGCGAAACTGTATTTAAAGAATAAATGCCGAAAGTAAAGCAGGGGGACCAGTGTGAGACTGGATTTAAAGAATAAATGCTGAAAGTAACTGCAGGGGGACCAGTGCGAGACTGGATTTAGAGAATAAATGCTGAAAGTAAAAGCAGGGGACCAGTGCGAGATTAGATTTAAAGAATAAATGATGAAAGTAAAGCAGGATAGAGTTCGTCGAACGCAGATTTAAACAACTTTCGTTGAACTTAAGAACACCGTTCGTCGAACTCAAGCACGCGTTCGTCGAACTCAGGGTAGAGTTCGTCGAACTCAGGGTAGAGTTCGTCGAACTCAGGGTAGAGTTCATCGAACGCAGATTGAAACACTTTCGTCGAACGCAGATTGGAACAATTCGTCTAACTGAAGCACGCGTTCGTCGAACTCATGGTAGAATTCATCGAACGCAGATTGAAACACTTTCGCCGAACGCAGAGCTTGGTGTGCAAATAGAGGAGATGTAGAAACAAGGGGCGCCCTCCTTGGGTCCCCACTGCGCATCCGATGTAGGAGGGCACACAAACGGAGGCGGGGGGGGGGGGGGGGGGGGGGGGGGGGGGAATAGGATAGGGGAGCCTCCCGATCTCCTGGAGGAGATCGGACGGCTCCCGCTATCTTAGCGGGAGGCGGTCGCTGCCGTCACCAGGCATCGGCCGGCTGGGGCCGGCGCCGCCCCTGGTCGGTGGGCCGGGGGACGGCGAGCACTCCGGTGGGGTCCGGCGGCCTGGCGCCACCGGTCATCACTGGGATATAGAAGGAAAGGGGGCGGGGCGGTGGTGCAGTCTGCATGCGACATGCAGGCTTGCTGCGCGGTCGCCCACTGCCGAGGAAGCCTCCCCTGCCGCCCATGACCGGGGAGCCGGGGAGGGGGAAATCCTCTAGCGGGGGTCCGACGGCTTGGCGCCGCCGGCCGCCGCCGGGGGAGGGCTTTTTCCCGTATAGGAAACGCGGGGAGGGAGGGGGAAGAGTGTGGGTGCCGCCGGAGGAGCGTCCTCCGGCGGCCCTGCCGCCGTCCTTTGCCGGAGAAGAGGTCCCCTGGTGGGGACCTGCTCCCCCAGCGCCACCACCAGTGTTGGGGTGCATCTCTCTCGACCATCACCTCCACCCGTGCCTGGGCAAGGCTCGGGGTGGTGCTGGCGGCGCTCCAGCGACGGGGGATGGCGGTCGGCAGCCTTAGGGAAGTAGGAAGGAGGAGTGGGAGGTTTCTACCTGTATGGGAGAGGCTCGGGAGGTAGAGGGGTGGCTCGCCATGGATAGGAGGTGGCGGCGGCGGTTCGGCTGGGAAGAGCTCTGGCAGGGGTGGGAGAGGGCTGACCGACCGGGGAAGGAGGGGGCTGAGGAGGGGGGTTTGTGCATTCAGAAAGGAGGCTGGGCCCCTCCTTTTATAAGGGATGAGGGAGGCTTCCCCTCTCCCTTCCTTTATCCCACGTGGGTTTAAGGGAGGGATGGGTGGGGGGAGATATTTTCTCCCCCCCCCCCCCCTCTCCCCTTCCCTTGCCCTAAAAGGGGGATGCCTATTCATGGGCACCCCCTCCCTCCTGGGGGAGAGATTCTCTCTCCTCCCCCCTTTTTTCCTTTCTTTTCCCAAGATTTTCATGCTTGGGGGGGGGGGGGGGGGGGGGTTGACCAAGGTCAACTCAGGGCGGGGTCCTCCATGGTTCCGAGGGTCCACCAAGATTTACCGGGGCTGATTCCGAGTTTGCGCGTTCCGTATTTCGTGTACTGTGCCGAGGCGATCTGCATAATCCCAAATGGGCATATTCTCCATATGACCTCGGATTGACGATCAACGAGTTCTATGACGCTAGTGTTGACTATACAAGTCTAACGAAACTGACGGAAGTTGAATCGGGGTACATTTGGTCACTGTACCCCAATGACTTAGTTGCGGCGCGCAATAATACCCAAAATGGTCGTTTTCTCCAAATGACCTCGGATCGGAAAGGGACGATCTCCATTACACTCGTATTGGTTATACGAGCCTAACGGAACTGACGGAAGTCCAATCAGGGTACATTTGGTCACTGTACCCCAATGACTTAGTTGCGCCGCGCAATAATACCCAAAACGGTCATTTTCTCCAAACGACCTCGGATTGGAAAGGGACGAGCTCCATTACACACGTATCAGTTATACGAGCCTAACGGAACTGATGGAAGTCCAATCGGGGTACACTTGGTCACTGTACCCCAACGACTTAGTTGCGATGCGCAATAATACCCAAAACGGTCATTTTCTCCGAACAACCTCGGATCGGAAAGGAACGAGCTCCATTACACTCGTATTGGTTATACGAGCCTAACGAAACTGATGGAAGTCCAATCAAGATACATTTGGTCACTGTGCCCCAATGACTTAGTTGCGGCGCGCAATAATACCCAAAACGGTCGCTTTCTCCAAACGACATCGGATCAGAAAGGGACGAGCTCCATTACACTCGTATCGGTTATACGAGCCTAACGGAATTGATGGAAGTCCAATCGGGGTACACTTGGTCACTGTACCCCAATAACTTAGTTGCGGTGCGCAATAATACCCAAAACGGTCGTTTTCTCCAAACGACCTCGGATTGGAAAGGGACGAGCTCCATTACACTCGTATCGGTTATACGAGTCTAATGGAACTGACGGAAGTCAAATTGTAGTCCCCTAGTACACCATCCTATATTGGTTCATTCTCTATCGCTCGGGCCTACTTTTATTGGGCTCACTAAGGTCTAGTGACCCAATAAAAGTCGGGATGTTACAATCCAATAAAAATAAAGGGATTTTCGTCCTCGGAAATTGCCTAAAGTAGGGGGTAAAGGACATACCTGGGGAAAGAGTGCCGGGTATTTTTCCCGAATGAGCGTCTCGGGTTCCCATGTAAACTCCTCGCGTCCACAGTTTGACCACAAGATCTTGACCGTCGTGATGGTTTTGTTCCGCAGTTCCCTGATCTTGGAGTTTACTATCTTTACCGGTTCGAGTTGGACAGATCAGTCGGATTGCACTGTCGCTGGTGGAATGGGAAGTTGCTGCTCTGGTTGGTGAAGGACACGTCTTAGCGAGGAGACGTGGAATACGTCGTGAAGATTTCCCAGTTCAACTAGCAGAGCTAGCCTACATGCAATAGGGCCAATCCTCTCTATGACTTGATATGGGCCTAGGTAGCGCGGATCCAACTTTTTCTGCTTCTTTATTCGAGATATCCCATGCATGGGTTTAATCTTCAAGAATACCATGTCTCTTACCTTGAATTCCACCAGTCGATGACGTGCATCGTAATATTTGGCATGACGGCTCTATGCTTCCAGCATTCGTTCTCGAATTAACCTTATAGCTGTTGTGGTATCATCTATGTATGTGACTCCTAAAGCTTCAGGGTCCTCATCCTGTGCCCATGATAGGGGTGTTCGACGACATCTTCTGTAGAGGGCATCGTACGGTGCCATCTTGATGCTTGCATGGAAGTTGTTATTGTATGAGAATTCTACCAAAGGTAGTAACTGCTCCCAAGGTTCATTGTGTTCTATTATGCATAATCGGAGGAGGTCTTCCATCGTCCGGTTCGTCCTTTCTGTTTGCCCGTTGGTCAGGGGGCGGAAGGCGGTGCTAAAAGCCAATCTGGTTCCCATATAAGCTTGCACTCTCCTCCATTCCTTTGATGTAAAGCGCCTGTCGCAGTCAGACAAGATTGACTTGGGCTCCACATGAAATTGGACCACTTGTTCTATAAATAGCCGGGCTAATATGTCGACGCCGTCGCTGTAAGTTTATAAAGGATGTAGTCTAAATCACCTAGAGGGGGGTGAATAGGTTTCTTTTATTTTCTTTTAATTAGTTTATCTGTTTTCTGGTTTAGAGCAAGCAAATTGAAAGTGCACAGTTTACCTCACTAGAATTCTCTAGAGGGGGGGGGGTGAATAGAGATTAAAAAATATTTTGTGCAAAGTTAATATATATATATATGTGTATGATCACAGATTAGAGCTTCCCACACACCAACAAGAATTAAACAAATAAAGTAAATGCAAGAAAAGAAATCACAGCACAACACAAGAAAATATAGTGGTTCCCCAAACTTTGGGTAGTCCACTCTTCTACCCCCTTGGTAGGAATTCACTATCTTGCACTGAGTCTTTTGATAAGGAGACTCTTAGAACCACCCTGAGTCTTTTGACAAGGAGACTCTTAGAACCACCCTGAGTCTTTTGACAAGGAGACTCTTAGAACCAGTACACTGAATTTTTTGAAGAGAGATTCTAAAAACTCTTTTACAATATTTAAGAAAGAATAAGAAAGAAGAAAGAAATAAGAACAAGAATGAATCTTCTTCCTAGCAAGAAGATTGTAAGCACAAGAAGTGAATTAAGTCTTTCTTCTATAGAGAGAAGAAGATTTGTAGCTTTTCTCTCTTTGTGAGAGCTATCAGAACTTGCAGCAGAATGACTTTAGAAGCCGGAGGAGAAGAAGTGCTTGAATATTGCTGCAGAACAATTTCTCAATTTTCTCTCTATACTTGGGAGCTCTTCCTCTTTTTCAAATGTAAAATGGTGAATCACTTGTTGTCTTTTTCTGCCGACCTCCTCTTTATTTATAGCTCTGTTAATTCAAAATAATACTATAGGAGGATAATCAATTATCAGTCAGAGAAATAGAAAGATGAAAATGTTTCCATAATATTTATTTCTGTAGAAGGAAAGAACTAATTCTGATTTCAAATAATGTCCAAATAAGTTTAATCAAATTAGCCAAGAATCAGATATAAGGAAAGAATGATTCAGAACGGCTATAAAATATTGACATTTATTCCATACAAACCAGATCTACTGAAAGAAGGAAAGAGGTCTGGCGCATATTTAAATCTGTCACATAAATCGACGTGCGTCGATTACCATTCGACGTAAGCGTCGAATTCATCCTGGCTAGACGTCGAGAGGAGAATAAGGAAGGTGCGTCGACTTCTCTATATGCGTCGACTAGAAATTAGAGTAGCGTCGACAACACATACGTCGAAATCTTCCTAAAGTTACTTCAACTCAATCTGAAGGAGACGTCGACTACATTTCGACGTTGCGTCGAATAGTATTCGACGCATATTTACTTAACCTTGTTTTTCTTTCTTAGAATTCATATTCAACTTATTTCTAGGGGTTAAGAGAAATCATTTCCCCAACAATCTCCCCATATTTGTCTTAACCCTACTTAGAGAGAAATTGTACTAGCATATAATTAACCCAGCACAACATTTGTAAGGATAAGAAATATATTAAATAATCAGAAGAGAAAGTGGAATAAGAAAGCATATGACAAGTATTTGTCTTTCAAAAATTTAAACTAGAAACTTCTTTTTGTACATGAAGTTAACAAAAGCAGAGTAAAGTTTCCTGGATAAGGTTTCAATAGCATCAAGAATGTAGCCCCTGACTTTATCAGGTCGTTCCTGGACATTCCTGATGATTGTATTCAGTTTTTCCAATAGTTTATCACCATCAGGGATTGTGTCATTTATGGAGTAGCCTTTGCTGATGATGATTGCTGCTTTTTCATCAATCATCTCAATTGTAATGTTTTGAACTTTCTTTTCAGTAGGCTTGATCTCAGGTGGTCCCTTGTTATCAACCTTGGGCCTATATATTGTTTTCTTTTCTGATTGCTGCTTCTCTGGAATGTCAGCCATTCTCCCTTTCCCTTTCCAGGGTGAGGCATGCCACTTGTCTAATTTTATAGGTCTGTTGGGCTTCTTGTAGGGAATGTAAGTTGTTGGAACATGGTCTTCCGCATCTCCTAGGTTTGAGAATAACAAATCCTATGTGTATTTGATCTTATGTGTTTAAGTGTGCAGGTTAGCATAGTCCATATGACTCAAGGAGTACTCATGATGACTGCCCCCAAAATTGAGGCCAAAACTCGAACGAGCTCACTATCGCCGGTGGTAGCGATAACGCCCGGCGATAGCGTTGATTAACGCATTTCCGGCATCATTTTTAGAAAGAGCTAACGCCAGGCGGTAGCAGATAGCGCTGGCGGTAGCATGGCGCATAAGAGGCATAGAGCAAAATGTTGCCTCGGATTGAAGATCCTGCCGCGTAAAACGTTTCCTAATCCGGGCTAGCGCCGGCGGTAGTGCTAGCGCCGGCGGTAGCGTGAAGGCTATAAATTGAATGTTTTGGCTCCGAATTCTTCATCCTCCTCCAATCCCAAACTCCAGAGCTTCGTGCCACAGCAGAGAGAGGAAGATTCAGAGCGATACTCCCACTATTCCATAAAGCCTCAAGGAGATCCGTGGAGAAGATTTCAACACGCGTCATCATCGTGACGAAAGGCCGCATCGACTACGATCATACTCTGCGGGCCTTCGTCCACTTCTCCAAGAGATCCATATAGAGGGAGTTTTTACATTATTGTCTTTTCATTTCATATCTTTTCTGTAAACGGTAGTGAAATCGCCTCGTGTTGGCGACTAGGTCTGGGGTAGGACTTAGGGCTGAAAATCGCCTCGTGTTGGCGACTAGATCTAGGCTAGGTCTAGGGGGTGCTCGAGGCCTTTCTGGGGATAGATTGGCTAGAGCGGCTTGAGGCCGTATCTGGGGAGATATCGGCTAAAGCCAACCGGTTCGTGGGGATACGAGTCGGTATAGAAAACAAAAAGGATTTTTATTAGTCGCCTCCGATTTCTAGCGTCACAGGAATCAAGTTTTGTAAAACATTATTTGATATTAATAAAGCATGTCTATTCATTGTTGTTTTACTTGATTTCTCATTGTATTAATCTTGCAATATTTCAAAGTTTACTAAATATAATCTTAAGTTTTTGAAAACCCTTATTCACCCCCCCCCTCTAAAGGCGCCGACCGATCCAACAAGTGGTATCAGAGGCAGGTTTTATTCCAACCGGCTTAACAACCGGGAATAATGGTGTCTCATGATCTCGCTTCTACTAGTTGGGGAGATTTTTGTGAAGAGGAAAAATCACTTGCACCACCTTTATTTGAAGGAACAAATTATAAAGGATGGAAAATTTTAATGGAAAAATTTATTAAAACTTTAGATATCGAAGTATGGAACTTAGCAATTATAAGACGTGTGGATGAATCAAATAAAAAGGAACTTCATTTAAATGCAAAAGCTAAACATTATCTATTTTGTGGTCTCTCAAATGAAGTTTTCAAATTTGTGTATTGCTGTTCTAGTGCTTATAAAGTATGGAAATTTCTTGAAGAAATGTATGATCTTCCTCTCGCAGGTATGGAACAAACACAGGAGGAAAAGAACGTACAAGCATCCATTATCATTTAAGAAGATCTCTCTCGGAGCGAAGCCATAGAGAATATTGAAATAGAAAATGAGAACAATACACCAAGAGAAAAGGGAGAAGAAATCTTACTTTTGGAAGAGGAGTGCCAAGAAGAAGACAAAGGAACAATTTGTTCAAATCCTCCCTCATCCAAAAGCAATGTAAGGAAATCAAATTCTATCTTTTGTACCTCTATCTCTTCATTACAATTGTTACAAAATACTAAGCGCAAAATTAAGAAATTAAAGAATGCTAATAAACTATTGCGCTTAGAAAATAAAAATTTAAAAGCAAAAGTTAAAGTAGTATCAAAATCCGATTTATCTAGCTTTACTCATGTCACTTCAATTGAAAATACAAAACCTTGTCTTGATTGTAATAATATTAAAGAAAAATTTAAGGAACTTGAAAAAGAAATTATTTTTATAAGAGAACAAAATGAAAAATTATGTTTAGAAAATTCATCTTTAAAAATTAATTGTGCTAAGTGTAAGGACTATGAAATTGAAATAAAAGAGATGGATGAAACATTTGATGAGTATAGGGATAAATATGAAAAACATATTGACTCAATTGTTACCACTCTTAAAAATAGCACAATCAATTATAATAAAGCTAGGCGTAATCTAAAGATAAAGAATGATGAATTAAAATAAAAAATCAACTTGCTTATGAAAATTATAAATACACATTCAAAACATACAAATTTAGAAAATCAAGCAATATCTAAAAGCAAGTTGAATACAAATATCTTAACTAAACCTAATAATGGGAATAAGAAATAAAATGATTTTTCATATCAAAAACCAAATCATCATTATTTACAAAATCATGTTTCTCCCAACTTAAAATTGAAATTACACAAATTTCCTTTAAATGATAATTTCAATTATAATCTTCAAAGGAAAGAAAATCATCATGGAAATTGGATAAATAAGAATAATATTAAACCAATGTTTGAATGGCGGCCAAAAGTTAAAGATGAAACACAAACTCAAATCAAAAGGGCCCATTCAATCATATCTTCCCAAAAGCAAACACAATTTATTTGGGTACCTAAAGGAACCGTCACTCCCGGTCCTCTTTGGATACCTAAATCTCTTATTCATTAGTATCCCATCATTTGCATGAAGTAGAGATCAATTAAAAATGAAATATCATTTCTCTACTTCATGATATACTTAAACTTTCCTTTTGTTTATTCTTAAAACCATCATGATATGATCACTTTATATATCTTGTAATATGACTTTCATAATTTAAACCATAATTCATAAATGAATCAAATTGAATAAAATTGAATAAAAGTCATATCATTTTTAGGTGATCTACTTATCCTTCTAAATCCATTACCTTTTAAAATGTTTTGAATTATAAACTGAAAATTGAAATTATTATCAAGACTAATGATATTACTTTAATGGATTTAAATGGTTTATTAAAGGGCTTGGGCTAAAACTTAAAATGTGAATTGCATTGATCTTTGTTTTGTTGATTATGATAGCCCTTATAATAAAGAAAAATATTGTTTACAAAATGCATGATTAATCCTATGTTTAACATTGCATCTAAACTCATCATCCTAGCATCTCGTTTTGGTTTATGCTTATATATCTATGCCAGGTACAACATTTATGATGTTATTCATATTTTATGACAACTATGTGATTTGAAATCATAATAGAATACTAAAATTCCATCAATCACATAGTTTATGGATTAATCATTAAGACATATATTATTTGGCTTATTCAAACATGCTATCTTGTGTTTACGTCCTCTATCTATTTTCAGTTTACATTATTTTGGTAAACACAAGCCTTTGAAAAATCATAATAAAGATATAAGAAAATATGTCTCATGCGATGGTTAGGTAGTCTAGTCATATAAGAAAAGCGCTAACGTTTCATGCAATTTGCACTATCTAAACATCTCCTAAAATTCTGATATTTCAGCATGAAACTACTATTGGGACATTTAATCAAGAACAATAATTAAAATTCTCAAAATCACAAAAAATCATTTACTGTCTCCCGCGCTAGCGCCACCGCAGGCGCTAGTGTCCATGTTTATTTTTCTGTGATTTTAAAATTTTGAAAAATTTCTAAAAATATATTAATCTACATTTTCTACTTAGTTTTGCACTTCTGTGTTTTCTTTATTTTTTGAAAAATCAAATACAAAACTACAAAAACCAAATTACAAAAAATATGTTTTTTTTTCGCTTGTGTTGTTTCCTTTATTTAAAGTTCATCTTTATGCAAAAATCAAATATAAAATTACAAAAGCAAAAATTACAAAAATATGCTTTTACATTATATTATATGTTTCGCCGTTGTGTTTTGTCATTTGTTTAAATTCTATTTCTTAAAGCAAAAATCAAATACAAAAATAAAAAATAATAAAAAAATTATTATCAAAAATTATTATTTTGAACTTAAATTTTCTATTTACATGTATCTTGCGAAAGGGTGATTTGGGCTATCATCCCATCATATCACCTAGTACCGGGCGAACCTCTCACAAGGTAGTCCTCGGGAAGTCCAAGATCAATCTTATGAGTTCAAACTTTAATTCAAAATTATTTCTCAAAAATATCAAAAATACTGTATGGACTGTATTGAAAATCAAGCATGATTTAACCCATCATTTAGAACTTCTATGATGTTGCAATTTATCTTTTCAAACTACTTTGAACATTGCTTTCATCATGCTTTGATACATCTATTAATTTGTGCATCAATTATATTGTAAAAGTTGTGTAGAACTATGCGTAGCATGCCTCTAAGTATGAGTAAATGTTTTATGTTTTATAATGATCTTTATTCACTCACTTATTTTTGGCATTGTCTACATTTGTGTTTAAATCTAAGAATGCTTGTGTATGTTTTGTATTAGTACAATGAATTAAAATTGCACAAGTATCTTACCTACACTCCTTCATTTGCACTTTTACAAATTAAGAAAAGTGGTTATCTTCCTTATAAATTATATTGGTTTGCAAAACAAGTGTATTCGGAGAACTTTGCACAAAACAAAAAATCATGAAATAATTTAACAAAGTTATCTCCACCAAGCACTACTTGAACCTCCTGATAAGTCTTAATAAGCATTGTGAGGTTGAGCACCTTGGAAAGAATAATAAAGTATCTTGTGCAAACCATATCTTTCTTTCAAAATAAAAACCACTTATTCTTAAGTACACCAGATCACAATAAAAAAAACAAGAATAAAATTATGTGATCCCCCAAGCACTACTTTGCACCCTGATAAGTCTTAATGAGCATTGTGTGTGCAGAGCACCTTGGTTGTTGTACATTTTTCTTTGTGCATTGAAGTGAGTGGAAGTAAAATTATTTGTGTTTTATTGTGCTCTTTACTTTACATATTACTTGTATTTTTGATTAAAACATTTGTTTACTCTACTCAAAAATACACTTATGTGCACATCATTATCTTCCATAACACTTCTTCTCATGAGTATTGGATCCTAATGCAAACTCTATACTACTCTTTACTTATGAAATGCACTAGATAACTTAGCATGCTTTCTATAATGTTTGGTATGACTTGAAATTGTGAATTGAAATAACATTGTAGTAATCTCTTTGTGATAGTATTATTTCATGCTTGGTTATTTTTGTCAACCATAAAAGATTTTCATTGAAACATGATTTTCATAAACATCTTCTTTTTGAAATTAAACTCATATATCTTTTTATGGATTATTCTTGATTACAATAAGATGTTTCATGTATTTCTACAAGTCTTCCGCATCATCACCATATCACTTTTACCTTGCGCTTTCATGCTCATATCAAGTCTTAAATCTCAATTTTTTTTAAAAACAAATGGTAGACTTGCTTGGTAAAATTTATATTGGTTGTTCTAACACGCATATCATTTTTATGCTTAAAACTCTGATTTATTTCTATGTAAACTTTTATGCTAAACACTCCTCCAACATGTAAAATATTGCTTATAACAACATCCTCTTATTATTGAATTTCAAATCAAACTTTACTTTTGTGTTTCTAATTGCTAAAAGGATGTTGTTTCTTTCTTCCAAAAATGCTTTAACTCTTATCTTTATAAAGTTTGAAACTCAAAACACATCTACTTTTTGAACTCTTATTATGATGTTTCTTTTTCGAAATCTTCCGCAATGCTCAAACTCTGATTCATTCATGAATTTTAATATTGCTAAGAGTATTTTATTTTCAAATAAAAATCCATGAATTTTCCCATTATATTTAAATGCTTAATGTTTCCAATAATTATTATCCATGACTTCATTTCTCACCATAGCGGGGGCGTAGGGTTGTAGACATTAGATAACCTTATCTCTAGTCATGTCTTGTCCTTAACCGTGGAAGGGTTCCAGTGGGGCCTTGCGAGGCACTGGGGGGAAAGAGTGCTGGGTTGAGTTTTGTCTAGTGTTTGCATATGGGATTAACACCCCAACCTACGGCATGTTTGCAGCTCCTCATGCCCATCCGTCACTTAGTACGGGGCTAGGGTGTGGACATATTGTCTGGGTAGATTGGTTACTTGGAAATCATTTTTTTGGCTTAAAACTCTCATTTAAAGGGAAAATCATTATTTTTTGCTAAACTCTGATTTATAAAAGGGGGAGAACTACAAACAAAATGGATAAAATGAGTCATAACTCTGATCATTTTCAATGAAAGACAAGTCTAAAACTCCTTATCATTTACTTAAAAAAGCTCGATCATGCCTTCTCTTTTATTTACACATTTTTAGTGCTTTGTTTCCCTACCCACTTTTGCTAATAACAAAGGGGGAGAACTAACATGATAAAATGCAAAAGGGGGAGAACTAACATGATAAATATAATCCGCTATCAAAATAAAAAATCCAACATGATTGATTAAGTTGATAGCATACATATTAGGGGAGAATTCACATAGGGGGAGCATATATTTAGGGGGAGCAATTCTAAATGCTAAAATCAATAATTATCCTAAAGGCATTACTCTCACACACACACAAGTAAAGTTTCATCATGCTTATCTATTAATGCTTTGTTTTATCATTAATGGATTTGTTATTATCAAAAGGGGGAGTTTGTTGGAACATGGTCTTCCGCATCTCCTAGGTTTGAGAATAACAAATCCTATGTGTATTTGATCTTGTGTGTTTAAGTGTGCGGGTTAGCATAGTCCATATGACTCAAGGAGTACTCATGATGACTGCCCCCAAAATTGAGCCCAAAATTCGAACGAGCTCACTATCGCCGGCGGTAGCGATAACGCCCGGCGATAGCGTTGATTAGCGCATTTCCGGCATCGTTTTTAGAAAGAGCTAACGCCAGGCGGTAGCAGATAGCGCTGGCGGTAGCATGACACATAAGAGGCTTAGAGCAAAATGTTGCCTCGGATTGAAGATCCTGCCGCGTAAAATGTTTCCTAATCCGGGCTAGCGCCGGCGGTAGCGCTAGCGCCGGCGGTAGCGTGAAGGCTATAAATTGAATGTTTTGGCTCCGAATTCTTCATCCTCCTCCAATCCCAAACTCCAGAGCTTCGTGCCACAGCAGAGAGAGGAAGATTCAGAGCGATACTCCCACTATTCCATAAAGCCTCAAGGAGATCCGTGGAGAAGATTTCAACACGCGTCATCATCGTGATGAAAGGCCGCATCGACTACGATCATACTCTGCGGGCCTTCGTCCACTTCTCCAAGAGATACATATAGAGGGAGTTTTTACAATATTGTCTTTTCATTTCATATCTTTTCTGTAAACGGTAGTGAAATCGCCTCGTGTTGGCGACTAGGTCTGGGGTAGGACTTAGGGCTGAAAATCGCCTCGTGTTGGCGACTAGATTTAGGCTAGGTCTAGGGGGTGCTCGAGGCCTTTCTGGGGATAGATTGGCTAGAGCGGCTTGAGGCCGTATCTGGGGAGAGATCGGCTAAAGCCAACCAGTTCGTGGGGATACGAGTAGGTATAGAAAACAAAAAGGATTTTTATTAGTCGCCTCCGATTTCTAGCGTCACTGGAATCAAGTTTTGTAAAACATTATTTGATATTAATAAAGCATGTCTATTCATTGTTGTTTTACTTGATTTCTCATTGTATTAATCTTGCAATATTTCAAAGTTTACTAAATATAATCTTAAGTTTTTGAAAACCCTTATTCACCCCCCCCACCCTCTAAGGGCGCCGACCGATCCAACATAAGTATCTTCTGTACACCTTACACCCTTCTTGTCTTTTTGACCTTTATCTAGAATGATCCCTGCCTGAGGGTTTTTCTTTTAATAAGCTTCAATATCAAACAATTTCTTTGGAATTCTGATAGAAGATTCAGCAAGAATTTGTTCTTTAGTCATTCCCTTGTTGATCTTTTCCATCCAGGCAATCCTTTTATCTTCCACTTCTTTCCTGGCTGCTTCATATTCATACAGTTCTCTTTCTCTTATCTCTTCATGCCTCTTTTCCATGTCAGGGTCATGGTACTCCTTCACATGGCTGTTAGGAGTGATAATAGGCATCTTTTCAAATCTTTTTATTTGCTCACATGCTTTTCTATACTTCTTTTCTTTTGCATACTCCTTCCTTTCTTCTTTAGAGAAGTTTTGCCAGTAGGGAATTGCTTCCCTTTTTCTTTTTATCTTTCCTTCTGGACTTTTCCTAGGTATGATCTGTTTAGGAAGTCTTACTGCTTGTGGAGGTAGAGGTAGCAGAGGAGGTAGAGAAGAAGGTTGAAGTGGAGGTGGAGGTAGAGATGAAGGAGAATGAGTTTTCTCTTTGAGTGGAGAGGGAACTATAGCAGGAAAAGAAGTCTGTTCTGCAATAGAAGGCAGAATGACTTCAGGTAGAATGTTCTCTGTTGAGGGATGATTGTCTCCTCCAGGTTCTTTTGCAGGGATGTCCTCAAGTAGAGGTGTCTTCAACTTGATGTAACTGGCAGAGAAGCCAGAGGAGTGATGTTGAAGTTCTTCCTCACATAAGGGTGCATCAATCCATATCTGTCCATTCTAATCATCAGAGGTAACTGCTTCTTCCTCCCCCTGGATTTCTGGGTTCTTTACTACAGGAATCTCCCCCTGGTTATATGGATTATCAATTCTAAATTCTGAATCCACAGCATGCTCCCCTTCAGTGTTGTAAGAAGAGGATTCACCAAAATATTTGATGAAGGTGTAGTCAGAGTGATTTGAGAGGAGTGGAGCCTATAATGGAATTGGAGTAATAATTAGAGAGAATACTTAGAGTTTGGAGAGAGAGGAGTAAAACCTGAGCTTTTAGTGAGATCAAAGACCTGGCAAGAGGGGTTTCTGGAGCAACTCTCCCCCTGGTTTATATCTTTCAGGAAGGATGTAAACCTTTGTGGCGACAGAGGTTCTTCTCGAAAAAGAGCATGAAGCTCAGGAAGAGAGGCAGATAGGGTGGCCAATTTGGCTTCACAGGTGGTGATCATATTGGCACATTCATTTGAGAAGTTGGTTAGACGTGTCTGGAAGTCGGTGAGAAGATTTTCCAGAGCATCGTTCATCGCTTTGATAAGGGCGGTTTGAACAGGAGTAGGCGCCATTGATGCAGAAAGAGAGAGAGGTAGAAGACAAAGTTTTGGCGGGTTTAGAAAGGTATATGTTATGAAATAAGAAGCCTTATTTAAAGAAGGTGAAACATCGAGAAAGGAAGCAGAAATCAAGGTAATCCAATCGTCAAAAGAGGAAGTAAGGATTTGATTCTAATTTTAACTGGAAGTCGACGTTGCGTCGAATGGATGTCGATGTTTACGTGGAGATTAGCCGGCCTGGTGTTTTATCGACATGATCATAGTCTTGCATCGATATGAATTCGACGGTATGTCGATAAAGGATCGACGTAGCATTGTCTGATGGAAATCGATGTCAGCGTCGAGTTTGTCTCGACGGAGCGTCGATATGTATTCGACGTATCTTCAAGAAATTTTCTTAGATTGTCTGATTTCATTAGAGTTCCCTAACAATGGGGTTTACAAGCTTCCATCAAGCATTCCCAAGGTGTTTATGAAATAGTTATGCTTAGTTTCATCTAAAGGTTTTGTGAAGATGTCTGCTCTTTGATTTTCTGTGGGAATATATTCTAAGGTTATTTTACCCTTCTCAACATTGTCCCTAAGGAAGTGATGTCTGATTTCTATGTGTTTGGTTCTACTATGAAGGACTGGGTTAGATGCTATAGATATAGCACTAGAGATATCACAATAAATCTTAGAGTTATTGACTTCCAGTTTGTAGTCAAGAAGCTGATTTTGCATCCACAAGATTTGTGAACAACAGCTCCCAGCAGTTATATATTCAGCCTCTGCTGTTGAGGTTGAGACTGAGGTTTGTTTCTTACTAAACCAAGAGATTAATCTGTCACCTAGAAATTGGCAAGTGCCAGATGTGCTTTTTCTATCAACCCTACATCCAGCATAGTCTGCATCTGAGAAACCTATTAATTCAAAGTTGGTTTCTGCTGAATACCATAGACCTAGTTCAGGAGTTCCCTTTAGGTATCTAAGAATCCTTTGTACAGAGGTGAGATGGGATTCCTTTGGTTCAACCTGAAATCTAGCACATATGCAAGTTGCAAACATAATGTCAGGTCTGCTAGCAGTGAGATATAGAAGAGATCCTATGATTGCCCTATATGTCTTTTGATCTATTGATTTTCCTTTATCATCTTTTTCTATAATGGCATTGGTTGCTATGGGTGTTTTCATGGTAGATGCTGATTCCATACCAAACTTTTTGATTAGCTCTTTAGTATATTTTGATTGTGAGATAAAGATTCCTTCACTACTTTGTTTTACTTGTAGCCCTAGGAAGTATGAAAGTTCTCCCATACTACTCATTTCAAATTTAGATTGCATTAGATTAGCAAATCTTTTACACAGTTTAGGATGAGTTAAGCTAAAGATAATGTCATCTACATATATTTGAACAAGGAGGAGTTGGTTTTTATGGGTTCTAGTAAAGAGTGTCTTGTCTACTTTTCCTCTTTCAAAGGAATTTTCTAGAAGAAAATTTTAGAGAGTTTCATACCAAGCTCTAGGTGCTTGCTTAAGACCATATAGAGCTTTGTTAAGTCTATAAACAAAGTTAGGAGAAGAGGGATTAACAAAACCTGGTGGTTGCTCCACATATACTTCTTCTTGAAGATCACCATTTAGAAAAGCACTCTTGACATCCATTTGATAGACTTTCATCTTCATGAAGGCTGCATAGGCAAGAAAGAGCCTGATTGCCTCTAATCTGGCTACTGGAGCAAAGTTCTGGTTGTAGTCTATCCATTCTTCTTGTCTATATCCTTGTGCTACAAGTCTTGCCTTGTTCCTCACAATTACTCCAGTGGAATCTAGTTTGTTCCTGTATACCCAATTTGTACCAATTACAGGGTAGTTTCTTGGTCTTTCAACTAGGTTCCATACTTTGTTTCTCTCAAATTGGCCTAGTTCTTCTTGCATGGCCATAATCCAGTGAGGATCACAATTTGCTTCCTCAAACTTGTTTGGTTCAACTTGTGATAGGAAGCATTGGAGCACCATCCCAGTGGAGACCTGGTGTCTTGTTCTTACTCCTGTATTGGGGTCTCCAATTACTTGAGTTTGTGGATGATCCTTCAAATTGATCCCTGTTCTGTTTGAACTTGTCAGTTGTTCTTCTTCTTCATTCTCAATGAGATCATTGTTCAATTGTTCTTCCTGAACCATGTTCTCTTGTGGAATTGGGTCTGGAATGCTCTTTTCTGAGGTTTCTTGTTCAGACTCCTCACTTGGTTCCTCTAACTGATTTTCCTTTCCATTTTCTATGTTCTCTAGAGCTAGTTGCTCAAGCTGGGTTTCTATGCTGTTGTTTTCCTGTGGAAAGGAACTGGTGGGAGTCTCCTCCCCCTTAAGTAGCATGTTAGTTTCATCAAATACAATGTGCATATATTCTTCAATTTTAAGAGTTCTTCTATTGTAGCACCTATAGGCTTTACTAGATGATGAGTATCCCAGAAATATTCCATCATCAGACTTCTTGTCAAATTTGGCAAGATGGTCTTTCCCATTGTTTAGAATAAAGCAAGCACATCCAAAATTTTTAAAATATTTAACAGTGGGTGTTTTATTTTTCAGGAGCTCATATGGAGTCTTTGATTTAGTTTTGTGTATGAGGCTTCTATTTAGAACATAGTTTGCAGTGTTGACTGCTTCAGCCCAAAAGGTTTTTGGTAATCCTGATTCTGCAAGCAGGGTCCTTCCTGATTCTATTAAGGTTCTATTCTTCCTCTCAGCAACTCCATTTTGTTGAGGAGTTCTAGGTGCTGAGAAGCTTTGTTTAATACCTTTTTCCTCACAGAAACTACAAATCATCTGATTCTCAAATTCAGTCCCATGATCACTTCTTATAATTGAAACATTGGAGTTGAACTCAGATTGAATTTGTTTTATGAATTTTGAGAGAATTTTATGGGTTTCAGATTTAACCCTTAGAAAGAATACCCAGCTAAACCTAGAATAATCATCAACAATAACCAAGGTATAGGATTTTCCACCTAAGCTCTGAGTGGATATGGGACCAAAGAGATCCACGTGTAGTAAGTATAGGGCCCTGGGAGAGACATCCTTACCAATGGGTTTGAAAGAGGATTTGGTCTGTTTTCCCAGTTGGCAAGGTCTGCATGGAGAATCCTTAGAGTACATACCCTTTGGTAAACCTCTGACTAGGTTATTCTTTGCTAGTTTACTAATGGTTTTGTAGTTTAGATGACCTAGTCTCCTATGCCATAGTTCATTTTTATCTATGATATTGTTGAATAAGCAAACTTCTGTGGGTGAAGAGCTAAAGTCCACTACATATACTTTTCCTTTTCTAGTTCCATTTAGTACTGTAGCACCAGTCTTGATATCAATAATATGGCAGAATAGTGTGGTGAATTTTACCTCATACCTACCATTTTCACATATCTGACTTATACTTATCAGATTGTGCTTTAGTCCTTTGACTACTGCCACATTCTTGAAGGTGACTTTCCCTTCTTTGAAATCTCCAAAGCCCTTGGTTTGGCCACAGCTAGAATCTCCAAAGGTTACTGATGGTCCAAGTCTATCCTCAAAGTTGATTAATAGGTTTTTGCATCCTGTCATGTGCATGGAGCATCCACTGTCCAAGTACCACACCATCCTGGAGATGTGATACATCTGCACATAGAATTTTAAACATTAGTTTGGACCCTGCTGAGCTGGGGTCCCTTCCTCTCATTAGTAAAAGATTTAATAAAAGAATAAGTGGGTTTTTCAGGATATCCTTCCTTCTTATGGGTACTGGCTTATCATACCAATCTTCTTGGATGATATCACAGAAATAATGTTCATAATAGAAGGACATGGATTGAGAGACCTGTTTGGAAACAGAAAATTTTCTGTCTGAATTATTGCGTCGATAGGGATTCGACATAGACTTATGGTTGCGTCGATATGAATTCGACGTAGGTTTCTGGTTGCGTCGATATGGAGTCGACGCTTTCTTCATTCTGAGTCTACTTTCAGTCAAAGTATGAGTGTTGATTAGTACTCGACGCACGTTGGTAAGAATTCGATGCATGTTCAAATTTTTTCTGAGGATATTTTCCTAAGATTCCTTTATCTGTAATGGCATTAGGTTTATTAAAAATAGTGGTTATTTCAGGACTTTCTTGTAATCTTTCTCCTGTTAGATAATTCTCCCTAGTGAAGTGAATTGGATGTTTCCAGACAGATTTGCTGGAAGTTTGAGGTTTAGATGCTTCATTAGTATTCTGATTTAGCTGTCTAAATCTATTAGTGAGATTCTCAGAAATGTTTTTGAGCTTCTGACCTTTCCCATTTAGAGAGTCTTCAAAGACTTTAGCCTTTGCAAGCTCCTTTCTTAGTGTTAGA
Organism: Dactylorhiza incarnata; assembly: GCA_033032865.1. Taxonomy (NCBI): domain Eukaryota; kingdom Viridiplantae; phylum Streptophyta; class Magnoliopsida; order Asparagales; family Orchidaceae; genus Dactylorhiza; species Dactylorhiza incarnata. Next base: position 1,171,855 of record JAWHQI010000461.1, read on the forward strand.
TTTTCTGAATAGATTTTGTCTAATTCCTCTTCCGAGAGTTCTAGATTGAGCTTATAATTTTTATGATGTGTATTTTCCTGTTTGAGATTTTTTAATTCAATTCTTAATTCTTTTACTTCTTTTTCAGATTTGATTAGATCTAAACAGAATTCTTTGAAACTTTGTTTGAAATCAGTAGAAGAGAAATCTATATTATCAAGTATATTTACCATAGATGTATCATCAGGCTTCTCAGTGGCCATCAGACAGGTTTCCTCTTGCTTGACCTCTTGCTGATCATCATCTGATGAGGTATTTTCTTCAGATTCTGAATCACTCCAAGATTGAGCAATGAATCCTTTTTCTTTCTTCTTCTTCTTCTTTAGATCTATTCTTTTTAGATCCTTCTTATTGTTGATCTCTTTAGGACAATTAGGTGCAATGTGTCCAGGTTTCCTGCAAGAGTAGCATATAATTTCTTTAGTAGGTGTTTTATTATACCTGGTTTTAGAATCTCTTCCTCTGGATCCTTCTGTTTTGATCCACTTCTTGAACCTTCTGGCCAGTAGACTGATCAGCTCCTCATCACTTGTAGAGGGTACTCCTTCAACAGCCTTCAAAGCAATACTCTTTTCTTTTGGGAGTGGAGAAGCCTTTTCTTTTTCTTCTTTCTCAGCCCTTGTTTTCAACAGTTGTTCATAGGATTTTAATTTACCCAATAGGACATCTGTTGAGATTTCTTTTTGACTTCTGGAGTCTTTGATTGGCCAGATTCTTGAATCCCAAGAGCTAGGGAAGCAAGTCAGCAATTTGTCATTTATCTCAGTAAGAGATATGTCCTTCTCAAGTGTTCTCAATTCATTGACTATGAGGCTGAATCTTGAATACATGTCAGCAACACTTTCACTCTATTTCTTTTGGAAGTTTTCATATTGGGAGATGAGTAGTGCCTTTCTGTCCTTTTTCTCATCAGCACTTCCCTCAACCATTTTAGTGAGAACTTCCCATACTTCCTTAGCTGACTCACACTCAGCAATCTTTTGGAAGATTTCATCTGAGAGAGTTGAAACTAGGATATTCATAGCCTTGGCATCATATGCTTGGGCTTTCTTTTCCTCTTCTGTCCATTCAGCCTTTGGAACAGGTGTTTCAGTTGCTTTTCCACTTGAATCCTTTTTGAATGGCTTGGGGGGACCTGTCAAGACAACATTAAATAATTCATCATCAATAGAGTTTAAATAGATTCTAATTCTTGTTTTCCAAAGTGCAAACTTTTCAAGGTTGCAAATTGGCGGTCTGGTGGAAGCATAATCTTTGATTTGTGCCATGTGTAAATTGATTGTTAGAAAAGTATATATATATAAACAAGAGGTAGGATCTTTTTGATCAAGGAGTTAACCTTTTTAGATCAACCTGCCTATGATACCAATTGAAAGTGCACAGTTTACCTCACTAGAATTCTCTAGAGGGGGGTGAATAGAGATTAAAAAATATTTTGTGCAAAGTTAATATATATATATATATGTATGTATGATCACAGATTAGAGCTTCCCACACACCAACAAGAATTAAACAAATAAAGTAAATGCAAGAGAAGAAATCACAGCACAACACAAGAAAATATAGTGGTTCCCCAAACTTTGGGTAGTCCACTCTTCTACCCCCTTGGTAGGAATTCACTATCTTGCACTGAGTCTTTTGATAAGGAGACTCTTAGAACCACCCTGAGTCTTTTGACAAGGAGACTCTTAGAACCACCCTGAGTCTTTTGACAAGGAGACTCTTAGAACCAGTACACTGAATTTTTTGAAGAGAGATTCTAAAAACTCTTTTACAATATTTAAGAAAGAATAAGAAAGAAGAAAGAAATAAGAACAAGAATGAATCTTCTTCCTAGCAAGAAGATTGGAAGCACAAGAAGTGAATTAAATCTTTCTTCTATAGAGAGAAGAAGATTTGTAGCTTTTCTCTCTTTGTGAGAGCTATCAGAACTTGCAGCAGAATGACTTCAGAAGCCGGAGGAGAAGAAGTGCTTGAATATTGCTGCAGAACAATTTCTCAATTTTCTCTCTATACTTGTGAGCTCTTCCTCTTTTTCAAATGGAAAATGGTTAATCACTTGTTGTCTTTTTCTGCCGAACTCCTCTTTATTTATAGCTCTGTTAATTCAAAATAATACTATAGGAGGATAATCAATTATCAGTCAGAGAAATAGAAAGATGAAAATGTTTCCATAATATTTATTTCTGTAGAAGGGAAGAACTAATTCTGATTTCAAATAATGTCCAAATAAGTTTAATCAAATTAGCCAAGAATCAGATATAAGGAAAGAATGATTCAGAACAGCTATAAAATATTGACATTTATTCCATACAAACCAGATCTACTGAAAGAAGGAAAGAGATCTGGGCATATTTAAATCTGTCACATAAATCGACGTGCGTCGATTACCATTCGACGTAAGCGTCGAATTCATCTTGGCTAGACGTCGAGAGGAGAATAAGGAAGGTGCGTCAACTAAGGTGTGTCGACTTCTCTATATGCGTCGACTAGAAATCAGAGTAGCGTCGACAACACATACGTCGAAATCTTCCTAAAGTTACTTCGACTCAATCTGAATTAGAGGTCGACATTATTTCGACGTTGCGTCGAATAGTATTCAACGCATATTTACTTAACCTTGTTTTTCTTTCTTAGAATTTATATTCAACTTATTTCTAGGGGTTAAGAGAAATCATTTCCCCAACACAAATGATCAAACATACAGAAAGCACACAAGCATCTATAGTGGTTCCCCAAGACAGTGTGTCTATGGGTAGTCCACTTTCCCCCTTCACCCTTCTAACAGTGTGTTAGAAAGGGCCAACTCCTCCAAACTCAGCTGCAAGAGCTTACAACACTGATCCCTCAGGATCTCTCAGGTTTTCCCAAACCCTACCTCAGGCTAAACAGCCCTACCTCAGATCATCCACTGATCCTACAACTCAGACACCTTCCAGGTCCCACCTCAGAGGAATCCTCCTCCTACAGCTCAGGCAATAGAAACCTTACAAACTCAGGCCTTTAGCCCTACAAACTCAGGCTATAAAGCCCTTCAACTCAGAACCCAAAGGTTCCTACAATCTCAGACCAATTGGTCCTACAAACTCATGCAAGTTGCCCTACAGAAAAGTGAGTTTAAATCTTATTACAGCAGACAGCAGTTGAAGGAAGTCTCCTGTAGTTCCTGCACAGCTTGTGCTTCCTTGTAGCTGGAGATGTTGATGGCAACTACTATCTGATCTTCCTCTTCAAATGAAGGAAGGAAGATCACCTTGCTACTTCTTGTAAAGGAGCTAACTTTCTCTCTCAGTTTCTTCTTCCTTGTTCAGTGAGCAGGAGGAGAGAAACGAGAGCTTCAGCCGTCAATGGAATAGTTGATTTCTAATGGCACGCAACCGAGCGTGTTCATAAGTGCCCTAATTTCTTCTTTTATACATCTCTGATCTTCAATGGCTCTTAGCCGACCTTCTGACAAGTATGGGAGAGACTGGTGGACCCCACACTGTCTTTCTGCAGCTGGCGCCATGGGCAGAACTCACAATCTGCGTTCGATGAACTCGCCATTCTGGGTTTGACGAACTTGCTCCACTCTGTGTTCGACGAACTTGCCCAAACCTGTGTTTGACAAACTTGCCATACTCTGAGTTCGACGAACTGTGTTATGCGTTCAACAAACAGGCCAAGTCTCAGCTGTTTCGTCTGTCTCGTCTCTGCGTTCGATGAACTGCCTTCTGAGTTCGACGAACTTGCCAAATCTCAGTGCTAGCTTCTATTTGTCTCTGCGTTCGATGAACTGCCTTCTAAGTTCGACGAACACGCCAGATCTTTTCTATCTGCAGCTCCTTTCCCGTCTCAGCGGATCCGCTGAGACAGTGAGCTCGTCTCAGCGGTTTTGACCTTTCGTCTCAGCGGTTCTGCTGAGACAAATTCTTCATCTCTCAGGGGAGATTTCTCCTGATCTAAGGGCATGATTGTCCCTTTATCTTGAGTTACATGAGCCTGTATTTCTTGCACAAATATAGCTTTATCAAATACAACATGCACTTAGCATTGCATGATGACCCCTCTTCAATTCAGGGGAATTTGAGGGCAAATTCCCAACAATCTCCCCCTATTTGAAGAGGGCAAAATACCTGCCAATGCTAAGTAGCAACTTAATCAAAGAATATGTCATATCACAGATATTGAGAGTTATTGCAGTTCATGACATATGAAGATAAAGAAGATTTCTGTTGACATTAGCAGTTTCTTTCCTATGTGAATTATCATTAGATACAAATGTCAACAACACATAAAGATATATTACATTTATGTTCATTAAGTGAAGATTCATCATTTCTTCATTACTGTAAGTACTTAGCACAGAATACTGAAGGTAGAAACACAGATATTCAAGTGCAACATACATATACTAACCGTAAATGACACAATATGATTTTCAGAAGATGAGATATCATTTCATTTAAATAATCAAAACAGACATAAACAATCAGTTCAAGTCATATTTATATATTGAATAATTTAAGGAGCTTCTAAGAGTAGAGTCTTCTTGGATGGTCCTTGGGTAGAGCTTTCTCCTTCTTCTTCAGATTTTCTCTTCCTAGCTTCAACAGCGGCCTTCATCTTTTCATTCACTTTGAAGTATAAAAATGGCTTGGGAAGGTATCTTGGGGGAATCCTTATAGGAGTTTCCCTTCATACCATATTTTCTTTGAGAATCCTTTCTCTTAGAGATTCCCTATCTAGGTGTTTGATCCATTCAGCAGATGAGTAGACATGGTCAATATCCTTGAGTGGATTGCTATGGCTGACCCAGGTGTTGACTACAATTGTGTCCAATTCCAAATTGTCTTCCTCATAAAATGGATCATTGATGACGCAAATCTTAGCACACCGCTATAGGCGGTAGTAAGACTGCGGCACGAAACGGCAGTGTACCGATCGTTCAAGTAATATAAAACGAGGAGTAATCCCCGAGTATCGAATCTCTCAAGGAACACAGTAAGGTGGAGTTAGGTTTCGAGGAAGGACTTGAGATTGAAGTCCTTAAATCGGATGGAATGCGGGGGAGTTGGGTTGGCTTTTGGAAAATAAAATAAAAGCTATCAACTACTCCTATGCAATGCCGCTATGCAATGCTTCGCTTGGCGGGATGGAGACTAGGCAGGCCTTGAGCGCGCTGTGTCGCAAGGGCGGATGAACGAGTAGGCAAGCGGAATGAGGGTCGCAAGCACCTCTTCAACAAGCACGCCACTAGCAATTGCTAGTGCGGCACCGGACACGGTGGTGGGGCAGAAAATCAATGGGGGCGCACCTCATTAACACAAATGAACAAATTGATTCCATAAACATGAAATAAACAATACTAAACATGGTTCATAGCGTTCATCATCTAGATAAAGAGATTACAACAAATACAATCACACAAGTAGAAGAAAAAGGGCAAGAGATACGACCGAATCCGGAGTCTCGTTGTAGATTCACGGTAGGAAGCACCGGGGTGTCAATCCGCGTCCTAGCTCGGTCCCAACTGCGTCCGGGGTAGAGAAGGGCTGTCACACCTCCCAATGGACCCGTCTTCTTCGTGTCACGATCCGGTAGAGGTTGCAAACTTCCTCTTGCTTGATGGTAATGGCGGCTAGGTCTTCCTTTGGAGCTCTTGGATGAAGGAGGAGGCCGAGAGGAAACTCCGGCTCAAGATTGGCGTGAAGAACAAGCCCGGAGCACCTCTAGATGGTGGGCGACGATGGAGGGGCGAAACTGGGCGGAACTGCGCAAGAAACGGCGGAAAAATGCGGATCCCGACCTAATTCGCGAGCAGGTCGTTTTATAGGCGCTGGAATAAACAGTGCGCACGGTCGTTGGCGCACGACCAGTGGTCGTGCGCACTAGAATTCTGTGATCGTGCGCCTGACTGGACGGAGCCTGCAAGAGAAGAAATTTATAAAATATAATGTTCGCACGACCAGTGGCGCACGACCGGTGGTCGTGCGCACTATCGTCGGTGGTCGTGCGCACTGGTCGAGACAGAACTCATAAAATTAATGATAAGTGCGCACGAACAGTGGCGCACGACCGGTGGTCGTGCGCACTAGCGTAGATGTTCGTGCGCACTGCACCAAACAGAACTCGTGAAAAAAGGGTTAAGTGCACACGATCAGCGGCGCACGACCAGTGGTCGTGCGCAATAGAACCAGTGATCGTGCGCAGTGTTCCTGTGCAGAATTGCACCGGGAACACCTGCACGACTCCTGTTCCAGCATACGACACCAGTCTAGCCACTGAAAGTGGAACTTAATCGGCATAAGAAAACTAATAACGAAGAAAGATACGAATTTACACCAAATAGGGCCTATAAGTGCACCTAGCATAGAATGACCAATATGAGCTAAAACATGGCTAAAGTGCAGTGAAAAGACTAAATAGATGGCCCAGATGAGTCCATAAAAGTGTATATGATCAGGACTCATCACACCCCCAGACTTAACTGTTTGCGCATCCCGAGCAAACAAATTCTAAGCGAATTAGGAAAGAACAGTAAATGGCTTAATGATTACACTACAGAGTACCATGCGAAGTCGCATGCTCACGTGCATAAGAAAAATAGTAGAAAAGATTTTTGATTATAAAAACAGTTTATATAATTCTAAAAGAGTAAAAGCATATTACAACTACTCAAAATGGTGAACAACGGTGAATCATTCGGTCATGCATACGGAGAAAGTAAACTAAACGCTGAGACGAGCATTGCTCAAGATCGGGATGCGGGAAAAAAAACTCCACTGAAATCCATCAGTGTCGGTGACCATAAGCTTGCCCGGTCACATTCTCTCCACGGCACTGGTTTGACTCAAATACGTGAATCAATAGGACTTTAGGTTTTAAATGGGGCTTGGGTTTAGGTGAAGTATACAATGATAAAGACGATGGTTCAAATACTAAACCCAAATGAGCAAATGCATAACATTATCCAAGTGGCCACAAAACACGCGGATGCACCACACCCCCAGACTTAGACTTAGACGCATGGGTGTGTGCACCGCCTACTCCCAAATATAAATGTCAAACAGATTTTTTTCAATTAAACTTTTCATTCTTCTTTTTCTTTTTCTTTCTTTAACAATTTCAGCAAATTTTCAAAGATGCACAACCACATTTTCACAATGTACTACCACAATCAACACCACCAATTTGAAATTTAAACAAAATGCTTGCTTTTTGGGTGTGCGACTAGGATTGGAGTTTAGGCTTTGGTGAACAATAGTGGGGCTGAACCAAAAGAATGGGGTAGGCACAACTGGGCTAGCGAGGAAATGATGAAAGGAATGGCACAAAGGCTCAACCGGGCCAAGATGATGGCCTATATCACATTCATACAATTGACTAACCGTATACCCATGCTTCAAGAATCGCTTGGGGCAAGTTCTAGCCACCGAGAAAGATTCTCCTTTCTCCCGACTCAAGCAATACGAATCTAGCGATCGTTTACACACATCCCTATGCTACCGTTTGATTCCACCGAATTCACCATTTGAGTAGAGTAAACAACATTTACACTAATAAGAAAAAAAAATATAAAACCATAAGTATAAAGAGAAGTCTAATCCACACAAATTTCTATGCAACCGAGCACTCGACTAGGAGCACTACTAGAGTCAACATTTTACTCGGCTACATAGTCCTAAGCCATCACCTAGACTTTCCCACATAAGCAGAAGAATTAAATTCAATACAGAGCATGCATACAGGCGAGTACGCGCTCAAGTGGGTGCGGTGGTGTGCAATGAAAATGAACAACAATTTAAATGAAATCTTCTAGTATGTAGTGCAATAGTGCACGTGAGCGGGTAAACAAAACTACTCTCCCCCAGACTTAAACTAAACAATCCAAAGAATATATGACATGAGAATCAGGAAAGGCTAGGGAAAGAGAGTACCCAGTGCTCAGAAATGAGCACACCAGAAGATTGGCGTGTAAGCTAAAATGAAGCTGCAGCATCCGCCATCCAGAAAAGATACCTGCAGGGGTCAGCTCCGCAGAAACAAAAGAAAATAGAAAACTGAAAAGAAATATTACTAACTAAACATGATTATATGAAATAAAAATGCAGAAAAGAAAGATAACTACTGGGGTTATTGTCATCCCAGCAAGACTTATTTAAACTTTAAGAGTTCTAGCTAATGGGCCTATGGAAGGAGAAGTGGACAGGTAACTGGCCTAATATCCGTGTCGGTTGCGGGTACCGATACGGTGATAGAACAGTCACCCCTCTACCTAAATATAGATACCTGCTCCTCACAGGTAGAGGGTAGAGAATGTAAGAAAAGGAGGAGGCCTGGTCCTCACTCATCTCACAAAACACATCCTTGCCTAGCAAGGTATCGTCAACAGGGAGGCGGCAGGAGGAAAAGGCAATGAGTGGAGCTTCCTCAACGGAGGGGGAATAAACCTCCTCACATGAGAGGATACTCTCATCATTGACTTGAGCAAAAAGCTCCAAGTCCTCCTGGGGCACCTGTAAAGACTCAACCTGCACAGGCTCGGAAGAAAGAAGGGGATCAAGAAATAAAGAAGACGAAGAACATAAATAATCAAAAATCGGGGGAGTGGTCCCGGTCTCACTCCCATCAGGTTGGGTAAGTAAAATAATGTTTGCATTGTCATCAATGCTACAAGATTCGGCGGGATCAACGGTGGCCAAGCTTAGGATTTGGACTTCCTCCACCGGTGCTGAGGAAAACTCCTCTTCACCTAGAAGGTTGTCCTCCTCCAAAGGAATAAGCATAACACTCAGGTCACCAGCCTCCTCTTGCGACACATCATCAACAATGTCGTCAGAGACGAGTGTAGTATGCACAACAGGGAGAGGAATAGTGCTCGGATAAAAGTCGAGCACCGATTCCTCACAAAGAATCGAATCCACTAGGAGTGGTGGATGCACATGGAGAATAGGCTCAGCAATGTCGGTGCATAGATCAGCCGCACATCCGGTGACTGTGTCAACGCCATACCCTTCAGGATGTGAAGGTGGCAAGGACACAAAATTGGATGTTGAAGGTGTGCCGCCAGAGTTAGGATTCGGGACGATCCGGATATCCGGCTCGTCATCCTCATCCAATTGGCGACGAAAAGCAGCACAATCCTTCAGGGTGTGATCAGTGCTCCGACAAAACTGGCACTGCCTTGCGGGCTTCTTTGGCACAGCGGGGGCTGGAGCCGAAAAGAAGTATGATGGTAAAGGCTCAGCAGAGTAGCCATAAGACTTACGTGCACCATGTGGAGTACCAGACGACGTCGGTGCTCCATATGCTGGGCTATAAGAATTATGCCTACTATTCTCCGTAGGGCATTCATCACTAGAGTGGGAGGTAGCTCCACACCAACGGCAACGGAAATTGAGATGTGCCCACATAGTGTGAAGATAAAACGATTCAAAATCAAAATGCTATTGTGCAAAATACTACACCTAACAAAAATTACTAAAGCAACCTAATAAAAAAAAACAAGAAAACAGAAAATGAGGAAATAAAACAAAGAAATGCGATTTACAAATGGAAAGGCTCCTTTCTCAGATTCTCCCTCTCCAGAAAACTCACACGACTGTGTTCCCCGGCAACGGCTCCAAAAACTTGATGGCGCAAATCTTAGCACACCGCTATAGGCGGTAGTAAGACTGCGGCACGAAACGACAGTGTACCGATCATTCAAGTAATATAAAACGAGGAGTAATCCCCGAGTATCGAATCTCTCAAGGAACACAGTAAGGTGGAGTTAGGTTTCGAGGAAGGACTTGAGATTGAAGTCCTTAAATCGGATGGAATGCGGGGGAGTTGGGTTGGCTTTTGGAAAATAAAATAAAAGCTATCAACTACTCCTATGCAATGCCGCTATGCAATGCTTCGCTTGGCGGGATGGAGACTAGGCAGGCCTTGAGCGCGCTGCGTCGCAAGGGCGGATGAACGAGTAGGCAAGCGGAATGAGGGTCGCAAGCACCTCTTCAACAAGCACGCCACTAGCAATTGCTAGTGCGGCACCGGACACGGTGGTGGGGCAGAAAATCAATGGGGGCGCACCTCATTAACACAAATGAACAAATTGATTCCATAAACATGAAATAAACAATACTAAACATGGTTCATAGCGTTCATCATCTAGATAAAGAGATTACAACAAATACAATCACACAAGTAGAAGAAAAAGGGCAAGAGATACGACCGAATCCGGAGTCTCATTGTAGATTCACGGTAGGAAGCACCGGGGTGTCAATCCGCGTCCTAGCTCGGTCCCAACTGCGTCCGGGGTAGAGAAGGGCTGTCACACCTCCCAATGGACCCGTCTTCTTCGTGTCACGATCCGGTAGAGGTTGCAAACTTCCTCTTGCTTGATGGTAATGGCGGTTAGGTCTTCCTTTGGAGCTCTTGGATGAAGGAGGAGGCCGAGAGGAAACTCCGGCTCAAGATTGGCGTGAAGAACAAGCCCGGAGCACCTCTAGATGGTGGGCGACGATGGAGGGGCGAAACTGGGTGGAACTGCGCAAGAAACGGCGGAAAAATGCGGATCCCGACCTAATTCGCGAGCAGGTCGTTTTATAGGCGCTGGAATAAACAGTGCGCACGGTCGTTGGCGCACGACCAGTGGTTGTGCGCACTAGAATTCTGTGATCGTGCGCCTGACTGGACGGAGCCTGCAAGAGAAGAAATTTATAAAATATAATGTTCGCACGACCAGTGGCGCACGACCGGTGGTCGTGCGCACTATCGTCGGTGGTCGTGCGCACTGGTCGAGACAGAACTCATAAAATTAATGATAAGTGCGCACGAACAGTGGCGCACGACCGGTGGTCGTGCGCACTAGCGTAGATGTTCGTGCGCACTGCACCAAACAGAACTCGTGAAAAAAGGGTTAAGTGCACACGATCAGCGGCGCACGACCAGTGGTCGTGCGCAATAGAACCAGTGATCGTGCGCAGTGTTCCTGTGCAGAATTGCACCGGGAACACCTGCACGACTCCTGTTCCAGCATACGACACCAGTCTAGCCACTGAAAGTGGAACTTAATCAGCACAAGAAAACTAATAACGAAGAAAGATACGAATTTACACCAAATAGGGCCTATAAGTGCACCTAGCATAGAATGACCAATATGAGCTAAAACAGGGCTAAAGTGCAGTGAAAAGACTAAATAGATGGCCCAGATGAGTCCATAAAAGTGTATATGATCAGGACTCATCAATCATCTATTCTTTCCATCCTCTTCTGGGCCATATATTCATCAACAGTTTGAATGCCCTCTCTCCATCTCCTCTTAGATTCCCATTCAACTTGAATCTGTTCAGATTGACCTTGAAATTCAAAATATTCAGGTCTGCTTGGATTCAATACAGGAAGGTTTAAGGCAATTCTTGTTCCTTGTAACACCTTTAGACTGGTGATCCAATGTTCATCATTTACCTTCTTAACCATAGTTAGAAGATTTTCTTGAATTGCATTTGATGCATTATTGACCTCTTCCACCACTTGCTTGTAGGCTGCTTCCTGATTAGTGATTAGCAGTTGGTGGGCATTATTCATGTTGGTATTTAACCTTATGTGAGCTGCTTTCAGTTTAGCACTTAGCTTGGCAACCTTCTCCTCCCCCTTTTTGCCTTCTTCAAATATCTTTTTCTCTATTTCAGAGTGTTGATCTATTATGGATTGGGAGAGAGTTTGGAAAGTGTTGTCCACATCTTCCAAAATGTTTTCCTTGGCCTTGTCAATGTGGGACATGACATGGTTGCTGGATGTGTTAGCCACTTGTGCCATCCTGACAACAGCTTTCTCCCAGACATTTTCATTCTTGTAAAGCTGATTCTTTACATATGTAATGTCCTTTGAGGAGACTCCTTGATGATCAGCAATTTGCTTCAGAATAGTGTGCTGGGCAGCAACAGTGCCTTTGGCCATCTCAAACCACTTGGTCATTTGCTGGAGGATATGAGCAGAAGTAGTAGAGACATCATGGATCTGGGTATTCAGCTCAGTCCTTACTGCATCCACCCTTGACTCTATTCTCTGCTCACTTGCTTGAATTTCCTGAGATAATGTTGCTCTTGTGGCATTCAGCTCATCCCTAATTTGAGCAGTGACACCTTGAACCTTTTCAGCAACTAACTCTTTCACAGACAACATTTGACCCTCAATGATGGATTTTATTGAGTTCAGCAGATCAGATGTGTCTAGCCCATCTGCTGGCTTTACCTGGGCCACTTCTTTCTCCACCACCTCTTCAGCTCCATTGTTTCCCTTCTCCTTAACAGGTTCTTTTCTGGGCAATTCTTCAGAGGATCGAGGTAGAACTTCCATGTTGTCATCTACCCTAATGATCTCTTCACCATTCTGATCTTTGGCTCTTCCATCATCTGGGCAGTGCTCCCCCTCACTAGCACCCCCACCACCTTCTCCAAAGTGAGATCTATGCTCCCCCTCACTCTAGGCATCCATATGTGGAGAATTCTGTCTAGGGAAACCATGGATAGGTGAATTCAGTAGATCATCTTCAGCTTGAGGAACAGCCGGATCAGTATCAATCTGAGTTGGCTCAAAAGTAGATTCAACTCTTCCCTGGGGTTCCTCATCCCCACATGTCCTGGGACATTTTCACCTCCCTCACCTACCATGTGCACATGAGGATCATCATCTTTCTTGGATCCCTCATCACCTTCTTCTTCATTCTTCCTTGCTTTCTTCTTCTCCTTCTGCTCAGCCACCATAGAGGGTTGGCTCATGGGGAGGAATCTTGTTGATCTGCCCAATGTCTTAATATCCAATCTCTTCAAGTAGTGGATATTAACACCCTTGATGGAGGAGAATTGGCTTGGAAATGCCTTCAGCAGGAAGAGTGAAAGGATTCTTCCTAAGTTAGGAGCCCGCAGACATTGCTTTATCCTTAGGTAAAGAACATTTCCCCAGCATGTTCTTTTCTTCATGATGATTCTTACTATTAGCTCAAACATTGGTTGTGAAATTGTATCATGAGAGCCTGGCTTGCACAGAAGAGCTTTACCTATAATATCACATAACAGCTTCCCCTTTTTGTTGAAGAATTTCTTCTTCAGAGATGAGGTCTGGGAATCACTGTATTCACACCATCTTAAAGCTTGATCCTTGTCGGATGCTGACACCTCCTCTTCTTCCACTCTAGGTAGGAGCAGAACCTTTTCTAATCTCTTAGGGGACAACTTCACCCTAAACTCTCCAATTTTAGAAGATATGTCATTCTTAGAAGATGACTGTTTGGCGTTTGCATAAAATTCTGGCACTTCATGCCTGAATATCTGAGAGGGTTCAGATAACACGAATTCTAGACCTGCTTCTGAGATGTGGGAGATGACATTTAAAATCTCTGGTGAGGCATGGAGAAAGCCATACCTCACTAGCTTGCATCCTTCTAGCAACTCCTTCGCTATCTTGGGCGCCATTTGTCGAAGAGAAGAACGCTAGGACGAAGAGTAGAAGTTTCGTCTTGGCGGCTGGAGTGGTGCGAGTGAATGTGAAGAGTCATCTAACACAAACGGATATTTATACAATAGGTCTTAGTGTTAACCTAATCGACTCAGCGGATCAGCTGAGAGGGTTCATCTAAAATTTCAACCTAGGGCTGAGTTCGTCGAACACAGCTAAGTTTATTTAAAGCTTCAGCATAAGACTGAGTTCGTCGAACTTAAACTCGACGTTCGTCGAACTCAAATTCGACGTTCGTCGAACCCAGACTTTTCCCAGTTATTTATGCGCAATTTGAAGCTCAGCTTAAGTAGATTGTTCTGGTTAAGCTGAACATTATACCTTAAGACTAATAGAGATAGTATTGGATGTTGAGTTCACAGGATTATTTCTACTTTCAAATCAATAATGAGGTTAGTTACTTACCTTGAGGTTGTAATCCTCTACTCGATGTTGAATTCACAATGGTTGTGCACAACAGCTTATTGTAGCAAAGTATATGGTCACACTGGTCAGTTTATTGCTGCATCATGATGTCACCCTTCTTGCTTTTATGTGCCATAAGCACTCACTGTCCAAGTACCAAATTTGGTTGAGGTTGGTACTTGGACTAACCTGCAAGAAGTTTAGTTATCCTTAGGAGCCCAACTAGCTTTGGGTCCTAGGAACTTGTTAACATGATGAACTGGCCTTACTCTAGCTGCACCCTTGGCAGGAAAGCTCTTCTTTGCATTAGGTACATTGGGATTGTACCAACAATCTATGGAAAAGTGTCCCACTTTACCACAGCACCAACATTCATGAATGTTATATCTCCTCTTCTGAACATTTCCTAGGTAATTAGCATTACTTTGCCTGTGTTCAGGAGGGGAGACAACTGCATTCTACCTATTTCTCTCAGCAATGATTTGACTGAAAGTCAATCTAGGTGCTGTCTTGATGCTCTTTGTCCTGATGTCATCAGCCTGCTTTGGCTTGGCAGCCATACAAGATCTGATGGCATCAGACACTGAGCAACAAGCCTTGTCAACAGATTTGACATCAGTTATGCTCTTTACTGAAGCAGATTTGGAAGAGCTTGCACCCTTATTCTTGACTGGAGGGGCTGAAGTACCAAATACAAAAGGTCCAGGTTGGACCAGTTGAATTTCCTCATGGGGAGCCTTCATGGCACTCAATCCCATCCCCTTTCTTCCACTATGGGAAGGAGTATTTTCCTTCCTATAGAAACTCCCATCTTCCAGTGACCATGAATGCTTTCATGGTCATACCTGTTGGTAGGAAGTAACACCTTTTGAAAGGTGGTTTGAGGCTTAGCCTTCCCCTTGCTCTTCTCTCCACTCCCTTCTCCTACTTCCATTTTATTGAATCCTAATCCTCTCCTATTGGTTTGAGAGGAGAAGGTGTCAATAATAGGAAGCACAAATTTGGGCTTGGAGAATTGAGCCACCAGGCTCTTCTCCTTCACAAGCTTCTCCTCAAGGTCCTTGATGACCTTGTTCTTCAGGAAAATAGTGCTTAATTGCACAATTGTTAACCCCTGTAAATGGTTAATTTGTCTACTCATCTGAGCCACCAAAGTGGTAGGTTCAGTGTAGTCGTTTGTAGTCATCTTAAGGGAAACAATTTCCTGGTATTGCCTCTTGGCAAGCTTCTTGCTCTTCTTCAGAGCTTCCAAAAGAGCATCATACTTGTCAATCAATTAATTGACATCATCCTCAGTTTCTGAACCACTTCCACCAATTGATGAAGGTGCTTCGGATTCTGGACATGCAACATGATCAGAAAGAGAAATGAAGGAAATTAATACCTGATCTTTGTCAGAACTATTCTGACTGTCTTCCTCATCAGTGAAGGCTATAAGACCTATATGAACATTGTCTTCATCATCATCCGCTATGTCACTATCTGAGTGTGATAGAGGGGCCCTGATTCCAACCTTTGCAGCTGGGTAGTCTTCATCTTCTTCTGCTGCAAATAGCGCAATGTAGACTTCTTCTTCATTTTCAGAATCTGATGTTGAGGAATCAGATTCACTCCAGCTTCTTTCTTTCTTTGCTAGGAGGGATTTTTCACCCTTCCTATCTTTTTGGTGATGATGCTTCTTATCACCATTCTCCTTTCTATTGGCTGGACAGTCAGCTATGACATGTCCAGGTTTGCTGCAGCTATATCAAATAATGTTATTAGAAACCTGTTTACTAAGTTTGGAATCATACCTGTCACCCTTTGGGTGATGTCTTTCAGATTTCCTGCTTTCCTTCTTGTAGTGTGATGATGAGGAGGGCATGTTCTTCCATTGCTTCATCTTCATCATTTTCTTGAACTGCCTTGAAAAGGCAGCAAATTCTTCATCAGAGGAAGAGCTTCCTGAGGTGCTGACTTCAGGTTTAGCATTTCTTCTTGGAGGAGACACCATCCTGCTCTTGCTTCCCTTGGAGCAGTCAGCTTTGAGAGCTACAGATTTCTCCCTTGGCTGGGCCCTTGTAGAGGTGTCCTCTTCCTTCCTTGCAGATAAATACATCTCATAGGAGATCAGTTTTCCAAACAGTGTGTGAGTTGGGGTCTCACCAAGCTTGGCCACTTCCCTGATGGCAAAGATTTTTGTGTCCCAGTCCCTTATTAGAGATCTAAGGAACTTGTCATTCAGCTCATAGTTGGTGAATGCTCTCTCATAGGTTCTCAGCTCATTAACTATTCTGAAGAACCTCTCATAGGACATGGAGATGCTTTCCTGGCTCTGCTGCATGAAGGCTTCATACTCTTGATTAAGGAGTGACTTCTTATCATCCCTTACTTCAGCTGTCTCTTCCATATATACAACCAATGTATCCCACATTTCCTTGGCATAAGTGCAGTGTACCAAGTTTTGAAATGTGGAGTCATCAATAGAATTAACTATGATGTTCTGGGCCCTTTTGTCCATGATGAACAACTCAAGTTCATCCTTGGTCAAATCATTGAATAATTTGGCCACTCTTCTTGTTGGATCTATAGTGGAGGTAGTTTGAAAAGTGAAAGGTCCTTCTTCAACTGTAATGAAGATCCTTGGATCAGATGCTTCCATAAACAGTCTGATCCTTTGCTTCCATATGCCAAAATTTTCTTTGTTGCATATGGGCAACTTCATAGATCTCATTTCCTTCTGCAATCCAGAGGAAGCCATTGGATTGTGATGTGACTATACCTTTATGTGATCTGGTCAGACAGTTATGTCCTTCTTGACCAACCTCCCTCTGATACCACTTGTAAGTTTATAAAGGATGTAGTCTAAATCACCTAGAGGGGGGTGAATAGGTTTCTTTTATTTTCTTTTAATTATTTTATCTGTTTTCTGGTTTAGAGCAAGCAAATGATCAAACACACAGAAAGCACACAAGCATCTATAGTGGTTCCCCAAGATAGTGTGTCTATGGGTAGTCCACTTTCCCCCTTCACCCTTCTAACAGTGTGTTAGAAAGGGTCAACTCCTCCAAACTCAGCTCCAAGAGCTTACAACACAGATCCCTTAGGATCTCTCAGGTTTTCCCAAACCCTACCTCAGGCTAAACAGCCCTACCTCAGATCATCCACTAATCCTACAACTCAGACCCCTTCCAGGTCCTACCTAAGAGGAATCCTCCTCCTACAGCTCAGGCAATAGCAACCTTACAAACTCAGGCCTTCAGCCCTACAAACTCAGGCTATAAATCCCTTCAACTCAGAACCCAAAGGTTCCTACAATCTCAGACCAATTGGTCTTGCAAACTCAGGAAAGTTGCCCTACAGAAAAGTGAGTTTAAATCTTACTACAGTAGACAGCAGTTGAAGGAAGTCTCCTGTAGTTCCTGCACAGCTTGTGCTTCCTTGTAGCTGGAGATGTTGCTATCTGATCTTCCTCTTCAGACGAAGGAAGGAAGATCACCTTGCTCCTTCTTGTAAAGGAGATAACTTTCTCTCTCAGTTTCTTCTTCCTTGTTCAGTGAGCAGGAGGAGAGAAATGAGAGCTTCGGCCGTCAATGGAATAGTTGATTTCTTTTGGCACGCAACCGAGCGTGTTCATAAGTGCCCTAATTTCTTCTTTTATACATCTCTGATCTTCAACGGCTCTTAGCCGACCTTCTGACAAAAATGGGAGAGACTGGTGGACCCCACACTGTCTTTCTGCAGCTGGCGCCACGGGCAGAACTCGCAATCTGCGTTCGACGAACTCGCCATACTGGGTTCGACGAACTTTCTCCACTTTGTGTTCCACGAACTTGCCAAACCCTGTGTTTAACGAACTTGCCATACTCTGAGTTCGACGAACTGTGTTCTGCGTTCAACGAACACGCCAAGTCTCAGCTATTTCTTCTGTCTCGTCTCTGCATTCGACGAACTGCCTTCTGAGTTCGACGAACTTGCCAAATCTCAGTGCTTGCTTTTATCTGTCTCTGCGTTCGACGAACTGCCTTCTGAGTTCGACGAACACGCCAGATCTCTTCTATCTGTAGCTCCTTTCCCGTCTCAGCGGATCCGCTGAGACAGTGAGCTCGTCTCAGCGGTTTCGACCTTTCATCTCAGCGGTTCTGCTGAGACAAATTCTTCATCTCTCAGGGGAGATTTCTCCAGATCTAAGGGCATGATTAGCCCTTTCTCTTGAGTTACCTGAGCCTGTATTTCTTGCACAAATATAGCTTTATCAAATACAATATGCACTTAACATTGCATGATGACCCCTCTTCAAATCAAGGGAATTTGAGGGCAAATTCCCAACAGTCGCCTTGTCTTCTTGGGATAAAACGGGCCACTTTGGTGAGGCAATCTACTACAACCCATATGGAGTCGTTCCCTGCACGAGATCGGGGTAAGCCATGGACGAAGTCTATGGAAATATCTTCGAACTTCCATTCTGGGATGGGCTGGGGTTGCAGTAAACCTCCTAGGCTACGACATTCTGCCTTAACCATTTGACAGGTCTGGCAGTGTGCTACATAATCGATGACGTCCTTCTTCATACCTGGCCAATATAACGTTCTTTGTAGATCTGTATACATTTTCATTACTCCCGGATGTATTGAGTACTTTGATTGATGTGCTTCGCAGAGTATCTCTCCCCGGATTCCGTCGGCAGAGGGAATGAATATGCGGTGCTTGTACTGCAGGATGCCGTCATATAGATTGTAGTCTTCCCGAGCGCCGTGTTGTGTAGTCTGAATGATTGAGGATGCTTCTATATCGATCTTCTGGGCCTCTCGCATTCTGTCTCTGATGTCACACTGTATCTCCATCCAGTAGAGTTGGGCCTGGTAATCCATCGGGTTCCTTCGGGTGATGAGGATGATGTCCAAGTCTGCCAAGGACTTGACTAGCTCTTCCGGTATCATCTCTAGCCAATTTCCGGCTATCAGAGGTTGCCGACTCAGGGCATCTGCAGCCTTATTAGCTTTGTCAGGGTGGTATTGGAGGGCGAAGTCATAATCGCACAGGAATTCCAACCACCGGCGCTGTCGGAGATTTAGCTCTTTCTGGGTGAAGATATATTTGAGGCTCTTGTGGTCGGAGAAGATCTCACATCTTACTCCGTAGAGGTAATGCCTCCAGAATTTTAGTGCGAATACTACCACACCCGATTCCAAGTCATGGTTTGCGTAGTTTAGTTCGTGAGGCTTTAGTTTTCGTGAGGCGTAGGCGACTACCCTGACGTGTTGCATCAGTACGACTCCCAACCCTTTCAGCGATGCGTCGGCGTAGATTTGGAAGCCCTCAGTGCCTGAGGGGAGTGTCAGAATCGGAGCCGTTATTAGCCGGCTTTTTAGTTCTACAAACGCTGCTTCGCATTTGGGAGTCCACTGGAACGTTGCATCCTTTTTGGTGAGGTAGGTGAGGGGCAAGGCAATTTTAGAGAAACCTTCTACAAACTTGTGGTAGTATCCGGCGAGGCCAAGGAAGCTCCTGATATCGGCTGCTGACTTAAGTGGCGGCCAGTCTCGTACTGCTTGTACCTTGGCTTGGTCCACCGCTACCCCATTCTTGTTAACTGTAGGCCCAAGAAAACCGACTTCTTTCATCCAGAAATCACATTTGCTAAACTTCGCGAAGAGCGAGTGTTCTCTTAACTTGAGCAAAACCATTTGGAGGTGCCTAGAATGATCGTTCTTATTCTTTGAGTAGATGAGTATATCGTCTATATAGACGATCACAAAGTGCTCTAGGAAGGGTTCAAACACTTTATTCATTAGAGCCATGAAGGCGAACGGGGCATTGGTCAGCCCGAACAACATTACCATGAATTCATAAAGTCCATAGCGGGAGCTGAAGGCGGTCTTGGGGATGTCTTCTTCTCGTACTCGGAGTTGGTAGTGGCCGGACCTTAAGTCCATTTTGGAGAAGACGTACGCGCCTTGCAATTGATCGAATAATTCATCTATCCTATGTAGTGGATAGGTATTTCAGATGGTGAGTTTGTTTAGCTCTCGGTAATCGATGCACAGTCGCAGGGATCCATCCTTCTTCTTGACGAATAGTACTGGAGCTCCCCAGGGCGAGGTACTCGGACGAACGAAACCTGCGTCAATTAGCTCTTGTAGTTGTATCTTGAGCTCGGCTAGTTCCCTTGGGGCCATCCGGTAAGGTGCTCGGGACACTGGTCGAGCTCCATGAGCAAGTACAATATGTAAGTCCACTTCTCGTTGTGGCGGCAACCCGGGAAGGGATTCCGGAAAGACGTCTGGGAAGTCTCGAATTACTGGTACTGTAGAGAGCACTTGCGTCTTGTCTTCCATCTTGAAGTAGATTAGGTACACCTCATCCTTTCGTCGGACTGCTTTGACTGTTTGAGCAGATGTTAAGATGATGCGGGTGATAGAGGGTATACCTGTTAGTGAGATCGACCGCTGGGCTCCGGAGTTGGATCTCTCGAGTCGAACAATTGATTTGGGCGCCGTGCTCGGCCAACCAATCCATTCCTAAAATGATGTCAAATCTGGTTATCGCGAAAATGGTTGTGTTGATTTCAAATTCTACGCCTTCTAGTGTTGCTTGGAAGGATCACTTTTTTGTGGACATCATGTCTGATCCATCCGGGAGTCGTATTCGTATCGACATTCCAGATGATCGTACGGTGTTTTCTTTGTCTGCGACGAAGTTCTGTGCGACGAAGGAATGCATGACACCGGTATTGAACAACATTTTAGCGGGGTGACCTTCTACCAGAAGTAGACCTGATAATATATATATATTATGATCATATGCTTTTTACAAATATATATGAGTAGTAATTACACCAGCTAAACAAAAGACTACATCATAGATTTCTACTATATCATCCTCCTAGGATATCGTGGATAATGAAAATAGATACCTATCACCACATCTGGTGCAGGGTCGTGCTGGAGATCTAAAGCGTATGCCTCGAGCGGTGTTGCTCTTCCTTGTCTGCCCTGGCCTCTCCTGCCTGCAGGTCGTCCTCTGCGTCCACCTCGTCCTCGTCCTCTCTCCGCGGCTCCATGTACTGCTCCTAGGTCGGGCCTACCTATTACCTGAGGGTAGAAAGCTCGTATGTGCCTGGGCTGCTGGCAAAGATAGCAGTTCCCTGCAAAGGGGGCATCTCGTCGTGCGACTGGGAAGGGCTGAGGTGCTGGGGCTGGAGGTGCTGGTCGGAGCTGGGGTGCCTGCCTATATGGCTGGTGGCGCTGACGCTGTCTCCTATCCCGGTCCTGTCTACGAGGGCCTACTCCTCTCCCTCGTCCCTGAGCCCGGGGAACATCTCTATGTCCCCTACGCTGCTGGGCCACGATCCTCTGATCCATCTCTAAAGCTGCGGCGTGAGAGGCGATCGTGTGAAAGGTCGACTGGGAGATCATGATCAACGCCTGTCAAAGATCATCTCATAGACCTCGATAGAATCTAGACGCTTTATCCCTGTCTGTAACTGCCAAGGTCCCGGCAAAACGGGCCAGATGGATGAACTTTCACTGGTACTCCGGTACCATCCTCTCTCCTTACCGGATCTACAGGAAACGCTCCTGAAGTGCAATCCTACCTTCATCTGAGATAAAGTGCTCTAGGAAGGCCTCTGAGAACTCTCCCCAGAAGATTGTGTTGAGTGGTCGCCCCCTAAATGTGGAGCGGCTGGCAGCCCTCCACCAATCTCGGGCATAGCCCTCTAAGAAGGTCACCACCAAGGATACTGCGGCCACGGAGGGGCACATCATCCCAACCAAGAGCTCCTCTACTCTCTCCACCCACACTTCTGCCTGTATGGTAGACTCGGTGCCTCGGAAGGTAGGGGGCCTTAGCCCCCAGAACGTCGTCAGAAGGTCAGTAGGCATGGTGGTTTGCTGGGGTGGCCGTAGGATGGTCGTCTGGAAGGTGGCTAGCAGAGCTGTCAGTGTCCGTCCAAGATCCGTATCGACAAAAGGGATTGCTGCTGGGGCTGTCGGGGCTAGTGGTGGAGTGGTAGGATGGTACTGATCCCTAGAGGAGGACCTTCCGTTACTGGACTCCGGTATCTGGAGAAGTAACAGGCGAACATCAGTATTTGCAAAAAAAAGGGAATTTTGCATAACTGACTGAAAGGAAGCGGAAAACGCGTGGTGTACTACCGTGCAATCTAGGATCCTTAAACATTAAACCTAAGGGTCCACCAGGCTTCCGTTGCATGGTTCATCCCGAACCAAGTAACAGAAACTGGGAAGGGAGGATCTAAAGACTGCCCCATGTGGTCGGATCGTGGTAGCTCTGATACATTTGTAAGACCCCCCCACCCCCTCCCCAAATGTGAACCCAGTTCAGGGAGGGGGGATCTTACTGCCCAAGGATGGCCACTAGCGCTTCTCGGGTGGCAGCGGACCACCCTCTCAAGCACTGAGTGATCGCCTTGTCAGGCACAAGAATCACAACAACACATCAGATTCACATAGCGGAAGCATTAGAACGGGAAAACTAAGCACACGTCTGATATATACATAAAGCGGAAAAGGGTCGAAGCCTATTGTTTAGTACATCAGCCTCGGGGGCTACACATGACTATAACAAAGTGCTCTTAAACTAGTCCTACACTCTAGGACTCACGTCGTGGAAGACAGGGGGCGAGGCTGGAGTATCCGGTCGGTCCATCTCTAAGGCCGGTAACTCATCCTGCGGCGCGGGGAGTTCACATTTTCCCATCTCCTGTGATTGGTTATAAAATAACCATTAGTCACAGAGCTAAGTAGAAAACACATCCCCTCCCCGGATCCGTATCCTGGGGACGGGCTAAAGGACAGGAATAAATAACCAAAGCAAGGTAGAGGGTTAGCAGCAGGTAAAGCATATATACGTATATATATCTATAATGCCTACCAATCATAATTTCCACGAGGTGACACAGACGTGCGGGACGAAACGACAAACAACACTAACTCGCACCTACCCGCAACCAGGTATTCAAACCTGTACACACAAAACTCTGTGTCGACACAGCTTGGACCGCTTTGCTTCAAGCGGGGTTGCAAACCCCGCGGGCCTCACCGATGTGGTCGTCGGTGACAGTGGCCAGTCCTGCCACTTCTGAATGTATTTGTACCGTATCACTCAGGCCCTCTCGTGCAACTTGGTGTACTAACTGGATGTGAGCGACATCCGGCGATTCCGAAACTTAGGCCGACCAGCGGAGGCAAAACTGCAGGTTCGGAGTGGTGATCACCCGTTGTGCACATCTCCCTGTCGCCATGAGTCGTCAACCCACCCGCACCGATACGAACGGTCTGCAGGCGTGACCGAACCGCCACTTCCAAAACAATCTTCAAAAGCATAAGCACAGAGCAAGCGCTTTAATACTTGACGCGGCATTCTTACTCGACCGGTCATTTGACTCTTGACCGGGAGGCTCGGCGGTAGGAGGGCTCCTTATTTGGGGATAACTTAGGAGGAGGGACTCAACTCCAGGTTTTCCCCAACTGAGGCTTCACAAAAAGGAGGAGAAGCATCGCTAGCCAGCGTCAGACTGAGGTTAGCACTAATATATAATTCAAGTGCAACATAAGCAAAAAGAAAGGACGGAAGCAGGGGCCAAAATATCAGGACCAGTACGAGACTGGAGAATTGAAAGTACAGAAAGCAGTAAATAAAGGACCAATGCGAGACTGGATTACTGGAAATGAATGAACAGAAATAAAAGTAAGGGGGCCAGTTCGTAACTAGATTTAAAGAATAAATGTCGAAAGTAAAGCAGGGGGACCAGTGCGAGACTGGATTTAAAGAATAAATGCTGAAAGTAAAAGCAGGGGGACCAGTGCGAGACTAGATTTAAAGAATAAATGTTGAAAGTAAAAGCAGGGGGACCAGTGTGAGACTGGATTTAAAAAATAAATGCTGAAAGTAAAAGCAGGGGGACCAGTGCGAGACTGGATTTAAAGAATAAATGATGAAAGTAAAAGCAGTGGGACCAGTGCGAGACTGGATTTAAAGAATAAATGCTGAAAGTGAAAGAAGGACCAGTACGAGACTAGAGAGCATAATAAATAAAGGGTTAGTAGTCCAATCACTCCATAACAGGAGGCTTCAAAGTCGACTCCGTTCTTAGGAGGAAGTTCCGTTCAATCCCCGTTCATAGGGGTCTTTTCTCCGTTCATAGGAGTTTATTTAGATTTTCATGAGATTACTTATATTTCGTGGAATTCCTTATTTCCGTGTGTCTTGGATTCATATTTTAAGTATTTTGATGTTATTGTATTGGCGGTGTTGCCTCGCCACCGAACTGATTGTTTGTTACTGATTCGTCAACATACATAAGACTTTCGTCGAACTGAAGCTCGCCGCTCGTCGAACTCAGGTTGGAGTTCGTCGAACGGAATATCTGTTACTGATTCGTCGAACGCAGGGCTGAGTTCGTCGTACTGAGAATCTAATTCGTCGAACAGAAACCTGAACTTCATCAAACACAGATTGAAATAACTTTTGTCGAACTGAAGAATGCCGTTCGTCGAACTCAAGCACGCGTTCGTCGAACTCAGGATAGAGTTCATCGAATGCAGATTTAAACAACTTTCGTCGAACTGAAGAACACCATTCGTCGAACTCAAGCACGCATTCGTCGAACTCAGGGTAGAATTCGTCGAACGCAGATTAAAACACTTTCGTCAAACATATATTGGAACAATTCGTCGAACTGAAGCACGCATTCGTCGAACTCAGGGTAGAATTCGTCGAACGCAGATTGAAACACTTTCGCCGAACGCAGAGCTTGGTGTGCAAATAGAAGGGACGGAGAAACAGGGGGCGCCACACCAGGGCGCCCTCCTTGGGTCCCCACAACGGATCCGCTGTGGGAGGGCACACAAACGGAGGCGGTGGGGGGGGGGGGGATAGGGGAGCCGCCCAACCCCTGGATGAGATCGGATGGCTCCCGCTTAGCGGGAGGCGGCCGCTGCCGTCGCCGGGCAGCGGCTGGCTGGGTCGGCGCCGCCCCTGGTCGGTGCGCCGGGGGGCAGCGAGCACTACGGTGGTGGTCCGACGGCCTGGCGCCGCCGGTCATCACCGGGATATAGAAGGAAAGGGGCGGGGCAGTGGTGCAGGATGCATGCGCCATGCAGGCTTGCTGCGCCACCGCCCCCTACAGGGGCAGCCTCCCCTGCTGCCCATGACCGGGGCGCCGGGGAGGAGGAAATCCTCCAGCGGGGGTCCGACGTCCTGGCGCCGCCGACCCTCGCCGGGGGAAGGCTTTTTCCCGTACAGGAAACGCGGGGAGGGAGGGGGAAGAGTGCGGGTACCGCCGGAGGCGCGTCCTCCGGCGGCCCTGCCGCCGTCCTTCGTCGGAGAAGAGGTCCCCTGGTGGGGACCTGCTCCCCCAGCGCCACCACCGGCATTGGGGGTGCAACTCTCTTGGCCAGTACCTCCACCCGCGCCTGGGCAAGGCTCGGGGTGGTGCTGGCGGCGCTCCGGTGATGGGGTAGGGCGGCCGGCTGCCTTAGGGAAGTAGGAAGGAGGAGGGGGAGGTTTCTACCTGTAGGGGAGGGGCTCGGGAGGTAGAGGGGTGGCACACCATGGAGAGGAGGTGGTGGCGGCGGTTCGGCTGGGAAGAGCTCCGACACGGGTGGGAGAGGGCTGACCGGCTGGGGAAGGTAGGGGCTGAGAAGGGGGGTTTGTGCACTCAGAAATGAGGTTGGGCCCTGTTAAAATTTTTGATTTGAATCGTTTAGGAGTAAGCAGGAGTTGCATCAACTGAGTTATAGCCAAACAACCACAATGCCACACAGGAACACAAAAGACTTTATTGAATCACAAACTTCATTTACAGTGCGAGGTATACATGACAAGACATGATTCATAAGAATCACGAAGGAGAGAAGAACAAAACACCAAAAAGCAAAACTGGCGGCTTGACAAGCAGAGACCGCACAGACCACACAACTCCATAGATCGCCCGGCTTGACATGAGACCGCGCGAACAGAAAACAGACAGACCGCCTGCACTGCAAGACCGCCACCTCAGACCGCACGAACTGCAGATTATTGAATTGAACGAAGAACAGAAGTTGTCGCCAGACCGCAACTCAGATCGCCTAACCGCTGAAGGTCGCCTGATCGCTGAGCTCGATGCGAACAGCACAAGAACACCATAAACCAGTTCACATACAGACCGCTGCTGAACTGTTTATTCAAGCCGATGGGAATCACCAAGGAAGGAGACCGCAACCTGCTGACAGCAAACCTGCGAACACAACAAACAGTCAACTCGCTTCCGAGACCGCCCGACCTCAAAGTTGAGACCGCACGAATTAACCCTGGCTCTAGTTCTTACAGTTCTCGTTATGAATGACGGGACATGCACCCCTATTTATAGGCGGGTAGACAGATGTCGTCACCGCACAGGAGATATACAATTACCACCGGTCAGATCGCCAGCGGTCTCACAAGGCAGACCGCGCGATCACACCACTTGGACAACCTTCCGCCCAAGACCGCAGATCAGCAGGCAGATTGCGCACAAGTCGCGCGAACACGAGACCGCGCACAAGCCGCGCGGACACAAGAACGCTCCTTCCTTAGACCACCAGGAGCAAACCAAGAACCATCTGGCTGACTTAAGACAAGTCGCCAGATCGCCAGCACAAGCCGGCCGGACAGGCGGTTACATAAGAACAGACCGCCCGATCTTCTAACAAAGAAGACAGGCCAACCAAGCAGAAAAACTCGGGAACAAACTACATCAATCAAGAACAGACCGGCCAACTAGCAGACCGGCAGATCACTAACATAGACCGCGCGGTCTCTGCGGTCACCCAAAAGCAGACCGCCCGATCACCTCCACTTCACTTCAACAATTTCAACACTCCCCCTTGAAGTGAGAAGTGGAAACTAGCCCGAGTAAACTCCGCAATCGAGTAAACGGTCCTTTTGCCAGCGGCTTTGTGAAGATGTCTGCAACATTGTCCGCACTCCGAACATGCTCGACCATAAGAGATCCTCCCAACACCTTTTCAAGAATGAAATGGTGTTCAATCTCAATATGCTTGGTCCTCGCGTGACAGACTGGATTATTAACCAGCTTGAGAGCACTCTCATTGTCCCCGCGTAGCATAGTGGGACCTCGAACCTCCTCATGAACGTCCTCCACCAACCTCCTGAGCCAAACGGCTTCCTGAGCTGCCAAGGCTGAATCCTTGTATTCCACTTCTGTGGTAGATACGGACACTGAGTCCTGCTTTTTGCTGCACCAAGAAATAGCTGTGGGGCCCATCATAAAGACAAAACCAAACGATGATCTCCGATCATCCACGTCTCCCTCGTAATCAGCATCCATGTATCCATGCAACTCCAAGCTTGACCCTCTCCTATATAGGAGACCCAAATCAGAGGTCGACTTCACATACTTCAAAATTCCTTTCACCGCTAGAAGATGAGGCTTCCGTGGCTCCGCCATGTACCGACTCACTTTGCCAACTGCATAAGCAATATCAGGCCTCGTATGGTCAAGTAGATTAAGCTCCCAACTAGAGCTCGGAACACCAATGGATCAGATAGAACTCTCCCCTCATCCTTCCGAAGTTTGTGATGCTGTTCCAGAGGTATAGAGCTGCTCTTCCCTTCCTCCATGCTGAATCGTTGAACGATCCACTCTGCATATTCAGCCTGAGAAACGAGCACTCCGCTCTCCCGCCTCTGGACCTCGAGTCCAAGGAAATGGTGAAGCTCACCCAGATCCTTCATCTCAAACCTGATAGCAAGCTCGGCTCTCAGCCTTGCTACTGCCTCCTTTGAGTTCCCGGTGACAATCATGTCATCCACATACAGCAGAACAATAACCCGAAGCGCCCCCTCCTTCTTGATGAACAAGCTGGAATCAGAGTCTGAAGCAAAGAACCCGCAAAATAGAAGATACTCTACGATCTTCCTATACCACGCCCGAGGCGCTTGCTTCAACCCATACAGGGCCTTCTTCAGTTTGCAGACGTAGTCCGGACAATCCTCCAAGATGAAACCCGGCGGCTGGATCATGAAGATATCCTTGTCAATCTCTTCGTATAAGAAAGCATTCTTCACATCGAGCTGCCAAATCTCCCATCCACTAGATGCCGCAAAGGCAATAACAAATCGAACTGAGGTCATCTTTGCCACTGGACTGAACGTCTCATCATAATCTTCTCCATACTGTTGTGAGAACCCACGAGACACAAGGCGAGCCTTGTATCGCTCGATCGTGCCGTCAGCTTTCTTCTTGAGCTTATAAACCCATTTGCATGTCACGGGGGCAATGCCCTTGGGCCTGGGCACTAGAGACCAAGTCTCATTCTTTTTGAGAGCATCAATCTCCTCTTGCATAGCAATGTCCCACTGCTTCACGCCTTTGGCTTTCTCAAAGCTCAATGGCTCCCTCTCATCCAAGGGACCAGCGAAGAAACATGAGATAAAGCTCACCATGTTTCCTTCTATGTATCGATCCGGTGTCTTGATAGTCCTCTTCGACCTCCTAAGAGGTTGCTCCTGACTAACCACCTCCTCAGTTGCTTCTTCTGTGCTAGCTCCTCTTCCAGACGAACTTGGAGCATTGCTCCCCCTGCTTCCAGAACCTGAAGCCTCCATCTCAGAG
Organism: Dactylorhiza incarnata; assembly: GCA_033032865.1. Lineage (NCBI taxonomy): Eukaryota > Viridiplantae > Streptophyta > Magnoliopsida > Asparagales > Orchidaceae > Dactylorhiza > Dactylorhiza incarnata. The sequence goes on from JAWHQI010000461.1 coordinate 1,200,386, forward strand.
CTTGACACAACTGGAGCTCCTGGTGAAACAGGCAACTCCACTTGAAGACTTCCCGCAGTATTCCCTTCTTCATCAACCCTGCTCTCCGGTAATTCAACTTCGGAACTCCCCTTGTAGGAAGTTACCTCATCGAACACCACATCCCGAGATACCACTGATCTCCGTGTCTCAGGATCCATGCATCTCCATCCCTTCTTCCGCTCATCATACCCAACAAAGACTAGCTTCCTTGCTTTCACATCTAGCTTTGTCCGAAGAGCATCAGGAATATGCACATAACAGGTTGACCCGAACACCCGAAGGTGTGCAACACTCGGCTTCTCCTTGAACATCAGTTCGTGAGGGGTCTTCATGTTGATAGGACTTAGAGACATCCTGTTGATGACGTAAGCCGCACAAGACATTCCCTCCGCCCAAAAGGACTTTGGGATACTCTTGGCATGAAGCCAACATTTGCATGTTTCCGTCAGATGACGGATCTTCCTCTCCGCAACGCCATTTTGCTGTGGAGTATGGGCACAAGTGAGCTCTCTCCGGACGTCGTGCTTCCTGCAAAAACTTGAGAACTCACCAGAGGTGAACTCCCCACCATTGTCAGTTCTCAATTTTTTCACATGCAGGCCTAACCGACATTCCACCAGCTCCTTGAACTCCACGAACTTCGCAAAGGCTTCCGACTTCTCTTTCAAAAAATACACCCAGACATATCTGGTATAATCGTCAATCAACACCAACATATATTTGTTGCCTCCAAGGCTTGTGGTGGCAGTCGGTCCCATCAAATCACCGTGAATACATTCCAACGACGCGTTGCATCTTGTTTGCGATTTATCAAATGGAAGTCGATGAGACTTACCAAACTGACATCCCGCACAAACATGACCGTCTCCATAAGAGGACAAGCTAGGCAAACCCTTGACAAGGCCCCTTACCGCCATAGCCTTCAATTTGTCCATGCCAACATGCACCAACCTTTCATGTCAGATAGTCGCGCTATCGTTGGTCTTCATCTTATCAACATAGGTACTTGTCGATAAAACGAACAAGTCCTTAGCCCGCTTTCCAACATGGATAACATCTCCCTTTATCTCCGATTGAGTTTTAAGAAACTTCACTTATGTTGGGCCAAACAGAACGTGATAACCGACATCGACCGCATTGGTCACAGAGAAGAGATTCTTCTTCATACCAGGCACGTGATAAACACTCCTCAATGTGAGTGGACCTTTATCACTGCTCAGGGAGACAACACCTTCTTGTTCTACTGCATGAACAGAATTATCAGCCGTAATGATAGCATCGTTACCTGAGTAAGGCGCCAAAGAAGAGAATTTTGATTCATCCCCGGTGAGGTGATGCCCACACCCTGAATCCATGATCCAATCCTCTTCGAAGTTGATGGCAGCCAAGGCCTTAACGGGCATCGCCGTCATATTAGCCGCAAAGGCTCCTCCCCATCCAGCTTCATCAGACTTTAGCTTCTCCTTCTCCGCTACATGTCCCGACTAAAGATTAACCCGGCAATCCTTCTTGAAGTGGCCGGTCTTATTACATCTGAAGCACCATGGTCCCTCTCCCTTCTTCTTCCCATCAGACTTAGAAGCATAACCTCTATCCTGCTGACCTGAAGTAGAGGGTCCATCCTGACCTGGCTTCTTCTTCTCCCACTTCTTCTTCTTCTTTCCAGAGAAGAACACATCACTATCTCCCCCAGAGATAGAAGTCCCCGCCATCTGTCTTGCCAAACTTTCCTACGAAACAAGTAAGTTTTCCAGCTCCAACAGAGATGGTTGATTTGCCCAACCCTGAACTGAAGTCACAAAAGCAAGATAGTCCTTCCGCAACCCGCGGATAATATGCCTCTTCAGTTTTGCCTCCGAGATGGGCTCATCAGGGTCCAATGTAGAAATCTCTGTTGTGAGGTTCTTCATCTTAAGAAAGAAGGTAGAAATAGAAAGATCACCTTGAGAGGCCTTCGCCAACTCATTTTCAAGAAACTGTAGCCGAGCTACATTCTTCTTATTAAACAGCCCAACAAAGACGTCCAAATCTCAGCAGCAGATTTACATCTAATGATGTGATCAAACAGCTCTGGTGAGATAGCCCTCTTGAGTGTGAACTCTGCCTTTGCATTAGTCCTCCTCCAAAGTCTCACCTCTGCCATATTATCTCCTGCTAGAAACACTTCTTGTGTGTCTTCTCCTCCAACTATCTCACATAGATCCTCGCCAAGTAAGAAACTCTCCATACACGACCTCCACTTCTTGTAGTTAGTCGATGTGAGGAGTTCAATACCAAGCCCTCTTGCGTATCCACCTTCCATGGCAATCTATGTGGTCTCTTCTTCACAAAGACGATGGCAACTCGAGTTGATCACTGCTTATCCACTCCAACAGCCTCGCTTTGATACCATGTTAAAATTTTTGATTTGAATCGTTTAGGAGTAACTAGAAGTTGCATCAACTGAGTTATAGCCAAACAACAACAATGCCACACAGGAACACAAAAGACTTTATTGAATCACAAACTTCATTTACAATGCGAGGTATACATGGCGAGACATGATTCATAAGAATTGCGAAGGAGAGAAGAACAAAACACCAAAAAGCAAAACTGGCGGCTTGACAAGCAGAGACCGCACAGACCGCACAACTCCAGAGATCGCCCGGCTTGACCTGCGACCGCGCGAACAGAAAACAGACAGACCGCCTGCACTGCAAGACCGCCACCTCAGACCGCACGAACTGGAGCTTATTGAATTGAACGAAGAACAGAAGCTGTCGCCAGACCGCAACTCAGATCGCCTAACCGCTGAAGGTCGCCTAATCGCTGAGCTCGATGCGAACAACACAAGAACACCATAAACCAGTTCGCAGACAGACCGCTGCCGAACTATTTATTCAAGCCGCTGGGAATCACCAGGGAAGGAGACCGCAACCTGCTGACCGCAAACCTGCGAACACAACAAACAGTCAACTCGCTTCCGAGACCGCCCGACCTCAAAGTTGAGACCGCACGAATTAACCCAGGCTCTAGTTCTTACAGTTCTCATTATGAATGACGGACCATGCACCCCTATTTATAGGCGGGTAGACGGATGTCGTCACCGCACAGGAGAGATACAATTACCACTCATCAGATCTCCAGCGGTCTCACAAGGCAGACCACACGATCACACCACTTGGACAACCTTCCGTCCAAGACCGCAAATCAGCAGGCAGATTGCGCACAAGTCGCGCGAACACGAGACCGCGCACAAGCCGCGCGGACACAAGAACGCTCCTTCCTTAGACCACCAGGAGCAAACCAAGAACCATCTGGCCGACTTAAGATAAGTCGCCAGATCGCCAGCACAAGCCGCCCGGACAGGCGGTTACATAAGAACAGACTGCCCGGTCTTCCAACAAAGAAGACAGGACAACCAAGCAGGACAACTCGTGAATAGACCGCAACAATCAAGAACAGACCGACCAACCAGCAGACCGATAGATCACTAACACAGACCGCGCGGTCTTTGCGGTCACCCAAAAGCAGACCGCCCGGTCACCTCCACTTCACTTCAACAATTTCAACAGGCCCCTCCTTTTATAAGGGATGAGGGAGGCTTCCCCTCTCCCTTCCTTTATCCCACGTGGGATAAAGGGAGGGATGGGTGGGGGGAGATATTTTCTCCCCCCCCCCCCCCCTTCCCTTGCCCTAACAGGGGGCTGCCTATTCAGGGGGGGTTGACCAAGGTCAACTCAGGGCGGGGTCCTCTATGGTCCCGAGGGTCCACCAAGATTTACTGGGGCCGATTCTGAGTTTGCGCGTTCCGTATTTCGTGTGTTGTGCGAGCCTAAGGAAACTGACGGAAGTCCAATCGGGGTACACTTGGTCATTGTACCCCAACGACTTAGTTACAGCGCGCAATAATACCCAAAATGGTCGTTTTCTCCAAACGACCTCGGATTGGAAAGGGACGAGCTCCATTACACTCGTATCGGTTATACGAGTCTAATGGAACTGACGGAAGTCAAATCGTAGTCCCCTAGTACACCATCCTATATTGGGTCATTCTCTATCGCTCGGGCCTACTTTTATTGGGCTCACTAGGGTCTAGTGACCCAATAAAAGTCGGGATGTTACAGGGGGGTTGTTCGCCCCTCCTCCTCTCGCCCCCCTTTGCTGGGGCAGGGGCGAGAGGGGGTCTGGCCTCCCCTCCTCCTCTCGCCCCCCTGCTGGGGCGGGGGCGAGAGGGGGGCTGGCCGCCCCTCCTCCTCTCGCCCCCCTACTGGTTGGGCGAGCGGGAGGCTCCCGCCTCCACCGCTCGCCTCCTGCACGAGCTGGGCGAGTCGGAGGCCTCCGTTTCCACTGCTCGCCCCCCTCTCTTCCTTCCCTGGACCGTGCTGAAAAATAATGTCTTAAAAGACCCCTTGGGTCCCGGGGGCCCACTTGGAGAATACAGGGTTATACAGATGTCAAAGAAAAGTGCGAGGATTACCCAAAATCGCTCTAAATCATATAAAAATCGATCTGAATGAAGGAACGTGATATTTTCTATACGATTCAGAGCAATTTTGCTTCTACCGGCGAGGGCGTGGATGAATACCAGTGGAACAAGGATGAAGATTTCTGATGGGATTATCTGCTAAATTCCCTCAATCCCCATCTCACACTGACCTATCTTGCCTACAAGACTGCAAAGGAGACTTGGGATCGTCTCAACGCACATTTCCAAATGGAGGAAGTGTTGTCAAAGTCGCTCATTGGGGAGAAATTTTTCAACTTCAGACTCAAAGCAAGTTTGTCAATCACTTCTCAAATCATAGAGCTGGAGAACCTGCGTAACAAGTTGGTGAACGATCAGTAGAAGATGGACGACAATCACTTGTATATCTGATTCTAAGCAAGCTGCCTCCTGAGTGGCTCACCTTCAAAACTGAAATGCACTAACGGAAGGAGAAGATCACTCTGGATGAATTATAAACGTTCATCCACATTGAGGGCCAAAATATTGCTGGGAAAAGCGTGGAGCAAGTTGCCCAACCCCCACAGGCTGTCCACTTCGTTTCTCAGCCTAGCAAGCCTTCTCGGAAGCCCTCGACACCTAATGGTGATACTCCTGCACATTTGGCGGTCAAAAAGCCTTCTCTCAAAAGGAAGAAGGACAAATGCCACAACTGTGGCAAGTGGGGTCATTGGGCCGCTGAGTGTAAGGGTCCTAAGAAGCAAAAGGAGGAAGCCCCACAAAATGTGGCGAACATGGTGGTCGCCAACTCTAATCTCAAGTCCTTCGTGGCTATGATTGAGAGTAGTCACCACGGTGCATCCTCTGAGTGGTGGATAGAAAGCGGTGCTACCTATCATGTCACAAATGACAGAGGTCTTCTTTCAGAGGTCAGATCAGTCCGAGATAGAATTGAAAACTGCAATAGAGGAGAGGCAGATGTTACTCATGCTGGGACGGCAGAGCTAGTCCTCTCTTCAGGTAAAACTTTAATTTTACAAAATGTTAAATTAGTTCCTAATTTTACAAAGAATTTAATTTATATAAGTTTGCTTGATAAGGTCGGGATGTCATTCACAACCATAAATGGTAGAATAACATTAACTGTTAATTCTCACTACTTTGGTTGCGCTTACCTGATCAATGGAACGTATAGACTTAGCCTAAAAAATGAGTGCATAAATCAAGTGAGTTCGTCACTGATAGATCCAAAGCTATTACATAAAAGACTTGGACACGTTCACTATAAGAAAATGTGCGATCTAGCTAAGAGTTACAACATCCCGTTAGATCATTCTATTCGATTTGATAGGTGTGAAGTTTGTGCCCAGACTAAAATCACTAGAAACCCTTACAAGACAGTTTCTAGAAGAACACAACTTCTGGAGTTGATTCATTCCGACCTCTGTGATTTTTATAGTCATGCCATTAGAGGGGGAAGGAAGTATCTAATTACCTTCATCGATAATTTTTCTAGATATTGTCATGATTATCTATTGAAATCGAAAGATGAGACATTCGAGACCTTTAAGATCTTTAAATCTCGAGTAGAAAATCAGTTAAATCTAAATGTTAAGATACTTAGAAGTGATCGTGGAGGAGAATGCACTGCAACTGGGTTTATGGAGTTTTGTGCCTTTGAGGGCATAATCCTTGAAACTACGGCTCCTTACTCACCTCAATCGAATGGTGTTGCTGAGCGTAAGAATAGAACCTTTACAGAGATGTTAAATTCTATGCTTCTCACCACTGACATGCCTAGTACCTTTTGGGGGAAACCAATCCTAACTGCGAATCACATTCTGAATAGATTGCCTCACTCAAAGCCCAGTTCTACTATGTATGAGTTGTGGCACAGTCATCCTTGTAGATATGACACTGTTAAGACTTGGGGCTATATTGCTTATGTGCGAATACAAACCTTAAGAGACCTAAGGTGGGCCCTAGAACGACAACCTGTGTCTATCTAGGAAGTGCAGAAGAGAGTACAGCTGACCGGTTTTTGGATCTATCCACTAATACAATGATAAAGTCTAGAGGTGTTATTTTCTTTTAACATAACTTTATCAAAAATCATGGCTTAACTGTCTTCGGGTCTACTTACATGATCTCAAAATCTACTGTAGAACCTGAAAATGGTCCATATGCCACTGTTCCCCAACCTCTAGAGGTGGAACCTGTTCCTCACAGAGTATCTACAGAGTTAGAATCCCAAAGGATTTTGGTGAGAATTTCATCACCTACCACTTAGAGGATGATCCATTCTCCTATCATGAAGCAATGAGATCTAGAGATGCGTTAATGTGGGCAGAAGTCATCGATGATGAGATGAACTCACTGCTACAAAACAACACTTGTCATCTAGTGGATCAACCTAAAGGAGCTAAAGTCCTAGATGCAAGTGGGTATTAGAAATGAAATTGCACAGTGATGGGTCTATAGCCAGATACAAAGCACGTCTAGTATCTAAAGGTTATAAACAACAAGGTGGAATTGACTATTTTGATGTCTATTCGCATGTATGTTACTTATCCACTATTAGGATTCTTCTAGCCTTAAATTCTATCGAGAACTTTATAGTTCATCAATTGGATGTAAAGACAACCTTCTTAAATGGAGAGCTTGATGAAGAGATCTACATGACACAACCTGAGTGTTATGTCCATAGAGATCTAAAGGATAAAGTGTGCAAGCTAGACAAATCCATCTATGGGCTTAAACAAGCACCTAAGATGTGGAACATGAAGTTCGATCAAGTGGTAAAGAGCGTTGGATTTCAGTCAGTCTCTCAGACAAGTGTCTCTATTACCGCTTGATGTCAAACCAAATAGTCATCATATGCATATATGTGGATGACATGTTGATTTTGGGGTCAGACCTTGTTTTCGTGGGGGATATTAAATCCGCTCTCGCAAAAGCGTTTGACATAAAGGACATTGGTCATGTGGATACCCTAATAGGTATGAAAGTTAGAGTAGACGAGGGACGTGTCACTCTAAGTCAGGCTCATTGCATAGAGCAGATTCTCTCTACCTAGGGTTATCGAGACTGTAGGCCTGTTGAAACACCAATTGATCTGAATGTCAAGTTGAGTCCGAATGAAGGGACAAGCGTTGATCTAGCAAAGTCCTCAAAGATCATTGAAAGTCTCATGTACGCCACAAGTTGCACTAGACCAGACATTGTCTTCTCTATAGGCATGTTGAGCCATTTTACCAGTAGTCCAAGCAAAGAGGATTAGGATGTCTTAGATCGACTAATGAGGTACCTCAAAGGTACTAAAGATCACGCTCTGAGCCACACTGATCACCCTCCTACTTTGGAAGAATACTCAGATGCCTCATGGTGTTCAGAAGTTGGAAACAGCAAGTCCACCAGTGGATTTATATTCACTTTGGGTGGCGCTTTCGTTACTTGGAAATTCAAAAGACAGACTTGTATAACCCTGTCGTCTATGGAAGCCGAGTTGTTTGCCTTAGCTTCAGCTGGTGAAGAGGCAGACTGGATCAGGAATTTGATTCTAAATATTCCCTTGTCTAGACTGCAAGTCAATTATGTAAGCATGTACTGTGATAATCAGACAGCCATCCAAGTTGTTAAGAATGTCCTCTTTAATACTAAGAAATGACATGTACGACTGAGACACACTCTGTTAAATTATCTGAAAGAACATGACATTATCACTTTAATCGATGTATGATCGAAGGATATTTTAGCTGATCCATTGACGAAAGGAATGCCCAAAGACTGATCAATCAAAACATTGGGGGAAATGAGACTCAAGGCATTTGAGAATTGCCTTAGTTCAAGGTTAGGCGATTCAGTTCCGCCTTAGTCCAAATGCTTTGATCTCTTCACATTCTTTTGTCAAAGCAAGCATGTTGTGCTCCGCTGATGTTCTTGGTTGCTGAGTCCGAATTGAGTGAGTTGTTTCATTCCACATTTGATGTTAACAACTTCATCGGGATTTGTCTTCCTTAACTTGGAGGAGAGTGTTATTCCACATTTGATACCACGATCTGACTTGTTTTGGACCTTCTACTGTTGATTGATTTCATTCCACATTTAATGAGTTCCAATTAACTTTAGAAGAACAGTAACCGTGTCATTCCATATAGGAACACAGGTATAGCCGCGGTGTCCAGAAGTCCATAAATCGTTTCATTAGAAACCGATAATGGATTATGCGGTTGAACCTACAATACTCTAAGTGGGTCTCCCTCCAGCTTAATTATAAAGTACTACGTTCTTTTTGTAGAACTAGATACATGTACATTTTCAAAGTATGAATTCATTTCTAAATTCTATGTTGGAAATTACAGGAGTTGTTGTTGGTGGAGGAGCGCTCGCAAGATGAAATCCTAAACAGGATGATTTGCTGGACGTCTGAGGCAGACGACAGCCAGAGTGTTATCTATTTTCTTTGTTTTATCTTTGCTTAGAGCATTGCTTAGCTCTATTTGATACACTTGTTTGTTTAGACCTTTTTTGCTCTTTTGTTGATCCTAGCTATGTATGATGGACTTGTGCTATGATCGTACTTTAGACTGCTCTGTAGTGCTGCTGAGATTTATCTTTATTCTTATGCGTGCATACATTTTTCTTTGAGTCTAATCTGGTTTTGCAGGTGTTGGACACGATTGTGTATTGAGTCGATTTTGGTTGAACACTACACACACCAACCCCTTTCCGACGTCGAGTTTACCGCAGACATAGGAGGAGATTGTTAGGTTATTTAGTTAATATGTTCGCGTGTATCAGGACCGATCGACTTGGAACGACCCAATGAGTTTCGTGTCACTAGGGTTAAGGACTCTACGTTGGAGATACTATATAAGGTCATTCAACATTTGATGAGCCTCAGTTGACTATCTTGAGCAGAGCCCCTAACAGGTTTTGCCGGTGTAGTGAGGTGGCCTGTCTCTGGTGGCGGACAATGGATGCAAGTATGTCGGTGTTGGTTTGGGAGGGGCTGCAAATAGAGTGAATTTTATTTTATTATGTATTATTATTTATTTAGGAGGTTGCAAATATCTATATAGAGACTCCAAATATAAGCACCTTAAATTATGAGCAATGTTATAAGCACACCGTTACTGGCTATTAACCGCCAAACTTTAATAACACATCAAAATTGATTATTTTCACACCGGCACGTTAATGACACATCAATTTCAATTTTTATTATTTTTGCATTACATTTCTTCTCTCGTCTAATACATATATATGCAGTCTATTAAATTATTAGAATTCCGGTTTTATCGAAGAATGTTTATCTTCTTCTTCTGACGCCTTAGTTCTTCTTCTTCATTACTTCCGGCGACAAAGCTTGATTTCTGTGTTCAAGATAAACCTCAGCTAATGTAATGTTGAGCCTTCATCAACAGTTGGTATCAGCTAATGTAATGTTCTTTTATAAAACCTATCATAATCATACCTGTACGGGCTATCGGGATATTATAATTTTTCTAATTTGTAAAAAATTTCCTTCTATATAAGATGCCAAGACCAGTTGCATATACATGTAAGTTCGTAATCGTTAAATCAAGCAATTGTCCAGCGAGTCAGTCTAGGACAATTTGTTAACTTATAAATGCCTCACATAGGCAAAAGAACAAACGGTTTGTCTGCATCATTTTACAACTGTGCAACATAAGAAAAACATTAACCAAGAATTAGAAACGCCTGCAGCCCGTGCTTGGAAATCAACTGCCAAAGAAGAAGAAACGTCTGATCTAAAAATGATGAATATTATTTTCTTCAGAATGTACTTCGACTTCCTGATCCAAAAAACATTGCCGATTTCTTCCAAATCGAGACAAAGAGTTTGCAGATTTCTTCGACCATTAGAAGCATATGCTCGATCTTCCTACTTGAAACCTTCTGGATCAGCTCGATGATTCTATATAGGGCCGGCATTAGATGGCGCCCTTGCTGAAGGTTGTCGGTTTACCACGATTTGGAAAAAAAAGGCCCCGTCTTTTTTTTTTCTGGACTGGATCGGCACCCGAGCAGGTAAGAAGAAAGTAGTCTTCTTCCTTGCCGTGAAAACCAGGGCGACGGAAGAAGCCGGGGGTGCGGCTCGGGGCGGAACAGCACGGAGCGGGAAAAAAATAAAAGACTTGGAGTGCGCTTAAAGGAGGAGAGGTTAGGGAATCTGTGTTTTTCTGAGTGAATAATGACGTGCTACTAGCCATTATTGATGTGCTTATAACATTGTCATAAATTATTTATATCCAATGGAATAATTAAGGGTAGTGTTATAAGCAAACCTAATATAGCTGTTAGCAAACCATTAAAGTTATTATTTTCTAGTTTTTTCAAAGCCCTAAAGTGGCTACTAGCAAACCGCTCCATAAAACCCCTCATCCGGTTCACGGTTCATTTTCTTCCGCGAGCAGCTAGGGCAGCCGTTCCCGTTCCCGTCGGATTCGCTCTCTCCCGCGAGCAGCTAGGGCGCAGGCGAAGCCCTCTCTCATTCCCGCCGTCCGGCCCCCTCTCATCGACTGGCGCAGGAGACCCCCCCCCCCCCCCCCCCATCCGGTAGCTCTCTCCCGCGAGCAGAGAGAACTCGATTTTTCTGCTCCCCCCATCCAGCGTTCGTGACCTCGATTTTTACTCCCTTCCGGTTGCGTTTCTTCATCTCCGATAAGAGTTTCTTCAACTACGATTTTTACTCCCTTTTTTTAGTGCTATCTAAGAGCACTCAAACCTATCAACACATATCTAATGTTTCCCTAATATTTGTGATTTCAGATTCCTAAATGGAAATGGTACTCAGGAACGCATCGTCTCAAAGGTACTCTAAACCCTAATACTATACAATGAAGTAATGAGTTAGATATTGATTTGAAATTTGTTATGTGTTTATCATTTATATTGTAGTGAATATGAGGTTAAAGTGGATGTGGGTTCTAATTTTCAAACCGAGAATCAATTTCCTTGTCGTGAAGTGTTAATTGAATGGGCTAGAAATGTCGGCAAAGGTCTTAGTTTCGCAGTAACTGTTAAAGGTTATGATAAATTGGAAGGTGGAAGAGCACGGCCACGGGTATTTCTTGGATGTGATAGAGGAGGATTTTATCGAAAAAAACAATGTAAAAAGGGTTGGGTTAAACAGAATATACGTAAGACCACTAGTAAGCGTTGTGGTTGCCCATTTACATTGATTGGGAAAAAAATGCTCACTCGGATGAATGGACACTTGAAGTTAAATGCGGTACGCATAATCATGAGATGGTACATTTAGAAGCACACGCCCATCAGATGGACATTGTGGATTCCGAGTGATTATTGAATCATTAATGATGGGTGATAAGTGGCTACAAGTTAGAGTTGATCTAATGAATGAGTTGGAAAGAAAAAAATTGTATAACTCAATTTTTGGAACCACTAAAAAGGAAGAACTACTCAATAGTCTTGATTGCAAAAGCACACATGCGCCTTTTGATAAATGGATGTCGATGCCGGATATGGGTTTAGTGATTTCAACTTGCTACAATGTTGGTTTAGATCTAATTTCAAAAAATCAGAGTCTAACTTTCTTACCATTGGACGCACCACTTCCTCAAGTACCAAGTATTATTTTTATTGGATTCGTCAATGGCAATCACTTTGTGAGACTACACATGAAAGAAGGATGCCCACTTCCACCAATCTACACTCCTTGGAGGAGATATCACACACAAGTTGCAAGCTCATGGGAATGCATTATCAACAAAAAGGAATGAATAGTAAGTGACTAATAAATTTTTTAAAATCTCTATTTAATTCATTGACAATATATTTGCTAATGATTGACTTTTTTGTGTGTAGATGATGGTCACCAAATTTTGGGGTGCTTGATTTTTGCAGGAAAAATATGAACATTTATTTGGGCACTACATTTTGAAGAATTTTTGTAGCATTACTAAATATTAATTTTTTATTCATTTGTAATGCTAAAACATGTTTATTGTTTACTTTGAATTAAAGCCAATATCCAATTCAACAATGTATTTTTTTTTTAATTTTCATGATGGTTTACTAGTAACAAAATGGTTTTCAATTAGCCATTCTCAAAAAAGAAGGTTTGCTAGTAGTAATGGTTTGTTAAAAGCCAAAATGGGTTTGCTTGTAACACCACCCATAATTAATAATATATTTAGTTCTTTATATAATTTTCTAAATTATTTAAACATTTATATACACACACACACACACGAGTGACAGGCACGGGGCTCCGCCCCTAAGGCCAAGTGCGATAGTACCCGACCGGCAGGCTTCGGCCGCCCCCCTAAGGCCAAGTGCGACAGTACCCGACCGGCAGGCTTCGCCCGCCCTTGGCAGAACATATACATATGAGTACTCAAAATGACCGCACAAAAATTTTAATTAATATTTTATTACCGTTTTTTTAAAACATTTATATTTTAACAAAAAATCATTTTAAAGTAGGTCTAATGATAACCTACCATAGTAGATATAAGAGGTCTACTAAAAAGCTTTTAAATTTTATGAATTTCCATCATTATTTTTACTATATGGATATAGTGTAATTACACAAATAGCTATTATATTTTATGAATTTTCATTTTTTTCATAATATATGTTAAGTCATTGGAATAAAAAAATGAGACTATATTTGACAATTTTGAATGTTGCACCAAAGACAACTTCTTGTATACAGTAGTTAAAGATATATATATATATATATATATATATATATATATATATATAATAAATTAGCATATATTATTAGTATCCAATTATTTAAACATTAATGTAGACCGCCCCCTCATGGGGGGTGCGGCCCAAGTCGCACCCCATATGGGGGTGCGGCCAACGTCACGCCCCCTATGGGGGAGCGTCCAAGCCCACTCCCCCGTAGGGTGCACGACAAGTCTGGCACCCCCTCTCGGGGACGCGGTCGAAGCCCCGACGCTCTCCCTTTCTCAGGTCTGGGTGCGGCTCCCCGGGTTGGGGGACGCGGTCTTTAGTAGATACGTTCTTGCTCTTACGAGCGCGCCCCTTCGTCGGCACCCGAACACATTTCTGACTTTCCGTCCGCAAAGCGAGCGAAGCGTTTCCACACACTTCCACGTTCAACGCACGCTCAGAACGCATCCGCGTTCATCGCACGCTCAACGCATTACCGCGTTCAACGCTCTCTCAGAACGCGTGTGCGTTCATCGCATGCTCAGAACGCTTCTGCGTTCATCGCGCGCTCAGAACACCTTCGTGTTCCAAGCGCTCGACAGTTAACATTTTCTAATTTTCCAGATTTCAGGTCATGTTCACTGCGCTCAACGTCATCAACGAAGATACCCGAATTGACCTAATTGCCCGGGGGCAAGACGGGAATATCCAAAAAGTTTTGATCTGCGTGCTCCGAATCGACAAACGTGATTCGTCTATCAGGTGGTTACGGTGGTTACAACAGCGAAATTACCAGGCTACCACTGCCCAAGGCTATAAATGGAGCTCAGAGCCTTCATTTCAAGGGACATTGTCCTCTACGCCCGAGAGAGCTCCATTGAAGATCTCCTCTGAGTTCTCCTTCGGCGCTGGAAGATCTCCTTCGATCTTCGAAGGCCTCCTTCGAGCCTTCGAAGATCTCCTTCGAGCCTTTGAAGATTTCCTTCTCTTCGGAAGACAATTTCTTAAGCGAGTTGTGAATCCTCGGAGCACCGAAAGGCGACTCGAGAATCTCACTTCATTCCCAAAAAAGTACTTAGTCTCTCGAGAGGTGGCCTGTCACCCTCGAAGTTTCCTCTCTTCTACCATTGTAACGAGCAGCGGCCTGTCGCGCTCGAGTTCTCAGCTTTTAATTGTAACGAACCAAAATATAGTGGAATTTGGTCGGCACAACTCCGACCACGTAATTTTTCACCCATTCTGGGTTTTCCACGATAACAAGTTTTCTTGTCATTTACTAATTCTCTCATTAACTGTTTGCGTGTTTGGTTCGCTCTCGAGCTAAGGTGGTTCAATTCGCCCGGTCTACCAGAGCGTCGAGTGACCCACAACTATATATATAATATAATTATTTAAATTGTTTTTTTTATTTAAAAAAAAACACACGCCTGCCCGCGGTTTCCCTCCTCTGTCGTCGGCCTTTCCGGAGCCGCCGACAAGCTGAGAACGCCCTAGATTCTGCAGCAGATGAAGAGGAAATTACAGCACCTGAGTTGCCAGCCACTGAGATCATTCCAGTTAATGAGGATGGTGCTCCCACTATCACTGAGCAAGTGGTTCCTCAGGAAGAAGAGAACTCCCTAGATCACCCAACAAGATCCGGGATGACTCTAAAGGATCATCCTTCAACACAAGTTATAGGAGATTTGACAGTTGGAGTCAAGACGAGGAAACAACTCACAAGTGAAACAATGTTACAATGCTTCCTCTCTCAGTATGAACCTAAGAAGTTTGAAGAAGCAGACAGTGATCCTCACTGGATATATGTTATGCAAGAAGAGCTAACACAGTTTGAGAGGAACAAGGTTTGGACATTGGTTGGAAGACGAAAGAATTACCCAGTCATTGGCACCAAATGAGTATTCAAAAACAAAATGGATTCAACAGGAGCCATAATCAGGAATAAGGCCAGACTTGTGGCCCAAGGATACATACAAGAGGAGGGGATTGACTTTAACCAGACATTTGCTCTAGTAGCAAGGCTGGAGGCCATCAGAATGTTTCTGGCATATGCAGCTCACATGAAGATCAAAGTCTATTAGATAGATGTGAAGAGTGTAATCCTAAATGGAACTCTTCAAGAAGAAGTGTATGTGGAGCAGCCCCCAGGTTTTGTCAATCCAACTTTTCCCTCTTTTGAGTATAGATTAGATAAGACACTCTATGGTCTCAAGCAAGCTCCAAGAGCTTGGTAGAGACCATATCCACTTTCCTTCTGGAACACTCCTTTGAAAGAGGGAATGTGGATAAAACACTCTTCACCAGAGCACATAAGAGTCAACTATTGCTAGTACAAATATATGTAGATGATATTATATTTGGGTCAACAGATCAATCTCTCTGCAAAAGGTTTGCTTACCTAATGCAGTCAAGATTTGAAATGAGTAGCATGGGGGAACTATCCAATTTTCTTGGTCTTCAAGTAAGACAAAATGCAGATGACATTTTCATATCTCAATCCAAGTATACCAGAGAACTCATTAATAAATTTGGGATGGATAATAGATCTGTCGTGAAAACCCCCATGACTACTAATGTTGTTTTGAATAGAGATGAAAAGGGTAAGGCCTTTGATCAAAGACTTACAGGGCAGCCATTGGCTCTCTTCTCTACCTGACAGCTAGCAGACCTGATATAATATTTGTTACTTGTATATGTGCTAGGTTTCAGGTTGACCCAAAGGAATCCCACATGAGTTCTGTAAAAAGATTACTCAGATATCTAAAGGATATACCTGAACTTGTCTTGTGGTATCCTGCTGAATCTAGATTTGAATTAGTTGGTTATTCAGATGCAGACTATGCTGGATGCAGGCTGAACAGAAAAAGCACCTCAGGTACCTGTCAGTTCCTGGGTGCTGGACTGATCTCATGGTTTAGCAAAAATCAAACCACAGTCTCCACTTCTACAACTGAAGCTGAGTACATAGCTGCAGGAAGATGTTGCTCACAAATACTGTGGATGCAAAATCAGTTGTTAGATTACAACTTTTCCCTTGTCAATTCCACAATATTTTGTGACAGCTCTAGTGCTATTTCAATAGCTTCCAATCCTGTTCTCCACAGAAGAACTAAGCACATAGAGATAAGGCACCACTTTCTCAGGGACAGTGTTGAGAAAGGTAAGATTAACCTTCAATACATCTCCACTTATATTCAAAGGGCTGATATTTTCACTAAGCCACTTGATGAAAGTAAGCACAAGTTCTTCATCAATGCACTGGGAATGCTTGATGGAGCTCTCTAGGACACTCCCACTATATTATATATTCAAACCTATATTCCAAAGAAATGTATTGCTGGGAAAAACAACAAAAAATTTCACAAAAATTGTTAAATCAGAGCTGCTTCGAATAAGAATTGACGCACCGTCGACTTCTATTCAACGTTAGCTTCGAGAGTAGATTGGGATAGTTCCATTGAATAGCACTCAACGTAGCGTCGAATATATTTTTACGCTCACGTCAACATCATGGTCGTTGAACTATATTCGGAGTCGCGTCGAATTCTTATCGACGTTACGTCAACTTTGCAAAGCGCGCACCAAATTTTAGCGCGCTGAATTCATTTCCTTTTGACGTCACTTCGAATATAACCCTAAGTTGCGACGATTCATCTATTCATAGCAACTCAGGCATTTGACTCTATTATGCTATTTCAACATCTCTCCCTCTCACTCTCCTCCATTTTCCCCTCTACTTCTCTCTTTCTATTTCCTTGCAGGTACCTGCAGAATTTCAATGGCATCTCCCTCGAATCAACGAGATGTTATTGAAGCAGTTAATTTCTCCCTCGAGACATTGTTATCTCAGTTCAGTACTTTGTACCTTGACTTCTCAAGGGATTATTATTGCAAGCTATGCGCCCAACACAGAAGGTTGCGAGACCTTATGTCTGAAATCAAGGCTCATGATGCAGAAATGAGATTGTCAGTTGTTCTTGCCGATGTCTTTATATCTTTCATCAACGATATAAAGCAGGGGGAGAAGTGTATCAGCAGGCAGCCACCTCAAGACTCAATATACACTGCAGTTCTCCCTCTATTCTCTGCGTCTGAAGGAGAGCCTGCCATCACCTCCAAGCTTCTTTCAATCCCAGCATCTTCCTCTCCTCCAAGAATCCTGCCCTTAATATAGGGGGAGTCATCAAAACAGGGGGGAGTGATCTCTTTTTAGATGATATTGGATACTTGAAGAGTGTGCAGCAGCAATATGAGACAACTGCTATGTCCATCCCTGAGACACAGGGGTTTTGGGCTTACTCTGAAGAGTCTACAACAGCCCCATCCCCAGTCAAGCATGTTGACCAGGCCTCTGCATTTATTCCACTACCTGATTATGCTGACTAGGTACATGAATCTGTACCATCATCTTCAAAACCGGCTCAGCTCCCTCCAGCACCTATTCCACCTGCCCAAGCGCCTGACTTCAGAGGAAGACCTCTATACAGGGGGAGAGGTCATGGAAGTAATTTTAGAGGAAGAGGTGAAAGTGGTAGAGGATATGGAAGAAGTATACCTATCTGGGAAAAGTATACAAAAGAACAAAGAAAAGTGTATAAAAAGGACAAATCTTATTACAAAGACTTATGAGAAAGTTGATATTCCTGAAAATACAATGAAGGAATATCATGATCCAAAGCTGGATGAAGCCTTGGATGAGATTAGAAGAAGAGAGCAAGATGAGTATGAAGCAACTCAAAGGGAACATGAGGAAAAGAGAAGATTGTTTATAGAAAGGCTGAAAAAGGGCAAAGAGATTGTAGAGAAAGAACAATTAGAAGAGGCATTCAAAATTCCCAGCACTCTGTTTAATCTTTCCAAATATGTTGCAAAGAATACTCAAGCAAAATTCAAGGATGAGAAAGGTCAACAAGATAAAAAGGGCCTTGGAGTCAATCAAGACTTAGACGACCTTTCATATCAAAAAAAAAGAAAGATCACCTTCAAAACAGCTCAAGTTGCAGGTGTTCCTCAATCAACATTTATAGTACCAGATCCTGACGCTGAGGATATAGATCTAGATGAAATTTATCTGCTGGCAGCTAAAGTAATCGGTATGGGAGCAAAGCTTAGTAATGTATATCCTGAAATTGAAGTTGATCTAGAAAAACTTTTCAAAGGGCATGAGAAAATCCAGAGGAATCCAGAAAAAGCAATCCCAACAAACTTCAAATATGTAGAGAGATAATTCAGAAAAATCTTTAAGGCCTTGACAAATTTCCTCAAGAAGAAAAAGTGAATCATGTCTTGGATAAACTAATTCTGGTAAACACTGAGTTATATCAATCAGTTGTTTTTCATTCTATTATATCATATTGTCTATGTATGCTTTTTTTCATTTATGATTATGTCAAGATATGTGCAAAATCACTTTAAACAAACTGTAAAATTTGTTAAGATAAATAGGGAGAGATTGTTGGGAAAAAACCCTTTTGATTTAACTTAACAAATTAACTATAAGTGATTTTACCTCTTAGGATTTATTACCCACATTGTATAGAAAGGGTAATTTGGTCATTAGATGTCTTAGGATGTCACACTCACGTTAGAGTGTCAAGGACCAGTCAAAGAAATCACAAAACAAGTTAAGATAAGACTTGCGTCGAATACAAGTCGACGCAACTTCGACTTGATATCGACGCAACTCTGAGTTAAAGTCGAAGCAGATTATTCAGTCTGTCGAAGTATAAAGTCAAGTCGACGGAACGTCGATATGGACTCAATGCAGAAAGAAGAGCTTGTCGAAGTCATCTAACAAGTCGACGCAACGTCGACTACAATTCGACGCAGAAGTTAAGAGATCAAGTCTAAGGCTTCAACTCGACGGGTACGTCGATAAGGAATTGACGTAACGTCGACATCTGAGTTCAGCCAAAGCTAAGAAGAAATTCGAAGCTACGTCAATAAGAACTCAGAGGTGCGTCGACATGGAGATTGATGAAGTCGACGCAGCGTCAAATACAGTCGAAAAAAGGAAGCTTTCTCAGCTGTCCTTTTGGGACCTTTTCAGAAGGACCACCAGGCTAGAGACAGTTCTCCAACCGCTCGTTTGTTGCCAAGAATAGAATGAATCCTTCCAGGACACATCAAATCACTTTTGGAAGCTATTCAAAATGAATGGACGGGTTGAGAACAAAAGAAGAAAGGAAATTAGGTGGCTGAGAGGAATTCCTTTTCAGGACAAGCCAAAAGAAGAAGGGTTTTTGAAAACTCAATCATACACAATAAGTATGCAAAAAGAGGAGAAGAGAAAACAACAACACAGGAATTACCTTCATCTTCTCTGTCGAATAAGGTCTTCACCTTCTTGCTTCTCAAACCCTAAAAGACAGATTTACAGAGATACAAAAATACTCTCTCAGCACAGGAAGAAAAATACTGCTGCTTCTTCTTCAACATTACACAGCAGCAGAACTACAACAAGTGTTGAGAGAAAGAGGATCAAGCAAACAACTGTTGCAAATCATCTCTATCATAAACAAGGGTATATTATTTCAGATCTAGTGAAAGCAAGACAGAAGTAGCATCAAGGCTTCTGAAGAATTCTGAGAACAAAATTCTCTCCTTCTCCCTCTCACTTTCTTCTTCTTATTTCCTTCACCTATACAGAGTTCTAAGAACCCTCTTCCAAAGGATTCAGTGGTTCAAGATCTCCTTATCAAAAGATCTGAGTGGTTCAAGATCTCCTTATCAAAATATCTGAGTGGTTCAAGATCTCCTTATCAAAAGATCTTTGGTTTTTAGAGTCTCCTTATCAAAAGACTCAGGCACAGGTTGTGCAATCCTACCAGGGAGGTAGAAGAGAGGACTACCTGCATTTTGGGGAACCTCTACAAAAATCCTTGTGTCATTGCTGTGATTTCCTTTGCTGTCTCATTTAACTTTTCTGTGTTTATTTTCAGCAAACCTTATTTTATTTATTCTGCCTTTGGTTTTGTTGTGTGCATAATACCTTAATATTTTTATTATATGCATAGTTAGAGTAAAAATATTTAAATCTCTATTCAACACCCCTCTAGAGAATTCTCAGAGGCACACTGTGCACTTTCAGAAATACAGTGCGATATTCGGGACAGAATACGAGAGGCTCAGAAGATCGGCCTAGAAGAGGCTCCAATCATCCAAACCCTGCAAGACGGCACTCAAGATGACTACAACTTGTATGATGGTATTCTACAGTACAAGCACTATGTGTTCATCCCCTCCACCGAAGGGATCCGAGAAGAGATACTTTGCGAATCACACCCATCGAGATATTCTATTCACCCAGGTGTGATAAAGCTGTATACAGATTTACGAAGGACGTTATATTGGCCGGGTATGAAAAGGGATGTCACTGATTATGTGGCACACTGCCAAACCTGTCAGATGGTCAAGGCAGAATGTCGCAGCCCATGAGGTTTATTGCAGCCCCCGCCCATACCAGAATGGAAGTTTGAGGATATCTCTATGGATTTTGTTCATGGCCTGCCCCGATCTCGTGTAGGGAACAACTCCATATGGGTCGTGGTGGATCGCCTTACAAAGGTGGCTCATTTTATCCCGAAATTACAAAGAGACGGTGTTGATGTTCTAGCCAGGATTTTCATAGAACATGTAGTATGATTCCATGGAGTAACCAAGTCAATCGTATCTGACCGCGATGGACGTTTCACTTCGAAGGAATGGAGGAGGGTGCAAGCTTATCTGGGGACCAAATTAGCTTTCAGCACCGCTTTCCATCCTCAAATGGATGGGCAAACGGAAAGGACAAATCGGACGATGGAGGACCTCCTCCGACTGTGTATAGTAGAACACAATGAACCCTGGGAACAGGTGCTACCCCTGGTGGAATTTTCATATAACAACAGCTTCCAGGAAAGTATCAAGATGGCACCATACGTGGCTCTATATGGAAGACATTGCCGAACCCTGCTGTCGTGGGCACAAGATAAGGACCCAGAAGCTTTGGGGGTCACGTACATAGATGACACCACGACAGCAATAAGGTTAATCCGAGATCGAATGTTGGAAGTGCAGTGCCGCCAAGCAAAATATTATGATGTGAGTCATCGACCGGTAGAGTTTAGCGTGGGAGATATGGTATTCCTTAAGATCAAACCTATGCATGGGATCTCCCAGATAAAGAAACAGAAAAAGCTAGATCCTCGCTATTTGGGCCCGTATCAGATCATAGAACGAATTGGCTCTGTTGCATACCGATTAGCTTTGCCCGCTGAATTGGGAAACCTTCACGGCGTCTTTCACGTCTCATCATTGAGACGTGTTCTCCGACAACTGGACCAACATCTTCCCACACCACCGACACCGATACAATCTGACCGATCCATTCAGCTCAAGCCAGTGAGGATAGTGGACTCCAAGGTCAAGGACCTACGGAATAAAACGATCACGATGGTCAAAATCTTATGGTCAAACTGCGGACGGGAATAGTTTACATGGGAACCGGAAACTGTCATTCGAGAAAGATACCCGACACTCTTCCCTTAGGTATGTCACATCCCCCTACCTTAAGCAATTTTCGAGGACGAAAATCCTTTTATTTTTATTGGATTGTAACATCCCAAATTTTATTGGGTCACTAGACTCTATTGGACCCAATAAAAGTAACCCAAAGGATAGAAAATAACCCAATTGTAGGATAGTGTGCTAGGGGACCCTGATTTAACTTCTGTCAATTCTGTTAGACTCATAAAATCAGTACGAGTGCAATGGAACTCGTCCCATTTAAATCCGAGGTCATTTAAAGAAAACGACCATTTTGAGTATCGTAGCGTGTCGCAACAATGTTGTTGGGGTATAGTGACCATACGCACTCTGAATTGACTCATGTCAGTTCTGTTAGACTCGTATAATCAATATGAGTGCAATGGAACTCGTCCCATTTCAATTTGAGGTCGTTTAGAGGAAATGACCTTTTTGAGTATCGTAGCGCGTCACAACAACGTCGTCGGGGTATAATGACCATACATACTCCGAATTGACTCCCGTAAATTCTGTTAGACTCGTATAATTAATACGAGTGTAATGGAACTCGTCTCATTTCAATCCGAGGTCGTTTATATAAAATGACCATTTGAGTATCGTAGCGCATCACAACAAATCCATTGGGGGTACAATGACCATATATATTCCAAATTGACTTCCGTCAGTTTTGTTAGACTCGTATAATCAATACGAGTGCAATGGAACTCGTCCCATTTCAATTCGAGGTAATTTAGAGAAAACAACCATTTCAAGTATCGTACCACATCACAACATCGTCGTTGGGGTACAGTGACCATACATACTCCAAATTGACTTCCGTCAGTTTCATTAGACTCGTATAATCAATACGAGTGCAATGGAACTCATCCCAATTCAATCTGAGGTTGTTTAGAGAAAACAACCATTTTGAGTATCGTAGTGCGTCACAACAACGTCATTGGGGTATAGTGACCATACATACTCCGAAATGACTTCCGTCAGTTGCATTAGACTCGTATGATCAATACAAGTACAACAAGACTCGTTTCATTCCAATCATAGGTCATATGAGAAATATGACCATTTTAGGTTTCGTAGCCCGCCACGTCGCACTTTTCAAAAATATTAAATGAACAAACTTGGAATCAATCACGGTCAGTTTCATTGGACTCCTAAAGTCAAAACATGACCAAAAAGTTTGTTCTAACCAATTTAGACGTCAGAAAGTCAAACTATGGTCAAATCAAGCTTTATAGCACACCGAAAAATATGCGCACACCCATGATAATTTAATACCCCAACATTGACCAATCACCCGACGATGTGGACACACTGGACTTTGACCGACATGAGGGACCCACCCTAGGGTTGACTTTGGTCAAACCCTCAAAATCTCTATTTTTTGTATTATTTTCCAAAGGGAGGCTTCATTTCCCTATCACCAACATTTGGGCCCCACCCCACCATTCCTTGGGCCTAGAAAAAAACAACCAAGGGCATGAATAGGCCTTGGCAAGAGCCCACCACCACTCCCCCCCCCCCCCCCCCCCCCCACTTCCCCCAAACTCACCACCCCACTAAAGGAGTGATCTCATCCCCTCCTTATACCATTAGGAGGGGTTGCCCACTACTCCAAAGGGTGGCCAGCTGTCATGGACAGCTTGAGGGGGAGAAGTATCTCACCACCCCCTCCCTTTAGTCCCACATCAGGAGAAAGGAAGGGAGTCCCTCCTCCCTCCCTATAAAAGGAAGCCCCTCCCCCTTTACTGAGCACACCCCACCCTCACCATACCCTCCCTGCCGGAGCTACCTCGTTGGAAAACACCACCCGATCCCTCACCACCCCCACAACCCTCTAATGGCCAACCTCCCAATCACCTCTCGAGCTCCTCCAAAATAGGTGGAATACATCCCCTCCTCCTTCCTCATCCCCCCCCCCCCCCCTCGACGTGTTGCATGCATGCCTCTACCGCCAGAGCGCCGCCTACGCCACCCGAGCCAAGCTCCAAGCTCGGGTGGTGGCCAGGCGGAGAAAGCCCCACCCAGTGGCGGTGGTGGCGCTGGGGGAGTAGTACTCCACCAAGTGACACACCCCTCCGTGGTGGGAGGCGACAGCGCCGCCAGAAATTGCATCTTCGACGACACCCTTACGCCTCCTCCTCTTCTTCTTTTTTACTCCTCCCGACGGTGGTCGGCGGAACCAGTTCGTCGAGCCACCGCCGTAGGGAGGCCCGACCCCCGGCGAGCCGGCCGGGGACAGTGGGGTCACCATCAGGGAGGGAGGGGGCACCAGCTGGAATGGAGCATGCAGGTCGCGCAACCCTCCCCTCGTTTTAGAGAAATCCGGCGGTGGCAGGCCGCCGGACCACCGCCAGATTGATTGACGGCCCCCGACGAGTAGACTGGGAGCGGCGCCGGTGCCTGGCGGCCGCTGCCCGGTGATGGTAGTGGCAGTGGCTGCCACCTTCTATATTGTCGGCGTATAGCAGGGGCCGCCCGATCTCCACGATGAGATCGGATGACCAAGGCCACCTTAAACCCGCCGCTGCGTTAAATTACACGCCCCCACAGCAGATCGGCTCCAGATCCACTGTGGGGACCGGAAGACCACGCGCAAATCGGAGCCTCCTCACCCTTTAGATCCCATATCCGCACCCTAACCTCTTTTTCCTCTTCCTGATTTTTCTGAGGCAATTGTAGACTCCTAAGGGAAAATGTTTGAACATTAAATTTGTCACCCACTAAGAGGGCTATCTCCCCTAATATTTTGGGATTTTTCTAAAGAGATTTGATATTTTTAAGGGCTTAAATATGGTTTGTTTGGCCAAAAATAAATGCCTCATTAACTTGGAAATTTTTGGAAAAATTTCTAAGCCCTAACAGAACCTGCTGGATATTCTATCAAATGTTGGGATTTTTCTAAAGTGATTTGATATTTTTAAGGGCTTAATTAAGGCTTGTTTGGCCAAAAATAAATGCCTCCATAACTTGGAAATGTTTGCAAAAAATTCCTAGACCCCTAATAGGATTTCTTGGATGTGCTATTAAAATATGAGGTTATTTGGGGGAAAATGTTGTAACTACCAAACTTTCGAGTAAAACGATCGAGTCTTAAATTTTCTAGAAATTGGGAGAAGAGATCGTTGCACGCAATCACATCTTAATCGTTGGATGATATTACGAAGAAATGATGACCCGATAAATAATAATAAAAAATCAAGCTCGAAGCAAAGTGGTGTTTTCCAAATCATCGAGCTGCATTTAGAAGAATACTCGGACATTTGAAGTCACCTCTTTCCGGAGAAATTATGGAACTCATAATAACGTTCCTCCAGTCCGTTTAAGCCATGTTTAAAAGGCGCAATTAAAATCTATGGTCGGATTGTAATAAAGGGGCAGAATTTGGAAGAGACTCCTATGAACGGAAACCGAACAGAACTTTTCTCCTATGAACGTAGATGGAACCAAAGCCTTCTATATATGGAGTGAAGGTCTACTAACCCTTTTATTCTATTGCAATTTCTTTTACTCCAGTCTCGTACTGGTCCAGCTCTTTTCCATACTTCAGTTTCTTTTAAGTACTTCAGTCCTTTTCAGTACTTCAGTTTCTTTTTAGTACTTTCATTCATTTCAGTACTTCAGTTTCTTTTCAGTACTACTCCAATCTCATACTGGTTTGACTATCTCAGCTCATTACTTCCGTTCTTTCATTTAGTGCTTTTACTGTTCAGCATTTCATTTCGGCAGCTTATTTATAGCACTTTTTTACTGCACTCAATAATGGTAATTTAATATGTCTAGAGTTCTAGCCCGGGTTCTACTCTGACGAGCGGCCGTCTCTATTTAGTAGAGCCTTAGTTGGGGATAACTGCGAGTTGAGTATCTCCTCCACGGTTAGCCCCAAATAATGTGCCCTTACGCTCGTTGCGCCTCCCGGCCAAGTATGGATCAGCCGGTCAATATAATAAGGCCATGGCAAGCCCGTAGTGTGTTTTCATTATTTTAACTGTTTGTGAAATGCTTGCGGTAAAAGTGGCGGGTCGGTCACACCCAGAAGTGGCAGGACTGGCCATTATCACCGACAACCAAATCGGTGAGGCCCACGGGGTTCGCTACTCTGCTTGAAGAAAAGTGGTCCAAACTGTGTCGGCACAGGGTTTTGTGAGCGGGTTTGAACACATGCTGCAAGTTTGCAAATCTCGATCACTTGTGTTATTATCGCTATTAGCTGAGTTGTGCTTTTAATTCAATTGATGGTATTATTAGGGCTACTGGATATTTACATGATGCTAACCTCTTTTTCTTCGACTATCTATTTACTGTTTGGGTACTGATCTTGTCCCCAGGATACGGATCCGGGGAGTAGATGTGTCTTCCACTTAGCTCTGTGACTAATGATTGTTTGTATAACCATTCACATGAGATGGGACCGCGTGAAGCCCCCATACCGCCTGACAGCATACCAGCTTTTGAGATTACCCAATCAGATAAACCGGCCTCACCTCCCGTCTTCCGTGATGTGAGTCCTAGGGTATAGTACTATGTAAGGAATGTAGTGGATTTAGTAGCTATCCTTAGCCCACAGGGCCACCCATGTAACCCGTTGGCTACGTCCTTTTTGCTTATGTATATATGTATGCTTGTTAGTGTTCCTTATGATTTCCTTCGTACTGTGATCTGATGTGATGTATTGATTCTCTTGCCTGACAAGGCGACCACCCAGTGCTTGAGAGGGTGGCTCGTTGCCACCCGGGAAGCAGTGAGTGCCTTGGGCAGTAAGTGTTGGTATTTCCAAGGTAATCTCAAAGAAATCAAGCAGTTAGTCTCGCTGTCAATGCAATATGAGCCTATATGGTCGCACATAAGAGTATTTGGAGAAGTTGGAGGAAGGATTGTGTTGGCCTTACTCATATTGGATATGAGTGAAGGATCAATCCTATGACTCCTAGGAGTTAGGTCGAGTCGACTAAATGTTCCATAGATATTATGAATATTGTATGGAGCATGTTGGCATGTGTTTGAAATGACATTGCATGTGTCGTGGAGATCATCAAAATGATATTTTGAATATCGTCGAATGGTCACGACGATATGACGGATTATCACCTATGAGGTATCGTCGAGTGCTAAGCAATATCGTCTTGATTGTCAAGACGATATTTTAGGTATCATGGCGCTATCGTCGAGATCGTCTCGATGATATTGGTCATCAAGACTATATTGTCTTGACTGTCAAAAGGATACAGGTCATCATGACGATATCATTGAGATCGTCTCGACGATATAGGTCATCAAGACTATGTCATCTTGACTGTCAAGACGATATAGGCATCGCGACGATATCGTCGAGATCATCTCGTCGATATTCAGTGATCACGACGAAACACATCAAATACTCCTATTAATGACTGGGGTCTGCGGATATCCAATTTTATACCCTGGGTATAAATAGGGAACCGATTAGGTTTTCCTTAAGGTCTGATCTGAGAAAGAGGCGAAAGTGTTCCGCAAAGGGTTTTTCGCGAGATCCCGTCTGCCTTCATCGCCTCTCCCTTGTCGGATCTAACAGTCTGTGGGAGACGTTGAGGGCACTTCTTCTCCGACCCAAATCTTGTTCGACAAGAGGTTTGGGGTTCTCCTACGCTCGTGTAGACTGCTATAGAGGCGCAGATTTACTTTCTTTGCTTGGAACTCAGCCACACGGTTTTGGCGATCCAGATTTGGAGCATCTTGATTGAGTGTTTACTCAATCTCTTTCAGGTATATTGCAATGTGTTTCTCTTTTATTTCTTGATTCATGAATTCGCAAGATCGTGTAACTGTTTCGGGTTGTTCTTGTTTCTTTATTCCGTTGCGCGCATGCGATGTGTTGTTTATAGAAAACCCAACAGTGGTATCAAAGCCAGGTTGCGCGATCCAGTGCGTGTAAATTAGAAATTTAGAAGTGTTCTAAATGTCTGGATTTATTCCTGGTACATCATTTTGATGTATTTTCTGAATGGTTTCTGGTGGTGGTTTTCAAAAAAAATTGTCGGGGCTCTGCCCTGCACCCCACAGGGGCGCTGGCCCTTGACCCTGCTCGCTGATTAGTCAGCGTGACCACCGCCAAGGGCGCTTCCCCTTAGAACCCCGTCAGGAACACATATGATTGTGTTGTGATTTTCATGTTTCAGAAATGGTTTCTCCTTTGCAGTAACCGTCCCTCGGAATGGTTTGTGAAACCAAATGTCTGAGATTTTGAATCTGACATTGAGAGACAAGCTTGTCTACTGCATATGTGGATTTGTTTTCTAGTGTCCAATGCATGTAAATTTGGAGGTTCAGAAGTGTTCTAAATATCCAGATTTAGCCCATTTTATCAAAGTGTTGATAATTTTATTTTGTGTGCATCTGAGATGCATTTGGTTTGTGAATGTTGTATTTCTATTTTGTAATATGTGCACAATGATTAAATGTTAATCGATTATCATAAAATCGCTTTTCAAATATTAAGTATACAGATTCCATCTGATGGATGACACTCTTCCTGCCTCGATCGATGAAGTGTGGGCATGCCAAAACAAGGTGCATTAATCTATCTTGGTGAGTGCGCGAGCAGATAATTGTGATATCTCACTGTCGACATCGAGTCCAACTTAACTAGGTGACCTCAAAGGTTGAGTGCCTAGAGGCATAGGGTTGGCATGCACCATTTGATGGGTGCGAATAAAGAGTTATTCACCAACCATACAGGAATTGCTTAAAGATGCAATTGGCAAAAGTTGTCTACCTAAATAGCCACATTGTGTGAAAGGAGAGTTTTAGTTCTTATTCTTATCAAAACTCTTGTTTAAGTTTTACTTCCAAAATAAATGATATATATATATATATGTGTGTGTTTGCTGATTGAGTAATAAAATCAAACAGTTAGAGTGCAAAGTAATAAACAACACAAATAAAGAAATAAAACAAACAAGCAAACCACAGATGACACAAGATATATAGTAGTTCCCCTCAACTGGGTACATCTACTCTTCTACCACACTTGGTAGGGTTCCACTAGGAGAGTTGATCAGGTGCCCTCACACCAAGACTTTTTATGCTTAGGAATCTTAAACCAAATAGGGGGAGATTGTTAGAACCTAGTTAATTTGGATTAGGATCCCAACTCAAATAGGGGGAGATTGTTGGAACCTTAGGTTTGATTTGAGTTAGGATCCACCTTTAATGTCTAAAGTTTATATCATAATAACTTAGGATAAATCAGATTAAGTTAGTAGGCTGAAAATAATATATAAATAATATACTAAGAAAAATATATATATAATAATAGGCTAAATATTATAAGAGAAAATAATATAAGAGAAAATATTATAAGAGAAATTAATATAAGATAATATAAGAGAAGAAATGTATTTCGGATATCCACTACGTTCGACGAACGTCGAACGACGCTTAGCATTCGTCGGGCGGCGCCCGACGAACAGATTATATTTTATAGCATCGCTCGACCGCAGCTTCCCTGCTGTAACCTGTCGAGCGCTGCTATAAAATATAATATGTTCGTCGGGCGCCGTCCGACGAATGCTGAGCGTCGTTCGACGTTCGTCGAATGTAGTGGATATCCGAAATACATTTCTTCTCTTATATTATCTTACATTAATTTCTCTTATAATATTTTCTCTTATATTATTTTCTCTTATAATATTTAGCCTATTATTATATATATATTTTTCTTAGTATATTATTTATATATTATTTTCAGCCTATTAACTTAATCTGATTTATCCTAAGTTATTATGATATAAACTTTAGAGATTAAAGGTGGATCCTAACTCAAATCAAACCTAAGGTTCCAACAATCTCCCCCTATTTGAGTTGGGATCCTAATCCAAATTAACTAGGTTCTAACAATCTCCCCCTATTTGGTTTAGGATTCCTAAGCATAAAAAGTCTTGAGTTGCTTAAGGGACAGAGATTATTTTTTAAATTTCTTTTATAACTGAGCAATTTCTGATTTCCTAGATTTTGATTTAAATAGGAATTTAAATGAAATGAATTGCTAGCTGTTAACAGATTCTAAGAATTTTAAAATCAAAAAATACAAAGTCTGATAGCTTCTTTCTATAGAATCCCCTTAATCAAAAGAGACTCACACTCAGAGCTCTGATCATTTCTGATCTATGCTTCTTGAGTAGAATGCTCAAACTGATTTTGGATAAAAAAAATCTGTAAGAGAGTGAAGTCTATCTGACTTGTTTTTAAGATAGAAATTCAAAGAAACTTAAAACTGCTGTTTTAATTATAATTGTTTTAAAATAGGTAAAAACAAATCCTTAATCATTAGATATATTGGCCTCTTTATTTCATTAAAATATAAATTTGAAAATTTTCTTTGATGTTGCTGAACAGACATAATTTCTTTTTCTTTAAAGTTTTGTTTGAACTTATCAGCCTTATTTTCTAAACAAATAAATTGTTCTGCTGTTATTTTAAAATCTTCTTTAATTTTAACAGAAATTAATTTGTTTATTAATAGCTCTTTACTGATTCTGTTTTCAGAAATTTTTAAACCTGCACAAGGTGAATTGAAAACAGATCTGAAATTTTCAGAGGTAAAATTAGGAAATTTTGTTACCACTTTTACCTTTTCTTCATCAGATTCAGCATCTGATTTGTAATCTGAACCATACATAGCCATCATGCAAAAAGCTTTGGCTTTTTGTTCTTCTTTTTCTTCTTCTTCAGTTAGACTGAATGAAGGTTCCGCATCAAGACTGCAGTTAGTGGAAGAAGTAGGAATGGATTCATTTACCATCCTAGAGAGGGAGTGTCATATGCTCTTTGCTGAAGTGCAATCGGCCACTTTAAGAAGAATGTTATTTGACATTGATTTAGCCAATATCTCCATGGCTATGGCATCAGCACTGATCAACTTTTCTTGATCATCTGTTGAAGAAAAGGAAGATGAAGTTCCTGTCAAAACAGATTTGTAAATACTTTCATCTATGACATTCATATATAACTTAATTCTAATTTGCCATAAATCAAAACTATCCAAATTACATAAAGGTGGATCTGAAAAAGAGAAATCTGGTAGTGCCATCAGATTTTTGAAAAACCTTTTTACAAAAAAAAGAACTAAGCGATCTTTATGATTTCAGCTGTTAGCCTGTGTGCAAAATCAACTTCCTTTGACCCCTGTTGAAATGGACAATTGATATCCTCTGATGAGGGTGATTGATAAAATCAACCTGCTTTGATACCAATTGAAAGGAGAGTTTTAGTTCTTATTCTTATCAAAACTCTTGTTTAAGTTTTACTTCCAAAATAAATGATATATATATATATAAGTGTGTTTGCTGATTGAGTAATAAAATCAAACAGTTAGAGTGCAAAGTAATAAACAACACAAATAAAGAAATAAAACAAACAAGCAAACCACAGATGACACAAGATATATAGTAGTTCCCCTCAACTGGGTACATCTACTCTTCTACCACACTTGGTAGGGTTCCACTAGGAGAGTTGATCAGGTGCCCTCACACCAAGACTTTTTATGCTTAGGAATCTTAAACCAAATAGGGGGAGATTGTTAGAACCTAGTTAATTTGGATTAGGATCCCAACTCAAATAGGGGGAGATTGTTGGAACCTTAGGTTTGATTTGAGTTAGGATCCACCTTTAATGTCTAAAGTTTATATCATAATAACTTAGGATAAATCAGATTAAGTTAGTAGGCTGAAAATAATATATAAATAATATACTAAGAAAAATATATATATAATAATAGGCTAAATATTATAAGAGAAAATAATATAAGAGAAAATATTATAAGAGAAATTAATATAAGATAATATAAGAGAAGAAATGTATTTCGGATATCCACTACGTTCGACGAACGTCGAACGGCGCTTAGCATTCGTCGGACGGCTCCCGACGAACAGATTATATTTTATAGCATCGCTCGACCGCAGCTTCCCTGCTGTAATCTGTCGAGCGCTGCTATAAAATATAATCTGTTCGTCGGGCGCCGTCCGACGAATGCTGAGCGTCGTTCGACGTTCGTCGAATGTAGTGGATATCCGAAATACATTTCTTCTCTTATATTATCTTACATTAATTTCTCTTATAATATTTTCTCTTATAATATTTAGCCTGTTATTATATATATATTTTTCTTAGTATATTATTTATATATTATTTTCAGCCTATTAACTTAATATGATTTATCCTAAGTTATTATGATATAAACTTTAGACATTAAAGGTGGATCCTAACTCAAATCAAATCTAAGGTTCCAACATTGTGGGTGATCAGCCAAAGCTGACTTATGATGGCGGTGAAATACGAATTTTGTCCACTAAGAGTGTAGCTCGCATAAACTCTCTGAATTGATATTAAGAGTTATCAATTTGAGTAAAATAGTGGGAGTATTTAATAAAAGTTCTTATTAAATAAAATGTATTTTGAAATATAATACTAAGATTTATTTTGCATGATTCTTGTAGAACTTTCATGGCAAGTGGATCACACTCCACCTTATCCTTGAGACCTATCCTTGAGAAGGAGAAGCTCAACGGGACTAACTTCCTAGACTGGTACAGAAACCTGGGAATTGTTCTCAGGCAAGAGCGCAAGCTCTATATCTTGGAAGAGGATCCCCCTGAAGTGCCGACCGGGAATTCGTCCCGAGCTGACAAAGATGCTTATAAGAAGTATCAAGATGAATCCCTAGATGCCAAATGCATCATGCTCGCTACCATGAACTCTGAGCTTCAGAAGCAACATGAGTCCATATGTGGCTTTGAAATTATCGAGCACCTGAAGAAGATGTTCCAAGCGCAGGCTCGACAAGAGAGGTTCGACATCTCCAAGGCTAACATTCAGTGTAAAATGGTAGCTAGAGACCAGTGGGAACTCATGTACTCAAGATGATTGGGTACATGGAGAACCTTCAGAGACTGGGGTTTCCTTTAATCCAAGAGTTGGCTACAGATCTGATCCTACAATCGTTGTCGGACAGTTACGAGCAGTTTGTCTTGAACTACAACATGAATGAGATAGATAAGACACTTCCCGAGCTCCTAGGCATATTAAGAACTACCGAGAACAACACGAAGAAGACAAGGCCTGCTAGTCCCATATTGATGGTGCATAAACACAAGAGCATGGGATTCAGGAAGACTAAGGTGGGACCTAAGTCTTGCCTTGATCCCAAATCTTCTACACTGAAAAAGAAAAAAATAAGCTAAAGAAGGAAACTGCCACCACTGCGGCAAGGCAGGGCCTTAAAGGAGGAACTGTCCCCTCTACATAGAGGATCTGAAGAAGAAGGAAAGTGTGACTTCCACTTCAGGTATATTTGTTATAGAAATAGACATGTCCTCTCCTTCATCTTGGGTATTGGATACCGGATGTGGTTCTCATATTTGTACGAATGTGCAAGAACTGTCAAGGAGAAGACTGCTAGGTAAAGGAGAGGTGGACCTGCACGTCAGAAATGGAGCAAAAGTTGTTGTCGTAGTCGTAGGAGTGTACCGTCTTTCCTTTCCCACTGAGTTTATTATAGAACTTGATAATTGTTATTTTGTTCCTGCTATAACTAGAAACATCATTTCTATTTCATGTTTGGACATGAATGGTTTTTATTTTATTATTAAGAACAATTGATGATCTATTTATAAGAATGATGTTTGTTATGGTGTTGCTCAAATGTTTAATGTTTTGTATGTTTTGAGCATAAATCATCTAATCTATAACGTAGAAAATACCAAATGACTAAAAACTAATGACTCTAACCCTACATATCTCTGGCATTGTCGTTTTGGTCATATAAATGAGAAACGCATATCCAAGCTCCATAAAGATGGACTATTGGACTCATTTGATTATGAATCATTTGAGAGATGCGAGTCATGTTTATTAGGCAAGATGATGAAAGCCCCTTTCACTAGTTGTAGTGAGAGGGCTTATGATCTCTTGGGTTTAATACATAGTGATGTATGCGGGCCCATGAGTTCTATGGCTAGAGGTGGGTACTACTACTTCGTTACATTTACTGATGATTTCAGTAGATATGGATATATATATATATATATATCTTATGAAGTGTAAATCTGAAACCTTTGAAAAGTTCAAAGAGTTTAAGAATGAAGTAGAGAACTAATTAGGAAAAAGGATTAAAGCACTCTGATCTGATCGAGGTGGTGAATACCTAAGTCATGAGTTTCATGATCATCTGAGAGAGTGTGGTATTGTATCACAACTCACTCTGCCAAGAACACCACAACATAATGGTGTTTCTGAGAGGAGGAATTGTACCTTGTTAGACATGGTGCGATCGATGATGAGTCATGCAGATCTGCCCATTTCCTTTTGGGGATTTGCTTTAGAGACTGTTGCTTTCACTTTAAATCATGTTCCAACAAAAATTGTTCTAAAGACACCATATGAGATATGGACTGGGAAGCATCCTAGTATGTCATTTATTAAAATTTGGGGTTGTGAGGCATACGTACGATGTCAAATGTCTGACAAGCTGGAACCCAAATCAGATAACTGTTATCTAGTGGGGTATCCTAGGGAGACCAAAGGGTACTATTTATACCTATCGTCTGAGGGCAAAGTGTTTGTCGCAAGGGCTGACATCTTTTTGGAGAAAGAGTTTTTATCCAGAAAGACTGGAGAGGTAGAATTTGAAGAAGTTCAAGAACCACAAACTGAAAATGAACCTGAGTTGGAACCTGAGCAAGGACTACAAGTAGTTGTAGCTGGAAAGCCTGCTCAAGAAACACAAGTCCTACGTAGATCTGGTAGACCTAGAGTTGAGTCTGAGAGATATGGATTTCTCATGCCTCAAATAGATAGTGTGTTGCTTATGGATCATGATGATGAACCTGCAACCTACCAAGAGGCTATGAATGGACCGGACTCCGAGAAGTGGCTTGAGGAAGTGTATATGACACAACTCGAGAGTTTTGTATCTCCAAGTGAAGCCACTAAAATATGCAAGTTGAATAGATCCATTTATGGATTGAAACCTGCTTCTCGAAGTTGGAATCTGCATTTTGATGAGAAGATCAAAGAGTTTGGTTTCATCAAGAATGAGGATGAGCCTTGTGTTTATAAGAGGATTAGTGGGAGCAATGTCGTTTTCCTGATATTATATGTGGATGACATACTACTGATCGAGAATGACATTTAGACCCTGCAAGTTGTTAAGAACAACCTAGGGAACTGCTTTTCCATGAAAGACTTGGGTGAAGTGACTTATATACTTGGTATTAAGATCTATAGAGATAGATCAAAGAAGTTGTTGGGTTTAACCCAAAGTACACACATTGAGAAGGTGTTGAAATAGTTCAGCATGCTTGAGTCAACGAAGGGATTCTTACTACCCATGTCTCACGGTGTGAGTCTTTCTAAGGACCAATGTCCAAAATCTTTGGAAAATAAGGACCGCATGAAGTTGATTCCATATGCTTCGGCAATTTGATCAATTATGTATGCAATGTTATGTACTCAACCCGATGTCTCTTAAGCTTTGAGCATGAAAAGTAGGTATCAGTCTGATCTCAGTGATAGTCACTGGACGACCGTCAAAAACATCCTAAAGTACTTGAGAAGGACAAAGGATGTATTCTTGGTGTTTGGTGGAGAGCAAGAGCTTGTCGTAAAGGGTTGCACAGATGCTAGCTTTCAAGCTGATAGGGACTGCTCAAAGTCTCAATCAGGTTTTGTATTTTGCCTGAATGGACGAACTGTAAGATGGAAGTGTTCCAAGCAAGAGACAGTTGCCAATTCTACGACAGAAGCCAAGTATATTGCTGCAGCAAATGCAGCAAATTCAGCAAAGGAGGCTGTATAGATTAGGAAATTCATCGGCGAGCTAGATGTAGTTCCTAGCATTGTTGATCCCGTAGTTCTCTACTGTGACAACAATGGTGCAATTGCCCAAGCTAAGGAACCTAGATCTCATCAGTGCTCCAAGCACATACTTCGGTGGTTCCATCTTATTCGATAGATTTTCGATCGAGGAGATGTGAGCATATATAGAGTACGGACTGAAGAGAATATTGCAGATCCACTGACAAAGCCCCTTGCACAGAGAAAGCATGATTGTCATACTAGATCAATGGGTATTATATACCTAAATGATCATCTCTAGTGAGAGTCTTGTGGATTATATTTGTGTCTGTTGTTATTTATATGATGAATAGAGTGTTTTATATTTCATTTTACATTTATGGCCAATTCTTTTACTATGTCAACTATTTCTATTTGATAGATTAATTAGCATAATAAATGCCTTTAGAATGTTTGCTTCCATAGGAATTCAAGTACGTGACTTGAATGTGAGGGCCTATGTTTTTAAGAAGCTTCATTCTTAAATGGTCCCTAGTCGATGTATCATCTTAGAAGCTAAGGGCAATGATGTTACACTAAGACTAGCATGTGCGTTGACTGATGACCGGTTCTCATAGGTCATGATATTGTGATATCAAGTCATCACATGGGTACTTGTTAGTAAACAAGTTGTACAGGACAGACCCACCATGAAACTACTTTGTGGATTATTATATGAACGTGTCACAAGTAGATCTCATATGGCAATGGTGTTTGTGGTTCTTTGACCTGAAGTCACATCATTCATTAAGTGAGGAAGAGCGTACTTTGATGCCATCAAAAGTCATCCTTGAAGAAGGTTGATGATAACGGTGGTTATTGGGTATGTTATGATTCATTTGAGTGTGGATAGATATGAGATTTGTCCTCCTATATGACAGGAGTTACATCCATGGGCCCCTTGATGGAATGAGATTGAGAAATGCATGGCCATACTTGATTGAGTCAATATATGATATTGAGCTCACTAATTTCAGACAGTCTATTCTGGATCAAGAAACTAGGATTGAACAATTATGAGGGTGACACGGTCCATGCCTCTAGTTCTATCTGGATGTAAGGGACAAAGGGACATGACAACACTGGTACATTGGTCAATACAGACTTATTGAGTTGTGAACTCTTATTGCTTGGGTAGCAATGATGTATTGCTAGATGTCGCTCATTGTTTGTGAGACTTCTGTTGATACATTGTGATCAAGTGGGAGATTGTTGGTATTTCCATGGTGATCTCAAAGCAACCGAGCAGTTAGTCGCACTGCCAATGCAATATGAGCCTATAGGGTCGCACATAAGAGTGTTTGGAGAAGTTGGAGGAAGGATTGCGTTGGCCTACTCATATTGGATATGAGTGAAGGATCAATCCTATGACTCATTGGAGTTAGGTCGAGTCGACTAAATGTTCCACATATATTATGAATATTGTATAGAGCATGTTGGCATGTGTTTAAAACGACATTGCATGTGTCGTCGAGATCATCAAAATGATATTTTGAATATCGTCGAATGATCATGACGATATGACCGACTATCACCTATGGGGTATCGTCGAGTGCTAAGGAATATCGTCTTGACTGTTAAGACAATATTTTAGGTATCATGACGATATCGTCGAGAGCGTCTCAACGATATAGGTCATCAAGACTATATCGTCTTGACTGTCAAGATGATACAGGTCATCATGACGATATCATCGAGCTCGTCTCGACGATATAGGTCATCAAGACTATATCGTCTTGACTGTCAAGACGATACAGGTCATCACGACGATATCATCGAGATCGTCTCGACGATATTCGGTGATCACGACGACACACATCAAATACTCATATTAATGACTGGGGTCTGCAGATATCCAATTTTATACCCCTGGGTATAAATAGGGAACCGATTAGGTTTTCCCTAAGGTTTTATATGAGAAAGAGGCGGAAGTGTTCCGCAAAGGGTTTTCCACGAGATCCCGTCCGTCGTCAACGCATCTCCCTTGTCGGATCTAGCAGTCCGTGGGAGACGCTAAGGACACTTCTTCTCCGACCCAGATCTTGTTCGACGAGAGGTTTGGGGTTCTCCTTCGCTCCTGTGGACTGCTATAGAGGCGCAGATACACTTTCTTTGCTTGGAACTCAGCCACCCGGTTTTGGCGATCCAGATTTGGAGCATCTTTATTGAGTGTTTACTTAATCCCTTTCAGGTATATTGCAATGTGTTGCTCTTTTATTTCTTGATTCATGAATTCACAATATCTTGTAACTGTTTCGGGTTGTTCTTGTTTCTTTATTCCGCTATGCGTATGTGATGTGTTGTTTATAGAAAACCCAACAGTAAGACCCGCTTCCCCCGACCTGGGTTCAGTTCAGGAGGGGGGGGATCTTACACAGTGGACTACCTCTAGACACATTGTCTTGTAGGGAACCACTATAAATCATGTGTATTTTTTGTGTTGCTTATGTGTTGTGATTGATAGATTTTAAAGTAGCATTTAACTTTGAAAATACCTAATCACCCCCCCCCCCTCTATGTGTAGTTTAATCAAACTCATATCTTTCACAAGACATGAATAATCAAGACAATGTTTAAGAAGGTTGAAATGAAGTAACACGTTGTAATGAATCCTTAAATGTTATATCTATTAATCCTTGACTTTAACATTG
The DNA here is from genome assembly GCA_033032865.1 of Dactylorhiza incarnata. Classification (NCBI taxonomy): domain Eukaryota; kingdom Viridiplantae; phylum Streptophyta; class Magnoliopsida; order Asparagales; family Orchidaceae; genus Dactylorhiza; species Dactylorhiza incarnata. The sequence continues at coordinate 1,238,552 of JAWHQI010000461.1, forward strand.
AAAGTTAAGTAGTTTTTATGAATTTTATTTTTATAAAAATGGAAAGAAATACAATTAGAAAATTCATAGAAAAGTATAATTTTGTGATTTTATGTTGCTTTGTAATTTTTTTAATATATTTTCAAAAATAGAAAGGCATAAGAAATAAACACAGAAGCCTTTTTCAATTAAATAAATACAGTAATCTTCCATGTCGGTAAAAAAAATATGTAGTAAAAGAATTAGAAAATGGAAAATAGAGCTACCGCTGGCGTTAATAGTTACTGTATGGCAGTATTATTTTGTATAAGGAGCATATAACGCAGCAAAAAAAATCAAAAAAGTATGCAAAAATTCATGGATCTAAAATTTTAGCCTAAGGAGTTCAGCAAATGGTTCATATATTTTCAATCATCATGAATGCTCAAAGATATGAATTAGTACGAACGATAAAATATGCATGAAATAAATAATCATACAGAGTGCATGCAATACTTATAATATAGATATGCTCAAGACTAGACTACCCCAAATACACATCAACACAATAGCACCGTACTAAGTCATGGATGACATAAGGAGTTGCACAGATGCCGTAGGTTGGGATGTGAGTCCCATATTCATCCATAAAAGGTCGCTCAACCTAACACTATTTCCACCCAGTGCCTCTCTAGGCCTATTGCAACCATCCCTAGTCAAGGATAAGACATGACTTATAGGTTAGCACCTCTAATGCACACACACCTACTCCCCTGCTATTGTGAGGCACATAATATGTGCAGATGATCATAAACATACTGCACATTTAACCAATTTCCGATTCATAAACTATTGCTTTGTTGCAAGATAAATTTTAGAAATAATGTTATAGTGGAGATAGTTGATGTTAAAGCCATTTACAAGTTGCTCATTTATGCTTGGTAGAGTGGTGTGGTGTAGTTATGTCACTGATAGTTTTTTCACTTGATAGGAATAAGTTCCCAAGATTTTTCAAGTTGGAGTCATACTAGGCTTAATGTGTTAATTAAGTGATTAGGCCTCTGTGAAGTGTCAGCATTCATCAAGTACTCTCTTTTAATCATATTTTAGTGCACACATATTTTCCAGGAATTTGATGTTCATTTTCCATTAATTAAAGCTACCGCGCCGCGTTACCACTAACGCACTGCGATAACACGTTAATTTAGAACTCCCCCAACCCAGTTTTATTTCATATCTAGGGCTTTTGAGGTTGGATCGATAGTGCTTGTGTCGCACGATGCATCGATGTAAGCAAGATTTCTTCTACAAAATGTCCATTTCTTGTTTAGATTGAAGTTTGCTTGATGTCCTAGTTGGTATTTATGGTGTATTTAGTGATTTTGTGTGCATCTTTGTGATGTTTTGACTTTGATTTGGGTTTGGATTTTTTATTTGTATTTTAAACACAAAATTTCAAAACTCACATGAAATTGATGTAGTGTAATAATGGAGGCTTCTCTCATGACAATGTGGTATATTACTGTGGTTTTCATGAGGAGAAAAAGAGGGAGGAAGATGATGTCTTCCCGTCCATTACCGCGCCTGGTAACGCTACCGCGCCACAATAATTTGGCAGAACATGGATTTTTGTATTTCTAAAGTACCTACGCTTTGATATTTTGAGAGTTAGTTCTAAATAGTGTTCTTTTTTAGATAATGGCAGCATCCAGTTCTCAACCTAGGCGAAGAACCTCAAAGTGTTTGTATGCTGCTACCTCCAACTTCTCGTTATTTCATATGCCTTGGTATAACGGTTCCAAGGACTTCCTCCAACCCTCATTTTAACACCATTTACACACAAAATACTTTCATAACACATTTATATAAACCCTTCGCTATCTTTCCATTAGGGTATGCTAAGAAAGCCAATATAAGCCCTCCAACATTTCCTTACTTCAAGACGTTCATCCTTCTATTGTAAATAATTATTTCATCCATTTCAAGCTTTCATTCCAACCAACATATATTCTCATATCATTCATCAAATAAAATCCTTCCATACAATATTCATAACAACTTCATGAAAATACCACATTAGGGTTTTCCATAATGGCATTTCCCACCATCTCCACCTACTTTTACTTAAACACAGCGAAGACCTAATCTTTGGCTATTAAATTTCCATAATAAGTTGACATTATAACAGTACTATGTCTGCAATAACTGATGTGGAAACAACCCTAATGCTTCTAAAACAACATCACTGATTCGTGTCACCGGCCACGGGCAGACTTCACCCACCATGCCTAATCCAAAATGTACTTTAGATTTATAGATGCAAGCATGCATAGGATGCAAAGCCACACCGCGGTGGTTCTCAATGAACCATTGGTATCAAAAATCTCTAATTAGAGACTTTGATTCCATTATCACATCAAAACACAAAGCAAAGCATGGAATCAAATTCCTAAAACCTAGGAAGAAGAAGGTTGTTACCTTTTCCCATGCCACTGTGGACTTTGAATCCCTAAATAGACGAGGGGGAAACCTGTTCCCTTTATTTCCCAAGCCTAGCCTGTTAAGAAAACACCTAGGAAGCTTGCCTCCCAATCCCCCAATCAAAAACCAAGAAAAAGTCAATTGTTACCAAACTGTCCTGGACACGCCCATGCCCATGGGTGTGTTTAGCTGTTTTCAGCCAAAATCCACTCCAGTCTTCAGGAAACCTGTTCACTTCTTATCCAGGTGACACGCCCTTGGTCGGGGCGTGCCAAAATCAATTATTTTCCATTTTGACCTCCAATCAATGCCACAAGTTCATGGACACAACCCCTAATACCATTTGGATCAATATTCATCTCTATTTGACCATAAAAGTTGTCAAATACTCTCCAAATTGACTCAAACATTCTTCCAATTAAGCCATTGATCAAATCAAGTTAAGATAACATCAAACTCTCCTCATTGCGGTTCCACTTAGACACACGCACACACAACCTACACCAAGAGAATAGATCAAGGGGAGGAAAATGCAAGACATTACATGCAACATTCATTTTCTGTGTGCCCCTGAGGTCCTATTAATAGGCAATCCTGACCAAGGTTTTTTGTGGTCTGCAATTATCCTTCTCCAAAAAAATAAGGATCTGTCATGTCACAGGGTGTTGGGCGAGATGATTGAGGTCTCCTAAAATGACCTCACAAACCCATCCCTGGCAGTGCGAGCTCATTAGCAATCTTGGAGGAACCTCGTCCAAGAGATCTAGTGCGGGCCTCACCTACGTACCTCACCTACGAACCTCGCCTAAGCGATCTCGGGTGGAGCTCGCCTGCGAATCTCGCCCGAGCAATCTCAGTAGGATCTCGCTCTTCTGGGATGACCTTGTGAACTCGGCCTTGATTGTTCTCAACGTATCTTTGGTGATGATATTCTTCTTAATCAATGGTCAACTTTCCGCTATCATGGCCTATAATTAGGCTTATTAGCCTTCCTTCGGCAAATATAGGTTGTAAAACTAGTGGTTTTCATATTCTATATTTGGAAAAAAATAAGAAAATAATAGTGAAACTTATTGCTAAGTGTGAACCCACATGAACCAAAAATATTTCAATCCATTCAATCATCATATGCATTGTTTTTAAGAAATGATCATTATCATCAACTTCATAAATATTAGCATAAACCCTAAACCATATACTATGCTCCTCAATAATGTTAGCACTCAAATGACAATGAATCTGATCACGCTAATGTGTGCATTATATTCTCAGGATCATTCTAGGGATTTTGAAACTATTTTTTGTAGAATCTGTTAGTATAAGAAATTAGTTTTTAAGAATTGGCTTTCAATCCAATGTCATTACATGCAGGAATTGATATTGTATCTAATTCCAATTTTGTTATTAGCTGCATAATGGTTTTTATCACAGGAATTGACATTTGTCACTTTTGTTTGTTCGAATTGAATGTATTGACTTTCAAAAATTGACTGTAAAGAAAATCATGAGCACACAAGGAAAAAAACAAGACGAAAAAAACTTATCTAGCCAAAAAAAACTGACCTGATCACATTTGTATTGGCAAAAAAAGTGCATCCGGAAGAAACAAACGTGTCGGAGTGAAAAAAGGCGCCCGGGCAAAAAATGCTCGCTCGGGTGAAAAATGCGTGCCCGGCAAAAATGTGCCCCCGGGAAAAAAAGTGCACTCGGGTGAAAAAGTGTGTCATGGCCAAAAACGCACGCATGGTCAAAGAACATGTGCCCGACCAAAAAATGCATGATCGGGCAAAAATACACACCAGGGCAAAAATGTGCGCTCGGGCAAAAATACGTGTGCGCGAGTGAAAAACACGCACCTGGATGGAAAATGCACGTCAGGGCAAAATGCGCACCGGGGCGAAAAATGCGCGACGAGGCAAAAAAGCGTGCAAGTGCGAAAAATGCGCACACGGGCAAAAATGCACGCCAGGCAAAAAATGCGCAAAAGGGCTAAAATGCGTCGGCAAAATGTGCGTTAAGGCGAAAAAACACATGTCTAAGCAAAAAATGCGTGCCCGGGAGAAAAATGCGAGCCCGGGCAAAAAAAAAAACGCGCCTGGGTGAAAAAACATGTGCCCTGGAAAAATATACGCGCCCTGTTGAAAAATGAGTGTCCGAAAAAAAAAACGCTCGCCCATGTGAAAAATGCTCGCCCGGGCAAAAAATGTGCTCCCGACCGAAGAAGTGCACATCCGGGAAAAAGGTGCACCCGGGAAAAAACACTCACTTGGGCGAAAAATGAGCGCCGGGTGAAAAATGCACGTTGGGGGCGAAAAAACATGTGCACAGGTAAAAAATGTGCGTCCGGATGAAAAATGTGCGTACTAGGCAAAAAAATATGCACCCAAGCAAAAATCTGGATCTAAACCCCTAGACATTCAGTAATGGCTTCCACCCCCATACATTCATCTTTCGGGATTGGAGGAATGCCCATGCCTATCTAAGGATGAGACACAACATTCAGTAATGCCTTCCACCCCCAGTCATGTAATACCTAAGACTTCACAATATAATTTAAATTTCAATTAATTGTTTTATTGCTTCTCAACTTCTCAAGGGCAGACGGCGAAGCAACATCGATTACAGAGGCCTCATATGAATCCTTCTCCTCTACTAACGCGCAACTGTCTTCCCCCCTTCTCGATGCCACATAGCACAGAGTTGTGTCTTCTCGAGCTCTCATATGGAGAAATTTCTCTGCTTTGCCTACTAAGCTGCCGACCTAAATTTACTATAAAAAGGCTCGATGAGGTTTCTTCTCCCGCATACGATCTTTTCTCTGCCTTAATTTCCTGCATACAATCCTCTCTCTATTGGAACTACTAGGTCGTGTGGTGAGGACTCGATTAGGCATCAACCCCTACATTTCTTTCTCTCCCTCTATTCCTTCAACTATAAGTCTTTTAAGTTCCGATTTCTCTTATTTTGGCAAATTAATATAGTTATGGTTGTGTTGTGGTTAATTCATGAGGATTGATTATGGCACTTCATTAATTCCTATAATTGCTCTCCACTGGATTTGGGGTTTATGTGGTCGGTTAGTGTGGTTTATTGTTCTTAAATTTAGTTTCATTTAGGGTTGTTTCTCCTTGGCCGGCTATTGAAAATTCTGAAGAAAATAGTAGGTATTTCCAGTGGGCCGACTAATGCATTTACGTCTTTAAGATGTGATCTGGAACAATAGTTAATTATGCTAAAAGTTCTTAGGGCTTCTCCCTCTCCCTCTTTCTCTTCCTCCTAGCTCTCCAATTCCTGATATTGGATTCATGAGGGCCAAAATTGGCATAATTTCTTCGATTTCTATAGTTGCTTTTTACTAAATTTGGGAATTTGTTCTGTTCAATATGGTCCGATGTTGGAATGACTTAAAGTGAAGGGCTTTCCTCTTATGGACTGAATATTGAATTGAATATATTACTCTCTTTCACAGATTAGCTATTGTGAAATTCATTTAATACCCTCATTCACATGGAAAATTTCATATTCATATCTCTTTCTTTTGATGATTTTATGTTTCGTTGTCGGCATAAAGTTTTGAGTTTGGAATTAACGATCCGTAAATATTTTCCTAGTTTTTATTTAAGAGGTCACCTAAATCTTTTCCACCTTAGACAACTCCTGAAAAGTCTAAATCTTCGATAGTGTCAATGTCATAACTGTGTAAGATGCAACCTCGATAAAATGTTGCCTAATAAACGATGCATAATTACAGATAATTCATAGGATGACATCAAACGATCGATACGCCGATTACCTGCGGCGATATAAAGGCAAATAATTGATGCACATGAGGATTATCTCTTTAATTTATGCTCCATTTGTCGTACTTTTAATTACATGCATATTATTTTAAAATTAGAAAAAAAATTATGCATGAGCATGCATGATTTCAATTATATTGAGAAAGTTTGGTATTTTTATATCAATGACAAATTATAAATCGCTAAATATGGCAAAAATTGCAAAGAAATAAAAAAGTGATTATAACCTGAGGGGATTAATAATTAATTATTTATTTTCCACTTTAAATAGAACACAAAAACTCATTGACAAACTGCACATGTAAATGCATCGATGCATACGTAATGACGGGGGTAACGTTAATGATTTTTCAATCTAGTCAAGTCATATTCGATCACACTGGATTAATTATAACGACAATCAATGTAGTAGGCTGAAAAGCATTAACGAGTGATGAACGTACAAACTTGGTAGTTGATGATCCTGAGAGGTCGGGCCCAAATACGGATACTTATAATATTGAGAGCCTACTGCATTATCTCAATAAAGTATTAAACAAATAAATTGATTCCACATATGTACTGGTTATGTAAATTGAATATTGAAATTGAACTTAATACTAACATCTGTTTACTACTATTTTAAATTCTACCTTAGTTACATTTTCACTATTGCATTAATCCAATTTAAAGATTACTTGCTTATACTATTAATTCACCTATTATCATGAAGAATAAATGTATATTGTTGCTGCTCCATGCACTTTGTTTGCATGTACAATAGGTTAAAGAGGTAAATTCTCACTTAGTCTATTACTTAAAAACTAATCATTTATGTGGATAAATTTGCAGGATCCGAGCAACACCAACTCAACCATCCCTGAAAGTAATAGCGCGGTCCTCGTGCAGAAGGATAAAAGAGAGTAAGAAGGTATATATTGTATTATTCTAGATGAGGTTATTACATATGTATTATCACATGTAACTAGATGTAATAGAAGCTTTTAATGAAATAATTTTTTTTATTTTGTACTTATGGCATACACAATGTGAACAAAGATGTACTATGTTGTGCAATCTGTGGACTGAAATATTGTTGGATCTGTAGGCGAGGGGGAGTGAATAAGGGTTTAAAAAACTTCTAGGTTTAATAGAAAACTTTTAATATTTATTAGAAATAAATCGAAGCAAAAGTAAAGTGCTAGAAATTGAAAAACAAATCAATTTTGTTGAACAAGTAAAGACATAATTATCATTTATAAAATCGATTACAAAATTAGATTTCTATCACGCTAGAAATCAAGGCGAATAATATGAAAACTCTTTTTATTTTCTATACCGACTCTTCTCCCTAAGAACCGGTTGACTTTAGCCGATCTACCCCCAGATACGGCCTCAAGCCGCTCTAGCCTCTCTATCCCCAGAAAGGCCTCGAGCACCCCCTAGAGCTAATCCCAAGACCTAGTCACCACACTCACGCGATGAATTCTCCCTAGTCCTCGCAAGGCCCTAGTCGTCAACACGGGTGAATTTCTCTACCAATGAAAATAAGAGATACAATCAATAAAAACTAAAACATCAAAAACTCCCTCAAACATTGAACTTGACGATGATGTAAGTGTGATCGACCCGTCTTCAAGTTCTAAGCATTCACGAGCGTTGATGGAGTTCCCTTGGCTGCAAGGAGGAGACTCTCACGAAAGTTCAGGAGTTGTAGCTTGTTATTCTTCGTGTATCGGCACCGCTTAAATGAGAAGGACTGCTCTTTAAATAGACTTGGATCCTAGCGCTAGCGATAGTGCTATCGCTGGGCGGTAGCCACTTAGGTAATAGTCTGACATACATATTGAGTCATCTTAGGCAACATTCTTGCTCCAAATTTGGCAGCCCCTCATACCGCTCTGACGTAATGCTAACACATCGCCTTAGCGTTATAGCTTTCCTAGCCGTCAGATCTCCATCCTCTTTTGCTCCTTAATCAGCAACGAGATGACAGGGCTTCCATAAGTTACCGTTGGGCGTTAGCCTTAACACGTTGCAGTAATACTTGCTATATTTGAGTCTCGTCGATATTCCTTTCTCGACGATGTTTCCTTATCGACGATGTTTCCAAGTATGCAGAAGCTACCGCCAGCGGTAGCGTTAATGCACCACGATAACAAACGGAGCGTTGTAATGATAGAGGATCATCATCTTAATTTTTTGTACTCATAGGGGCTTGAGAGCTGAAGTTCCTGCACACTATAAACACATGTCATGTATGATCAAATACAATGAGATTTGTTATTCTCAAACCAAGAGATGTGGAAAGCATATTTCAACAAACTTCTCTTTTGATAATAACAAATCCTCTTAGAAAGAAAACATGCACATATAATATTAGTGTTTATAGTTAATGTCTTCTCGAGCTCTCATATGGAGAAATTTCCCTTCTTTGCCGACTAAGTTGTCAACCTAAAATTGCAATAAAAAGGCTCGATGAGGTTTCTTCTCCTACATATGATCTTTTCTCTGCCTTAATTTCATGCATACAATCATCTCTCTATTGGAATTGTTGGGTCGTGTGGTGATGCGCAAAATTTAGAGATGTTTCTCCAATTCTACGAACTATATGGAAGTGTACCTACCGTTCATAGCATATGATATTTACGAATATTAAGTGTCGTATTCCACGGGACTTGTCGAGTACTTCTACTCACATATATTCTATTATTTTATCGAACAAGTATGATGTTGGTTTGTTAAATTAATAAAGAAAAACAATTTTATAAATTAATAATTGAAACGTACATGTCCATGTAAATTCTATTCTAGGAATTGAAAATAGTGATTCTAATCTAGAATTGAAATTGCAAATCTAAACTACTTTGCAAGGAATGAAAATAAAATATGTAAGATCCCTCTCCCGCACCAGGAGAGTTCCCGGATCTTATGCCCAGAACCGTCGCCTTACGGTGATGCTAACACACACAAGTTAGCCACCTCCGCAAGATGCCGATCCTGCCAGCAAGAACAATCAACCAGGCCAACAAGAGATAAGAAGAAAAACTAGGTAAAATAAACCAAGTCCACAATCACACACATATATATGACAAAATAGTATACAAGTCCATCAATGAGTACAAAATGAAAGAGTAAGGGTTTATGCCTGGTACATGTCTAAATGAAAAGACAACAAAAAATGTAACATCCTCAGAACTTCTAGACCCCTTAACTTCAATTAGGGTGAGACCAGTGGTGAGTGTTGTGAGTTTGTGTTAGGTTGCAACCTTAGGACACATAGGGTTAGGTGAACTCACATGTGATCTCCTATAAGACTCAAGTCAACCTAAGTCAAACTAGCTCAACATGAACTCACACCTACAAATTGATTCCACCAATGGATTATAAACACTTAAAGGAACCCAATGGACCAAAAAGCCCCATCATGGGGTCAATAATTTGACCAAATTGACCAAAGTCAACATTTCCTCAATTTTGGTCAAAATCACACATATTGGCCAAACTGGCTCAATTAGGCCTTCACCATGACGCAACAAACCTTGGGTAGTGTCATTGGACTCAATGTCAACATCTTGGACCAGTCAACACACCCAATTGACCAAGTCAACTCAAAAGTCAACATAGCCACAATGCATATTGACCTACTTTGCCCACTTATTTCAACATGCAAAGACATGCATGGGGGCAAAATTGGAAATTCCCCCTTCCTCCATTAAGGATAAGAGGAAATTTGGGAATGGAGGCCATGTGGCCCTCCATTCCTCTGCCCAAGGTTAGATCTGAGCCCCTACAGCAGTTCATGGACGAATTTGGGCTGGAGCAGTGCCACTTGGCAGCTAGGAGGAACATCCAAGGTGTGGCCAAGCTCCTCCTAATGGCAGCTCCACATAGAGCCCTCGACACTCCATTTCGATGACACCATCAGCTTCAGAGGGCCTGGAAGAGTTGATTTGCTACCCTGGATCGAAGGAATCGGCTGAGAATGGAGGAAATAGCAAGGGTCGCCGGAGCAGAGAAGATCCATGGCCAACATCCGCCGCCACCGCCAAGCCCCACTAAGGTCCGGTTTCTCCCCCTCTCCCTCTGTGCTAGATGTTAGATCCACCTAGGAGAGATATCAGGCTCAATTGAGCCCGATCCCATGTGAGCTAGAGGGCATTTTTCTGAGCTTTTGTTCTTGCTCGAGATCACCGGAGACGGGATCTCCGGCGACCGTGTCGCCGTCAAACGATGGCCACCACCTCAATGGAGGTGGTGGAGGCGGTGGCCGGCGGTGGTGGGCAGGAGGTTCCCGGGAAAAGCCAATGGAAGTTGGCCCAGGCGCGGCAAATCGCGACCTTTGGCTCATCGGGGATGATGAACCAGAACCGTCTGATATGGGTTGGATTGATAAGCGTAGACCATGATCAATTTATTATATGATTTATACTATTCTGTCACACTTATTTTATAGTTTTGTTTAATTAATTTGAAGCCTCTAGAGGCCTTAATTGGAAAAATGACCAGAGACGACTAATGTAGATTTGGATGTCTACTTTCATCTCAAAGTAGACATCAAGCCATTTGGTTAACTGTAGGCCCCACAGTACTCATTTTAATGAGGCTGGTCAAAACAAAAATCAGATCTTTGAATGGGTATAACTTTTAATGCCAAGTCTGATGGACTTGAGATTTTGGCCATGCATGCATGTGCCTCATACCTAGCTTAGGTTTAAATATCAAAATTTTTGGAGACAATTTTCCTATAGTTTTGTTCAAATTATGGAAAATGAAATAAATGAAATAACTAGAGTTATATAACTCCAAATAACCCCAAGTTTGGGTGTCATGCTTATTTAACCTATATTAGTCTCTGGTAAAAATTTGGGACCAATTGGATCCATGCATGATTGGTGAATCCAACATTTACATTGAAGGGGTGTAGGGAAAATTGGGGTGCATCTAGCAAAAATGGGAAAAAGATGATTTTGGCCCATTTGTCCCATTAGATGCCCTTGAAACTCTGGTTATGAGTTGGTGTGTATGAAATACATCATCCTCTGAAGTTGTAGAATCTCTGGAGTTAAAATTTTAGGGTTTTATGTTTTAATTCAAAATTAGCCCCTTTCAAATTAATGAAATAAAAATGGGTAATTGAATCTAGAAAATTCTAGATCTCTGGTCATAGGTCTATAATGTTGAGTTAGACCTCTGGTGAATTATTGGGAATTTATGAAATTTATTTCAAGCTAGTGTTAACACCAATTACATTTTTTGCCGTTTTGAAGTTTTTATGAATTCAATGAGAATAGTTTTATGGAAAATTATGAAATTAAATGTGGCTCATTATTTCAGTATTTAGAACACCTATGATTATTGGTAGAATTTTTGGAGGAGAAAAAGTAGGCTTTTATGGCATAAGGGCATTTTTGTAAATTCCTTATCTAGTAGCAAACATGCATAAAATCCACTGAGAAAATTATGAGATTCTGGACAGACCCTTTTTAGATCATTATAACTACCTACTAATTTTCCTGTGATTTATAGTTTCATATAAATGGTAGTTGTAGTGTATACCCTTATTGGCACACCAATTGTATTAAAGGGTAAATATGGATAAATACTCCTTGGAATATTATGAAACTTAGGCACTGAAGTTTTTAGGTCAATATGGTACTACTGTAATTTTATCAGAATTTATTGTGACCTGTAGATGGTAGATGTAGTGTAAACCCTTATTGGCACACCAATTGTAATAAAGGGTAAATATGGATAAATGCTCCTTGGAATATTATGAAACATAGGCACTGAAGTTTGTAGGTCAATATAGTACTACTGTAATTTTATCAGAATTTATTGTGACCTGTAGATGGTAGATGTAGTGTAAACCTTTATTGGCACACCACTTGTATTAAATGAATATTATGGACATACTACTTGGAAAATTATGAAACTTAGGCATTGCTGTTTTAGGTCAATATTATACTTCTGTGATTTTATCAGAATTTATTATGACCTGTAGAGGGTAGCTGTAGTGTAAACCCTTATTGGCACACCACTTGTATTAGATGATTATTATGGAAAAATACTACTTGGAAAATTATGAAATTATTCTAGTAGATTCCCTTGGTGATACTATATCTCTGTAAATTTTTCTAGAATTTTTAGATGAATCTCTGTAGTAATTATCAATTTATTGAGGAAAAACCCCATTTTGTAATTAATTAATTTAATGGGGTAAAATAGTTTGTAAAATTCCAAATCTCTAAATATAGTGATATTTTCAAGTTATGGATCTCTAGAAATTAATTCAAATCATGTTGATGATTTTATACAACAGTCACTTCACAAACCAAGTGAAAACCTTTGTTTTTAATTAATTCTGAAAATAGGGTAATATAGTTCATAAAATGTTGATTCTCTGGAAATTGTGGTTTTATGTTGAGTTACATTAGTAGAAACAATCTCAAATGGTTTAGATAAAAATTTAGAGTACTCCCTTTGTAATTTAGACTAAGACAATTGAATAAGGGATCTTAAATGGAAGCCAAATTTAATAGAAATATGTTAAACTCTGGTCAACCCCTAAATTACTCATTACGAACCTATGGTAATAATTGGAACTCATTTGGATATGATATGATCAAGAATGCACCATAGGAGTCAAATCTAACTCAATCTCATTTGGTCTGCGAATAGTAAAACTGATTTATATGATTTAGACCACCACTGACCTTCATACATAGAACTATTAACTCTTTGATTATTATAAAGGCTCGGATTATTTAGAAAAACACTCTAAGGGCGTCATGGGAAATAAGGGTTGGGGTGCGTTTAGCAAATCTATAAGTGCAGGAATTTATAATGATATAAAAAGGAGGTTAGACCTCATCAAGGGCCCCACAAACAACTTATCAGTGTTAAATGATTATATGGAAGTAAAACTACCCTTAGCCGGGTGAGCCATCTTAAGGTAAATACTCAAGGGCGAAGTCGAGAAATATCTAAGGCAAACCCTGGATTAAGGATGACGAAGAATAGGAGTGTGGGTCCAAGTAAGGCTAAGAATTTTTAGGTGTACGTGTGTAGTTCCTAGGTGAAGAAGGGAACTCGAGCTTAGAATGTGACGACGGGAGAGTCATCACCCGGTCACAGTTGGTGTTGCGGGAGTTCAAAAGAACTCCCCCACATCTAAGTGCCAAGTTTAACTCATCTTAGAGATTTAAAGTAATTGGAGAGGAAAATGGGGATCAAGTAGAATGGGGTAGATACCAACAAGATTAAGTACCTTGGGAAGAGGAAGTTCGGGGTGTCAGCCCGCCACACTTCCTAGTACCGCTGCGAGCCCCTCACCGGGTAACCCTCAGGAAGTCCAAGGCTAACCCTAAAGCATCTAAGATTAACTAAATTATAGACAAGACTAGTTAAGTAGGAGAACTTGACAAGTTAAGTTCCATCCCAAACCGAAACATTTTATAAGAAGGACTGGGATAGTCCTGCGAGCGGTAGGCTCGGGTTATAAGGAAGGATTGGGATAGTCCTACAAGCGGTAGGCTCGGGTTATAAGGAAGGACTGGGATAGTCCTGCGAGCGGTAGGCTTGGGTTATAAGGAAGGATTGGGATAGTCCTGCGAGCGGTAGGCTCGGGTTATATGGAAGGACTGGGATAGTCCAGCAAGTGATATGCTCATAGTTTAAATATAAGACTGGTGTAGTCTAGCGAGCGGTAGACTCGTAGTTTAAATATAAGACTTGTGTTGTCTAGCGAGCGGTAGGCTCGTAGTTTAAATATAAGACTGGTGTAGTCTAGCGAGCGGTAGGCTCGTAGTTTAAATATAAGACTGGTGTAGTCTAGCGAACGGTAGGCTCGTAGTCTAAATATAAGAATGGTGCAGTCTAGCGAGCGATGGGCTCGTAGTTTAAATATAACACTGGTGTAGTCTAGCGAGCGGTAGGCTCGTAGTTTAAATATAAGACTAGTGTAGTCTAGCGAGAGGTAGGCTCGTTGTTTAAATATAAGACTGGTGTAGTCTAGCGAGCGGTAGGCTCGTAGATTAAATATAAGACTGATGTAGTCTAGCGAGCGGTAGGCTCGTAGTTTAAATATATGACTGGTGTAATCTAGCGAGAGGTAGGCTCGTAGTTTAAATATAAGACTGGTGTAGTCTAGCGAGCGGTAGGCTCGTAGTCTAAATATAAGAATGGTGCAGTCTAGCGAGCGGTGGGCTCGTAGCTTAAATATAAGACTGGTGTAGTCTGGCGAGCGGTAGGCTCTACTTTATAAATGTTGATTTAAAATTGTGAGCTGGAAGTAAGGGTTAATACATATTTGCATATTCAAAATATGTGATGGGTCTTCGGTTCTGGCTTAGTCGTCACACCGACAACAGTTTATTGACTCGGCAGTGCTAGTGGTTGATTAGGGGCCAGGTTGTTTTACTGCGCGTCCGACGGGACGGATTCCCTAAACCCTGTCTGGCCAATTCAGTTTAGTACGCAGGAGCTCGTTAGTACCGGGTACCGGTATCACAGCGTACGTTAGGTCCTAGTTCTGGTAGTGTGACTTACCCACCTAGGTGAGGAGACGCCCGCTCCTCTGCCACCATTTGACCACGATGGGAGGTGCCTGAGAGGTTAGCTACCTCCAAAAAGTGGGAACTACAAAAGGTCTGTACGTACAGGGTCATGTGCGTGAGTTGCACCATTGCATTGCATATCATAGCATAGCATTCTTGTATAAACAGAGACCTCATCGTATAAATTAGTATGGGCTCTTTTATACGATGAGTTTACCTTAGTGCCAGATCCCTTAGCTTATGTGCTTTTGTGTGTGCATATAAGTTAAGGTTACATTCGTATCTGCCCTTTACTTTTGTACCTGCTTCTTTTACTTATATTGTCTCTTACATATCGCTGTCACACTTACTCTTGTTAGTATGGAATTGTTATTATATACTTGCAAGCGTAGAACTCTTGTCACCTGTCTTGTTTCTATTACCCCTTATTTTTCCTCCGCTTCGTCCTTCCGCACGGTGCCTAGAAGTCGCGGGGGGAGACAGGCACAAAATCGGCTTAGTCTTTATAACTAACGGTCGGTTTTGACCGTAGGTGTCTGAGGTGATGGAGCCCCAGCTAGATGAGGAGACAGGACCAGAGGAGCAGATGTCGCGCATTCTTCTACTACGAGATAGGTGTTCCAGAGTTGAGAGTTTGTTTAGCTTCCGCACAGATGTAGAGTGAGAGAGTTTTTGTACTTTACTTGGATATGTACCGGGCTTAAGCCATTTCTCTCCTTTACTTGTTGTACTCATTGATGGACTATTTATATTTTGTTGTATAAATGTGTGATTGTGGACTTGGTTTTGTTTATTTTCCTTCTTAACTCTTGTTGGCCTGTTGATCGTTCTTGCAGGCAGGATCGACGTCTTGCGGAGGCAGCTAACTCGGGTGTTAGTGTCACCGTAAGGCGGCGGTTCTGGGCATAAGATCTGGAAGCTCTCCAGGTGCGGGAGAGGGATCTTACACCTGGTATCACTTGAACAACAATCCAACGAGAAAGAAGTCCACAAACCCTGGGACACCCCCGCTCGAGTTGTTTGAGGACAAACTAGTAGCGGAAGCAGTGGTGTGCCCATGTGTGAAAATCACAAAAAACAGTCCATTAATCAATGAGTTAGGCCAACCCAACTAGGATATCTTTCTAGTTTGATGCACCAAGACGATTTTATAGCATACACTAATCCAAACCAACCGCAGGCATAGACGGATTAAGGCGTTATGACCCCCAAAGTGACTAAAGGAAGAGTCTATTGAGAAAATAGTTACCTAAAGCTTAAAACTCCGACGTCCATAATTCTAATATCAAGTGATATCATCACTCCCTACCCAATGAGAAGGACCGCCTCAAGATATTCAGTGCACGAATACCATTAGTGGACAGTAGGAGAATCGTAAACTTAATCTCCAAACCAACAACTAGGTTACACCGAAATGATCATCGTGACAAACACCGGGTTTGGATAAGGATTCGAGTTCAGAAAGGGCCCTTTTGTGTATGGCCCATAGAATAATCATGAGAAGGTTGCGATAATTAGTAACCTTAATGGCCTAAAAATATGTGGAATATCAATGGGCCTCGGATGGAACTCCAAGTCTAGAGTTGTATGCCCTAAGGAGTGAGTGAATACCTAGGACAATAGATCATAATGATATCAGGATCTTAGCCCGAAGTGTACAGGGGCTAATCCCTTTGTTTATTGGGGCCAGTTAGATCACAACTCGAGTTCCCTAGACCTTATTTTGGAAATGTTCGTCAAAAACGTAAGCAATCTCGAAGTATTCAACTTTACTTGACTTAAGAAGAGATTTTGAAGTATGCATAATCGGTCTGATGACCAACCCTTCCTAGAAGTCAAGACCCTTGAAGAATTCCTTCGTCTTAAGAAAGGAGAATTATTAATACTATGACGAGGCTGATATGAATACACAATCGGAATAAGAGCATAGAGCCTTTCAAGAATGATTATTCACCCCCTTAATGCTCTAAGGTTATGCAGATAAGTAAACAAAGAAAATAGTAAATGAAGTCTTTGAAGTTATAGATCAGGTCGCCTAGAAAATTCTTTGCATGCGACTCTTGAGAACAAGGAAAACAGTATAAGACTTCGAGAGAATCTCCAAAGTCCGAACATAATGCCGTAGATAGCTACTTAGTACGCAACCTAAGGACCGATTGTGCCTTCCCTAATACAAGTCATGGTGTGAATCACTTGCAAATTCAAAAGAAAATTGTGAAATCACTTTAAAAGACCTAAGCTTGAGGTAGCACTGATTGGGGAAAGAGTTTTACACTCAGTTAAGGTGGTGTGATAATTATTGCCTCGACAGCATATTCATATACCCTCTACCATCTCAACTCAATTATCGTAACACACGATTAATGACTTTAATGTCGACTACAGATTTGACGAATAAAACTCTTGAAAAGCGCAAGAGAGAACCGACATGAATTATGGACTCAACGCAGGTTTAAGTCGGATATGGACTGCATAAGAATGGAACGAACAATAGGCCCTCGTGATCTTAAGAGGTGAACAAATGTAAACAACCTCATGCAAAGTGTGGTACCTTAGATCTTCCTCCCCAACTCGGAGACGATGATTCAATTATATTCGGGGCAAACGGTGCAAATATCGTTGGATGATCAAATATCTGAATTCAGTCGAATCGATTGAAACATAGGATGGCCAAGCTAGTTTCTGGGGACAAACAAATCACCTTATGAGCTATGAGGACTGGAATTAGATTCCTGCGTGATAGAACTATAATTGGAATTTCTTGAATTTCAGGGCGTTCGAAGATAAGGTACATACAATTATTGAAAAATCAAGCCCCTCTTTTCATTTTCGAATAATTATATCGTGACCAATATCCATATGCCTTGGGAGATAGTTGATGCATAACCGAAGATATTGAAAAGATGAATGCTTGCGCTTAACTGTTAAGATGATATGACTTAACCCTACCTAGTTTGATCCTAAATAAAAGGGTAACCATGATTGCCACATGTCAAGAGGTTGGGGATTGGGAGTGATAAACACGGGAATTGATTATCATTGCTACCAACAATATTTGGGTATAACCAAGCCACGAATCAGAATTATCAACTATGAACTTTTGAATGACATAAATAAGCAATGCCACCAAATTAGATCGTTGAAATTATACCTATGGATTAAGTAAATAAGAGAGTACTTATGTTTTTTTTATTCATGGCTTGACGAGCCTGGGAATTGAAGGACAAATGTCATTATAATCCCCAAGAATGCTGTATGGTTTGGAGAGTAATACGTGATATTGGGAAATATGACCTCTTAGTAAATCATAACTTTAGAGGTTGGATTATGGTTTATACATAGTAGTGATAGTCTCACGAGTATAATGAACTTGGTGATTTATTGACTCATACGTATTGGTCGATGCTGAACTGTATGAAAGGATTCAGGAAAGATTACTACATGTGCACATAAGTGGAAGTTTCACCATAAATAAGTTCATACTTATAGCTAGATTTTTGAGGCATGTGTCGACTTAAACGTAGAAATTTATACCATGATATATAGTTATTGGATTGTCATAGAAATTGCACATGGACTGCTCATATCAATAGGAAGCTCGGGAATTTTGTTAGAATTAATCCTTGAATAAATAACAGGCTTCCTTCACAAGTCCAATTTGAGACTACAACTCGAGAAATTAATTCACTGAATTACTGACATTGAAATATCATGAGTTTTGATATATGATCTCTTGTGTCAGTATAGAGCTATGGAAAATCTAGGGGAATTAATCATTGAGTGAATGACATACCTTCTTCACGAAGTACAATGTGAGATTACAACTTGAGAAATTATTTTCCTGAATGATTGACACTGAAATATCATGAACTTCTGATGTATGATCTTTTATATCAGTGGCAAGCTCTGGGAATTTTAATAGATTCAATCTCCGAGTAAACTTCATGCTTCATTCACAATGATGAGTTTGGGTGATAATATAGAATATCCATACCATGGACTGTAATTTGAGAAGTAGACACCTTGGGATATTAATACGGGAATGTTCTAGAAATCTGCATATAGACTTTTGATGTCAATATAAACCCCTGGAAATGATGTCAGGTTTAATGACTGAACAACCCTCATACTACCTCCACAAGTGGAATCCCGTAGACCCGAACTTGAATTTCGGGGACGAAATTATTCTTTTGTTTATTGGGATTTGTAACATCCTCAGAACTTCTAGACACCTTAACTTCAATTAAGGTGAGACCAGTGGTGAGTGTTGTGAGTTTGTGCTAGGTTGCAACCTTGGGACACATAGGGTTAGGTGAACTCACATGTGATCTCCTGTAAGACTCAAGTCAACCTAAGTCAAACTAGCTGAACATGAACTCACACCTACAAATTGATTCCACCAATGGATTATAAACACTTAAAGGAACCCTATGGAACCAAAAGCCCCATCATGGGGTCAACAATTTGACCAAATTGACCAAAGTCAACATTTCCCCAATTTTGGTCAAAATCACACATATTGGCCAAACTGGCTCAAGTAGGCCTTCACCATGACGCAACAAACCTTGGGTAGTGTCATTGGAATCAATGTCAACATCTTGGACCAGTCAACACACCCAATTGACCAAGTCAACTCAAAAGTCAACATAGGGTCAATTATACCTAAATTGGGCTTAAATTGGATTCAAACCAAATGCAAATGGATTAAAGCCTTAACCAAGGCCCATTCGGAAGCCCACAATGCATAATGACCTACTTTGCCCACTTATTTCAACATGCAAAGACATGCATGGGGCAAAATTGGAAATTCCCCCTTCCTCCATTAAGGACAAGAGGATATTTGGGAATGGAGGCCATGTGGCCCTCCATTCCTCTGACCAAGGTTAGATCTGAGCCCCCACAGCAGTTCATGGCCGAATTTGAGCTGGAGCAGTGCCACTTGGCAGCTAGGAGGAACATCCAAGGTGTGGTCGAGCTCCTCCTAATGGCAGCTCCACATAGAGCCCTCGACACTCCATTTCGACGACACCATCAGCTTCAGAGAGCCTGGAAGAGTTGATATGCTACCCTGGATTGAAGGAATCGGCTGAGAATGGAGGAAATAGCAAGGGTCGCCGGAGGAGAGAAGATCCATGGCCAACAGCCGCCGCCGCCGCCAAGCCCCACTAAGGTCTGGTTTCTCCCCCTCTCCCTCTGTGCTAGATGCTAGATCCACCTAGGAGAGATATCGGGCTCAATTGAGCCCGATCATATGTGAGCTAGAGGGTGTTTTTCCGAGCTTTTGTTCTTGCTCGGGATCGCCGGAGACGGGATCTCCGGCGGCCGTGTCGCCGTCAAATAATGGCCACCACCTCAACGGAGGTGGTGGAGGCGGTGGCCGGCGGTGGTGGGCAGGAGGTTGCCGGGAAAAGCCAATGGATGTTGGCCCAGGCGCAGCGAATCACGACCTTTGGCTCATCGGGGAAAATGAAGCAGAACCGTCGGATATGGGCTGGATTGATAAGCGTAGACCATATTAATTTATTATATGATTTATACTATTTTGTCACACTTATTTTATAGTTTTGTTTAATTAATTTGAAGCCTCTAGAGGCCTTAACTAGAAAAATGACCATAGACAACTAATGTAGATCTGGATGTCTACTGAAAGTGCACAGTTAACCTCACTAGAATTCTCTAGAGGGGGGGTGAATAGAGATTTAAAATATTTTTGTGCAAAGTTAATAATTATATATATATATGTGTGTAGTGATCACAGATTAGTGCTTCCCACACACCAACAAGAAGTAAACAAGTAAAGAAAATAAATGCAAGAAGAAAAATCACAGCACAACACAAAGAAATATAGTGGTTCCCCAAACTTTGGGTAGTCCACTCTTCTACCCCCTTGGTAAGAATTCACTATCTTGCACTGAGTCTTTTGTTAAGGAGACTCTTAGAACCACCCTGAGTCTTTTGATAAGGAGACTCTTAGAACCAACTGAGTCTTTTGAAAAGGAGACTCTTAGAATCAGTACAACTGAATTTTTTGAAGAGAGATTCTAAACACTCTTTTACAATATGTGAAAATGAAATAAGAAAAAGAAGGAAGAAAAATAATATAAAGACAAGAAGGAATCTTCTTCCTAGCAAGAAGATTGGAAGCACAAGAAGTAGTGAAAGAAATCTCTTCGATAGTGAGAAGGAGATTTGTAGCTTTTCTCTCTTTTAGTGAGAGCTATCAGAGTTTGCAGCAGAATGGCTTCAGAAGCAGGAGAAGATGGAAGCTTGATGGTTGCTGCAGGACTATTTCTCAATTCTCTCTCTTTTTCACTTGGGAGATTTTCCTCTTTTTCAGTATGTATATGGTGGATCACTTCTTGTGTATTCTCTGTCGACCTCCTTGTTATTTTATAGCTCTGTCCATTCAAATAATACTATAGGAGGATAATTGATTAGCAGATAGAGAAATAGAAAGATAGAAATATTTCCATAATAATTATATCAATAGAATGAAAGAATTCATTCTGATTTCAAATAATGTCCATAATGGTTTTAATCAAATTAGCCAAGAATCTATTAGAGGAAGAATGATTCAGAACGGCTATAAAGAATAAATTGATTCCATATAAATCAGATCTATAACAGAAGGAAAGAGATCTGGCGATTTTTGAATTAAACATAGAAATCGACGTGCGTCGATTACTATTCGACGTAAGCGTCGAATAAGTCCTGGCTGAATGTCGAGAGGAGAATAAGGAAGGTGGGTCAACTGAGGTGTGTCGACTTCACTAGATGCGTCGACTAGAAGTCAGAGCTACGTCGACATAGGATACATCGAATTCTTCTTAAATTTACTTCGACTCATTCTGAAAGAAACGTCGACACCACTTCGACGTTGCATCGAATACTATTCGACGCATATTTACTTAACCTTGATTTTTCTTTCTTAGAAAGCATATTCAACTCATTTTTAGGGGTTAAGAGAAATCATTTTCCCAACATCTACTTTCATCTGAAAGTGAAATCAAGCCATTTGGTGAACTGTAGGTCCCACAGTACTCATTTTAATGAGGCTGGTCAAAACAATAATCAGATCTTTGAATGGGTATAACTTTTTAATGCCAATTCTGATGGACTTGATATTTTGGCCATGCATGCATGTGCCTCATACCTAGCTTAGGTTTGAATATCAAAATTTTTGGAGACAATTTTTTTATAGTTCTGTTCAAATTATGGAAAATGAAATAAATGAAATAACTAGAGTTATATAACTCCAAATAACCCCAAGTTTGGGTTTCATGCTTATTTAACCTATATTAGTCTCTGGTAAAAATTTGGGACCAATTGGATCCATGCATGATTGGTGAATCCAACATTTACATTGAAGGGGTGTAGGGAAAATTGGGGTGCATCTAGCAAAAATGGAAAAAAGGTGATTTTGGCCCATTTGCCCCATTAGATGCCCTTGAAACTCTGGTTATGAGTTGGTGTGGATGAAATACACCATCTTCTGAAGTTGTAGAATTTCTGGAGTTAAAATTTTATAATTTTATGTTTTAATTCAAAGTTAGCCCCTTTCAAATTAATGAAATAAAAATGGGTAATTGAATCTCGAAAATTCTAGATCTCTGGTCATTGGTCTATAATGTTGAGTTAGACCTCTGGTGAATTATTGGGAATTTATGAAATTTATTTCATACTAGTGTTAGCACCAATTACATTTTTTGCCCTCTTGAAGTTTTATGAATTCAATGAGAATAGTTTTATGGAAAATTATGAAATTAAATGTGGCTCATTATTTCAGTATTTAGAACACCTATGATTATTGGTAGAATTTTTGGAGGAGAAATAGTAGGCTTTTATGGCATAATGGCATTTTTGTAAATTCCTTATCTAGTAGCAAACATGCATAAAATCCACTGAGAAAATTATGAGATTCTGGACAGGCCCTTTTTAGATCATTATAACTACCTACTAATTTTCCTGTGATTTATAGTTTCATATAAATGGTAGTTGTAGTGTAAACCCTTATTGGCACACCAATTGTATTAAAGGGTAAATATGGATAAATACTCCTTGGAATATTATAAAACTTAGGCACTAAAGTTTTTAGGTCAATATAGTACTACTGTAATTTTATCAAAATTTATTGTGACCTGTAGATGGTAGATGTAGTAGTGTAAACCCTTATTGGCACACTAATTGTATTAAAGGGTAAATAAGGATAAATTCTCCTTAGAATATTATGAAACTTAGGCACTGAAGTTTTCAGGTCAATATGGTACTACTGTAATTTTATCAGAATTTATTGTGACCTGTAGATGGTAGATGTAGTGTAAACCATTATTGGCACACCACTTGTATTAAATGAATATTATGGACAAATACTACTTAGAACATTATGAAACTTAGGCACTGCTGTTTTTAGGTCAATATTATACTTCTGTGATTTTATCAGAATTTATTGTGACCTGTAGAGGGTAGTTGTAGTGTAAACCCTTATTGGCACACCACTTGTATTAAGTGATTATTATGGACAAATACTACTTGGAAAATTATGAAATTATTCTAGTAGATTCCCTTGGTGATCCTATATCTCTGTAAATTTTCCTAGAATTTTTAAATGAATCTCTGTAGTAATTATCAATTTATTGAGGAAAACCCCCCTTTTGTAATTAATTAATTTAATGGGGTAAAATAGTTTGTAAAATTCCAAATCTCTGGATATAGTGATATTTTCAAGTTATGGATCTCTAGAAATTAATTCAAACCATGTTGATGATTTTATACTGCAGACACTTCACAAACCAAGTGAAAACCCTTGTTTTTAATTAATTCTGAAAATAGGGTAATATAGTTCATAAAATGTTGATTCTCTGGAAATTGTGGTTTTATGTTGAGTTACATCAGTAGAAACATTATCATATGGTTTAGATAAAAATTTAGAGTACTCCCTTTGTAATTTAGACTAAGATAATTGAATAAGGGATCTTAAATGGAAGCCAAATTTAATAGAAATATGTTAAACTCTGGTCAACCCCAAAATTACTCATTACGAACCTATGGTAATAATTGGAACTCATTTGGATATGATATGATCAAGAATGCACCATAGGAGTCAAATCTAACTCAATCTCATTTGGTCTGTGAATAGTAAAACTAATTTATATGATTTAGACCACCACTGACCTTCATACATAGAACAATTAACTCTTTGATTATTTTAAAGGCTCAGATTATTTGGAATAACACCTCTAAGGGCATCATGGGAAATAAGGGTTGGGGTGCGTTTAGCAAAGCTATAAGTGCAGGAATTTATAATGATATAAAAAGGAGGTTAGACCTCATCAAGGGGCCCACAAATAACTCATCAGTGTTAAATGATTATATGGAAGTAAAATTACCCTTAGCCGGGTGTGCCATCTTAAGGTAAATACTCAAGGGCGAAGTCGAGAAATATCTAAGGCAAACCCTGGATTAAGGATGACGAAGAATAGGAGTGTGGGTCCAAGTAAGGCTAAGAATTTTTAGGTGTATGTGTGTAGTTCCTAGGTGAAGAAGGGAACTCGAGCTTAGAATGTGACGACGGGAGAGTCATCACCCGGTCACAGTTGGTGGTGCGGGAGATCAAAAGAACTCTCCCACTCCTAAGTGCCAAGTTTAACTCATCTTAGAGATTTAAAGTAATTGGAGAGGAAAATTGGGATCAAGTAGAATGGGGTAGATACCAACAAGATTAAGTGCCTTGGGAAGAGGAAGTTCGGGGTGTCAGCCCGCCACACTTCCCAGTACTGCTGCGATCCCCTCACCGGGTAACCCTCCGGAAGTCCAAGGCTAACCCTAAAGCTTCTAAGATCAACTAAATTATAGACAAGACTAGTTAAGTAGGAGAACTTGACAAGTTAACTTCCATCCCAAACCGGAACATTTTATAAGAAGGACTGGGATAGTCCTGCAAGCGGTAGGCTCGGGTTATATGGAATGATTGGGATAGTCCTGCGAGCGATAGGCTTGGGTTATAAGGAAGGACTGGGATAGTTCTGCGAGCGGTAGGCTCGGGTTATAAGGAAGGATTGGGATAGTCCTGCGAGCGGTAGGCTCGGGTTATATGGAAAGACTGGGATAGTCCAGCAAGCGGTGGGCTCATAGTTTAAAAATAAGACTGGTGTAGTCTAGCGAGCGGTAGACTCGTAGTTTAAATATAAGACTGGTGTAGTCTAGCGAGCGGTATGCTCGTAGTTTAAATATAAGACTGGTGTAGTCTAGCGAGCGGTAGGCTCGTAGTTTAATATAAGACTTGTGTAGTCTAGCGAGCGGTAGGCTCGTAGTCTAAATATAAGAATGGTGCAGTCTAGCGAGCGATGGGCTCGTAGTTTAAATATAAGACTGGTGTAGTCTAGTGAGTGGTAGGCTCGTAGTTTAAATATAAGACTGGTGTAGTCTAGCGAGCAGTAGGCTCGTAGTTTAAATATAAGACTGGTGTAATCTAGCGAGCGGTAGGCTCGTAGTTTAAATATAAGACTGGTGTTGTCTAGCGAGCGGTAGGCTCGTAGTCTAAATATAAGACTGGTGCAGTCTAGCGAGCGGTGGGCTCGTAGCTTAAATATAAGACTGGTGTAGTCTGGCGAGTGGTAGGCTCTACTTTATAAATGTTGATTTAGAATTGCGAGCTGGAGGCTCGGTAGTAAGGGTTAATACATATTTGCATATGCAAAAGATGTGGTGGGTCTTCGGTTCTGGCTTAGTCGTCACACCAACAGCAGTTCGTTGACTCAGCAGTGCTTGTGGTTGATTAGGGGTCAGGTTTTTTTTACTGTGCGTCCGACGGGACGGATTCCCTAAACCCTGCCTAGCCAATTCAGTTTAGTACGCAGGAGCTCGTGAGTACCGGGTACGTGTATCATAGCGTACGTTAGGGCCTAGGTCTGGTAGTGTGACTTACCCACCTAGGTGAGGAGACGCCCGCTCCTCTGCCACTATTTGACCACGACGGGAGGTGCCCGAGAGGTTAGCTACCTACGAAAAGTGGGAACTACAAAAGTTCTATACGTACAGAGTCGTGTGCGTGAGTTGCAATATTGCATTGCATATCATAGCATAGCATTCTTGCATAAACAGAGACCTCATCGTATAAATTAGTAAGGGCTCTTTTATACGATGAGTTTACCTTAGTGTCAGATCCCTTAGCTTATGTGCTTTTATGTGTGCATATAAGTTAAGGTTACATTCGTAGCTGCCCTTTACTTTTGTACCTGTTTCTTTTACTTTTATTGTCTCTTACATATCGCTGTCACACTTACTCTTGTTAGTATGGAATTGTTATTATATACTTGCTAGCATAGAACTCTTGTCACCTGCCTTGTTTCTATTACCCCTTGTTTTTCCTCCGCTTCGTCCTTCCGCGCGGTGCCTAGGAGTCGCGGGGGCGGGCAGGCAAAAAATCGGCTTAGTCTTTATGACTAACGGTCCGTTGTGACCGTAGGTGTCCGAGGTGATGGAGCCCCAGCTAGATGAGGAGACAGGACCAGAGGAGCAGATGCCGCGCATTCTTCTACTATGAGACAGGTATTCGAGATTTGAGAGTTTGTTTAGCTTCCGCACAAATGTAGAGTGAGAGAGTTTTTGTACTTTACTTGGATATGTACCGGGCTTAAGCCCTTTCTCTCCTTTACTTGTTGTACTCATTGATGGACTTTTTATATTTTGTTGTATAAATGTGTGATTGTGGACTTGGGTTTGTTTATTTTCCTTCTTAACTCTTGTTGGCATGTTGATCGTTCTTGCCGGCAGGATCGGCGTCTTGCGGAGGCAGCTAACTCGGGTGTTAGTGTCACCGTAAGGCGGCGGTTCTGGGCATAAGATCTGGAAGCTCTCCAGGTGCGGGAGAGGGATCTTACAAAATAAACTCTCTCTCACTCTACATATCTATGCGGAAGCTAAACACTCTCATCATCTGGCACCTGTATCGTGGTAGAAGTAATGCTCGGCATCTGCTCCTCAAGTCTTGCCATCTCGTCCTGCTGGTCGTGCGGCTGCTCCAGCTCCTCAAACTCCTACGGTCACAACCGATCGTTAGTCATAAAGACTAACCTAGTTTTGTCCTCACCTCCCCCGCGACTCCTAGGCACCGAGCGGGAGGAAGAAGCAGAGGACAGCAAGTGGAGTAAACAAAAGCAGGTGACAGGGAAACTCTATGCTAGCAAGTATATATAAGTATGGCAAGTACTACTTTAGCAGTATGAACAATAAGCAGTAAAGAGCGGTAAGGAAGTAAGCAGTGCGTGCAAGTACGGTACGCAAGTAAAGTTGAATTATCTAGTTGCCAACCTAAATCACCTAGAGGGGGTGAATAGGTGATACCTACGTCTTTTGCGGAATTAAAAACTTGAGGAAATAGAACGCACAGAAAGCAAATCAAAATCACAGATAATACAAGAAATTTATAGTGGTTCCCCGTTCTTAGGTACTCCACTTGCCGGCCTCGCCAATCTAGCACAACATCTAGACTTGACTACTTCACTATAACTCGGATCAAGAATGATCCTACAATTTCGGAGTCAACACTCCTACAACTCGGGGACAAATCTCCTACAATCTCAGAGAGAACCTCTCTTACAACTAGGAGAACACCTCTCCTACAACTCGGAGAACACCTCTCCTACAATCAAATGTAATAAAGAATTGATACAAAATTATCAATACATAACTAGATCTGAAAGGCCTTGAGATCTTCTTCCTTCTTGAGGCTTGTAAAGCTTTGACTAGTTGTCGATGAGGAAGAACAATAAAACTCAGGACCTTCTTTGATTCGATTTGATCCAATATATATTGTTGATGATGGAGCAGTGATCAATCGAACATTTACATCCACTGGAGACAACTGATTTAGAACAGCAAATCGATCTCCATCTTTTCGACAGGAGGCGGCACTCTCACGTTCTTGGAACGAAAGGAGAATTATGGCTTGGTCAGAATAGAATAATGAATTATTATGTTTGGAACTTAAGAACGAGTGCCTTTAATAATAAAAGACTTAAGGACATCAGTTAAGGTAGAATGAACCTTAAACGAAATCAAAAGAGCCGTCTGAAAAAGACAGAGTGATTTAACGTCCCGTCAAAAAGGAATTAGAAAAGATTTCAGGAAAAAGACAGATTTCTCGAGAACTAAATGAGATTCCGAGAAAACAGGATTCAGAACAAAAGAATTAATCTCTCGAAAACAAAGAGCTTCTCGAGAAAAGAATTAAACAACAGAGAACACAGAATTCAAAATGAAGGAATTAACTTCTCGGGAACAAAGAACTTCTCAAGAAAATAGGATAAAGAACAAAACAATTAATTTCTCGAGAGCAAAGGATTTCTCAAAAAATAAATAGGCTTTGACTTCAAGAAGAACATAAAAGGAATTCTACAGGAGAGAAAATACTTTCTCGAAAGATAGAAGAACTTTTTGAGAAAAGAAAATAGAGAACAAGATCAACACAGAGAAAAATTGGTCGGCCAGCTGGTTCGTCGAACTGAGCTCAAAGAAACAATTTAACTTCAACAAAACAGCGAACGACGAAATAATAAGAGTTCGTCGAACGGAAAATCAAAGAAAACAATTCAATCTTACAGCTAAACTGCGCTCGACAAAATGTCGTCACTTCGTCGAACGGAGATCGACGAATGACGAAAGCACTTTACTTCAGTAGAAACTGAGATCGACGAAACTAAATTCAGCTCGTCGAACTGAGATTAACGAACGCGGTCGACGATAAAAAATTCAACACGGACGCAACAGCGGTCGACGAAAACTTCTTCTGTTCGTCGAACGGAGGTCGACGAACGCGGTCGACGAAATAGCTTTCAGCTTAGGCAGAACTGAGATCGACGAATTTTATTCAGTTCGTCGAACTGAGATCGACGAACGCGCCAACTTTTGTAGATCGCAGAATTTACTTAGAAAAATTCCTGTTTCTTCCTTGAACATAGATCAACAGCACCTTCCTTTAGTTCTTCCTTTCTGTTTGAATAAAAAGTACATCCTAATAGAGATATTTCACATGAATCAACACCTTGGTCCATCTAATGAGGAATTACATTGCATAGGCCTGTGTTTGATGACCCATTGAAACCTGACATTGGTTTGTACTTAGCCATTTAAAAACCTGCAAACACATTACTAGAGAGCAACATCAAATACAAACTCAATTCAACTTAGTTCAAGGGGACTTCTTCAAATCAAGGTAATTGTCGATACAATTCCCAACAAAAGTGTTGGGTATTGTATCCACAATAACCTTGATTTGTAGAAAGTCAACTTTGAACGAAGATTGAATTGTTTGTGTATTTGATATGCTTTTCTAGTAATGTCCTTGCAGGTTCACATTGCTAAGTGTAGACCAATGTCAGGTCACAATGGGTCAATAAGCACAGTCTCATGCAATGTAATTCTTCATTGTGTGGGGTATGGGGTTGACTCATGTGTTGTCTCTCAATTGGGATACACTTTATGATGAAGACATTAAAGAATCAAAGCTTGGATTACAACATTGGTCTGAAGACAAAGGAAGAAAGTTTTCTAAGTAAAATTTTCGAGAAGTAAGGGTACTTTTCGAGAAGTCCTTCTATGCTCTCGAGAAGTCCTTGATTATTTTCGAGAATGGTTGTTTCAGAAGTCTCTCGAGAAAAAGTTGAATTTTCTTCGAGTAGTTATTTACATTTCTCGAGAATTCATTGTGATCTCGAAAAGTCTTCTTAGTTTTCGAGAAAAGTTCTTTTCCAGTTGTTTTCGAGAAGTCTGTCTCAGCTCAGCTTTCGAGAAGTCTTTTCTCTCTCGAGAAGTACTTTTGTTTTCGAGAAGTCATTGTTAGTTTCGAAAAGTCTTTTCTCTAAAGGTTGTTCTCGAAATTGTTCTGAAGTTTTCGAGAAGGTTCCTTTGTTCTCGCGAAGTCTTGTATCTCTCGAGAATTCCTGTCATAATTCTTTGAATCTCTCTTCTAAAGCTGTTTTTCGAGAACTAGCCGGTTTCTCTCGAGAAGTCTTGGATCTCTCGAGAAGTCTGGTTCTATCTTTTCTCGTAAGCTTTGTTTTTCCGTTTTGACGTCAAGTCTTTTCCGTCAAATTGACGTGACGTCTTTCCTCGTTTTAAGGTTTAATCGTTAGGTCTTCATCTATATAATGATTGCTGCTTAAGAATGAGATATGATGAGAAGCAGAAGATCAGAGTTCGTTCATTTTCTCTAAAACCCAAATCTGATCCAAGATCGTCGTCTTATGCCGTGCATCGCCATTGTTGGAGTTCGATCGTGAGTTATCTGATTTCGTCTCCAAGTGGAAGAAAAAGGTCAATCGATCATCGCCTCACTCATTCTGATTCTATTGGATCGATCAAGACCTTAGAAGATCTGATTTAGTGCCGATTCGATTCTTCTTCTTCAACATCAAGCCGAATCCATTTTCGTCGCAAGAAGGAAGAAGATCTTCATCAAATTATTCAGATCTGATCGTGATTCGTTAAGTATTGTTTCAATCTAAACTTACATTTTGATTGTAGGAGAGATTGTTCTCCGAGTTGTAGGAGAGGTATTCTCTGAGTTGTAGGAGAGGTATTCTCCGAGTTGTAAGAGAGGGTTTTCTCTGAGTTTGTAGGAGATTGATCTCCGAGTTGTAAGAGTTTTGACTCTGAGATTTGTAGGATCATTCTTGATACGATATTTAGTAAAGTTGTCAAGTCTAGCTGTGGTGCTAGATTGGCGAGGCCGGAAAGTGGAGTACCCAAGAACGGGGAACCACTATAAATTTCTTGCGTCGTCTGTGATTGTGATTTGCATTCTGTGCGTTCTTTATTTTCAAGATTTTCAATTCCGCAAAAGACGCAGTTATCACCTATTCACCCCCACCCCCCCCTCTAGGTGATTTTGGTTGGCAACTAGATATTACAATTGGTATCAGAGGGTCGTTGTTCTTGAAAGGTTAACACCTTGAACAAGATCTTTTCATTCTAATTGCCTTCAATTCATGGAAAAGTGCAAGGAATCATTTTCGTTGAAATTGCCAATATGCACTAAGGCTAACTTTCCTATGTGGAAAAAAAGAGTCAGGTTTTATATGGAAGCCGCAGACCCAAGAATCTTCCAAGTTGTGGAAGAAGGACCTCATGTGCCAATGACCGCTTCTACTATGGATCCAACCTTAAAAGTACCAAAGAAAATGATGGACTTAACAAAGGATGAGATCGCACTCGTTGCTTTGGACAAAAAGGCAAAGAACATCATTGCCAGTGCAGTGGATGATTCAATGTTGCAAAATTTAATTCACTGTAATTCTGCCAAAGAAATGTGGACGTATTTAATAGTCCTTATGGAAGGTACTGAAGAAGTAAGAGATGATAGAAGATCTCTTTTGAATCAAGAGTACGAGGCTTTCAAGCAGAATAAAAAGGAGTGCATTGCTGATGCTTATGAAAGATTCTTCAAGATAGTAAACGGCCTAAGGAATTATGGTCGGGAATTTACTAATGGTGAACTAAATGACAAATTCCTGCGATCCCTAACGAAAGACTGGGATAGCAAGATAGTTGCAATCAGAGAGTTTGGAAAGTTACCAAACCTAGACCCACAGAATCTGTTTGGGAAATTATTATCCCATGAACTGCAAGTGAACATTCGCAAAATAGAAGAAGATGGGAATAGAATTTCTAGCAAGGAAAGGACCTTGGCTATGAAAGCCGAGAGCTCCAGAAAAAGCAGAGCTTTGTCTCCAGTTAGAACACAAGAATCTGATGATGAAAAGAATCTGAAGCCGGCTCCTCCAGTACTGAAATGTCTGATGGGGAGTTTTCTCTAATCTCTCGTCAGTTTAAGAAACTGCTAAACAAAAGAAGACACGTGAAGAATAAGTTTTCCTCTGAAAATAGACATTCTCGACGTGATGATGATCATCACAAAAAGGTTTCAAGCAATCATGACAGGTATAAATCTAAAACTGGTAAACATATTTCTTCTGATATAGTTTGCTATTGTTGCAATAATCCAGGGCACATGATTGTTGAATGCCCTTATAAAAAGAAAGAGGGTGGAAGAAAAGAAGAAAAGAAATCCACCCACGGAAAAAGGAAGACTGAAAAGAGTCTAGTCGCTAACAAGAACAGAACTTTAAGTGACAGTGACTCGGAGAAATCAAGTAGTGAAGAAGAAGCCTACTTCGGGCTAATGGCTATGACTGATGAAGAAGAAGAACCTTCATATACTGGGAAGGTAAATTCTCACACCATCTTATCTGATTCTGAATATGCTTCAGCTGAACAAAAGGATTATCTTTTAGATGATGACTCAAACCTCATGACCAAATACACTGAAATGCTTAAAAGTTTTGACAAATGTCGAAAGGTAGTCAAAATTCAGGCCAAGGAGATCATGTCTCTCAAAGAAGTGGAATCTAATTTGAGAAAAGAAGTTGAACAACTTTCTTCCTTTAAAGAGGAAAACCAAATCTTGAAAGACAAGATCAAAAGCTCAGATGAGCTCCTTGATCGGAGAGAGAACTCTATCAAAGTTCTGGAAGAACAGCTAGCCGCTGAAAAGAAGCTAGTTGAAAAGTTTTCACAACCAAAAACCATTCTTCCAATCATTGGTACTTTCTCTGCTAAAGCAAGTAGCAGTGGTTTAGGCCATGTCGCTGAGCCAAGTAATTCCTCTAAAGGCACCCGTGCCAAGAAGAAAAATAAGAATGCTAAGAAAGCTACTATCGAAGAAAAAGGGAAAGCCCATCTAGAACAAGTGGAATTTAAGAAAGTTCTACTTCCCACAAATG
Organism: Dactylorhiza incarnata; assembly: GCA_033032865.1. Taxonomy (NCBI): domain Eukaryota; kingdom Viridiplantae; phylum Streptophyta; class Magnoliopsida; order Asparagales; family Orchidaceae; genus Dactylorhiza; species Dactylorhiza incarnata. The sequence continues at coordinate 1,271,108 of JAWHQI010000461.1, forward strand.
CTTATGACATGGAAAGCTCTTATGGTCACTTGACACGACCTATTAATTTTGCGCATGTCAATGACTATAAGGGGTGGGCTCGTCCTCAATACCTCGGTCAAAGTGCTTTCAAAGCACCTTATGAAGAAGTAAATCTGAGAGATTATGGTCCTTATGTTCATGGTCCAAGTGCTGTTAAAGCACCAATAGTAAAGACTATTGTACCTAAGCCAAAGGAGAAAGCATTACCCTGTGTATGCTGTACTCATGAAACATCCTCATCCAGAAGGATTGCTCCTGCCAAAACCAACGTTCAAAGAGTAAAGCAGGAAAATATTAAAAGAAGGTACAACAGGTTTAACTATTGGTGTTGCGGCAAAATAGGTCACTTTGCCGTAGACTGTTGGTTCAACTCTACATATTCCAAGAGACCACAACTAAACTATGCAAGAAAGACCACTCGCAATGTTAATGTTCCTCGTGGTACTCAACTAACAAGGGACCAAGGACCCAAAGTTGTTTGGGCTCCTAAGGCAAAATAATTTGTTTTTGCAGGTATGTCTAAAGGCCAACAAAAATCCTATCTGGTATTTGGACAGTGGTTGTTCTCGGCATATGACCGGAACAAGAAGCCTTTTGCAAAATTTCATTTCTGTTGAGAATGGTCCAAAAGTTATTTTTGGCGGATCTGACAGAGGAATAACAAAAGGCTATGGTATGATTTCTAACGGTAATGTATCCTTTTTAGATGTAGCTTATGTGGAAGGATTAGAACACAATCTGATAAGCATAAGTCAACTTTGCGATAAAGGATACATTGTGGATTTTCGTAAAGATAAGTGTTTGATAAAATCGGCAGATAACCTAGAAACGATTTTATCAGGCACTCGTTGTAGAAATATGTTCTGTTTAAATTTTCTTTGTTTATCATCTTCTACACCAGTGTGTCTTTTAGCAAAAGATAGTGCATCTCTTACTGATCAATGGCATAAGAGATTAGCACATATAAATTTCAAAACTATAAATAAGTTGTTTTCACAAAACTTAGTACGTGATGCGCCAAATATTAAGTGCATTAAAGATAGACCTTGTCATGCTTGTGTAAAAGGCAAGCAAACAAGAGCTACCTTTAAAAGCATTATAGGCAAAGATTCAACTAGGTGCTTATACCTACTTCATATGGACTTGTTTGGTCCTTTGCAAATTAGAAGTTTAGGAGGTAAGTCTTTCACGTTAGTTATTGTAGATGATTACTCACATTTTGCATGGGTATTCTTTCTTAAACACAAGTCAGATACGTTTGACATTTTCACTAAGTTTGTCAAGCAAATCCAGAACGAATTTGAATGTTCCGTGGTCAAAATCAGAAGTGACCATGGAACAGAATTTGAATCTGGGGCCATGATAGATTTTTGTGAAAGTATAGGTATCTTTCATGAGTTTTCCTCACCTCGAACTCCACAACAGAATGGGGTAGCTGAGAGAAGGAATAGAACACTCATTGAGGCTTGCAGAACAATGTTGAGTGATACTTCACTACCCGAATACCTTTGGGCTGAAGCAGTCAACACTGCATGCCACGTGCAAAACAGAGCACTCATAAACAAAAACCATGAAAAGACTCCTTATGAACTACTAAAAGGCAAGAGACCAACCATCTCTTATTTTAGAATCTTTGGTTGCAAATGCTTTGTACTTAATAATGGAAAGCATTATAAAACCAAGTTTAGCGAAAAGAGTTTTGAAGGTATTTTTGTAGGCTATAGCAGTCATAGCAGAGCTTATCAAATATTTAATAAGAAAACCCTGGTGGTAGAAGAGTCTATCATTGTTGTATTTGATGAAACGAGCATGCTACATAGCAGCTCTTCTAGTACTTCTATTGAAGCTACAGGTTCAAAGTTACAAGATATAAGCTTGGATGAGCCAGTCAAAGTTGATGCTCAAACCTTCGTCAAGATCTCTTCCCCAATCACAAATGAAGAAGGAGGTCAGATTGATGAAGATCCAGTGCAAGTGGAAGGAGACATTCAAGTAACAGAAGATGCTCCAATTGTTCAAACTGATGCAAGGAACCTTGAGTTCAGACACATGAGAGATCATCCTATTGATCAAATCATAGGAGATCCTCAAGTCGGAATTAGAACAAGAAGAGGTACTACTAATGAAAATATGCATTTAAGTTTTCTTTCACAGGTTGAACCGAAGAAGTTTCAAGAAGCAAATGAAGATCCCCACTGGATAATTGCAATGGAAGAAGAGTTAAATCAATTCAAGCGTTGCAAGGTGTGGACACTAGTTCCAAAACCCAAGGATAAAAATATTATTGGAACAAAGTGGATCTACAGGAACAAGTTGGATGAGGATGGAACAATTATAAAGAATAAAGTCAGACTTGTAGCAAAAGGTTATAGACAGGAAGAAGGGATCGACTTCGATCAAACTTATGCTCCGGTAGCAAGACTTGAAGCGATCAGAATGTTCTTAGCCTATGCTGCATACAAAGGTTTCACCGTATACCAAATGGGCGTTAAGTCAACTTTTCTGAATGGTAACATAAAAGAAGAAGTATACGTTGAACAACCTTCAGGTTTTGTAGATTCTGAACATCCTAATTATGTTTACTTACTGCAAAAAGCTTTATATGGGTTGAAACAAGCTCCTCGAGCTTGGTATGAGACGCTGTCTAATTTTCTTCTTGAGAACAAGTTCACAAGAGGAAAGATAGATAAAACATTATTTCTTAGGGAAGTAAAAGGCAAGATTTTGCTAGTGCAAATCTATGTCGATGACATTATTTTTGGCTCTACGGACGACAATCTTTGCAAAAAATTTTCAAAACTTATGCAAGGAAAGTTTGAAATGAGCAGTATGGGAGAGCTAAAATATTTCTTAGGACTTCAAGTGAAACAATCTGAAGATGGAATTTTCATCTCACAGACAAAATTCACCAAGGAGCTGATTAAGAAATTTGGAATGGAGAATGCAACCTCTATGAGGACTCCAATGAGCTCAGCTATGTCTCTGGACAAGGATGAGAAAGGGAAACCTTTTGATGAAACCAAGTACAGAAGCATAATTGGCTCTCTGCTCTACCTTACTGCCAGTAGGCCAGATATAATGTTTTCTACATGTGTATGTGCCAGATATCAAGTGAACTCTAAGGAATCTCACTATACCGCTGCAAAGCGAATTTTGAGATATTTTAAAGGCACACCAAATCTTGGCTTATGGTACCCAAGAAGTAATGATAGCGAGCTAATTGGTTATTCAGATGCAGATTTTGCAGGTAGTAGAGACGACAGGAAAAGCACTTCCGGAACATGTCAATTTCTCGGTAGAAGGCTTATCTCCTGGAGTAGCAAGAAGCAGAATTGTGTCGCAATTTCAACAGCCGAATCTGAATATATTTCTGCAGGCAGTTGTTGCGCACAACTTCTTTGGATAAGAAATCAGCTTCAAGATTATAATTTGAAGATAAAGAATATTCCAATGTTTTGTGACTCCTCCAGTGCAATTGCTATAGCAAATAATCCAGTCTCACACAGTCGGACAAAGCATATCGAATTAAGATATCATTTCATCCGAGAGCATGTGGAGAATGGGGATATCAACTTAAGCTATGTCTCTACAGATAAACAAATAGCAGATATATTCACAAAGCCACTGGATGAGACCAAGTTCTCCTTCTTCAAAACAGAACTTGGAATGCTCAACATGGAATAATGGTCAAACAAAGGAAAAGAGAAGAAGAGGTTTATCATTTGAAAAGAAGAAAAATCAAAGAAGGAAAATCCAAGTCATCATTAAACTTCTCGAGAAATGAAGTTAATATCTCGAGAAATGACTTGCTTTTGGATGAAGATAAAAGTTTTCGGAAAATTGACATCATCTCTTGAAAAATGAATTCACACTTCTCGAGAAATGGGTTATCCCTCGAGAACTTTAATTATCTTTTGGAAGAAGATTGGCAAAGTTCTGGAACTTCTCGAGAACTTTTACTATCTCTCGAGAAATGTCTTATACTTTTCGAAAATTCTAATTTACGAGAATATGAAAAGCCAGGTACGCGAGTATTTCATTTTCTTATTATTAATATAAATGAGATAAATTGTCACATCAAACCAATCTATATATATAGACTATCGAAATGAATTAAAGATCACGCGAGGTCATTTCTTTTCTCTTTCGAAAAGCGCCGACCGTTCGTCTTCTTTTCTCGCAAAGCCGTTCATTAAGGTTTCCGATTTTCTCTCTTTCTGTCTCGTAAACTTTCAATCACTCTTGCTCTATGGCTCCTCAATCGAAGCCTAAGATCGGAGTTGGTAGTGAACTGGAGCGGGAAGGTCTTATCTCTCTTTCAGATGAATTTCAAAATCTATTCTACCTTCTAGACGCCGCTGGGTTATCGTTTGTTCTTGAACATCCATGCCGAGTTCTGCTTAAAGAGGTAGAAGAGTTCTTTATAAATATCAAAGTTCACAAGGAAAGGAAAAGGATGAAAACTGAAATCGGAAATTTCAAGATCAAGGTCAGTCCTAAATCTCTATCTAAATTTCTAAGATTGCCAATGGTATCTTCTGAGGACACATTAGTTGATGATGATTGGAATAGAGCTTTGAGCTTTTGTGGATTAGACAAGTCAGTTAAAAGTGTAAGAAGACATCAGATGAATGATGTGGGTAAACTTTTAGTGGACGCTATTTGGAAAGTTTTGTTGTGTAATACAGGAAGTTTGGGCTATGTCTCAACAGACGTGTTCTGGTTAATGACAACTGTAATTTATGGAAAGAAGTTTGACTGGGCAAATTTTCTCTTCAGTAAGATTAAAGACAGTATTTTATCTCCAAACTTTGCCAGAATTCTATCTTTATATCTAAATCAGCTTAATCATGAAGTCTTTGACATGTCGAAAGGTGCAATCATACACCATCTGAGGAAGTTAAATGCCACAACAATACGGAGATGGGATATCAGAATTACTAAGCCAACTGCAGATGCAGGTCTCCAGGGGGAGCCCATTTCTTCAGCTCAATCAGTTCCAGAGTATGAAGCTCCAGCTCCACCTCCAGCTCAGCAACACAGTCCAGTTCCAGATCCATCTCCAGCTCCACAAGACACCATTCCTTCAGCAGAGCCAAGTCTTCCAACAGATACAGTTCTTCCACCATCAGCTCAGGATCCATCAGAACAAGTTCTTTTAGATCAAGTTCCTTCCAAAACTCCACCCATCCCAGATGCTCAGGTTTTGTCAGATACTCCTATGGAAGACACTTTTCTTTCTCAAGAACAAGTTGATCACTTCTCACCTCCTCCAGTTATGGATAAAGACAGAGTTGATTCCACCATAGCAGATGTAGTAAGTGAAATTCTAAAGGGTGCTGATGATGTGCTTAGCACTAGTGACCACATGGGTGGGTCAGGGGCAGACTATGATTTTAATATAGAAGTAGATGATGCTTCAGTGCATGATTCATCTCCTCCCCCAGTACATATTGAGGGGGAGCAAGAGCCTTGCTTAGAAACAAACAAGGATGCTCAGGAAAAGCTTGTTGATGAAGAAAATGAGAGAATCAACATATCTCCTGTGAAACTCCAGAGTTCAGTTATTCTTGAGGATATACCAGAAGAAGTTCTGCCAACCCCTCCTCCTCCATCTCTTTTTGATGAAAATACAATTCTTGGTAAAGTTGAAATAATGCTTCAAAGACATAGTGCCAAAATAGACTACTCCTTCAAAGAAGTTCATGCAAGATTATCTGATATTGAAAAGGAAATGGCTAAGAATTTGAAAGAATTCAAGACTAGTTCAGATCAACTGAAAGAGGTTGTTATTCAGGGAGGAAAGGTCATTGATCACACCATCAAAAGTGTAGCCACAGTTCTTGCAGAAGTGGTTCAAGTCAGAAAGACCCAAGAGTACATGGCTTCAAAGGAAGAGGAAAATACTTTTAAGATTATTGATGAGGTTGGACAGTTTAAGGATTCTATTCTCCAAACCCTATCTGTAGAAGTCAGAAAGGGGGAGGACAGTATAACTGAGAAGATGACTGGATTGTTGGATCAAACTCTCTTTGATTTTCATAAACATTTGATTAATAAGTTTGAGCAGTTGTCCCAAGGTGTCCAAAAGCAGGTCTATGAATTAAAAGATTTCACCTCTAATACTGCTGTTTGGCTCCACCATGAAATCTTTCCTGATTTGGGTATTGACCCTGCTCAACCTCCTCCTCATTTTGATCAAGTTCAATCTGATGCTTCTTCTATTCCTCAATTTTCTCCAAGGCCAGCAGAGCAGTTTGATGTTAATCCTTCAATTGAGACTCACTCCTCCATGCATTATTCTAGGAAAAGGAAATATGGTGATGGACCTTCTGCAAGCAGATCTGTTCCTGGCTCCAGCTCAGCAGGTTCTGGCAAAGCAGTGGTAGATGAAACAAAGGTTTATCCAGAACTTTGGAGTCCAGTTTCAAAGATCATCATTCTAGACTCTCTCAAGCTTGTAGAAGAAGGGAATGTGCAAGCTTCTGAATTGTACAGCTCTTCTGAATGGAATAAATATGAGACAAGCCAAACCAAGAGAAGAATCCATTTCAAGAATTATGGGTACAACAATCCAACAGCTCCAGAAGCTCCTCCTAAGTATCATCCAAAGCCATATGCTTACTTTGAAAGGATAGAAATGTTGAGAAAGAGAAATGCCAATATCTGAAGTCAAGTCTTTGAAGATCTTTAAAACTTTATTTATATATGCCTGTGTGAACATTAATTCATTAGACAATCTTAAATCTAAATATAGTTTTTGGTTTTGATGTGACAATCATGCTCTTATATTTAGATATTATTGTTAATGTTCTTTCCAGTATATCTTTTTATATTTTATAATTGATACAATTCATCTTGGTAAGTAGGGTTCTGACTTCTACAAATAGGGGGAGATTGTTGGGTATTGTATCCACAATAACCTTAATTTGTAGAAAGTCAACTTTGAACCAAGATTGAATTGTTTGTGTATTTGATATGCTTTTCTAGTAATGTCCTTGCAGGTTCACGTTGCTAAGTGTAGACCAATGTCAGGTCACAATGGGTCAATAAGCACAGTCTCATGCAATGTAATTCTTCATTGTGTGGGGTATGGGGTTGACTCATGTGTGGTCTCTCAATTGGGATACACTTTATGATGAAGACATTAAAGAATCAAAGCTTGGATTACAGCATTGGTCTGAAGACAAAGAAAGAAAGTTTTCTAAGTAAATTTTTCGAGAAGTAAGGGTTCTTTTCGAGAAGTCCTTCTATGCTCTCGAGAAGTCCTTGATTATTTTCGAGAAGGGTTGTTTCAGAAGTCTCTCGAGAAAAAGTTGAATTTTCTTCGAGTAGTTATTTACATTTCTCGAGAATTCATTGTGATCTCGAAAAGTCTTCTTAGTTTTCGAGAAAAGTTCTTTTACAGTTGTTTTCGAGAAGTCTGTCTCAGTTCAGCTTTCGAGAAGTCTTTTCTCTCTCGAGAAGTACTTTTGTTTTCGATAAGTCATTGTTAGTTTCGAAAAGTCTTTTCTCTAAAGGTTGTTCTCGAAATTGTTCTGAAGTTTTTGAGAAGGTTCCTTTGTTCTCGAGAAGTCTTGTATCTCTCGAGAAATCCTGTCATAATTCTTTGAATCTCTCTTCTAAAGCTGTTTTTCGAGAACTAGACGGTTTCTCTCGAGAAGTCTTGGATCTCTTGAGAAATCTGGTTCTATCTTTTCTCGTAAGCTTTGTTTTTCCATTTTGCGTCAAGTCTTTTCCATCAAATTGACGTGACGTCTTTCCTCGTTTTAAGGTTTAATCGTTAGGTCTTCATCTATATAATGTTTGCTCCTTAAGAATGAGATATGATGAGAAGCAGAAGATCAGAGTTCGTTCATTTTCTCTGAAACCCTAATCTGATCCAAGATCGTCGTCTTATGCCGTGCATTGCCATTGTTGGAGTTCGATCGTGAGTTATCTGATTTCGTCTCCAAGTGGAAGAAAAAGGTCAATCGATCATCGCCTCACTCGTTCTGATTCTATTGGATCGATCAAGACTTAGAAGATCTGATTTAGTGCCGATTCGATTCTTCTTCTTCAACATCAAGCCGAATCCATTTCCGTCGCAAGAAGGAAGAAGATCTTCATCAAATTATTCAGATCTGATCGTGATTCGTTAAGTATTGTTTCAATCTAAACTTACATTTTGATTGTAGGAGAGATTGTTCTCCGAGTTGTAGGAGAGGTATTCTCTGAGTTGTAGGAGAGGTATTCTCCGAGTTGTAAGAGAGGGTTTTCTCTGAGTTTGTAGGAGATTGATCTCTGAGTTGTAAGAGTTTTGACTCTGAGATTTGTAGGATCGTTCTTAATCCGAGATTTAGTAAAGTAGTCAAGTCTAGCTGTGGTGCTAGATTGGCGAGGCCGGCAAGTGGAGTACCCAAGAACGGGGAACCACTATAAATTTCTTGAGTCGTTTGTGATTGTGATTTGCATTCTGTGCGTTCTCTATTTTCAAGATTTTCAATTCCGGCAAAGACGCAGTTATCACCTATTCACCCCCCCCCCCCCCCCCCCTCTAGGTGATTTTGGTTGGCAACTAGATATTACAAAAAGTAATCTACTATACGTGAGTATCTTAACTTATATGAGGGCATTTTTCCACGACTTGGAAAATTCTTGGGTCTGCGGCTTCCATATAAAATCTGACTCTTTCTTTTCACATAGGAAAATTAGCCTTTGTGCATATTGGCAATTTCAACGAGGAAGATTCCTTGCTTCTTTACATGATTTGCTAGCAACTAGATTGGATTGATCCTATTCAAGGTGTTAACATTTACAGAACAGCGACCCTCTGATACTAATTAAAGTATCTAGTTGCCAACCTAAATCACCTAGAGGGGGGGTGAATAGGTGATAACTGTGTCTTTTGCGGAATTAAAAACTTGAGGAAATAGAACGCACAGAAAGCAAATCACAATCACAGATAACACGAGAAATTTATAGTGGTTCCCCATTCTTGGGTACTCCGCTTGCCGGCCTCGCCAATCTAGCACCACATTGCCGGCCTCGCCAATCTAGCACCACAGCTAGACTTGACTACTTCACTATAACTCGGATCAAGAATGATCCTACAATCTCGGAGTCAATACTCCTACAACTTGGAGACAAATCTCCTACAATCTCAGAGAGAACCTCTCTTACAACTCGGAGAACACCTCTCCTACAACTCAGAGAACACCTCTCCTACAATCAAATGTAATAAAGAATTGATACAAAATTATCAAGACATAACCAGATCTGAAAGGCCTTGAGATCCTCTTCCTTCTTGAGGCTTGTAAAGCTTTGACTAGTTGTCGATGAGGAAGAACAATAAAACTCAGATCTGACCTTCTTTGATTCGATTTGATCCAATAGATACTGTAGATGATGGAGCAGTGATCAATCGAACATTTACATCCAGTGGAGACAACTGATTTAGAACAGCAAATCGATCTCCAGCTTTTCGACAGGAGGCGGCACTTTCACGTTCTTGGAACGAAAAAAGAATTAGGGCTTGATCAAAATAGAATAATGAATTATTATGTTTGGAACTTAAGAACGAGTGCCTTTTATAATAAAAGACTTAACGACATTAGTTAAGGTAGAATGAACCTTAAACAAAATCAAAAGAGCCGTCTGAAAAAGACAGAGTGATTTAACGTCCCGTCATAAAGGAATTAGAAAAGATTTCAGGAAAAAGACAGATTTCTCGAGAACTAAATGAGATTCCGAGAAAACAGGATTCAGAACAAAAGAATTAATCTCTCTAAAATAAAGAGCTTCTCGAGAAAAGAATTAAACAACAGAGAACACAAAATTCAAAATGAAGGAATTAACTTCTCGGGAACAAAGAACTTCTCGAGAAAATAGGATAAAGAACAAAACAATTAATTTCTCGAGAGCAAAGGATTTCTCGAAAAATAAATAGGTTTTGACTTCAAGAAGAACATAGAAGGAATTCTACAGGAGAGAAAATACTTTCTCGAAAGATAGAAGAACTTTTCGAGAAAAGAAAATAGAGAACAAGAACAACACAGAGAAAAATTGGTCGGCCAGCTGGTTCGTCGAACTGAGCTCAAAGAAACAATTTGACTTCAACAAAACAGCGAACGACGAAATAATAAGAGTTCGTCGAACGGAAAATCAAAGAAAACAATTCAATCTTACAGCTAAATTGTGCTCGACGAAATGTCATCACTTCGTCGAATGGAGATCGACGAACGACGAAAGCGCTTTACTTCAGCAGAAACTGAGATCGACGAAACTAAATTCAGTTCGTCGAACTGAGATCGACGAAAGCGGTCGACGATAACAAATTCAACACAGGCGCAACAGCGGTCGACGATAACAAATTCAACACAGGCGCAACAGCGGTCGACGAAAACTTCTTCTGTTCTTCGAACGAAGGTCGACGAACGCGGTCGACGAAATAGCTTTCAGCTTAGGCAGAACTGAGATCGACGAATTTTATTCAGTTCGTCGAACTGAGATCGACGAACGCGCCAACTTTCATCGAACGCAGAATTTACTTAGAAAAATTCTTGTTTCTTCCTTGAACATAGAACATCAGCACCTTCCTTTAGCTCTTCCTTTGTGTTTGAATAAAAAAGTACATCCCAATAGAGAGATTTCACTTGAATCAACACCTTGGTCCATACAATGAGGAATTACATTGCATAGGCTTGTGTTTGATGACCCATTGAAACCTGACATTGGTTTGTACTTAGCCATTTAAAAACCTGCAAACACATTACTAGAGAGCAACATCAAATACAAACTCAATTCAACTTAGTTCAAGGGGACTTCTTCAAATCAAGGTAATTGTGGATACAATTCCCAACAATCTCCCCCTATTTGTAGAAGTCAGAACGCTAAAAACTAAGATGAATTGCAATAAAGTATAACAGATATACTACACATTACAGAAGAAAGAATATGAAAACAAAATGTGCATTAAAATCAAAAACTATATATGATTAAGATTGTCAAAATGATTTAATGTTCACACAATCATATTGAAATAAAGTTTTTGATGGTCTTCATAATCTTTTCTTCAGGCATTGTTCCTTCTCTTCTGCTCTTTTCTTTCAAAATAAGTATAAGTCTTAGGATAGTACTTTGGAGGAGCTGTTGGAGCTGAAGGATTGTTGTAACCATGAGTCCTGAAGTGAATCCTTCTTTTTGTCTTGCTTGTGTCATACTTTTTCCATTCAGAATAACTGTAATATTCAGAAGATTTCATGCCACCTTCTTCAACTAACTTTAAAGTATCAAGAATAATGATTTTGGAGACAGGACTCCAGGTTTCAGGAAAAACTTCCTCAGCAACTGCTTTACCAAAACCTGTTGTGCTTGATCCTGGAACTGACTTGCTAGCAGAAGGGCCTTCACCATACTTCCTTTTTCTAGAAGTAGGAACTGAGGAATAAGCTTCAACTGATGGAGTATCATCATGCAGCCCTGCTGGCCTGGGAGAGAACTAAGGAGCATCATCTTGCAGCCCTGCTGGCCTAGAAGAAAACTGAGGAGGAGGCTGAACAGGGTCAAAACCCAATTCTGGAAAGATCTAATGATGGAGCCAAACTGCAGTCTTAGAGATGTAATCATTGATATCTGCAATCTGCTTTTGAACACCATAAGATAACTGCTCTAACTGACTTCCCAAATTCCTTTGAAATTCAGATAAAGAATCATTGATATCTGCAATCTGCTTTTGAACACCATAAGACAACTGCTCTAACTGGCTTCCCAAATTCCTTTGAAATTCAGATAAAGAATGATCTACAAATTCTGTCATATTGTCCTCCACCTTTCTGACTTCTACAGTAAGGGTTTGGATAACAGATTCTTTGAACAGACCTACCTCATCAATAATCTTAAAATTATTCTCATCAGCTTTGGATGTCATTGATTCCTGAGTTTTTCTGACTGCAAACACTTCTTCCATAACTCTTGCTACACCTGCAATGGTGTGATCTATAGCCTTTCCACCCTGAAGGACAACTTCTTTGAGTTTGTCAGTACTGGCTTTAGATTCAGCTAGCTTTCTATTCATTTCTCTTTCAACATCAGCTATTCCAGCATGAATTTCTTTAAAAGAGTAATCAAACTTGTCATTTTGCCTCTTAAGTAACATCTCAATCTTACCAATAAGGGAGTCTTCTTCAAACAAAGGAGGAGGTATATAAGCAGGTTGGATCTCTTCAGGAGGTTCTTCAATAACTACAGAACTTAAAACTTTAGGAAAAGACATTTTACCCTGAGCACCTTCTTCACAAACTAGCTCCCCTTGAGCATCCTTGTTTGTTTCCAACCACAATTCTTGCTCCCCCTAACATGTACTGGGGAAGGAAATGATCCATGAACTGAATCAACATCTGACTCATTGCAAAAATCAAAATCAGCACCAGACCCTGCCCTCTGGCCACTGGGACTGTGCTTTTCAAGGTTATCTTGTTGAATATCACTTACTACTTCTGCAATGGAGGCAACAACAGTATCTTCCTGAGCATTTTCAATGCTAACATCTGGAGGAGGAAGAGGTGATAGATCAACATCATCTTGTATGGGAAGGAAAGTATCTTCCACTTGAGTATTGAGAACCTTTTGAGCATCAGAATCAACTGGATCAGTTGAAACCTGAGCTGAGATAGGAGGAAGAGCTGGCTCTGGAGATTGAATGGTGTCTTGTGAAATTGATGATTGAGGTGGATCTGGAATTTGCTGCTGAACTGGTGGCTGTGCTGGAGTTGAAGTAGCAACTAGAGGAGGTGTATCAGAAGGAGGATCTGGATTTGGAGTCACATTCTGATGTTCAGAATTGACAGTGGGAAGAGGCTCCCCCCGGGAACTTGCACCTGAAGTGCCAGGCTTTGGTATCCTTATGTCCCACCTCTGAATTGTGGAGACATTTATCTTCTTTAGATGATGAATGACTGCACCTTTAGACATGTCAAACACTATTGGGTTCATCTGATTCAGATACAAAGAAAGTATCCTTGCATAGTTTGGAGCACGGAGACTTGCTTTAATCTTAATAAGAAGAAGAGTGGCCCAGTCACACTTCTTCCCAGTCACAATTGCCATCATCAAACAAAACACATCTTCAGAAACATATCCTAAACTGCCTGTCCTGCAGAGAAGGACCTTAGAAACAATGTCTACCAACAACTTTCCAACTGCATTCATCTTCTGTCTTCTAACAGTAGTATATCCCTTTTCTAAACCACAAAATGTCATAGTTATGTCCCAATCAACATCATCTAGGTCATCTTCAGTATCTATCACTGGAAGCCTTAGATATTTTGTGAAAGATTTGGTTGAAATCTTAAACTTCAGATTATCTACAAAGGAGACTAACATTCTCCCTTCCTTGACAACTTTCACATTTAGAAAGAAATCATCTACCTCTCTGAACAGAATACGACAAGGATGTTCCAAAATAACAGATAACCCAGCGGCATCTAAGAGATAGAAAAGATTCTGAAAGTCGTCCGAAATATCGATCAGACCTAACCTTTCAAGCTCACATTCGACGCCAATCTTATCCCTAAGACACGGGGCCATCGAGACAAAGTTGTTGAACTTGCGTTTGCTGGGAGAAATCGTGAGATGAAATGAACTGGAGACTGAATGTCGCGAGAAGACAATGAACAGTAGAGGGGCTTTCGAGAAGAACGAGAAAGGGTTTGCGTGAACATTAAGTCATTCTTGATTTTCTATTTATAGTTTTGATTTTTATTTAACATTTTATGAATTTACTTAATATTTAAAAATAAAAACAACGTACCTGCCTTTTCGACTTCTCGAAAGTAAATATTTCTGATTTTTTATTAAAACGATCCATTACGTGAGAGATAATTGATTTCTCGAGAAATCAAGGATTTCAGCAGATTCATCTGAATCTTATCATTTCTCGAGAAGTTAATTCTTAACTTGATTATTACTCCATGTTGAGCATTCCAAGCTCTGTCTTGAAGAAAAAGAACTTGGTCTCATCCAGCGGCTTTGTGAAAATATCTGCAACTTGCTTATCCGTATGGACATAGCATAGATTGATGTCCCCATTCTCCACATGCTCCAGGATGAAATGATATCGTAATTCAATATGCTTTGTTCGGTTGTGCGAGACTGGATTATTTGCAATTGCTATAGCACTGGAGGAGTCGCAAAACATTGGAATTTCTTTGAACTTCAAGTTATAATCTTCAAGTTGATTCTTTATCCAAAGAAGTTGTGCGCAACAACTGCCTGCATAAATATATTCTGACTCGGCGGTTGAAATTGCAACACGATTTTGCTTCTTGCTGCTCCAGGAAATAAGTCTTCTTCCGAGAAATTGGCATATCCCGGAAGTGCTTTTCCTGTCATCTCCGCTACCTGCAAAATCAGCATCTGAAAAACCTATTAGCTCGCTATCATTACTTCTTGGGTACCATAAGCCAAGATTTGGTGTACCCTTAAGATATCTTAAAATCCATTTTGCAGCAGTATAGTGAGATTCCTTAGAGTTCACTTGATTTCTAGCACATACACATGTTGAAAACATTATATCAGGCATACTGGCAGTAAGGTAGTGCAGAGAGCCAATTATGCTTCTGTACTTGGTTTCATCGAAAGGTTTCCCTTTCTCATCCTTGTCCAGAGACATAACTGAGCTCATTGGAGTCCTCATAGAGGTTGCACTCTCCATTCCAAATTTCTTAACCAACTCCTTGGTGAACTTTGTCTGTGAGATGAAAATTCCATCTTTAGATTGTTTCACTTGAAGTCCTAAGAAATATTTCAGCTCACCCATACTACTCATTTCAAACTTTCCTTGCATAAGTTTTGAGAACTTCTTGAAAAGGTTGTCGTCTGTGGAGCCAAAAATAATGTCATCGACATAGATTTGCACTAGCAAAATCTTGCCTTTTACTTCCCTAAGAAATAATGTCTTATCTATATTTCCTCTTGTGAAGTTGTTCTCAAGAAGAAAGTTAGACAGCGTCTCATACCAAGCTCGAGGAGCTTGTTTCAAACCATACAAAGCTTTTTGCAGTAAATAAACATAATCAGGATGTTCAGAATCTACAAAACCTAGAGATTGTTCAACGTATACTTCTTCTTTTATATTACCATTCAGAAAAGCTGACTTGACGTCCATTTGGTATACGGTGAATCCTTTGAATGCAGCATAGGCTAAAAACAGCCTAGTCGCTTCGAGTCTTGCTACTGGAGCATAAGTTTGATCGAAGTCAATCCCTTCTTCCTGTCTGTAACCTTTTGCTACAAGTCTGGCTTTGTTCTTTATGATTGTTCCATCTTCATCCAACTTGTTTCTGTAGACCCACTTCGTTCCAATGATATTTTTATCCTTGGGTTTTGGAACTAGAGTCCACACTTTGCAACGCTTGAATTGATTCAACTCTTCTTCCATTGCAATTATCCAATGGGGGTCTTCATTTGCTTCTTGAAACTTCTTCGGTTCAATCTGTGAAAGAAAACTCAAATACATATTTTCGTTAGTAGTACATCTTCTCGTTCTTACTCCGACTTGAGGATTTTCTATGATCTGATCAACTAGATGATCCCTCATATGTCTGAATTCAAGATTCCTTGCATGAATTTGGACATCGGGAACATCTTCTACTACAGGAATGTCTTCTTCCACTTGAATTGGCTCTTCATCAATATGATCTTCTTCTACTGTTGAGGTTGGGGGAGAGATCTTGACGAAGGTTTGAGCATCATCTTTGACAGGCTCATCCAAGATTGTATCTTGTAACTTTGAACCTGCAACTTCAATAGAAGCACTAGAAGAGCTGCTATGTAGCATACTCGTCTCATCAAATACAACGTTAATAGATTCTTCTACAACCATGGTTTTCTTATTAAAAACTCTATAAGCTCTACTATGGCTACTATAGCCTACGAAAATACCTTCAAAGCTCTTTTCACTAAACTTGGTTTTGTAATGCTTTCCATTATTAAGTACAAAGCATTTACTACCAAAGATTCTAAAATAAGAGATGGTTGGTCTCTTGCCTTTTAGTAGTTCATAAGGAGTCTTTTCATGATTCTTGTTTATGAGTGCTCTATTTTGCACGTGGTAAGCAGTGTTGACGGCTTCATCCCAAAGGTATTCGGGTAGTGAAGTGTCACTCAACATTGTTCTGCAAGCCTCAATGAGTGTTCTATTCCTTCTCTCAACTATCCCATTTTGTTGTGGAGTTTGAGGAGAGGAAAACTCATGAAAGATACCAAGGCTTTCACAAAATCTGTCATGGCCCCAGATTCAAATTATGTTCCATGGTCACTTCTGATTTTGACCACTGAACATTCAAATTCATTCTGGATTTGCTTGACAAACTTAGTGAAAATATCAAATGTATATGACTT
This sequence comes from Dactylorhiza incarnata, assembly GCA_033032865.1. Classification (NCBI taxonomy): domain Eukaryota; kingdom Viridiplantae; phylum Streptophyta; class Magnoliopsida; order Asparagales; family Orchidaceae; genus Dactylorhiza; species Dactylorhiza incarnata. Next base: position 1,287,509 of record JAWHQI010000461.1, read on the forward strand.
GTGTTTTAGAAAGAATACCCATGCAAAACGTGAGTAGTCATCTACAATAACCAATGTGTAAGACTTACCTCCTAAACTTCTAATTTGCAAAGGACCAAACAAGTCCATATGAAGTAGGTATAAACACCTAGTTGAATCTTTGCCAATTATGATCTTAAAGGTAGCTCTTGTTTGCTTGCCTTTTACACAAGCATGACAAGGTCTATCTTTAATGCACTTAATATTTGGCACATCACGCACTAAGTTTTGTGAAAATAATTTATTTATAGTTTTGAAATTTATATGTGATAATCTCTTGTGTCATTGGTCAGCAAGAGATGCACTATCTTTTGCTAAAAGACACACTGGTGTAGAAGAGGATAAACAAAGAAAATTTAAACAAATATATTTCTACAACGAGTGCCTGATAAAATCATTTCCGAATTTTCAGTCGACTTTATCAAACACTTATCTTTTACGAAAATCAACTATGTATCCTTTATCACAGAGTTGACTTATGCTTATCGGATTATGTTCTAATCCTTCCACATAAGCTACATCTGAAAAGGATACATTACCATTAGAAATCATATCGTAGCCTTTTGTTATTCCTCTATCAGATCCGCCAAAAATAACTTTTGGTCCGTTCTCAACTGGAATAAAATTTTGTAAGAGGCTTCTAGTTCCGGTCTTATGTCGAGAACAACCACTGTCCAAATACCAGATAGGATTTTTGTTGGCCTTTGGACATACCTACAAAAACAAATTACTTTGTCTTAGGAGCCCAAACTAATTTGGGTCATTGGTCGCTCGTTAGTTGAGCACCACGATGAACATTAACATTGCGAGCGGTCTTTCTTGCATTGTTAACTTGTGGTCTCTTGGAATAGGTGGAATTGAACCAGCAATCTACGGCAAAGTGACCTATTTTGCCGCAACACCAACAGTTAAACCTGTTGTACCTTCTCTTAGTCTTCTCCTGCTTAACTTTTTGAACGTTAGTTTTGGCAGGAGCAATCCTTCTAGATGAGGATGCCTCATGAGTACAGCACACACATGGTGGTGCTTTCTCCTTAGGCTTGGGTGCAACGGCCTTCACTATTGGTGCTCTCGTAGCACTCGGACCATGAACATAAGGATCATAATCTCTCAGATTTATTTCCTGATAAGGTGCTTTGAAAGCACTTTGACCGAGGTTTTGAGGACGAGCCCACCCCTTATAGTCATTGACAGGCACAAAATTAATTGGTCGTGTCAAGTGACCATAAGTGCTTTCCATATCATAGATATTTGTAGGAAAGAGAACTTTCTTAAATTCCACTTGTTCTTAATGGGCTTTCCCTTTCCCTTCGATGGTAGATTTCTTAGCATTCTTATTTTTCTTTTTGGCAAGGGTGCCCTTAGAAGAATTACTTGGAACAGCCACATGACCTAAACCACTGCTACCTGCTTTAGCAGAGAAAGTATCAATGATTGGAAGAATGGTTTTCGGTTGTGAAAACTTTTCAACTAGCTTCTTCTCAGCGGCTAGCTGTTCTTCCAGAACTTTGATGGAGTTCTCTCTCTGATCAAGGAGCTCATCCGAGCTTTTGATCTTGTCTTTCAAGACTTGGATTTCCTCTCTGAAGGAAGAAAGTTGTTCAACTTCCTTTCTCAGATTAGATTCCACTTCTTTGAGAGACATGATCTCCTTGGCCTGAATTTTGACTACCTTTCGGCATCTGTCAAAGCTTTTAAGCATTTCAATATATTGGGTCATGAGGTTTGAGTCATCATCTGAGGGGTAATCCTTTTGTTCAGCTGAGGCATAATCAGAGTCGAATAAGATGGTGTGAGAATTTACCCTCCCGGTATATGGGGGTTCTTCTTCATCATCAGTTATGGCCATCGGCCCGAAGTAGGCTTCTTCTTCACTACTTGTTTTCTCTGAGTCACCGTCGCTTAAAGTTTTGGACTTTTTAGCGACTAGACTTCTTTCAGTCTTCTTTTTCCCGTGGGTGGATTTCTTTTCTTCTTTTCTTCCACCCTCTTTCTTCTTATAAGGGCATTCAGCGATCATGTGCCCTGGCTTATTACAACAATAGCAAACTATGTCAGAAGAAATATGTTCACTAGTTTTAGACTTATACCTGTCATGATTGCTAGAACCCTTTCTGTGATGATCACCATCACGTCGAGAATGCCTATAGTCAGAGGAGGAAGACTTGTTCTTCATGTGCCTTCTTTTACTGAGCAGTTTCTTGAACTGTCGGGAGATTAGAGAAAACTCCCCATCAGACATTTCAGAACTGAAGGAGCCGGCTTCAGATTCTTTTTCATCATCAGATTCTTGTGCTCTAATTGGAGACAAGGCTCTGCTTTTTCTGGAACTCTCGGCCTTCATAGCCAAGGTCCTTTCCTTGCTTGAAATCCTATTCCCGTCTTCTTCTGTTTTGCGAATATTCATTTGCAGCTCATGGGATAATAACTTCCCAAACAGATTCTGTGGGTCTAGGTTTGGTAACTTTCCAAACTCCCTGATCGCAACTATCTTTCTATCCCAGTCTTTCGTCAGGGATCGCATGAATTTGTCATTCAGTTCGCCATTAGTAAATTCCCGACCATAATTTCTTAGGTTGTTAGAGATTTTGAAGAATCTTTCGTATGCATCGGCAATGCACTCCTTTTTACTTTGCTTGAATACCTTGTACTCTTGATTTAGAAGAAATCTTCTGTCATCCCTTACTTCTTCAGTACCTTCCATAAGAACTATTAAGGATGTCCACATATCTTTGGTTGACCTGCAGTGGATTAGATTTTGTAACATGGAGTCGTCCACCGCACTAGCAATTATATTCTTTGCCTTTTTATCAAGGGCAACGAGAGGGATTTCATCCTTTATTAAGTCCAGCATTTTCTTTGGAACTTGAACGGTAGGGTCAATTGTTGAGGCAATCATTGGCACATGAGGGCCTTCTTCCACGACTTGGAAAATTCTTGGGTCTGCGGCTTCCATATAAAATCTGACTCTTTCTTTCCACATAGGAAAATTAGCCTTTGTGCATATTGGCAATTTCAACGAGGAAGATTCCTTGCTTCTTTCCATGATTTGCTAGCAACTAGATTGGATAGATCCTATTCAAGGTGTTAACCTTTAAAGAACGGCGACCCTCTGATACCAATTGAAGTATCTAGTTGCCAACCTAAATCACCTAGAGGGGGGTGAATAGGTGATAACTGCGTCTTTTGCGGAATTAAAAACTTGAGGAAATAGAACGCACAGAAAGCAAATCACAATCACAGATAACATAAGAAATTTATAGTGGTTCCCCGTTCTTGGGTACTCCACTTGCCGGCCACGCCAATCTAACACCACAGATAGACTTGACTACTTCACTTTAACTCGAATCAAGAATGATCCTACAATCTCTGAGTCAACACTCCTACAACTCGGAGACAAATCTCCTACAATCTCAGAGAGAACCTCTCTTACAACTCGGAGAACACCTCTCCTACAACTCGGAGAACACCTCTCCTACAATCAAATATAATAAAGAATTGATACAAAATTATCAATACATAACCAGATCTGAAAGGCCTTGAGATCTTCTTCCTTCTTGAGGCTTGTAAAGCTTTGACTAGTTGTCGATGAGGAAGAACAATAAAACTCAGATCTGACCTTCTTTGATTCGATTTGATCCAATAGATATTGTAGATGATGGAGCAGTAATCAATCGAACATTTACATCCACTGGAGACAACTGATTTAGAACAGCAAATCGATCTCCAGCTTTTCGACAGGAGGCGGCACTTTCACGTTCTTGGAACGAAAGGAGAATTAGGGCTTGGTCAGAATAGAATAATGAATTATTATGTTTGGAACTTAAGAACGAGTGCCTTTTATAATAAAAGACTTAACGCCATCAGTTAAGGTAGAATGAACCATAAACGAAATCAAAAGAGCCGTCTGAAAAAGACAGAGTGATTTAACGTCCCGTCAAAAAGGAATTAGAAAAGATTTCAGGAAAAAGACAGATTTCTCGAGAACTAAATGAGATTCCGAGAAAATAGGATTCAGAACAAAAGAATTAATCTCTCGAAAACAAAGAGCTTCTCGAGAAAAGAATTAAACAACAGAGAACACAGAATTCAAAATGAAGGAATTAACTTCTCGGGAACAAAGAACTTCTCAAGAAAATAGGATAAAGAACAAAACAATTAATTTCTCGAGAGCAAAGGATTTCTCGAAAAATAAATAGGCTTTGACTTCAAGAAGAACATAGAAGGAATTCTACAGGAGAGAAAATACTTTCTCGAAAGATAGAAAAACTTTTCGAGAAAAGAAAATAGAGAACAAGATCAACACAGAGAAAAATTGGTCGGCCAGCTGGTTCGTCGAACTGAGCTCAAAGAAACAATTTAACTTCAACAAAACAGCGAACGACGAAATAATAAGAGTTCGTCGAACGGAAAATCAAAGAAAACAATTCAATCTTACAGCTAAACTGCGCTCGACAAAATGTCATCACTTCGTCGAACGGAGATCGACGAACGACGAAAGCACTTTACTTCAGCAGAAACTGAGATCGACGAAACTAAATTCAGTTCGTCGAACTGAGATCGACGAACACGGTCGACGATAACAAATTCAACACGGGCGCAACAATGGTCGACGAAAACTTCTTTTGTTCGTCGAACGGAGGTCGACGAACGCGGTTGACAAAATTGCTTTCAGCTTAGGCAAAACTGAGATCGACGAATTTTATTTAGTTCGTCGAACTGAGATCGACGAACACGTCAACTTTCGTAGAACGCAGAATTTACTTAGAAAAATTCCGGTTTCTTCCTTGAACATAGAACAGCAGCACCTTCCTTCAGCTCTTCCTTTGTATTTGAATAAAAAGTACATCCTAATAGAGAGATTTCATATGAATCAACACCTTGGTCCATACAATGAGGAATTACATTGCATAGGCCTGTATTTGATGACCCATTGAAACCTGACATTGGTTTGTACTTAGCCATTTAATAACCTGCAAACACATTACTAGAGAGCAACATCAAATACAAACTCAATTCAACTTAGTTCAAGGGGACTTCTTCAAATCAAGGTAATTGTGGATACAATTCCCAACAAAAGTAATCTACTATACGTGAGTATCTTAACTTATATGAATGCCCATACAAACTTATAAGTTAAGATTTCCGGAAATATAACTTATCATATAAAAGAGCTCATACTAATTTATATGATAAGGGTCTGCATTTAATGTTCTAGGTTTACGTATGATATGATATGCATGCTATGATATGATTCATACAAGTGCAACTCACTCACATGACTATGTGATCACAAACCTTTAGTTCCTGATTTTGGATCTAGCTTCACTCTCTGGTGCCATCGTTGTGGCTACGACAGCAGTGGAGCGGGCAACTCCACTTCCTAGGCGGGTATACACACTACCAGGCCTAGACCCTTCGTACGCCTCTGTACACATCCTAGGTGCACTCTAGAGTCTTGCGTACTCTTTGCTGGTATCCACCAGTCTTTGAGGTTAAGTGTGTGTTTTCGGGGATCGTCCTCCAGACCGCAGTATAAACAACCTATTGGCCCCTCAAACCCTCACACCCACCTAAGTCAACGTACTGCCATCGATGTGATGACCGGTCCAGTACCGAAGACCCGCCACTAATTTGTTTTATGCACATGCAAGTTATCACCACCCGAGCCTTCAGCTCGCAGGACCAACCCGTCCTGATATATAACTTCCCGAGCCTCCAGCTCGCAGGACTAACTCGTCCTGATATACAACTTCCCGAGCCTCCAGCTCGCAGGACTAACCCGTCCTGATATACAACTTCTCATCCCTTAACTCGGGATGAAGTTTTCCATATCTCTTATTCATTTAGTTAGACTAATCTTGTCTAATTATCATATACTTAAAAGTTTATGTGAATCCTGGACTTCCGGAGGTTTACCCGGTGAAGGGCTCGCAACGGTACTAGGGAATGCGATGGGCTGAAGCCCAAATCCCCCTTACCAAGACAATTACTTTTATTGGTGGCTACCCCTTTCTAAAACCCTACTCTCCTTATTACTCTTTATAACTTAGATATTTTATGACTTATCCTTCACCCTATTTTTAAGCAAACGCTCTCTTGAACCTGCTCTCTTGAACCCTTTCTAAATGGTGGGGGCCTTATGTAACTCATAATATCTCTAATCACACTCTAAAGATATGTCATGATTACTTCAACCTGCTGTGTGATTACTATGCTCTCAATGTGATCTCTGCCCCTTCACGCATAGTGTGACACGAGTCTAAATTATTCTCTAACCCATAGCGCCAACATTCTCCAAAAATTCCACAACTTCTAGGGGCTAATATAACTGATATGTCACTGCCATAACTCAAATTTCACTAATTTTCTAAGTGATAATGTTGGTCAAATCATCACACTAAGTTTTTATTATTCACAGACCAACAATGAGGTTGAACTAAATTTGAGTCCTATGATGCAACCTTGACCATAACATGTCCAAATGAGTTCTAATTTTTACCACGGGCTAATAATGGATAACTTAGGGTTTGTCCAAAATACTGGTACATTTCATATTGATTTGACCTTTAATTAAAATTCCTAAATCAATTGGCATCTTCTAAAATGTGAAGGAGGTACCAAGTCAATAAGTTCAATCTTACTATATAATTTTCCAGAGGTAACTTATGACATAGAAATATGGATTCCAAAATCCCATAATTTTTCAGTAGCTTTATAATCATAATTTCTATTTATCATAAAAAGGGTGACAAGGTGACTTTACACATCAAGTACTAGATTTTGATTTCCAAAAATTCTGAGAAAATTACAGTGACACTGTGATGGCATAAAAACACTAATTCCATAATTTCATAATTTTCCAGCAGAATTATATCCATAATTTCTATTTATCATAAAAAGTGTGACAAGATGACTTCACACATCAAGTACTAGATTTTGACTTCCAAAAATTCTGAGAAAATTACAGTGACACTATGATGACATAAAAACACTAATTCCTGAATTTCATAATTTTCCAGGAAAATTTCACCATAAATATTTTACAAAATATAAAGAGTGACAAACTGAATAAATAAAATTTTTCCATAAATACCATCTCCAAAATTCTAACAAAAATCACAGAGTTTTATAATTGGATTCCTAACTATATTCCAGAGTTTCATCAATTTCTCAGACATTTTGCCAAATAAGTTTTCCATTATTCAGATTTGAGACATAAGGTAATCTTGATAATTCTTTGAGAAATAATCCCTGGAATTTTCTACCAAAATTTACAAATATTTTAAATGGCATAACAAGTGATTCTCCAGAGTCTCAGAATTTATCTCCAAATTCTAATCATGAAAATTTCATAAATACACAAGTGTGACATATGGCAAATTAATCAAAATCATGAGATTCTTGATGATATAAGTCCAAAGATTTTCTAGGGTGATGCATTATATCATAATTGGGGTGTGTGCAAAATTTCAGAAGTTAACTCCAAACCCTTGGGGCTAAATACACAAAATACAAGTTTTTACTATTGGCACACATATTCACGTTTAGGTAGAGACATGCAATTGGAATTTACCTTACACGCAGAGATCCATTTGGTCTCAAATTTTAACCATAGTCTACTATTGGCTAAATAAGGGTGACACCCAAATTTGGGGTCAGTTGGAGCTATATTCTTCCAAAAATGTCACTTATTTGAATTTACATATTTTGAATAAAACCTTAGAAAAATAATTTCCTAAAAATTTGATTTATTTTTTTTGGTGCACACTAGGTGCAGGGTTCATGCATGCATGGCCAAAATTTCAAGTCCATCAGACCTACCATTTAGAATATTTACACAAAATGATTTCTGGCCTCTAGATGGACCAGTCTCACCAAATTGGATGTTGAGGGTCCTACAGTGCCCCAAATGGAATGATTTTAGTTTCTAATAAAAATAGACATCAAGATCTACAACAGCTATCTCAAGAAACTTTTCCTAAAAGGCCTCTAAGGGCCTCAAAATCCAGCATGAACATGCATAAGAAAGTGTGACAGATTATTTTCATTACATTAAATTGGTCTGCAATTATCTGATCAACCAGATCATACGGCTGCCAGTCGTCTTCCTCCTCTAGCCAATGGATAGGATATGCCCGACGTGGAGCAACTTATATCTCCATTTCCCATCCATCCAACCACCTCCCTGGCCGGCCACCGCCACCACCACCTCCGTTGAGGTGGTGGCTATCGACCGGCGGTGGCTTGGCCGCCGGAGGTTGTGTTTTCCGGCGAACCCAACACCATGGATATTCCATAATTCTCTATTTTTCTCACCATGGATCGGGCTCAATTGAGCCCGATGTCTCTCCTAATGGATCTAGCATGCTAGCACAAGGGGAGAGGAGGAGAAACCGACCTTCGTGGGGCTTGAGGTTGAGGAGAGCTCGGAATCACCATGGCCGACCACCTCCATGCTTACCCATGACAATCCTCCATTCCTCCATCAATTTTGTTGATCCAGGGCTCGATTTCGACTGACTTCCTCCTTCTGAAGCTGATGGTGTCATTAGATTGGAGTGAGGACGGCTCTATGTGATGTTTCCATTAAGGGGGAGCTCGGGTTCACTTTGGTTGCTCCTCCTAGCTGCCAAGTGGCCCCCATCTTGCTGGAATTCAGCTGGGGATCACTTCTAGAGTTAAGTTGGAGGCTTGGGCAGAGGAATGGAGAGCCATGTGACCTCTATTCCTCAAAATCCTCCTTGTCTTCACTTGAAATTGGGGAAAAAACCAAGAATGCCCCTTTGCATGTCACTCCTTTTAAATTTCAGGTGGCATGGCTGGTAATTTCACCCTTGGGCTGCTAGGTGGGCCTTATTTGAGGCCTTATCCCAATTGGATTTGGTTTGGGCTTTCAATTTCTCCATTTAGGCCTAAAGTTGACCGTGGTTGACTTTGATGTTGACTTGGTCAATTGGGTGGGTTGACTGGTCTAGAATGTTGACCTTGGTTCCCTTAACACCTGCCAATATTAATTGGGTCATGTTGATGCCCCAATTGGGCCAATTTAACCAATAGGTGTGATTTTGACCAAAATTGGGGAAAAGATGACTTTGGTCCATTTGGTCAAATTGATGATCCCATGATGGGGCTTTTGAGTCAATTAGGTCCCCCATGATGTTCTAAGACTAGGGGTAAAGTCAATTTCATGCTTTGAGGTTCAATTGAATCTATAGAGGAAGGATTGACTTATGTTGACCTATGTTTGACTTTGGTCAAATTGGACTAATTGAAGACCCCATGATGGGGCTTTTGGGTTCAAAGCACTCCTTTAGATGTTTACCAACTAGTGGTGGGGTCAATTTAGCCATTTGAGTCTGAATTGAACCCTATTGAGTTGAATTGGGCTACTTTGACCTAGATTTGACTTTGGTCCACTTGGCTACATTGGTTGACCAATTGATGAGACTTTTGGTCAATTATGCCTCCTTTAGGGTTAGGGACATGGTGGTGGAGTTAATTCACTAGTGTAAGTTCAATTTGAGCTATTTGACCTAAGTTGACCTGCCTCCTATAGTGGATCACATGTGAGTTCACTCAACTCAGTGCATCCCAAGGTCACCACCAAGCTCAAACTCTCCTCACTCACCACATGTCCTACCCTAATTGAAGCTAATGGGTCTAGTAGGAAATGGGATGTTACAAAATAAGCTAGTAAAGTGCATAAAAAGAGCTGAAAATGATCCAATCTAAAGCAGGGACTGGATGAACTCTTGACAACAGCTAAGATTTTATGGGTGAAAAATTATAAGTACACTGCCTCATGTCACGGCCTGACACGGGGGCGTGTAACTTTAGAAAAAACCCTCAAATAAAAGCCCAGGAACATTCTAGAAAAACTGCCATTTTTATAGCGGTCTGAACGTTCTGAAAAACTGCATGTCATAAAAGTAGGTTACACGCCCTGTACCTAGGGCTTGTCTGGTGTGAATCGGCAACGACAGGATAGGGCGTTTTGGGATGAATTGTGTGGTTACTGGAGTGGACACGCCCTCAGGTCACACCCTGACCTGGGGGCGTGTAATATTAAGCTGTGCTGGAACAGGTCACGGGCTGCTGGAGAGTCTAATGGGGTGTGACTGAAGTACGTACCCTCATGCCACGCCCTGACCTGAGGGCGCGTAATCTTGAAAAGGCGCCTAAAGGTTCATGACCATGAGGAAAGCGTTGGGGGCGTGACTGGATTACCGTACGGCCTCATGTCATGCCGTGACATGAGGGCATGTAAGGTTTTTCTATCTGCAGACCAATTGTTGGAATTGCTCCAAATTTTCTCCTGATCACGGTCATGAGCTCCAATATGCTATTAGCAGCCCATTTATCCTTGAAAATGTAAAAATTTATTATTTAAACTACAAAAAAGATAAAACATTATTTAAAACATTATTTAACTAATAAATATTATAATAAAAGCATATATAAATAATGTATTATCATGCGGTGAGTACTAGATTAGGCTTCAACGCCTATATTTCTCTCTCCCTCTATTCCTCTGACTGTAAGTCTTATGAGTTCTGATTTCTCATATTTTGGCAAATTAATATAGTTATGGCTGTGTTGTGGTGAATTCATGAGGACTAGTTATGGTGCTTCATTAATTCATATAATTGCTCTCCATTTGATTTGGGGTTTATGTGGCCGGTTAGTGTGGTTTATTGTTCTTAAATTTGGTTTCATTTGGGGATGTTTCTCCTTGGCCGGACAATGAAAATTCTGAAGAAAACAGCAGCTGGCTAATGCATTTAAGGCTTTAAGATGTGATCTAGAACACTGGTTAATTATGCTAAGGGCATGTTCGTTTGCACGGAATTGAAAACTTGGAATTGAAATTCGACGACGAATTTTAATTACGTCGTTCGGTTTTTAGGGAACTTTAATAATTGGAATTTGAGTTGAATATCATGGAATTGATTTTAGCCTAAGCACAAAATAATGCATTTAAGGCTTTAAGATGTGATCTATTCATTTGTTTGTTGTGTACTCTAATTTAGTTGGACACTACTCTAATTTTGTCTGTAATCATTGATATCGAACTATGAATCAATTGATTTACGGATCACATGAATACGCCATAGATTTAAATACCTGCAGGCCACATGGTACTGGTCTATGCGGTAGCTACATTTCTAAATATTTGATATAGTTTGTATTTTTCACATTGTATTAAAGCTTTCGCTATTATTCTAGACACGTTCAATCCACGACGTGTTGTTTACTAGAGAATTATAATCGATTCACCCAAGCCAAAGGTTTCAAAGTGTTTAAGAAATCTCGACGTCAATTATACAAAATTCTGTATAAAACTACATAATTTCACCCATGATTAATTCTAGTAAATATTCATGTTACAAAACAATCATCCTACTCTAAATCTCATAAGTTTAATTTTAAATTTAATTGTCCGTTTCTAATATTTTATAGTAGATTAGTAGTTTGTTTCTTTTATCATTTTCTTCTAAATATAATCAGCCCAAGATTAATCGATCGTCTAGATAAATTTTATTTAAGTTAACTATATTGCATTTCGATGTTGAATCTCTGTGAAGACGATATTTTCTTATCACTTTTATTATTTATGCGAGCATTGCACTTGCCTATATATAGCATGTGTGTTTAAAGGAGCACATCAATGTGCCCACACATCTTCCTCACTGTTCGCTAGCCTTCCTTCATCCTCAACGCCTGATACTTCTTCCCCATCGCCGACTCTTCTGTTTGTGTGCCACATCACCCTGGCGCACTGTGTCACAAGCCACAACCTCCTACCAGATCCTCATGCTTCGCAAAAGAAACAATACCCGGCGACCTCACATGATACTCTGAGGGTGACCTCACACGATAAATTTTATTTAAGTTAACTATATTGCAGTTCGACACAGAATCTCTGTGAAGACGATACTTTCTTATTATTTTTATTATGTAAGCGACCAGTGCACTTGCCTATATATATAGCACGTGTGTTTAAACAGTCACATCAGTGCGTTCGCAAATCTTCCTCGCCATTCGCTAGCCTTCCTTCTTCCTCAACACCGGATCTTCCACTTGTGTGCCACATCACCGTGACACACTGTGTCAAGAGCCGCAACCTCAAACCTGACCCTCACACTTCGGCTCTGTTTGGCGTGGCTTTTTTGCTCCGGTGAGTTTGGACAAAAATGTCACCATCATAAAATGCATGTTTGGCAAGACAACGATTATGACATCTACCAAGAAAAGCTTAGCTAGTTTTGAACATAAAAGTTGATGAAGATACTTATGTAAGGTCGGGTGTTCACTAACGACGGTTATAACCACCGTGTTCGTGATTGCCACCACCGCGTCAAACGGAGTCTTCGTAGAAGAAACAACACTCAGCGACCTCACGCGATACTCCGACGGTGACCTCACACAATACTCTGATGGCCTCACACGATACTCAAACCAATTCTAGAGAGCTTTAGGATGAGATTGAAGGACAGGTAATGCATCAGGGTTGAGGAGCTTGTAAAAGCCTACAACATATCGGATGATCCTTTTTTAATTTTTGAGAAGGACTTTCCTTCCTGGGAGAATTCAGCAAATTAATTCTTTCAACCTAAAAGAACCCAACTATGTCCCAGGTTCAAACTTAAGGCTCCGTTTGGGGGGACTTATTTTCACGGGTCAAGCGGTCACGACCGCATGAACCGGACCTTAATTAAGGTCCGGTTCATGCGGTCGTGACCGCTTGACCCGTGAAAATAAGCCCCCCCAAACGACGCCATAAGTGATATTCTGCCAATTCTAGAGAGCCTTAGGATGAGATTAAGACCGGATATTCTGCAGTTTTTAGGCTGAAACTTATAGCGATATATTTTTCCACTTCAAGCGAACCTTCCTTCATGGGTAACTAGTAGGGTTTTATAAATTCCGAGGCACTTCTTTTCATTTTATTAAGTTCCCTATGGGTCCGTTCGGCGCGCAGGTAATGACTTTCTGGAATTGGCTTTGGCCAGAAAACAAATATCTGCAGCAATTGGTTTTATGCATAAAACCAATTTTGTTGTTCGGTTGCAGGAGGAATTCAGTGAACATAATTGGAATTGCTATCTGTAAGTTGTTCGGCTGCACGATGAATTTGCTTTCTGGAATTGAAATTTTTAAAATTTAAATTTTTAAAAGCGCGCGCCCGGGCGAAAAGCGCGTGCCCGGGCGAAAAGCGCGTGTCCGGGCAAAAAACGCGCGCCCGGGCTAACATATCACGCCAGGGCGAAAAAATCGCGGCCGGCAAAAAAATCGCGTCCGGGCGAAAAAATTGCGCACGGGCGAAAAAATTGAGCCCAGACGAAATAAATGCACCTGGGCGAAAAAATCGCGTCAGGGCAAAAAATCGCGGCGGGCGAAAAAATCGCGCCCGGGCGAAAAAATCGAGCCCGGGCGAAAAAAATCCCGCCCAGGCGAACAAAATCGCGCCCGGCCGAAAAAATCGCGCCCGGCCGAAATAAACGCGCCCGGGAGAAATAAAACACTCCCGAGAGAAATAAATGACTGGGAGAAAAAATCGCGCCCGGACAAAATAAAAGCGCCCGGGCGAAAAAATTGCGCCGGGCGAAAATATGCGCCCCGGCGAAAAAATCGCGACCGAGCGAAAAAATCGCGCCCGAGCGAAAAAATCGCGCCCGAAGGAAATAAACGCGTCCGGGAGAAATAAAACGCGCCCGGGCGAAATAAACGCGCCCAAGCGAAAAAATCGCGCCCGGGCAAAAATATGCGCCTGGGTGAAATAAACACGCCCGGACGAAAAAATCGCGCCCGGGCGAAAAAATCGCGCCCGGGCGAAAAAATCAGGCCCGGGCGAAAAAATCGCGCTCGGGCGAAAAATCGCGCCCGGGCGAAAAAATCGCGCCTGGGAAAAAAATCAAGCCCGGCCGAAATAAACATGCCCGGGAGAAATAAAACGCGCCCCGGCGAAATAAACGCGCCTCGACGAAAAATGCGCGACAGACGAAAAAATCACGCCCTGGCGAAAAAATCACGCCCAGAGGAAAAAATTGCGCCCGGGCGAAAAAATCGCGGCCGAGAGAAAAATCGCGCCCGGGAGAAAAAATCGCGCCCTAGGCGAAAAAATCGCGCCTGGGAAAAAAAATCGCGCCCGGCCGAAATAAACGTGCCCGGGAGAAATAAAACCCGCCCGGGCGAAATAAACTCGCGCTTGAGCGAAAAAAGAGTGTCCGGGCGAAAAATGCCCGACAGGCCGAAAAACACCCGGTCGGCCGAAAAAATGCCCGCCCGGGAGAAAAATACGCGCCCGGCTGAAAAACGCGTGTTCGAGCGAAAAATCGCGCTCCCAGTCGAAAAAACGCCCGCCTGGGAGAAAAATGAACTTCCGTTCGAAAAGCACGCGCTCGACCAAAAAACTCGTGCCCGATTGAAAAACACACCCTGCAGGAAAACGCACGCTCGGGCGAAAAGCTCGCGCGTAGGTCGAAAAACTCTAGTGTAAACATTTGATTATGCGGAAAACCTATGGGCGGAGGTAAGAATTGCTATTTAATTTTTTAGTTCATAGTAAAAACCATGAGTTATCACATGAAAGCCAATATCCGCTTAAATTTTGTTGCGCCGAACACTAGAATTGGATTTCTAATCTCCAATGCCAATTCCAGAAAGCCAATTCCGTCCAAACGAACAGACCCTACATGGTTTTTGAGAGAGCCAATGCGTAGTTGAGGAGGAACTCTGCCACCATGTCTCCAGCCAGCAAGGTGAGAACTAGACCCGTCCAAGGAATTTTTTAGAACGAGAAAAGTGTGGACGAGGTGGGACGCGCCGAGCGGGGCAAGGGCGGACGACGCGAACAGCTCAGGGGTCAGTCCGTGAGGGGCGTGGAGGCGGCGATCACGAGTACAAGGTGCGTCGCGTGGCCTGGCCGCAACACATGTTGTGCATGCGCGGCTTGGCCGTGTATGTTGCGCGGCCTGGCCGTAGCGCATGCTCTACACTGCCTAGTTGTGTGTGTTGTGCGGCTTGGCCGCACATGCTGCGTGGTCTGGCCACACGCGCAGCGCCACCTGGATGCGCGTGTCGCGCCTGAGCTAGCCGGCCGTGCGCGCGGCTGCTGGGCGTGCATCAGGTGCGTCACGCGCCTTGCGACCAGCTACTACGAGGGTTGTGCGCGGGCCGGCCGGCCGTGTCGCAAGCTCGCACGCTCATGCTACGTGCGTGGTTGGGCGATGATTTGCCCCTTTTCCCCTTTTTCTTTCTTCCTGTTATACACTCATTAAGGTCTTGGGGTGCGTCTAAAGGAAGTCCTGCTGAAGAGAGGTGGGGTCAACGGTCATCAAATAATCGCTTAAGTTAAAGAGATCGAGCCCGTCATTTCCACCACCAGCCGCCGCGATCAAAGCATGCGCGGAGCGAACCGCAGGTATGAGCGCTACCGCGCGCAAAGTGGCGCACGGGCAGCGCCCCCCATCGCGGGGGAGCGATCCGGCCGCACCCCTCAAGGGGTGCGGCCCAGCCGCACCCCCCCCCCCCCCTCAAGGGGTGCGGCCCAGCCGCACTCCCCAATGGGTGCGGCCAAGCCGCACCCCCCAAAGGGTGCGACAAGCCGCACCCTTGGTGGGTGCGGTCCAGCCGCACCCCCCTTGGGGTGCGGCCAAGCCATCCCTCCCCCCCGGGGGGAGCGGCTCAACCGCACCACCCTTAGGGTGCGGTTCGTCCCCCTCCTCTCGCTTTTTCCGCAGGTGGGCTTGAAGGGGCCCCCGCCGCGTTGGCGCCCCCTCGACAGGTGCGTCGGGTCCCTTTTCCTCCGTGTGGGGCGACTCCCCGCAAGGCCGTCCGCCCAGGGCGCCACCGTAATCCACTACATGCTCAGAACACTTTAGCTCTCGCGCCGCGCTCAGAACATTTCCAAGCACGTTCGGGAGCGTTCTCACTTTTTTTCTTTCCAGCTTCTCACTTTTTGTCTTTCCCGCTTCTCACTTTTTATCATTCCAGTTTCTCAAATTTCAGAAACAACCTGTCGCCTTTTTCGCCTCCAACGGAACTGCCCGAATTGCCCGAACCGCCAGAAGGGCAAGGTGGTCATTTGTGAAAAATGGCGATCCGTGTGCCCCGAACCAGAAAATATGATTCGTCCACCAAGCATTTATGGAAACTGCGAACGGCGAAATTACCGGACTGCCCTCGGCCAAAGCTATAAAAGGAGCCCCAAGGCTTCATTTGAGAGGACCTTGACTTCAGAACCCGGGAGAGCTCCTTGCAGACTTTTGCGGAATTCTCCTTCAGCGCTGGAAGATCTCCTTCGGGGACTTGAAGATTTTCTTCATCCCGAAAGGCGACACGCCTTCTCACTTTTGTTCCCCGGAGGCTTCTCACTTTTGTTCTCCGGGCCTTCTCACTTTTGTTCCCCAGAATTCCCAGAAGGAAAAAGACTTAGTTTTTCCGAGAGGTGGACTGTCACCCCCGGAGCTCTTTCTCCCTCTATATTATTGTAACGAGCAGCGGCCTGTCGCGCTCAAGTTCTAACTACCAAATTGTAACCCCCAGAAGATAGTGAAGTTTGGTCGGCACAGCTCCGGCCGCATGGTTTTTTACCATTTCCGGGTTTTCCACGTTAAAAGTCCCAGTGTACTCAGCGAATCTCGAATTGACTGTTAGCGCGCTTAGTTCGCTCACGAGCTAAGCTGGTTCAATTGGACCGGTCTACCAAGAGCCCTAAGCGTTCCGCAACAGTTTGGCGCCGTCTGTGGGAAACTTCCCAAAACTCTTTGAAAGCCAACTGCTATGGCAAGAAAGAGTGCTCGCACTACTGAAGGATCAGTACCGGAGGGACGCGTCGACCCAGCTCCCTCCCACTCGCTTATCAATGCACCTCCCGCGGAGGGGGCACTGCCTACGCCCGCAGCTGGGTTGTAAGTACGCATGCAACATATTGAAGAGCATCAAGCCGAGATGCTGGCCCTCGTGAGGAATCTCGGGGCTCCTCAAGCTCTGATTCAGCCACCAGCTCTGAACGCACCACCTCCCCCATTTCTGAATCATGCCCCGAACCAAGAAGCCGTTCAGGAGGACGAGGCTTCAGAAGGATTCTCCAACGCGGCGAGTTCCGCTCACCTTGCCCCGCCAGCTGGAGGCCCAGAAACTGACCACCGTCGCCATCACCCCAGAAGAGCTGTCCCTGAGCGAGCAACGGAAAGAACTACGCGAGAAGAAATACGCGATATGATAGAGGAAGAGTATGCCCAAGCAGGGCGACGCGCCGCACTCGCCCGATGTCCCCCGCATCAGGGCTCCCCGTTGTCGCCTCAAGTCCTAGCCCGTCCAATTCCGAATGGCTTCAAGCTTCCCAGCATCGAGACATTCGACGGGGCGGACGATCCTTTGGAACATGTCAATCACTTCACCACCGTCATGAGGATTTACAGCGCTCCTAATCAGCTCCTCTGCCAAGTGTTCCCGGCAACCTTGAAGGGACAAGCGCGCACTTGGTTCCATTCTCTGCAGAATGGGGCCATCAACAACTTCACAGAAATGGCGCAACAGTTCGTGGATCAGTTCATCGCCAACCGCCGAATTGTCCGGGATCCCTCCCATCTCTCAGGGATCCGCCAGAACGACGGAGAGACACTCAAGCACTTCTTCCGACGCTTCACTACCGAGGCTCGGCAGATCCCAGGGGTTGACCCTGAGCTCCTGCGAGGAGTTTTCTTGGGAGGACTCCGCCCAAGTGGCTTCTACTCGGCTCTCATGAGAGAAACCGTACCAAGTTACCCCGACCTCGTTCATCCGCTTGAAGCACAAATAGCTGCAGATGAGGCCATCGATGCGCACCGTCGACAGTTCGAAGGAAGCCAAGGAAGGAAGAGGGGATCAGATCAAGCCCCTCGCAAACGAGAAGAACGTCGCGGCGAGGAGCGCCGCGGCGACGAGCGTCGGCGTGACCCCCGAAGGGATCTGGGACCACAGCCGCCCAGGACCTACACCTCGTTGAACACCACCAGAACGAATGTGCTCTACGCCATTCAGAACAACTTCGAACTCCGCATACCCCGGATACCCCCGCCAAATCCAAGGGGCGACCAGTCCAGGTACTGCGAGTTCCATCGGGGAACCGGGCATACCACCGAGGAGTGCACCAGACTTAAAGACGAAATCGAGCGCCTCATCCGCCAGGGACTCCTGGGAAGATTCTTATAAGGCCAGATTCCCAATCAGCCCCAGCAGCCCAGGCAGGCAGGGGAGCAGCCCCCTGCCCCCCGAGGCGCAGGTGGAGGAAGGCCGATGGTGGGAGAAATCGAGACGATCGCCGGACCCCCCGTCTTAGCATCGCAAATCCTCTCGATTGCCCAGCCCGTAAGAGACCACGAAGACAAAAAACTCAAGCAGGATATTACGATAACTTTCGGAGATGAAGACTTGCAAGGGTTGCGGCTTTCGCACCAGGATCCGCTCGTGATCAGCGCAGGGATCAGGGATCCCTGCTTCAAGGTAAAGAGAATACTGGTCGACAACGGAAGCTCAGTCGATGTCCTGTTCCTCTCCACCTTGCAGAGTATGAAGCTCACGAAGGACCAGCTTAGTCCTGCGGCCGGGCCCGTCTACGACTTCGACAACAGACCTGTCCCGGTGCAGGGCATGATCATTCTCCGAGTCACATTGGGCGAGTTTCCAAGACAGTCAACGCACAACATCCAGTTCATGGTGGTAGAGTCCACCTCCGCCTATAATGCCATCTTCGGGAGACCGCTCCAGTCAATCTTCGGGGCAATCCCTTCCATTCCGCATCTGGCTATGAAGTTCCCAACTGCCGCTGGCATAGGAGTCGTAAGAGGGGACCAAGAGGCAGCCAGAACCTGCTATCTGAAGCAGGCTCAACCAGTAAGGGAAACCGCCCTCAACATCAATAACTTCGACCTACGAGACGAAGCTACTTTGCAGCGAGGAGCGCCCGTTGAAGGGCTAGTAGAAGTACCACTTTCCCGACGAGACCCGACTCGGACTGTTCAGGTCTGGTCACTCTTGTCACAAGAGGAGCGAGAAAAGTTCACAACCTTCCTACAAGAGAACGAGGACATTTTCGCTTGGAGCCCAGAAGACATGCCCGGGGTAGATCCTGACGTTATCTATCACTCGTTAAACATCAACCCCGCCTGCAGGCCTGTAATTCAAAGAAGAGGAAACTTTGCCCCCGAGCGTTTGAAGGCGATCGAGGAGGAAGTAGCTAAGCTCCTGGAAGCACGGTTCATACGCGAAGCAGAATACCCCACATGGCTCGCCAACGTAGTCATGGTAAAAAGGGCCTCGGGAAAATGGCGAATGTGCGTCGACTACAGCAATCTGAACCAAGCATGCCCAAAAGACAGCTTCCCCCTCCCGAGGATTGACCAACTCGTCGTCGCTACGACCAGCCATGAGCTGCTCAGCTTCATGGATGCTTATTCGGGTTACAACCAGATAAGGATGAACCCCGCGGACGAAGAGCATACCGCCTTCCGCACCGACCGAGGAGTCTACTGCTACAAGGTGATGCCATTCGGCCTTAAAAATGTCGGAGCCACCTATCAAAGGCTGATGAACAAAGTATTCAAGAATCTCATCGGAGAGACGATGGAGGTTTACGTGGACGACATGCTAGTAAAGAGCGTCCACCGTTGCGACCACTTGGAAGACTTGGGAAAGTGCTTCCAGCTTCTCCGCCGCTTCCAGATGCGGCTTAATCCAGCAAATATGCGTTTGGTGTGACGGCGGAAAAGTTCTTAAGTTTCATGGTAACCCATCGGGGAATTGAGGCCAACCCCGAGAAGATCAAGGCGTTGGAAGATATGTCGCCACCTCGCTCAATTAAGGAAGTGCAACGCCTAAACAGAAGGATCACTGTGTTATCCCGTTTCCTGTCACGAACGGGAGACAAGTATCTCCCCTTCTTCAAAATCCTCCGGGGAGCGCGCCACTCCGGCTTCCAGTGGACCGACGAGTGTCAGGTGGCCTTCGAGCTTCTCAAACAATACCTAGCTTCACCACCGCTTCTGTCGAAGCCCACCCCCGGAGAAACTTTGTTCCTGTACCTGGCCGTATCACCTGCGTCTCTTAGCTCGGTGCTCGTAAAAGATGAAGGAGGAGTGCAGAGACCAATCTACTACCTCAGCAAAGTCCTCACCGACGCCGAAACCAGATATCCGGCAGCAGACAAGACAGTCTTGGCTCTTGTTTTCTCAGCAAGAAAGCTTCAACCCTACTTTCAGGCTCATACGGTAAAGGTGTTGACACAACTCCCCTTACGGACAATCCACCAGAAGCCGAAAGTCTCAGGGAGACTTGTAAAGTGGGTCGTAGAACTCGGCGAGTTTGACATCCAATTCCTACCTCGACCTGACATCAAGTCGCAGGTGCTCGCCGACTTTGTGGTGGAGTACACCATCCCTCCAGAAACAACTCTTGTCGAGAGCACCGCTAGCCCCCGTTGGACCCTCTATGTCGACGGCGCCTCAGGAGCTGAGGGGGCCGGAGAGAGGGATTGCTCCTCATAAGCCCGAAGAGATCACCCTAGATTACGGTCTTCGACTGAAATTCCCCGCAACGAATAACATGGCGGAGTACGAAGCGCTGATCGCCGGTCTCCGACTCGCTATCGAATGCAAAGCTGAGAACTTGACGATTTACACAGACTCCCAACTCGTAGTCTCATAGGTCGAAGGAGACTACGAGGCTAAGAGTGACCAGATGGCGAAGTACCTCGCATTCGCGAAATTACTCCTTCAGAAGATCTCATCGTATCAAATTCTACACATCCCCCGAGAGCAGAACTCCAGGGCGGATGCTCTATCCAAGCTCGCCACCTCACCCTCCAGCTACCAGTCTCGAAGGCGCCGAATCGAAGAAGTCGTGGTCCCAAGCATTCAAGGGTCATGGGAGATTGCAGCCATCCACCAGGAAGAGTCATTCTGGATGACCCCATTACGAGCTTACCTCGAATGCGGGCACCTTCCTGAAGACCGCTTAGAGGCGCGAAGACTACAGATGCGGGCGGCATCGTTCACTATTATAGACGGGGAACTTTACAAACGGGCATTCTCAGGACCATATCTAAAATGCCTACCAGCAGACGAGGCCGACTACGCCCTCAGAGAAGTGCACGGGGGAGTCTGCGGAGAACACCTAGGCGGGAAAGCATTGGCGCAGAAAATACTGCGTCAAGGCTTCTATTGGCCGACAATGAGGAAGGACGCGACCGACTTTGTCCAAAGGTGTAAGAGCCGTCAACTGCACGCCAACATACCTCATCAACCCCCGGTCTCACTTTCCACACTGCAAAGTGCGTGGCCATTCGCGCAATGGGGGATCGACCTCCTCGGCCCCCTGCCCCTAGCATCCGGACAGAGGAAGTTCATCATCCTAGCCATCGATTATTTCACCAAATGGGTAGAAGCAGAGCCCCTAGCTAAAATCACGGAAGAAAACGCCAAACAATTCGTCTGGAAGAACATCGTCTGCCGCTTCGGCATCCCGGCTACGATCATTGCCGACAACGACATTCAATTCACTGGGAAGTCCTTCACCAAGATGTGCGAGGATCTGAAGATCAACCTACGTCACACGGCCGTAGTGCATCAGCAAACCGACGGACAAGTAGAAGTCACAAATCGCACCATCCTCAAAGGATTGAAGACACGCTTAGAAGAAGCTGGGGGACAATGGGTGGACGCGCTCCCAAATGTGTTGTGGGCGTATCGCACAACAGAGAGGACTCCTGCAGGGGAGACGCCTTATAACCTCTGTTACGGAACCGAAGCTATCATCCACGTCGACGTCGGCGTTCCAAGTACTCGGGTGCTAACCTTCGACCCCAGCAAGAATGACGGACTGCTTCGGGAAAACCTCGACCTAATCCCTGAAGTTTGGGACAACGCTGCCCAACGTGCCGCATCCTACCAAATGCGTGTAGCCCGAATCTACGACAGGAGGGTGAAGCCCAGACCGATCAACGTAGGAGATCTCGTCTTGCGCAAGCGTCGAGGCAGCCGGCAAAGGACCCCAAGGAGTAAGCTCTCGCCGGCCTGGGAAGGCCCGTACGTAGTCACCACGGTCGTAAAACCTGGAACATACAGACTCAGGATGACAGAAGGGAAGACTTTGTCACGCACCTGGAACGCTCAAAACCGGCGCCGCTTTTACCAGTGATCCAGGGACTTCTACATGTGCTAAGCCGCGAGCTCAAACTCGTGCGAACTTATCTTTAAATTTCTGTACCAAGCCGCGAGCTCAGACTCGTGCACTTATCTTATATTACGTGTTATGTAAAAGTCGCGAGCTCAGACTCGTGCACCTATCTTATCTTACATAAAGCTATGCATCAAATGATTTCTTACTATAAAACCATATATATATTTGGACACCTACATCTAAGAAAAATCTTTGTAACGGGGCCCTGCCTCGGGGACTTTGCACCGGCGTTGATTGAAGGTTCGTCCTTCTCCTCCGCCGTCGAGTCCCAGCGTCGTAGGGGCCTGCCCCCCTTACGTTCGCCTCCGGTTTGAATACACCAGCTATTCACTGGCCACTTCGGGGCCCTGCCCCGGGGACTTTGCACCGCCGTCGACTGAAGGTTCGCCATTCTCCTCCGCCATCGAGTCCCGGTGACGTTAGGGCCTGCCCCCCCCCCCCCCCCTCCCGCTTGCGTTCACCCACGGTTTGAATACACACGCTATTCACCGGCCAAGCCGCGAGCACAGACTCGTGCAAAAAGCGGCGAGCACAGACTCGTGTAAAAAGCCGCGAGCATGGACTCGTGCAAAGAAGCCGCGAGCACAGACTCGTGCAAAAAAAGCCGCAAGCACAGACTTGCGCAAGCTAATTTTTCTATTATATAAAAGCCGCGGGCTCAGAATCGCGCAAGTTCATCTGTTATTTTGCAGAAAGCACTCAACCTATACGGATATCAAGGCTAAGCAGCAGGCCAACAACAGCCTCAGAGAACCAACGCCCTTCGACAACAACTCCTACCCAAGGCACCGCAAAGAGGGCTGCGGATAAAGCCGCTACAGAAAAATCAAAACCTCCGAACTCCTCGCACCGAAACTCGGACTCTGAAGGTTTGGGGGGCTTATGTTATACACCCATTAAGGCCTTGGGGTGCGTCTAAAGGAAGTCATGCTGAATAGAGGTGGGGTCAACGGTCATCAAATAATCGCTTAAGTTAAAGAGATCGAGCCCGCCATTTCCACCGCCAGCCACCGCGATCAAAGCATGCGCGGAGCGAACCGCAGGTACGAGCGCTACCGCGCGCAAAGTGCGCGCGGGCAGCGCCCCCCATCGCGGGGGAGCGATCCGGCGCGCCTCGGCCGCACCCCTCAAGGGGTGCGGCTGGGCCGCACCCCTTGGAGGGTGCGGCTGGGCCGCACCCCTTGGAGGGTGCGGCCAAGCCGCACCCCCCTTGGGGTGCAGCCCGGCTGCACCCCTTGGGGGGGGGGGGGGGGGGGGGCGTGGCCAAGCGCACCCCCCTTGGGGGGGCGCGGCCCGGCCGCACCCCTTGGGGGGTGCGGCCAAGCCATCCCTCCCCCCCGGGGGAACGGCTCAACCGCACCGGCCTTTCGGCGGTGCGGTATGGCCCCCTCCTCTCGCTTTTTCCGCAGGTGGGCTCGAAGGGGCCCCCGTCGCGTTGGCGCCCCGTCGACAGGTGCGTCGGGTCCCTTTTCCTCCGTGGGGGGTGACGCCCGCTCCGCCGTCCGTCCAGGGTTCCACCGTAATCC
Organism: Dactylorhiza incarnata; assembly: GCA_033032865.1. Taxonomy (NCBI): domain Eukaryota; kingdom Viridiplantae; phylum Streptophyta; class Magnoliopsida; order Asparagales; family Orchidaceae; genus Dactylorhiza; species Dactylorhiza incarnata. The sequence goes on from JAWHQI010000461.1 coordinate 1,311,277, forward strand.
ACTACATGCTTAGAACACTTTAGCTCTCGCGCGTGCTCAGAACATTTCCAAGCACGTTCGGGAGCGTTCTCACTTTTTGTCTTTCCAGCTTCTCACTTTTTGTCTTTCACGCTTCTCACTTTTTATCATTCAAGTTTCTCAGATTTCAGGAACAACCTGTCGCCTTTTTCGCCTCCAACGGAACTGCCCGAATTGCCCGAACCGCCCGAAGGGCAAGGTGGTCATTTGTGAAAAATGGCGATCCGTGTGCCCCGAACTAGAAAATATGATTCGTCCATCAAGCATTTATGGAAACTGCGAACGGCGAAATTACCGGACTGCCCTCGGCCAAAACTATAAAAGGAGCCCCAAGGCTTCATTTGAGAGCACCTTGACTTCAGAAACTGGGAGAGCTCCTTGCAGACTTTTGCGGAATTCTCCTTCAGCGCTGGAAGATCTCCTTCGAGGACTTGAAGATTTTCTTCATCCCGAAAGGCGACACGCCTTCTCACTTTTGTTCCCCGGAGGCTTCTCACTTTTGTTCTCCGGGCCTTCTCACTTTTGTTCACCAGAATTCCCAGAAGGAAAAAGACTTAGTTTTTCCGAGAGGTGGCCTGTTACCCACGGAGCTCTTTCTCCCTCTCTATTATTGTAACGAGCAGCGACCTGTCGCGCTCAAGTTCTAACTACCAAATTGTAACCCCCAGAAGATAGTGAAGTTTGGTCGGCACAGCTCCGGCCGCGTGGTTTTTACCCTTTCCGGGTTTTCCACGTTAAAAGTTCCTAGTGTACTCAGCGAATCTCGAATTGACTATTTGCGCGCTTAGTTCGCTCACGAGCTAAGGTGGTTCAATTGGACCGGTCTACCAAGAGCCCTAAGCGTTCCGCAACACTTCCTGCTTTTGATTTTCATAACTTTTTTGTGCTAAGAGTATTTTCTGTCAAAACCCGAAGTAAGTTGTCCCAACAAAGTCCATGCGCCTTCCTTCGACTCTGAGCGACGATCGTGGCGATGCATGGAGAAAGATCTTTGCAATTATGTCGAATTTGGAGTTAAATATTCTGCTACCTAGCGAGCATGACCAAGCCCCTACCGAGGGCTATATCACTATCTCAGAGGGGTTTCTTAAGGCGGGGTTTCAGATCCCTCCTGCTGAGGAGGTGGTGGAGATATTCAGATTCTGCGGAGTAGTGTCAGTCACACAGCTTTCTTTAGTGGGATGGCATGGATCATGGGTCTCGTTGGCTTCTTCCGGGAGCACACTCTTTGTTATCCATTGAGCTTTTTTGAGACTGGTGCGAGTTTGACCCCGTCTCGGGCAACCAGATTAAAGTTAGTCTAGGAGGAACAAGAAGTGACTCGTCTTTGAGGAGAAGACCGATTACCGCCATGGGGGAATGCTCATTAGTTTTATTATGAACCCTTGGGGACTACCCGAGGTGTGACGGTTGCTTCTCAGACGTTGCCTTCGGTTGTCGGGTCGGGAGGCGAATATTCTTCAATGCTAGATTTTGAGGATGCGCCGGATGTAGTGAAACCTCTTTACCACATCGATGCGTTTGTTGACGAGAAGAGGTTGATCCTGACGGGCCTCTCTACTGATGTCGAGCGGAGCTACGCTCCCTTTGGAGCGGGGTAGGAAGAGGAAATTGGTTTTACCTAGAAACGCAGAGTAGCATGTTTATCCTTCGCACCCCATGAGCCCGTTATTGAGATAAGAATAATACTATACATACCTAAAGTCTACCTAAAAGCCACAAAAAATGGGCCCCCACAGGTCACAAAAACACCCGATTTTAGGGTTTTTTTGCGCCAAACCCTAAAGTCGGGTGTTTTTGTGCCAAGTGGGACCACTTTTTGTGATTTTCACCCTAACCCTAGAAGAATCGGATGTTTTTGTGACCTGTGGGGCCCATTTTTGTGGCTTTTAGGTAAACTTTAGGTATGTGTAGTATTGTCCTTGATATAAATGATGGTGGTTCTGCGATTTAGAGGGTGGTGCCCCGCTCTCAGATCCCGACGCGGGGGAGATTCTTGAGTTACCGGTTGTTGAGCCATTCCCCAGAGATAGGCAGGAGCCGAGGTCGGCGACTGACAAAGGAAAGAAACGTGTGTCCTCCTCCTTTAGGCCGTTACTTCGAAGGTAAGCAAAATGTTTTATTGCTTTTACAATTACGTTATTTATTTGCAATTCTGATTTTACACTTGCATTGTTCATATAGGTGAGCTGCGCATTATAATCCTCATATGGTGTGATCATTACGTGGACATGAAGGATGAGTTTTGAGTCCCTTCAGGAGAGGCTCAGCAACATGGAGGAGTCCTTAGCTTCTTCCCGGAAGAGGAGGGAGAAGGTCGTCTCCCGCTTGGACAGATTAGAGTCTGAGTTTTTCACTACCAGGGAAGAGAATAAGACACTGGAGGGGAGACCGAGAAAGTGCCGGTGGGCGATTTTGCGAGGAGTCTTTTAGCTTGCTTGTGGTGGCTCAAACGGAGATGTCCATACTGGAGAACGATAGGTTGCAGTTGAGGTGGCTCGACTGGCCTCTGCAAAGCCATACATCGAGGCGATCAAGGCGGCCATGATCGTGGAATACATGAAGTCCATTACCTTTATGGTGGAGGTACTCGGATTTCGGAGGAGGCTCAGACCGAGATTATGACTACCGAGGTGGATCATCTCCTGGAGGACGAGTGTTAGATCGCCTTTAGATGAGGCTTCGACAAGGGATTTCACTTGGCTTGGAAGATACCGCAGCGCAGCGTAGCGGATCTTGGAGTGGATGATTCCTTTGAGGAAGACGATCCCGATGTGGATATCGAGAGGTGACTATTGTGGCCGACTGTCTCCGTGTCACGTTATGTACCTTGTATTTTTTTCTAATTATTTTGTATTTATCGCAGTAGGTGTGAGATAACATCGTAGTATGCTTTTGTTTGTTATGCAACTTTGTCAGCTTTTTTTGAGTTTACGAAGATGCTCTTTTATTTGAGCTTTTAACATTGTAGCTATTTTTTGACGCGTTCCGAAATCCCGTCTTCTTGTTGGGATAGTTGTGTGGGCTTGATGTCTGGCATTGGCGTCGAAGGTCGTCACTCGTATTTGAGCTTGCCTCTTAAAAATGGCACCGGAGGCCACTGCTTGGCATTGACGCCAGAGGTTAAAGCTCAGTTCTGGGGTAGGGAGACTTTTTTCCACTCCTACCGGGGGTCATTAAGCTTGTTTCTCAAAGTTGGTACCAGAGGTCATCGCTCGACGTTGATGCCGGAGGTCGACGCTCGGTTATAGCATAGAGGAACTTTTGTCCGCCCTTACCGGGGTCATTGAGCTTGTTGCTCTGAGTTGGTACTATAGGTCGTCGCTCGGCGTTGACACCGGAGGTTGACGCTCGGTCTAGCGTAGAGGGACCTTTGTGTGCCCTTATCAGGGGTCATTAAGCTTGTTGCTCGGAGTTGGTACCAGAGGTCATCGCTCAGCGTTGACGTCGGAGGTCGACGCTCAGTTCTACCATAGGGGGACCTTTGTCCTCCCTTACCGGGGGTCATCGTGCTTGTTGCTTGAAGTTGGGACAAGAGGTCATCGCACGACGTTGACGCTGGAGGTCGACACTCGGTTCTAGCGTAGATGGGCCTTTGTCCTCCCTTACCGAGGGTCATTGAACTTGTTGCTCGGAGTTGGTTCCGGAGGTCTTCGCTCGGCGTTTACATCAGAGGTCGATGCTCAGTTCAGGCGTAGGGGGGGGGGGGGGGGGGGGCTTTGTACGCCCTTACCGATTGTTAGTGAGCTTCCCGCTCGACGCATGGGGGCGCCAAAGATCGTTACTCAGTTGGGGGGTAGGGGGCCTTTGCCCTCTTTTACCAGTTGTGAGCTTTCCACTCGGTTTCGGCACCAGAGGGTCGACGCTCGGGTGAGCTTCCTGCTCGGCGCCTGCCGGAGATCGTCACTCAATTAGGGCGTAGAGGGACCTTTGTCCTCTCTTACCAGTTATGAGCTTTCCACTTGGTGTCGGCACAGGAGGTCGTCGCTCGGGTGAGCTTCCTTCTTGGCGCTTGAGGCGCTAGAGATCGTCACTCAATTAGGGCATAGAGGGATAACAACTGTGAGCTTTCCACTCGGTGTCGGAACCGGATGATCGTCGCTCGGGTGAGCTTTCTGCTCGGTGTGTGTGTGGCGATGAAGATCGTCACTCAATTATGGTGGAGAGGAACTTTGTCTTCTCTTACCAATTGTGAGCTTTCCACATGGTGTCGGCACCAGAGGATCGTCGCTCGGGTGTGCTCCTGCTCGGTGTGGTGGTGGGGGGGGGGGGGGAACGAAGATCGTCACTCAATTAGGGCATAGATGGACCTTTGTCCCCCTTACCGGTTGTAAGCTTTCCACCACAGTGTCGGCATCAGAGTGTCGTCACTTGGGTGAGCTTCCTGCTCGGTGCGTGTGTGTGGGTGGGGGGGGGGGGGGGGGGGGGGGGGGGGGGGGGGGGGGGGGGGGGGGGGGGGGGG